>CAJQUN010000175.1:0-1271269 GCA_907163345.1 Haberlea rhodopensis | reverse complement strand
TTAGATTATGTCTAGCTAGTTTTTAATTCTGGTTGAGGAAGACAAATCCTTGGAATTATTTATCTTGGGGAGATTCATACGCTTTATATATCAATTTTATGAATATCAAGAGTTTTTCTGATTTGTTGATATGATTGATTGTTTGTTTATTGGATTGACAACTAGTAACTTGCATGAAATCTAACGCTAAATTAGATATCAAATACGGAATCGTTTGATCCCTCTAATTTAAGAACGCCAACTAAGATAATTAAATCCGCTTGTGAGTTTGTTACATTCTTAGGAAGACCACTTGACTAGATTAAACATTAGAGCTTGGATTATGTTGTTTAGCTTCATCGATCTCACTAGTTCATATGCGCTATCACAATTAAATCTTAATCGCTTGTTTTGATTGATTGTTTGATAAGGGTTAAACTAGAACGCTTGGGCACTTAACTACACGTAGGGAGATAGGACTTTGATTATTGGATTAAACGTCCAACGATGAATATTCATATGAAAAATTGAGTCTTTTGTGAATCGATGAAATAGATGATAATTCCAAGGAAGAGTCGACCGATACCAAGAATAACTTTCGCACTTTTAATCTTTAGTTTTAATTTTAATTAGTATAATTCATTCACAACCCCATCTTTTATTCTTTTGATTTTGATTTTCATTAACACAAAGAAATCACACCTCCTCGTGGATCGATCCCTACTCACGCTACTACATTATTGTTATCACATCTTGAGGATTGAGTGGGGTTAATTTGGGCGTACACGATAAGCGCACACCAAATTTTGGCGCCGTTGCCGGGGAGGCGTTGTATATTTTTGTGTTAATATTTTTGTTTTTTGTTTCCTATTTCGTTTTATTCCTTCTTTCCCCCAAACCGCTACTCTTGTTTGTTCGTGCTTACAGGTTGATTTCTGAAAAAATTGGATCTTTTCATGGAGGACTATAGGCGACTAGACGAATTGGCGTATCTGTGCACCAACTTGGGTAGGGAGTGGAACAAAGAACATACAACTCAAGTTGGAGTGATCATCCCAATCTCAACTATGACAATCAATGGATGAGCCCACCTCCACCTTACATGCAGTCCTATCTACCGCCATACATACCACAATATTCGCCATGGCCGCAACAACCTCAAACCTATACCCCCCTGGTGAGTTTAGAGGATCTTCTTTCAAAACTTAATGATAGTACTTTGCAATTTCAACAGGAATTCAGGGCTAGCACTCAGAATTTGGGTAACCAAATGGAGCAAATAATAAGATCAGCCGATCGGATAGCAGCACAAAAGGAGACCATGATTGCATTCGAATCATGGAGTGATGAAGAAGAGGAGACTATGGAGAAGGTGGTACTGATGCACCCGAGCTAGAAGTGGAGATACATGTGCCAATAGAGAAAGGAGCTTGTATATCCTACAACTCCGCAAGGTAAGTTTCCAACTGAGAGCTATGTTGAATACTTAGATGAATCAAGTGATGTGGAAGAGGAGTCGGCGATAGAGTACTGTGTTGAAATGGATCCTTGGGACTATTTTTTCGAAGACAACACCTTGGACAGTGGTAAAGAGGTAGAAACTCCAGAAACGATGGTACTGATGCCATCAATACTTGAAGAACAAGCAGAGGTCGATGTGGATAACAAGGAATCTTACCAGAATGAGATTCCCAAAGGCGAGCATAGGGGCGACAAGTTAAAGGATGCCATGAGGTAGATCTTGATCGACCTCAACTGACTTCTTTGGAGGAAGGCGGACATAGTGAAAAGACAAAAACCCTCCAAGAGGTTCAAGGCAAATAGGCATCGTCTTAAGCGAGAAGATTGGCGTCGGGCCACCGACATTAAACAGAGGCGCTGCTTGGGAGGCAACCCAAGGGGAGTTAGTTTCTTTCTCCCTTTTTATTTATTTTTTATTGCTTTATTAGTTACACTTTTCTCGTTTCTTGTATTTTTGCCTTACATTGGGGACAATGTAAGATTTAAGTATGGGGGAGGGATTAGTAGTGTGTTATGTGTTTCTTATTTCAAAAATACAAAAAAATCGAAAAATTTAAAATTTTGAGCTCATAAGTAATGACACATGCTTAGAATCACTAGCCCATGATGAAACCTAATTGATATCATGCATGCTTTTGAACATAGGTGAATTGTTAAACTTGGAACACTTTGAACTCTAATGCAAAGTGTACTTTAACTTAGTAGTTGAATATTTTGAGCACATTATTGTCATGACTTGTGAAGTGTGCATCACTTAGTGAAGATTGTGTAAATTTTGTGATAGTCTTAGAAGTCTCTAATACATGCTAGAACTTAACTACATGCTCTTTGAGGCGTATGTCTAGACTACTTGCAAACATGAAAGTGATATAGGCAATCTTTGATGCGTTTGAGCCTTCAAGCCTACCATGTAAACAAAATCAATCTCTAGTACCCTTTTTGAGCCTTAATGTAAAAGAATGGGAGTATGCTAAGCATACTCAAGACCCCCATTCAACATTCCTTGACTAGCTTATCATCCTTCCCTAATGAGCCTAAATGTGATTTTAATCCATACCTTTTAAGGGAGTATGATTGTATTTCATTCAAATGCACTTGGGAATCATTGAAGTATATTTGTGAGCTTAATTGTCCAAAAGAATGGAATGCATGAAAGAAAAAGGAATGACCTTGACGAAAATAGATAAAATATGACTCCAAGGGGAGCCAAGGCACTAAAGAAGAAAATGTTGAAATAAACCTTGAAAAAATGAACAAGGTTTTGAAAATTCATACAGAAGAGAAGCTTTTAGTGTGCATTTCATCATACTCTCTTGTTTGAATATCCTTACCCTTTCTTTCATAAGGCCAATACCTAGGCCAAGCTACAAGCTAATAAAGACCTACTTGATTTATGTTTGCAAAGTAGCTAAGATAGTGGAGAAGAGTGTGCAAGTGAGCTTATACTTGTGTTAGTGTATGACTTGAACTATTGTGGATTTACATATTTTGGAACTATAATTTGTACACAACACTTGTTTATGACCACACACACACGTTCACTATTTTGTTGAGTATGAAATGTATAGGGATTGAAATTGTTCCACTGTTAATTTTTCACCGCCTTTCATTACTATGCATGTTTATAATTGTGAGGCATAAAGTGAGGACAAGTTAGTTTGTTATGATGCTATGAGCCAAGCAAAAAAATTGTAGTTTGTCTGATTTACTCGAGGTCGAGTAAAGATTAGTATGGGGGTGTTTGATGTGACTAGAAATAGACACATCTATTGCGCTTAATGTCTACGATTTGGTATATTTTGATGGATAAATTGATACATATGCTACTAATCGTATATTTGTGTAAATGTAGGGAAAGGTGAAGAAATCAAGCTAAATGATTGAAAGAAGCAATAAAGGTTGAAGAAAAGAGGAAAAAACCGGAATCAAAGACATATGTTGCTCCTTTCTCCTCAATTTCTATTATTCCAGCCAAGTTTTGGGAATGTGGTCCATATAAAAGTTGTAGAACTTTGAGTTATCTTCGCGTGGACAGCTGACTCGTCGAATTCGGAGTTCGTATGTGAAAGTTATGGCCAAAATACAAAACTCGCCAGAAAAATGATGGACAGGCGTAATTACGCCATTCACAGGCGTAATTACGCCAACGCTACGGCATGTCTAGGCGTAGCTACGCCATTATCGCGTAATTACGCCTGAAGACTTTTGGAAAATTAAAAAACTTGATTTCTTTCCTTCCCACATGGATTCTAACCTACTCCATCAGCCTCCCAATACATATATACTCGAAATTCAGACCTTTTAACTATCTAGATAGTTAGGGTAGAGTAGTTTAGGATAGTTTTATAATTTTTCTCTCAATTTTATTGAAGAACGCTACGAAGATCGAAGCGAAGGCGGGATTGACACCTCGACGAGCGGAGATCGGATTAGTATTCTTTCCCTTGCTTTTATTTATTGTTTTTATTAGATTATGTCTAGCTAGTTTTTAATTCTTGGTTGAGGAAGACAAATCCTTGGAATTATTTATCTTGGGGAGATTCATACGCTTTATATATCAATTTTATTGAATATCAAGAGTTTTTCTGATTTTGTTGATATGATTGATGTTTGTTTATTGGATTGACAACCTAGTAACTTGCATGAAATCTAACGCTAAATTAGATATCAAATACGGAATCGTTTGATCCCTCTAATTTACGAAGCAACTAAGATTAATTAAATTCCGCTTGTGAGTTTGTTACATTCTTAGGAAGAACACTTGACTAGATTAAACATAGACGCTTGGATTATGTTGTTTAGCTTCATCGATCTCACTAGTTCATATGCTATCATCAATTTAAATCTTAATCGCTTGTATTTTGATTGATTGTTTGATAAGGGTTAAACTAGAACGCTTGGGCTACTTAACTACACGTAAGGTGAGATAGGACTTTGATTATTGGATTAAACGTCCAACGATGAATATTCATATGAAAAATTGAGTCTTTTGTGAATCGATGAAATAGATGATAATTCCAAGGAAGAGTCGACCGATACCAAGAATAACTTTCGTTACTTTAATCTTTAGTTTTAATTTTAATTAGTATAATTCATTCACAACCCCATCTTTTATTCTTTTGATTTTGATTTTCATTAACACAAGAATTCACACCTCCTCGTGGGATCGATCCCTACTCACGCTACTACATTATTGTTATCAATCTTGAGGATTGAGTGGGGTTAATTTGGGCGTACACGATAAGCGCACACCACCGACCCTTAGTCCTTTCGTCCAAAAGTGTACCTACAGGGACAACACATCATGAGCATATACAATCTTACTTAGTATCATAAAAACATCATAGCAAATGCATGAAATATTTGTTAAGTAAATATGCTGGATTTCTCATTAACTTCTTATTGTCGTCCTGATTTATAATCATGCATATGGGGCATCTTACCCCCGTGGCATCTTACAACAATATCATCGTATGGCCTCTTACCATATGGGGCATCTTACCCCGTGGCATCTTACCACAATAACATCGCATGGCCTCTTACCATGTGGGGCATCTTACCCCGTGGCATCTTACCACAATACATCGCATGGCCTCTTACCATGTGGGGCATCTTACCCCGTGGCATCTTACCACAATTACATCGTGTAAACGTCATCACATAAGTATCGTATAAGCATCATCATATAAACATCGTATGAACTTCATCGTATAAACATCGTATAAACATCATCGTGTAAACATCGTATAAACATCATCATTTCATCGTGAATACTCATGCAATAAAAGCATAGTTGTAGTATAAAGATGTGTGTTACCATCCGATGCCCGTACGCCTCTTACGTACCTTTTCAAAAGGAGGAGGAGTCAACAGACTTTATCTCCTTGATGGTGCCGGTACCTGGGATGGTTCTACAAGACCACATAATATCATATTAGATGCCTCAAAACCATCTCACATCATAAACTTAACAAAATAAAACATCATCATATTTTTCAACTTTCTGCTTCTCTCGATCGATCGGCCCAAGGTCTCGATCGATCGAGACACTGTGCACAAACAGTGCCTTAGCATTCTGCCTCGCTCGATCGATCGAACATTTTACCGATCGATCGAGGAGCTTCACCGATCGATCGAGAAATCCTTCGATCGATCGGCACCAAATTTTGAAAACATGCATTAGACCTTCTGCCTCGCTCGATCGATCGGGACCAAATCTCGATCGATCGAGAGCTCTGAAAAATCGGGATTTTCCCCAGATTTTTGAGCACCTCTTTTCATACCATCTTTTCTACTTCATAACACATCTTTCATGCTGAAACAAACATGTGAAGAACTTCATAAAATATCCATGTAAGCTCTTAAATCAAAGGTTTAACAAAACCTAAGCTAACATGCATCATAACATCATCATAATCTTTATCCTCAACCATCCTATACAAAAACAGAGTATCTTCTTCTTTGTCCAGGTTTTTCGAGCACATAGATTCATAACAAGAAACCTATCACATAAATCATGTAAAATGCTCAAACAACCATGCTAGTAGTTACTTAATACTACCATGTAAGCATCCTTACCAAGGTTTCACCCAAGCCTACACTTAGCATGCGTTAAAAACAACCAACCAAACCCAAGCTCAAACACAAACCCAGAAAAACAGGGTACCCACTTACCCCTCTCTTTTTGCTCCTCTTTTTGCAAGGATTTGAACACCTTCTTACCAAGCTTTTTCCTTGCCTTACAGCTGCTAAGCTGGAACGAAAATGGGGAAAAAGGAAAGGAGAAGGAAATGATTTGGCTGCAAAGTGATTGGAAGCATGGGCATGACCAAGTGGGGGTATGGGCTTTGACAAGTGGGAAAAGGGGAGGTGGCCGAGTAGGGGGGGTGGTGTGGTTGGGGTGCCTTGAGGTGTTTAATTGTGTCCCGGTATATAGTACGATGTATTAAAATATCCTCACTCGATATTTTCTAACTTCATTTAATTAATACATCCCTTAAAACACCCAACATGTTCCCCACAACATATCATCATAACATAAATCGTGGCCCCCAATTTAAATACACCACAACCCTTAAACACATCATAATTTATCATCGTAGAACATAATCATATCACATTTCGGGGGTATTACATTACTCCCCTACTTATAAGATTTCGTCCTCGAAATCCACATGCATCATCATATCGAAACTAAACATAAAAACATACCAGAGAATAGTTCCGGATAGTGCTGCACCATATGTCGTTCCGTCTCCCACGTAGCCTCCTCGACACCCCGACGATCCCACTGAACTTTGACCATCGGTAAAACTTTACTCCGTAGTCTGCGATCCTCTCGATCCAGAATTCTGATTGGTCGTTCAACGTAGGACGCATCTGAGTCTAACTGTACTTCAGTAGGCTGTAAGACATGAGACGGGTCTGGCTCATACTTTCTCAACATAGAAACATGGAAGACATCATGAATTCCAGATAAAGACGGCGTTAGAGCCAAACGATAAGCTAATGTACCGATATGCTGTAAAACTTCATATGGCCCAACATACCTCGGAGATAACTTCCCCCGCATCCCAAAACGAACCACACCCCTGAAGGGCAAGATCTTTAAGAAGACCCTGTCTCCTAACTGGAATTCTAGTGGTCGTCGCCGCTTATTGGCATAGGCCGCTTGCCTATCTTGGGCCGCTTTCATCTTTTGGCGTATCATCTTAATCTTACCTTCCATATCCTTGATCATATCCGGTCCTCCGACCGCTTTGCTAGTCAAGTCCTCCCAATACAGCGGTGATCTACATCGTCGTCCATACAGAGCTTCAAAAGGGGCCATTTGAATGCTCGCTTGATAACTGTTGTTATAGGAGAACTCTACCAGTGGCACTGAATCCTACCATGGAATATCAAACTCCAGAATACATGCCCTCAACATGTCCTCGAGCGTCTGAATGGTACGCTCTGTTTGGCCATCGGTCTGAGGGTGATAGGCCGTACTCAGTCTCACCTCTGTGCCCAAAGCTGTCTGAAGACCCTCCCAGAAATGTGAAGTGAACCTCGGGTCCCTGTGAGACACTATCGAGACTGGAATACCATGCAATCTCACTACATCCCGTATATACATTTGGGCCATCTTTAAGTATGTATACGACATACTGTAAGGGATGAAATGAGCCGTCTTCGTCAGCCTATCTACGATCACCCAGATCGCATCAAATCCTGAGGTCGTCCTTGGCAAGTGGGTCACGAAGTCCATAGATATATGCTCCACTTCCATTCAGGCACCTCTAAGCTCTTCAGCTCACCACCAGGCCTCTGCCTCTCTGCCTTTACCTGCTGGCAGATCAAACATCTTTTAACAAAAATGATTACCTCACGCTTCATGCGTCTCCACCAGAATTGATCGCATAGATCCTTGTACATCTTCTTTCCCCCTGGGTGGATACTGAAACGACTACTGTGAGCCCGCTCCAATATTCCTCTACGCAGCCCTGGTGCATCTGGGACTACCCATCGGTTGCCCAGTCTCAAAGAATCATCCTCAGCCACTCTGAACTTGGATGGCTGACCTTGAAGTACCAATGATGTCCATCTTTGAACCTCACTATCTGACTTCTGGGCCTTCCTGATTGCCTCAAATATAACTGGCTCCGCCAATAAGGTCGACACTCGCATAGGCGACGTGTCTACATCGAAGTCATAGCCCAGATGGCAGTAAGAAGTCATCAAAGCTGACAAACACATGACATCCTCTGCAGTACTCTTCACCTTCCGACTTAAGGTATCTGCTATCAGGTTCGCTTTACCTGGATGGTACTCAATTTCACAATCATAGTCTTTGAGCAAATCCATCCACCTTCTTTGCCTCATATTCAACTCTGCCTGAGTGAATAAGAACTTCAGGCTCTTATGATCCGTATATATAGTGAAGGACGTGCCATACAAGTAATGTCTCCAGATTTTTAAGGCAAATATGATGGCCGCCAGTTCCAAATCATGCACTGGATACCTGGCTTCATGTGGCTTCAGTTGCCTCGATGCATAAGCCACTACATGCTTATCTTGCATCAACACACAGCCCAAACCCTGTAATGACGCATCCGTATACAAGGCGAATCTCTTATCTTCAGACGGAATCACCAGCACAGGCGCCGTAGTCAAACGACGTTTCAGCTCTTGGAAGCTTTCCTCACAAGCTTCAGACCAAAAGAAGGGAACTCCTTTCTGAGTCAGCTGTGTCAGGGGTTTGGCAATCTTCGAAAAACCCTCGACGAAACGTCGGTAATATCCTGCCAAACCGAGAAAACTCCTTATCTCAGGTACAGAAGTGGGTGCAGCCCACTCCATCACAGCTTCAATCTTCTTGGGATCCACAGATATCCCATGGCTAGATATGACATGGCCTAAGAATACCACGCTGTCCAACCAGAACTCGCACTTACTAAGCTTTGCATATAGCTGATGATCCCTAAGGATCTGAAGCACTGTCCTCAAGTGCCTTACATGCTCTTCTTCAGTCCGAGAGTAAATAAGTATGTCGTCAATGAAGACTATGACGAACTGATCCAAATATGGCTGGAACACCCTGTTCATCAAACTCATGAAGCAGCTGGGGCATTCGTCACCCCAAAAGGCATGACCAGGAATTCATAGTGCCCATATCTAGTCCTGAAAGCCGTCTTCTGAACATCATCTTCTCTTACTCGAATCTGATGGTACCCCGACCTCAGATCGATCTTACTGTAGAGCCTCGTACCCTGCAACTGATCGAACAAGTCATCGATCCTCGGAAGTGGATACTTGTTCTTTACTGTAGCTTTGTTCAACTGCCTATAGTCAATGCATAGACGCATCGATCCATCTTTCTTCTTAACAAATAAGACAGGCGCACCCCATGGCGATACGCTAGGGCGTATGTAGTTTTTGTCCAGGAGCTCTTGCAATTGAATCTTTAGCTCCGCTGGTGCCATCCTATACGGGGCACGAGAAATTGCAGACGTCCCTGGTAGCAACTCAATCCCAAACTCGACCTCTCTCGTCGGTGGGAATCCGGGAATCTCCTCCGGAAAGACATCAGGAAACTCCGCCACTACGGGCACATCCTTAACCTTTAATTCCTTCCTCTTATCCGTCATATCAACCGCATAGATATGATATCCTACATGACCTCGTTCCAATAGCTGTGCCATCTTGACAGCAGATATTAACGGAATCTTCGGACGGGAACCATCCCCATAAAATGTCCACTGGACTCCCAATACAGATCTAAATCGGACAGTCCTCTGCCTGCAGTCTACCACTGCCTGATACTTGTTCAGAATATCGATGCCCACAATGCAATCGAAGTCTGTCATTCCCAGCACAATCAAACCTGATCTTAGCTCATTATCCTCAAAATAAATGAGGCCATCATAGACAATCTGATCCGTAGTCAAACTTCTTCCAGCGGGGGTCGAGACCATAAGAGGCATGGGGGACGGAGAAGTGCATATGTGGTGCCTTTCAACAAAACTCGTCGACACAAAAGAGTGTGACGCACCTGTGTCTATCAATATAAAAGCAGGGTGCGTAAATAAAAGACACGTACCCGCTATAACCTCCTCCGGAGCCGCTGAAGCCTGCTCCCTTGTCAATGCATAGACCTGTCCTTGAGGTGGCCCCATAGGCTGACCTCCATACTGTCGCGGCACAAATGGTGGTCTGTGCTGTGCTGTCCTATCCGCAGGCCTCCCCGCAGGACCCCGTTGACTTCCCCTGTTGGGACACTGTCTAGCAAAGTGGCCCTTGTCGCCACAAACATAGCATCCTATACAATCTTTCGTCAGATGTGGTTGCCCACAAAGAGTGCATTGGACCTTCCCGGATCTGTCTCCCTGAGACTGCCCCCTTCCGGATGGGGCATCATTCCTTCGTTTTCCTTTCCATCTATTGTCAGACCTCTTACCACTGAACCTGGACGCCGATGTGTTTCCTCTTGATTTGAACTGCTCACCCCTTGGCTTCAAATTATCATGAGTGGATTTCTGATGGGGTGCTGGCGGATGTACAACATCAGGGTATGCACCCACTCCCAGTTCGGCTAGCTCAGCCCGTGAGAGTGCATCGTCAAAGCAAGTAGGGCCATAAGTAATCACCCTATCGTACAGCTCCGGCCTCAAGCCCTTCATAAAGTTCCTCATCTTTGCTTGAGTGCTCGTGGCGATGTGAGGCACATATCTGAGTAAGGAGCAAAACTGAAGAGCATAATCTGACACTGATATATTACCTTGCTTGAGGTGAGTGAATTCATCTTCCTTAGCCTGTCGTGCAGCAGCCGAGAAATAACGATTCAGAAAGCGAGTTCGAAACATTTTCCAATTAACTTCATGACCTTGAGCCTCTTGCTCTACCACGGTGGTCTTCCACAACATTAGCGCCTTCTTGGCCAATTGGAACTCTGCTAACCGTATCCATGCTGTCTTCGCACATGGGGCTGCCACAAAGATCTGCTCTATTCTTTCTAACCATTCCTCGGCTCGTTCCCCAGTTTTGGTTCCTTCAAAGGTTGGGGGTCGGTAAGCAAGAAACTGAGTTAAGCTTAGCTCCCCTGGCAACAACTGTTGTTCGGACGGTTCATCATCAAAAGCTGGCGGGGGTAGGGGATTCGTACGCCCCGCACTAGCATTGACGCTCACTGCGTCACCTACCTCCACGTTTGCTGCCATACTGCAACGCAAGGGTTAACAATAAGATCCAAAAGCAGTTCATATATACATCGTTAGAAAGGCATAACATGTTAGCATAACAGTCATATACTTCATATGTAGCTTATGCGCAAAACATGTTTAAAAGTAAGCACCTAGCCAACTTATTGCTAAGGCTACCCTTCACTCATTCCCGGGTTATCTAACCACTGCTCTGATACCACTAATTTGGGGTCTTCCCACCTTAACAGTGATTAAAAGACATAAGAAGGACTAATCATGCATTAAGGTAACATCTTAAGGTTTTGGTTGTTACACGAGCTAACAGGATTACAGGCCAAAATACAAAACTTCAAAAATAATTCATTACATTCTACAAGAATGTCATTTAGATTTACACTACTCCTAGAGTAGATACTAATCATAACTTGAATGCTATGCATTCCTGTGTCCCTCGTAGCTCACTTCCTCAACCCGACCCTTAGTCCTTTCGTCCAAAAGTGTACCTACAGGGACAACACATCATGAGCATATACAATCTTACTTAGTATCATAAAAACATCATAGCAAATGCATGAAATATTTGTTAAGTAAATATGCTGGATTTCTCATTAACTTCTTATTGTCGTCCCTGATTTATAATCATGCATATGGGGCATCTTACCCCCGTGGCATCTTACCACAATATCATCGTATGGCCTCTTACCATATGGGGCATCTTACCCCGTGGCATCTTACAACAATAACATCGCATGGCCTCTTACCATGTGGGGCATCTTACCCCGTGGCATCTTACCACAATACATCGCATGGCCTCTTACCATGTGGGGCATCTTACCCCGTGGCATCTTACCACAATTACATCGTGTAAACGTCATCACATAAGTATCGTATAAGCATCATCATATAAACATCGTATGAACTTTATCGTATAAACATCGTATAACATCATCGTGTAAACATCGTATAAACATCATCATTTCATCGTGAATACTCATGCAATAAAAGCATAGTTGTAGTATAAAGATGTGTGTTACCGTCCGATGCCCGTACGCCTCTTACGTACCTTTTCAAAAGGAGGAGGAGTCAACAGACTTTATCTCCTTGATGGTGCCGGTACCTGGGATGGTTCTACAAGACCACATAATATCATATTAGATGCCTCAAAACCATCTCACATCATAAACTTAACAAAATAAAACATCATCATAATTTTCAACTTTCTGCTTCTCTCGATCGATCGGCCCAAGGTCTCGATCGATCGAGACACTGTGCACAAATAGTGCCTTAGCATTCTGCCTCGCTCGATCGATCGAACATTTTACCGATCGATCGAGGAGCTTCACCGATCGATCGAGAAATCCTTCGATCGATCGGCACCAAAATTTTGAAAACATGCATTAGACCTTCTGCCTCGCTCGATCGATCGGGACCAAATCTCGATCGATCGAGAGCTCTGAAAAATCGGGATTTTCCCCAGATTTTTGAGCACCTCTTTTCATACCATCTTTTCTACTTCATAACACATCTTTCATGCTGAAACAAACATGTGAAGAACTTCATAAAATATCCATGTAAGCTCTTAAATCAAAGGTTTAACAAAACCTAAGCTAACATGCATCATAACATCATCATAATCTTTATCCTCAACCATCCTATACAAAAACAGAGTATCTTCTTCTTTGTCCAGGTTTTTCGAGCACATAGATTCATAACAAGAAACCTATCACATAAATCATGTAAAATGCTCAAACAACCACGCTAGTAGTTACTTAATACTACCATGTAAGCATCCTTACCAAGGTTTCACCCAAGCCTACACTTAGCATGTGTTAAAAACAACCCACCAAACCCAAGCTCAAACACAAACCCAGAAAAACAGGGTACCCACTTACCCCTCTCTTTTTGCTCCTCTTTTTGCAAGGATTTGAACACCTTCTTACCAAGCTTTTTCCTTGCCTTACAGCTGCTAAGCTGGAACGAAAATGGGGAAAAAGGAAAGGAGAAGGAAATGATTTGGCTGCAAAGTGATTGGAAGCATGGGCATGACCAAGTGGGGGTATGGGCTTTGACAAGTGGGAAAAGGGGAGGTGGCCGAGTAGGGGGGGGTGGTGTGGTTGGGGTGCCATGAGGTGTTTAATTGTGTCCCGGTATATAGTACGATGTATTAAAATATCCTCACTCGATATTTTCTAACTTCATTTACTTAATACATCCCTTAAAACACCCAACATGTTCCCCACAACATATCATCATAACATAAATCGTGGCCCCCAATTTAAATACACCACAACCCTTAAACACATCATAATTTATCATCGTAGAACATAATCATATCACATTTCGGGGGTATTACAACAAAATGGCAAATCATTATTATATATTATTCGAATATCTGTGCAATATGAATTGATATATACGTTAATGTCCTTAGAATAATATTGTATTATTCTTAAAGATTGTCCCTAGTCAAGTATTATCATAAATAAGGATAATGATAATACATTGAGACTATTATGTTTTGATTGATGAATTGTTCATGGATATGAGATATCAAATCAACCCATGGGTACATGTTAGAGAACAATGTACTGGACAGACCCACCATGAGAATGCTACATGGATAGTTATATGAGTGTCATAAGCAATTCTCATAGTGATAATAATGTATGTAATCCTTACGACTTGAGATCATCAGAGATCCCAACATAAGGAGTTATTTATCTTGATATTGTCAAACGTTACCTGTAACAGGGTAAACTATAAAGGCAACTATTGGATACTCTACGAATTATGTAGAGGGATGTTGATTGATCAAGATAGGATTTGTCCCTCCTATTTAACAGGGGAAGTGTTTGGGCCCTTGATCAAGTAAGACTAAAATGCATGGCCGTGCTCGAATGAGTCGATATGTGTTATCGAGCTTATTCGTTTATTATAGTTCTACTTGGGGATCAAGAAATAGAGATTGAATATACGAGTATGACTATTCCATGACTCGTGTTCAATCTAAACACATGGACAAAGGGATTAAGTTACATGGTTAACATTATCACAAGATCTAAGGTTATGTCGAGTCAATGACATTCTTGTAATTTGGGTAGCCTTGATGTGTTGCTAGATACCGCTCATTGCTTGTGACATAAAATGAGATTTTATGTCACTGCCAACATTACAAGATCCTATCGGGTCGCACAAAAGATTAAATCGATAAGGGAAATTAAATTCATTGGATGAATTAATTAATTAAGAAGAGTCTTAATTAAATGATTATAAGGATTTAATTAAATCATGGGTTTGGGCCCATAAGGCTTTAAGAAAGTCTTGAACCTTAATTAAATCCAACATATATAATTAGATAACAAGGTGATTAATTGATTAATCCTACATATCAAAAACCTAGCCACTTTTGAATGAATGTGAGACCCCGATATCTCAAGATACTAATAGGTGCGATTAAGAGAACTAAACATTCATATGAATAAATCAGAGTAATGAGTCATGTTGATTAACCTGAGCTTAAAAGATACAGTACCAAAAGTTTCAAAAGGAATTTCACAAATTCCTACAAAAGGTACTACCCTATAGTCTTACTCTACCACAAGTAGAAGCTATACACAAATTTCTCTAACATGCTAATCCTGTAGCACTCCTTACAGCTCGGCTTTTCAATCCCGACCCTGGTTCTCATCATCAAAAGCACCTACAAAGACAACCCCCAACACATGAGCATAACATAATTCATATACCACAAAATATGAATTTAAGACGTAAATGCATAATCATAAAATACAAAGCACTTCCTGTATTTCCATCGCATTTACAATGCTCATTGGTTGTCCCTGTACCACGATTCATAATCAAAACACTATATGAATATATGGCTTCACAAATAAATGTCATGACATATCATCTCTTTTTCTTGAGTCAGTCATCATCAGTTATTTTAATGCTTCTTCGCTTTACAATCTCAAAACAAGCGGTATCTCATCCTCGCTTCTTCATACTAGCGGTATCTCATCATCGCTTAGTATGGTATACCCCGCCTCCATGTGCAAGCGAGCCTCCCCCCTCCCGCTCCACATTTTTAGCGGTCAAGCGTAAGCATTAAAACCTTCACTGTGATCACCCCTGACTCGTGGAATACAACTCTTTATTCCACATCACAATATGCAACAACAATGCATAATATGCAACAACAATGCATAATAACATGTATCAACTCTTAATGCATCACATTGCATTCATCATGTGTCAAACAGACAAACATAAGTACATGTTACCGTTGAGATGCCCGTACGTCGCTTACGTACCTTTCCAAAATGTAGTGTGTTGTGGGACTCTATCCCCTGCGCTGTGTAGCTGTCTGTGAAGGCTCTACACCAGTGTACAACACAATATTAGATGTCTCATTACAATCCAATATCAAAATTAAAACAAATTCCACATTTTAAAAAAAAAACACTACCGATCGATCGGTCCTCATCACCGATCGATTGGTGAACTGTTTGAATTTTGGAAAAATGATACGGCTTTTGCCGATCGATCGGTGTTCTTCCCCGACGATCGGTCGTTCTGTTTCAGCCCAGATTTCCGGAAACTCTTTAACACCGATATTTATGCCTCTTGATCTAACATGTAAGACATACCACATGCCAAACTCAACATGCTAGAAGTTACAATACACTACCCTGAGTGTATTGATATCAAATTTACACCCCAAACATAAACCCACATGCATAAACGTCGACCATTTACACAAGTACTCGATCAACTTTTCTGGAAACAGGGCAACATTTTCATTCCCAGATTTCTTGAGTACTTCATTTCATGCTAGAAAAACTACAACATATTTCATAAATCATGCTCAAATATAAAACGTCCTGGGCTTGACAAGATACCATGCATGTACTCAAATCGAAGGTTCACCCTAAAACCCATCTAACATGCATAATATCACCTCCTCAAAATCACTCCCAGTCCACATTTTTCCCAGAACCGTACTACGCCTCTGAAAGGTGAGATCTTCAGAAAGACTCTGTCGCCCAACTGAAACTCCAACGGTCTTCGCCACTGATTGGCATACGCTGCCTGTCTGTCCTGAGCTGCCTTCATCTTTTGTCTTATCACTTTTACCTTTTCTTCCATTTCCCGGATCAAATCTGGTCCTCCGACTGATTTGCGATCCACGTCATCCCAACACAAGGGTGACCTACAACGCCTACCATAGAGGGCCTCGAAAGGAGCCATCTGTATACTTGCCTGATAGCTGTTGTTGTAAGAGAACTCCACCAAGGCTATCGAGTCCTGCCATGAAGTGTCGAACTCTAGCACACAAGCTCTCAACATATCTTCGAGAGTCTGTATCGTACGCTCAGTTTGTCCGTCCGTCTGAGGGTGATAGGCTGTGCTCAGCCTCAACTCTGTACCTAGAGCTGTCTGCAGACCCTCCCAGAAGTGAGATGTGAACCGCGGATCTCGATCGGACACTATCAAAACAGGGATCCCGTGCAGTCTCACCACATCTCTGACATATAATTGTGCCATCCTCAAGTACGTGAAGGTCATACAGTAGGGAACGAAATGAGCACTCTTTGTCAATCTGTCGACGACTACCCATATAGCATCGAAACCTGAAACAGTCCTCGGTAAGTGGGTCACGAAGTCCATGGATATGTGCTCCCACTTCCACTGTGGTATCTTCAAGCTCCTTAGCTCACCTCCAGGCCTCTGCCTCTTGGCCTTTACCTGTTGACAAATCAAACAGCGCTTGACAAAAGAGGTGACATCTTGTTTCATACGCCTCCACCAGAACTGGCTGCGTAGATCCTTATACATCTTTTTCCCGCCCGGGTGGACACTCATCCTGCTGCAATGAGCTCGCTGTAATATACCCTGACGCAACTCGGGTGTATCTGGAACCACCCATCTGTCGTCAAGTCTCAGAGAACCGTCCTCAGCCACTTTGAATCTCGATGGCTGCCCTGAACGAACCACTGACATCCATCTCTGAACCTCTGTATCGGTCCCTGAGCCTTTCTGATGTGATCATAAATAACAGGCTCGGCTAACAAGGTCAAAACCTGTACTGGTGAAGTAGACACATCATAATCAAATCCAAAATGGCAGTAGGAGCCCAACATAGCTGATAGACACATGGCATCCTCCGCTGTGCTCCTCACCTTCCGACTCAAAGCGTCGGCTGTCAAGTTTGCTTTCCCGGGATGGTATAGGATTTCACAATCATAATCCTTCAGCAGATCCATCCATCTCCTCTGCCTCATGTTCAGCTCAGCCTGTGTAAACAAGAACTTCAGGCTTTTGTGATCAGTGAAGATGGTGAATGAGGTACCGTATAAGTAGTGTCGCCATATCTTCAAGGCGAACGCTATAGCTGCTAGCTCCAGATCATGGACCGGATACCTCGTCTCATGTGGCTTCAATTGTCTCGAAGCGTAAGCCACAACGTGCTTATCCTGCATCAGCACGCATCCTAAACCCTGAAGCGATGCGTCGGTATAGAGAACGAACCCTTTGTTCTCCCTGGGAATCACCAAAACTGGCGCTGAAGTCAATCTGTGCTTCAACTCCTGGAAGCTCTGCTCACAAGTTTCCGACCAAAGGAATGGAACTCCCTTCTGAGTCAGCTGTGTAAGTGGCTTGGCGATCTTTGAGAAACCCTCGACGAAACGTCGGTAATAGCCAGCCAGTCCAAGAAAACTTCGAATTTCACTGACTGAAGTAGGGGCAAACCAATCCATAACTGCCTCTATCTTCCTCGGGTCTACTGATATCCCCTCACGTGATATGATATGGCCCAAGAATGCTACACTGCTCAGCCAAAACTCACACTTGCTGAGTTTGGCGTACAACTGATGATCTCTGAGGATCTGGAGCACTATCCTCAGATGATCGGCATGATCCTCCTCACTCCTTGAATAGACAAGGATGTCATCAATGAATACGATCACAAACTGATCGAGGTACTCCTGAAATACTCTGTTCATCAAGCTCATAAAAACTGCAGGTGCATTTGTCACTCCGAATGGCATCACTAAGAACTCGTAGTGCCCATACCGAGTTCTAAAAGCCGTCTTTTGGACATCGCCAGCTCTAACCCGCACCTGATGATAGCCTGACCTCAAGTCTATCTTCGAGTACACCTCTGTACCCTAAAGCTGATCGAACAGATCATCAATCCTTGGAAGTGGATACCTGTTCTTCACTGTGGCCTTGTTCAATTGCCTGTAATCAATGCACAGACGCATTGATCCATCCTTCTTTTTCACGAACAAGACTGGTGCACCCCAAGGCGATACACTAGGATGAATGTATCCCTTGTCGAGGAGCTCCTGTAACTGTACCTTCAGTTCTCTCAGCTCTGCCGGTGCCATCCTATAAGGGGCACGAGAAATAGCAGAAGTCCCTGGTAGCAGCTCAATGGCGAACTCAACATCCCTGATAGGCGGAAACCCCGGAATCTCATCTGGGAACACATCAATGAACTCCGCCACAACTGGAATGTCCTCGGCTCTCACTTCCTTCTCTTCTGATGCATTCACAGCATAAATAAGGTACCCAGTGTGGCCACGTTCCAATAACCGTGACATCTTAACCGCTGAGATCACTGGAATCCTTGGACGAGAGCCGTCCCCATAAAAAGTCCACTGGAACCCCTGATCAGATAGAAAACGTACCATCCTCTGTCGGCAATCTACCACAGCTCGGTATCTGCTCAACACATCAATGCCGATAATACAATCAAAGTCCGCCATCTCTAACTGAATCAGATCGGCCCTCAGATCATTGCCCTCAAAATAAATGAGGCAATCAGATAACAGTCGATTCGCAATCACATGCTTTCCCGTGGGTGTCGAGACCATGAGAGGCGTGGGTAACAGAGACGAGCACAAGTGGTGTCTCTCCACAAAAGCAACAGATACAAAAGAATGAGAAGCACCTGTATCTACCAAAACAAATGCAGGGTACGTAAATAAATGACACGTACCAGCAATGACCTCCTCCGGGGCTGCCTCAGCCTGCTCCCTAGTCAGTGCATACACCTGACCCTACGGCGGTCCCGCCGCCTGACCTCCCTGCGGTCGAGGCGCAAACTGCTGTCTCGGTGGTGCCATCCTAGCGTCAAATCTTGGCCTATTCGGCCCTGAGTCTGCCTGACTTGCCCGATTGGGGCAGTTCCGAGCTAAGTGGCCCACCTTGCCACAAACATAACAGCCTCGGCAGTCACGTGACAAGTGGAATCCTCCACAGCGGTCACACCTGTCCCCTCCTGCCTTACTCCCCTGTGTAGGTCCTCGATTGCTCTGCTTCTGACCCTGAGATTTCTTCCCACTAAATCTGGAAGATGATGAGGCTCCACGAGCCTTGAACTGATCCCCACGTGGTTTCAAACTATCAGCAACAGGCCTTTGTGATGGTACGGAAGGGGGTACAACGTCTTTATACGCTACCACAGCAATCTCTCCCATCTCTGCCCGTGTCAGGGCGTCATCAAAAGAGCTGGGGTTGTTGGAGACAACCCGGTCAAATAGTTCTTGCCTCAGTCCCTTCAGGAAATGCCTCATCTTTGCATGGCTGCTCACAGCGATATGGGGGACATACCTCAACAGTGAGGAATACTGCAAAGCAAAGTCTGAAATTGACATGTTGCCCTGCTTCAAATTAGTGAAGTCGTCCTTCTTGACTTGTCTGGCAGCGGCAGAAAAATACCGGTTAAGAAACCGGGTCCTGAATACAGTCCAGTCCACTACTATACCTTGAGCCCTCAGTTCCATCACAGTGGTTTTCCACCACATAGAAGGCTTCTTCGCCATCTGAAACTCGGCTAACCTCAGCCATGCGGTACGTGCACAGGGCGCAGTCACAAGTATCTGCTCTATCCGTTCTAGCCACTCTTCGGCCCCTTCTCCAGACTCGGTCCCCTCAAACATGGGTGGACGGAAGTCCAGAAACTATGTCAAACTGAGCTCCCCTGGTAATAACATCTGTGCACTGGGCTCCACTCCCACAGCAGGTGGCGGTAAAGGATTCATATGAGAAACACTAGCATTCATACTGCCCATATCCCCTACCTCTTCATTGAGGTTCTCCAGGTTAATAGCCGCCATGCTGCAACACAAGAGTTAACAACAATACCAAAAGCAGTTCATAGTATAAGCCGTTAGATAACAAGAGTATAATATTCAAAGCATGTTAGTATAACACTTATACAAAAATATGCATCACATGCATAACATGCCCAACAATGAATACCTAACTAACTTGTCTCTAAAGGCTACCCTTCACTCTTCCCTGGTTATCTAACCACTGCTCTGATACCACTAAATGTGAGACCCCGATATCTCAAGATACTAATAGGTGCGATTAAGAGAACTAAACATTCATATGAATAAATCATAGTAATGAGTCATGTTGATTAACCTGAGCTTAAAAGATACAGTACCAAAAGTTTCAAAAGGAATTTCACAAATTCCTACAAAAGGTACTACCCTATAGTCTTACTCTACCACAAGTAGAAGCTATACAAAAATTTCTCTAACATGCTAATCCTGTAGCAGTCCTTACAGCTCGCTTTTCAACCCCGACCCTGGTTCTCATCATCAAAAGCACCTACAAAGACAACCCCCAACACATGAGCATAACATAATTCATATACCACAAAATATGAATGTAAGACGTAAATGCATAATCATAAAATACAAAGCACTTCCTGTATTTCCATCGCATTTACAATGCTCATTGGTTGTCCCTGTACCACAATTCATAATCAAAACACTATATGAATATATGGCTTCACAAATAAATGTCATGACATATCATCTCTTTTTCTTGAGTCAGTCATCATCAGTTATTTTAATGCTTCTTCGCTTTACAATCTCAAAACAAGCGGTTTCTCATCCTCGCTTCTTCATACTAGCGGTATCTCATCATCGCTTAGTATGGTATACCCCGCCTCCATGTGCAAGCGAGCCTCCCCCCTCCCGCTCCACATTTTTAGCGGTCAAGCGTAAGCATTAAAACCTTCACTGTGATCACCCCTGACTCGTGGAATACACCTCTTTATTCCACATCACAATATGCAACAACAATGCATAATATGCAACAACAATGCATAATAACATGTATCAACTCTTAATGCATCACATTGCATTCATCATGTGTGAAACACACAAACATAAGTACATGTTACCGTTGGGATGCCCGTACGTCGCTTACGTACCTTTCCAAAATGTAGTGTGTTGTGGGACTCTATCCCCTGCGCTGTGTAGCTGTCTGTGAAGGCTCTACACCAGTGTACAACACAATATTAGATGTCTCATTACAATCCAATATCAAAATTAAAACAAATTCCACATTTAAAAAAAAAAACACTACCGATCGATCGGTCCTCATCATCGATCGATCGGTGAACTGTTTGAATTTTGGAAAAATGCTACGGCTTTTGCCGATCGATCGGTGTTCTTCCCCGATCGATCGGTCGTTCTGTTTCAGCCCAGATTTCCGGAAACTCTTTAACACCGATATTTATGCCTCTTGATCTAACATGTAAGACATACCACATGTCAAACTCAACATGCTAGAAGTTACAATACACTACCCTGAGTGTATTGATATCAAATTTACACCCCAAACATAAACCCACATGCATAAACGTCGACCATTTACACAAGTACTCGATCAACTTTTTCTGGAAACAGGGCAACATTTTCATTCCCAGATTTCTTGAGTACTTCATTTCATGCTAGAAAAACTACATCATATTTCATAAATCATGCTCAAATATAAAACGTCCTGGGCTTGACAAGATACCATGCATGTACTCAAATCGAAGGTTCACCCTAAAACCCATCTAACATGCATAATATCACCTCCTCAAAATCACTCCCAGTCCACATTTTTCCCAGAAAAACAGGGCATACTCCTACCCAGATTTCCGAACACCTTACTTTACATGCTTATTTCCTCAACATAAAACATGTAATATACATAAGGAAAAATGCAGAGAGCTTCATAACAACACCATGTAAGCATTTAAATCGAAGGTTTTAAGAAACCTAAGCTAACATGCCACTTTTCACACCAATAAAAGTATGAACTCAACAACTAAATTTTCAAACCCATAAATGGTTTCTCACCCCTTTTTGCTCCGATTTTTGGAAGCTTTCCAAGCAATAAAAATGGAAGATCTCCTCCCTAACTTCCTTAGCAGCTGTTGGACGAATTTTGGGAGAGAATTGGAGTGATTTCAGACATGGAAGGGTTGGGTGAGAGATGGGACAAGGAGTATGGGCAAGCAGCTGGTAGCTGGCAGCAGGGCATGGGTCAAGGGGGGTGGTTGGGTGGTGGGTTATGTGATGTGTTATGTTTTGGTCCCGGTATTTAGCACGATGTATTAAAATATCCTCACATGATATTTTATAGTATTTTCTCAATAAAATACTTCAATTCCCATTTAAATATGCTTTTACCAAAACAATAATACACACCCCAAAATAATCATGCCACAACCCCAACATCCCAACATATGTCGCATGCGCCCCGAAATGTAACTCCTCAACCATATTAATTCAACCTCATGAATTAACACTAAATCATCATAATATAAATAAATGATTAAAATCACATAATCATTTCGGGGATATCACAATGAAGCTCTCGGCCACCTCTCACTAAAAGAGATCTCGCCCGCCGCCTTGAATTTTTTATTTCCGGCCATCTTCATTCGATTTAGAATCGTGTGTGGTTATTGTTCCGGTTTAAGAACGAGTCTAGCAACTTGTTCTTAAATCCCCTTTTTTGATTTGATCGTGTGGATACCGTAGAGGCAAGACCTTGGAGGTGTTGCTCGTGACTCGGAATTCGTTGGACGTGGTGCTTCGTGGATTCTGCTCAAACACGCTACAAGGGTGAGACTCTTATTATCTCTATTCCGATATGACCACTTTGTATAGATCCGCGGTTCTAGTAATCCAAAATTTTAAATTCCGCTGCGTTGTATGCTTGTTGGATTACTTACAGTGGTATCAGAGCCGTGTACAAAGCTCATATCGGATTTATGTGGTTAATTGTTTAATCATATTTAGATTTGTATTTCATGCTAATAAAACTGTATATAATCATATATGGTATGAGTAAATCGAGTTTGTGTAATTATCATAAAATTATATTTGATATAATTGAAGTTTATTGTATACGATACATGAAGGCGCAAAACCGAGCCCATAGCATGAGATGGTTCGGCCACCACCATCACAAATGACACACGGCTGCCACATGAGGGCTAGGGTTTTCGAACCCTTGGCTCGAGATGGTTTAGCCGTTGTGACTAATAATTGTGCATGGAAGTGTCGAAACAATGCTGGGTTTTAGAACTTTTGGCTCGATTAGATGGTTGGCGGCTTTCTCCACATGAGAGCTAGGGTTTTTCGAACCCCTTGTCTCGAGATGGTCGAGCCGCCACCGTCATGAATCGTGCATAAGCCGAGCCACGGCCGTTGGACTAGAGTTTCGATCCCTAGGGTTCAAGTGGCTCACGGCCGCCGCAAGTTTTAGAGGCTAGGGTTTCGAACCCTTAGCCACTTTCGGCCCATGAAGGCGCCGATATGACTAGGTTTTCGAACCCTAGTCACATGCGTGGTGGGCCGTGGTTTTGGGCTAAGGTTCCGAGACATGTGATGTCCCGAGCGTACGATAATTTCATAAAATTTATTTTACAGTTTTTATTGGTATTAAATTTTAAAATGTTTAGAATTTAATTCATTAATTGTTATTGCATGTTATATGTATTGTTTGAGCATGGTGCATGGTTATAGCCCTTTAACCTATTAGATAGGATTTGTGAATGTTTGTATTTAAATACGGCCTGCGTGTCGTGCCTTCTCTATTTTTCTAAATGTTATCCCTCCCCTACGATCCCCTCGAATGTGACTCGAGGAATTCTCTATATCTTGTAAATGTTATATAGTATAGTTTATTTTATTGATGGAGATCAATGAAGATGGACAAAGGTGCCGGGATGAGGAGGCCATTCACAAAAGGGAGCCAAAGAGGTGCTTGGAGAAGTTACCTTAGGTTGACCTTTAGGATTTTCTCATTGGCTTGAGAAAATCATTAGTTGGGGCTATAACCATGTCACGTTTACTTTATGTTGATGTATGAGATGCATGTTTTCTGTTTTATTTAATATTGATGCTTATATATATATGTAGATATGTATATATTCATATATGTACCGGACATATTTTCAATATTAATAAAATCATGAGATCAATAAATCCCTCTTATAATATTAAGTTTAAGATGCCTTCCAATTAAAAATACTCGTCAAGACTTCGATTGAACATGTGTGGGTTTGCCAAAGCAAAGCACCTTGACAATCTTAGTAAGGCGCGAAAGCATAAATGTGATATCCGTGTTATTTTAAAATTGGGTTCGACTTAACTAGCGTTATCTCAATAGGATTGGGAACCTAGAGGCATGGGGTTGGATACTTATTCATTAGATGAATTTGAACAAAGTGTTGTTCGTCCAACCATCCAAGAATTACATGTGATGTAATTGACAAAGTGTTGTCTACCTAAATAACCGAGTCTTGGGCGATTAGCCAAAGCTAACTCAAGATTAAGTGAAATATGGATCTTGGCCCACTAAAGTTTTCGAGGGTTGATAATTTTAAACAAAATAGTGGGAGTGTCATTTAATATAAGACCATGTTAAATGATTAAAATCATAAACTTATTTTGCATATTTATTGTAGATATCCATGGCAACCAACAACGTTACTAGCACATTATATTACGATCGGTCCTTGAGAAGGACAAACTTAATGGGACAAATTTCCTAGACTGGTATAGGAATTTGAGGATTGTCCTCAAGCAAGAAAAGAAGCAATATGTCCTAGAGGAACCCTTACCTGCTGAGGAACTTCCCTTGTCGGCTGCTAAAGCCTCTAAAGATGCTTACAAGAAGCATCAAAATGACGCACTTGATGTTGGGTGCCTTATGCTTGCCACCATGAACTTTGAGCTTCAGAAGCAACATGAGGAAATGGAGGAGTTCGATATGATCGAGCATCTAAAGCAACTGTACCAACAACAAGCAAGACAAGAGAGGTATGACGTCTCTAAAGCGTTGTTCCAGTGTAGAATGGTAGAAGGAAGTCTAGTTGGAACTCATGTACTCAAGATGATTGGGTATATTGAGAATCTGGAGAAGCTGGGTTTTCCTTTGGACCAAGAGTTGGCCACTGACGTGATCTTGCAATCGTTGCCTGAAAGCTTCAGTCAATTTGTCTTAAATTACAATATGATTGAAATTGAAAAGACTCTACCACAGTTACTTGGCATGCTTAGAACTTTTGAAGCAAATAGCAAGAAGTCTAAGCCTACAAATGTTCTTATTGTGAATAAGTGCAAAGGAAAGACTAAAGCTAAAAGCTTCAAGAAGAACAAGAAGGTCCTTGTTAAGTCTAAGCCACATGCTTCTGCACTAAAGCCAAAGGGAGGAGTGGCAAAGGAAGGGAACTGTTTCCATTGCGGTGAGACCGGTCATTGGAAAAGAAATTGCAAAGTTTATCTGGAGGATCTTAAGAAGATGAAGGGAAGTGTGACTTCCACTTCAGGTATTTTTGTTATAGAAGTCAATTTATCTACTTCTTCATCATGTGTATTAGATACTGGATGTGGATCTCACATATGTGTTAATGTGCAGGATCTTAAAAGGAGTAGGATATTGGCAAAAGGCGAAGTGGATCTTCGAGTTGGAAATGGAGCAAGAGTTGCTGCATTAGCTATAGGAGATTACCATTTATCTTTGCCTTCTGTTTTATCATTGATTTTGAAAGACTGTTATTTTGTGCCGTCTATTACCAAAAACATTATTTCTATTTCTTGTTTGGACAAGTCTGGATTTTCATTTATTATAAAGGACAATTGTTGCTCCATTTATTTAAATGATATGTTTTATGCTAGTGCACAAATGATTAATGGTCTTTATGTATTAAATCTTGATATGCTTGTCTATAACATAAATACTAAAAGTATTAAAAATAATGATTCTAATCCAACTTATCTCTGGCATTGTCGCTTGGGCCATATAAACGAGAATCGCATATCAACACTTCATAAGGATGGAGTATTGGATTGATTTGATTTTGAATCATATGAAACATGTGAATCTTGTTTAATGGGCAAGATGACTAAAGCCCCATTCAAGGGACATGTTGAAAGGGCAAATGTTTTATTGGGACCAATACATAGTGATGTATGTGGACCAATAAGCACACATGCTAGAGGTGGTTTTCAATACTTCGTTACATTTACTGATGACTTCAGCAGATATGGACATGTGTACCTAATGAAACATAAACATGAAACCTTTGAAAAGTTCAAGGATTTCAAGAATGAAGTACAAAACCAACTTGGTAAAAGTATCAAAATCCTTCGATCAGATCGATGAGGTGAATACTTAAGCCAAGACTTTCATGACTATCTAAAGGAGTGTGGGATAGTCCCACAACTCACTTCTCCGTATACTCCACAATGGAATGGTGTATCCGAGAGGAGAAATCGAACCTTGTTGGACATGGTTAGATCAATGATGAGTCATGCAGATCTTCCGATATCCTTTTGGGGACATGCTTTAGAAACAGCAATATTTATACTGAACCGTGTTCCATCTAAATCAGTGGAAAAGACACCATATGAGATATGGACTGGGAAGCGTCCTAGTATGTCTTTTATGAAGATTTGGGGTTGTGGGCTTTCGTGAAACGTCACGTCTCTAACAAACTTGGACCCAAATCTGATAAGTGTTTATTTGTGGGGTATCCTAAGGAAACGAAAGGATACTATTTCTATTATCCCACCGAGAACAAAGTGGTTGTTGCTCGGACTGGTGTCTTTCTTGAAAGAGAATTTATTTCTAGAAAAACCAGTGGGAGACATATAGAACTTAGTGAAGTTCAACCACAAGAAAACACTGAACATGATATTGAGATGGAAAAAGAGCAGTCACCACAAGCTGTTGTGGATGAAGTGCCTGCTCAAGAGACACAAGCCCAGCGTAGGTCTGTAAGAGAACACCGGGAGCCACAGAGATATGGATTTCTTGTGACTCAACAAGGTGACTTACTATTTATTGATGAGGATGAGCCGTCATCTTATCAAGAAGCTATAATGGGCACTGATTATGAGAAATGGCAAGAAGCCATGAAATCTGAAATGGAATCCATGTATGCAAACCAAGTATGGACTTTGGTTGACCCACCTGAAGGGGTGAGACCCATAGGGTGCAAATGGATTTTCAAGAAGAAGACTGACATGGATGGTAATGTACAAACCTTTAAAGGTCGACTGGTTGCAAAAGGGTTCAAACAAATTCATGGTATTGACTATGATGAAACTTTTTCACCAGTTGCCATGGTTAAATCCATAAGGATCTTACTTGCAATAGCTGCATTTCATGATTATGAAATCTGGCAGATGGATGTCAAAACAGCTTTCCTTAATGGAAATCTGCTTGAGGATGTGTACATGACACAACCAGAGGGTTTTGTCGATCCAAAAGATGCTGGAAAGATATGCAAGCTACAACGATCCATTTATGGATTGAAGCAAGCTTCTCGGAGTTGGAATCTTCGTTTTGATGATGCAGTCAAAGAGTTTGGTTTCATCAAAAACGTAGATGAACCTTGTGTCTACAAGAAGGTCAGTGGGAGCATAATTATCTTCCTAATATTGTATGTAGATGACATACTTCTAATTGGGAATGATATACCTGCCTTACAATCTGTAAAGATTTGGCTAGGGAATTGCTTTTCTATGAAAGACTTGGAAGCCACCTATGTATTAGGAATCAAGATCTATAGAGATAGATCGAGAAGATTACTTGGCCTAAGTCAAAGTACATACATAGACAAAGTGCCAAAACGGTTTAGCATGCAAGAATCAAAGAAAGGATTCGTGCCTATGACACATGGGATAAATCTCTCGAAGGATCAGTGTCCTTCAACACCAGATGAGAGACAACGCATGAGTAAGATTCCATATGCGTCAGCTATTGGATCTATCATGTATGCCATGATATGTACTCGTCCCGATGTTTCGTATGCTTTGAGCATGACGAGCAGATATCAAGTTGATCCAGGTGAAGGTCACTGGATTGCTGTCAAGAACATCCTGAAGTACTTGAGAATAACTAAGGATACATTCTTGATTTATGGAGGTGATGAAGAGCTCAATGTAATAGGTTACACTGATGCAAGTTTCCAAACCGACAAAGATGATTTTCGATCGCAATCAGGATATGTGTATTGCCAAAATGGAGATGTTAAAATATGCAAAGTACCAACAGATGATAATGTATCTGACCCATTGACGAAGCCACTGTCACAGCAGAAGCATGATCGTCATACTGGATCTCTAGGCATTAAGTATATGTCTGATTGGTCTTAGTGCAAATGGGAGATTTGTTGGGATATGCCCTAAGACATGTCATTAGATGATTGTTTATGACATACAAAGTATTATGATTTTATAAATGGCAAATCATTATTATATATTATTCGAATATCTGTGCAATATGAATTGATATATAAGTTAATGTCCTTAGAATAATATTGTATTATTCTTAAAGATTGTCCCTAGTAAGTATTATCATAAATAAGGACAATGATAATACATTGAGACTAGTATGTTTTGATTGATGAATTGTTCATGGATATGAGATATCAAATCAACACATGGGTACTTGTTAGAGAACAATGTACTGGACAGACCCACCATGAGAATGCTACATGGATAGTTATATGAGTGTCATAAGCAATTCTCATAGTGATAATAATGTATGTAATCCTTACGACTTGAGATCATCAGAGATCCCAACATAAGGAGTTATTTATCTTGATATTGTCAAACGTTACCTGTAACAGGGTAAACTATAAAGCAACTATTGGATACACTACGAATTATGTAGAGGGATGTTGATTGATCAGGATAGGATTTGTTCCTCCTATATAACAGGGGAAGTGTTTGGGCCCTTGATCAAGTAAGACTAAAATGCATGGCCGTGCTCGAATGAGTCGATATGTGATATCGAGCTTATTCGTTTATTCTAGTTCTACTTGGGGATCAAGAAATAGAGATTGAATATACGAGTATGACTATTCCATGACTCGTGTTCAATCTAAACACATGGACAAAGGGATTAAGTTACATGGTTAACATTATCACAAGATCTAAGGTTATGTCGAGTCAATGACATTCTTGTAATTTGGGTAGCCTTGATGTGTTGCTAGATACCGCTCATTGCTTTTGACATAAAATGAGATTTTATGTCACTGCCAACATTACAAGATCCTATCGGGTCGCACAAAAGATTAAATCGATAAGGGGGAAATTAAATTCATTGGATGAATTAATTAATTAAGAAGAGTCTTAATTAAATGATTATAAGGATTTAATTAAATCATGGGTTTGGGCCCATAAGGCTTTAAGAAAGTCTTGAACCTTAATTAAATCCAACATATATAATTAGATAACAAGGTGATTAATTTGATTAATTCTACATATCAAAAACCTAGCCACTTTTGAATGAAGCTCTCGGCCACCTCTCACAAAAAGAGATCTCGCCCGCCGCCTTGAATTTTGTGTTTCCGGCCATCTTCATTCGATTTAGAATCGTGTGTGGTTATTGTTCCGGTTTAAGAACGAGTCTAGTAACTTGTTCTTAAATCCCCTTTTTTGATTTGATCGTGTGGATACCGTAGAGGCAAGACCTTGGAGGTGTTGCTCGTGACTCGGAATTCGTTGGACATGGTGCTTCGTGGATTCTGCTCAAACACGCTACAAGGGTGAGACTCTTATTATCTCTATTCCGATATGACCACTTTGTATAGATCCGCGGTTCTAGTAATCCAAAATTTTAAATTCCGCTGCGTTGTATGCTTGTTGGATTACTTACAGACAGATCCCTATGGACAAATGAAGAAAAGAAAAAAGTAAATCTGGACAATGTGGCCAAAGACATATTGTTCAAAACTCTGGACAAAAACATGTTCAACAAGATCAAAATGTGTCCCACTGCTAACGATATCTGGGAAAAGATTGCTCAGCTATGCGAAGGAAATGATCAAACCAAGGAAAACAAGCTCACTGTCGCCCTACAGAAGTATGAGAACATCAAAATGATGTCCGGAGAGACTCTCAGTGAATATGATGAAAGAGTAACTGGAATCATAAACAAACTCAATAGCCTTGGTAAAGATCTATCCAACAGGGAAATCACTCTAAAGGTAATGAGAGGTCTCTCAAGAGAATGGGATGTAAAAACGATTGCTATGAGAGAATCCAAAGACTTATACAAGATAGATCTACATGATTTATTTGTTGACTTAAAAGCATATGAGTTTGAACTAGGGATTTTGATTGAAGATGAACCCAGCACCAGTCAACCAACCAAAACTCTTACTTCATCAGAAGCTCTGCCTACCACAATAGAGATGACTCCTGAACAAATATGCAAAGATGCAATGCTGCTGTTTGTCAAAAAATTTGGAAAATTTATGAAGAAGAGTCAAAAGACCTATCAATCTTATCCAAGGAAGCAGAACTTCAAAAATAGATCAGATGAGGATGATCGTGTATGCTTCAACTGTCTTAAGCCAGAACATTTTATCGCTGACTGTCCTAAACCAAAGAAAGATGATCAAAATAGAGGATCCAAGGACTATAGAAAGTCAAAGGAGAGTAGAAGATCACCCAGAAGGGACAGAGAACAGAAAGTACTGGTGGCTGAAGAGAACAAGAGCAAATGGGCTGATTCAGAGTCAGAATCAGAAAAATCTACCAGCTCATCCAGTGAGAGTGAAGAGGAAGAAGTTCATTGTTTAATGGCCAACGATGAATGTGAGGTAAATGATTCTAATCTCTCTGAATTTACACATAATGAACTCACTAACGCATTCCAGGACATGATTAATGAGTATCAGATGTTGTATGAATCCTTCGAGAATTATAAGTCCGGACAACCAGTCTCAACAGAACTGCAAAACAACAAACTTGATTGTGAAAAATCAAATGAGTTGAAAAGCTTAAGGGAAAAAGTAAGTCGGCTCGAGAAAGAAAGGGATGAAGCAACATGTGCACACCAGAAACTCATTATGCTGGTCCGCACATGGAATGCATCTACTGCCAGTACTCATGTGTCTAGAAAAGGATAAGATTCAAACATTGAATTTTGTAAGATCAAGCACAGTATATGAACCAAATGAGTTGGTTAAGGAACCTGTTGAGCCAATACTCATCAAGGAACGGGCATCACACAAGGGTATCGGTTATGTTGAGCCAAAAGAGAAAGCTAGACCGGGACAAAAGTTTAGAAATAAACATAATCCCACAGGTCAGATCACTCGAGAGGTAAAACTCAACTGGTACTATAACTGTATGCCTGTCCAAAAGAGATATATGCTTCCCAACAGAAACAAAAAACCTAAACAACATGCATACACTCAGTATCACACATATCACCCAAGAACATCTTCATCATTTAATGCACATACGTTTTGTAAGGCCTCTCTACCTTAACAGTGTAAAGATAAATATAAATAGGGCTAATATGAATTAAAGACAATTTTTGGTTCCGGTTGTAGCCTTGAGCTAACAGGATTACAGGCCAAAAATAAAATTCCAAAAGCTAATTAGTTACATTCCCAATAATGAATGTTGATACTATAGATTTACACTACTCCTATAGTAGAGACTATCCAAAAATCCTGTATCCTAATTCCTTAATGATCCTCGTAGCTCACTGCCTCAACCCGGCCCATAGCCCTCCAAGTCCAAAAGGTGTACCTACAGGAACGACTCACCATGAGCATATACATCACTATTCAACAAAATCCAAGCACAATGACATAAATAATTGCATGAGATATATATGTGTGTATGCTCCCTGATTTACCACATTAGCACATTTTCATTGTTGTTCCTGTTTCATAAACTCATGCACAAAATCATCAGTTCATAACATAATGATCGATACAACGTTCCAGTTATAACCACAATATTCCACATTAATCACTAGAAATGTGACTGTTCCGGTCCTGTTACAACAGCAGAATTTTAGGACCCCTCGCTTCGACATATAGCGACATCATATGATATCCCTCGCTTCGACAATGACAGCGGCATGTACATCGCTTCGACATGATAGCGGCAAATATCATATTACCATCGCTTCATATGACAGCGGCAAGTACCTCCCTCGCTCGTATATAACAACTACCGGAACAATCAAGCATTTCCAACCACATATAAATAAACACAACACTTGAGTCCACAATCATAATGCATCACCATTATCTCAATATATATCAAAACATTTCGTAATCCACACTTGTCCACGATATATATATAGCCAAAAGCGTAAGAACACATTTTACCATCCGATGCTCGTACGTCTCACTACGTACCTTAGTCTAAAAAGTGGAGAAGTTGAAGAACTTTATCTCCTTGAAATTGTTGGTACCTGGGATGGTTCTACACAACCATACAAATCAATATTAGAAGCCAGTTATAGTCCAATATCAAAATTCGTCAAAAAAAATCACATTTCCCATTATTCAGCAGTTGGCGATCGATCGCTACATCGAGGCGATCGATCGCGAGCCTTACCGATCGATCGCTTCGATGTAGAGATCGATCGCCAGACCTCACTGGCTCGTGGCGATTGATCGCGCCATATATGGCGATCGATCGCCTGCAACACATTTCGCCACTGGCCTTCGGCGATCGATCGCTGCATTCATAGCGATCGATCGCCACCTGCTGTGTGCGCGATTCTTCACCATTTTTGAGCATTTTTCAAGTTCTACCACATACACTCCAAACTCAAACATTCCAACAACTCAAAATACCATCATAACTCCCTAGAATCCACATAAACACCTCAAAAATCATAACCCAACCACATACAACACATACTCAAAAACAAATCAACAAAAATCCCAAAATGCTAACCCATTTCAAAATCAAACACCATTAAAACTTTAGGAAGGGTTCCATACCTCTTGAGGACTCCAAATCCTACCAATAATCTCACAAACAAAGATTTTGTGAAGATTTCTCCTTCCTCCTTTGCAAAATTTCGAAAATGGAAAAAGGTTTAGTGTTGGGAATGAAATTTGGGGATTTAAGAGTGATGGGTAAAGTGAAGTAAAGTGGGGGGTATAGTGGGGTTATAAGGGTTATAATTAAATTTGTACCCCATTAATTAACATGATGTATAAAATACCCCAACATGGTATTTTAAAAGCATTCTACAAAAATGCACCAAACTCCCAATAAGTTCATGCTTTCCAAAATAATTGCCAACCAATACGATTAATTCATGCTAACACCCAATTTCCCAACATGCACCCTGAAATGCACCCCCGGGTCACGCCTACCATGTGACTAAGCATTTCAACAAGATAATTAATCCCAACACATAAATCAATTATCACCATAATTAATCATATAAACATAATTAATGCCAAATGCATATAATTATTTCGGGGGTATCACAATAATCCCCTACTTACAAGATTTCGACCTCGAAATCGCATGCACTTACCAAAAATGAAACTAAACATAAATCACATACCAGAAAATAGTTCCGGATAATGCTGCACCATATGCTGCTCCGTCTCCCACGTGGCCTCCTCGACCCCCCTACGATCCCACTGAACCTTTACCATCGGTATAACCTTGCTCCGAAGTTTGCGATCCTCTCGACCCAGAATTCTAACCGGTCGTTCCACGTAGGACACATCTGAACCCAACTGAACCTCTGAGGGCTGTAAAACATGAGTCGGATCTGGCTCATACTTCCACAACATAGAGACATGGAAGACGTCATGTATACCAGACAATGACGGCGGTAGAGCCAAACGGTAAGCCAAAGTACCAATGCGCTGCAATATCTCATATGGCCCAACATACCTCGGAGACAACTTCCCGCGCATACCAAAATGAACCACACCTATGAATGGTGAGATCTTCAAAAAGACCTTATCTCCCACTTGGAATTCCAATGGCCACCGCCGTTTATTAGCGTAGGCTGCTTGCCTATCCTGAGCCGCTTTCATTTTATGACGGATCACTTTGATTTTCTCTTCCATTTCTGTGATGTCTGGGGATTTATGGCGTTAATCCCGGTGTGGTATTAATCCTTGATGGATTTTTAATTGTGGCAATTAGGAATTAATTGCGGTTTTGTGTCTCCCGAGGTTGTTAAATCGGGCATTTGGGATCGTTGGATCCAAAGGATGAGATTGTATTCTCATTTTGGTGAAAAACCTATGAGTTGGGTTTTTTTTAGTGGGACTTGGTGTCCGGGGTGCCTTATGTTGGGGCCAGTCTGGGGATTTGATGTTGGAGAGAGAGCTTTTGAAAACAGATGATTTTTAATGAATCATGATGTATTGGTGAAGGTATTGGTATTTTGGGGCATTTTTGCTATATATATACCAGTTGGACTCGGGATTCCGTCATTTGGAATTCATTTCTCTCCCCTCCTCTCCCTCTCACGCCTCTCTCACCCCAAACCCTTCCCCCTTTTTCCTTTGATGAGCAAATCGACGGAGGCTCATCATAGGAGCCGGATTTCTCAAAGATAATAAGGTATTATTCATCCCCTCGCATTTATCCTCGTTTTGATAGTGGTTTTGTGGTGTTTGGGAAGGTTTTGTGTTGGATTTAAAGAAATGGGTTTTTAAAGAATTTTGGGTTGGATGGTTTGAGGAGTTTTTATGGTGTTTATTTTGAGGTTTAATGTTGTAAGGGGTGTGAGGATTGTTGTTGGGCAAAATTTTGCAAGAAAAATGCCATTTTTGGCTTTTACAGGTCGAGGCGATCGATCCCTAGGGCAGGGCGATCGATCGCCGCGACGTTGTTGGAAATTTCAGGAAGATGAACAGTGAGGCGATCGACCGCCTCAAATGAAGCGATTGCATGCTTGAGATTAATTGTGGATTATCATCGTGTTTAGCATATAATTCATCGGTCACGGGACCAAGGCAAGGTTTGGACTTGAACTACGGAAAGTATAAGGTACGTATGACGTACAAGCATAGCCCTTTTATATAATTGCAATTGTTGAGTGCTTGGTACACTGTATTGCAATGAATGTGTGTGGAAATGCATGACACATGATATTAGCAATAAACGGAGATTGAAATGCATGGTTTATGGTACTTGCTTCAAATGTCTATATATGCATTGAGAATTGCATGGTGCCGCTTTTGAGCGAGCAATGGTTGGGATGTTGTCGCCTGTGAGCGAACATCGATTATGACGCCGCTACTGTTGAGTATGCGTGGAAATGGAACGCCGCCATTGTAGAGCGAGCTATGAAATAGAACTATGAAACCATAAGTGAGATATATGGGGAATTTGTAATCATTGTTTAATGATTTGATAGTATTGATTATGATACCGGTATATGGATAATAAATTCGTTAATCAATGTAATGATTAACTGGCATTTGGGAATTTGATGGTTTCAGTGTTTTGAGACAGGGACAGTACAGGAAGCCCCGGATGAGGATGATACCATCCAGGGAGTATATTTTGTATTTCATAGCAATTTACATTGTTGTAAATTATAAATTGTATTGTTGTGGTTATTAGATTGGGATATTGGTATGCTCACCCCGTGTGGGGGCTGTCTCTGTTGGGGCAGGTGGTACAGGTGTAGCAGCAGCTTTGGAGTTGAGCACGGGCTGTTGATTGAGGTACTTCCAGGATCGAGGTACCAGAGCTGGATGGATAGGCGCTCAGATCCAGAGTCGAGATCGAGTTGCGCTTGAGAGGTGCTTCCAGGATCGAAGCACCAGCAACGGTATCCAGCAGAGTGTTTTATACATTAGATGCACGCTTATTCATTGGGTGCTCTTATGTGAGTACATATTACGTGTATATGGAATGTATAAACGGGCTACGGCTCTTCTCTGTTCATTTATGGTCTGCACACAATTAGATATAGAATTGCTAAATGAACTAAGAGTATGTTAGTGTATTATGAGGGTGCATGTTATATGATTGGTTGGGGAATTTGAATATTATGTGGATTAAATACAAGAAATTTTCTGGATAGCAAATCGTGTTGCACTTGCTTATGGTTTTTCCCCTGCTAGTATGATTATATGCACTAATGATATGGCTTAATATACTAATAACGGGCTAAGGGCACGGGGGTCCTTACAATTTCTCTAATCAAATCCGGTCCCCCGATCATCTTACTAGTCAAGTCCTCCCAGTACAACGGTGACCTACAACGTCGACCGTAAAGAGCTTCGAATGGAGCCATCTGAATGCTCGTCTGATAGCTGTTATTATAAGAGAACTCTACTATTGGCACTGAATCTTGCCACGGAGTATCAAACTCCAATACACATGCCCTCAACATATCTTCGAGCGTCTATATGGTACGCTCTGTCTGACCATCTGCCTGAGGGTGATAAGCTGTACTCAGTCTCACCTCCGTACCCAAAGCTGACTGGAGACCTTCCCAAAATTAGATGTTGTGACATCCCCAAAATGATTAATTGCAATTTGGGCATTAATAATGTTTACGTGATTAATTATGGTAATAATTGATTTATGTGTCGGAATTAATTATTGTGTTGAAATGCTTAGTCACATGGTAGGCGTGACCTAGGGGTTGCATTTCAGGGTGCATGTTATGCATGTTGGGAAATGAGGTGTTAACATGATTTAATTGTATTGGTTGTTAATTATGTGGAAAATATGGATTTAGTGGAAGTTTGGTGCATTTTTGTAAAATGCTTTTAAAATACTATGTTGGAGTATTTATACATCATGTTAATTTTGGGGTACAATTTCGATAACCCTTATAACCCTTTACCCCCACCTTTTACCCATCACTTTACCTTCATTTTATCCACCACTCTTAAAATCCCCAAATCTTATCCCCAACCCTAACCCATTTCACATTTTCGAATTTGAGCAAAAGAGGAAGGAGAAATCTTCTCAAAATCTTTGTTTGTGAGATTTTTGGTAGGATTTGGAGTCCTCAAGAGGTATGAAACCCTTCATAAAGTTTTAATGGTGTTTGGTTTTGAAATGGGTTAGCATTTTGGGATTTTTGTAAGATTTGTTTTGGGTATATGTTGTATGTGGTTGGGTTATGATTTTTGAGGTGTTTTATGTGGGTTTTAGTGAGTTATGATGATATTGGAGTTGTTGGAATGTTTGGGTTTGAAGGGTATGTGGTAGAGCTTGAAAAATGCTCAAAAATGGTGAAGAATCGCGCACACAGCAGGTGGCAATCGATCGCCATATAAGAGGCGATCGATCGCCGAAGGCCAGTGGTGATTTGTATAGCAGGCGATCGATCGCCATATTTGGCGCGATCTATCGCCTCGAGCCAGTGGAGTCTGGCGATCGATCGCCATGTCAAGGCGATCGATTGGTAAGGCTCGCGATCGATCGCCTCGACACAGCGATCGATCGCCAGCAGTGGAATTTTGTGAAAATGATGTTTTTGTTGGATTTTTGGTATTTGGACTGTAATTGGCTTCTAATATTGATTTGTATGGTTGTGTAGAACCATCTCAGGTACCAACAACTTCAAGAAGATAAAGTTCTTCAACTTCTCCACTTTTGAGATTAAGGTACGTAAGAGACGTACATGCATCGGACCGTAAAACACATTCCTATACTATGACTATACAATGATTGCATAAGTATTTATGCAACAGGTTGATGATGTTAATGATAAGTAAGTGTACGATGATGATTATGATAAGTAAAGATACGATGATGTTTATGATAAGTGAGGATGATGTTTATGATGAGTAAAGATGCTATGATGTTTATGATGTATGTGAAACTATGTTATTTGAAATGGTAGAGTGTTCTGGTGGTTATTATGGGCAAGCGAGGAAGGTACTTACCGCTGACATAGGTAGCGAGGAGATATATCCGTTATCAAGGTTGTAGCGAAGGATATCACAGTACCGCTATATGTCGAGCGAGGGGTCCAATTGTTCCCCTGACATAACAGGACCAGAACAGTCACGTTTCTAATTAACATTGTTGATTATGAGCATATAAGTGAAGTACGATTTTAATCATTTATGTCAAGAACTAATGATTACATGTATGACTATGAAACAGGGACAACAAAAGTGGGTAAATGCGATTAACCAGGAAGTATATGTTAACGATTATTTTCATGCATTTATTTATATGCCATTATTTTATGATGTTAAGTAATGATGTACATGCTCATGATGGGTTATTCCTGTAGGTAAACCTTTTGAATTTGGAGGGCTATGGGCCGGGTTGAGGCAGTGAGCTACAAGGAGCATTAAGGAATTAGGATACAGGATTTTTGGATAGTCTCTACTCTAGGAGTAGTGTAAATCTATAGCATTAACATTCATTATTGGGAATGTAATTAATTAGCTTTTAGAATTTTATTTTTGGCCTGTAATCCTGTTAGCTCATGTAACAACCGGAACCCTAAGATGTTATTAATGCATGTTTAGTCCATAATACATTATTATAATGATGTTAAGGTAGGAAGACCCTACAGTGTGAACCATGGGTCTCTGTCAGACACAATCGAGACTGGAATCCCATGCAACCTTACCACGTCCCGTACATACAATCGGGCCATCTTTAAGTATGTGTACGACATACAATAAGGGATGAAGTGAGCCACCTTCGTCAATCTATCCACGATCACCCAGATCGCATCATATCCCGAGGCAGTCCTGGGCAAGTGGGTCACGAAGTCCATATATATGTGTTCCCACTTCCACTACGGTATCTCTAAACTCTTCAACTCACCACCAGGCCTCTGCCTCTCCGCTTTTACTTGCTGACAAATCAAGCTTTTGTTGACAAAGGTGATGACGTCTCTTTTCATCCGCCTCCACCAAAGCTGGTCGTATAAGTCCTTGTACATCTTTCTCCCACCTGGATGTATGCTAAACCTGCTGCTATGAGCACGATGCAAGATCTCTTCACGTAACTTCGGGGCCCTCGGCACTACCCAACGCTTACCAAGCCTCAAGGAACCATCTTCTGCCACCCTGAACTTTGATGACTGACCCAGACATAAATATGATAACCATCTATGCACCTCAATGTCTGACATCTGAGCTTTCCTGATAGATTCAAAGATGTCCGGCTCTTCCAATAGGGTCGATACATGTACCGGTGATGTATCTACATCAAAGTCATATCCCAGATGACAACAGGAAGTCATCATGGTTGATAGCTGAATAACATCCTCCGCGGTATACTTCACCTTCCTACTCAAGGCGTCAGCTGTCAGGTTTGCCTTCCCCGGATGGTACTCTATCTCACAGTCGTAGTCCTTGAGCAAGTCCATCCATCTCCTCTGCCTCATATTCAGCTCCGCTTGGGTGAATAAGAACTTCAAGCTCTTATGGTCCTTATAGATGGTAAATGAAGTACCATATAGGTAATGCCGCCAAATTTTCAAGGCGAAAATGATAGCCGCCAGTTCTAAATCATGAACTGGGTATCTGGTCTCATGAGGCTTCAACTGCCTCGAAGCATAAGCCACCACGTGCCTATCCTGCATCAGTACACAACCCAAACCCTGCAGTGATGCATCCGTGTACAAAGCAAACCTCTCGTTCTCCGAAGGAATCACCAGTACAGGTGCTGTAGTCAACCGGTGCTTCAACTCTTGGAAGCTCTGCTCACATGCCTCAGACCACAAGAACGGAACTCCTTTCTGAGTCAACTGCATCAACGGCTTAGCGATCGTAGAGAATCCCTCGACGAAACGTCGGTAATAACCCGCTAAACCAAGGAAGCTCCGGATCTCGGGCAAAAATATAGGCGCAGACCAATCCATCACTGCCTCTACCTTCCTGGGATCCACAGATATCCCATTACTAGAGATCACATGCCCCAAAAACACCACGCTGCTCAACCAAAATTCACACTTGCTGAGCTTGGCGTACAACTGATTGTCCTAAGAGTTTGAAGAACTGCTCTCAAATGATTCTTGTGCTCTTCCTCACTCCGAGAGTAGATGAGTATGTCGTCAATAAACACTACGACGAACTGATCAAGGTATGGTTGGAACACTCGGTTCATCAAGCTCATAAAGACAGCCGGGGCGTTTGTCACTCCAAACGGCATGACCAAAAACTCATAATGACCATAACGGGTCCGGAATGCTGTCTTCTGCACATCTTCCTCTCTAACTCGAATCTGATGGTACCCCGACCTCAAATCAATTTTACTAGACAATCTCGTGCCCTGCAACTGATCAAACAAGTCATCGATCCACGGAAGAGGGTATTTATTCTTCACTGTTGCCTTGTTCAATTGTCTGTAATCGATGCACAGACGCATCGATCCATCTTTCTTTATCACAAATAATACAGGCGCACCCAAGGCGATACGCTGGGGCATATGTAACCCTTGTCAAGGAGTTCCTGTAGTTGCTCTTTCAACTCCCTTAACTCTGTCGGTGCCATCTTGTAAGGGGCACGAGAAATAGCGGGTGTTCCTAGTAGTAATTCAATCCCAAACTCGACTTCCCTAGCCAGTGGAAATCCGGGAATCTCCTCCGGGAACACATCGACAAACTCCGCGACTACGGGTATATCCTCGACCCTTAACTCTTCCTTCTTCTCAGCAACATCAATGGCATAAATAAGATAACCCATATGCCCACGTTCCAATAACTGAGCCATCTTGACAGCCGATATCAATGGGATTTTTGAGCGGGAACCATCCCCATAAAAAGTCCACTGAACCCCCAAATCAGATCTGAACCGAACTGTTCTCTGTCTGCAGTCCACCACTGCCTGATACATGTTCAGTACATCCATGCCCACAATGCAGTCAAAGTATGACATTACCAGAACAATCAAATCTGACTTCAACTCGTTGCCCTCAAAATAAATGAGGCCGTCAACAACAAACCGATTAGCAATCATACTCTTTCCAGCGGCTGTCGAGACCAGAAGAGGCGTGGGCGACGGAGACGTGCATATGCGGTGCCTCTCCACAAAACTCGTCGACACAAAGGAGTGTGACGCACCTGTGTCTATCAAAATAAAAGCAGGGTGCGTAAATAAATGACACGTACCCGCTATCACTTCCTCTGGAGCCGCTGTAGCCTGCTCCCTGGTCAGAGCGTACACTTGCCTTTTAGGTAGCCCCAACGGCTGACCTCCCAATGGTCTCGGTGCAAACGGTGGTCTTTGTTGCACTGCCCTGTCTAAAGGTCTCCCCATAGTGTTCTGCTGTCCTCCCCGATTAGGACATTCTCGAGCAAAGTGGCCATGCTTACCACATTCAAAACAAGCAGAACACTCTTTCACCGAGTGGGGTCCCCCACAAAGGAAACATCTAACTATCCCTTGATTACTTGCTTGTGATTGTCCCCTATTTGACGGGCCATTATTCCCACGATTTCCCCTTCCACGCACATCAGGCCATCTACCACTGAATCAGGAAGCTGATGAGTTCCCCCTTGGCTTAAAATGGTCACCCCTTGGTTTCAAGTTTTCCTGGGTCGATCTCTGTGGTGGTACTGGAGGTGGCGCTACAGTCGGATATGCACCCACTCCCAATTCTGCCAGCTCGGCCCGTACAAGGGCGTCATCAAAACAAGTAGGGCCATAAGTGATCACCCTATCATACAATTCAGGCCTCAAGCCTTTCATGAAGTGCCTCATCTTCGCTTGAGTATTTGTGGCGACATGAGGTACATATCTGAGCAAAGAACAGTAGTGAAGAGCATAGTATGACACCGGCATAGTACCTTGCTTTAGGTTAGTAAATTCATCCCCCTTAGCTTCCCGTGCAGTAGCCGAAAAGTACCGGGTCAGAAATCGAGTTCTGAACAGCTTCCAGTTTATATCATGACCTTGAGCCTCCTGTTCTAACACCGTGGTATTCCACCACATTAGTGCCTTCTTGGCCAGTTGGAATTCTGCTAACCTTATCCAGGCCGACTTCGCACAAGGAGTTACATGAAGATTTGCTCCATCCTTTCTAACCACTCTTCGGCATGTTCCCCTGTCTCAGTTCCTTCAAACATCGGGGGTCGGTATGCAAGGAATTAAGTCAAGCTCAGTTCCCCGGGCAACAACTGCTGTTCAGACGGTTCTTCGCCCAAAGCTGGCGGTGGTAGAGGATTTGTACGCCCAGCACTTGCATTAACACTCACTGCGTCTCCTATATCGATATTTAATGCCATTCTGTAACACAAGGGTTAACAATAATACCAAAAACAGTTCATATAATACGCCGTTAGATAACATGAGTAACAATAACCAAAACATGTTAGTATAACATTTATATACTCTATATGCACTAAACATGTTTAAAAAGAGCACCTAGCCAACCTATTGCTAAGGCTACCCTTCACTCATTCCCGGGTTCTCTAACCACTGCTCTGATACCACTAAGGTAAGGCCTCTCTACCTTAAAAGTGTAAAGATAAATATAAATAGGGCTAACATGAATTAAAGACAATTTATGGTTCCGGTTGTAGCCTTGAGCTAACAAGATTACAGGCCAAAAATAAAATTCCAAAAGCTAATTAATTACATTCCCAATAATGAATGTTGATACTATAGATTTACACTACTCCTAGAGTATAGACTATCCAAAAATCCTGTATCCTAATTCCTTAATGCTCCTCGTAGCTCACTGCCTCAACCCGGCCCATAGACCTCCAAGTCCAAAAGGTGTACCTACAGGAACGACTCACCATGATTATATACATCACTATTCAACAAAATCCAAGCACAATGACATAAATAATTGCATGAGATATATATGTGTGTATGCTCCTTGATTTACCACATTAGCACATTTTCATTGTTGTTCCTGTTTCATAAACTAATGCACAAAATCATTAGTTCATTACATAATGATCGATACCACGTTCCAGTTATAACCACAATATTCCACATTAATCACTAGAAATGTGACTGTTCCGGTCCTGTTACAACAGCGGAATTTTAGGACCCCTCGCTTCGACATATTGCGGCATCATATGATATCCCTCGCTTCGACAATGACAGCGGCATGTACATCGCTTCGACATGACAGCGGCAAATATCATATTACCATCGCTTCATATGACAGCGGCAAGTACCTCCCTCGTCGTATATAACAACTACCGGAACAATCAAGCATTTCCAACCACATATAAATAAACACAACACTTGAGTCCACAATCATAATGCATCACCATTATCTCAAAATATATCAACACATTTCGTAATCCACACTTGTCCACGATATATATATAGCCAAAAGCGTAAGAACAAATTTTACCATCCGATGCCCGTACGTCTCACTACGTACCTTAGTCTCAAAAGTGGAGAAGTTGAAGAACTTTATCTCCTTGAAGTTGTTGGTACCTGGGATGGTTCTACACAACCATACAAATCAATATTAGAAGCCAATTATAGTCCAATATCAAAATTCGTCAAAAAAAATCACATTTCCCACTATTCAGCAGTTGGCGATCGATCGCTACATCGAGGCGATCGATCGCGAGCCTTACCGATCGATCGCTTCGATGTAGCGATCGATCGCCAGACCTCACTGGCTCGTGGCGATTGATCACGCCATATATGGCGATCGATCGCCTGCAACACATTTCGCCACTGGCCTTCGGCGATCGATCGCTGCATTCATAGCGATCGATCGCCACCTGCTGTGTGCGCGATTCTTCACCATTTTTGAGCATTTTCCAAGTTCTACCACATACACTCCAAACTCAAACATTCCAACAACTCAAAATACCATCATAACTCCCTAGAATCCACATAAACACCTCAAAAATCATAACCCAACCACATACAACACATACTCAAAAACAAATCAACAAAAATCCCAAAATGCTAACCCATTTCAAAATCAAACACCATTAAAACTTTAGGAAGGGTTCCATACCTCTTGAGGACTCCAAATCCTACCAATAATCTCACAAACAAAGATTTTGTGAAGATTTCTCCTTCCTCCTTTGCCAAATTTCGAAAATGGAAAAAGGTTTAGTGTTGGGAATGAAATTTGGGGATTTAAGAGTGATGGATAAAGTGAAGTAAAGTGGGGGGGTATAGTGGGGTTATAAGGGTCAAATTAAATGTGTACCCCATTAATTAACATGATGTATAAAATACCCCAACATGGTATTTTAAAAGCATTCTACAAAAATGCACCAAACTCCCAATAAGTTCATGCTTTCCAAAATAATTGCCAACCAATACGATTAATTCATGCTAACACCCAATTTCCCAACATGCACCCTGAAATGCACCCCCGGGTCACGCCTACCATGTGACTAAGCATTTCAACAAGATAATTAATCCCAACACATAAATCAATTATCACCATAATTAATCATATAAACATAATTAATGCCAAAATGCATATAATTATTTCGGGGGTATCACACGTTTCAGGACACACACAGACCCAAACAATTCAGGGTTAGACGGGAAATGCATGCTTATTGTCTGAATTGGTGGACATCACCGGACCTAGAATAACTTTTGGAGACAACGCGAAAGGTAAAACCGTGGGTAAGGGTAAGATTGTCTACGGTAACATTATTATTAAAGATATTTTGTTGGTTGAAACTTTATGTTATAACTTGATTAGCATCAGTCAACTCTGTGACAATGGTCACTCTGTAGAATTCAACCAGCACTCATGCACAATCAAATCTACTGATGGCAGTGTATTGCTTGTAGGAAGAAGGCATGAGAACACATATAAGATTGATTGGAACCTTAAGCAGCCTACTTCTTCTACTTGTTTTGCTGCCTTGAATACTTCCAAAAACTGGCTTTGGCACAAACGATTGAGTCACTTAACTTTAAATTATTAACAGTCTGCGTAAACTCGATCTAGTTATTGGACTGCCTCAAATAGAGTTCTCAAAAGACAAGATTTGTGCAGCATGCCAACTTGGTAAGCAAATCAGATCCTCCTTTAAGAACAAAGGGAGTAAATCTTCTTCTCGATGCCTAGAGTTGCTGCATATTGATCTTTTCAGTCCTATACCAGTAATAAGTCTAGGGGGAATGAAGTATACCCTAGTGTTAATCGACGATTACTCTCGTTTTATGTGGGTCCTATTTCTAAGTGGCAAAGATCAGGCTACTCCAAAGCTGATCAAACTACTGAAAAGACTCCAAAATGAGAAATCGTGTGGGATAGATAGAATTCGTAGTGATAAAGGTACCGAGTTTAGCAATCAATCACTCGAATCATATCTAGATGACCTTGGTATTAAACACGAATACTATGCTGCAAGAACCCCTCAACAAAATGGAGTTGCTGAGCGTAGGAACCGCACTTTGAAAGAAGCTGCGCGAACTATGCTTGCAGAATCAGATATATCGCAGAGATTTTGGGTAGAAGCTGTCAACACAGCATGTTATACGCAGAACAGATCAATGATTAATAAGCGAGCAAGTAAAACCCCTTATGAGATCTGGAATGGCAGTAAGCCAAATATTTCTTATTTCCATGTGTTTGGTTGCAAATGTTTTATTCACAACAATGGAAAGACTCATCTCACCGCTTTTGATGCCAAATCTGATGCTGGAATATTTCTTGGATATTCTACAGTTAGTAAAGCCTTCAGAGTATTTAATAATATAACACTTACTGTAGAAGATTATGTGCATGTTAAATTTGATGAATCTCCTGATTGTACTGTATCCGATCTTCAAATCAACAACTTGAGCAATCGACTGGAAAACACTTATATTGATGAAAATGTTGATGATGAGAGATTACAGAAGCAGAATTGACTGCTCTTTAGAACCAGAAGTTCCTGCAGGAGTCTGGTGGTCCACAAGCACTGCACCCAACCGACAATGAAAATGTTATACTCACTCCTGCTGCAGTAGATGGAACTAACAAAAAAGATGCGTCAATCAAATCTCCTGAGCTGCCCACTCATATTCATCCAAATGAAGAGCTCAACCCTCTTGGACCTCCGCTCCGGTGGATGAAGGATCATCCTCCTGGGCAGGTCATAGGTAACCCTGTTTCTCCTATACGCACAAGAGGGCAGATGATTAATGAATTTCTTCATGATGCATTCATATCTCACATAGAACCCAAAAAGATTGATGATTCTATGTTAGACCCAAGCTGGGTAGAAGCAATGCAGAAATAACTAAATCAATTTGAGAGAAACAAAGTATGGTATTTAGTACCACGACCACAGCATCACACTATAATAGGTACCAAATGGGTATTTCGAAATAAATTAGATGAAAATGGTGTAGTTATCAGAAATAAAGAAAGATTAGTTGCACGGGGCTACAGACAGGAAGAAGGCATTGATTTCGATGAAACCTTTGCTCCTGTAGCTCGATTAGAAGCAATTCGCATATTTCTTGCATTTGCTGCCTTTAAAGACTTTAAAGTCTATCAGATGGATGTTAAGAGTGCGTTTCTTAACGGCAAACTCCAGGAAGAAGTTTATGTTGAGCAACCTCCTGGATTTGAAAGCCATCAGCGACCCTCTTCTATTTTTCGTTTAACAAAGCTTTGTATGGACTAAAGTAAGCTCCCCGTGCATGGTACGAAACTCTGTCAAAATATTTGACTGAGCATAATTTTACCATTGGCACGGTGGACAAGACCCTATTCAAATTCATAAAGGGTGACCATACTCTGCTCGTTCAAATTTATGTTGATGATAATATTTTCGGTAGTACTAACTCAAAGCTTTGCGAAAGATTTTCTAAAATTATGCAGGATCAATTTGAGATGAGCATGATGGGAGAATTATCATTTTTCTTAGGATTACAAGTCAAGCAATCCAGTGACGGAATTCTGATAACTCGGTCTAAAGATACCAAGGAACTGCTGAAGAAGTATGTGATGTGTACAAGTTCAGTAGCTGCCACTCCAATGAGCCCATCTGCAAAACTCGACTTGGATAATTCAGGAATACCAGTCGAAGTAACAATATATCGAGGTATTATCGGATCATTACTTTACTTAACAACCAGCCGACCAGACATCATGTTTGCAGTCTGTATGTGCGCTCGGTTCCAAGAAAATCCCAAGCAGTCACACTTCATGGCTGTCAAAAGGATCCTCAAATATCTGAAAGGCACTGAGAATGTCGGTCTATGGTATCCAAGAGACTCAACGTTAATCTGATCGGATATTCAGATGCTGACTACGCTGGATGCAAAATTGATAGAAAAAGTACCAGTGGATACTGTCAATTTCTTGGAGATAGACTAATCTCATGGGGTTGCAAGAAGCAGACATCCATAGCAACGTCTATTGCAGAGGCAGAATACCTTGTTGCTGGAAGTTGCTGTGCTCAACTGCTCTGGATTCAACAACAATTGCTAGATTATGGAATTGAATCCACTGAGGCACCAATATTTTGTGATAATACGTCTGCCATAGCTATCACATACAATCAGGTTCTTCATACTCGCACCGAACATATTGACATCCGTCATTATTTCATTAGAGATCACGTTATGAAGAAAGAGATTCGGCTGGAGTACATATCTACAGAACAACAAGCGGCAGACATCTTCACAAAACCCCTACCGAACGCTAAGTTTTCCTATTTTCAAAATATTCTTGGTTTAATTGAAATAAATTATTGATTACTATTGTTTTAGTATGATGAATTCAGGGGGAATTACTTAGTAGAAACTGCATGAATTAAGGGGGAATTTCTGTTAGAACTTTATCATTGGTTATTTAAGCTCAGCTGGTAACACAACAGCCTGCTGCAGCAGGTGCTTCCGTACCAGTAGAACTCTACATACCAGTAGATGTTACCTTACCAGTCGGACCCTACATATCAACAGACTTTACCAAATAAGCTTTGACAAAAATAACCTTCGATAAACTATTAACCTTCTGAAACGTCGGAATTCAAATTTACTTTTATATAAAAATAAATTATTTCAATCCCGTCCAAATCTTGTCCTTTTATTTTTTGTTAAAATTTTTTCAATCGTTAGATGACCGCCACGTATTCATGTGTCCGCTCATCTACAGTACGACGCTACATCTACTCATTCTTTATCCGCCTTTAACATTATCTCTTTTCTCTTACTTGTATTTTTTGAAAATTTTACTGCGATATCTTCCTCCCCAGAAATTTTTACTCTACAGGACTTGTGTTGGTTTTCTGCATCTACACCAAAATTGTCAAAGAATACACAGCCAAGCTTCATCACATATGCTATTCACGTGGATTTTCATTCGATTTCCACAACTTCTGATGAGGATACCAAAGAAGTTTTTCAAAAGCTGGATACATCTGGACTTCTAGTGATCCTCAGTCAAGCTCCTACATTCTACAAAGAAGCTCTTCACGAGTTCTTCGCCACTGCCAAAGTTGTAGACGACTTCGTGGTGGCCTCCATCTCTGGTCAACTGGTTACCATCACTCAACTGGACTTCGCCACTCACATTTGTCTTCCCTCTACTGGACTCACAGACCTCTCCACTGTTCCAATGGATGTTCGAGCAGAAATGCGAACCATATTCTCCAATGCTGACGCTCTTCTTCGACGTCCTCCATACAAAAAGGTTTTAATGAAGAGTCATTTCCGCCAACTGGCTCATGTCATTTCCAAAGGTCTCCTGTGCAAAGCAGGATCCTTTGATATCATCACCCCTGAGAAGTTTGATGTCATGAGCGCCATTTTCAAAGGATTAGAAGTCAACTGGTCGGTTGTTCTGTTTCAGGTCCTTACCGGACTAGTCACTTCAGGGAAGGGTCAATCTGGTTTTGCTCTCCCTCTTAGTAGTATTTTTGACAGTAAAAACATTCAGGCAGGGGCCACATCCACTCTTCAGCCAGGAAGACTTGTTACAGCCAAGTACCTCCAGATTCACAGGCAACGGATTGGTAGAGAGGTTGGTCTGACGAAGCGACAAACACCTCAAGTTTTAAGCGATTCGGAACAGACAATATCCGAATCCGATGAGTTATCTCCTCCTCCTCCTCCTCCTCCTCCTCCTCCTCCTAAAAAGCCCAGGACCAGAAAAGGGGCTCCTCCTGCTCTCAGAAAGATAGCTACTGATGCCTCTGATACCATCTCTACTGCAGCTCCAGCAGCTGTCACCACTATTTCTAGGGAGCCAAGTCCCGAAAATCCTCCACCAGAGGAACCGACTGCATCAGCTGCCTCATTGGCCATGGTACTCGCTGCACCAGTGGCTCAAACTTACCACTCCTCCAAACTTGTGAGCTCTCAACAAGCACCTGGCTCTATCATTTTCCGGCAACCAAAGTCCACTTCTCCTTACTGTCATCCTAAGGACACCACTACGGGAAAGGGAAAAGCAATCATGGGACCAGTGTCCACTCCTATAGCTTTTGAGATACAAATGGTCATGGATGAAGTAGAAGCCAAGCTGAAGCCGCAGCTTGAAATATTTGATCGATGGGTAAAGGCGCGCCTAAACATTCGCTTTGATGACTTCACTCCAATTCTTGATCAAGCACGGGAAGATGAGAATCTCATCTTAGCTTATCTTCAGGTCCCAGACACTGAAAAGAGTTTGAAGCTTCGAGATCTCTTCCGCATGATGAATTATGTGGGAGAACTTCAAGCTCTTGTTCATTCCAGACTTCAGCAATTCAGCATTGACTCCGGCACAGCGAATCATGATCGGGCAGTTCTAAATGCTCTAGGACCCAAGATGGATATGGCTGAGCATGCTCTTCATGATCTCCGCATATCAACAGGTCTACACTCCTGCTCTGCCTTGTCAAGAGATGCCAGTCCAGCTTGGAAACTACTCCTACCAACTTGGAAACCGCTCCTACTGCCCTAGTGACAGCTCCTACTGCCCTAGAGAACGCTCCTACTGACTTGGAGATAGCTTCTACTGATATGGATATCACGTCTACCGCTGATCCTATTATTCCCACTGCTCAAGATCCAATCAATGATCAACCGCTACTAGTGCTGGATGTTGATCACGCAAATGTTGACACAGTCATTCAGACTGTGGTTCATCAAGTTACCATATCTTCTGGTAATGATGAACCCAGCAGTCCTCATCACACTCTGCTGGTCACACTCAGTCTTCTGTAGCTGAGATGGAACACGCTGCTACTGGCATAGATGCCACTGCTACCGACACACCTACTGCAACAGTCACTAAAGCCACTGCTATGTTGACCGCTCCTGATATTGAGGGTCATCCAGGCGTTATCACTACTAATGCTGAGACTCACACGGATGCTCTGGACCAATCTCTGGCCCAGGATACTCCTGAGGATTTTCTTTGACTTCTCAACTCACATTCCTCTGGAAGGACCACCCAGTATTGCTGATCAACTGGGGCATCTGTCCAACGCCATCTCTGCACTGGCCAGTGACGTCAACAAGCTCAAGAAGGAAGAACACACTGCTACTCTTATTCTTGGGAGCCACCAACAGCATACTGACTCCCAATTTCAGCAAGTTTGTCGTTACCTTAATAGTCTGACAACTACTATAACCAGGCTCCAGACCTTTGTTGTGGATGCTTTTGCTGATTCCTTCTCTCGGATAGGGCATGCTCATCTTCAGATCACTCAGCAAAATGAATCTCTTCATACTGCCACCTCACTGGCCCTTGAAGATAAAATAGAAGATGCCAAGAAAGCCTTATCGGATCAATTGACAACTATGAAGGCGGCCTTTGCTTCACAGATCCAAGATTTGAGCAACAGCCTACCAGCTGCTCCTCAAACTGCTAGAAGATTGTCCGAGTCCAGCAGACCTGCTCCTCTGGCCCAATGAGAACAGAATCCAGCTCAACGCTCATCTGCTGCAGCTGGAGCATCCAGTCGGTCAAGACCTCCTTCTCAGCAAAGGTCCCATAGTCCCCGACAAACTCATGCTGACACTCCACCCTCCACCCGTGACTAATCCCAGCATTGGCTGGGGAGAAAACAATAACTTTTATTGTCTTTTTGTGTTTACCATTATATGTTTATCATAAATATTCACAGTGTTGTCAATTCTTATCTATCTTTATCTGCACTTCTTTACGCATGATATGACACTTCACACTGCCACTTGCTAGTTTTTCACTATAAATAGCATGCTAGTTCTCTAACTCAACTCATCAATCATGCAACTCTTAACTGTTATTCTTACTAGTCTTGCAACTGTTTCTACATATTCATGGGTTCATTACTTATCTAAATCAACCCTACATGGGTTGATTACTTATCTAACCCACGTCTGCTAGCTCCAGCTTCATGGACCAGCCTGGTGTCCTCCACCAGCCTGGAATTTGGAACAGCAGATGCTTGGGTGCTGATGACAAAAAGGGGGGAGACAGAGAATTTTCATTGAAGACAGAGATCTTGATAAATGAATAGAGGACTACTTTGAAGATAATGATAGTTTTCTAGGTCTTTCTTTGTTCTAAGGCTCTCTGTATGCACTTTCTCTCCCCATCCCTTTGTCAATAACCCAGAAACTAGCTGGCTCGGATCATTCCATACTGGCTATGTTTCTCCATTGGATAGATTGTAGAAATAGGTCTGTTGTATGACTTGTAAGATGTACCATGTAATAAGAATTCATTTTATATCAAAATGATATTACTTCGTTTACTCAGTTTGATTACTATTTGTAATATGCTTATCTATTCTAACAAATTGCAAAAGTCTACGTTTGTTTTGTCTCTAAGTCTTAACAGAAGTTGATGTTCATATGATCAAGCAAGAGTCTCCAGTACTAAGTTTTGTCATCACCAAAAAGGGGAAAATTGTTGGGAAAATATTTCTAAGTTTTGGTGATTACAAGGACATCAACTGGATACAGACACCTACCGGGTGACAGACATCTACCGGATGGACATCAACTGGATACAGATACCTACCAGGTGACAGACATCTACCGGATGGACATCAACTGGATAAACATCTACCGGATGGACATCAACTGGATAAATATCTACCAGATAAACATCAACTGGATGAACATCTACCGGACAGACACCTACTGGATTAACATCTACCGGATGGACATCCACCGGACTAACACCAACTGGATGGACAACTACAGGACAGACATCTACTGAGTACAGAAGAGTGAAAGATCATTTGAAAGAAGAAAGCTAGCATAGGTCTAACCATCCAGCAAGAGCACAAAGCAACAAGACAAAATAAGTACAACTTATTCTGACAGAGGTACAACAGAGCACCGCACCTTGCTATATCTCCGCCACCATTAGCGTCAGAATAAAAGAGTTGTTGCTTAACAAAATAGGAAAGAAGACAATCAGAATTTGTAAAGCTGATTTCTTCCTAATACAGAAAAGTTGCCATTAGATCACTGAGTCTATAAATACGTCCAAGTGAAGAATGAAGAGTTTAGCTGAACCATCCAATTAAACAAAAGGAAAACATCAACATCAAAGCAAATCAATTCATTGATATTCTCTGAAGGTTCAGCAAGAGCAGAAAAGAACTACAACTGTAATCTTGACAGATTAACTGCAACCTAGTCTGCTGCTCGAAGAACACTCGAAGCCAAGCAGATTATATTTGTGTGAGTGTCATAGAAATCATTGTAAATAAATTAGGAATTTGTGATTGCTAGGTGTTTAGGTCAAGCTGTGTGAGTACCTAAGAAGGTTGTATACTGTAAAGTGTAAACCAAATTCTTCTAGTGTAACCTTCCTGCAAGGGAAGAAGACGTAGAAGCGTTAAGCGTTGTGCTTCGAACTTCCAGAAACAATACTTGTGTCATTTACTTACTGCTTATTTATCATTCAGTTATTTTTACTCACAAGTCCAGCAGACGTCTTCCGCACTATAATCAGTGTCTGCTGACTTGCAATATATTGAGAAGCTACTGCAGTACTTAACAGTCTGCAGCAACCCGAGTTAAATCGAAATTGAATCTAGTGTTTATTCAACCCCACCCCTTCTAAACACTACCCCGATCCCAATTGTGGACATATGGGTTATCTTATTTATGCTGTTGATATGGCTGAAAAGAAGAAAGACTTGAGGATTGAAGAGATACCCGTAGTTGCGAAATTTGCCGATCTGTGTCCGGAGGAAATTCCAAGTTTTCCGCCGAGTAGAGAGGTCGAGTTTGGAATTGAGTTGTTACCAGGAACGTCCTCTATTTCTCGCGCCCCTTATAGAATGGTACCGACTGAGTTAAGGGAACTGAAGGTTCAATTACATGAACTTCTCGAAAAGGGATACATACACCCTAGCGTATCGCCTTGGGGGTGCACCGGTTTTGTTCGTAAAGAAGAAAGATGGTTCGATGCATTTGTGCATCGATTACTGGCAACTGAATAAGGCGACGGTAAAGAACAAGTATCCTCTTCCATGGATCGACGATCTGTTTGATCAGTTGCAGGGTATGAAGCTTTATAGCAAGATTGACTTGAGGGCTAGGTACCATCAGATCCGGGTTAGAGAGGAGGATGTTCAGAAGACAGCATTTCGGACTCGGGATGGACACTATGACCGTATCTTGATCAGTTCATCATTGTATTCATCGACGACATTCTTATCTATTCTCGGAGTGAGGAGGAGCACGTGAGACACCTGCGTACAGTATTTCAGATTCTCGGAGATAATCAACTGTTTGCCAAGCTTAACTGTGAATTCTGGTTGGACAGTGTAGTGTTTCTGGGGCATGTCATCTCTAGCGATGGATATCAGTGGATCCCAGGAAAGTGGAGGCAGTGATGGAATGGTCTGCGCCTACTTCTGTACCCGAGAACCGCAGCTTTCTTGGTTTGGCCGGATATTACAGACGCTTTGTCGAGGGATTCTTGAAGATTGCTAAGTCATTGACACGGCTGACTTAGAAAGGGGTACCATTCCATTGGTATGAGTCTTGTGAGCAGAGCTTCCAAGAGTTGAAGCATCCGTTGACTACTGCTCCCGTGTTGGTGATTCCCACGGAGAACGTGTAAGGGCCCCCGTGCCCTTAACCCACAATTAGTGCATTAAGCCATACATTAGGTGCATTCAATCACGTGTAAAGGGAAATTACATGTAAACGTGGCACACAATACCACCTATAAAATTTTCTTGCTTCATCTATTCCATTCCATGCAATATCCGATTTCCCAAATTAAGACCATTTAACACATCACGCACCTATGTAATACACTAATCAGAATCTCAATTCATCTAGCAATTCCCTAGTTGATTGCTCACACATATAATGAAAAGAGAAAGGCCCATGCCTCTTTATACAACACATATGCACATAATTATTGCTCACACACGAGCATCGAATAAACCTATGTGTACGTAATGTATAAAAAGGGCATACACAATATCCAGCTCCACATGAGCTCCGGTACCTCGATCCTGGAATCACCTCCAATCCATAGCTCGATCACAGCTCCAGAGCTACCATTGTACCTATTTTACCTGCCCCAACAGAGACAGCCCCCACACGGGTGAGCATACCAATACCACCAAACCAATAATCACAATTATATAATTCATAATTCACAATGTAAATGCCATGAATTTAAATGTTACTCCCTGGATGGCATCATCCTCATCCGGGATCCCACTGTATTGTCCCTGTTCTCAAAACAACCAAAATCATCAAATTCCAAATATCCAGTTAATCGTTATATTGATTAACTATGTCCCTGATCCAATTCAATATCAATAGGGGAATAAATACAGATATCCTAGATATCTAGTCAGAATCCACATTTCATCGCTCACTCAAAAGTAGCGGCATCACTTACCGATGTTCGCTCCATAGCGACCACATCACGACAATTGCTCGCTCCAAAGCGGCACCATACATTACATAAGACCAATCAACATAACACAACCCAGTCCCGTTTCCATTAACCAATTTATGCAAGACACAATATACTAAGCATCGACTAATAACCCTTACCATTCATCTACCTCATGCACAATAATTGCAATAATATAATTAAGGTCATGCTCGTACGTTACACGTACCTTATACTTCCGTAGTTCGAGTCCGACCTCGCCTGAGTCCCACGACCCGATGAATTATGTGCTAACACATAAATAGTTCACAATTAAACACAAGCATGCAACCACGTGCCCAAGCAAGTTCATAACCCCCAAACATATCGTCAATCCATGACGATTACCAAAATAAAAGCCCACCGGCTAAGCATGCATAATACCAAAGGATACAATTTAACAAGTTTAAAAGATAGCCATGAATTCAACCGAGAATTCCGTTTTATCAAACTTTGGCTCCAACCAATCCATTTTAAAAGTATAGCATTCCCATTGGAATGTAGACATTGCCCCGGAAACGGCCCCTTTAAAGCTCGATTCCAAAATCCCGACATTTTCCAAAAAATTTCAAAAAAAAAAAAATCCACGGGCAGCGATCGACACCCCTGTCCAGTGGGCAAAATCACTTCCTCGCGATCGATCGCCAACCTGCTCGCGATCGATCGCCTAGACCACGCGATCGATCGCCTGCACTGTTCATCGCCTTCAAAAATTGAACTGCTCGTCGCGATCGATCGCCTCTCCTCAGCGATCGATCGCCACCTATGATTTTCAGAAAGAAATTGAGCTTCCATGGTGTTTTTCACAACCAAACTCAAAACCAACACCCATACACCTTCAACACCTCAAATACACCCTTAAAACTCAATAAAAACTCCCACAACAAACTTTAAGATTTTTACCCAAAATCCACAAACCCAAATCTAACATTAATACTCAACCAAAAACAACAATACTACTACCAAATTGAAGACAATGACGAGGGGAAGACTAATACCTGATCATCTTCGAGAAATCGGCCTCCGAGCCAAGCTACCATCGATTTTGCTTCCAAGAGCAAAAGAGGGGAAATGGTGGGGGAGGGTTTGAGCAAAGAGAGAGTGAAGAGAGAGAGGGGTTCCGTGCTAAAATGATGGAATACCGAGTCCCCTTGGTATATATAGCACCAAAACTCGAAAATACCAATCCCTTCATAAATACATCATGATTCATTAAAAATCATCTGTTTTCAAAAATAATCTCTCTAACCTCAATTCCCATTACCAGCCCCAATACAAAGTACTCCGGACCCCAAATCCCACCAAAGACCAAATTCCAAGGTTATCACCACGATGAGTACACAATCTCATCCCTTGGATCCAACAACTCCAAAAATAGGATTTAAAATCCCCGGGAGTCCCAAAACCTCAATTATTTCATAATTGCCACAAATAAAATTCATAAAGGATTATTACCACACCGGGATTAACACCATTAATCCCCGGGCATCACAAAACGAAAGGTTCGTTCTTTATACAGATGCATTGTTACAAGGCTTGGGTTGTGTATTGATGCAAGATAAGCATGTGGTAGCTTATGCTTCGAGACAGTTGAAGCTGCATGAGACCAAATACCCAGTTCATGACTTGGAATTGGCGGCCATAGTGTTTGCCTTGAAGATTTAACGGCATTACTTGTATGGTACTTCATTTACCATCTACACGGATCACAAGAGCCTGGAGTTCTTATTTACTCAGGCGGAATTGAATATGAGGTAAAGGAGATGGATGGACTTACTCAAGGACTATGATTGCGAGATAGAGTACCATCCCGGAAAGACGAACTTGAAAGCAGATGCCTTGAGTCAGAAAGTGAAGTGTACTGCAGAGGACGTCATGCATTTATCGGCTATGTTAACTTCCTATTGTCATCTAGGCTATGACTTCGATGTGTCTACGTCACCGGTACGTGTATCAACCTTATTAGTAGAGCCAGATGTTTTTGAGAGTATCAGGGGAGCTCAGAAAGCAGACGATGAGATACAGAGGTGGTTAGCATTGGTGCGTCTTGGACAGCCATCGAAGTTCATAGTGGCTGAAGAAGGTTCTTTGAGACTTGGTAACCATTGGGTAGTTCCGAGTACGTCGGAGTTGCATCGAGGGATCTTACAGCGAGCTCATAACAGCAGACTTAGTATCCACCCAGGCGGTAGGAAGATGTATAAGGATCTATGTGACCAATTTTGGTGGAAACGAATGAAACGAGATGTTATCGCATTCGTTAAGAGGTGTTTAATTTGTCAACAGGTGAAGGCCGAGAGGCAGAGGCTCGGCGCTGAATTGAGAAGTTTGGAAGTACCTAAATGGAAGTGGGAACACATATCCTTGGACTTCGTGACCCAGTTACCGAGGACTGCTTCAGGATTTGATGCCATTTGGGTGATTGTGGATAGGCTGACCATAGTGGCTCACTTTATTCCATACATCATGACCTTCACGTATTTGAGGATGGCTCAGTTATACGTTCGAGATGTGGTGAGATGGAACGGGATCCCAGTTTCTATTGTGTCTGATCAGGATCCGTGTTTCACATCTCATTTTTGGGAAGGTCTTCAATCAGCTTTGGGAACTTAGGTGAGATTGAGCACGGCTTACCATCCCCAAATAGATGGCCAGACTGAGTGTACAATACCGACGCTCGAGGATATGTTGAGGGCTTGTGTGTTGGAGTTTGACACTCCGTGGCAGGATTCAGTGGCTTTGGTGGAGTTCTCGTACAACAGCTACCAGACGAGCATTCAGATGTCTCCTTTTGAGGCCCTTTATGGTAGACATTGTAGGTCACCATTGTATTGTGATGACTTGGCTAGTAAATCGATCGGAGGACCCGAGTTGATCCTGGAGATGGAAGAGAAAATAAATGTAATACGACAGAAAATGAAGGCAGCTCAGATAGACAGGCAGGCATGCGAATAAACGGTGGCGACCGTTGGAATTTCAATTGGGAGATAAGATCTTTTTGAAGATCTCACTGTTGGGATTCAACAATTGCCTCTGCTTTGTGATCGATCGAACACGTGGCGATTGTGCCAGTTATGGTTGAAAAGATTGATGTTGCGCCATTACCCTTAACTATAGTTATTGGTAAATCGGTAAGCGCTCGATCCTACAATTGGTATCAGAGCCAAGGTCGCGTGTTCGATTCCATGAGTTGCAGAGAGTGCAATTATTGGGGGAGGGATTGTTGGGGTTCAACAATTGCCTCTGCTTTGTGATCAGTCGAACACGTGGCGCTTGTGCCAGTGTATGGTAGAAAAGATTGATGTTCCGCCATTACCCTTAATTATAGTTATTGGTAAAGCGGTAAGCGCTCGATCGTACACTCACCTTTCAGAGGTGTGGTGTGGTTTGAAATGCGCGGGAAATTATCTCCGAGGTATGTTGGACCGTATGAGATTTTGCAGCGCATTGGTACCTTGGCTTACCGATTGGCTTTGCCACCGTCATTGTCTCGTATTCATGACGTGTTCCAAGTGTCTATGTTGCGGAAGTATGAGCTGGATCCATCTCATATGTTGCATCCTTCAGAGGTTCAGTTGGATTCTGATGTATCCTATGTTGAACGGTCTGTTAGAATTCTGGATCGAGCAGATCGCAGACTTCGGAACAAAGTGATACCAATGTCAAGGTTCAGCGGGATCGCAGGGGTGTCGAGGAGGCCACGTGGGAGACGGAGCGACATATGGTGCAGCACTACCCAGAACTATTTTCTGGTATGTGATTTACGTTTTGTTTCAGATTGGTAAGTGCATTGCCGCTGACATGTCAAAGCGATGATGCCGCTGTCGTGTCAAAGCGATGGTACATGCCGCTGTCACGTCGAAGCGATGCGATGATACTTGCCGCTGTCATACCGTAGCGATGAAAGAATATTTGCCGCTAATATGTCGAAGCGAAGAATAGCCTCTGTCATATTATAGCGAGGGACATTAATTGTCGCTGGTATGTCGAAGCGAGGGGTATTAATGTCGCTGGCATACCATCGCGATGGAGAATATTTGCCGCTTATAGCGAGGGATATTATGCCGCTAATATGGCAAAGCGATGAGCTAAACGCTGTCATATGATGGTGATGAAGAATATTTACCGCTTAAGCGAGGGATATTATGCCGCTGGTATGTCAAAGCGAGGCAGCGAAGAAGGATATTTGCCGCTAAATAGCGAGGGATATCATGACGCTAATTCTATGGCGATGGTTCATGCCGCCGGGTATATATAGCGATGGTTCATTCCGCTAATTCTATGGTGATGGTTCATGTCGCCGGGTGTATATAGCGATGGTTCATTCCGCTAATCTATGGCGATGGTTCATGCCGCCGGGTATATATAGCGATGGTTCATTCCGCTAATTCTATGGCGATGGTTCATGTCGCCGGGTATATATAGTGATGGTTCATTCCGCTAACTCTATGGCGATGGTTCATGCCACCGGGTATATAGCGATGGTTCATTCCGCTAATTCTATGGCGATGGTTCATGCCGTCGGGTATATATAGCTATGATTCATTCCGCTAATTCTGTGGTGATGGTTCATGCCGCCTGGTATGTGCAACGATGGTACATTCCGCTAATTCTATGGCGATGGTGCATGCCGTCGGGTATATATAGCAATGGTTCATTCAGCTAATTCTATGGCGATGGTTCCTACCGCCAGATATCTATAGCGATGATTTATTCCGCTGATTCTATAGCGATGTTCTATTCCGCTAATTCTATAGCGAGGACCTGTTCTGCTGATTATATAGCGAGGGTTCATGGCGCTGATTATATAACAATGTTTCATGCCGCTGATTGTATAGCGATGGGGTTATGCCGCTATGCATGTAGCACGGGATTGTACCGCTTTCGAGCGATGGGTGCTGATTGTGTACCGATATTGGGCAATGGGTACAGGTAAGCCGCTATCTTAGTAGCGATGAGTTATGGTAGATTACTATTTTGTTAGCATTATTGTGGATGCCATGTATTGACATGTACCGTCATAGGTTGACGATGTTATTGTGGATGTCATGTATTGACATGTACCGTCACGGGTTGACGATGAGATTGTGGATGTCATGTATTGACATGTACCGTCACGAGTTGACAATGTTATTTTGGATGTCATGTGTTGACATGTGATGTCACAGGATGACGATGACATAGTGGATGTTCTATGTAGATGTGTGATGTCTTTACAATGAAAAATATAGTTAGGATTATGTATTTAGTCGTGTTGTTTGAATGCCGGTGGTGGGCAAATAATGGTAGCTGCGTCACCGATTGACGAGACCATTATGCCGAGCAGGTTTGCTCGATGAATAAATGGATGAGCCGTACAGGAGGTGTACCGCATCACATATTTGTGGTAAATATTTTACGAGTAGTGGTACTTTTGCATATACTCGTTGGAATGGCTATGGCCAAGTGACTGGTGGTGAGAGTAGTTATTGAGGGAAACTACTTGCATATACCGATGTGACATATGGTGGACATGGTCACACCCACACATGAAGGTGTGAAATAAATCCTAATGGAGTATGATTGTATTGTGGTTGAGTAAGGACACCGGGATGTCCGTTGTGCGTTTGTATTAGAAAATTATTGGCTGATGACCCAATACTCTAATTGATTGTGCGGTATGGTATATCGGGGTGGAACGTATGATACATTGATAGGTTTGGTATAAACCTAAGGAGACAGCGATCTGCTAGCCAGGTATTGTTGCCGTGTTATAGTGAGCTTGTTGTAGCCATTATACTGCTCGTTGGAACCGAGTTTGGTAAATCGTATGATGATAAAATGAGGGTTTATGGTGGACTCTTGTAGTCACAATGTGGCATGAGGATTGAGGCAGGAAATACCTCACAAGAACCTTTATATGTTAAATGTTTTGAGGGACTTGTGCTGGGACAGCTCAATTTTGTTGGGAATACCAACGTGAGTGTCGACAAGTCATTGTTAGTTCTGGTTGAGAATCCTTGCATATGGAATGAAGTGGGGGACACAATTGGAATTGCGGGATATAGTTAGTGGGGTGCCACTACTATAGAGATTTGGAGTCTACTGTCATGGAGACAGCTGGTATTGGTCGAGGGTTGATTGTGAATCAGCCATGGTAATCATTACTAGTGTTAGACTGAGTAATGGCTTTATATTTTTGGAAAGACGTACGAGGAGACGTCTCTGGGAAGATGCTCGAGATATGGAGTACTATGGTATTAGTACAGAGCATCGTTAGAATGGGTATACGTTGTGTATACGGATTTCGGTTTGGTAATAGTAGCAAGGATGCACTATTCTGAACCAGTGTGTATTTATTGGTTTCGAGATATATTTAGGTATAAATATATCCAGGTTTTCCGAACGGTGGATCGAGGTTGGAGGGTCATGGGTTGATGACATTTTCCTTGCGAGGAAGGCGGTATTCTTATACCTATTGGGAATCTTTGGAAGATTCGATGAGTCGGTTGTGTGGTGTTGATGTTGGAATCACACCCTTGGTCGTTGGTTCGTCGATCATCATTCTCCATTGGGTGAGAATAACTGAGGATTGACAGTGGTACTTGGGGCTTGTGGGTATGATTGGAAACACCCGAGCCGAGTGCATTGAGTATGCATGTGGTGTTGGTGCTTAGGCATGTATACCGGTGTGTGTATATGAATGCCCTACTTTTGGTACTTGTTGAGCATCGGATTAGTATGCTTAATTGGATAAATTTCTTGTGAGAGATTGTGGCACCTTGAGATTTGTAATCTCAATGACACGATGTATTCTGAAGAATGATCGTGAGGTCTGGTTGACTCCCTTGAGGAGGGATTGTCGTGTGTTGAGGCCATGGTAATTACTGGGTAAATTGTTAGCATCCCTTTGTTAGGATTGTTGAATCCTAGGGTAAACGAGGGATGACCGGGGTTCAATCTGTTGGGTGTCGTTATTGACACGTGTGGTGAGAATACAATTGATTTTCTCGCATGTTCTCTATGGAAGTTGAGATCTTGTGGAGCCTTGATGGCGTGTTTGGACCAAGATGTGATTTCTTGGAATGCACAGATGTTGACATCTTTGGAGATGTGTTTGTGTTGATCGGTGGCCGTGTGTTGCCCGATCCGAGTTGCAAATGGTGCAGCTACTCCCTCGACGGAGATGGATTTGGAGAGCAGAAACCGGGTTCAGTATGTGTATATTGTAGTATACTAGTGGTCCCCGTCGTCACTATGTGTATTTAGTGGTGGAGATATCATGGAAGTGGTATCTATGTTGGAATCAGGGATGATTCGAGTAGCTAGCAGTTAGAGTTGACTGATTGCTTTTGGGTGGTTAGCATCGAGGAATGCAGACGTCTTTTTAAGATTGTAATGGTTTGAAAGGTTTACTCCATTCCAGAATTGGTGCGAGGTCGGTGTCCTCGCAGTTGGTGTGTCATTCATGATGCACTCATGATTCAACGATGTGATCCGTTTGGATTGTGTGGTCTTGGTTGTACGTGGGGTACGCCTGTGCAAATTTCGAGGATGAAATTTGCACAGTGGGGGATAATTGTGATGTCCGGGAATTAATGGTGTAAATCATGGTGTGGTAATGATCCTTTATGGATTTTAATTGTGGCAATTATGAATTAATTACAGTGTTGGGACTCCCGAGGATTTTTAATCCGGTATTTGGAGTCGTTGGATCCAAGGGTTGAGATTGTATTCTCATCGTGGTGATAAACCTTGGAATTGGGTTTTTGGTGCTATCTGGGGTCTGGGGCGCCTTGTGTTGGGGCTGATAATGGAATTTGAGATAGAGAGGTAATTATTGAACACAGATGATTTTTAATGAGTCATGATGTATTTGTGGAGGACTCGGGATTTTTGAACCTTGGTACTATATATACCAAGTGGACTCGGTGTTCAATCATTTTGGCTTTGCATTTCTCTTTCTCTCTCTCTCGTTTCCCTCCTCCAATCCCCAACCATTTTCCCTTTTTCCCCTTGGTGCAAAATCCCTGGAGGCTCGACTTGGGAGCGGCATTTCTCGAAGATAATTAAGTATTGCTCTTTTCCTCACATTTACCTTCGATTTGATAGTAGTTTTGTGCTCTTTGGTTAAGGTATGAGTTGGGTATGAGTTTTTGGATTTTAAAGATTTTGGGTTGGTATGTTTAAAGAAGTTTTTATGGTGTCTTGGTTGAGGATTAATGATATGGGTATTGGAATTGTTTAGTTTGGGGTTTAAGCCATGAAAACACCATTTTTGGGTTGTTGCAGAGCTCGCCGATCGATCAGTATATGGGCTCGATCGATCACGCGTATTTTACAAAATTGGAAGACGATGTACAACACTCTCGATCGATCGAGCAAACCTGCCGAGCGATCAAGATGGTCGGTCGGTCGGTCGGTCGATCAAGAGGGTTGCTCGATCGATCGAGCAAGGAAGAATTTTGGTGGAAATTTTCTGGAGCTCTTGATCGATCGAGCGCTTTTGGCCGATCGATCGAGAGGCCATGTTTCATGGTATATTTTGTGTTGTTATTATGGAATCGATGCATGCTTAGCCCGGGGTCTTTTGAAATGGTAAATCATCATGGATGACGATATATTTGGAGGTCGCTAACGTGCTTGGACACGTGATTGCATGCTTGTAATTAATTATGAATTATTAATTTTGTTTAGCACATAATTCATCGGGTCACGGGACCAAGGTAAGGTTTGATTCGGACTACAGAATTATAAGGTACGTATAACGTACGAGCATAATCTTATATCTCATTGCAATTGTTGAATGCATGGTATTTTATATTTGCAATAAATGGATAGGCATTATATGGTGCCGCTTCTGAGTGAGCAATGATTGGATGTTGTCGCTATCGAGCGAACATCGGTTATGACGTCGCTGCTGTTGAGCGTGCGTGAGGTTAAAATGCCGCTATTGTGGAGCGAGTGATGAAATAGAACTATGGAATCATTGGTTATACATATGTGATATCTATGGTCCTCCATTTAATGATTTAATCATATTTGATTATGAAACTGGTATGCCATGAATGGTTTTAGTTAATCAATGTGGTGATTAACTGATTTTAGGAATTTGATGGTTTTGGCTATTTTGAGAAAAGGAACAGTACGGGGGATCCCATGTAGTAACGATACTATACAGGGAGTATCTTTTACATTACAGTTTTATATTCTGTAAATTATATACTGTGATTATTGGAACGATGGTATTGGCATGCTCACCCCGTGTGGGCCGTCTCTGTTGGGGCAGGTGGAACAGGTACAACTGTAGCTCCGGCGTAGAGATCGAGCTATGGATTTGAGGTACTTCCACGATCGAGGTACCAGTGTCTGTATTGAACATGGTACTTTATACATTAAATACACATTCACTAATTTGATGCTCGCATGTGAGCACTGCTATATGTGTATATGGGTTTTATAAAGGGCATGGGCCTTTCTCTTTTCATTTATTGGTTACGTGCAATTAAATAAGGAATTGCTAAATGAACTGAGAGCATGTTAGTGTATTATAAGATGCATACATAAGGGTTGAGTGGTATGGGGGATTTGAACATTATATGGAATAATGTAAGAAATTTTATTGTTGGTACATTATGCTATGGTTGCTTGTAGTTTTCCCCATGATTACATGATTGTATGCACTAAATACTTGGGTTAATACACTAATAGAGGGTTAAGGGCACGGTGTTCCTTACAGTTGTTTTGCTATACATATGATGTATAATATGACAGGGTTTTGTCAATATTGTAACAACCTACATGGTAAAACTCTTAATTAGTGTATAATTTACTTAATTCCTACTCATATATGTATAATGAACTGATACATAACGGATTAAGTACCGAGAACCCCACAACATTGATGTACTGAATAGATATCAGGCGGTGGTTGATTGCCGATAGAGAACAGTTTGCTTTCGATCTGATCAGGGGATTCAGTGGATATTTTATGGAAGTGGTTCTCGTCCGAAGATTCCGTTGGTATCGGCTATCAAAATGTCACGGCTATTGGAGCGTGGACATTCGGGCTATGTGGGGGTCCTCGTTACTTAATCCGTTATGTATCAGTTCATTTATACATATGTGAGTCAGAATTAAGTAAAACATACACTGATTATGAGTTTAGTTATGTAGGTTATTACAAGTTGACAAAAACCATGTCCTTAAATACATCATATATACAAGTCAGAATTAAGTAAAACATGTTGTGATATGCCCTAAGACATGTCATTGGATGATTGTTTTGACATACAATGTTTATGATTTTATGAATGGCAATTCATTATTATATATTATTCGTTTAACTGTGCAATGTGAATTAATATATATGTTAATGTCCTTAGAATAATATTGTATTATTCTTAAACATTGTCCCTAGTCAAGTATTATCATGAATAGGGATAATGATAATACGTAGAGACTAGTATGTGTTGATTGATGAATTGTTCATTGATATGAGATATCAAATCAACACATGAGTACATGTTAGAGAACGATGTACTGGACAGACCCACCATGAGAATGCTACATGGATAGTTATATGAGTGTCATAAGCAATTCTCATAGTGATAATAATGTATGTAGTCCTTACGACTTGTGATCATCAGAGATCCCAACATAAGGAGTTATGTATCTTGATATTGTCAAACGTTACCCATAACCGGGTAAACTATAAAGGCGACTATTGGATACACTACGAATTATGTAGAGGGATGTTGACTGATCGAGATAGGATTTGTCCCTCCTATATAACCGGAGAAGTGTTTGGCCCTTGATCAAGTGAGAACTAAAATGCATGGCCATGCTCGAATGAGTCGATATGAGATATCGAGCTTATTTGTTTATTCTAGTTCTACTTGGGGATCAAGAAATAAAGATTGAATATACGAGTATGACTATTCCATGACTCGTGTTCAATCTAAATACAAAGGACAAAGGGATTAAGTTACATGGTTAATATTATCACAAGTTCTAAAGGTTATGTCGAGTCATTGACATTCTTGTAATTTGGGTAGCCTTGATGTGTTGCTAGACACCGCTCTTTGCTTGTAACGTAAAATGAGATTTTATGTCACTGCCAACATTACAAGATCATATCGGGTCGCACAAAAGATTAAATCGAGAAGGGAAATTAAATTCATGGGATGAATTAAATAATTAAGAGAAGTCTTAATTAATAATTATAAGGATTAAATTATTAATCATGGGCTTGAGCCCATGAGGCTTTATGAAAGCTTTTAATTAAATCTTATATAATGATATGCAAGGTTAATATTTGATTGAGGCTTTCAATATCATAAAACCTAAAACCTCTAGGAGCTCTCGGCCGCCGCTTGTTCGAAGATCATCGCCGCCGCCGCCGCCGCCTTGTTCTTCACGGCCGTCCTTGTTCGGTTATAGTAACCGTGAGGGTTTGGTTTGTTTAAGAACAAGTCTAGCAACTTGTTCTTGAACATCCCTTCTCCCGATTTGATCGTGTGGATACCGTTGAGGCAAAACTTGATAATTTTTGCTAGTGACTCGAAGAAGGCGTTGGACGTGGTGCTGCTTCGTGGAATCTGCTCAAACACGCTACAAGGGTGAGACCTTTTGTAATCATTTATCCGATATGACAACCTATGTATAGATCCGGTGTCTTGTAATCCATAAAAAAATTTTATTCCGCTGTGTTGCTATGCATGATGGATTACTTACAAAACATACAATGATTAAGAGTTTAGTTATGTAGGTTATTACAAGTTGACAAAAACCATGTACTTAAATACATCATATATACAACAAAACAACCTAGACCAAAACTCCTAAGCAGTGGTTCAGTTCGCAGCGGAATAGACTCACAATCCCGTCCTCCCACGTCTATGAGTCCCTATAGAAAACAATCACACAATATGAGTACATATAAACAACCATCCCAGTGTGATATCATTAAACACATAAACGATAAAGCACTATGATTAACAAATGTGATTGTCCTGTATCATGCATCATCAAATTCAATTATGTCATGACATGTCTCATTCCTCATCCTGTTATAACCAGACCAATATGATATGTCTATCTCGGCTCAATATGTCAATGGAACCCTCTCACATCTTCATATTAGCAGCACATATCATAGTACCGTCCTAACATGTTATAACAGTCAGAGCATATACCCAACCGGCGTATATCTCTCATGCCAAAGAATATGTAGCATACCTATCGTGGCAACAATCCCAGCCAAAGCATATGCCCAACACTGGCATATCTATCGTGGCCCCGATCTCAGCCAAAGCATACGCTACACATCTATCGTGGCATCCCTCTCAACAATATATAATATTATGAATGCACATGCATATGATGTCAATAATCATATGATACCATGCTCACATCATCAACACAACAATATCATATACTCGTACGTCAAAACGTACCTGTTCTGCGACACAAACGATAAATTAGGCGTCACTGTCTAACCACCTCGTTGTTCTGTCCCCTGTGATGATGCTACAACAATACCAACAATGTATCATGTTATCATAGGCATTAAAATCAAATTATACAAAAATGTAACATTTTTCAAAAATCTGACACTGGCGATCGATCGCCACATCTCACCGATCGATCGCCATACTGTTCTATTCCATCGCGATCGATCGCCACTACCTCGCGATTGATCGCCAAAATGTTCTGTTTCTCGCGATCGATTGCCACATTTTTGCCGATCGATCGCGACACGTTTTAACCGCCATAAATTTACTCTGTTATCGGCGATCGATCGGCACAAAGCTCGCGATCGATCGCTGATGTCCAGAAAGTTCAGAACATGGCGATTTTGAGCTTATCTCCATGGTGTATCTCCTACAACTCAAAAATCAATATTTAAACATGTTTCATACAATCTCTAGTAACATATTAAACATGTTTCCCTCATCATACAACTCAATTCTTTGCATGATAACAAGTCTCAATTCAAAGCATATAAGAATAGTAACCACATGCTTCAAGTTTCCATCAACTAAGTCCGTATACATCATATACTATACAATTCTTACCAAGAAAGGATGAAGTCACTTCACTCAACTTCCTAGCTTGATTACCAAGTGAAATCCAAGCAAAAGAATGGAAAGAGGAAGCAAGGGTTTGAAGAGGGTTTTGTAGAGATTTTTAGGTGTTTATGGTGTAAGTATGTGTTTCAAATCTGATTTGTGAGATATAACCAAACCTTCAAATTCAACTCAAATTCACACTACATGCAAACTCAACTCAAATGCACATTCTAATGCCTCTCAAATGCATGCTAAATGCACACCAAGGTTATATCCCACTATACATGTCATACTCAACATGAATTCTCTTGTTATTTATATATATATATCAACCATGTAACACCATTTCAATCCCATTCTTAAATATAGGAAGATGTTTGTCACCTCATAATTTCACATGAATTGAAATCCTCGTTATCTCCCCTCGAGATCACAACATACCGTAATTACGCCTTAACCATATCGCATCATATCAAGGCATGACAATTCTCCCCTACTTATTGAATTTCTTCCTCGAAATTTCATATACATAACATGCATATAGATATATTCAACTCAACAATCCTACTGCAAGAAGATAACATTCCAGTACCAACAGTATCATAAACTGTAAAGTCATACCAGTAAATAACTCAGGATACTGCTGTATCATATGCTTCTCTGTCCCACGTTGCCTCCTCGACACCCCGTCGATCCCACTGTACATTTACCATTGGTATCACTTTGTTAAGCAATGTCCGCTCAGCTCGATCCAGAATCTTCACTGGTCGTTCCACATAAGACACGTGTGTATCCAACTGTACTTCAGATGGTTGCAATACATGACCCGGATCTGGTTCATATTTCCTCAACAATGAAACATGAAACACATCGTGGATACTACCCAATGCTGGCGGTAGTGCTAATCGATAGGCCAACGTACCAATACGTTGCAACACCTCATACAGACCAATTATCGTGGAGACAACTTTCCACGCTTACCAAATCGTACCACACCTTTAAAAGGTGAAATTTTCAAGAATACTCGGTCACCAACTTGGAATTCAAGTGGTCGATGTCGCCTATTGGCATAAGCAGCCTGTCTATCCTGAGTTGCTTGCAATTTTAATCTAATCAGTTTCACTTTCTCCTCCATTTCATGCAACATATCTGGTCCATGGAGTGCAGTCAAATCAACATCATCCCAATATAATGACGATCTACATCGTCGCCCATACAATGCCTCAAATGGTGCCATCTTGGAATTTCAGTTGGGAGATAAGGTCTTTTTGAAGATCTCGCCTTTCAGAGGCGTTGTGCGATTTGGGATGCGCGGGAAACTGTCTCCGAGGTATGTTGGACCGTACGAGATTTTGCAGCGCATTGGCACCTTAGCTTACCGACTGGCTTTGCCGCCTTCTTTATCTGGTATACATGACGTGTTTCATGTGTCTATGCTGCGGAAGTATGAGCCGGATCCGTCGCATGTTTTACAGCCTTCCGAAGTTCAGTTAGAGTCCGATGTGTCTTATGTGGAACGGCCTGTCAGAATTCTGGATCGAGCAGACCGTAGACTTCGAATAAAGTGATACCTATGATCAAGGTTCAGTGGGATCGCAGGGGTGTCGAGGAGGCTACGTGGGAGACGGAGCGGCATATGGTGCAGCACTACCCGGAACTATTCTCTGGTATGTGTTTATGTTTAGTTTCTTTTTTGGGGTAAGTGCATGTGATTTCGAGGACGAAATCTTATAAGTAGGGGACTATTGTGATATCCCCGAAATGATTAATTGCAATTTGGTGCATTAATTGTGTTTATATGATTAATTATGTGGTAATTAATTAGGTATTGGAATTATTATGTGGAAATGCTTAGTCACGTGTTAGAGTGACCCGGGATAGCATTTCAGGGTGCATGTTGGGTATGTTGGGAATTATGGTTGGAAGCATGATTTATTTGCCTTGGTTAGCAATTAATTGGAAATCATGTGTTTAATTGATATTTTGGTGCATTTGGTTTAATGCTTTGAAAAATATCATGTTGGGGTGTTTTATACACCATGGGTTGTGGATTGCATTTTTTAATTAACCCAATCCCCCTTTTCATACCCAAACACCCCACACCTTTACCAAAATCTATTTTACTTTACCAAATCAACTTCCAACAAACCCTTCCCCTCCATTTTCGAGCTTGAGCTTTGGGGAGAAGAGAAGTCCTTGCAAAATCTTGTTTTGTGGAGATTGTTGGGTGATTTGAGGTCCCCAAGAGGTATGGATACCTCATGGTTAATTTTGTAAGGTTTTGTTTGAGTTTAGTATGATTTTGGATGGTTTTAAAATGGGTTTATGTTGGGTTGTTGTGGGTTTGGTTAAAGGTTGGATTTATACTTGTTTTGAAGTATATTTTGGTGGTTTAAGTTGTCATTTTTGTTGTTGTTTGTTTGTATAAGTGTTGGTATGGATTGGAAGAAATTTTGGGAACAAAAATGGCAGAAATCGCGCCTCTGCGCGAGGCGATCGATCGCCTGAAAAGAGGCGACCGATCGCCAAGAGGCAGTGGGCTTTTAGCGGGTTAGGCGATCGATCGCCTAAAATGAGGCGACCGATCGCCGAGAGGCAGTAGCCAAATCAAAGGAATGGCGATCGATCGCCATGTTTGAGGCGACCGATCGCCGCAGAGGAAATTTTGAGGCGACCGATCGCCTGAGGGAAGCGATCGATCGCTGCCAGTGTTATTAATCCCTAAAGTGGTTTTACGTGGCGATTTGGAATTTAATCGAGGTGTTGGGCCTTCTGGGCTCGTTTAATTGGGTAGTTGGGATCGTTGGATCCAGAGGTTGAGATTGTATTCACATTACTGTGTAAAACGTAAGAGTTGGGTTTTTGATGTGTCTCGGGATCTCGGGTGCTGTGTGAGCACCGGTAGGGGGTTTTGGAGTTAGAGAGAGAATTTTTGAAACGGATGATTTTTAATGAATCATGATGTATTTGTGGGGCTATTAATTTTTTGGGGTATTTTTGCTATAAATACCAATTGAACCCAAAATTTTGAGGATATTTTCATTTCAGCCCCAACTTTCTTCTCTCTCTCTCCCGCGCGCCCCTCTCGTCTGCCAGCCCCCTCCGCGCGCTAAAACGCTTCGCCCGCCGCCGCCCACCGCCGTTCGGCGTGTGCGACCCGCCGCCGGCTTCGTCTCGTCGAGGCGCAGCTTTCCCCTCCGTCAATTCGAAGTTTCGTCGCGTTTTGAAGTCGGATTTTGGCTGGAGGCGTCGATCCCCAATTTCTAGGGTTCATCGGATTTCGTCCGATTTCTTCCGATTTTCGATTGGGTAACCTCCTTACCCCTTTTTCGTCATTTTCGTGTTTTTCCCTGCCATTATTGTGTTCGAATTTGATGAATTATAAGGGTTCGAATTTAAGGGCTTGTTTGGGTTCGAATTTAAGGGGTTGAGTTCGAAAATTGGGGTTTTTTGGCAAGGGGTGTTGATTCTTGCTTGGATAGCTTAATTCTCATTTTAGATGAATTATGGTATTTATTTGGGTTCGAAATTGTGAGATTCGGGTTCGATTTTTGTAGGGTATTCTTGAACAAATTTCGATATGTCTCATTTATTTCCCTCCCTGCATGTACCCTGCCCCGGGTCTTTTAAGAGGTTAATTGTCGTGTGTTGACAATATTTTTGAGGGTTATAGGTGTGCTTGAGCATGGGTTACATGTTCGTAAATAATTGTGAATTATTTATCGTGTTAGCACATCATTCATCGGGGCATGGAACTCGAGCAAGATTTGGCTCGGACTTCGGAGATTTAAGGTACGTGCGACGTACGAGCATTACTACATATTAGAGCATTTGTGAATGCATAATGTATTTTGATTTTATTGAATAATCGTGCACGAGGATTATTTATATGTGTTGCATGAGGATTATTTATATGTGTTGAGAAGCTATGAAGCGACCTAATCTTGATATCGCCGCCAGGGGCGCATGTGATACTAGAGTAGTGTAACTCTCATAAGGTATATGGGGTACCTGATGTATATGACTATTGTAGGGCATTTGAGATGCCTGAGAATGATCATGGGATCATGTATTCATTATAAGACACTTGAGATGTCTAGATATAATGGAGAATTGGTAAAATAAATGCTAGGCATTTGAGCTATCTGTGATTAATAGCGAGGTTATGAAATCAGTATTAGATATTGAGATATATATATTTGCATGTATAATGAACTTGGGATCATTAATGATTGATATTCGAGAACTAGGCATGCAATGAGTTAAATCAATGTGTTGATTTACTGATTTATGAGATTTGATGAGTTTGATGATTGTGAGAACAGGGACAGTACACGGAATCCCGGATGAGGATGTTGCCATCCAGGGAGTATCATTTAAATTTATTAGTATTTACTTTTGTTGTAAATTATGAATTTCATTATTGTGATTATGGGATTTTGTGTATTGGTATGCTCACCCCGTGGGGGGCTGTCTTTGTTGGGGCAGGTGAACAGGTGCATCGATGGCTGTGGAGCTGAGCTCGAGCTGTTGATTGGATGTACTCACAGGATCGTGGTACCAGGGCTTGATGGAGCACGGTATCGTATAGAGTACTTATATACACCCGAGGTTTATATACACATTTATGATGCTCGCATGTGAGCACGAACATTCTTGTATATGGGTTGTATATAAAGGCATGAGCCTTCCTCTCTTTCATTATATGTTGCATGCAATTGTGGTAGAATTGCAAATGATATGAGAGTCGTTAGTGTATTATGTGGGTGTTGAGACCCATTTATGTCATCATATGTGTGGTGTCTTCCCTGGCTGGGAATTTACTTGGTATGACTGCTTTCTGATGAGTATTATGTTTTCCCTGGCCGGGAATTATGTTATGTGTTGTGCTTTTATTTCGGGATAGCTCTATTTATGGGGAGACTCTGCCCAAATTTTTATAAAAGTCCACAATGTGAAAAGTGGCAAAAAGGGATGGTATTGGACGAACTTTGTGAGTCTATTTCGTTGTTAGGCTGATGACCTTATAACATTGAGTGTTAAAGGAATTTTTTTTGTAATTACCATGCAATGATAAAGTATCATCTAAGCTTCCCGATTGGCTTTTTATTGAAAGCATGTGCCACACATAGTGGTTAATACACTAATTAAGGGTTAAGGGCTTGGGGTCCTTACAGCAATTACATAACCAGTATGTGCACAATCTAACTCATCTAAAGACAAAATCATTTTTTGCATACACCAATTATCATCAATCCAATGACAAGTGACAACAAGATATGAATCAGAATTTACATTTGTCCAAATATCAGTTGTTAAACTAACCCTACAAGGCAAACTAGAAAGATGTTGAAACAATGTATTTCTATATTCAACAAATACGTCCATACAATTTCTTTTTAGTGTGTGCCTGGATATATGTTTAAACATGGGTTGTATAGACGAAGCAAATTCAATAAAACCAGCACGTTCAGCTTGTATAAAAGGTAGTTCACATCTGATCACATATCTAACAAGTGACCTACGATTAATTTCAGCAGTTAAAATAAAATTCGTGCCAGTAAGAACATTAATTTGTGCTTGTGTTGCTTCTCGACTTAATGGTTGTAATGTTGTCTCATCAAAATTATGTTTTTTACTAAGTGTTTTTTAAATGTTCCGGTGCCTCCACTGGAACCACCGGCTTTATATGAATACTGGATCTTACATAATTTACATATTGCAACAGATTCATTAGTACCTTCTTTTTGACCGAGTTCAAAGTGATCCCATATCTTACTTCTTTTGGCACGAGTAGGTAGTCTACTTGCTGCTGTAGTGGCTCCGGATGACTCCACATGTTGTCTTTCTTGGGCTTGGGCAGCAACAGGTTCGGCAGGTTGTTGGGGTTGTTGTGGTTCGACATTCATAGAAGAACCACCAACATCGAGGTCAGCAAAAAAATCATAACTTTCATTTAACTCAGGAATTGGCACAGGCAAATTCATTGCAGAAGATGAACTCAGTGATAGACGACCCGGAACGAGACCCCGACTACGACCCCGGCTACGACCAGCACCACTGCTAGATGAAGATGCCATTATGATATAAGACTATAAGTAAATTGTAAATAGCACAATTGAGAGAAAAAAATGAGAGTGAAGTAATTTTCGTTACAAGAATTGTTATGAAACAATACACAACACAACATCCCCTATTTATAGTTTTTTTTTTTATATTAAAAATATTTAAAAAAATAAAATAAAAAGTTAACGTTGGCAACGGAGCCGTTGCCAACGTTAACATTTGTTAACGTTGAAGGCAACGTTAACAATGTTAACGTTGCCTTCTTCAATTTTTATTTTATTTTATTTATTTTTTATTTTTTTAAAGTCTACCGGTTCCGGTTTCGGAATCGGAACCGGACCGGTAGGACCGGAACCGGCGGTCCTACCGGTTTGGTTCTTCGGGACCGCCGCGGACCGGTTTCTAACCGGTTCCGGGGCGAACCGGAACCGTTAAGTCCGGTTCCGGTTTCGGACCGGACTTAACGGTCCAAATCCGGGCCGGGTCCGGTTTGACCCGGCCCGGTAAGCAGCCCTACTTTCCAGTATCCACATGATCCATCTCGAAAATACTCCGTGTTCATTCTCCTCAAAATTGAGGATGAGGAATCAAAGGATTTTCTACATGTTAAGACATTTACTTCTGTGATAATAATTGTTTGCTTGCGTGTTAGTTATTTGTTGTTCCATAAGGCTGTAATTTTCTTCAGATGCTGATCTTGAGTAAAGAATAATTATAACCTGATTCCAACTTTTAGGAAGTTGATGTTAAAAACTGTCAAGAAATCCCATCAAGCAATACGCAACGGAAAATAAAATTTGGATTCCTACCATGGACCTATACAAAGTAATCATATCGAGGTTGATAAGAATTATACCATTGTAGCGTGTTTGTAGCAGAATCCTCGTTGCAAGACCAAGAGTCACGAACAAAGATTTTATGCTATCCACACGATCAAATCGAAAAGGGTTTTCAAGAACAAGTTGCTAGACTCGTTCTTAAACCGGAACTAAACTCACGGTTCAAAACCGATCAACGACGGCCGTTCAAATCCTATTCACGGCGGCGGCAACGGCGTGAGGTTGGGAGCAAGAGGCGGCGGCCGAGAGGTTTAGAGTTTGGTGGCTATTAGGTTTGATGATAATCAACTCTTTTTCCTCAAAACCTTAATTAGATTATTATATATTAGATTTAATTAAAAGGCTTTCTGTGATATCCCCGAAATAATTAATTGCAATTTGGGCATTAATTATGTTTATATGATTAATTATGGTGGTAATTAATTATGTGTTGGACTTATTTATCATGTTGAAATGCTTAGTCATGGTAGGCGTGACCGGGGATGCATTTCGAGATGCATGTTATGCATGTTGGGAAATTGGGAGTTATTATGGTTGTTTATGGAAATCGATAATTATTTGGTCGAGCATGATTTTAATTGGGATTTTGACGCATTTTGTTAAATGCTTTTAAAATATCATGTTGGGGTGTTTTATACACCATGGTAATTGTGGAGTGCAATTGATTTTTAATGACCCACTTATTACACCCCAAACCCCCCACCATACCATCACTTTTAACTTTCCCCAAATCAACCACCCAAACCCTTCCTCCTCCTTCATTTTCGAAATTGTGCAAAAAGGTGGAGAGAAATCCTTCCAAAAGTTTGATTTGTGGAATTTGTTGGGAGATTTGGAGCCCCCAAGAGGTATGGATACCTCCTTGTTGTTTTTGTTGTGTTTGGATTGGATTTGTTGTGGTTTTGTATGGTTTTGAAATGGGTTATTTTGGGTTGGTATTATTTTTGGTTGGGTATTGGATTTTGTGTTGCTTAAAGTGTATTTTGAAGGTTATATTGTGTTTGATGTTGTTGGTTTGATGGTAGGGGAGTTGGAATGGATTGGAAAGGAGTTTTAGAGCAAAAATGGCGATTTTTCGAAGTGCAGGACTCGGCGATCGATCGCCCATTTTTTGCGATCGATCGCGAGCCGGCAGTGCGCTCCAGAAGCTTATGGCGATCGATCGCCACGCTTGGGCGATCGATCGGCGAGGGTGGCGATCGATCGCGCCAAGTGTAGCGATCGATCGCCGAAGGAACAAAATTTGAGTTTCGGACAGTGTGATCTCGCGATCGATCGGCCCTTCGCAGCGATCGATCGCGAGTCACAAAATGTGATGTTTTTGGTTATTTTTGTAGGATTTTTGGTATCGGACTATTATTGGGTTCTAATATTGATTTGTGTGAATATGTAGAACCATCCCAGGTGGCAACACAACCAAGGAAGTGAAGTCCTACCACATCCTACTTTTGGAAAGGTACGTAGAAGACGTACGGGCACCCAACGGTACATGTATCTAATATACTCATTGTTTATGCATTGTGGATGCGAGTATATATGGAATTATGCATTGTGGATGCAAATACATGTTGAATTATGCATGATGATTGTATATGCATATGATGGTTATTGGTGCACATCCCATGAGTCATGGTCATCCCTTGATGATTTTAATGCTTGCCGCTATTTGATTTGGTGCCGCTCAATGTGAAGCGAGGGGTGGGAGCGCCGCATGTCACATTGAAGCGTGGTTGTCATATAAGGCGAGGAAAGAATATTTGCCGCTCAATGTGAAGCGAGGGGTGGGAGCGCCGCATGTCCATTGAAGCGAGGTTATTCTATGCCGCCTATATGAAAAGCGAGGGGCATTAAAATACATTGTGATGAACAGACTAGGGATTGTTGATTGGTAATTGGTGATGATGAGATGGTATTATGTCATGACATGTGTGGACCATTAAATAATCTATTTGATTATACTCATGAGTTATGGTACAGGGACAACCAAAAAGGAAGCGTTTAAAATGCATGGGAAAAACAGGAAGTGTTTTATTATGAATTATGCATTTACGCCTTATATTCATATTGTGTTGGATATGAATAATATTATTGCTCATGTTTGGGGATTGGCCTTGTAGGTACATTTTGGCATGAAAAAGGGGCTAAGGCGGGTTGAGGCGGTGAGCTTGTGAAGAACACTTTTGAGAAATGAAGGACAGGATTACTTTTGTATAATGTCTACTCTAGGAGTAGTGTAAAGCTATAGTTGATAACATTCATTTTGAGATTGGGAATGTAATTAATCCATTGATAGTCCTTGAATTGGCATGTAATTCTTAAGGCTCATAGTCTCAACACGAACATTTAAACTCTGATGATGTATGTTAGCTCTAATTATGCCTTTAATCCGCACTTAAGGAACTAGGGTCCTTACGTGGTATCAGAGCAGTGGTTAGAGAACCCGGGAACGAGTTAAGGGTAGCCTTAGCATGATTGGCTAGGTGCTTACATTGAAGCATGTGGTGCATATTGTTGTATATACTGTTATACTAACATGCTTATTATCACTCATGTTATCTAACGGCATAACATATATATGTTTGTTTTGGAATTGTTTTAACCCTTGTGTTACAGCATGGCGGCTATGAACTTGGGAAACCTCAATGAAGAGGTGGGTGACGTTGGTAGTGTTAATGCGAGCATTGGTCAGGCAAACCCTTTACCTCCACCAGCTGTAGGCATGGAACCAGTGGCTCAGTTGTTACTACCTGGTGAGATCAGTTTGACTCAGTTTCTGTCTTACCACCCGCCCCGGTTTGAGTGGACAGAATCAGGGGAGGAGGCCGAAGAGTGGCTGGAGAGACTTGAACAGATATTTGTATCCGCTCCTTGTGCTGTTACAGCATGGCTGAGGCTGGCGGAGTTCCAGCTGGCAAAGAAACCTTCCATGTGGTGGAAGAGCACGGTAATGGAACTGAGAGCACATGGTGCATTGATCGATTGGACGTTCTTCAGAACCCGGTTTCTGAACCGGTACTTCTCTGCGGCGGCGAGACAGATGAAGGAAGATGAGTTCGCAAACTTGAAACAAGGAAGCATGTCAGTGTCAGACTATGCTATGCACTATTCTTCGTTGCTGAGATATGTCCCACACATTGCCACCAATGTGCATGCAAGGATGAGAAACTTTCTAAAGGGATTGCGGCCGGAGCTTTTTGATGGGGTTATCACAAATAACCCCACTTCTTTTGATGATGCTCTCACAAGAGCAGAACTTGCGGAGATCGGAGTTGGGGCCTATCCTAATGCTGTATCCCCACACGTGCCACAACAGAGGCAAGCTACTGATAGCTTGAGGCCCCGAGGAGAGTCATTTAAGCCTCGTGGTGCCTCTTCATCCTCACGGTTCAGCGGAAAGAAATCATTTGGTCGGAAGCAAGAGAACAAGAAGAACAATTGGTCGACCAACCGAGGGCCTGTTCAAGGAACTAGATCGGGAGAGACAAGGTGCGACAATTGTGGAGGGCCGCATTCTTCGAGTAATTGCCCCGCTTGTTATAGTTGTGGCAAGATGGGCCACATTTCTCGGTATTGCCCCACTCGGGGAGGACAGTCAGTTTTCCAAGGGAACAAGCCGAGATTTGAGGACAGGACAGTGCACCAGAGGCAGCAGTTTGTGCCTCGACCATCGGGAGGTCAGACAGTGGGACCGCCCCAGGGACAGGTGTATGCACTGACCAGAGAGCAGGCTCAGGCAGCCCCGGAGGAGGTGATCTCCGGTACGTGCCATTTATTTACGTACCCTGCTTTTATTTTGATAGATACAGGTGCCTCCCACTCCTTTGTATCTGTGGGCTTTGTGGAAAGACACCATATGCGCACGTCTTCTCTACCACACCTCTCATGGTCTCGACACCCACTGGAAGAAATGTTGTTGCCGATCAGTTTCTGGCAGATTGCCTCATTTATTTTGAGGGCAACGAGTTGAAGGCAGATTTGATTGTATTGGGCATGTCAGACTTTGACTGCATCGTGGGTATTGACATTCTGAACAGATACCAGGCAGTGGTGGATTGTCGGCAGATAACAGTGAGGTTCAGATCTGATTTGGGTATACAGTGGACTTTTTATGGCAACGGTTCTCGTGCAAAGATTCCGTTGATTTCAGCAATCCAGATGACTCAATTGTTGGAACGTGGCCACACGGGCTATCTCATCTATGCCGTGGACACGTCTTGGAAGAATAAAGAACTGAGAGTTGAGGATGTACCCGTAGTAGCAGAGTTTGCTGATGTATTCCCGGAAGAGTTTCCCGGATTCCCACCGGCTAGAAAAGTCGAGTTTGAGATTGAGTTATTACCGGGGACATCCGCTATCTCTCGTGCACCTTACAGCATGGCACCGGCAGAGTTGAGAGAATTGAAGGAACAATTGCAGGAGCTCCTTGACAAAGGATATATACGCCCTAGCGTATCGCCTTGGGGTGCACCGGTTCTCTTTGTGAAAAAGAAGAATGGTTCGATGCGGTTGTCCATCGATTACCGGCAACTGAATAAAGCCACAGTGAAGACCAATTATCCTCTTCCGAGGATTGATGATTTGTTTGATCAGTTGCAAGGTACCAGACTTTATAGCAAGATTGATTTGAGATCCGGGTATCACCAGATTCGAGTCAGGGAGGAAGATGTGCAGAAAACAGCATTTCGGACTCGGTATGGGCACTATTGTGGGGCCTGATTTACTTAATCCATTATGTATCCAGTTAACATACATATGTGAGTCTGAATTAAGTAATATACCATGCACGGATTAAGAGTTCATACTAGATAAGTTGTTACAGTACCAAATCCTGAGTACAAAAACCAACTAAAAATGTTTTCTACATAAACACGACATGTACATAAGCAACCTAATCCAAAAGAACTCCTAGGCAGTGGTTCCCCTCGCAGCGGAAATCATGACTCACGCTCCCCACGTCTATGAGTCCCTACAGAAACATTCACAACGTGAGTATAGATAACAACTATCTCAGTGCAATATCAAAACACAATATCAATATCAATGATAAAGCACAATAAATCATATAACATAACGTGAATGTTCTGTCTCATGCATCCACCAATGCACCATGTCATGACATGTCTCAACACATACCCTATTATCACGAGACTAAAATGATATGCCTATTCAGCTCAATATGTCAGTGGAACCACCTCACATCTTCATATTAGCAGCACATATCATAGTACCGTCCTCAAATGATAATAGCCATAGCATATATCCAAAAACCGGCATATATCGCTATATAGCATAACCGAGCATATACCCAAACCAGGCGTATATCTCTCTGTCACATAACCGAGCATATATCCAAACCAGGCATATATCTCTATGTCACATAGCCGAGCATATATCCAAACCAGGCATATATCTCAAATGCATAACCGAGCATATACCCAAACCAGGCGTATATCTCACATACATATGATATCCATGAATGTACAAACATATGATACTACCAATCATATGATAACAACATAAGACAATTCATATGATATCAATCTCATAACATCATCACACAATATCTATACTCCGTACGTCAACACGTACCTGTACTGCGACACAAACGAGATAAAGCAGTTGTCAATAGCTAAGTGCCTCGTTGTCCTGTCCCCTGAGATGATGCTACAACAATGCCAACAATATATCATGTTATCATAGGCATTAAAATCAAATTCTACAAAAATATTTTATTTTTCAATATTTGAGCACTGGCGATCGATCGCCATCAGCACCGATCGATCGCCAAAACTCTCTGCCCCCTCGCGATCGATCGCAACAACTTGGCGATCGATCGCCACATTGCTCTGTTCATCGCGATCGATCGCGACAATTTCACCGATCGATCGCCATCCAATTTCACCGCCTTAAAATGTTACTGTCATCGGCGATCGATCGCTCACTCGCACCGATCGATCGCCGATGCCCAGAAAAGTGAGAGCATGGCGTTTTCAAGCTTATCTTCATGGTTCTTCTCCTCTAATTCATTTTAAACCATGTCAACCTGTTTCTTGCAATCTCTAGGAACATAATAACATGTTTCTATCATTAAAGAATCCAATTCATAGCATATACACATGTTATGATTCTCCACATAAACATTTCATATGCTATTTCTCATATAGCAACACCAATGACAAAAACAAGTATAAAACCATGATTTTCTTACCAAGATGGTACAATTCCACTTCACACACCTTCCTAGCTCACTTTACAAGTGACTCTCAAGCTCAAACCACAAGGAAGTTGAAAGAGATGGAGAGGAGCTTGGTAGAGATTTGTAGGTGTAATATGGTGTGTTATGTGATTACACCTCCCTTATCCACTTGATATAGATCATTAGTCCCTTAATTCACTTGCTATCATGCCATTTAGGGATAATTACATGTTAAATAACATGTACATGAAATGAACTCCAAATTCAAATGCAATTCCCATTACAAGTAAATTCACATGCACATGTAATTCCCTTCAAACTCATGTCAAATGCAACTCACATGTACATTTTTAATGCACCTAATGAAAGGCAAAGGAAAATGCCTAAGTGCTTCATATGGCATAATTCAAATCATGAGACACCATGTTTCCTTCCTTATTAGACTTATTTCCATATATGTATTTACTTCATTCTTGGTTCCACTCGAACCCCCATTATCATATCGCCAATTGATATAATTACACCATAATCATATCCTACGTGTATACAACAAATCGAGGCATTACAATTCTCCCCCACTCATTGAATTTCGTCCTCGAAATTGTAGATACATAATCATGCATATCAAAATACGCAACTCAACAATACTACGATATGACAATAGGAAACATGATCATGTATGCAACAGTATCATAAAACTGTAAAATCATACCAGTAAATAAATCCGGATACCGTTGCATCATATGCTGCTCCGTCTCCCACGTTGCCCTCGTCGACACCCCTTCTGTCCCACTGTACTTTTACCATAGGAATCACCTTTTACGCAACCTGCGTTCAGCTCGATCCAAGATCATAACCGGTCGTTCCTCATACGACACATCTGTATCCAACTGTACCTCAGGTAGCTGTAAGACATGACTCGGATCTGGTTCATACTTCCTCAACAGTGACACATGAAAAACATCATGAATACTACTCAAGGCCGGTGGTAGTGCTAAGCGATATGCCAACGTACCAATACGTTGCAACACCTCATATGGACCAACATACCGTGGAGACAATTTTCCACGCTTACCAAACCGTACTACACCTTTAAAAGGTGAGATTTTCAAGAACACACGGTCACCAACTTGAAATTCAAGTGGTCTACGTCGCTTATTGGCATAAGCAGTCTGTCTATCCTGAGCAGCTTTCAGTTTCAATCGAATTACTTTTACTTTCTCTTCCATGTCATGAATCATATCCGGTCCATGTAAGGAAGACTGATCCACATCATCCCAATACAATGGCGATCTACATCGTCGCCCATATAGAGCCTCAAATGGTGCCATCTGTATACTAGACTGATAACTGTTGTTATATGAAAATTCGACTAATGGCAATGACTCTTGCCATGAGTTATCAAGCTCTAATACACAGGCACGCAACATATCCTCAAGCGTCTGTATCGTACGCTCTGTTTGTCCATCTGTCTGCGGATGATATGCTGTACTCAACCGCACTTCAGTTCCCAACGCTGTCTGTAACCCCTCCCAGAAATGAGAAGTAAATCTCGGATCCCTATCCGATACAATGGAAACTGGAATACCATGTAGTCGCACTACATGTTGAATGTACAACTGCGCCATTCTCAGATATGTATATGTCATACAATATGGCACAAAATGAGATACTTTGGTGAGTCTGTCAACAATCACCCAAATAGCATCGCAACCAGAAGACGTCCGTGGCAAATGAGTCACAAAATCCATCGTGATATGTTCCCATTTCCACTGAGGAATTTCCAAACTATGTAATTCACCTCCTGGTCTTTGTCTTTCCGCTTTCACTTGTTGACATATCAAACACCGTTTCACAAAGCTCAATACATCCTGTTTCATACGTTTCCACCAAAATTGGGTACGTAAATCATGATACATTTTCTTCCCTCCAGGATGTATACTGTATCTACTACAATGAGCACGTTGTAGTAGTTCTTGGCGTAGTCCCAATGCAGCAGGTACTACCCAACAAGTCTTGTATTTCAAAACTCCATCCTTTGCAAGTACAAACTGTGATGTTTGTCCTTGACTTATCAGTTCTTTCCAATGTTGTACCTCATCATCAGTCGTTTGTGCCGTCCTGATTTTATCAAAAATATCGGGTTCAACTAACAATGTTGATACCCGTACCGGCACTGATTCCATATCAAAATCATAACCCAAAGTACAACAAGCAGTCATCAAAGTAGATAAATGAATCACCTCATCAGCCGTATGATGTACTTTTCGACTCAAGGCATCTGCTGTAAGATTAGCTCTTCCTGGATGATATTCAATCTCACAATCATAATTTTTCAACAGATCCATCCATCTCCGTTGTCTCATATTCAACTCCGCTTGAGTGAATAGAAATTTTAAGCTCTTATGATCAGTATATATGGTAAACGACGTACCATATAAATAATGTCGCCATATCTTCAATGCAAAGACAATGGCAGCCAATTCCAGATCATGCACTGGATATCTCATTTCATGTGGTTTCAATTGTCGTGATGCATAAGCCACTACATGTTTGTCCTGCATCAACACACAACCCAAACCAAGTAAAGATGCATCAGTATATAACGCAAACCTGTCATGCTCAGATGGAATGATCAAGGCTGGAGCTGTAGTCAATCGATGTTTTAATTCCTGAAAACTACGCTCACAAGCCTCTGACCATTGAAATGATACTCACTTCTGTGTCAAATGTGTCAATGGTTTGGAAATCGCTGAAAATCCTTCAACGAATCGTCTATAATATCCAGCCAAACCTAAGAAACTACGAATCTCTGGCACAGAAGTAGGTGCTGACCAATTCAACACTGCTTCCACTTTCTTTGGATCAACTGATATACCTTCCTCTGATATGACATGACCCAAAATCCAACACTAGTCAACCAAAACTCACACTTACTGAGTTTGGCATACAACTGATGTGTCCTCAACAATTGCAACACCATATGCAAATGTTGAACATGTTCGGCATCACTCCGTGAATAGATCAATATATCATCGATAAAGACAATGACAAATCGATCAAGGTATTCCTGAAACACACGATTCATTAAACTCATAAAGACAGCAGGAGCATTTGTCACTCCAAATGGCATTACCAGAAACTCATAATGCCCATAACGAGTTCTGAATGCTGTCTTCTGTATATCTCCTTCCCTCACACGTATTTGATGATACCCTGACCTCAAGTCAATCTTAGAATATATCCTTGATCCCTGCAACTGATCAAATAAATCATCAATACGGGGAAGAGGATATTTGTTCTTTATGGTTACTTTGTTCAACTGTCTATAATCAATACACAATCTCATTGTCCCATCCTTCTTCTTCACAAATAAAACCGGAGCGCCCCAAGGCGATACACTAGGACGTATGTACCCCTTGTCCAATAAGTCTTGTAATTGAGTTTTCAACTCTTTCAATTCAGTTGGTGCCATCCGATCAGGAGCCCGTGAAATTGCAGAAGTACCAGGTATCAAATCAATACCAAATTCCACTTCTCGACTCGGTGGGAATCCAGGTATCTCATCTGGAAATACATCCGCATATTCTGCAACCACTGGTATCTCCTCCACTTTCTTTTCTAGTTTCTGTTCAGTTACATCAAGGGCATAAATCAAATAACCCGCATATCCACGTTCTAACAAACGCGACATTCGGATTGCTGATATCAAAGGAATCTTTGCCCTCGATCCCTGGCCATAGAATAACCATTGATTGCCAGTATCAGACTGAAATCTCACTATTTTCTGACTACAATCCACAACAGATTGATATTTACTCAACACATCAATGCCAAGGATACAATCAAAATCTGTCATGCCTAACACAATTAAATCAGCCTGTAGTCCATACTCAGTCTCAAACTGAATATCACAATCAGACACACTCTGACAAGTCATCACCGTAGTTCCCATGGGTGTCGAAACATAAAGAGGCATCAACAGTGGAGACGAGCATATATGATACCGATCAATAAATGCTTGTGCAATAAAAGAATGTGATGCACCAGTATCAATCAACAGTAAAGCAGGATAAGTAAACAAAGTACACTTACCCGCTATCACATCATCAGGAGCTGCCTCTGCTTCCTCCCTGTTTAGTGCATACACCTGAGCCTGAGGTGTTCCTGTCCTCTGTCCTCCACCAGACTGTGGTACACCCTGTGGTCTCTGTTGTACTGTAGTCTCTGAAATGGGTCCTCTCCGCTGTTGTCCACCCACTTGAGTACAATCACGGATCACATGTCCGGGTCTCCCACAACGGAAACAAACTACGGGATTCAATTGAGGACAATCTCGTTTCAAATGTGGTCCACCACATTTAAAACATTGCACACCACTGCCACTACTACTACCTTGGAACTGTCCTTTAGATTTGCGATCACTCCCTTTTTGTGATCCAAAACGTTTTCCACTAAACCTAGATGAAGATGCACCACCTCGTGATGATTTAAATGGTTCTCCTCTAGGTCTCATACTGTCAGATGTAGGTGGTTGTGCTTGTCCAACATCCTTGTATACCCCTACAGCAATCTCAGCCATCTCGGCTCTAGTCAACGCTTCTTCATACGATGTAGGGTTATTGGACATTACCCTATCAAATAATTCAGGCCTCAATCCTTTCACAAACTGTCTAATCTTGGCCTTTGTGTTGACAGCAATATGTGGTACATACCGGAGCAAAGAAGAATAATGCACAGCATAATCAGATACTGTCATTGCTCCCTGTCTCAAATTGGTAAATTCATCCTCTTTCCTCTGCCTTGCAGCAACAGAGAAATAATGTTCCAGAAACTTCGTTCGAAATACATCCCAGTTAACCGTGTGTCCTTGAGCCCTCAACTCAAGTACTGTGGACTTCCACCACAGCATCGCTTTCTTGGCTAACTGGAATTCAGCTAAACGTAACCAAGCAGTCTTGGCACACGGTGCTGACACAAAGATCTGTTCTACACGTTCTAGCCACTCCTCTGCCAGTTCTCCTGATTCAGTCCCCTCAAACCTGGGTGGCTGATAACTCAGAAACTGCGTCAATGTTAATTCTCCAGGCAACAGTACCTGTTCCACTGGTCCTTGTTCAATCGGTGGTGGTGGCACAGGCACCATCCTCACACTAGCATTGCCACTCATGGCATCCCCAACATCCTCATGTGGTACTCTGGCTGTCATAACTGTACAACAAGGATGAACAATAACATTCACAAGTATATAACATGTTAGAATAACATCATATGCCAAAAACTAACATGCTATGACCATTCTCAAAGTGTTTAGGTAATTCCCTAATACACTTCCTCTACCCATGTACACCCCGTTCTCGAACCACTGCTCTGATACCACTAATGTGGGGCCTGATTTACTTAATCCATTATGTATCCAGTTAACATACATATGTGAGTCTGAATTAAGTAATATACCATGCACGGATTAAGAGTTCATACTAGATAAGTTGTTACAGTACCAAATCCTGAGTACAAAAACCAACTAAATATGTTTTCTACATAAACACGACATGTACATAAGCAACCTAATCCAAAAGAACTCCTAGGCAGTGGTTCCCCTCGCAGCGGAAATCATGACTCATGCTCCCCACGTCTATGAGTCCCTACAGAAACATTCACAACGTGAGTATAGATAACAACTATCTCAGTGCAATATCAAAACACAATATCATTATCAATGATAAAGCACAATAAATCATATAACATAACGTGAATGTTCTGTCTCATGCATCCACCAATGCACCATGTCATGACATGTCTCAACACATACCCTATTATCACGAGACTAAAATGATATGCCTATTCAGCTCAATATGTCAGTGGAACCACCTCACATCTTCATATTAGCAGCACATATCATAGTACCGTCCTCAAATGATAATAGCCATAGCATATATCCAAAAACCGGCATATATCGCTATATAGCATAACCGAGCATATACCCAAACCAGGCGTATATCTCTCTGTCACATAACCGAGCATATATCCAAACCAGGCATATATCTCTATGTCACATAGCCGAGCATATATCCAAACCAGGCATATATCTCAAATGCATAACCGAGCATATACCCAAACCAGGCGTATATCTCACATACATATGATATCCATGAATGTACAAACATATGATACTACCAATCATATGATAACAACATAAGACAATTCATATGATATCAATCTCATAACATCATCACACAATATCTATACTCCGTACGTCAACACGTACCTGTACTGCGACACAAACGAGATAAAGCAGTTGTCAATAGCTAAGTGCCTCGTTGTCCTGTCCCCTGAGATGATGCTACAACAATGCCAACAATATATCATGTTATCATAGGCATTAAAATCAAATTCTACAAAAATATTTTATTTTTCAATATTTGAGCACTGGCGATCGATCGCCATCAGCACCGATCGATCGCCAAAACTCTCTGCCCCCTCGCGATCGATCGCAACAACTTGGCGATCGATCGCCACATTGCTCTGTTCATCGCGATCGATCGCGACAATTTCACCGATCGATCGCCATCCAATTTCACCGCCTTAAAATGTTACTGTCATCGGCGATCGATCGCTCACTCGCACCGATCGATCGCCGATGCCCAGAAAAGTGAGAGCATGGCGTTTTCAAGCTTGTCTTCATGGTTCTTCTCCTCTAATTCATTTTAAACCATGTCAACCTATTTCTTGCAATCTCTAGGAACATAATAACATGTTTCTATCATTAAAGAATCCAATTCATAGCATATACACATGTTATGATTCTCCACATAAACATTTCATATGCTATTTCTCATATAGCAACACCAATGACAAAAACAAGTATAAAACCATGATTTTCTTACCAAGATGGTACAATTCCACTTCACACACCTTCCTAGCTCACTTTACAAGTGACTCTCAAGCTCAAACCACAAGGAAGTTGAAAGAGATGGAGAGGAGCTTGGTAGAGATTTGTAGGTGTAATATGGTGTGTTATGTGATTACACCTCCCTTATCCACTTGATATAGATCATTAGTCCCTTAATTCACTTGCTATCATGCCATTTAGGGATAATTACATGTTAAATAACATGTACATGAAATGAACTCCAAATTCAAATGCAATTCCCATTACAAGTAAATTCACATGCACATGTAATTCCCTTCAAACTCATGTCAAATGCAACTCACATGTACATTTTTAATGCACCTAATGAAAGGCAAAGGCAAATGCCTAAGTGCTTCATATGGCATAATTCAAATCATGAGACACCATGTTTCCTTCCTTATTAGACTTATTTCCATATATGTATTTACTTCATTCTTGGTTCCACTCGAACCCCCATTATCATATCGCCAATTGATATAATTACACCATAATCATATCCTACGTGTATACAACAAATCGAGGCATTACAACTATGAATTCTTAGTCATGCCTTTTGGGGTGACAAATGCCCCCGCTGTCTTTATGACTCTGATGAACAGAGTGTTTCAGCCATATCTTGATCAGTTCGTCATTGTATTTATCGACGACATTCTCATCTACTCCCGGAGCGAGGAAGAGCACGTGAAACACTTGAGGACAGTACTCCAGATTCTCAGAGATCATCAGTTGTATGCCAAGCTCAGCAAATGTGAATTTTGGTTGAGCAGTGTAGTGTTTCTGGGGCATGTCATATCTAGCAGCGGGATATCTGTGGATCCCAGGAAGATTGAAGCTGTGATGGAGTGGGCTGCACCCACTTCTGTACTTGAGATACGAAGCTTTCTTGGTTTGGCGGGATATTACCGACGTTTCGTCGAGGGTTTTTTGAAGATTGCCAAGCCGTTGACAAAGTTGACCCAGAAGGGAGTACCGTTCTTTTGGTCAGAAACTTGTGAGGAGAGCTTCCAGGAATTGAAGCATCGGTTGACGACGGCACCGGTATTGATAATTCAAAAACTCCAGGTTTGTTTTGTATACCGATGCATCGCTTCAGGGCCTTGGGTGTGTACTGATGCAAGATAAGCATGCGGTAGCTTATGCATTGAGACAGTTGAAGCCGCATGAGGCTAGATACCCCGTCCATGACTTGGAATTGGCGGCTATCATCTTCGCCCTAAAGATTTGGAGGCATTATCTGTATGGTACGTCGTTCACCATATACACGGACCATAAGAGCCTGAAGTTCTTATTCACTCAGGCAGAACTGAATATGAGGCAGAGAAGATGGATGGACTTGCTTAAGGACTGCGATTGTGAGATTGAATACCATCCCGGAAAAGCTAACTTGACAGCAGACGCTTTGAGCCGGAAAGTGAGGAGTACTGCTGAGGACGTCATCAATTTGTCAGCTATGCTGACCTCCTATTGCCATCTAGGCTATGATTTTGACATAGATGCATCACCTGTATATGTATCGACCTTGTTAGCTGAGCCAGATATCTATGAGAATATTAGAAAAGCTCAGAAATCAGATGATGAGATTCAGAGATGGTTATCTTTAGTACATCTTGGTCAGCCAACGAAGTTCAGAGTGGCTGAGGACGGATCCTTGAGATTGGGTAGCCGTTGGGTGGTTCCGAGTACGTCTGAGTTGCGTAGAGGGATCTTGGAGCGAGCTCATAGTAGCAGACTTAGCATCCACCCAGGCGGGAAGAAGATGTATAAAGATCTACGCGATCAGTTTTGGTGGAAAAGAATGAAGTGTGATGTCGTCGCTTTTGTTAAGAGGTGCTTGATCTGCCAGCAGGTTAAGGCATAGAGACAGAGACCTGGCGGGGAGTTGAAAAGCTTGGAGATACCGAAGTGGAAGTGGGAACACATTTCCATGGACTTCGTGACTCAATTACCGAGGAGTGCTTCGGGTTTTGATGCTATTTTGGTGATTGTGGATCGATTGACTAAAGTAGCTCATTTCATTCCCTATAGCATGACCTTCACCTTTCTGAGGATGGCCCAGTTGTATATTCGAGATGTGGTGAGATTGCATGGGATCCCCATTTCCATAGTGTCGGACCGAGATCCACGATTCACGTCTCATTTTTTGGAGGGTCTTCAGTCAGCCTTGGGAACTGAAGTCAGATTGAGCACTGCTTATCATCCTCAGACGGATGGCCAGACCGAGCGTACTATCCAAACGCTCGAGGACATGTTGAGGGCTTGTGTATTGGAGTTCGATGCTTCTTGGCAGGATCCAGTAGCCTTGGTAGAGTTCTCTTATAATAATAGCTACCAAGCGAGCATTCAGATGTCTCCTTTCGAGGCTCTTTATGGCAGACGGTGTAGATCACCCTTGTGTTGGGATGACTTGGATCGCAAATCGGTCGGAGGACCGGAATTGGTTCGGGAAATGGAAGAGAAGATAAAGATGATAAGGCAGAAAATGAAAGCAGCCCAGGACAGACAGGCAACTTATGCGAATAAACGGTGGAGACCGTTGGAGTTTCAGTTGAGAGATAAGGTCTTCTTGAAGATCTCGCCTTTCAGAGGTGTTGTGCGATTTGGGATGCGCGGGAAACTGTCTCCGAGGTATGTTGGGCCATACGAGATCTTACAGCGCATTGGCACTTTGGCTTATCGACTGGCTTTGCCACCTTCTTTGTCTGGCATACATGATGTGTTTCATGTATCGATGCTGCGGAAGTATGAGCCGGATCCGTCGCATGTATTGCAGCCTTCTGAGGTTCAGTTAGAATCCGATGTGTCTTATGTGGAGCGGCCTGTTAGAATTCTGGATCGAGCAGACCGTAGACTTCGGAACAAAGTGATACCTATGATCAAGGTTCAGTGGGATCGCAGGGGTGTCGAGGAGGCTACGTGGGAGACGGAGCGGCATACGGTGCAGCACTACCCGGAACTATTATCTGGTATGTGATTTATGTTTAGTTTCATTTCGGGGTAAGTGCATGCGATTTCGAGGATGAAATCTTATAAGTAGGGGAGTATTGTGATATCCCCGAAATAATTAATTGCAATTTGGGCATTAATTATGTTTATATGATTAATTATGGTGGTAATTAATTATGTGTTGGATTTATTTATCATGTTGAAATGCTTAGTCATGGTAGGCGTGACCGGGGATGCATTTTGAGATGCATGTTATGCATTGTGATGCCCCGAAATCAATTATATGCAATTTGAGCATTAATGATGGTCATGTGATTATTTATGTTGGTAATTAATTTATATGATGGGTAATGAAGTGTTAGCATGATTTAACTATATTGATTACAAATTATGAGGAAAGCATGAATTTAAGAGAAGTTTGTAGCATGTTGTAAAATGCCTTTAAAATACCAAGTGGAGTATTTTATACATCATGTTAAGTTTGGGGTACAATTTTTGATTAAATTAAACAACCCATTTTTAATCCTTTACCCATCACTTTAACCCCACTTTACCATTCACTTTTGAAAAATCCCCAAAATCACTTCCCAACCCCAAACCCTTCCCATTTTCGAGATCCACCAAAGAAGGAGAAGGAAAGCTTCACAAAAACTTTGTTTGTGTGATCTTTGTTAGGATTTGGAGCCTACAAGAGGTATGGAACCATTCCTAAAAGTTTTATGATGTTTGGTGTTGAAATGGGTTAGTTTTTTATGCTTTATGTGGGTTTGTTTTGGGTATATGTTGTTTATGGTTGGGGTATGATTTTTGAAGTGTTTTATGTGGGTTTTAGTGGGTTATGATGTTATTGATGTTGTAGGGAAGTTTGGTTTTGTAAGGTATGAAGAAAGGTTTGAAAAATGCTCATTAATGGCGATTTTTCGATGTACAGCGACTGGCGATCGATCGCCCATTCTTGGCGATCGATCGCGAGCCAGCAGTGGGCGCCAGTAGCGTTTGGCGATCGATCGCCACCTTTGGGCGATCGATCGGCGAGGCTGGCGATCGATCGCGCCAAAAGTGGCGATCGATCGCCAAGATGCAAAATTTTGAGCCTCGTCCAGTATGATCTCGCGATCGATCGGGCCTAGGCGGCGATCGATCGCGAGGTGTAAAAATGTGCATTTTTGATATTTTTGTGGGATTTTTGGATATTGGACTATGATTAGCTTCTAATATCAATTTGTATGGTTATGTAGAACCATCCCAAGTATCCACAACCTCAAGGAGATAAAGCTCTCCGATTTCTCCACTTTTGGGATTAAGGTACGTAAGAAACGTACGGGTATTGGACGGTAAACTATACTCCTACATACGATGTTTGTAATGATAATGTTTATGATAATGATGATGTTTATGATGATGTTTACGACGATGAGTATGATAAGTAAACTATGATAATGATGTTTATGATGAGCGATGAGTATGATAAGTAAATTATGATGATGATGTTTATGATTAGTGACGAGGATACGATATCCATGAAGATGATTATGACAAGTAATGATGATGTTTATATGATGTTTATATCATGATACGGTAAGATGCCATACGATGTTATGATTGGGTAAGACGCCCACATGGCAAGATGCCATACGATGTTTATGATATGGTAAGACGCCATATAACAGGGTAAGATGTCCATATGTATGAATGTAAATCAGGGTCAACAAGAAGAAGTTAACGAATAACTAGCAAGTTTACTTAACTAAGATTTCATACATTTACTGTTATGTTTCTTTTTGATGATTAAGTAAAGATGTGCATGCTCACGATGTGTTGTCCCTGTAGGTACACTTTTGGACAAAAGGCTCAGGGTCGGGTTGAGACAGTGAGCTATGAGGAGCGTGAAAGAAATTAGGATGCAGGATTTTTGGGATAGTCTCTACTCTAGGAGTAGTATAATTCTATCGCTTCAACATTCATTTTGAGAATGTAATCAATTAAGTTTGAAGTTTCATATTTTTGGCCTGTAATCTTATAGCTCAAACTACAACCTTAACCTTGAGACGTTATTATATGCAATGTTTAGTCCATTATATGTGTTAAAGATGATGTTAAGGTAGGAGGACCCTACATGCATGTTGGGAAATTGGGAGTTATTATGGTTGTTTATGGAAATCGATAATTATTTGGTCGAGCATGATTTTAATTGGGATTTTGACGCATTTTGGTAAATGCTTTTAAAATATCATGTTGGGGTGTTTTATACACCATGGTAATTGTTGAGTGCAATTGATTTTAAATGACCCACTTATTACACCCCAAACCCCCCACCATACCATCACTTTTAACTTCCCCAAATCAACCACCCAAACCCTTCCTCCTCCTTCATTTTCGAAATTGTGCAAAAAGGTGGAGAGAAATCCTTCCAAAAGTTTGATTTGTGGAATTTGTTGGGTGATTTGGAGCCCCCAAGAGGTATGGATACCTCCTTGTTGTTTTTGTAGTGTTTGGATTGGATTTGTTGTGGTTTTGTATGGTTTTGAAATGGGTTATTTTGGGTTGGTATTATTTTTGGTTGGGTATTGGATTTTGTGTTGCTTAAAGTGTATTTTGAAGGTTATATTGTGTTTGATGTTGTTGGTTTGATGGTAGGGGAGTTGGAATGGATTGGAAAGGAGTTTTAGAGCAAAAATGGCGATTTTTCGAAGTGCAGGACTCGGCGATCGATCGCCCGTTTTTGGCGATCGATCGCGAGCCGGCAGTGCGCTCCAGAAGCTTATGGCGATCGATCGCCAAGCTTGGGTGATCGATCGGCGAGGGTGGCGATCGATCGCGCCAAGTGTAGCGATCGATCGCCGAAGGAACAAAATTTGAGTTTCGGACAGTGTGATCTCGCGATCGATCGGCCCTTCGCAGCGATCGATCGCGAGTCATGTTTTTGGTTATTTTTGTAGGATTTTTGGTATCGGACTATTATTGGGTTCTAATATTGATTTGTGTGAATATGTAGAACCATCCCAGGTGGCAACACAGCCAAGGAAGTGAAGTCCTACCACATCCTACTTTTGGAAAGGTACGTAGAAGACGTACGGGCACCCAACGGTACATGTATCTAATTTACTCATTGTTTATGCATTGTGGATGCGAGTATATATGGAATTATGCATTGTGGATGCAAATACATGTTGAATTATGCATGATGATTGTATATGCATATGATGGTTATTGGTGCACATCCCATGAGTCATGGTCATCCCTTGATGATTTTAATGCTTGCCGCTATTTGATTTGGTGCCGCTCAATGTGAAGCGAGGGGTGGGAGCGCCGCATGTCACATTGAAGCGTGGTTGTCATATAAGGCGAGGAAAGAATATTTTCCGCTCAATGTGAAGCGAGGGGTGGGAGCGCCGCATGTCCATTGAAGCGAGGTTATTCTATGCCACCTATATGAAAAGCGAGGGGCATTAAAATACATTGTGATGAACAGACTAGGGATTGTTGATTGGTAATTGGTGATGATGAGATGGTATTATGTCATGACATGTGTGGACCATTAAATAATCTATTTGATTATACTCATGAGTTATGGTACAGGGACAACCAAAAAGGAAGCGTTTAAAATGTATGGGAAAAACAGGAAGTGTTTTATTATGAATTATGCATTTACGCCTTATATTCATATTGTGTTGGATATGAATAATATTATTGCTCATGTTTGGGGGTTGTCCTTGTAGGTACATTTTGGCATGAAAAAGGGGCTAAGGCGGGTTGTGGCGGTGAGCTTGTGAAGAACACTTTTGAGAAATGAAGGACATGATTACTTTTGTATAGTGTATACTCTAGGAGTAGTGTAAAGCTATAGTTGATAACATTCATTTTGAGATTGGGAATGTAATTAATCCATTGATAGTCCTTGAATTGGCATGTAATTCTTAAGGCTCATAGTCTCAACACGAACATTTAAACTCTGATGATGTATGTTAGCTCTAATTATGCCTTTAATCCGCACTTAAGGAACTAGGGTCCTTACACTTTCCAAAAGCCTTATTGGCCCATACCCAATCTATTAATTAAATCCATATATCTAATATTTGTAATTAAGACTCTTCTTAATTAATTAATTCATCCAATGAATTTTATCTCCCTTTATCGATTTAATCTTTTGTGCGACCCGATAGGATCTTGCAATGTTGGCTGTGACATAAAATCTAATTTTATGTTACAAGCAACGAGCTGTATCTAGCAACACATCAAGGCTACCCAAATTACAAGAATGTCATTGACTCGACATAACCTACGGACTGTGATAATATTAACCATGTAACTTAATCCCTTTGTCCAATGTGTTTAGATTGAACACGAGTCATGGAATAGTCATACTCGTATATTCAATCTTTTATTTCTTGATCCCCAAGTAGAACTAGAATAAACAAATAAGCTCGATATCACATATCGACTCATTCGAGCATGGCTATGCATTTTAGTCTTACTTGATCAAGGGCCCAAAAACTTCTCCTGTTATATAGGAGGGACAAATCCTTTCTTGATCACTCAACATCCCTCTACATAATTCGTGGTGTATCCAATGATTGTCTTTATAGTTTACCCTGTTACATGTAACGTTTGACAATATCAAGATACATGACTCCTTATGTTTGGATCTCTGGTGATCTCAAGTCGTAAGGATTACATATATTATTATCACTATGAGAATTGCTTATGACGTTCATACAACTATCCATGTAGCATCCTCATGGTGGGTCTGTCCAGTACATCGTTCTCTAACATGCACCCATGTGTTGATTTGATATCTCATATCTATGAACAATTCATCAATCAAAACATACTAATCTCAATTGATTATCATTATCCCGATTCATGATAATACTTGACTAGGGACAATCTTTAAGAACAATACGATATTATTCTAAGGACATTAACTTATATATTAATTCATGTTACACAGATACCCGAATAATATATAATAATGAATTGCCATTAATAAAATCATAATACATTGTATGTCATAAATAATCATCTAATGAGTTGTCTTAGGGCATATCCCAACAAATCTCCCACTTGCACTAAGACCAATCAGACATATACTTAATGCCTAGAGATCTAGTATGACGATCATGCTTCTGCTGTGATAGTGGCTTCGTCAGTGGGTCAGATACATTATCATCAGTTGGTACTTTGCATATTTTTACATCTCCTCTTTCAACGATTTCTCTAATGAAATGAAAGCGCCGAAGTATGTGCTTGGATCTTTGGTGAGATCTAGGTTCCTTAGCCAATGCGATGGCTCCATTGTTGTCACAATAGAGTTCAATCGGATCTAGTATGCTAGGCATCACCCCAAGTTCAGAAATGAACTTCTTGATCCAAACAGCTTCCTTTGCTGCATCTGAGGCAGCAATGTATTCAGCTTCAGTTGTAGAATCGGCTATTGTCTCTTGCTTTGAACTCTTCCATCTTACAGCACCTCCATTTAGGCAAAACACATATCCTGATTGCGATCGGAAATCATCTTTGTCGGTTTGGAAGCTTGCATCAGTGTAACCTATTACATTGAGCTCTTCCTCACCTCCATAAATCAAGAATGTATCCTTAGTTCTTCTCAAGTACTTCAGAATATTCTTGACAGCAATCCAGTGACATTCACCTGGATCTACTTGATATCTGCTCATCATGCTCAGGGCATACGAGACATCGGGACGAGTGTATCCCATGTGTCATAGGCACGAATCCTTTCTTTGATTCTTGCATACTAAACCGTTTTAGTACTTTGTCAATGTATGTACTTTGAATTAGGCCAAGCAATCTTCTTGATCTATCTCTATAGATCTTGATACCTAATACATAGGTGGCTTCACCTAAATCTTTCATAGAAAAGCAATTCCCTAGCCAAATCTTTACAGATTGTAAGGCAGGAATATCATTCCCAATGAGAAGTATGTCATCTACATACAATATTAGGAAGATGATTATGCTCCCACTGACCTTCTTGTAGACACAAGGTTCATCTATGTTTTTGATGAATCCAAACTCTTTGACTGCATCATCAAAACGAAGATTCCAACTCCGAGAAGCTTGCTTCAATCCATAAATGGATCATTGTAGCTTGCATATCTTTCCAGCATCCTTTGGATCGACAAAACCCTCAGGTTGTGTCATGTACACATCCTCAAGTAAATTTCCATTAAGGAAAGCTGTTTTGACATCCATCTGCCAGATTTCATAATCATGAAATGCAGCTATTGCAAGTAAGATCCTAATGGATTTAACCATGGCAACTGGTGAAAAAGTTTCATCATAGTCAATACCATGAAATTGTTTGAAACCTTTAGCAACCAGTCGACCTTTAAAGGTTTGTACATTACCATCCATGTCGGTCTTTTTCTTGAAAATCCATTTGCACCCTATGGGTCTTACCCCTTCAGGCGGGTCAACCAAAGTCCATACTTGGTTTGCATACATGGATTCCATCTCAGATTTCATGGCCTCTTGCCATTTCTCAGAATCAGGGCCCATTATAGCTTCTTGATAAGATGACGGCTCATCTTCATCAATAAGTAGTAAGTCACCTTGTTGAGTCACAAGAAATCCATATCTCTGTGGCTCACGGTGTTCTCTTACAGACATACGCTGGGCTTGTGTCTCTTGAGCAGGCATTTCATCCACAACAGCTTGTGGTGTCTGCTATGTTTCCATCTCAATATCATGTTCAATGTTTTCTTGTGGTTGAACTTCACTAAGTTCTATTTGTCTCCCACTGGTTCTTCTCGAAATAAATTTTCTTTCAAGAAAGACACCAGTCTGAGCAACAACTACTTTGTTCTCGGTGGGATAATATAAATAGTATCCTTTCGTTTCCTTAGGATACCCCACAAATAAACACTTATCAGATTTGGGTCCAATTTCATTGGAGGCGTGACGTCTCACGTAAGCCTCACAACCCCAAATCTTCATGAAAGACATACTAGGACGCTTCTTAGTCCATATCTCATATGGTGTCTTCTCTACTGATTTAGATGGAACACGGTTCAGTATAAATATTGTTGTTTCTTAAAGCATGTCCCCAAAAGGAAGTCGGAAGATCTGCATGACTCATCATTGATCGAACCATGTCCAACAAAGTTCGATTCCTCCTTTCAGATACACCATTCCATTGAGGAGTATACGGAGTTGTGAGTTGTGGGACTATCCCACACTCCTTTAGATAGTCATGAAACTCTTGGCTTAGGTATTCTCCTACTCGATCTGATCGGAGGATTTTGATACTTTTGCCAAGTTGGTTTTGTACTTCATTCCTGAAATCTTTGAACCTTTCAAAGGTTTCATGTTTATGTTTCATTAGGTACACATACCCATATCTACTAAAGTCATCAGTAAATGTAACGAAGTATTGAAAACCACCTCTAGCATGTGTGCTTATTGGTCCTCATACATCACTTTGTATGAGGCTCAATAAATCATTCGTCCTTTCAACATGTCCCTTGAAAGGGGCTTTAGTCATCTTGCCCATTAAACAAGATTCACATGTTTCATATGATTCAAAATCAAATGAATCTAATACTCCATCCTTATGAAGTTTTGATATGCGATTCTCGTTATATGGCCCAAGCGACAATGCCAGAGATAAGTTGGATTAGAATCATTATTCTTAATCCTTTTAGTATTTATGTTATAGACATGCATATCAAGATTTAATACATAAAGACCATTAATCAATTATGCACTAGCATAAAACATATCATTCAAATAAATGGAGCAACATTTGTCCTTTATAATAAATGAAAAAACCAGTTTTGTCCAAACAAGAAATTGAAATTATGTTTCTAGTAATAGATGGCACAAAATAACAGTCTTGTAAATCTAATAATAAACCAGAAGGCAAAGTTAAAGAGTAATCTCCTATAGCTAATGCAGCAACTCTTGCTCCATTTCCCACTCGGAGATCAACCTCGCCTTTTGCCAACATCCTACTCCTTTTGAGATCCTGCACATTAACACAAATGTGAGAACCACATCCAGTATCTAATACCCATGATGAAGAAGTAGATAAATTGACTTCTATAACAAAAATACCTGAAGTGGAAGTCACACTTCCCTTTGTCTTCTTAAGATCTTCCAGATATAATTTACAGTTCCTCTTCCAATGACCGGTCTCACCGCAATGGAAGCAATTCCCTTCCTTAGCCACTCCTCCATTTGGCTTGAGTGTAGAAGCATGAGGCTTAGAATTAACAAAGACTTTCTTGTTCTTCTTAAAGCCTTTTGCTTTAGCCTTTCCCTTACTCTTATTCACAATAAGAACATTAGTGGGCTTAGACTTCTTTGAGTTTGCTTCATATGTTCTCAACATACCAAGCAATTGCGGTAGAGTCTTTTCGATTTCAATCATATTATAATTCAAGACAAATTGACTGTAGCTATCAGGCAACGATTGCAAGATTACGTCAGTGGCCAACTCTTGGTCCAATGGAAAACCCAGCTTCTCAAGATTCTCAATATACCCAATCATCTTCAGTACATGAGTTCCAACAAGGCTTCCTTCTACCATTCTGCACTGGAATAACGCTCTAGAGACGTCATACCTCTTTGGTAGAGTTGCTTTAAGTGCTCGATCATATCGAACGCCTCCATTTCCTCATGTTGCTTCTGAAGCTCAGAGTTCATGGTGGCAAGCATAAGGCAACCAACATCAAGTGCGTCATTCTGATGCTTCTTGTAAGCATCCTTATTGGTTTTAGCGGCCGTTACGGGAGGTTCATCAGTAGGTAAGGGTTCCTCTAGGACATATTGTTTTTTCTTTTGTTTGAGGACAATCCTCAAATTCCTATACCAGTCTAGGAAATTAGTCCCATTCAGTTTGTCCTTCTCAAGGACCGATCGCAATGATAGTGTGCTAGTTACGTTGTTTGATGCCATGGATATCTACAATATAAATATGTAAAATAAGTTTATGATTTTAATCATTTAATAAGGTCTTATATTAAATGGCACTCCCACTATTTTGTTTAGAATTATCAACCGCCGAAACCTTAGTGGGCCAAGATCCATATTTCACCTAATCCTGAGTTAGATTTTGTGATATCCCCGAAATGATTAATTGCAATTTGGTGCATTAATTGTGTTTATATGATTAATTATGTGGTAATTAATTATGTGTTGGAATTATTATGTGGAAATGCTTAGTCACATGTTAGAGTGACCCGAGATAGCATTTCAGGGTGCATATTGGGTATGTTGGGAATTATGGTTGGAAGCATGATTTATTTGCCATGGTTAGCAATTAATTAGAAATCATGTGTTTAATTGATATTTTGGTGCATTTGGTTTAATGCTTTGGAAAATATCATGTTGGGGTGTTTTATACACCATGATTTGTGGATTGCATCTTTAATTAAACCCAATCCCCTTTTATACCCTTATAACCCCACCTCATCCACTTTCACTTTACCAAAATCAAATCTACAACCCTTTCCCTTCCATTTTCGAGCTCAAGCTTTGGGGTGAAGAGAAACCTTTCAAAAATCTTGATTTGTGGAGATTGTTGGGTGATTTGAGGTCCCCAAGAGGTATGGATACCTCATGGTTAATTTTGTAAGGTTTTGTTTGAGTTTGGTATGATTTTGAATGGTTTTAAAATGGGTTTATGTTGGGTTGTTGTGGGTTTGGTTATATGTTGGATTTATACTTGTTTTGAAGTATATTTTGGTGGTTTATGTTGTTTAGATGTTGTTGGTTTGTTTGGTTAAGTGTTGGGATTGGAAGAAATTTTGGGAGCAAAAATGGTGAAAAACGCTTGTCTGTGCGAGGCGATCGATCGCCTGAAAAGAGGCGACCGATCGCCAAGGGACAGTAACATTTTTGCGGGTTAGGCGATCGATCGCCTAAAATGAGGCGACCGATCGCCGAGAGGCAGTAGCCAAATCAAAGGAATGGCGATCGATCGCCATGTTTGAGGCGACCGATCGCCGTAGTGTAAATTTTGAGGCGACCGATCGCCTGGGTGAAGCGATCGATCGCCGCCAGTGGATTTTTGGGAAATGCTTTCTTTTGTCAAATTTTTGGTATTTGGCTATTATTTGGCTTCTAATATGGGGTTGTGTGATTGTGTAGAACCATCCCAGGTAGCAACGCAACCGAGGAATTGAAGCCATATCAAATCCACTTTTGGAAAGGTACGTAGTGGACGTACGGGCACCCCAACGGTACATGTATCTTATATACTTATTGGTATGCATTGTGGATACAAGTATATATGTGGTATTGCATTGTGGATGCAAATACATGTTATGCATGATTATTATAGATGCATATGATTATTGGTTCATATCCCATGAGTCGTGGTCATCCCTTGATGATTTTAATGCTTGCCGCTATTTGGTTTGGTTCCGCTAAATGTGAAGCGAGGGGTGGGAGCGCCGCATGTCACATTTGAGCGTGGTTATCATATAGGGCGAGGAAAGGGTAGTTGCCGCTCAATGAGAGGCGAGGGGTGGGAGTCCCGCAGTCCATTGAAGCGAGGTTATCCTATGCCGCCTATATGTAAATAAGCGAGGGGCATTAAAATACATTGTGATGGACAGACTAGGGATTGGTGATCAGTATTTGGTATTGATGAGATGGTATATGTCATGACATGTTTAGACCATTAAAAATAATCTATTGATTATACTCATGAGTTATGGTACAGGGACAACCAAACGGGAAGCGTTTGAAATGCATGGGAAAACAGGAAGTGTTTTATTATGATTATGCATTTACGCTTTATCTTCATATTGTGTTGAATATGAATGATTATTATTGCTCATGTTTGGGGGTTGTCCTTGTGGGTACACGTTTGGCATGATAGGAGGGCTAGACGGGTTGAGACAGTGAGCTTGAAGAGCATCTTTGGTAGATGAAGGACAGGATTATTTTGCCTAGTGTCTACTCTAGGAGTAGTGTAAAACTAGTTGATAGCATTCATTTGATGGGGAATGTAATTAATCAATTTTTGGTAGTCCTTATTTTTGGCATGTAATGCTTAAGCTCATAGACTCAACACGTTCTTTTACACTCTGATCTTTTATATTAGCTCTATTATGCCTTGATTCCGCACTTAAGGATTAGGGTCCTTACATTAGTGGTATCAGAGCAGTGGTTAGAGAACCCGGGAACGAGTGAAGGGTAGCCTTAGCATGTTTGGCTAGGTGCTTACATTTGAAGCATGTTTATGCATGTGGTGCATATTGATGTATATCCTGTTATACTAACGTGCTTATTCTCATTCCTGTTATCTAACGGCATAACATATATATTGCCTTGGAATTGTTGTTAACATTTGTGTTACAGCATGGCTGCTAATGAGGAGGTTGGAGATGTTGGTAGTGTGAATGCAAGTATCGGACAGGCAAACCCTCTACCTCCACCGGCCGTAGGCATGGAACCAGTGGTTCAGTTATTACTGCCGGGTGAGATCAGCTTGACGCAATTTTTGTCTTACCATCCGCCCCGGTTTGAGGGGACAGAGTCCGGAGAGGAGGCTGAAGAGTGGCTGGAAAGACTTGAACAGATCTTTGTATCGGCTCCTTGTGCTGTTACAGCATGGCTGAGGCTAGCGGAGTTCCAGTTAGCAAAGAAACCTCTCATGTGGTGGAGGAGCACGGTGATGGAGCTAAGAGCACTGGGTGCTGTGATGATTGGACACTCTTCAGGACTAGGTTTCTGAACCGGTACTTCTCCGCTGCGGCAAGGCAGACAAAGGAGGATGAATTTACAAGTTTGAAGCAGGGGAATATGATAGTGGCAGACTATGCCACACGGTACTCTTCGTTGCTGAGGTACGTTCCCCACATTGCCACCAGTGGGCACGCAAAGATGAGGAATTTTATGAAGGGGTTGCGACCGGAGCTCTATGACCGGGTTATCACCAATAACCCAACTTCTTTTGATGATGCTCTCACAAGGGCGGAACTTGCCGAGCTTGGGGTGGGAGCTTATTCTAGTACTATGCCACCACCGGTACCGCAACAGAGGCAGATTAGTGACAGTTTGAGGCCCCGGGGAGAACCATTTAAGCCTCGTGGCGCCTCTCCATCTTCATGTTTTGGTGGAAAGAAGTACTTTGGTCAGAAACGGGATGGCTAGAAGGGTAATTGGTCGGCCAATCGAGGGTCTTCACAAGGGGATGGGCCGGGAGAGCCGAGGTGCAACAATTGTGGAGGGCCACACTCTTCAAACAAGTGTCCTGCATGTTATATCTGTGGCAAGATGGGCCACATCGCTCGATATTGCCCCACTCGGGGAGGACAGTCAGAGTATCAGGGCAACAGGCCGAGGTTTGATGATAGGACTGTGCAGCAGAGGCAGCAGTTTGGGCCTCGACCATCGGGAGGTCAGACAGTAGGACCGCCCCAGGGACAGGTGTATGCACTAACCAGGGAGCAGGCCCAGGCAGCCCCAGAGGAGGTGATTGCCGGTACGTGTCATTTATTTACGTACCCTGCTTTTATTTTGATCGATACAGGTGCCTCCCACTCTTTTGTATCGGTGGGTTTTGTGGAAAGACACCATATGCGCACGTCTTCTCTACCCACGCCTCTCCTTGTCTCGACACCCACTGGAAGAAATGTCGTTGCTGATCAGTTTATGGCAGACTGCCTCATTTATTTTGAGGGCAACGAATTGAGATCAGACTTGATTGTGCTGGGTATGTCAGACTTCGACTGCATCTTGGGTATTGATGTTCTGAACAGATATCAGGCAGTGGTAGATTGCCGGCAGAGGACAGTGAAGTTCAGACCTGAGTTGGGCAGTCAGTGGACCTTCTATGGCAACGGTTCTCGTGCGAAGATTCCGTTGATTTCAGCGATCAAGATGACTCAGTTGTTGGAACGTGGCCACACGGGCTATCTCATTTATGCCGTGGACACGTCTGGGAAGAGTAAAGAACTAAGATTTGAGGATGTACCAGTGGTAGCAGAGTTTGCTGACGTATTCCCAGAAGAGATCCCAGGATTCCCACCGGCTAGGGAAGTTGAGTTTGGGATCGAGCTGTTGCCAGGGACATCCGCTATCTCTCGTGCACCTTATAGGATGGCACCGGCTGAGTTGAGAGAGTTGAAAGAACAGTTGCAGGATCTCCTGGACAAGGGATATATACGCCCGAGCGTGTCGCCATGGGGCGCACCAGTTCTCTTTGTGAAAAAGAAGGACGGTTCGATGCGGTTGTGCATCGATTACCGGCAGCTGAATAAGGCTACAGTGAAGAACAAGTATCCTCTTCCAAGGATCGACGATCTGTTTGATCAGTTGCAAGGTACCAGGGTGTATAGCAAGATTGATTTGAGATCCGGGTATCATCAGATTCGAGTCAGAGAGGAAGATGTGCAGAAGACAGCATTCCGGACCCGATATGGACATTATGAGTTCCTAGTGATGCCGTTCGGCGTGACGAATGCTCCAGCAGTCTTTATGAGTCTGATGAACAGAGTGTTTCAGCCGTATCTTGATCAGTTCGTCATTGTGTTTATTGACGATATTCTCATCTACTCCCGGAGTGAGGAAGAGCATGTGAAACACTTGAGGACAGTGCTTCAGATTCTCAGAGAGCATCAGTTGTATGCTAAGCTCAGTAAGTGTGAATTTTGGCTGAGCAGTGTAGTGTTTCTGGGGCATGTCATATCGAGCATTGGGATATCTGTAGATCCCAAGAAGATTGAGGCTGTGATGGAGTGGGCTGCCCCCACTTCTGTGCCTGAGATTCGGAGTTTTCTTGGTTTGGCCGGTTATTATCGACGCTTTGTCGAGGGCTTTTCGAAGATTGCCAAGCCATTGACTCAGTTGACCCAGAAGGGAGTGCCTTTCTTTTGGTCAGAAGCTTGTGAGGAGAGCTTCCAGGAATTAAAGCACCGGTTGACGACGGCGCCAGTGTTAGTGATCCCTACGGAGAACTCCAGATTTGTTCTGTATACTGACGCATCACTGCAGGGCCTTGGGTGTGTTCTGATGCAAGATAAGCATGTGGTAGCTTATGCATCGAGGCAGTTGAAGCCGCATGAGACCAGATATACAGTTCATGACTTGGAATTGGCGGCTATCATCTTCGCCCTGAAGATTTGGAGGCATTATTTGTATGGTACTTCATTTACCATTTACACGGATCACAAGAGCCTCAAGTTTTTATTCACTCAGGCAGAGCTGAACATGAGGCAGAGGAGTTGGATGGACCTACTCAAGGACTATGATTGCGAGATAGAGTACCATCCGGGGAAAGCCAATTTGACAGCAGACGCTTTGAGCCGGAAAGTGAGGAGTTCTGCTGAGGACGTCATCCATTTGTCTGCTATGATGACCTCTTATTGCCATCTGGGCTATGATTTTGACATAGATGCATCGCCTGTGTATGTATCGACTCTGTTAGCCGAGCCAGACATCTATGAGAACATCAGGAGAGCTCAGAGGTCAGATGATGAGGTTCAGAGGTCTTTAGTACATCTTGGTCAGCCAACGAAATTCAGAGTGGCCGATGACGGATCCTTGAGATTGGGGAACCGTTGGGTGGTTCCGAGTACGCCGGAGCTGCGTAAAGGGATCTTGGAGCGAGCTCATAGTAGCAGACTTAGCATCCACCCAGGCGGGAAGAAGATGTACAGAGATCTGCGTGGTCAGTTTTGGTGGAAAAGGATGAAGTCTGATGTCGTCGCTTTTGTAAAGAGGTGTTTGATCTGCCAGCAGGTTAAGGCAGAGAGACAGAGGCCTGGCGGCGAGTTGAGAAGCTTGGAGATACCGAAGTGGAAGTGGGAGCACATTTCCATGGACTTCGTGACTCATTTACCGAGGAGTGCTTCAGGCTTTGATGCTATTTGGGTGATTGTGGACAGATTGACTAAGGTAGCCCACTTTATCCCCTATAGCATGACGTTCACCTTTTCGAGGATGGCGCAGTTGTATATTAGAGATGTGGTGAGATTGCATGGGATCCCCGTTTCCATAGTGTCAGATCGAGATCCACGATTCACATCTCATTTCTGGAAGGTCTTCAGTCAGCCTTGGGAACTGAAGTCAGATTGAGCACTGCTTATCATCCTCAGACGGATGGCCAGACCGAGCGCACTATTCAGACGCTCGAGGACATGCTGAGAGCTTGTGTTTTGGAGTTCGATGCCTCTTGGCAGGATTCAGTGCCTTTGGTAGAGTTTTCTTATAACAATAGCTACCAGGCGAGTATTCAGATGGCTCCGTTTGAAGCTCTTTATGGCAGACGGTGTAGATCACCCTTGTGTTGGGATGATTTGGACCGCAGATCGGTCGGAGGACCGGAGTTGATTCGGGAGATGGAAGAAAAGATAAAGACGATAAGGCAGAAAATGAAAGCGGCCCAGGACAGACAGGCAGCTTATGCGAATAAACGGCGGAGACCGTTGGAATTTCAGTTGGGAGATAAGGTCTTTTTGAAGATCTCGCCTTTCAGAGGCGTTGTGCGATTTGGGATGCGCGGGAAACTGTCTCCGAGGTATGTTGGCCCGTACGAGATTTTGCAGCGCATTGGCACCTTAGCTTACCGACTGGCTTTGCCGCCTTCTTTATCTGGTATACATGATGTGTTTCATGTATCGATGCTGCGGAAGTATGAGCCAGATCCGTCTCATCTGTTACAGCCTTCCGAAGTTCAGTTGGAATCCGATGTATCTTATGTGGAACGGCCTGTTAGAATTCTGGATCGAGCAAACCGCAGACTTCGGAACAAAGTGATACCTATGATCAAGGTTCAGTGGGATCGCAGGGGTGTCGAGGAGGCTACGTGGGAGACGGAGCGGCATATGGTGCAGCAGTACCCGGAACTATTCTCTGGTATGTGTTTATGTTTTGTTTCCTTTTGGGGTAAGTGCATGTGATTTCGAGGACGAAATCTTATAAGTAGGGGAGTATTGTGATATCCCCGAAATGATTAATTGCAATTTGGTGCATTAATTGTGTTTATATGATTAATTATGTGGTAATTAATTATGTGTTGGAATTATTATGTGGAAATGCTTAGTCACATGTTAGAGTGACCCGGGATAGCATTTCAGGGTGCATATTGGGTATGTTGGGAATTATGGTTGGAAGCATGATTTATTTGCCATGGTTAGCAATTAATTAGAAATCATGTGTTTAATTGATATTTTGGTGCATTTGGTTTAATGCTTTGGAAAATATCATGTTGGGGTGTTTTATACACCATGATTTGTGGATTGCATCTTTAATTAAACCCAATCCCCTTTTATACCCTTATAACCCCACCTCATCCACTTTCACTTTACCAAAATCAAATCTACAACCCTTTCCCTTCCATTTTCGAGCTCAAGCTTTGGGGTGAAGAGAAACCTTTCAAAAATCTTGATTTGTGGAGATTGTTGGGTGATTTGAGGTCCCCAAGAGGTATGGATACCTCATGGTTAATTTTGTAAGGTTTTGTTTGAGTTTGGTATGATTTTGAATGGTTTTAAAATGGGTTTATGTTGGGTTGTTGTGGGTTTGGTTATATGTTGGATTTATACTTGTTTTGAAGTATATTTTGGTGGTTTATGTTGTTTATATGTTGTTGGTTTGTTTGGTTAAGTGTTGGTATGGATTGGAAGAAATTTTGGGAGCAAAAATGGTGAAAAACGCTTGTCTGTGCGAGGCGATCGATCGCCTGAAAAGAGGCGACCGATCGCCAAGGGACAGTAACATTTTTGCGGGTTAGGCGATCGATCGCCTAAAATGAGGCGACCGATCGCCGAGAGGCAGTAGCCAAATCAAAGGAATGGCGATCGATCGCCATGTTTGAGGCGACCGATCGCCGTAGTGTAAATTTTGAGGCGACCGATCGCCTGGGTGAAGCGATCGATCGCCGCCAGTGGATTTTTGGGAAATGTTTTCTTTTGTCAAATTTTTGGTATTTGGCTATTATTTGGCTTCTAATATGGGGTTGTGTGATTGTGTAGAATCATCCCAGGTAGCAACGCAACCGAGGAATTGAAGCCATATCAAATCCACTTTTGGAAAGGTACGTAGTGGACGTACGGGCACCCCAACGGTACATGTATCTTATATACTTATTGTTATGCATTGTGGATGCAAGTATATATGTGGTATTGCATTGTGGATGCAAATACATGTTATGCATGATGTTTATAGATGCATATGATTATTGGTGCATATCCCATGAGTCGTGGTCATCCCTTGATGATTTTAATGCTTGCCGCTATTTGGTTTGGTTCCGCTAAATGTGAAGCGAGGGGTGGGAGCGCCGCATGTCACATTTGAGCGTGGTTATCATATAGGGCGAGGAAAGGGTATTTGCCGCTCAATGAGAGGCGAGGGGTGGGAGTCCCGCAGTCCATTGAAGCGAGGTTATCCTATGCCGCCTATATGTAAATAAGCGAGGGGCATTAAAATACATTGTGATGGACAGACTAGGGATTGGTGATCAGTATTTGGTATTGATGAGCTGGTATATGTCATGACATGTTTAGACCATTAAAAATAATCTATTGATTATACTCATGAGTTATGGTACATGGACAACCAAACGGGAAGCGTTTGAAATGCATGGGAAAACAGGAAGTGTTTTATTATGATTATGCATTTACGCTTTATCTTCATATTGTGTTGAATATGAATGATTATTATTGCTCATGTTTGGGGGTTGTCCTTGTAGGTACACGTTTGGCATGATAGGAGGGCTAGACTGGTTGAGACAGTGTGCTTGAAGAGCATCTTTGGTAGATGAATGACAGGATTATTTTGCCTAGTGTCTACTCTAGGAGTAGTGTAAAACTAGTTGATAGCATTCATTTGATGGGGAATGTAATTAATCAATTTTTGGTAGTCCTTATTTTTGGCATGTAATGCTTAAGCTCATAGACTCAACACGTTCTTTTACACTCTGATCTTTTATATTAGCTCTATTATGCCTTGATTCCGCACTTAAGGATTAGGGTCCTTACAGATTTAGCTAGTCACCCAAGACTCGGTTATTTAGGTAGACAACACTTTGTCAATTACATCACATGTAATTATTGGATGGTTGGACGAACAACACTTTGTTCAAATTCATCTAATGAACTATTATCCAACCCCATGCCTCTAGGTTCCCAATCCTATTGAGATAACCTAGTTAAGTCAGACCCAATATAAAGTAAAACGGATATCACGTTTATCCTTTCGCGCCTTACCAAGATTGTCACGGTGCTTTGCTTTGGAAAACCCACACATGTTCAATCAAAGTCTTGACGAGTACTTTTAATTTTGGAAGGCATTTAAAACTTAATATTATTAGAGGGATTTATTGATCTCATGATTTTATTAATATTGAAAATATGTCTGGTACATATATAAAGATATACGTATCTAAATATATGTATATCAAGCATCAATATTAAATAAAACGATAAACATGCATCTCATACATCAACATAAAATAAACGTGACATGGTTATAGCCCCAACTAATGATTTTCTCAAGCCAATGAGAAAATCCTAAAAGGTCAACCTAAGGTAACTTTTTCAAGCACCTCTTTGGCTCCCTTTTGTGAATGGCCTCCTCATCCCGGCAATTTGGTCTATCTTCATTGATCTCCATCAACAAAATAAACTATACTATATAACAATTACATGATATAGAGAATTCCTCGAGATACATTCGAGGGGAACATAGGGGAGGGATAACATTAAGAAAAATACAGAAGGCACGACACGCAGGCCGTATTAAATTACAAACATTCACAAAATCCTATCTAATAGGTCATAGGGCTATAACCATGCACCATGCTCAAACAACACATAAAACATGCAATAAAATTAATGAATTAAATTCTAAACATTTTAAAATTTAATTTTAATTAAATCTGTAAAATAAATTTTTATGAAATTATCGTACACTCGGGACATCACATGCTACGGATACTTGGTGCATCTCAAGTCATGGACTTGCTAACCCTAGCAAGCCCACGGTTGCAACCATGTTTCGGACTAAAGGTTCGAAAACCCTAGCCTAACCCACGACCCAACCATGCACGAGACTAGGGTTTGAAACCCTAGCCATCTCGGCGGCGGCTTGGAGCTCATCGAACCAAAAGTGTTCGAAACCCTAGCCACGAGATGACGGCGGCCGAGAGCCATGGAGCCTAGGGTTCGAAACCCTGGCCCAACGACGGCGGCTCGGCCCATGCACGAGCCAAGGGTCCGAGACCCTAGCTTGCATGTGGCGGCCGTGAGGTTCTCGCGAGCCAATTGCTCGGTTTTTAGCACGTATTCTCTTATACTTCGATCCGTCAATTATATCACATATAATATTGCGATAATTTCCACAAAATCAATTAACACATATCATATATGAATCATACAGTTTTAAAGCATGCAAAAGATTCATAACATGATTAAACAATTAATCACATAAATCCGATATGAGCTTTGTACACGGCTCTGATACCACTGTTAGGAATCCCATCAAGCAATACGCAGCGGATAATAAATTTGGATTCATACCATGGACCTATACAAAGTAATCATATCGAGGTTGATAAGAATCATACCCTTGTAGCGTGTTTGTAGCAGAATCCTCGTTGCAAGACCACGAGTCACGAACAAAGATTTGCACCTTCCTCTCTACGGTATCCACACAATCAAATCGAAAAGGGTGTTCAAGAACAAGTTGCTAGACTCGTTCTTAAACCGGAACTAAACTCACGGTTCAAAACCGATCAACGACAGCCGTTAAATCCCTATTCACGGCGGCGGCGGCGGCGTGAGGTTGGGAGCAAGAGGCGACAGCCGAGAGGTTTAGAGTTTGGTGGCTATTAGGTTTGATGATAATCAACTCTTTTTCCACAAAACCTTAATTAGATTATTATATATTAGATTTAATTAAAAGGCTTTGCAAAAGCCTTATTGGCCCATACCCAATCTATTAATTAAATCCATATATCTAATATTTGTAATTAAGACTCTTCTTAATTAATTAATTCATCCAATGAATTTTATCTCCATTTATCGATTTAATCTTTTGTGCGACCCGATAGAATCTTGCAATGTTGGCAGTGACATAAAATCTAATTTTATGTTACAAGTAATGAGCCGTATCTAGCAACACATCAAGGCTACCCAAATTACAAGAATGTCATTGACTCGACATAACCTACAGACTGTGATAATATTAACCATGTAACTTAATCCCTTTGTCCAATGTGTTTAGATTGAACACGAGTCATATAATAGTCATACTCGTATATTCAATCTTTTATTTCTTGATCCCCAAGTAGAACTAGAATAAATGAATAAGTTCGATATCACATATCGACTCATTCGAGCATGGCCATGTATTTTAGTCTTACTTGATCAAGGGCCCAAACACTTCTCCTGTTATATAGGAGGGACAAATCCTTTCTTGATCACTCAACATCCCTCTACATAATTCGTGGTGTATCCAATGATTGTCTTTATAGTTTACCCTGTTACAGGTAACGTTTGACAATATCAAGATGCATGACTCCTTATGTGGGGATCTCTGGTGATCTCAAGTCGTAAGGATTACATACATTATTATCACTATGAGAATTGCTTATGACGTTCATACAACTATCCATGTAGCATTCTCATGGTGGGTCTGTCCAGTACATCGTTCTCTAACATGCACCGTGTGTTGATTTGATATCTCATATCTATGAACAATTCATCAATCAAAACATACTAATCTCAATGCATTATCATTATCCCGATTCATGATAATACTTGGCTAGGGACAATTTTTAAGAACAATACGATATTATTCTAAGGACATTAACTTATATATTAATCATGTTACACAGATACTCGAATAATATATAATAATGAATTGCCATTAACAAAATCAGAATACATTGTAGGTCATAAACAATCATTTAATGAGTTGTCTTAGGGCATATCCCAACAAAAACTTCCTTGACCAAGATATTACTGGTGAATTTCTGTAGGAATTTAAAAAGTTAGGTAAATAAGATACGTTGAATTACATTTCTATACTATGTTCTATTGGCACATTCATGTCTATTTCTTTATTTATTTATTTTTGCATAAAATTGGGTCTGAAGAGAGGTTAAAAGGATCACCTGTAAGGACCCTAGTTCCTTAAATGCGGATTAAAGGCGTAATAGAGCTAAACATGCATCTAATGAATATAAAGTTCGTGTGGATGCCTTGAGCCGTTAGGATTACAGGCCAAAATAAAATTTCCAAAAGGGATTAATTACATTCCCTACCAAATGAATGTTAATCCTATAGCTTTACACTACTCCTAGAGTAGAGACTGTACAAAATAATTAAGCCCGCTATGCCAAAAACACTCCTCACTGGCTCACCGCATCAACCCGCCTTAGCTCGTCCGCCCAAAAGCACCTACAGGAACAACCCCAAAACCATGAGCATGTATGTAAACCATATTCACAATAATATGATTATAATTCAAATGCATAAACCGTAAATACAATTCACTTCTGTATTTAATACATTTATAAGCTCCATTTGGTTGTCCCTGTACCACAATCATAATCAATGTATTATAATACCAATAATGTATGTCATGACATGCATCCATTCCATGTACACCGTGTTCAATTTCCAAGTCTTATTATATCAGTGGCATAATACCCATCGCGTTAACATGTGTGATGTCCGGGGATTAATGGTGTTAATCCCGGTGTGGTATTAATCCTTGATGGATTTTTTAATTGTGGCAATTAGGAATTAATTGCGGTGTTGGATCTCCCGAGGTTGTTAAATCGGGCATTTGGAACCGTTGGATCCAAAGGTTGAGATTGTATCCTCATTTTGGTGGAAAACCTTTGAGTTGGGTTTTTAGTGGGACTTGGAGTCCGGGGTGCCTTATGTTGGGGCCTGTATGGGGATTTGATGTTGGAGAGAGAGTTTTTGAAAACAGATGATTTTTAATGAACCATGATGTATTTGTGGAGGTATTGGTATTTTGGGGCATTTTGCTATATATACCAGTTGGACTCGGGATTCCGTCATTCGGAATCCATTCCTCTCTTCTCCCTCACGCCACTCTCTCACCCCAAACCCTTCCCCTTTCCCTTTGATGGGCAAATCGTTGGAGGCTCGTCCTAGGAGCCGTATTTCTCGAAGATAAGTTGGTAAGTTTCTTCCCCTTGTAATTGTCTTCGATTTGAATGTGGTTTTTGTGTGGTTTGGTTGTAATATGGGTTGGGTTTGACTTTTGGAATTTTAAAGAATTTTGGGTTGGTTGGTTTGAGGAGTTTTTATGGTGTTTATTTTGAGGTTTAATGTTGTAGGGGGTGTGAGGATTGTTGTTGGGCAAAATTTTGCAAGAAAAACGCCATTTTTGACTTTTACAGGTCGAGGCGATCGATCCCTAGGGCAGGGCGATCGATCGCCGCGACGTTGTTGAAAATTTCAGGAAGATGAACAGTGAGGCGATCGACCACCTCAAATGAAGCGATCGATCGCCATGAGGCAGTGGCCATTTACGCTAAGAGGCGACCGATCGCCTGAAAAGGAGCGATCGATCGCCTGTTCCTGTTTTTGCGAGGCGATCGATCGCCTGAAATCATGCGATCTATCGCCAATGCTTTTTTTTTTGGGGAATTATTTCGTGTTGAGTTTTCGATGCATGCTTCGCCCGGGGCCTTTTAAAATGGTTAATCGTCATGGATGACGATATATTTGGGGTTTGTGAACGTGCTTGGGCACGTGGTTGCATGCTTGAGATTAATTGTGGATTATTATCATGTTTAGCATATAATTCATCGGTCACGGGACCAAGGCAAGGTTTGGACTTGAACTACAGAATCATAAGGTACGTATGACGTACGAGCATAGCCCTTTTATATAATTGCAACGGTTGAATGCTTGGTACACTGTATTGAAATGAATGTGTGTGGAAATGCATGATATATGATATTAGCAATGAATGGATATTGGAATTACATGGTTTATGGAATTTCTACAAACGGACATATATGCATTGTGAATCATATGGTGCCGCCTTTGAGCGAGCAAGGATTGGATGTTGTCGCTTTTGAGCGAACATCGATTACGACGCCACTGCCATTGAGCATGCGTGGAAATGGAATGCCGCTATTGTAGAGCGAGCAATGAAGTAGAGCTATGAAACCATAAGTGAGAACCATGGATTGTCTATAATCATTGTTTAATGATTTGATGTTATTGATTATGATATTGGCATATGACTCATGGAATTGTTAATCAATGTAATGATTAACTGGCATTTGGGAATTTGATGGTTTCAGTGTTTTGAGAACAGGGACAGTACAGGAAACCCCGGATGAGGATGATACCATCCAGGGAGTATATTTTGTATTTCATAGCATTTACATTGTTGTAAATTATGAATTGTATTGTTGTGGTTATTGGATTTGGGATATTGGTATGCTCACCCCGTGTGGGGGCTGTCTCTGTTGGGGCAGGTGATACAGGTGTAGCAGCGGCTTTGGAGTCGAACTCGGGTTGTTGATTAGAGGTACTTCCAGGATCGAGGTAACAGAGCTGGATGGATAGGAGCTCAGATCCAGAGTCGAGATCGAGTTGCGCTTGAGAGGTGCTTCCAGGATCGAAGCACCAGTAACGGTATCCGGTAGAGTGTTTTATACATTAGATACACGCTTATTCATTGGGTGCTCTTATGTGAGTACATATTATGTGTATATGAAATGTATAAATGGGCTACGGCTTTTCTCTATTCATTTACGGTTAGCATGCAATTAAATGTGGAATTGCTAAATGAACTGAGAACATGTTAGTGTATTATGAGGGTGCATGTTATATATGTAATCATGGTTGGGGAATTTGAATATTATGTAGATCAAATGCAAGAAATTTTTAGGATGACATACGGTATGGTTTTTACATATGGCTTTTCCCCATGATTTATGAATATATGCACTAATGGTATGGATTAATGCACTAATTACTGGATAAGGGCACGGGGGTCCTTACAACATGACAGCGGAAATACCCCTCGCTTAGACAATACCAGCGGCACTAATATCCCTCGCTATAAATATGACAGCGGTCGTGTTCTTTATCTTCATATTAGCGGCAAATATTCTCTCATCGCTACGGTATGACAGCGGCAAGTATTCACATCGCTACGCCACTAGCGGCAAGTATTCTCCATCACTGGAATATAATCTCGACTCACAATCACATGCAACCATAATGCATATTCAAACCATGTATGCCACAACAATGCATAACTAAGACCATGTATGCAACCATAATGCATAACCAATTCAAAGCGTAATAAATACGTTTTACCGTCCGATGCCCGTACGTCTCACTACGTACCTTAGTCCCAAAATGTGTTGTGTCGTGGACTTTGTCTCCTAAGTTGTGTGGCCACCTGCGATGGTTCTACACATTCACACAAACCAATATTAGATACACGCTTATTCATTGGGTGCACTTATGTGAGTACATATTACGTATATATGGTATGTATAAATGGGCTACGGCTTTTCTCTATTATTTACGGTTAGCATGCAATTAAATGTGGAATTGCTAAATGAACTGAGAACATGTTAGTGTATTATGAGGGTGCATGTTATATATGTAATCATGGTTGGGGAATTTGAATATTATGTAGATCAAATGCAAGAAATTTTCAGGATGACATACGGTATGGTTTTTGCATATGGCTTTTCCCCATGATTTATGAATATGTGCACTAATGGTATGGATTAATGCACTAATTACTGGATAAGGGCACGGGGGTCCTTACATTAGTGGTATCAGAGCAGTGGTTTGCTCTTTGGGGCTGTTGAAGGCCTGGAACATGCTGATAGGGATGGGTAGCACATATTTATGCATGATAGTAGTTAGTGTTTGTGACACAACTATTTTGCTTATGTGCATTAGTGATATGTGATCATAGTGAAACGATTATATGTGACATCTATAGAATCATAATATAATCTGTTGATTATGATTGTGAGTTGTGACACAGGGACAACCAAATGGAGCATTTTAAAATGCATTGGGATACAGGAAGTACTTTGTACTCATAGTTTATGCATTTACTCATTATAATCATATTGTGGTGAATATGGATTATCGTATGCTCATGGTTTGAGATTGTTCCTGTAGGAACACTATGACGCGAAAGGCTAAGGCCAGGGTTGAAAGACACGAAATGGTAACCTGTGTTATATATACATCATGGATTATGCATTGTGGTTGCATGTGTACAATGGAGTGATGATTTTAATGCTCTGCCGCCAAATGTTGAAGCGAGGGGTGGGAGTGCCGCATGTCGCATTTGAGCGGGGTGCATTAAAATACACTCATGATGATGTATGTTGGGATATGGAATATGCTTTGTGTTGCAGGTATAAATGGAATACTTGGTGAATACCCCATGAGTCATTGTTATGGATGAGTGATGATTTTAAATGCTTGCCGCTATTTATTTGTTTTGTGCCGCTAAAATGTAAGCGAGGGGTGGGAGCGCCGTATGTCACATTGAAGCGTGGTTATCATATGAGGCGAGGAAAGAATAATTGCCGCTAAAATGTGAAGCGAGGGGTGGGAGCTCCGCATGTCCATTAAAGCGAGGTTATTCTATGCCGCCTATATGTAGAGCGAGGGGTGGGAGTACCGCATGTTGCATTTGAGCGAGGGGCATTAAAATACACTACCGTAACAATGACTAGGGACCGGCTAATCTATTGGCGATGGTTTATGCCGCCGGGTATTTATAGCGATGGTTCATTCCGCTATTCTATTGGCGATGGTTTATGCCGCCGGGTATTTATAGCGATGGTTCATTCCGCTATTCTATTGGCGATGGTTTATGCCACCGGGTATTTATAGCGATGGTTCATTCCGCTAATCTATTGGCGATGGTTTATGCCGCCGGGTATTTATAGCGATGGTTCATTCCGCTATTCTATTGGCGATGGTTTATGCCACCGAGTATTTATAGCGATGGTTCATTCCGCTATTCTATTGGCGATGGTTTATGCCGCCGGGTATTTATAGCAATGGTTCATTCCGCTATTCTATTGGCGATGGTTTATGACGCCGGGTATTCATAGCGATGGTTCATTCCGCTATTCTATTGGCGATGGTTTATGCCGCCGGGTATTGATAGCGATGGTTCATTCCACTATTCTATTGGCGATGGTTCATGCCGCCAGATATCTATAGCGATGTTTCATGCCACTGACTCTATGACGAGGGATCATTCCGCTGATTCTATAGCGATGGGGTTATACCGCTATGTACGTAGCACTGGATTATGCCGCCTGCAAGCGATGGGTGCTGATTACGTACCACTGTTGGATGACGGAGACAGGTATGCCGCTATCTCATTAGCGATGAGGTATGGTTTATTGTTGTTTATTAGCATTATTGTGGATGATATACTTATACCGTCATGTGTTTGACGATGAGGCTATGAATGTCGTGTTTCGACACGTACTGTCACGGGTTGACGATGTTTTATTGAATGTCATATGTTGACAGGTACCGTCACTAGATGACGAAGACATAGTGGATGTCTATATTAGACGTGTAGCGTCGTTTTGATGATTAATACATTCATGTTTATGTATTTGGTCGTACGGCTTGAGTGCCTTTGGTGGGCACATGGTAGTGTCTGGGTCATTAGTTGACGAGACCATTACGCCGAGCAGATTGCTCGATGGATTATTGGATGCATTGTACAGGTGAGGGTACCGCATCACGTGATACAGGTAAATATTTTTGAGTAATGATACCTTTGGGTATACTCGTTGGGATGACTAATGCCAAGTGATTGGGGGTAAGAGTAATCATTGAGGAAACTACTCTCTTGTCACTGTGATGTGTGGTAGTCATGGTTACACCCACCCTGAGGGTGTGGGATAAATCGTAATGGATAAGGATTGCATCGTAGTTGAGCAAGGACACCGAGATGTCCTTTGTGCATTAGTACTGGAGATTTAATGGGTGATGACTCACTACTCTAATGGTTTGTACGGTATGATATACAGAGATAGAACGTATGGTTTGTTGGTGGACTTGATATGAGCCTATGGAGGCAGCGCTTGTTAGCCAGATATCGTGGCAATGTTATAGTGTGCTTGTGATAGCCGTTATACTGCTCGTTGGATTCGAGTTCAGTGAATCGTATGATGATACGATGATGACTTTTGGTAGACTCTTGAAGTCTCTATGTGGCATGTTAACTGAGGCAGGGAATACGTCATGGGGACGTTCATACGCCAAGTGTTTTGGAGGGACTTGTACTGGACAACTCAATTCTGTTGGGGATGCCAACGCGAGTGTCGACAAGTCGTTGTTAGCTCTGGTTGAGCATCCTTGCATATGGAATGCAACGGGGATCACAATTGTATCTGTGAGATATAGCTAGTGGGTAACACTACTATATTGATTTTACCTCTTGGGGAGAATTGGACTATACTGTCGTGGAGGCATCCGGTACTGGTTGAGGGTTGATTGAGAATCAACCGGGGTAAGCCCTACTAGTGTTGGACTAGGTGATGGCTTCGTACTTCCGGTGAGGCGTTCGAGGAGACGTCTCCGGGGTAATACTCGAGTTTGTGTAGTACTATGGTATTAGTACAGAGCCTCTTTAGGATGAGTATACCTGGCGTATACGAGTTTCGATTTGATAATAGTGGCTTCGATGCACTATTCTGAACCAGTTGCATATTTTGTTTCCGAGATATATATTGGTATGTATATATCCAGTTTTCCGGACGGTGGTTCGAGGTTGGAGGGTCATGGATTCATGACACTATCCTTGTGGGAAATACGGTATTGATATACCTGCCGGTTGAATCTTTTGGGAGATTCGTTACTTTGGTTGTATGGTGCTGATGTTGAATCACACCCTTTGGTTTTGGTCTGTCAAACACTAATCGCCGTGGAGTGAGAATAATCGAGGTTTGGCAGTAAGTTTTGGGACTTTGGGTATGATTGGAGATACCTGAGTCCATTGCATTATGTATGCATGTTCTGTTGGTGTATGAACATGTATGCCGTGTGTGTATACGAATGCCAACTTCATTTCGTTCCTTGTTGAACGTCGGTTTAGTGTGCTTGGTTTGATGAATCTCCGGTGGGAGATTGTGACAATTTGAGATTGGTAATCTCGATGGCTTGACGCATTCTGAGGAATAATCGTGAGGTCCGTTTGACTTTCCTTGTGAGGACTTGTCGTGTTTTAGGACCGTGGTAATTCTTACGGGTCGATTCGATAGCCTCCCTGTTCTAGGATTGTTGAATCCCAGGATAAATGAGGGGTGGCCAGGACTCGGATTTGTTTGGTGTCGTAGTTGACACGTGTGGCGGGAATGCAATTGATTGTCTTGCATGACCTCTGTGGGACTTGAGACTTCGTGAAATCTTGATGGTGTGTCGGGACCAATATATAATTTCTTGGAACACACCGGTGTAAACATCTTTGGAGATGTGCTTTGCGTGGATCGGTGACCGTGGGTTGCCCAATCCGTGTTACGAACGGTGCAACTACTCCTTTGGAGGAGATGGACTGGGAAGCGAAAGCCGGATTTTCTGTGAGTATACTGTTGTATTTCATAGCATTTGCATTGTTGTAAATTATGAATTGTATTGTTGTGGTTATTGGATTTGGCATATTGGTATGCTCACCCCGTGTGGGGGCTGTCTCTGTTGGGGCAGGTGATACAGGTGTAGCAGCGGCTTTGGAGTCGAACTCGGGTTGTTGATTAGAGGTACTTCCAGGATCGAGGTACCAGAGCTGGATGGATAGGAGCTCAGATCCAGAGTCGAGATCGAGTTGCGCTTGTGAGGTGCTTTTAGGATCGAAGCACCAGTAACGGTATCCGGTAGAGTGTTTTATACATTAGATACACGCTTATTCATTGGGTGCTCTTATGTGAGTACATATTATGTGTATATGAAATGTATAAATGGGCTACGGCTTTTCTCTATTCATTTACGGTTAGCATGCAATTAAATGTGGAATTGCTAAATGAACTGAGAACATGTTAGTGTATTATGAGGGTGCATGTTATATATGTAATCATGGTTGGGGAATTTGAATATTATGTAGATCAAATGCAAGAAATTTTCAGGATGACATACGGTATGGTTTTTGCATATGGCTTTTCCCCATGATTTATGAATATATGCACTAATGGTATGGATTAATGCACTAATTACTGGATAAGGGCACGGGGGTCCTTACAACATGACAGCGGAAATACCCCTCGCTTAGACAATACCAGCGGCACTAATATCCCTCGCTATAAATATGACAGCGGTCGTGTTCTTCTCTTCATATTAGCGGCAAATATTCTCTCATCGCTACGGTATGACAGCGGCAAGTATTCACATCGCTACGCCACTAGCGGCAAGTATTCTCCATCACTGGAATATAATCTCGACTCACAATCACATGCAACCATAATGCATATTCAAACCATGTATGCAACAACAATGCATAACTAAGACCATGTATGCAATAATGCATAACCAATTCAAAGCGTAATAAATACGTTTTACCGTCCGATGCCCGTACGTCTCACTACGTACCTTAGTCCCAAAATGTGTTGTGTCGTGGACTTTATCGCCTAAGTTGTGTGGCCACCTGCGATGGTTCTACACATTCACACAAACCAATATTAGGAGCCAATAATAGTCCAATATCAAAAATTCCACAAAAATAATCATTTTTCCAAAATTTCACTGCTGGCGATCGATCGTTGTGTTGAGGCGATCGATCGTGAGCCTTACCGATCGATCACCTTGACATGGCGATCGATCGCCAGACTTCACTGGCTCGAGGCGATCGATCGCGCCATTTGTGGCGATCGATCGTCTGCACACGATTTCGCCACTGGCTCTCGGCGATCGATCGCGCCATTTGTGGCGATCGATCCCCACAACCAGAACATGTGATTTCCACCATTTTTGTACCATTTTCTTCCCCAATCCACACCAACACATAAACCATTAAACCAACAACATATAAACACTAAAAACCTTCATCAAACCTTCGATTTAAGAGCTTACATGGATATTTTATGAAGTTCTTCACATGTTTGTTTCAGCATGAAAGATGTGTTATGAAGTAGAAATGTTGGTGTAAAAAGAGGTGCTCAAAAATCTGGGGAAATCCCGATTTTTTCAGAGCTCTCGATCGATCGAGATTTGGTCCCGATCGATCGAGCGAGACAGAAGGTCTAAAGCATGTTTTGAAATTTTGGTGCCGATCGATCGAAGGATTTCTCGATCGATCGGTGAAGCTCCTCGATCGATCGGTAAAATGTTTCGATCGATCGAGCGAGACAGAATGCTAAGGCACTGTTTGTGCACAGTGCCTCGATCGATCGAGACCTTGGGCCGATCGATCGAGAGAAGAAGAAAGTTGAAAAATATGATGATGTTTTATTTTGTTAAGTTTATGATGTGAGATGGTTTTGAGGCATCTAATATGGTATTATGTGGTCTTGTAGAACCATCCCAGGTACCGGCACCATCAAGGAGATAAAGTCTGTTGACTCCTCCTCCTTTTGAAAAGGTACGTAAGAGGCGTACGGGCATCGGACGGTAACACACATCTTTATACTACGACTATGCTTTTATTGCATGAGTATTCACAATGAAATGACGGTGTTTATACGATGTTTACACGATGATGTTTATATGATGTTTATGCGATGAAGTTCATACGATGTTTATTGCTTATACGATGCTTATATGATGACATTTATACGATGTAATTGTGGTAAGATGCCACGGGGTAAGATGCCCCACATGGTAAGAGGCCATGTGATGTATTGTGGTAAGATGCCACGGGGTAAGATGCCCCACATGGTAAGAGGCCATGCGATGGATTGTGGTAAGATGCCACGGGGTAAGATGCCCCATATGGTAAGAGGCCATACGATGGTATTGTGGTAAGATGCCACGGGGGTAAGACGCCCCATATGCATGATTTTAAATCAGGGACAACAATAAGAAGTTAATGAATAACCAGCATATTTACTTAACCAATGTTTCATGCATTTACTATGATGTTTTATGATGTTAAGTAAGATTGTATATGCTCATGATGTGTTGTCCATGTGGGTAAACTTTTGGACGGAAGGACTAAGGGTCGGGTTGAGGCAGTGAGCTACTAGGGACACAGGAATGTATAGGATTCAAGTTATGATTAGTAACTACTCTAGGAGTAGTGTAAATCTAAATGACATTCTTTTAGAATGTAACGATTTATTTTTGAAGTTTTGTATTTTGGCCTGTAATCCTGTTAGCTCGTGTAACAACCAAAACCTTAAGATGTTACCTTAATGCATGATTAGTCCTTCTTATGTCTTTTAATCACTGTTAAGGTGGGAAGACCCCACAGTAAGGACCCCATAGCCCTTAACCCTTGATTAGTGTATTGACCACTATGTGTGGCACATGCTTTCAATTAAAGTCAATCGGGAAACTCAGATGATGATTTACCATTGAATAGCAATCACAAAATTTTCTTTAATATGCCATGTTATAAGATCATCACCCTAACAACAAATAGACTCATAGAGTTCGCCCATTACCATCCCCTTTACACAACTTTTTACATTGTGGACTTTTATAAAAAATTGGGCAGAGTCTCCCCATAAATTGAGCTATCCCGAAAACAAAAGCACATCACCTAATATAATTCCCGGCCAGGGAATACACAATACTCAACAGAATACAGAACACAAAGTAAATTCCCAGCCAGGGAAGACACCACACATAAGACGACAAAAGTGGGTTTCAACACCCACACAATACACCAACGACTCTCATATCATTAGCAATTCTACCCTTAATTGCATGCAACATATAATGAAAGAGAGAAAGGCTCATGCCTTTATATACAACCCATATACAAGTATAACCGTGCTCACATGCGAGCATCATGAATGTATATATAACCCTCGGGTGTATATAAGTACTCTATACAATACCGTGCTCCATCAAGCCCTGGTACCACGATCCTGAGAGTACATCCAATCAACAGCTCGAGCTCAACTCCAAAGCCCTCGATGTACCTGTTCACCTGCCCCAACAGAGACAGTCCCCAACGGGGTGAGCATACCAATACACAAAATCCCATAATCACAATAATGAAATTCATAATTTACAACAAAAGTAAATACTAATGAATTTTAAATGATACTCCCTGGATGGCAACGTCCTCATCCGGAATTCCGTGTACTGTCCCTGTTCTCACAATCATCAAACTCATCAAATCTCAAAAATCAGTAAATCAACACATTGATTTAACTCATTGCATGCCTAGTTCTCGAATATCATGAGATGGTGATTCCAAATATATTATACATGCAAATATGGATATCTCAATATCAAATACTGATTTCTGAACCTCGCTATCAATCACAGATAGCTCAAATGCCTAGCATTTATTTTTCCAATTCTCTATTATACTTAGACATCTCTCATGTCTTATAATGAGTACATGATCCCACGATCATTCTCAGGCATCTCAAATGCCCTACAATAGTCATATAGACCCAGTACCCCATATATCTTGTAAAGTCATGCTACTCTAGTATCATGCACGCTTGGGGCGGCGATGTCAAGATTGGGTCGTTTCATAACTATATCAACACATATATATATAACCATACGCACAACCATCAATGAAATCAAAATACATTATGCATTTCACAAATGCTCTCATATAAATTAATGCTCGTACGTCGCACGTACCTTAAATCTCCGAAGTTCGAGCCAAACCTTGCTCGAGTTCCATGCCCCGAGGAACGATGTGCTAACACGATAAATAATTCACAAATATTTACGAACATGCAACCCATGCTCAAGCGCACCCATAACCCTAAAAAATATTGTCAACACACGACAATTAACCATTATCGAAAATTGCTCAATAACTCCCCACAAATTTTCTAACCTTCACAACACAAATCGAACCCAAACTAAACATCATAATACATCTAAAACATGTAATAAATCTGTCAATAGTAAGAATCATCACCCCTTGCCAAAAACCCCCAAAATTCGAACATAACCCACGCAAACAGCATGAAATTCGAACCATTAAGCAACAATTTTTTTGAACTACAAAGTAAGAAATTTTCGACCCAAATCAAAGCACAAAACACCCCAATATCGCCTGAAGAAAATCCCAAAAAACGTACCAAAAATCGAGCACCAAATCGGACAGATTCCAGTTTCGAACCCTAGCGCTTTTCTGGCAAATCCGAACGCGATTCTCGACGAAACTTCAAATTGTTGGTATGGGGAGGTGCGCCTGGAAGAGACGAAGCCGGCGGCGGGTCGGACGCGCCGAACGGCGGCCGGCCCACGCCTGGAAGCGACGGGGGTCAAGGGAGATCGGGAAATCGCGGACGCGGGGAGAGAGAGAGTGACGGGAAAAGTGGGGATATGGTTCCAATAATTAAAATCTCGGGTTCAACTGGTATTTATAGCAAAAATACCCTGAAATACTAATAGCCCCACAAATACATCATGATTCATTAAAAATCATCTGTTTCCAAAAATTCTCTCTCTAACTCCAAAACCCCCTACCGGTGCCCACACCAAGCACCCGAGATTCCGAGACACTTCAACAACCCAACTCTTAGGTTTTACACCGTAATGAGAATACAATCTCAACCTCGGGATCCAACAATCCCAACTACCCAAATAAATGAGCCCAGAAGGCCCAACACCACGATTAAACTCCAAATCGCCACGTAAAACAACTTTAGGGGTTATTAACACTTCGGGATTAACATCTATAATCCCTGGTCATCACAATATCCCCCACTAAAAGAATTTCGTCCTCGAAATTAGCACCGGTGTAATACGTAACACCCAGGCTACCCAACAACATGAAGCCATAACCTCGATTCTTGACCATATCAGAATCGTCTTAATAAACGCGAGGATACTTATCTCACATCAAACTCTGAAACAGAGCGACTTTACCAAAACCAACATATCACCCAAGAGGCTCGATGCGGGTCATCCCAAAAGTCAGTCCCTCATGACTGCAAAACAACCGATACTTACGACTGTAGATCGGACGGTCATCCTTAGTTCTAATACAACTAGTAAGAATGTATCATGAATGACACCTCAACCGTGAGAATGTTGACCTCGTGTCATACTCTGGAGTGGAATAGACTTCCAAATCCATCATAACGTCGAAGAGCGTCAGTACAACTCAACGCTAACAGTCAAAAAGCAGTTAGTCAACTGAAACTGCAAGGATTCGAATCACTCCCGATTTTATCATAGATATCACCCAATGACATCTTTACTATGACTCACGATGTCTAACACACATCATTACGAGGAAAACACTAGCATTCCACGGTATATTCATACCAGACCTGGTCCCCGCTATACAGACCACCTCCATCCAAGGAGCAGTTGCACCCTCTGCAACTCGGATCGGGCAACTCACGGCCACCAATCCACACCCGAACACATCTCACAAGATGTCCACCTCCGGATATTCCAAGAATCATATCCTAATCATAAATAAACTGTGATGTCCCCGAAATAATTAATCGTGTTTAAGGCATTAATTGTGTTCATATGTTTAAATATGATTAATTATGGTGGTAATTGCCTTATGTGTTAGAATTAATTGCCATGTGGAAATGCTTGGTCATGTGGGCTGGTAGAGCATTTCAGGGTGCATGTTATGCATGTTGGGTAATTGGGTGTTCTAATGGCTTACATGTGTTGGTAGTCATTTATTTTGTGAAATATGCATTTAATTGATATTTTGGTGCATTTTGGATTAATGCTTTTAAAAATATCATGTTGGGGTGTTTTATACACCATGGGATTGTGGAATGCATTTTAATTAAACTCAAACCCTTATACCCCAACCCCACACCTCACCTTCACTTTACCTTTACCAAATCTATTCCCACAAACCCTTTCCCCATTTTCGTTCTTGAGCTTAGGGTGGAAAGGAATCCTTCCAAGAATCTTGATTTGTGGAGTTTGTTGGGAGATTTGAGTTCCCCAAGAGGTATGAATACCTCATTGTTGATTTTGTAAGGTTTTATTTAAGTTTGGTATGGTTTTGAAGGGTTTTAAAATGGGTTTGTGTTGGGTTGTTGTGGTTTTGGTTGAGGGTTGGATTTATACTTGTTTTGAGGTGTATTTTGGAGGTTTATGTTGTTATTTATGTTGTTGGTTTGATAGTTTAAGTGTCGGTATGTGTGATATCCCCGAAATGATTATTGTGATGTTAATCATTTGAGTTAAATTATGATGATTTGGGTATTAATTCATGGGTTTGGATTAGTATTATTGGTGAGTTTCATTTCAGGGCGCATGTGATATATGTTGGGTTTTTGGGGTCGTGGCAAGTTATTTGGGGTATGTGTTGTAGTTTTGGGTAAAGCATGTTAACGGGAATTGAAGTATTTTAATGAGAAAATACTATAAATATCATGTGAGGATATTTTTATACATCGTGCTAAATACCGGGACCAAAACATAACACATCAAACCACCCAACACTTAACCACCCCCCCCAACCCATACTTTGACTCAGCATGAGCTGGCCATGCTTCCACTTGGCTCAATAATTTAACACCTTTCCAGCACTCCAAATTTCGAACCTCCTCTTCCAAAATACCATCCAGCAGCTGCTAAGCAATTTTAGGAGGAGCCCTTCCATTTCCATCGCCTGGAAATCCTTCAAAAATCGGGGCAAAGTAGGGTGAGAAACCTACCCTGTTTCTTTCTGGAAAACTGGTTTGGTTCTACTTTTGAGCATGGTGAAAAACGGCATGTTAGATTAGGTTTCTTGAAACCTTTGATTTAAATGCTTTTATGGTGTTATTGTGAGTCTCTCTGTATTTTTCCTTGAGCATGTTGCATGTTTTATGTTGAGGAAATAAGCATGTAAAGAAGGGTGTTCGAAAATCTGGGTAAGGAATATGCCCTGTTTTTCTGGAAAATTATGGTTAGGGAGCGATTTTGAAAAGGTGGTGTCATGCACTTTAGCTTAGGTTTTTGGTAAACCTTTGATGTGAAAATATGCATGGTAGTTTTGTGAAGCCCTTGGCATGTTTGTTCGAGCATGCTTTATGTTATATGTGGTAGATATAATAGCATGAAGTGAAGTACTCAAAAATCTGGTAATGAAATATGTTGTTCTGTTTCCGGAAAAGTTGGTTGAGTACTTGTTTAAATGATCGACGTTTATGCATATGGGCTTATGTTTGGGGTGTAATTTGGTATGAATACACTCAGGGTAGTGTGTTGTAACTAATAGCATGTTGTTTTGGGCATGTTGTATGTCTTACATGTTGGAATTAAGGGTGTGATTTCAGGTGTTCGAGAATTCTGGGTTGGCATTTCTCGAACAGAGCATCTCGATCGATCGGCATTTCTTCTCGATCGATCGAGCGGGGCAGAATCTTGGTTTTGATTTTATGCGTCTTCTCGATCGATCGGGAAGAGGGGCCGATCGATCGAGAGACCCAGAATGTTGAAAAATATAATTTGTTATATTTTGTTAAAGTTTTGATATTGGATTGTAATGAGACATCTAATATTGTGTTGTACACTGGTGTAGAGCCTTCACAGGTAGCTACACAGCGCAGGGGATAGAGTCCTGCAACACACCACATTTTGGAAAGGTACGTAAGCGACGTACGGGCATCCCAACGGTAACATGTACTTATGTTTGTCTGTGTGACGCATGATGAATGCAATGTGATGCATTAAGATTATGATACATGTTATTATGCATTGTGTTGCATATTATGCATTGTTGTTGCATATTGTGATGTGGGATAAAGAGGTGTATTCCACGAGTCAGGGCGATCACAGTTAAGGTTTTAATGCTTATGCTTTATCGCTGCGCATGTGGAGCGGGTGGGGGGAGGCTCGCTGGCACATGGAGGCGAGGTATACCATACTAAGCGAGGAAGAGATACCGCTAGTATGATGAAGCGTGTATGCGATACCGCTTGATTGAGTTTAAGAAAGCATTAAAATAACTGATGATGACTGACTCAAGAAAAAGAGGAAATGTCATTACATTCATATATAAAGCCATACATTCATATAATGTGTTTTATCATGAACTATGGTACAGGGACAACCATTGGGCGTTATAAATGCGGGAAAATACAGGAAGTGCTTGTATTTAGGATTGTGCATTTATGCCTTACTTTCATATTATGTTGAATATGAATTGTTTTATGCTCACGTGTTGGGGGTTGTCTTTGTAGGTGCTTTTGTTGACGAGAACCAGGGTCGGGGTTGATTTGCTGAGCTGTAAGGAGTGCTACAGGATTAGCATGTTAGAGAAATTTTTGTATAGCTTCTACTGAGTAGAGTAAGACTATAACGTAGTACCTTCGTAGGAATTGTGTCTTCCTTTTGAAACATTTTGGTACTGTAATCTCTAAAGCTCAGGTTAATCAACACGATACTTTACTCTGATATATTTACAAATGTTAGTTCTCTAAATTGCACCTTAGTAACTTGATGTGATAACGGGGTCTCACAGTATGGATTGGAAAGATTTTGGTGCAAAAATGGTGGAAAAATCGCGAGTCTGTGCGAGGCGATCGACCGCCTGAAAAGAGGCGACCGATCGCCTAAGGGCAGTAGGCATATCGCAGGGCAGGCGATCGATCGCGTGAAATGGGGCGACCGATCGCCGAGAGGCAGTAGCCAATCCAAGGGTTAGGCGATCGATCGCCATGTTTGAAGCGATCGATCGCCGCGAAGAAAAATTTGAGGCGATCGATCGCCTCAGCGAAGCGATCGATCGGCAGCTGTGGAATTTTGAAAAATGATTTCTTTTGACGAATTTTTGGTATTCGACTATTATTTGGCTTCTAATATTGATTTGTATGGTTGTGTAGAACCATCCCAGGTGCCAACAACATCGAGGAGATAAAGTTATACAACTTCTCCACTTTTGAAACTAAGGTACGTAGTGAGACGTACGAGCATCGGACGGTAAATCGTGTTACAACTTTGACGATGTATATTGTGAATATTGTGTCCTCATATGTGATGAAATATGTGAAATGATAGTGTTATATCATGATATTGGAAACAATTGTGTTTGATTATTGTGGTAGAATTGATGAATGTTCCGGTAGCCTTTATCTCCGAGCGAGGGAGGTACTTGCCGCTGTCATATGGAGCGATGGTAGTATGATATTTGCCGCTGTCATGTCTAAGCGAGGTAACATGCCGCTGTCATTGTCGAAGCGAGGGATATCATATGATGCCGCTATATGTCGAAGCGAGGGGTCCTAAAATTCCGCTGTTGTATTGGGACCGGAACATTCACAATTCTAGTGATTAATGTGGAATATTGTGGATATATTTGGAAACGCGTTATCGATCGTTATATCGTGAACTAATGATTTTGTGCATAAGTTTGTGAAACAGGAACAACAATCAAATGTGCTAATGTGGTGATCAAGGAGCATATCTATTATTTGTCGCATGCACTTAATTATTTTATTAAGTTGAATTGTGTTAACTGGTGATATATATATGCTCATGGTGAGTTGTTCCTGTAGGTCTCTTTTGGACAAAAGGGACTAAGGGTTGGGTTGCATTGTGAGCTGAAGGAGACTTGAAAGAAGATAGAATACAGGAGTTTTGTTAGTCTTATCATTCATTTTGGGAATGTAATTAACTAACTATTGAAGTTTTATTTTGGCCTGTAATTACATTGAGCTCACATAACAACTAGAACTCTAAGATGTCTCTAATACATATTTAGCCCTGTTTATATCTTGATTTCACCGTTAAGGAACTAGGGTCCTTACATTAGTGGTATCCGAGCAGTGGTTAGAGAACCCGGGAACGAGTGAAGGGTAGCCTTAGCAATAAGTTGGCTAGGCGTCTACTTTTAAATATGTGGTGCGCATATGAAGCATGTGACTGTTATGCTAACGTGTTATGGTTTTCTAACGATGTATTATGTGAATTGTTTTGTATATTGTTGTTAACCCTTGTGTTGCAGTATGGCAGCAAATGTCGATGTTGGTGATGCAGTAAGTGTAACTGCTAGTGCTAGGCATACAAATCCCCTACCGCCGCCAGCCTTGGGCGAAGAGCCGTCCGAACAACAGTTATTGCCGGGAGAACTGAGTTTGACGCAATTTCTAGCTTATCGGCCCCCGACTTTTGAAGGGACTGAAACAGGGGAGAAGGCTGAGGAATGGCTAGAGAGGTTGGAGCAGATATTTGTAGCTGCCCCGTGCGCAAAGACAGCTTGGATACGGCTAGCAGAATTTCAATTGGCCAAAAAGGCGCTGATGTGGTGGAAGACCACAGTGATTGAACAGGAGGCTCAGGGTCAGGAAATAAACTGGAAGCTGTTTAGGACTCGATTTCTGACCCGATACTTCTCAGCAGCGGCACGGCAGGCCAAAGAAGATGAATTCACTAGCTTGAGGCAAGGTACTATGCCGGTGTCTGACTATGCTCTCCAGTACTGTTCCTTACTCAGATATGTGCCTCATATCGCCTCTATCACCCAAGCAAAGATGAGGAACTTTATGAAAGGCTTGAGGCCGGAGTTGTATGATAGGGTGATCACTTATGGCCCTACTTGTTTTGATGACGCCCTAGCACGAGCTGAACTGGCAGAATTAGGAGTGGGTGCATATCCGACTGTGGCACCGCCTCCAGCACCATCAGAGAGACCGACCCCTGAAAACTTGAAACCAAGGGGCGACCATTTTAAGTCAAAGGGAAACTCATCATCTTCCAGATTCAGTGGTAGATGGCAAGATGCTCGTGGAAGGGGTGGTCGTGGAGGTAATGCTCCGTCTCATAGGGGACAGTCTCAGGCTAGCAATTTTGAGAAGGTTAAGTGTTTTCTGTGCGGGGGACCCCATTCAGTGAAAGGATGCTCTGCTTGTTATGAGTGTGGGAAACATGGTCACTTGGCCCGCAATTGTCCTAACCGGGGAGGGCCACAGAATACTATGGGGAGACCTTCAGACAGGCCAGCACAGCAGAGAACACCATTTGCACCAAGGCCATTGGGAGGACAGCCGTTGGGGCCACCTCAAGGGCAAATGTATGCCCTCACCAGGGAGCAGGCTACAGCAGCTCCAGAGGAAGTGATAGCTGGTACGTGTTATTTATTTACGCACCCTGCTTATATTTTGATAGATACATGTGCGTCACACTCCTTTGTGTCGACGAGTTTTGTGGAGAGGCACCGTATATGCACGACTCCGTCACCCACGCCTCTTGTGGTTTCGACACCCGCTGGAAAGAGTGTGATTGCAGATCGGTTTGTTGATGGCGGCCTCATTTATTTTGAGGGCAACGAGTTGAAGTCAGATTTGATTGTTCTGGGGATGTCGGACTTCGACTGCATTGTTGGTATTGATGTGCTGAACAGATATCAGGCAGTAGTGGACTGCAGTCAGAGGACAGTACGGTTCAGATCTGATTTAGGGGTTCGGTGGACTTTTTATGGGGATGCTTCCCGCTCAAGAATTCCGTTGATATTGGCTTTAAAGATGACTCAGTTATTGGAACGTGGGCACGAGGGTTATCTTATTTATGCCATTGACATTGCTGGCAAGAAAGAAGAGTTAAGAGTCGAAGATATACCCGTGGTTGTCGAGTTTGCCGATGTATTTCCGGAGGAGATTCCCGGATTCCCGCCGGTTAGGGAAGTTGAGTTCGGGATCGAATTATTACCGGGGACATCCGCTATTTCTCGTGCCCCTTACAGGATTGCACCAGCGGAGTTAAGAGAGCTGAAAGAGCAGCTTCAGGAACTACTTGATAAGGGTTACATACGCCCCAGCGTGTCACCTTGGGGTGCGCCTCTACTATTTGTGAAAAAGAAAGATGGGTCGATGAGATTGTGCATCGACTACAGGCAATTGAATAAGGCCACAGTGAAGAATAAATACCCTCTTCCGCGGATCGACGACTTGTTTGATCAGCTGCAGGGCACGAGGTTGTACAGTAAAATTGATTTGAGGTCGGGGTACCACCAGATCCGAGTTAGAGAGGATGATGTACAGAAGACAGCCTTCCAGACCCGTTATGGTCACTATGAGTTTTTGGTCATGCCGTTTGGAGTGACAAACGCCCCGGCTGTGTTTATGAGCTTGATGAATCGAGTGTTCCAACCCTATTTGGATCAATTCGTCATCGTATTTATTGACGATATACTTATCTGTTCCAAGGGTATCATCGCTCGACAAATATTTAACTCTATAACATGATGTGGTACATTTACCGGTACAATACATCCAATACTCCACCGAGCAAACCTGCTCGGCAAAAAGGTCTCGTCAACTAGTGACCCAGACTCTACCATGTGCTCACCATCGGCACTCAAACCATACAACCAAATACATAACATAAATGTATTAACCATCAAAACGACGCTACACGTCTACATAGAACATCCACTAGGTCATTGTCATCCCGTGACGGTACCTGTCAACATATGACTTTGAAACAATATTGTCGACTGGTAACGGTATATGTCGATACACGACGTCTATAATCTCATCGTCAAACACATGACAACATACACATGACAACATAAGTAAATATGCCATACCTCATTGCTAACAATATAGCGACATACCTGTCTCAGTCATCCAACAGTGGTACGCAATCAGCACCCATCGCTCGTAGGTGGCGTAATCCAGCGTCATGTACATAGCGGCATAACGTCGCTATAAAATCAGGGCATAATCCCTCGTCATAGAGTCAGCGGCATAAAACATCACTATAGACATCTGGCGGCATGAACCATCGCCATAGATGTAGCGGAATGTACCATCGCTATGAACACCCGGCGGCATAAGTCATCGCCAATCAATATAGCGGAATGAGGCATCACTATCAATACCCGGCGGCATAAATCATCGCCAATAGAATAGCGGAATGAGACATCGCTATCAATATATCCGGCGGCAAGAATCGTCGCCAATCAATATAGCGGAATGAACCATCGCTATCAATACATCCGGCGGCAAGAACCATCGCCAATCAATATAGCGGAATGAACCATCGCTATCAATACATCTGGCGGAATGAACCATCGCCAATCAATATAGCGAAATGAACCATCGCTATCAATATATCCGGCGGCAAGAACCATCGCCAATCAATATAGCGGAATGAACCATCGCTATCAATATCGATAATGTGGTTGTTCCAGTCTTGTTATAGCAGCGGAATTTTAGGACCCCTCGCTTCGACATATAGCGGCATCATATGATATCCCTCGCTTCGACAATGACAGCGGCATGTTACCTCGCTTAGACATGACAGCGGCAAATATCATACTACCATCGCTTCATATGACAGCGGCAAGTACCTCCCTCGCTCGAATATAACAACTACCGAAACTTCCACTAGCTCCCTGTACCTGCATCCAGGTTAATACAACAGTTCACAATATAATGATCGATATCACGTTCCAGTTATAACTACAATATTCCACATTAATCACTAGAATTGTGACTGTTCCAGTCCCAATACAACATTGGAATTTTAGGACCCCTCGCTTCGACAATGACAGCGGCATGTTACCTCGCTTAGTCATGACAGCGGCAAGTACCTCCCTCGCTCGGAGATAAAGGCTACCGGAACATTCATCAATTCTACCACAATAATCAAGCACAACAGTTGATTCCATTATCACAATATATATCACTATCATTTCACATATACCATCACGTGTAAGGGTTCACTATCTACGATATACATAATCAAAGGTGTAACACGTTTTCCCGTCCGAAGCCCGTATGTCTCACCTTTCCTGATTTTCCTACAAAATCAGATCCCTTAACACATAATACATGAAGGGCCATACATCACCATTAATGCCATCCCGTCACATTCTACACGATTCCTGCAACCACAATGATTAGCAGCACCACTTTTCATATCATAAAAGCACATAAACAACTAGTTGTGTCGTACAACATTAATGCCATCATGCATAAATATGTGCTATCAATAACTTCCTAGGCCCTTAACAGCCCCAAAGAGCTAACCTCTATTTTGATACCACTAATGTAAGGACCCCATAGCCCTTAACCCTTGATTAGTGTATTGACCACTATGTGTGGCACATGCTTTCAATAAAAGTCAATCGGGAAACTCAGATGATGATTTACCATTGAATGGCAATCACAAAATTTTCTTTAATATGCCATGTTATAAGATCATCATCCTAACAACAAATAGACTCATAGAGTTCGCCCATTACCATCCCCTTTACACCACTTTTTACATTGTGGACTTTTATAAAAAATTGGGCAGAGTCTCCCCATAAATTGAGCTATCCCAAAAACAAAAGCACATCACCTAATATAATTCCCGGCCAGGGAATACACAATACTCAACAGAATACAGAACACAAAGTAAATTCCCAGCCAGGGAAGACACCACACATAAGACGACAAAAGTGGGTTTCAACACCCACACAATACACCAACGACTCTCATATCATTAGCAATTCTACCCTTAATTGCATGCAACATATAATGAAAGAGAGAAAGGCTCATGCCTTTATATACAACCCATATACAAGTATAACCGTGCTCACATGCGAGCATCATGAATGTATATATAACCCTCGGGTGTATATAAGTACTCTATACGATACCGTGCTCCATCAAGCCCTGGTACCACGATCCTGAGAGTACATCCAATCAACAGCTCGAGCTCAACTCCAAAGCCCTCGATGTACCTGTTCACCTGCCCCAACAGAGACAGTCTCCAACGGGGTGAGCATACCAATACACAAAATCCCATAATCACAATAATGAAATTCATAATTTACAACAAAAGTAAATACTAATGAATTTTAAATGATACTCCCTGGATGGCAACGTCCTCATCCGGGATTCCGTGTACTGTCCCTGTTCTCACAATCATCAAACTCATCAAATCTCAAAAATCAGTAAATCAACACATTGATTTAACTCATTGCATGCCTAGTTCTCGAATATCAATAGATGGTGATTCCAAATATATTATACATGCAAATATGGATATCTCAATATCAAATACTGATTTCTCAACCTCGCTATCAATCACAGATAGCTCAAATGCCTAGCATTTATTTTTCCAATTCTCCATTATACTTAGACATCTCTCATGTCTTATAATGAGTACATGATCCCACGATCATTCTCAGGCATCTCAAATGCCCTACAATAGTCATATAGACCCAGTACCCCATATATCTTGTAAAGTCATGCTACTCTAGTATCACGCACGCTTGTGGCGGCGATGTCAAGATTGGGTCGTTTCATAACTATATCAACACATATATATATAACCATACGCACAACCATCAATGAAATCAAAATACATTATGCATTTCACAAATGCTCTCATATAAAGTAATGCTCGTACGTCGCACGTACCTTAAATCTTTGAAGTCCGAGCCAAACCTTGCTCGAGTTCCATGCCCCAAGGAACGATGTGCTAACACGATAAATAATTCACAATTATTTACGAACATGCAACCCATGCTCAAGCGCACCCATAACGCTAAAAAATATTGTCAACACACGACAATTAACCATTATCGAAAATTGCTCAATAACTCCCCACAAATTTTTGAACCTTCACAACACAAATCGAACCCAAACTAAACATCATAATACATCTAAAACATGTAATAAATCTGTCAATAGTAAGAATCATCACCCTTTGCCAAAAACCCCCAAAATTCGAACATAACCCACGCAAACAGCATGAAATTCGAACCATTAAGCAACAATTTTTTGAACTACAAAGTAAGAAATTTTCGACCCAAATCAAAGCACAAAACGCCCCAAAATCGCCTGAAGAAAAGCCCAAAAAACGTACCAAAAATCGAGCCCCAAATCGGACAGATTCCAGTTTTGAACCCTAGCGCTTTTCTGGCAAATCCGAACGCGATTCTCGACAAAACTTCAAAAAGTTGGTATGGGGGAGGTGCGCTGGAAAAGACGAAGCCGGCGGCGGGTTGGACGCGCCGAACGACGGCCGGACGGTGGCTGGCGCACGCCTGGAAGCGGCGGGGGTCAAGGGAGATCGGGAAATCGCGGACGCGGGGAGAGAGAGAGTGACGGGAAAAGTGGGGAAAAATGGTTCCAATAATTAAAATCTCGGGTTCAACTGGTATTTACAGCAAAAATACCCCGAAATACTAATAGCCCCACAAATACATCATGATTCATTAAAAATCATCTGTTTCCAAAAATTCTCTCTCTAACTCCAAAACCCCCTACCGGTGCCCACACCAAGCACCCGAGATTCCGAGACACTTCAACAACCCAACTCTTAGGTTTTACACCGTAATGAGAATACAATCTTAACCTTGGGATCCAACAATCCCAACTACCCATATAAATGAGCCCAGAAGGCCCAACACCGCGATTAAACTCCAAGTCGCCACGTAAAACAACTTTAGGGGTTATTAACACTCCGGGATTAACATCTATAATCCCTGGTCATCACACAAATGAGATCTGAACCACACCGTCCTCTGCCGTCAATCTACCACTGCCTGATATCTGTTCAGAATGTCGATGCCCACAATGCAGTTGAAATCTGACATACCCAAAACAATCAAATCTGCCTTTATCTCATTGCCCTCAAAATAAATGAGGCAGTCCATCAGAAACTGATCAGCAACAACTTTCTTTCCGGTGGGTGTCGAGACCAAAAGAGACGTGGGTACGGAGACGTGCACATATGATGTCTCTCCACAAAGTCCGCATACACAAAGGAGTGCGAAGCACCTGTGTCTATCAAAATAAGGGCGGAATATGTAAATAAAAGGCACATACCAGCTATCACCTCCTCTGGAGCTGCATCGGCCTGCTCCCTAGTCAATGCATAGACCTGTCCCTGAGGTGGCCCCATCGCCGTCCTCCCATCTGTCGAGGCGCCATAGACGGCCTCTGCTGTACTGTCCCACTAGAAAACCTCCCTCTGCCTGTGATGTCCGGGAATTGCTGGTGTTAATCCGGTGTAGTGATAATCCTTAATGAGTTTTATTTGTGGCGATTGTGTATTAATTGTGGTTTTGGGACTCCCGGGGATTTTTAAATCCGGTATTTGGAGTCATTGGATCCAAGGGATGAGATTGTATTTTCGTCGTGGTGTTAACCTTGGAATTTGGTCTTTGGTGGGATTTGGGGTCCGGAGTACTTTGTACTGGGGCTGGTAATGAAATTAGAGTTGGAGAGATGTTTTTTTGAAACAGATGATATTTTATGAATCATGATGTATTTGTGGAGGAGTCGATATTTTGGAGCTTCAGAGCTATATATACCAAGTGGACTCGGTGTACGGGATAACACAATTCATTCCACTCCTTCTCCTCTCCGTCCTCAACGCCAACCTCTTCACCCCCATTTCCCTCTTTTCTCCATTGGAGGAGAAATCGTTGGTGGCTTGACTCGGGAGCCGTATTCTCGAAGATAATCAGGTATTCATCTTCCCCTCACCTTTGTCTTCGTTTTGGTAGTGGTATTGTTGAGTTTGGTAGAGCTTTGAGTTGGTTATGGGTTTTGGGGATTTTTGGTAAAAAATCCAATGTTGAGTTTTGGGAGGTTTTTATTGGTTATAAATGGTGTATTTGAGGGTGTTGAAGGTGTATGGGGTGTTGGTTTTGAGTTTGGGTGTGAAAAACACCATTAAAGCTCGAGATTTTCGGAAAATCATAGGTCGCGATCGATCGCCGAGGAGCGCCGATCGATCACGACGAGCAGCTGTAAATTGTTGAAGATTTACAGTGCTGGCGATCGATCGCCAAGTCTCGGCGCTCGATCGCGAGGCGATTGGGCGATCAATCGCGGCCGAAGTGTTTTGTTTTTTTTCAAATTTTGGAGAAATGTCCGGATTTTGGAATCGAGGTTTAATTAAGCCATTCCCGGGGCAATGTCTACATTCCAATAGGAATGCTATACCTTTTAAATGGATTGGTTGGAGCCAAAGATTTATAAAATGAAATTCTCGGTTGAGTTTTTGGCAATCTTTTAAACATATAAAATGGAATATTTTGGGTATTATGCATGCTTAGCTGGGGGCTTTTATTTGGTAATCGTCATGGATTGACGATATGTTTGGGGGTTATGAACGTGCTTGGGCACTTGGTTGCATGCTTGTGTTTAATTGTGAACTATTTATGTGTTAGCACATAATTCATCGGGTCGTGGGACTCAGGTGAAGTCGGACTTGAACTACAGAATTATAAGGTACGTGTAACGTACGAGTATGACCTTAATTATATTATTGCAATTATTGTGCATGAGATAGATGAATGGTAAGGGTTATTAGTCCAATGCTTAGTATATTGTGTCTTGCAAATTGGTTAAGGGAAACGGGATTGGGTTGTGTTATGTTGATCTGTCTTATGTAATGTATGGTGCCGCTTTGGAGCGAGCAATTGTCGTGATGTGGTCACGCTATGGAGCGAACATCGGTAAGCGATCCACTACTTTGAGTGAGCTAAGGAAAGTGGCTTTTTGACTAGATATCTAGGATATCTGTATTTATTCCCTATTGATATTGAATTGTATTAGGGATATAGTTAATCAGTGTAATGATTGACTGGATATTTGGAATTTGACGAATTTGGTTGTTTTGAGAACAGGGACAATACAGTGGGATCCCAGATGAGGATATCCCATCCAGGGAGTATCATTTAATTCTTGGCAATTACATTGTTGTAATTACGAATTATATAATTGTGATTATTGGTTTTGGTGGTATTGGTAATGCTGACCCCGTGTGGGGGCTGTCTCTGTTGGGGCAGGTGGAAACAGGTACAATGGTAGCTCTGGAGCTGTGATCGAGCTATGAATTGGAGGTGATTCCAGCATCGAGACACCGGAGCTCATGTGGAGCTGGATATTGTGTATGCCCTTTTTTACCTTACGTACACATAGGTTTATTCGATGCTCGTGTGTGAGCAATAATTATGTGTATATGTGTTGTATAAAGAGGCATGGGCCTTTCTCTTTTCATTATATGTGTGAGCAATCAACTAGGGAATTGCTAGATGAATTGAGATTGTGATTAGTGTATTACATAGGTGCATGATGTGTTAAATGGTCTTAATTTGGGAAATGGATATTGCATGGAATGGAATAGATGAAGCAAGAAAATTTTATAGGTGGTATTGTGTGCCACGTTTACATGTAGTTTCCCTTTACACGTGATTGAATGCACCAAATGCATGGCTTAATGCACTAATTGTGGGTTAAGGGCATGGGGGTCCTTACATTAGTGGTATCAGAGCAGTGGTTGCTCTGTTAAGGGCCTAGGAACTTGTTGATAGGAATTGGTAGCACATATTTATACATGATGGTATTAGTGTTGTGTGACACAACTAATTGCTTATGTGCTTTTACGATATGGAAAGTGGTATTACTGATCATTGTGGTTGCAGGAATCGTGTAGAATACGAGGTGGCTGACATTAATGGTAATGTCTGGCACTCCATGTATATATGCTAAGGGATCTGATTTTAGTAGGAAAATCAGGGAAATGGGAAACGTGATATGCTGTCTAAGGACAAGGATGGTTGACAACAGACAGTGGGATATTGTGGTATGATTTCAATTGTTATTGAATATACAATGTGTTACTTTAGCGTCCTACTACGGGTATATCATCAGCGATGGATCATAATATTTGCCGCTGTCATGTCGAAGCGATGTACATGCCGCTGTCATTGTCGAAGCGAGGGATATTATTGAGCCGCCGATATGACGTAGTAGGATTTGTGAACTGTTGTATTAACCTGGATGCAGGTATATGGAGCTAGTGGAAGGTTCCGGTGGTTGTTATATTCGAGCGAGGGAGGTACTTGCCGCTGTCATATGAAGCGATGGTAATATGATATTTGCCGCTGTCATGTCGAAGCGATGTACATGCCGCTGTCATTGTCGAAGCGAGGGATATCATATGATGCCGCTATATGTCGAAGCGAGGGGTCCTAAAATTCCGCTGTTATAACAAGACCGGAACAACCACATTATCGATATTTGAGCGACGCGATCGGGAACAAAGTGCTGCGTGTAATGTGAGCCACCTCTTGGGTCCGAAAGGAACAAAGTGCTACATGCATGTGAGTACCTCTTGAGTCCTTGATCTGTTCCGCTGATTCAGTTGGCGATGGTTCATGCCGCCAGGTATATTGATAGCGATGTCTCTTTCCGCTATGTCATTGGCGATGATTCATGCCGCCGGGCATTCTATTGGCGATGGTTCATGCCGCAGGGCATTCTATTGGCGATGGTTCATGCGGCCGGGCATTCTATTGGCGATGGTTCATGCCGCCGGGTATTCTATGGCGATGGTTCATGCCGCCGGTATTCTATTGGCGATGGTTCATACCTCCGGGTATGCCTATGGCGATGAGTTCATGCCGCCGGGTATTCTATTGGCGATGGTTCATACCGCAGGGTATTACATAGCGACGGGTCATTCCGCTACATCTATGGCGATGGTTCATGCCGCCAGGTATCATATAGCGATGGTACATTCCGCTACATCTATGGCGATGGTTCATACCGCCGGATATCTATAGCGATGTTTTATGCCACTGACTCTATGGCGAGGGATCATGCCGCTGATTCAATAGCGATGGTTTCAGTATCCGCTATGTGCGTAGCACTGGATTATGCCGCCTACGAGCGACGGGTGCTGCTGGTTGTACCGCTGGTGGACGAGGGATACAGGTATACCGCTATCTTGATAGCGATGAGTATGTTAATATTACTGCTTTGTTTAGCATTATTGTGAATACCATACGTGGTTATATAATGTCATATGTTTGACGATGAGATATGGATGTCGTGTATACCATGTAACCGTCACGAGTTGACGATGGGATTTGGATGTCATGTGTTGGCATATACCGTCCACGGGATGACGATGACATAGTGATATCTTCTATGTAGACATGTAGGTCGTTTTGATGAATAATACGTCTGAGTGTACGTATTAGCCATATGGTTTTGAGTGCTGATGGCGAGCACAGGATGGTGTCTGGGTCACTAGTTGACGAGACCATTATGCTGAGCAGATTGCTCGATGGATTATTGGATGCATCGTACCGGATGAGTGTACCGCATCATGTAATAGAGGTAAATATTTGTCGAGTAGTGATACCTTTGGTATACTCGCTGGGATGGCTAAGGCCAAGTGATTAGGGTTAAGAGTAGTCATTGAGGAAACTTACTCGCTTGTGGTTGTGATGCTGTGGTAGACTTGGTCCACACCACCCTGAGGGTGTGGAATAAGTACTATTGGATTAGGATTGCACCAGTGGTTGAGCAAGGACATTGCGGGATGTCCATTATGCTTTGGTGTTCTAGAGGAATATTGGGTGATGACCACTACTCTAACTGGTTGTACGGTATGGGCATACCGGATGGAACGTATGATACGTTGGTAGGCTCGGTGTAAGCCCATGGGGCAGCGCATTGCTAGCCAGGTATTGTTGCAGTGATATAGTACGCTTGTTGTAGCCATTACACTGCTCGCTGGAACTGAATTTGGTGTATCGTACGGTGATACGACGAGGGTTGATGATAGACTCTTGTAGTCTCTATGTCGTATGAGGTTTGAGGCAAGAATGCCTCACAGGGACGTTTATGCGTCAATGTTAAGGGACTTGTCCTGGGACAGCTCAATTTTGTTGGGAATACCAACGTGAGTGTCGACAAGTCGTTATTAGCTCGGGCTGAGCATCCTTGCATGTGGAATGCAACGGGAGTCACAATTGGAAGTGTGGGATATAGTTAGTGGGGTAACACTACTATGTTGATTTTGTCTCTTGGAGAGATTTGGATTGTACTGTCTTGGAGACAGCTTGCATCGGTCGTGGATTGATTGTAAATCAGCCATGGTAAGCATTACTGGTGTTGGACCGAGTAATGGATTTCTTACCTCGGTGAGACGTTGGAGGAGACGTCTCCGGGGAGATGCTCGATTGTGGAGTACTATGGCATTGGTACAGAGCATCGTTGGGATGTGTATACATGGCGTATGCGGGTTTGGATTGGGTAATAGTGGCATTGATGCACTATTCTAACCAGTTGTGTATTTCTGGGTTCCGGGATATATTTTGGTATATATATCCAGGTCTTCTGAACGGTGGTTTGAGGTTGTAGGGTCATGGATTCATGACACTCTCCTTGTGAGGAAGGCGGTATTGATATACCTACCGATTGGGAATCTTTGGGAGATTCAATAAGTCGGTTTGTGAGGTGTTGATGTTGGAATCACGCCATTGATCGTTTGTCTGTCGATCATTATTCTCTGCGAGATGAGAATAGTTAGGGATTGACAGTTGGTTTTGGGACTTTGGGTATGATTGGAGATACCCGAGTTTATTGCATTGAGTATGCATGTTGTGTTGGTACTTGGGCATGTATGTGTATACGAATGCCCGTGTTTCGGTACTCGTCGAGCATCGAATTTATATGCTTTGATGAATGGGCCTCCGGTGAGATTGTGGCACCTTGAGACTGGTAATCTCGATGGCACGATGTATTCTGAGGAATAATCGTGAGGTCCTGTTGACTTCCCCTGAGAAGGGATTGTCATGTTTTGGGACCATGGTAATTCTTGCTGGTTAATTCGATAGCCTCCCTGTTTTAGGATTGTTGAATCCCAGGATAAACGAGGGATGGCCAGGATTCGGATTTGTTTAGTGTCGTGGTTGACACGTATGGCGGGAATGCAATTGATTGTTCTTGCATGTCCTTTCGAGGACTTGAGACCTTGTGGAGTCTCGATTGTGTGTTTAACCAAGATGTGATCATCTTGGAACACCCGGATGTGAACATCTTTAGAGGTGGGTTTGGTGTTGACCGGTAGCAATGAATTGCCCGATCCGGGTTGCAATGTGGGTGCAACTACCTCCTTTGATGGAGACGGGTTGGAAACGGAAGTCGGTTATGGCTAGGTGCACTGTTGTGTACTGGTGGTTCCCTTGGCAATGAGGTATGTTTAACATCGTGGGTAGATCGTAGAGATATCCTCGATGCGATATCTATTTTAGAATCACGAATGATTCATTGTTTTGCAGTAGGGTTGGCTAGCTGCTTTTGGGATGTTTAGCATCGGGAATGCTGACGTCTTTCCTTTGAGTTTTACGATGGTTTGGGAGGTTTACTCCAGTCCAGATTTTTGGTGCGAGGTCGGTATCTTCGCGATTGGATGTCGTTCATGATGTGTTCATGATTCGGCGATGTTAATCCGTTTGGTTTGCGTGGGTCTCGACGTTTGTGGAGTGCGCCTGTGCAAATTTCGGGGACGAATTTTATTAGTGGGGGATAATTGTGATGTCCGGAATTGCTGGTGTTAATCCCGGTGTAGTGATAATCCTTAATGAGTTTTATTTGTGGCGATTGTGTATTAATTGTGGTTTTGGGACTCCCGAGGATTTTAAATCGGTATTGGAGTCATTGGATCCAAGGGATGAGATTGTATTCTCGTCGTGGTGTTAACCTTGGAATTTGGTATTTGGTGGGATTTGGGGTCCGGAGTACTTTGTACTGGGGCTGGTAATGAAATTTGAGTTGGAGAGATGTTTTTTGAAAACATATGATATTTTATGAATCATGATGTATTTGTGGAGGAGTCGGTATTTTGGAGCTTTAGAGCTATATATACCAAGTGGACTCGGTGTTACGGGATAACACAATTCATTCCACTCCTTCTCTCCCCTCACCTCCTCAACGCCAACCCCTTCACCCCCATTTCCCTCTTTTCTTCATTGGAGGAGAAATCATTGGTGGCTTGACTCGGGACCCGGATTTCTTGAAGATAATCAGGTATTCATCTTCCCCTCACCTTGTCTTCGTTTTGGTAGTGGTATTGTTGAGTTTGGTAGAGCTTTGAGTTGGTTATGGGTTTTGGGGATTTTTGGTAAAATCCAATGTTGAGTTTTTGGAGTTTTTATTGGTTATAAATGGTGTATTTGAGGAGCGCCGATCGATCGCGACGAGCAGCTGTAAATTGTTGAAGATGTACAGTGCTGGCGATCGATCGCCAAGTCTCGGAGATCGATCGCGAGGCGATTGGCGATCGATCGCGGATACGCGCGATCGATCGCGGAAGGCTTCTGTTTGGCAGCGGGTGCGCGCGATCGATCGCGACAGATGCGGCGATCGATCGCGGCACGAAGTGTTTTTTTTTTCAAATTTTGGAAAAATGTCGGGATTTTGGAATCGAGGTCTAATTAGCCCATTCCCGTGGCAATGTCTACATTCCAATAGGAATGCTATACCTTTTAAATGGATTGGTTGGAGCCAAAGTTTTATAAAACAAAATTCTCGGTTGAGTTTTTGGCAATCTTTTAAACATATAAAATGGAATTTTTTGGGTATTATGCATGCTTAGCCGGGGGGCTATTATTTTGGTACTCGTCATGGATTGACGATATGTTTGGGGGTTATGAACGTGCTTGGGCATGTGGTTGCATGCTTGTGTTTAATTGTGTACTATTTATGTGTTAGCACATAATTCATCGGGTCGTGGGACTCAGGTGAAGTCGGACTTGAACTACGGAATTATAAGGTACGTGTAACGTACGGGCATGACCTTAATTATATTATTGCAATTATTGTGCATGAGATAGATGAACGGTAAGGGTTATTAGTCGATGCTTAGTATATTGTGTCTTGCAAATTGGTTAAGGGAAACGGGACTGGGTTGTGTTATGTTGATCTGTCTTATGTAATGTATGGTGCCGTTTTGGAGCGAGCAATTGTCGTGTTGTGGTCGCTATGGAGCGAACATCGGTAAGTTATGCCGCTACTTTTGAGTGAGCGAGGAAATGTGGCTTTTGACTAGATAGGATATCTGTATTTATTTCCCTATTGATATTGAATTGGATTAGGGATATAGTTAATCAGTGTAGATTGACTGGATATTTGGAATTTGATGATTTTGGTTGTTTTGAGAAAATGGACAAATACAGTGGGATCCCGGATGAGGATGATACCATCCAGGGAGTATCATTTAAATTCTTGGCAACTACATTGTTGTAATTTACGAATTATATAATTGTGATTATTGGTTTGGTGGTATTGGTATGCTCACCCCGTGTGGAGGCTGTCTCTGTTGGGGCAGGTGAAACAGGTACAATGGTAGCTCTGGAGCTGTGATCGAGCTATGAATTGGAGGTGATTCCAGGATCGAGACACCGGAGCTCATGTGGAGCTGGATATTGTGTATGCCTTTTTATACCTTACGTACACATAGGTTTATTCGATGCTCGTGTGTGAGCAATAATTATGTGTATATGTGTTGTATAAAGAGGCATGGGCCTTTCTCTTTTCATTATATGTGTGAGCAATCAACTAGGGAATTGCTAGATGAATTGAGATTGTGATTAGTGTATTACATAGGTGCATGATGTGTTAAATGGTCTTAATTTGGGAAATGGGATATTGCATGTAATGGAATAGATGAAGCAAGAAAATTTATAGGTGGTATTGTGTGCCACGTTTACATGTAGTTTCCCTTTACACGTGATTGAATGCACCAAATGCATGGCTTAATGCACTAATTGTGGGTTAGGCACGGGGGTCCTTACATTATTGGTATCAGAGCAGTGGTTGCTCTTTGGGGCTGTTAAGGGCCTAGGAACTTGTTGATAGGAATTGGTAACACATATTTATACATGATGGTATTAGTGTTGTGTGACACAACTAATTGCTTATGTGCTTTTACGATATGGAAAGTGGTATTACTGATCATTGTGGTTGCAGGAATCGTGTAGAATACGATGGGATGACATTAATGGTAATGTCTGGCACTCCATGTATTATATGCTAAGGGATCTGATTTTATAGGAAAATCAGGAAATGGGAAACGTGATATGCTGTCTAAGGACAAGGATGGTTGACAACAGACAGTGGGATATTGTGGTATGATTTCAATTGTTATTGAATATACAATGTGTTACGTTTAGCATTATACTACGGGTATATCATCAGCGATGGATCATAATATTTACCGCTGTCATGTCGAAGCGATGTACATGCCGCTGTCATTGTCGAAGTGAGGGATATTATTGAGCCGCCGATATGACGTAGTAGGATTTGTGAACTGTTGTATTAACCTGGATGCAGGTATATGGAGCTAGTGGAAGGTTCCATTGGTTGTTATATTCGAGCGAGGGAGGTACTTGCCGCTGTCATATGAAGCTATGGTAATATGATATTTACCGCTGTCATGTCGAAGCGATGTACATGCCGCTGTCATTGTCGAAGCAAGGGATATCATATGATGCCGCTATATGTCGAAGCGAGGGGGTCCTAAAATTGCGCTGTTATAACAAGACCGGAACAACCACATTATCGATATTTGAGCGACGCGATCGGGAACAAAGTGCTGCGTGTAATGTGAGCCACCTCTTGGGTCCGAAAGGAACAAAGTGCTACATGCATGTGAGTACCTCATGAGTCCTTGATCTGTTCCGCTGATTCAGTTGGCAATGGTTCATGCCGCCAGGTATATTGATAGCGACGTCTCTTTCCGCTATGTCATTGGCGATGATTCATGCCGCCGGGCATTCTATTGGCGATTGTTCATGCCACAGGGTATTCTATTGGTGATGGTTCATGCCACCGGGCATTCTATTGGCGATGGTTCATGCCGCCGGGTATTCTATTGGCGATGGTTCATGCCGCCGGGTATTCTATTGGCGATGGTTCATACCGCCGGGTATGCTATTGGCGATGGTTCATGCCGCCGGGTATTCTATTGGCGATGGTTCATACCGCCGGGTATTACATAGCGACGGGTCATTCCGCTACATCTATGGCGATGGTTCATGCCGCCAGGTATCATATAGCGATGGTACATTCCGCTACATCTATGGCGATGGTTCATACCGTCGGATATCTATAGCGATGTTTTATGCCTCTGACTCTATGGCGAGGGATCATGCCGCTGATGCAATAGCGATGGGTTATACCGCTATGTGCGTAGCACTGGATTATGCCGCCTACGAGCGACGGGTGCTGCCGGTGTACCGCTGGTGGATGAGGGATACATGTATACCGCTATCTTGATAGCGATGAGGTATGTTATATTACTGCTTTGTTAGCATTATTGTGAATACCATACGTGGTTATATAATGTCATATGTTTGACGATGAGAATATGGATGTCGTGTATCAACATGTACCGTCACGAGTTGACGATGGGATTTTGGATGTCATGTGTTGGCATATACCGTCACGGGATGACGATGACATAGTGAATATTCTATGTAGACATGTAGTGTCGTTTTGATGAATAATACGTCTGAGTGTACGTATTTAGCCATATGGTTTGAGTGTTGATGGCGAGCACAGGATGGTGTCTGGGTCACTAGTTGACGAGACCATTATGCTGAGCAGATTGCTCGATGGATTATTGGATGCATCGTACCGATGAGTGTACCGTATCATGTAATAGAGGTAAATATTTGTCGAGTAGTGATACCTTTGGGTATACTCGCTGGGATGGCTAAGGCCAAGTGATTAGTGGTAAGAGTAGTCATTGAGGAAACTACTCGCTTGTGGTTGTGACGTGTGGTAGACTTGGTCACACCACCTTGAGGGTGTGGAATAAGTACTATTGGATTAGGATTGCACCATGGTTGAGCAAGGACACCGGGATGTCCATTATGCTTTGGTGTTCTAGAGGAATATTGGGTGATGACCCACTACTCTAATGGTTTGTAAGGTATGGCATACCGGATGGAACGTATGATACGTTGGTAGGCTCGGTGTAAGCCCATGGGGGCAGCGCATTGCTAGCCAGGTATTGTTGCAGTGATATAGTACGCTTGTTTTATCCATTACACTGCTCGCTGGAACTGAATTTGGTGTATCGTACGGTGATACGACGAGGGTTGATGATAGACTCTTGTAGTCTCTATGTCGTATGAGGTTTGAGGCAATGAATGCCTCACAGGGACGTTTATGCGTCAATGTTAAGGGACTTGTCCTGGGACAGCTCAATTTTGTTGGGAATACCAACGTGAGTGTCGACAAGTCGTTATTAGCTCGGGCTGAGCATCCTTGCATGTGGAATGCAACGGGAGTACAATTGGAAGTGTGGGATATAGTTAGTGGGGTAACACTACTATGTTGATTTTGTCTCTTGGAGAGATTTGGATTGTACTGTCTTGGAGACAGCTTGCATCGGTCGTGGATTGATTGTAAATCAGCCATGGTAAGCATTACTGGTTTTGAACCGAGTAAAGGATTTCTTACCTCGGTGAGACGTTGGAGGAGTCGTCTCCGGGGAGATGCTCGATTGTGGAGTACTATGGCATTGGTACAAAGCATCGTTGGGATGTGTATACATGGCGTATGCGGGTTTGGATTGGGTAATAGTGGCATTGATGCACTATTCTAACCAGTTGTGTATTTCTGGGTTCCGGGATATATTTTGGTATATATCCAGGTCTTCCTAACGGTGGTTTGAGGTTGTAGGGTCATGGATTCATGACACTCTCCTTGTGAGGAAGGCGGTATGATATACCTACCGATTGGGAATCTTTGGGAGATTCAATAAGTCGGTTTGTGAGGTGTTGATGTTGGAATCACGCTATTAATCGTTTGTCTGTCGATCATTATTCTCTGCGAGATGAGAATAGTTAGGGATTGACAGTTGGTTTTGGGACTTTGGGTATGATTGGAGATACCCGAGTTTATTGCATTGAGTATGCATGTTGTGTTGGCACTTGGGCATGTATGTGTATACGAATGCCCGTGTTTCGGTACTCGTCGAGCATCAAATTTATATGCTTTGATGAATGGGCCTCCGGTGAGATTGTGGCACCTTAAGACTGGTAATCTCGATGGCACGATGTATTCTGAGGAATAATCGTGAGGTCCTGTTGACTTCCCCTGAGAAGGGATTGTCATGTTTTGGGACCATGGTAATTCTTGCTGGTTAATTCGATAGCCTCCCTGTTTTAGGATTGTTGAATCCCAGGATAAACGAGGGATGGCCAGGATTCGGATTTGTTTAGTGTCGTGGTTGACACGTATGGCGGGAATGCAATTGATTGTTCTTGCATGTCCTTTCGAGGACTTGAGACCTTGTGGAGTCTCGATTGTGTGTTTTAACCAAGATGTGATCATCTTGGAACACCCGGATGTGAACATCTTTAGAGGTGGGTTTGGTGTTGACCGGTAGCAATGAATTGCCCGATCCGGGTTGCAATGTGGTGCAACTACTCCTTTGATGGAGACGGGTTTGGAAACGGAAGTCGGTTATGGCTAGGTGCACTGTTGTGTACTGGTGGTTCCCTTGGCAATGAGGTATGTTTAACATCGTGGGCTAGATCGTAGAGATATCCTCGATGCGATATCTATTTTAGAATCACGAATGATTCATTGTTTTGCAGTTAGGGTTGGCTAGCTGCTTTTGGGATGTTTAGCATCGGGAATGCTGACGTCTTTCTTTGAGTTTTACGACGGTTTGGGAGGTTTACTCCAGTCCAGATTTTGGTGCGAGGTCGGTATCTTCGCGATTGGATGTCGTTCATGATGTGTTCATGATTCGGCGATGTTAATCCGTTTGGTTTGCGTGGTCTCGACGTTTGTGGAGTGCGCCTGTGCAAATTTCGGGGACGAAATTTTATTAGTGGGGGATAATTGTGATGTCCGGGAATTGCTGGTGTTAATCCCGGTGTAGTGATAATCCTTAATGAGTTTTATTTGTGGCGATTGTGTATTAATTGTGGTTTTGGGACTCCCGGGGATTTTAAATCCGGTATTTGGAGTCATTGGATCCAAGGGATGAGATTGTATTCTCGTCGTGCTGTTAACCTTGAAATTTGGTCTTTGGTCGGTTTGGGGTCCGGAGTACTTTGTACTGGGGCTGGTAATGAAATTAGAGTTGGAGAGATGTTTTTTGAAAACATATGATATTTTATGAATCATGATGTATTTGTGGAGGAGTCGGTATTTTGGAGCTTTAGAGCTATATATACCAAGTGGACTCGGTGTTACGGGATAACACAATTCATTCCACTCCTTCTCTCCCCTCCTCAACGCCAACCCCTTCACCCCCATTTCCCTCTTTTCTCCATTGGAGGAGAAATCGTTGGTGGCTTGACTCGGGAGCCGGATTTCTCAAAGATAATCAGGTATTCATCTTCCCCTCACCTTTGTCTTCGTTTTGGTAGTGGTATTGTTGAGTTTGGTAGAGCTTTGAGTTGGTTATGGGTTTTGGGGATTTTTGGTAAAATCCATTGTTTAGGTTTTGGAGTTTTTATCTGTTATAAATGGTGTATTTGAGGTGTTGAAGGTGTATGGGGTGTTGGTTTTGAGTTTGGGTGTGAAAAACACCATTAAAGCTCGAGTTTTTCGGAAAAATCGCAGGTCGCGATCGATCGTCGAGGAGCGCCGATCGGTCGCGACGAGCAGCTGTAAATTGTTGAAGACCAAGTCTCGGAGATCGATCGCGAGGCGATTGGCGATCGATCGCGGATACGCGCGATCGATCGCGGAAGGCTTCTGTTTGGCAGCGGGTGCGCGCGATCGATCGCGACAGATGCGGCGATCGATCGCGGCCCGAAGTGTTTTGTTTTTTTCAAATGTTTGAAAAATATCGGGATTTTGGAATCGAGGTTTAATTAGCCCATTCCCGGGGCAATGTCTACATTCCAATAGGAATGCTATACCTTTTAAATGGATTGGTTGGAGCCAAAGTTTTATAAAACGAAATTCTCGGTTGAGTTTTTGGCAATCTTTTAAACATATAAAATGGAATTTTTTGGGTATTATGCATTCTTAGCCGGGGGCCTTTTATTTTGGTAATCGTCATGGATTGACGATATGTTTGGGGGTTATGAACGTGCTTGGGCACGTGGTTGCATGCTTGTGTTTAATTTTGAACTATTTATGTGTTAGCACATAATTCATCGGATCGTGACTCAGGTGAAGTCGGACTTGAACTACGGAATTATAAGGTACGTGTAACGTACGAGCATGACCTTAATATATTATTGCAATTATTGTGCATGAGATAGATGAATGGTAATGGTTATTAGTCGATGCTTAGTATATTGTGTCTTGCAAATTGATTAAGGGAAACGGGACTGGGTTGTGTTATGTTGATCTGTCTTATGTAATGTATGATGCCACTTTGGAGCGAGCAATTGTCGTGATGTGGTCGCTATGGAGCGAACATCGGTAAGTGATGCCGCTACTTTTGAGTGAGCGAGGAATGTAGCTTTTGACTAGATATCTAGGATATCTGTATTTATTTCCCTATTGATATTGAATTGGATTAGGGATATAGTTAATCAGTGTAATGATTGACTGGATATTTGGAATTTGATGATTTTGGTTGTTTTGAGAACATGGACAATACAGTGGGATCCCGGATGAGGATGATACCATCCAGGGAGTATCATTTAAATTCTTGGCAACTACATTGTTGTAATTTATGAATTATATAATTGTGATTATTGATTTGGTGGTATTGGTATGCTCACCCTGTGTGGGGGCTGTATCTGTTGGGGCAGGTGAAACAGGTACAATGGTAGCTCTGGAGCTGTGATCGAGCTATGAATTGGAGGTGATTCCAGGATCGAGACACCGGAGCTCATGTGGAGCTGGATATTGTGTATGCCTTTTTATACCTTACGTACACATAGGTTTATTCGATGCTCGTGTGTGAGCAATAATTATGTGTATATGTGTTGTATAAAGAGGCATGAGCCTTTCTCTTTTCATTATATGTGTGAGCAATCAACTAGGGAATTGCTAGATGAATTGAGATTGTGATTAGTGTATTACATAGGTGCATGATGTGTTAAATGGTCTTAATTTGGGAAATGGGATATTGCATGGAATGGAATAGATGAAGCAAGAAAGTTTTATAGGTGGTATTGTGTACCATGTTTACATGTAGTTTCCCTTTACGTGATTGAATGCACCAAATGCATGGCTTAATGCACTAATTGTGGGTTAATGGCACGGGGGTCCTTGCAATACTACACAAAATACATCAATATCATCAAAACTCAAACATCAATACATAAAACACCATATATCAAAATCAATCCCTTTTCCCCCAAAAAATCAAACCCAAAACTTTTCAAAACATGGTTAAACATTAAAGGGGAGGGTTCCTTACAACTAAAGCTTCAAATCCTTAGCAAGACACAATAAAAACCAAGTTTGGAACTCCTTCTCCTTTCTCCTCCTTGAGTTGGGCGATTTTGGGGGTTTTGGGGAAGGGTTGAGTTATAACGAAGAGTGGTGAGGAGTGAAATGAGGGGTAAGGGTATGGTATAGTAATAACATAATTGGTTTAGTTTGTGTCCTAGTATTTAACATGATGTAATAAAATATCACTGCTTGATATTTTAAAAGCATTTACCATAAAATGCACCATAACCAATATTAACATGATTTCCCCTCATTATTTAGAATCAATCTAAATTATATCATGCCAAAAAAACACAATTTCCTACAGTGCACCAGATGCACCCAGAAATGTACACACAGTTTATGGCCACAACATAACTATACATTTCCCAATCATAATAATCATAACACCATAATTATTATTAAAAGACATAAAACACAGGATTAATTTCAGGGATATCACAATACTCCCATACTGAGAAAATTTCGTCATCGAAATTCGCATGCACTTACCCAAGCCAAATCAAAAGATAAATTCACATACCAGAGAATATTTTCGGGTAGTGCTGCATCATATATCACCTCGTCTCCCACGTGGCCTCCTCGACACCCCTGTGATCCCACTGAACTTTGACCATCGGTATCACCTTGCTCCGAAGTCTGCGATCCGCTCGATCCAGAATTCTAACCGGCCGTTCAATTTAGGACACATCAGATTCCAACTGATCTGAAGGTTGCAACACATGAGACGGATGCGGCTCATACTTTCTCAACATGGACACATGAAACACGTCATGAATCCCAGACAATGATGGTGGCAAAGCCAAGCGGTAAGCCAAAGTACCAATGCGCTGCAAGATCTCATACGGTCCAACATATCTCGGAGATAGTTTCCTGCACATTCCAAACCACACAACACCTCTGAAAGACGAGATCTTCAAAAAGAACTTATCTCCCAATTGAAATTCCAACGCTCATCGCCGTTTATTAGCATAGGCTGCCTGACTATCTTAAGCTGCTTTCATTTTCTTTCTGATCACTTTCACCTTTTCTTCCATCTCCCGGATCAGTTCCGGTCCTCCGACCAATTTACGATCCAAATCATCCCAGTACAACGGTGATCGACAACACCGGCCATACAAGGCCTCTGTTAGTTCCGGATCTTATCGATGAGATTTTAAAGATGACAAAACATATCAGACCGGATCGAGAGAAATCAGACTGACCAGAACGATCGCCCAAAACAGATCAAGCTGATAAGATGACAAAGCATATCAGACCGGATCGAGGGTAATCAGACTAACCAGATCGATAGCTCAACAACAGAACAAGCTGATAAGACACATTACTTATCAGACCAGATCGATGAATATCAGACTGACTAAACCGAAGCTTCAGATCGATCTCTATCTTTATCAGATCAGAGCAGCTTAGGATACATACAGAATGGCTCCTCAGTCCGAATCATTAACGGCTATTTATTGTAGCATTTAATGTCGTAAGTAATGCTACAAAGGACCAAAGACTGAAGATTGCCATAATAGGTAAGAAGACAAAGAAGAGCTTACCTGACAGTCGCCGAAAGTATGAACCAGAACGGCAAATATCCTGAAGAAGTAGACTGTAGCTTTCTCAGAGTTTAAGAAGAGTCAAAGTTGCACATTAAGGGAAATAATGTCGTTGGTACCTTCAACTATAAAAGGATGCAACAAAAGGAACTTACCGACTCTCGCTGATCAATTAAAAGACGCACAAGAAAGCAAAAACAGCACAAGCTTACAAGCTCAGAAGCTCTCGAGCTGAAGTTGTTCTTAAGCACGATTACTGTGTAATATTTGATCATTTAGGATCACTGTGCTCATTTTGTGTATTCTGTATTGAAAATCAGAAAGTGAGAAACATATTGTAACTGTCAGACAGAGTGTGTCTGAGCAGATTGAGTGACTAGGAGTTTCAGACTGGTAGTGAGGTAAATCCAGCCTGAATCGGGTTTGTACAACAGGATTGTATAAATCAAAGTCTTCTAGTATAAACCTTCCTTAATTGGAAGAAGGGGAGACGTAGAAGGATTACACCACCTTCGAACTTCCAGAAACATATCCTGTGTATTATCTTTCTGCACTTGTTCTTTCTTACTAGCCATCGAGCCGTTCTTACATATACAAGAACAGACCGTTCCGCACTCATACTTTCAGTGGTCTGTGTTAGTTCCGGACCTTATCGATGAGATTTTAAAGATGACAAAACAGTTCAGACCGGATCGATAGAGATCAGATTGACCAGATCAATCGGACTCAACAGAGCAAGATGGCAAAGCATTTCAGACCGGATCGATGGAAATTAGGCATACCAGATCGATCGGACATATCAGAGCAAACTGATAAAGAATAGTACATATCAGACCGGATCGATGGATTCCAGAATGACAAGATCGATGCTTCAGATCGATCTCAACCTTTATCAGATCAGAGCAGTCAAGGATACATAAAGGATGGCTTCTCAGTCCGAATCATCAACGGATATTTATTGCAGCATTTAATGCTGCAATTAATGCTACAAAGGACCAAAGACTGAAGATTGCCATAATAGGTAAGAAGACAAAGAAGAGCTTACCTGACGGTCGCCGAAAGCATATACCAGAACGGCAAGTATCCTGAAGAAGAAGACTGTAGCTTTCTCAGAGTCTAAAAAGAGTCATAGCTGCACATTAAGGGAAACAATGCCGTTGCCACCTTCAACTATAAAAGGATGCAACAAACAGATGCAAAAGACTCTCGACTCTACAACTCACGCTGATCAATTGAAAAAGATACAAGAAAGCTAAACAGCACACGCCTACAAAATACAGAAGCTTTCGAGCTGAAGTTATTCATTTAAGCGCAATTACTTTGTAACATTTGATCATTGTAGGATCACTGTGCGCATTGTGTATTGAAAAATAGAAGTGAGCAACATATTGTAACTGTCAGACAGAGTGTGTCTGAGCAGGTTGAGTGACTAGGAGTTTCAGACTGGTAGTGAGGTAAATCCAGTCTGAATCGGGTTTGTACAACAGGATTGTATAAATCAAAGTCTTCTAGTATAAACCTTCCTTAATTGGAAGAAGGGGAGACGTAGAAGGATTACACCACCTTCGAACTTCCAGAAACATATCCTGTGTCTTATCATTCTGCACTTAGCCATCGAGCTGTTCTTACTTATACAAGAGCAGACCGTTTCCGCACTTACTTATTAGTGGTCTGTTCTGTTCAAAGAGTTGATTAAGTAACAGATTTCCTTCACTAATCAGAAAGAAATCACAAGGGATAAATTTTGTAAGGAGTGTTCATTCACCCCCCCCCCCTCTAAACACTCCGGACCGATCCTAACAGTCTGTTCTGTACAAGAGTTGATTAAGAGACAGATTTCTTTCACTAATCCGAAAGAAATCACAAGGGATTATATTTTACAAGGAGTGTTCATTCACCCCCCCTCTAAACACTCCGGACAGATCCTAACAAGTGGTATCAGAGCAGGTCATCTTAATCAGCACAAAATCACTCGAGCTGATGGCATCATTCAACAAAATCCCTATGTTCTCAAAAGAAGACTATGATGACTGGAGAATCAGAATGCAAGCTCATCTGGCAGCTCAGGATGACGATATGTGGTTCGTCATCACTGATGGACCAATGAAGATTCTAAAAATAAATACAGCAGTCGCCATTACTGGTGAAGAACCACAAATGGTAGAAAAGGATAGATCCCTCTGGACGAATGAGGAAAGAAAGAAAGCAAATCTCGACAACGTTGCCAAAGACATCTTGTTCAAGACACTGGACAAGAACATGTTCAGCAAAATCAAAATGTGCTCTACTGCCAAAGAAATTTGGGAGAAGATAGCACAGCTATGTGAAGGCAACGACCAGACCAAAGAAAACAAGTTAACTGTTGCTCTTCAAAGATTTGAGAGCATAAAGATGAAAAGTGGAGAAACTCTAAATGAGTTTGATGAAAGAGTCACTGGCATCATAAATGAACTGAATGGTCTGGGGAAGGAATATTCTAACAGAGAGATCGCTCTGAAAGTTATGAGAGCTCTGCCAAAGGAATGAGAAGTTAAGACCATTGCCATGAGGGAATCAAAAGATCTTAACAAGGTTGAACTTCATGATCTGTTTGCAGATCTTAAGGCCTATGAGTTTGAACTGATAAGCAGAGGTGAAGCAGAGCCATTCATCTCTCAACCAAACAAGGCCCTGGCAGCCATTCCAGACCAGACCGTCTGAACATCAGACCGATCCGTTGAACAGATAAGTAATGATGCTATGTCATTATTTATCAAGAAATTCGGTAAATTCATGTATAAGAATAAGAGGAACTTCAAACCCTCTCATCATTATAAATCAAGAAAAGATGATACTGTTAACGACCAGGCTTGCTACAATTGTGGTAAGACCGGACATTTTATTGCAGATTGCACCAAACCGAAGAAAGAAGAACGGAAAGAGAAGCATCGTGATGATAGGAAGAAGAAGCAATACAAAGACCGCAAGAATCATGGAAAATCTCAAAAAGTCCTAGTAGCTGAAGAGGGAAACATCAAATGGGCTCAGACAGACTCAGACTCGGAAAGCTCTGAATATTCTTCCAGCGAAAGCGAAGAAGATATTCAATGTCTTATGGCAGACGAAGAGATGAGTCAGACAGACGAGGTACCGAAGAAACTCGCATCAAACTGGTATTTGGACAGTGGGTGTTCCCGTCACATGACTGGAAACATCGAGCTGCTGTCTGAAGTGACAGAATGTATTGGACACAAAATCATTTTCGGGGACAACTCAAAGGGTAAGACCGTGGGCAAGGGTAAGATTGTCCATGGTAACATTATTATCAATGATGTGCTGTTAGTTGAAAATCTGTGCTATAATCTGATTAGTATAAGTCAACTCTGTGATAATGGTTATGCTGTAGAATTTCACAAACACACCTGCACTGTTAAATCATCAGACGGTATAACCATGCTTGTAGGAATCAGGAATGGAAATACATATAAGATTAACTGGAATCATGCTCAACCTGATAATCCTACTTGCTTCATCGCTAACAATGATAATAAACATTGGCTGTGGCATAAGCGTTTGAATCATATAAACTTTAAGACCATTTCCAGCCTTTGTAAACATGATTAGTTATCGGTCTGCCCAAGATCGATTTTGCTAAAGATAAGATCTGCGAAGCTTGCCAAATGGGCAAACAGATCAGATCATCCTTCAAAAACAAGAATGCCAAATCCTCCTTCCGCTGTTTAGAATTATTGCATATGGACTTGTTTGGTCCTATACCAATAACAAGTTTAGGGGGAATGCGGTATACTCTTGTTGTTATTGATGATTACTCACGCTTTACATGGACTATATTTGTGAGCAGTAAAGATCAGACCGGTCCGAAGTTGATCAAGCTGCTGAAACGCACTCAGAACGAGAAATCATCCAGCATAGACAGGATTCGTAGTGACAAAGGCACTGAGTTTTCAAATCAGAATCTTGATCCTTTCTAGAAGATCATGGAATCAAGCATGAGTTTTCAGTCGCTCGAACTCCTCAACAGAACGGAGTTGCAGAACGAAGAAACAGAACGCTCAAGGAAGCAGCAAGAACTATGCTTGCTGATTCTGGCATTTCGCAAAAGTTCTGGGCAGAAGCTGTAAACACTGCTTGCTACACTCAAAATCGGTCTATGATTAACAAGAAGCTGAATCTCACCCCTTATGAAATATGGACTGGTAACAGACCGTCTATTTCTCACCTTCATGTTTTTGGCTGTAAATGCTTCGTTCACAACAATGGTAAGAATCATCTTACAGCATTTGAAGCTAAGTCAGATAATGGAATATTTTTAGGTTATTCATCAACTAGCAAAGCTTATCGAATTTTCAATAATCGAACCTTAACTGTAGAAGAATCTGTTCATGTAGTTTTTGATGAATCTTTATGTGTTGAGGGCAACAAAGAATCAATTCAAAATCAGATGGAAAATATACATCTCGAAGCTAACAGTGATGATGAGATTGTAGCTAACAGGTCAAGAGACAATCCACCAGAACCAGAAGTACCAGACAGACCGGATCAAGCCATTGAAGCTTCTCCAGATCGAGCTGATCCGGATGTTCCTCACTCAAATGTTAAAGCAGATGCTGATCATGCTGCTACTATTCATCCGACCGGACCAGACAATCCAGAGTCAAGCTATCGATGGACTAAGAAGCATCCACCCAATCTAGTGATTGGTAGTCCCACTGCACCGATCAGAACCAGAGGACAGATGATGGATGAATTCACACATGCTGCTTTCATCTCTACTCTGGAACCTAAGAAGATCGATGAAGCTCTAACTGATTTCAATTGGATTAAGGCCATGCAAGAAGAGCTAAATCAATTCGAACAAAATCAAGTTTGGAGTCTAACCCCCAGACCAAGCGATCTGCCTGTCATTGGAACCAGATGGGTTTTCAGAAATAAGCTGGACGCAGATGGAACTGTGGTTAGAAACAAAGCCAGACTGGTGGCACAAGGATTCAGACAAGAAGAAGGAATCGACTTCGATGAATCATTTGCACCAGTCGCCAGACTTGAAGCCATCCGAATCTTTCTTGCATATGCTGCCTTTAAAGACTTCAAAGTATATCAGATGGACGTTAAGAGCGCTTTTCTTAATGGAAAGCTTCAGGAAGAAGTCTATATTGAACAACCACCTGGATTTCAGGACCATTTGCATCCCAATCATGTGTACCTACTGAATAAAGCAGTGTATGGTCTGAAACAAGCTCCAAGAGCCTGGTATGACACTCTATCTCAATTTCTGCTGAACCATGATTTTCAGATCGGCTCAGTAGATAAAACTCTCTTTAAATTTATTAAGGGGGAACATACCCTATTAGTTCAGATTTACGTTGATGACATAATCTTTGGGTCAACTAACCCCAAATTGTGCGAGAAATTTTCTAAGTTAATGCAGGGACAGTTTGAGATGAGCATGATGGGAAAACTTTCATTCTTTTTGGGTCTCCAAGTAAAACAGCTCAACAATGGTATTTTCATCAATCAGACCAAGTATACCAAAGTGCTCCTCAAGAGATTTGGAATGGAAACATGCTCAACTGCATCAACTCCTATGAGTCCAACAATCAAGTTAGACAAAGATGAAGGGGGAACAGCAGTTGAAGTAACCATGTATAGAGGACTAATCGGATCGCTATTGTATCTTACAGCGAGCCGGCCTGATATTATGTTCTCAGTCTGTATGTGCGCCAGATTTCAGTCAGAACCAAAGCAATCACATTTTATTGCTGCCAAGCGTATTCTGAAATACTTAAAAGGATCTCAGAACGTTGGTCTTTGGTACTCCAAAGATTCGAACTTCAGCTTGATCGGATATTCCGACGCAGACTACGCTGGGTGTAAGATTGATCGTAAAAGCACCAGTGGAACATGTCAATTTCTAGGTGAAAGATTGATCTCTTGGTTCAGTAAAAAGCAGACATCGATTGCCACATCTACAGCTGAAGCAGAGTATCTCGCCGCTGGAAGCTGTTGCGCTCAAATGCTCTGGATTCAACACCAGCTCAAAGACTATGGCATTTAAGCTGTTGACTCTCCGATATTTTGTGACAACACAAGTGCAATCGCTATAACGTATAATCCAGTTTTGCACTCTCGAACAAAGCACATTGATATTCGACATCACTTTATTCGAGATCATGTTGGCAAAAAGGAAATTCGGATCGAGCACATCTCAACAGAGCAGCAAGCAGCAGACATCTTCACCAAACCACTCCCAGAGGCTAAGTTTAATTATTTCCGTCAAATTCTTGGTTTAATTGACTTATCTTAATAGTTTAGATGTTTTTCTTCCTTTCACACTTAAAGATTTTTGTTACCACAGATCGATAATACAATGTTCAGAAAGACACAGACCGGTCCGAACTTTCAGACCGATCCATGTCAATCTGATGTTATCCCATGATCTGTCTGGTCAATACTTTATTTTTACAAAAACAGCCCGGACTGATCGCATTTTAACCGCCTTCTTTATCTGTTATCTTGACCGTTCATTTTGAATTCTTTTTTATAAGTCATCGAGATAAAGACACGTGTCTTCTCTCTCCTATTTAGCGGGCTGAACATTTCATCTTCTTTCACTTTTTACAATTTACCGCTATCTGTTTGCTTATTCTCTCACTCTCCTAAATCTTCGCATTCGTTTAATTTCATTCCAATGGCTACCATCACTCATAACTCTCTCTCCGTTGAGTTTAATGATATTTACAGGGCAGAAGATGCAGAGATGGTGTCCATCTTCAGAGCTTTGGAATCATCTGGTTTAAAGAACTTTCTGGAGTGCGGCACCGTTGTTTATGAATCAGAAATCCGCGAACTATTCGCCAATGCCGTCTCCTAGAAGACATCTATATCCACTACTGTCAAGGGCAAATCCTTTGAGATATCGCCGATGACGCTGGCCAAAACCTTTGGCCTCCCCACTTCCGGACTGACAGAGTTTGGAAAAATTCCTCAAGCGTCACTCTCAGCTCTTCAAGGAAAGATTTCTATTCTTGGCCATCGCTTGCAACCCTCGTTTAAGAAGAAGGAAATGCTCTTCCATTTCCAGGTGCTGTGCAAAATAGTGGGTAAGCCTATTTTGGGCAAGGCAGGAAGTTTTGACGCTGTAACCGCAGAGAAGTTCAGGGCTATGGCGGCTATTGTATCCGGACAGAAGATGAACTGGTCCGTCATTCTTTTTGGAGTTCTGCTAGAAACGGTGATTGCATCAAAACAAGCTGTATGCTTTGCTGTTCCTCTCAGCAAGCTACTGGAGTCTTTGGACATCGAGCTGGGAAAGCAGTCCGCTCTCAGCCCCTTTAAAATTCTAAACTCCAAAGGACTTGCATTGCTGAAGTCCAAGAGTGCTCCGCCTACACCTGCTACTCTGGCTGCAGTCAAGATTGAGAAGGGCGAAGAACAAGCTATTGCGCGCAAACCTCGGGTCAAGCGAAAGCTGACCATCCAGACTGATTCTGAAGAAACTCAGTCTGCTCCCTCGCCACCAACCAAGCCACTTCCCAAAAAGCCAAGAACCCAGATTACCAAGCCCAGCAAAACATTACCCCTCAAAGCCTTACCCATATTGCCTCCAACTAAAGCCACCCCTGCACCCCAACCTTCCATCCAACCTTCACAAGCTTCAACCCTTGCACCCAAAGTCACCGTTAGACTTCCCTCTGCCATTCCCACGGTCAAAGGAATAGTTATCACTGAGTTGGGAGATTATACCCAATCAGGGATCAAGTCCCCTCCCTCCACCGGCAAGGGAAAAGCCATTCTCTCCGAACCCCTCTCCTCTAAACCCAAATCTGCAGCGCAGACAGCCATCGACATCGCTATGGAGGATGTTGATGAGAAGGTGAAGGCACTCATTGTGGTCTTTGATGAATATGTCCAGTACCGGACTATCAACCACATTGAGTTATTCTTCGGTAAGTTGAGCAGACTGAAGAAGATGGAAGAGGAAGTTCTGAAAGGAACAAAAACCAATGATGTTCGGATTGCCGTGCAGTATTTACAGCAAATCAAAGATTCAGTCTGGCCACTCTGCTCCTAGCTGCTAAGAAAGAGAACTTTGATCCGATTGCTCCAACTGCCAGAGATGATGGGGCCGTCATTGCTCAACTCGAGATGGATGTTCATGCTCTCCACTTAGCTGTCCGTTTTCAACGACAGAAGCTCAGTATATCCACTCCATCCACCAGCCCGGATCACCCTTCTGCAAGCAAGACTCTGGCAGAACCTTTCGTTGAGGTTATTCATTCTGATGCAGCAGACCAGACAGCCGAGCAAGCAGCGGATGAGACTGCAGAGCAAGTACCAGAACAGACAGCAGAGCAGCCATTGCCTAATGCTCCGTCTGTGCCAGATGATGAACCATTGAATGTATTGTTGGACTCTCCAACAACCTCCATTCCTTTGGGGTCCTCAACCTCCCGTGCATAAATCAGTCCGATCGACGCTCTTACGACAATTGACGCACCAGAGTTCGTCGATCCGGACTTGGTTGTGTCCACCGTTGTTGCAGCTCTCCAGATTGAGGAGCCCTCCAGACCAAGCACTCCTCCAATCCACTTAGATGAAGATATGGCTTTCATTCAAACATTTTCTTCGGATCTGGTGACCTTGATCCGGTCCGAAAGTCACCAAGTTGCTGTATCTTCACTTGTCCCGTTTGCTGAAGACGATGAACAGGCTTTGTCCTCATCAGATCGCTCTCCCAGCCAACAATCTGATGCACCTCCATTTCTGGCAAGGACTCTTCAGCACCTCTTTGACAACTACCTGTCACTCTCTCAACGCATTCTCGAAGTTCATCAAGGTCAGAGGCTTACAGCTTTGGACTTTGATTCATTCAAAGAGAAGATGACTGCCAGTATCGAAAGCCTTCAGCGAGGCATAAACGATCTGTTTTCTCAACAAGCCTCTTATAAGAACAGTCTGAGAAAAGAGCAGATCGAACTAGCCACTGAAGTCAGAGCATCTGTTGCCAATTCCCTCCGGGCTCAAGACGTTCGTCTTGACGCTATCAGCGCGCAGCTAGCACAAGTTGTTGACTTTCTTCAAGAGATTGCTGCTGACAAAAAGGGGGAAAAGAAGAAAGACTTCAGGCCGCCTCCGTCTCAGTCTTCTAGAAAATAAAATTTTCAGACTGTCTGTATTTAGGATTTTTGAAGATCAATAAAAATCCTCTTTCGATTAAGTCCGTGTTCATTTATTTTGAACTACAATATAAGGCTTAAAAGGCTTAATCGATCCAACTTAATGATGTTCATTTATTTTGAACAAGAAAGAGTAATCGATCCGAAAGTTTTCGCTTCAGAGTTCTCATCAGACTGGTTAAAAAGACTTAGAAGCTAGGTTTTGTCATCATCAAAAAGGGGGAATTTGTTAGTTCCGGATCTTATCGATGAGATTTTAAAGATGACAAAACATATCAGACCGGATCGAGAGAAATCAGACTGACCAGAACGATCGCCCAAAACAGATCAAGCTGATAAGATGACAAAGCATATCAGACCGGAAATCAGACTAACCAGATCGATAGCTCAACAACAGAACAAGCTGATAAGACACATTACTTATCAGACCGGATCGATGAATATCAGACTGACTAAACCGAAGCTTCAGATCGATCTCTATCTTTATCAGATCAGAGCAGCTTAGGATACATACGGAATGGCTCCTCAGTCCGAATCATTAACGACTATTTATTGTAGCATTTAATGTCGTAATTAATGCTACAAAGGACCAAAGACTGAAGATTGCCATAATAGGTAAGAAGACAAAGAAGAGCTTACCTGACAGTCGCCGAAAGTATGAACCAGAACGGCAAATATCCTGAAGAAGTAGACTGTAGCTTTCTCAGAGTTTAAGAAGAGTCAAAGTTGCACATTAAGGGAAATAATGTCGTTGGTACCTTCAACTATAAAAGGATGCAACAAAAGGAACTTACTGACTCTCGCTGATCAATTAAAAGACGCACAAGAAAGCAAAAACAGCACAAGCTTACAAGCTCAGAAGCTCTCGAGCTGAAGTTGTTCTTAAGCACGATTACTGTGTAATATTTGATCATTTAGGATCACTGTGCTCATTTTGTGTATTCTGTATTGAAAATCAGAAAGTGAGAAACATATTGTAACTGTCAGACAGAGTGTGTCTGAGCAGATTGAGTGACTAGGAGTTTCAGACTGGTAGTGAGGTAAATCCAGCCTGAATCGGGTTTGTACAACAGGATTGTATAAATCAAAGTCTTCTAGTATAAACCTTCCTTAATTGGAAGAAGGGGAGACGTAGAAGGATTACACCACCTTCGAACTTCCAGAAACATATCCTGTGTATTATCTTTCTGCACTTGTTCTTTCTTACTAGCCATCGAGCCGTTCTTACATATACAAGAACAGACCGTTCCGCACTCATACTTTCAGTGGTCTGTTCTGTACAAGAGTTGATTAAGAGACAGATTTCTTTCACTAATCCGAAAGAAATCACAAGGGATTATATTTTACAAGGAGTGTTCATTCACCCCCCCTCTAAACACTCCGGACCGATCCTAACAGCCTCAAATGGAGCCATCTGACTGCTCGCCTGGTAGCTATCGTTGTATGAGAATTCCACCAAAGCCACCGAATCTTGCCATGTTGTGTCAAATTCTAGCACGCAAGCCCTCAACATTTCCTCGAGCATCTGTATAGTACGCTCGGTCTGGCCATCTGTTTGGGGATGGTATGTTGTGCTCAAGCTCACATCAGTTCCAAAAGTTGATTGAAGGCCTTCCCAAAAATGAGTGGTAAACCGCGGGTCTCGATCAGACACAATAGAAACTGAGATCCCGTGCAATCTCACCACATCTCGAACGTACAACTGTGCCATCCTCAAGTATGTGAAGGTCATACTGTAAGGAACAAAGTGAGCCACCTTAGTCAGTCTGTCCACAATTACCCAAATGACATCAAATCCCGAAGCCGTCCTGGACAAATGGGTCATAAAGTTCATGGATATGTGCTCCCATTTCCATTTAGGTATCTTCAAGCTCTTCAATTCACCACCAGGCCTCTGCCTCTCTGCCTCTCTGTCTTCACCCGTTGACAGATCAAACACCTCTTAACGAATGTTATAACATCTCGTTTCATAAGTTTCCACCAGAACTGGTCACGGAGATCTTTACACATTTTCCTCCTGCCTGGGTGGATACTAAATCTGCTGCTGCGAGCTCGCTGCAAGATTCCTTGGCGCAGCTTCGGCACACTTGGGACCACCCAACGGTTACCAAGCCTCAACGTACCATCCTCTGCCATCCTGAATCTCGATGGTTGTCCTTGAAGGACCAATGCCATCCATCTCTGTATCTCATCTGACTTCTGAGCCTTTCTGATATTCTCGAAAATGTCTGGCTTAGCTAATAATGTTGATACACGTACTGGTGATGCAGATACATCAAAGTCATAACCCAACTGACAATAGGAAGTCAACAGAGCTGACAAATGAATGATATCCTCTGTTGTACACTTCACCTTCCGACTCAAAGCGTCAGCTGTCAAGTTAGCCTTGCCCGGATGGTATTCTATCTCGCAATCATAATCCTTTCGCAAGTCCATCCATCTCCTGTGCCTCATGTTCAACTCCGCCTGAGTAAATAAGAACTTTAGGCTCTCGTGGTCCGTGAATATGGTAAATGACGTACCATACAAATAGTGCCGCCAAAGATTCAAGGCAAACACAATATCCGCCAATTCCAAGTCATGAACTGGATACCTAGTCTCATGCGGCTTCAGTTGCCTCAAAGCATAAACAACCACATGCTTATCTTGCATCAACACGCATCCCAAACCCTGTAGCGATGCATCTGTTTATAGGATGAACCTCTTGTTCTCCGTGGGAATCACAAACACGGGTGCAGACGTCAGTCGATGCTTCAATTCCTGAAAACTCAGTTCACAAGCCTGAGACCAATAAAATCGTACTCCATTCTGAGTCAATTACGTCAATGGCTTGGCAATCTTAGAAAATCCCTCGATGAAGCGTCGATAGTACCAGCCAAACCAAGAAAACTCCGAATCTCGGGCACAGAGGTAGGCGCATACCATTCCATTACTGCTTCTACCTTCCTGGGATCCACCGATATCCCATCTGTTGAGATGACATGACCCAGAAATATCACACTGTCCAGCCAGAATTCACACTTACTGAGCTTGACAAATAACTGATTATCCCAGAGAATCTGAAGCATGGTACGTAAATGCCTCACATGCTCCTCTTCGCTTCTAGAATAGACAAGAATGTCATCAATAAATACTATGATAAACTGATCCAGATACGGCTGAAACACCCGATTCATTAGACTCATAAAGATAGCTGGGGCATTCGTCACTCCGAATGGCATAACCAAGAACTCGTAGTGCCCATACCGAGTCCGAAAAGCTGTCTTCTGAACATCCTCCTCTCTAACCCGAATCTGATGGTAACCTAACCTCAAGTCAATCTTGCTATAAAGCTTCGTGCCCTGTAACTGATCAAATAGATCATCAATCCGCGGAAAATGGTACTTGTTCTTTACCGTCACTTTATTCAACTGCCGGTAATCGATGCACAAGCGCATCGAACCATCCTTCTTCTTTTCAAATAAGACCGGTGCAGCCTAAGGTGATACACTAGGACGTATGTATCCCTTGTCAAGAAGCTCCTGCAACTGCACCTTCAGTTCCCTCAATTCTGCTGGTACCATTCTATAAGGGGCACGAGAAATAGCGGATGTCCCTGGTAATAGCTCAATTCCAAACTCAACTACTCCACTCGGAGGAAAACCTGGAATCTCTTTCGGAAATACATCGGCAACTCCGCAACCACGGGTATCTCCTCGATCCTCAGTTCTTCTTTCTTGTCTGAAATATTAATAGCATAAATGAGATAGCCCGAATATCCACGCTTCAATACCCGTGACATTGATAGCCAATACCAACATAATCTTTGGATGAGAACCACTTTGATAAAATATCCAATGAATCCCCTGATCACCTTCAGATCATTGCCTTCAAAATAAATGAGGCAGCCAGATAATACCAGATCAGCAATCACATACTTCACGGTGGGTTTCGAGACCATAAGAGGCGTGGGTAACAGAGACAGGCACATATGATGTCTTTCCACAAAATCCACACACAAAGGAATGAGAGGCACATGTATCTATCAAAATAAAAGCGGGGTAGGTAAATAAATAACACTTACCCACAATCACTTCCTATGGGGTTGCCTTGGCCTGCTCCCTAGTCAGTGCATACACCTGCCCCTGAGATGGTCCCATTGTCTGACCTCCCAATGGTCGAGGCACAACCGTCTGCCTCCGCTGTACTGCCCTGTCACCGGATCTTGCTCTGTTCCCCCTGAAATCTGACTGTCCTCCACGGGTAGGATAATATCTAGCAATGTGGCCCATCTTTCCACAACTATAACATGCCGAGCAGTCACGCATCGAGTGCGGTCCTCCACAATAATTGCATCTCGTTCCCCCGTCCTACTCGCTTGTGTTGCTCCCCGATTGGTCGGTGCATTTCCCCTTCGATCTCCCGACCTTCGGTCATTAGATCGCTTCCCACTAAATCGGGCAGATGAAGAAGCCCCACGAGGCTTGAACTGCTCTCCTCGTGGCCTCAGAATGTCAGACACCGGCCTTTGAGATGGTACATGAGGGGTACAATATCCTTGTAAGCACTTACCCCAATTTTCGCTAGCTCTGCTCTTACAAGCGCATAATCAAAAGAACTAGGGTTATTAGAGATAACTCTATCAAATAGCTCCGGCCTCAAGCCCTTTAAGAAGTGTCTCATCTTGGCATGACTGTTTGTAGCGATATGAGGAACATACCGTAATAGTGATGAATAATGTAGAGCATAGTCCGAAACAGTCATGCTGCCCTGCTTTAAGTCAGTTAACTCATCCTCTTTCATCTGTCTAGCAACCGCTGAAAAGTACCGGTTCAGAAATTGGGTCCTGAATAAGCTCCAGTCCACTAATATCCCTTGAGCTCTGAGTTCCATACAGTCGTCTTCCACCACATGGAAGATTTCTTAGCCAGTTGGAACTCCGCCGGTCTCAACCAAGCAGTCTTCGCACATGGTGCCGATACAAATATCTGCTCAATTCTCGAAAGCCATTCTTCTGCTTCTTCCCCAATCTCAGTTCCCTCAAATCGAGGCGGATGGAAGGTCAAGAATTGTGTAAGACTCAATTCCCCGGGTAGTAATAGTTGTACAATAGGTTCAACGCCAATAGCCAGTGGCGGTAAAGGCTTAGTCTGTGCAATACTCGCATTTATACTCATTGCATCTCCCACCCCTTCATTGAGGTGTTCCAAGTTCATGACTGCCAACAATAAAAGATACCAGAACAATTCACGTAATTGATCATGATTTATTTAAACAATAAAATATCAAAGCAGCGCGATTATACCGCAAGTGCACGGTGTCAAGTTTTAGTATAGATATGAAGAATACGGATTGTCGAACCCACAGGGACTAACAAGCAAGTACCAAATAAGATGTTTTTAACTATATTTAACCTACGAAATTGAATTAATACTACTAATTAATTAAATTAACTACTAATCCAACCAAGTCAATCAAAGTAAACGAGAAAAATCCGCCAGAGAAGATTATCAAGACGTCGGCTTCGGTTGTAGATCCTCGCTCCTTCTCTTGCTTCCTTCTCGATCGTCACTTTAATCTCCTTGTTGGAGTTGTTCCAAAGTTATAAGGTTAGAAGGATGATAGATGGTGGATGGTTGAAGATGACGTGATATGGAGGGAATTCTGGTAGGAAACGTAGGATGAGGCTTAGAAGATGCGAAGGATTGAAGGAGAGGGGGCTGGACATGAGTGGTATGGAAGAGGCATGTCTCCTTACCATCTGATGTGCTGCTCTATTTATATGCTGTTACCTAATCTGTTGATCCCCTATCTTACGTGAAATTCTCGGCCCATTATCTTTGTCATGTAAATCTGCTCTTCCCATTATCTGATTATCTCGAAGGTACCGTTTGGTTTGAAGGATGTGATAAGTAATGTAAAGATTAAAAAAGTATGAAATGATTGTAAAAATAATGTGTGATAAGTTATATGATGTTTGGTTTGAGGATAAGATGGTTGATAAAATTTATTATTTGGTATAATTACTAAAATGTCCTTAACATAATAATAATAATAATAATAATAATAATAATAACTATTATTATTCTTATTATATAATTAAAATAATAATAATAATTATTATATTATAAAATAGTAATAATAAAAATAAATAATAATAATAATAATACATAATATATATAGATTATTATTACGATATGAATAATAATTATTCTTATTATATAATTATAATAAAATAATAATAATTATTATATTACAAAATAGTAATAATAAAAATAAATAATAATATAATAGATAATATCTATATAGACAGATTATTATACATATATTAATAATTATTATAGGATTAGAGATACGTAGAGATTAGGATTTATAAAATAAGGATTATAGAAGAAGAAGATAGAGAGAGAGAGAGATAGAGAGACTATATATAATTATTATTAGGGGATAGATATAATATATACGAGATATAATAAAAAGATATGTATATATATAATAATAATACACATATAATAATAATAATATAATACACATATATATATAAATATATATAATAATAATTAGTTTTATTATAAAATAATATATATACATATATGTATAATAATAATAACCATAATATAATATATATTATATTTATTTTTATTATATATCGATTAATATTATTATTTATATATATAATATAATAATAGTATATATAAATATATAAATAATAACATAAACAATTTTATATATATAATAATTTATATATATCATATATAATATATATTATAATAATAATATATGTATATAATAATAATATACATAGGGTGCGCTTGGTTCGAGGATATGATAAGTGATGGATAGATTAAAAAGTGGATAATGAGTTGATAAGTAAACTAATGGATAAGTTATATTGCGTTTGGTTCGTATGATTAATAAAGTATATAAGTACTATTGTGTTTGGTGTACTTGACAATTAGATGGTATAGATTATTTTATACCTAAAATGACAAATATACCCTCAAATAGATTTTGCACTTATTTTTATTATTTTATTTCAATTAAATTTAAATTGATCAAAATAAATTTATTTTTGTAATTTAATTATTAATAAATTATTATAATTAATTATTATTAATCAGAATACCCTCGAATATGTTTTGTACCGAACTTTTACATAAACTAGGAACCAAAAATTGGTATTCACAGCTCGTGTCCGAAACATATACTTCCATTTTGATGTCAATATATAAATTATGGACATTCAATTTCAAGTCAATACATATTTATAATTTCAAGTCTTCCATGCATTTCCATAACACAATTGCATTAGCGAAATAATCTTCTATCAAAGTAAAACACAATTAGGCTTTATTGTATAAAATGTTTATTTATAAATTTATTAATATACATACATATTAAACATTTTTAAATTAAATTAAAAATATTAATTTATTCAATAAATAAAATTAAAAGAGAACTTATAAACTACCTATTTAAAATAAATATTTATTATGAATATGAAATAAATTATGAGAAATTAATAATAATAATAATAATAATAATAATAATAATGGAAATACGAATAATAATAAGTTAAATTAATATTAACTATATTGAATAATAGATAAAAACAACCTCTAATACTGATAATAATAATAATAGTAATATTAATAAAAATTAAAAAGAAAATAATAAGAATAAGAATACTGATAATTAAATTAATTATATTATTAATAATACGAATGGTAATGAATATATTAGTAATAAATAATAAGTAACATAACATAAATAAGAAAAATAACATTTTTGACCATAAAAAATATGAAATAATAAATTATAAAAGTTATTTATTATTATTAAATATATTAATAATAAATAATAAGACTAATAATATTGATTTTAAAACTATTAATATATTCCTTATTATTATTATTATTATAAATGTGTTCCCGTATTATACAATTATTATTATTATTTTTGTTCTAGTTATTAGTAATCAAATTTTTATTATATCTTATTAGGTATATAATATTATTTTTTGTTTTAGTTCTTATATTTATTGGTATTATTTTACTAATAAGTATTATTCTTATTATTTATGTTTCTGTTATTATTTATTATATTTATTTCTTATTACTTATCATGAATTTTTTTATTATATATTTATTATTTTTATCATAAATTTTATTAAATTATTTCAGTTTAATTTATTCTAACTTATCATTGATTTTTTGTTGTTATTACTGTTCATTAATTATTTTTTACTATTAATTATTATTCATATTAATAATTTTATTGAAGAAGAAATATTAATTATTAAGGAAGACAAATAATAATATTATTTTGTTATTTGATTATGGGGGTATGTTGGTAATAAAGTACCCCAATCACTCTTTATCACACCATGTATGAGGTATAATTTATCAACCAAATTATGTACAAATAATATGTACAGTGCGGGCTTTATGTTGGCCCATCGGGCCATCCAGATAAAATATCCATGAGCCAATAGCAAGATGAAAAAGGTTGTGAAATCAATCACTATGTTATCCTTGAGCCAAACACAGCCATATAATAACAATAATATAATATATATATATTTGTATATAAATATATATAATAATAATTATTTTTATTATAAAATAATATATATACATATATGTATAATAATAATAACCATAATATAATATAATATATATATATATAATATTTATTTTTATTATATGTCGATTAATATTATTATATATATATAATAATAATAATAACAATAATAATATAAATTAAAATAATACAAATACAATAAATAATAATAATGTTGTAGGAAATAAGTTGTATTTTTTGGAGGGAATTTCAAATTCTGAAATAGTAAAAAATGTGGGAAAAGGGTAAATATGTCTTTTTATTATAAAGTGAGATTAGAATGTGATAAAAATGGTGTGATAAATTTTTTTTATACAACAAAGTAAACATTGGATAAATAAGTAATCTAAAGATTAATAATCCCTATCACTTAATCCAAACGGAGCCTAATAATATTCTACTCAATCTGCTATGCATGGCCCATATGAATTTCTTTCCCTTTATTTTAAATATGATGTCTGCTAATTTCCTTTGCTTGCTTCCATCTTATTCACGTGAGTAAGTTACTGATTTCCTTGTATTGCTTCTCACCTGTGATCCGTAGCCCAAATGCTGATTTTGTCCCATGATGATATGCCTCTTGCTGATTATTGTGCTGTGAATTTCCTGAATCGTCCCTTATCTCACGTGAATCTTTCAATACTATTGTGACGCAAATTCCCAGTAAGCTCTTCCTCATGTAACATGAATATTCTTCAACCCATGTATTGATTTGGGACGTGTCTTGTGCTGCACTTTATCTGAATCTTCTATTGTGCCTTGCATCTGACGTGTATGTCTCATGGTTTTTTTTAAACTCTAAAAATCTTCTGAACACCTCAAGTCACGTGAATCTGGACCTTGCATGAATTTGAATTTCATTTGCTGTCCGAGAAAATCTGCTACGTCCCACGTTAATTTCTTTGTGCAAGTCAACCTCCAGCCATCTAGATTTTGTGCCAAATCCCGACTCGCGATCGATCGGCTTCGATATTTTCATCCTTTCGGCATCGTTTTCAGCTCCTATTCTTCATTTTCTCGTACTTCTACGTAAATTCCTGAAATATGCAAATTAATACCAATAACTGTAATATTACTCAAGAATCACTATAAAATACTACTAGAAGACGTCGAAATATAAGTGCAAAAATGGCACTTATCAACTCCCACAAACTTATCACTTAATCGTCCTCGATTAAGCATTAAAATCACAAGATAGAGTTCATTCTCGATACTGGAGCCAATTATTTCATGACTTGCATTATTCTCAGAAATCTCACATGCACACATTCAAAAGTTGGACAATATATGTTTTCTCCTAAAATAAGCAACACGTCTCAAATTGGAACGTGTGTGCGTGATAGTCAATCTCAAGTTACATGCATATTTTCAAGATCAAATCATGCTAATCAAATCAAAGTCAAGATTATCGTTAAGCACCCCATAGGCCTATTTTCAAACAACTTCTCCACTAATGATAGTTACTCCCTAGACTTGGATCAAAAGGACTTTTTAAGCTTGAAGTGTAAGGACTTTGGTGTCGGTTTCAAAGCAAAGAGAGGATAAGCTCAAAGAAGAGAGTATAATCATATAAAGTTCACTTTTTAGCACATTGTCCGAGCTTCTCTTCTTTTCTCTAGCCTTGACCACTTTGGGTGTTTTTTTTTCTTTTTTCAAGGCTCTTTCTTTACATCTTTTCTTTTTCTCTATTTATCATTCATCAATCTTTTTCAATAAGCTTATCAAGATATAACAATTCATGTGCATCGAATGATATTCGTTATACTCCCTTAGGGTAAGGATATATTTTTTTGTTTAGGCTCATATAAGGGTAGATATAGTAAGTTTAAACAAGAATGTTGAATGGGGGCCTAATTATATGCAATGCATATACCATTCTTTTTTCAATAAGCTCAAAATGGGATACTAGGGAATAATATAAATCATGGTAAGCTAGAAAGGCTCAAACGTTTTTTAAAAATCGCCTAGATCATTTCCAAGTCAAGTTTGTAACTATAAAATTTCGCCTCATCATCAAATAGGTTCTAGGATAACTATAAGATGCTAAAGACAAACCATCAAATTCACAACAATCATCGCTATTCAACATACAATCCACAAGATCATGACTCAATGTGCTCAACATATTCCTCATTCTTGACATGCTAACTCAAAATAGGATATTCATGTACAAGTCCAACAATCATTAAAATTCAAGTTCAAATGCCTAGTGAGATCAAAATTCTCATTGAATAGTCACTACTATAATTCATTCTTTTATCAAGTTTGAACTCATAAAAAAAATTTAGCTCAAAATAATAGGACGATCAGGTGTCAATTAAGCACACAACATGTGGATAAAACAAGTAAAACATGCAAGCCAAACATTGTCCTCGTTGTTTAAAAGAATCAAAAGGGAAAAAGTAAACTCCCCTGATCAAGACGCTTGCATGAGGGTTGACGAAGATCAGCTTTTGAAAGCTCCACTGCTGTAGGGATTCATCGCTCCAACTAAGTACCTAGCAAGAGAAGAATACAAATAAAATAGTCGACTCGGGAGATAGTCAAAACTAAAAACAAAAACTAAAAATCAAATAACAAAACTAAATAGCAAAAGGATACGCTTGGGTTTCCTCCCAAGAAGCACTGATTTCTAGTCGTCGGCTTGACCATCAGAAGCAACCATCAAAGAGCGGCTGCCGCCCATAGTAAGTATCATATGATACAACAAATGGGTCTTCATTCAGTATGCCCTCAAGATTGGCATGATTGCAACAGTGTAAGCTCGTTGCTCCAACAACTTTCGGTTTGAAGTGGTAGGGATTCTTGACTTGGCTTCATATCTTGGAGGATGTAGTGCGGTGAAGTTGGCATCGAGGGAAAATACGGATCCATATATGGCATAGAACATGTCTCCATCGATGGGATCAAATCAGAATCTTCGCAAGTCTCTTCCTTCTCCAACATCACACTCGGCTCATCTTCACATGGGAACTCCTCGGATGACGTCTCTGACGTAGGCTCATTTTCTTGAAGAGGCTCAAGTTCCCTTGAATCTTCCATACTAGTAGGACCACTCCCCCAAACTTGGTTGTTTGAGTGATCATTGTCATGAAACCAAACTTGATTCGTATCCTCTTCTTTAGTAGGTATCGTCTCATTCTCTTGGCAGTTTGCTGATAATGTTTCCATTAGGATCACCATTTGCTGCTCCAAATGATGCATTGAGTTGGTCTGACCTTTAATCTTTTTCTCACATGATGCCATAAATCTAATTAAGGTATCCTCTAACTGAGTCATGACGTCTGTGGAACTATCTCTTTTCTTCGTGATGTTCAAATGGTTGGGGCGTATCATTAGGGTAATGAGGCTCTGGTGGGTATTGGTGACTCCAACCTTGTAGTGAAGGATCACAATACCAGTGGTAATCAAAGTCTGCCATATCATTGAACATGTGCAACACACTGTCCTCATCTCTATCAACCAGGGGACTCCCATTCACCGGTGCTCCACTGAATACCCATTCTCGTTCTGTGCATCCAGCCCTTTGAGAAAATTTTGCAGGAGAGTATAGTGAAAAGTTGTGATACCGAAATGTGTTGGACAATTCATTGAATCTCCCCCACGCTGCATAAAACGGCTCTGAATATTGTTGGGCAAATCGTGTGAAGACTTGTTGATGAAGCATCACAAGTACCTCGCAAGAAAAATAAATAAAACAAATAAAGTTTTTTTTTCAAATTAAATATATACAAAAGAAAAAAAATGGTTAAATTACAGTCAGAGCTTCTCGTATGATATTACTAAAGTTAGTCCCCGGGAATGGCGTCAAAAACTTGACCGTGGTTTATTTAAGCAATAAAATATCAAAGCAGCGCGATTATACCTCAAGTGCACGGTGTCAAGTTTTATTATAGATAGGAAGAATACGGATTGTCGAACCCACAGGGACTAACAAGCAAGTACCAAATAAGATGGTTTTAACTATATTTAACCTACGAAATTGAATTAATAAATAAACTATTAATTAATTAAATTAACTACTAATCCAACCAAGTCAATCAAAGTAAACGAGAAAAATCCGCTAGATAAGATTATCAAGATGTCGGCTCCGGTTGTAGATCCTCGCTCCTTCTCTTGCTTACTTCTCGATCATCACTTTAATCGCCTTGTTGGAGTTGTTCCAAAGTTATAGGGTTAGAAGGATGATAGATGGTGGCTGGTTGAAGATGACGTGATATGGAGGGAATTCTGGAAGGGGACGTAGGATGAGGCGTAGAAGTTGTGAGGGATTGAAGGAGAGGGGGCTGGACATGAGTGGTATGGAAGAGGCGTGTCCCCTTACCATCTGATGTGCTGCTCTCTTTATATGCTGCTACCTAATCTGCTGATCCCCTATCTTATGTGAATTTCTCGGCCCATTATCTTTGTCATGTAAATCTGCTCTTCCCAATATCTAGTTATCTCTAATAAATATTCTACTCAATCTGCTATGCATGGCCCATATGAATTTATTTCCCTTTATTTGAAATATGATGTCTGCTAATTTCCTTTGCTTGCTTCCAGCTTATTCACGTGAGTAAGTTACTGATTTCCTTGTATTGCTTCTCACCTGTGATCCGTAGCCCAAATGCTGATTTTGTCCCATGATAATATATCTTATTTCCTTCTTGTGTGATATCAATCTGCTGTTAAATATTTTCTTTCTACTGCAACGTGCATCTCTGATGCTCGATCTCCTCATATTTGCTGATATGCCTCTTGCTGATTATTGTGCTGCGAATTTCCTGAATCGTCCCTTATCTCACGTGAATCTTTCAATACTATAGTGACGCAAATTCCCAGTAAGCTCTTCCTCATGTAACATGAATATTCTTCAACCCACGTATTGATTTGGGACGTGCCTTGTGCTGCACTTTATCTGAATCTTCTATTGTGCCTTGCATCTGACGTGTATGTCTCATGGTTTTTTTTAAACTCTAAAAATCTGCTGAACACCTCAAGTCACGTGAATCTGGACCTTGCATGAATTTGAATTTCATTTGCTGTCCGTCAAAATCTGCTACGTCCCACGTGAATTTCTTTGTGCAAGTCAACCTCTAGCCATCTAGATTTTGTGCCAAATCCCGACTCGCGATCGATCGGCTTTGATATTTTCATCCTTTCGGCATCGTTTTCAGCTCCTATTCTTCATTTTCTCGTACTTCTACGTAAATCCTGAAATATGCAAATTAATACTAATAACTGTAATATTACTCAAGAATCACTATAAAATACTACTAGAAAACGTAGAAATATAAGTGCAAAAATGACACTTATAAGTAGTACACCGTTAGTTGACATGAATAACAATTCTCCAAGCATGCTAGTATAACACATATATACTCAAATATGCACCACATGCATGGACATGCTCGTAAGTGAACACCTATTCAACTTGTTCACTAAGTCTACCCTTCACTCATCCCTGGTTCTCTAACCACTGCTCTGATACCACTAATGTAAGGCATCACTATCTTAAGTGTGGAGTTAAGTGCATTAAGAGAGCTAAACATGCATTCATCATAGTATAAGGGTTCATGTTGATGCTTTGAGCTTAAGGATTACAGTGCCAAAATAAAACTTCCCAAACATGAATTAGTTACATTCCCACAAAACAAATGTAACAGCTATAGATTTACTCTACACGGTTGAGAAACTGTATAAAAAAAATTCATGTACTGCTATACCAGTAGCGCTCCTAACACAGCTCACTGCATCAACCATGTCCTTAGCCCTCCATGCTAAATGCTCTTACAGGAACAACCCCAAACCATGAACATATAATAATCAATATTCACAACAATATGATTATAATGTGTAAATGTATAAACCGTGAATACAAAGCGTTTCCTGTATTCCAATGCATTTAAAACTCTCCCTTTGGTTGTCCCTGTACCATAACCTATAATCAGAATCAATGGATTATAATGCGGTTCCACAAATGTCATGACATATATTCACCCACCCGCACTAATCACACATCATAGTCTTGTTATAACATTGTATTTTAATGCACATAGCTTTGTCATGACCGCAGCGCTAATACCCCTCGCTTCGACATATCAACGGCATCGAATAACCTCACTTTAATGTGACAGCGGCATTTACCTTTGCTTCAACATATTAGCTGCCAATATTCTTTCCACGCTATGATATGACAGCGGCAAGTATTCTCTCATCGCTTCAAATGACAGTGGCAAAGCATTAAAATCATCACTCGAGTATAACAACGACTATCCATAATATGCACCAATGCATCCAATATATATATGCAACCACAATGCATAATCCAAAATGTACAAATACATTTTACCGTTTGGTGCAGTACGTCTCTCTACGTACCTTTCCAAAATATGGGAATGTTGCAGGACTTTATCCCCTGCATTGTGTTGCCACCTGGGAAGGCTCTACGCAAGTGCACAACTCAATGTTAGAAGCCAAATCATAATCCAATACCAAAAATCCAACAAAATAACCAAAAATCTCATATTTCATATCTCGCGATCGATCGCCCAGGGGTGCCGATCGATCGCGAGATGTTATTGCCTACACATGCAAAATTCGTTAATCAGTGATCGATCGCCAAGTCCACGCGATCGATCGCGAGGCTCACCGATCGATCGCCCCAACTTGGCGATCGATCCCCAAATGCTTCTGTCCGCGTATCATGATGCTCGCGATGGATTGTTAAAATACACCGATCGATCGCGGATGCCTGTAATCGCAATTTTCGCCATTTTCACACATTTCACCCCTTCCAACTCATACCACTCCTACAACCTCAAACCCCAACCATCCAACATAACCAAAACTTCAATATGTTGGGATATGCCCTAAGACAAGTCATTAGATGATTGTTTTGACATACAATGTTTATGATTTTATGAATGGCAATTCTTTATTATATATTATTCTTTTAACTGTGCATTGTGAATTAATATATATGTTAATGTCCTTAGAATAATATTGTATTATTCTTAAAGATGTCCCTAGTCAAGTATTATCATGAATAGGGATAATGATAATACGTAGAGACTAGTATATGTTGATCGATGAATTGTTCATTGATATGAGATATCAAATCAACATATGGGTACATGTTAGAGAACGATGTACTGGACAGACCCACCATGAGAATGCAACATGGATAGCTATATGATCGTCATATGCAATTCTCATAGTGATAATAATGTATGAAATCCTTACGACTTGTGATCATCAGAGATCCCAACATAAGGAGTTATGTATCTTGATATCGTCAAACGTTACCCGTAACAGGGTAATCTATAAAGGCGACTATTGGATACACTACGAATTATGTAGAGGGATGTTGACTGATCGAGATAGGATTTGTCCCTCCTATATAACAGGAGATGTGTTTGGCCCTTGATCAAGTGAGAACTAAAATGCATGGCCATGCTCGAATGAGTCGATATGAGATATCGAGCTTATTCGTTTATTCTAGTTCTACTTGGGGATCAAGAAATAAAGATTGGATATACGAGTATGACTATTCCATGACTCGTGTTCAATCTAAACACAAAGGACAAAGGGATTAAGTTACATGATTAATATTATCATAAGTTCTAAAGGTTATGGCGAGTCACTGACATTCTTGTAATTTGGGTAGCATTGATGTGTTGCTAGATACCGCTCAATGCTTGAGACATAAAATGAGATTTTATGTCACTGCCAACATTACAAGATCCTATCGGGTCGCACAAAAGATTACATCGAGAAGGGAAATTAAATTCATGGGATGAATTAAATAATTAAGAGGAGTCTTAATTAATAATCATAATGATTAATTAAATCATGGGCTTAAGCCCATGAGGCTTTATGAAAGCCTTTAATTAATTATATAAAATATGATTGCAAGGTGTTTAATTAAAAAGACAACTTCATAACACAAAAACCCTACACAAGCTAAAAGCTCTCGGCCGCATCACTTGAACTCTCGGCCTCCTTCAAAGTCGTGAGGTTCTTGGTGGTTTTCGAGCCATCTTTCGATTGTGAATCGAGTTAGCTCCGTGTATCGGTTTAATAACTTGTCTAGCAACTTGTTATTAAACCATCCCTTCACCCGATTTGATCGTGTGGATACCGTTGAGGCAAAACTCATCGAGTTTTGCTAGTGACTCGGAGAAGGCGTTGGACGTTTGTGCTGCTCCGTGGATTCTACTTCAAACACGCTACAAGGGTAAGACCTTCGTATTCCTTTATCCGATATGAATCCCTATGTATAGATCTGCTGGTTTGTAATCCTAAAAATTTTATTCCGCTGCGTTGTATGCTCTTGGATAACTAACAGTGGTATCAGAGCCGTGTACAAGGCTCATATCGGATTTATGTGATTAAATTGTGTTAATCATATTAGAATTTATATTGCATGCTATTAAAACTGTATAAACATATATGATATGTTAATATCGAGTTTTGAAATTCATCGTAAAATTGTATTTGATATAATTGGCGAATAATTGTATACGATACACGAAAGCGTAAAATCGAGGTGTTGGCTCAAGGTGGTTCGACCACTTCATGACTTGACCCTCAGGCCGCCGCTAATGAGCTAGGGTTCGGACCCTTGGCTCATGCATGGGGCCGCGCCACTTCCAAGAGGCTAGGGTTTTGAACCCTAGTCACATAAGCTACTCGGCCGCCGCTTGGGCTAGGGTTTATCGAACCCTTGGCTCGAGATGGTCAAGCCGTCACCGTCATGGACCGTCCATGGTTGGACCGTGGCTTGTGGCTCATGGATTTTGGTGTTTCGAGCAAGTTGGCTCGATGAAAAACCAACATGGTGCAAGGCGGCTAGGGTTTGGAACCCTAGCGGCGCCGCACCCATGCCATCGGCTCGGACCATGTCGTGGGCTAGGGTTTTGAACCCTAGGCCCATAATTGGTCCAGCCGTGGTGCATGGTTGGTTCGAACCATGGTGGTTCGTAGCTAAGTCGCATTAAGTTCGTGGCATGTGATGTCCCGAGCGTACGATAATTTTTCAAAAATTATTTTACAGTTTTAATTAGAATTAAATTTAAAATGTTTAGAATTTAATTAATTAAATGTTAATGCATGCTTTATGTGTTGTTTGAGCATGGTGCGTGGTTATAGCCCTTTGACCTATTAGATAGGATTGTTGGATGTTTGTAATTTATAATACGACCTGCGTGTCGTGCCTTTCTCTATTTTATTCTAAATGTAATCCCTCCCCTATGTTCCCCTCGAATGTGAATCGAGGAATTCTATATCTTGTAAATAGTGTAGTTTATTTTATTGATGGTGATCAATGAAGATGGAGCATCGTGCCGGGATGAGGAGGCCATTCACAAATTGGAGCCAAAGGAAGGTGCTTGTGAAGTTACCTTAGGTTGACTCATAGAATTTTCTCATTGGCTTGAGAAAATCATTAGTAGGGGCTATAACCATGTCACGTTTAATTATGTATGTTGATGCATGATTTATCTTATGTTTTAGTTTGATAATAGTATTACACATATATGTAGATATGTATACAACTATATGTAGTGGACATATTTTAAATTATCAAATTAATCATGAGATCAATAAATCCCTCTAAAATATTAAGTTTTAGATGCCTTCCAAAATTAAAAGTACTCGTCAATAACTTCGATTGTACATGTGTGGGTTTGCCAAAGCAAAGCACCGTGGCAATCTTAGTAAGGCGCGAAAGGATAAAAGTGATATCCGTTATACTTTAATTGGGTACGACTTAACTAGGTTATCTCAATAGGATTGGGAACCTAGAGGCATGGGTTGGATTATAATTCATTTGATGAATTGAACAAAGTGTTGTTCGTCCAACTATCCAAGAATTATATGTGATATAATTGACAAAGTGTTGTCTACCTAAATAACCGAGTCTTGGGCGATTAGCCAAAGCTAACTCAAGATTAGGCGAAATATGGATCTTGGCCCACTAAAGGTTTTGAGGGTTGATATTTTTCCAAACAAAATAGTGGGAGTATCATTTAATATAAGACCATGTTAAATGATTTAAATCATAAACTTATTTTGCATATTTATATTGTAGATATCCATGGCAACTAACAACGTTACTAGCACTTTATCACTGCGATCGGTCCTTGAGAAGGACAAATTAAATGGGACGAATTTCCTAGACTGGCATAGGAACTTGAGGATAGTTCTCAAACAAGAAAAGAAACAATATGTCCTAGAGGAACCCTTGCCCGCTGAGGAACCTCCCCTAACAGCTACAAGAGCTGAAAAAGATGCTTACAAGAAGCATCAGAGTGACGCATTTGATGTTGGGTGCCTCATGCTTGCCACCATGAACTCTGAGCTTCAGAAGCAACATGAGGAAATGGAGGCGTTCGATATGATCGAACACTTAAAGCAGTTGTACCAACAGCAAGCTAGACAAGAGAGGTATGACGTCTCTAAAGCGTTATTTCAGTGCAGGATGGTAGAAGGAAGCTTAGTTGGAACTCATGTGCTCAAGATGATTGGGTACATTGAGAATCTGGACAAGCTGGGTTTTCCATTGGACCAAGAGTTGGCCACCGATGTGATCTTGCAATCGTTGCCTGAGAGCTTCAGTCAATTTGTAGTAAATTACAATATGACTGACATGGAAAAGACTCTACCACAATTGCTTGGTATGTTGAGAACATATGAAGCAAATACAAAGAAGACTAAGGCCACAAATGTTCTTATTGTGAATAAGGACAAAGGAAGGGCCAAAGCTAAAGGCAACAAGAAAGCAAAGAAAGTCTTTGCTAAATCTAAGCCAAAGTCTTATGCACTGAAGCCAAAGGGAGGGATAGCAAAGGAAGGGAACTGTTTCCATTGCGGTGAGACCGGCCATTGGAAAAGGAACTGCAAAGTATATCTGGAGGATCTAAAGAAAGGAAGTGTGACTTCCGCTTCAGGTATTTTTGTTATAGAAGTCAATTTATCTACTTCTTCATCATGGGTATTAGATACTGGATGTGGATCTCACATTTGTGTAAATGTGCAGGATCTCAAAAGGAGTAGGACATCGGCGAAAGGTGAAGTTGATCTCCGAGTTGGAAATGGAGCAAGAGTTGCTGCATTAGCTATAGGAGATTATCATTTAGCTTTACCTTCTGGTTTATCATTGATTTTGAAAGATTGTTATTTTTTGCCTTCTATTACTAAAAACATAATATCTATTTCTTGTTTGGACAAGTATGGTTTTTCATTTATAATAAAGGACAATTGTTGTTCTATTTATTTAAATGATATGTTTTATGCTAGTGCACAAATGGTGAATGATCTTTATGTATTAAATCTTGATATGCCTATCTATATCATAAATACTAAAAGGATTAAAAATAATGATTGTAATCCGACTTATCTCTGGCACTGTCGCTTGGGCCACATAAACGAGAACCGCATATCTAAACTTCATAAGGAAGGAGTATTAGATTCATTTGATTTTGAATCATATGAAACATGCGAATCTTGTTTAATGGCAAGATGACTAAAGCCCCTTTCAAGGGACATGTTGAAAGGGCAAATGTTTTATTGGGACTAATACATAGTGATGTATGTGGACCAATAAGTACACAAGCTAGAGGTGGTTTTCAATACTTCGTTACATTTACTGATGACCTCAGTAGATATGGGTATGTGTACCTAATGAAAATAAACATGAAACCTTTGAAAAGTTCAAAGATTTCAAGAATGAAGTACAAAACCAACTTGGCAAGAGTATCAAAATCCTTCGATCAGATCGAGGAGGAGAATACTTAAGCCAAGAGTTTCATGACTATCTAAAGGAATGTGGGATAGTCCCACAACTCACTCCTCCGTATACTCCACAATGGAATGGTGTATCCGAGAGGAGAAATCGAACCTTGTTGGACATGATTAGATCAATGATGAGTCATGCAGATCTTCCGATATCGTTTTGGGGACACGCTCTAGAAACAACGATTTTCTTACTGAACCGTGTTCCATCTAAATCAGTGGAAAAGACACCATATGAGATATGGACTGGGAAGCGTCCTAGTATGTCTTTTATGAAGATTTGGGGTTGTGAGGCTTTCGTTAGACGTCATGCCACTAACAAACTTGGACCCAAATCTGATAAGTGTTTATTTGTGGGGTATCCTAAGGAAACGAAAGGATACTATTTCTATTATCCCACCGAGAACAAAGTAGTTGTTGCTCGGACTGGTGTATTTCTTGAAAGAGAATTTATTTCTAGAAAAACCAGTGGGAGAAAAATAGAACTTAGTGAAGTTCAACCACAAGAAAACACTGAACCTGAGATTGAGATGGAAACAGAGCAGGCACCGCAAGCTGTTGTGGAAGAAACACCTGCTCAAGAGACACAAGCCCAGCGTAGGTCTGTAAGAGTACACCGGGAGCCACAGAGATATGGATTTCTTGTGACTCAACAAGGTGACTTACTACTTATTGATGAGGATGAGCCGTCATCTTATCAACAAGCTATAATGGGCAATGATTCTGAGAAATGGCAAGAGGCCATGAAATCTGAGATGGAATCCATGTATACAAACCAAGTATGGACTTTGGTTGATCCACCTGAAGGGGTACGACCCATAGGGTGCAAATGGATTTTCAAGAAAAAGACCGATATGGATGGTAACGTACAAACCTATAAAGGTCGGCTGGTTGCAAAAGGATTCAAACAAATTCATGGTATTGACTATGATGAAACCTTTTCACCAGTGGCCATGGTTAAATCCATAAGGATCTTACTTGCAATAGCTGCATTTCATGATTATGAAATCTGGCAGATGGATGTCAAAACAGCTTTCCTGAATGGAAATCTGCTCGAGGATGTGTACATGACACAGCCCGAGGGTTTTGTCGATCCAAAGGATGCTGGAAAGATATGCAAGCTACAACGATCCATTTATGGATTGAAGCAAGCTTCTCGGAGTTGGAATCTTCGTTTTGATGATGCAATCAAAGAGTTTGGTTTTATCAAAAATGAAGATGAACCTTGTGTCTACAAGAAGGTCAGTGGGAGCGTAATCATTTTCCTAGTGTTGTATGTAGATGACATACTTCTTATTGGAAATGATATCCCTGCCTTGCAATCTGTAAAGATTTGGCTAGGGAACTGATTTTCGATGAAAGACTTAGGAGAAGCCACCTATGTATTAGGAATCAAGATCTATAGAGATAGATCGAGAAGGCTTCTTGGTCTAAGTCAAAGTACATACATAGACAAGGTGCTTAAATGGTTTAGCATGCAAGAATCAAAGAAAGGATTCGTGCCTATGACGCATGGCATTTATCTCTCGAAGGAACAGTGTCCTTCAACACCAGATGAGAGACAACGCATGAGTAAGATTCCATACGCGTCAGCTATTGGATCTATCATGTATGCCATGATATGTACTCGTCCCGATGTATCGTATGCTTTGAGCATGACGAGCAGATATCAAGTTGATCCAGGTGAAGGTCACTGGATTGCTGTCAAGAACATCCTGAAGTACTTGAGAAGGACTAATGATACATTCTTGATTTATGGAGGTGAGAAAGAGCTCAATGTAATGGGTTACACTGATGCAATCTTCCAAACCGACAAAGATGATTTTCGATCGCAATCAGGATATGTGTTTTGCCTAAGATATGCAAAGTACCAACAGATGATAATGTATCTGACCCATTGACGTAGCCACTGTCACAGCAGTAGCATGATCGTCATACTAGATCTCTAGGCATTAAGTGTATGTCTGATTGGTCTTAGTGCAAGTGGGAGATTTGTTGGGATATGCCCTAAGACAAGTCATTAGATGATTGTTTTGACATACAATGTTTATGATTTTATGAATGGCAATTCATTATTATATATTATTCTTTTAACTGTGCATTGTGAATTAATATATATGTTAATGTCCTTAGAATAATATTGTATTATTCTTAAAGATGTCCCTAGTCAAGTATTATCATGAATAGGGATAATGATAATACGTAGAGACTAGTATATGTTGATCGATGATTGTTCATTGATATGAGATATCAAATCAACATATGGGTACATGTTAGAGAACGATGTACTGGACAGACCCACCATGAGAATGCAACATGGATAGTTATATGATCGTCATATGCAATTCTCATAGTGATAATAATGTATGAAATCCTTACGACTTGTGATCATCAGAGATCCCAACATAAGGAGTTATGTATCTTGATATCGTCAAACGTTACCCGTAACAGGGTAATCTATAAAGGCGACTATTGGATACACTACGAATTATGTAGAGGGATGTTGACTGATCGAGATAGGATTTGTCCCTCCTATATAACAGGAGATGTGTTTGGCCCTTGATCAAGTGAGAACTAAAATGCATGGCCATGCTCGAATGAGTCGATATGAGATATCGAGCTTATTCGTTTATTCTAGTTCTACTTGGGGATCAAGAAATAAAGATTGGATATACGAGTATGACTATTCCATGACTCGTGTTCAATCTAAACACAAATGACAAAGGGATTAAGTTACATGATTAATATTATCACAAGTTCTAAAGGTTATGTCGAGTCATTGACATTCTTGTAATTTGGGTAGCATTGATGTGTTGCTAGATACCGCTCAATGCTTGAGACATAAAATGAGATTTTATGTCACTGCCAACATTACAAGATCCTACCGGGTCGCACAAAAGATTAAATCGAGAAGGGAAATTAAATTCATGGGATGAATTAAATAATTAAGAGGAGTCTTAATTAATAATCATAATGATTAATTAAATCATGGGCTTAAGCCCATGAGGCTTTATGAAAGCCTTTAATTAATTATATAAAATATGATTGCAAGGTGTTTAATTAAAAAGACAACTTCATAACACAAAAACCCTACACAAGCTAAAAGCTCTCGGCCGCATCACTTGAACTCTCGGCCTCCTTCAAAGTCGTGAGGTTCTTGGTGGTTTTCGAGCCATCTTTCGTTTGTGAATCGAGTTAGCTTCGTGTATCGGTTTAAAAACTTGTCTAGCAACTTGTTATTAAACCATCCCTTCACCCGATTTGATCGTGTGGATACCGTTGAGGCAAAACTCATCGAGTTTTGCTAGTGACTCGGAGAAGGCGTTGGACGTTTGTGCTGCTCCGTGGATTCTGCTTCAAACACGCTACAAGGGTAAGACCTTCGTACTCTGTTATCCGATATGAATCCCTATGTATAGATCTGCTGGTTTGTAATCCTAAAAATTTTATTCCGCTGCGTTGTATGCTCTTGGATTACTAACACAATATACTACACAAAATACAACAGTATCATCAAAACTCAAACATCAATACATAAAAACACCATATATCAAAATCAATCCCTTTTTCCCCCAAAAAGCAAACCCAAAACTTTTCAAAACATAGTTAAAGTGGAGGGTTCATTACCACTAAAGCTTCAAATCCTTAGAAAGACACAAGCAAAACCAAGTTTGGAACTCCTTCTCCTTCCTCCTCCTTTAATTGGGCGATTTTGGGGGTTTTGGGGAAGGGTTGAGTGTTAATGAAGAGTAAGGGTATGGTATAGTAGTACAATAGTGGGTTTAGTTTGTGTCCTAGTATTTAGCATGATGTAATAAAATATCCCTACTTGATATTTTAAAAGCATTTACCATAAAATGCACCATAACCAATATTAACATGATTTCCCCTCATTATGTAGAATCAATCTAAATTATATCATGCTAAAAAAACACAATTCCCAACAGTGCACCACATGCACCCTGAAATGTACACCCAGTTCATGCACCGCATAACTATACATTTCCCAATCATAATAATCATAACACCATAATTATTATTAAAAGCCATAAAACACAGGATTAATTTCGGGGATATCACAACTAGATACCTATAGCTATCACACATTTATTTGACTTCATCTCTCAATCTCAGTCTGAAATCCACGGTATGAGTTATTAATTCATATCATAAAATCATCTCTCGATCTCAATTATGATACTAACATCATCCAAAGGTTAGCTAATCCTTCAAAAGCATTAAAATCATAAAAACATACACAAAATTATAATGATTCAATCAAATAAATAATCATCAAATTTAGGTTTAAAACAAATGTTTGCCTAGCCTCGATAAATAAATTTAGTTCATCATATTTACATCACAAAATCAAACCTAAGCATGAATAATCCAAAATTAATCGAAACTAAAATTCAAAAGACAAAAATAAACTCCCAGCATCGACTCCGATTGTAGATCCTCGCTCATTCTCTTGCTTCCTTCTCGATCGTCTCTTTAATCGTCTAGTTGGAGTTGTTCCAAAATGAAAAGTCTGATTATTGGTGTGATTTTCGTCCACTATTTATAGAAGAGGGGAAAATATGAAACTTTCTTGTTGGACACAAACTCTAACAGGAAAGATTTTTCAGAATTCCCCTACGGCGATTGATGTGACTAGAAATAGACACATCTATTACGCTTAATTGTCTACGATTTGGTAATATTTTGATGGATAAATTGATACATATGCTACCTAATCGTATATTTGTGTAAATGTAGGGAAAAGTGAATAAATCAAGCTAAAATGATGAAAGAAGCAATAAAGTTGAAGAAAAGAGGAAAAAACCGGAATCAAAGACACATGTTGCTCCTTTCTCCTCAAATTTCTATGTATTCCAGCCAAGTTTTGGGAATGTGGTCCATATAAAAGTTGTAGAACTTTGAGTTATCTTCGCGTGGACAGCTGACTCGTCGAATTCGGAGTTTGTATGTGAAAGTTATGGCCAAAATACAAAACTCGCCAGAAAAATGGAGGACAGGCGTAATTACGCCATTCACAGGCGTAATTACGCCAACGCTACGGCATTACAGGCGTAGCTACGCCACTTTCAGGCGTAATTACGCCTATAGAATTTTGGAAAATTAAAATTCTTGATTTCTTTCCTTTCCACATGGATTTTACCCTACTCCATCAGCCTCCATACCTCATATACACGATTTTTACCTCATTTTAAGCATAATTTCATACTCTTAGAATATTTAGAGATTTTAGATTAATTTTCTTTAAAAGTTTTCTTCAAGAACGACGAAGAACGGAACCGGAATTGACAAGCCGGAATCGTGATTTATATTAGTAATTTCTTTTCCTTTATTTATTTAATGTTTTCCATTGAATTTTTATTGCTTTTAGATTTAATTATGCTAGGCTAAAACCCTTCGATTCTTGGTTGAAGGGATACCTACTCTTGGATTTAAATCTTTTATGAAAATTCGGTTTGATTGTTGAATTAATCTTCGATTTCAATTGGTTTCTCAGAATTCGAATTCCATGATTGTTGTGCTTGTGTATTAGACCGATCACCTAATATTCAATAACATAATCGATAGTTTGCTAAGAAACAACTAAGATTAATAATTAACCGGCTGTAGGTGTTATTGAATTCTTAGGAGAAACGATTGAGTAATCAATTCTAACGGCTGTAGTTTTTATTGATTAGCTTTGTCGAACTCATTAGTTTTGAAAACTATCATTGATTTAATCATTAACGGCTGTAGTGGTGATTAGAGATTTGGTAAGGGTTGAATTGAATGCTGTTTTCCCTTTGACTACGAATAAGATGAGTATGAATTGAATTTCCAATCGATAGATAATTGAAAGAATTCGAATGTTTTGATTTGATGACTAAAAGATAATTTTCCAAAAGTACGGTTACCTGAAAACCAAGAATCGTTTTAATCCCATAAGTTTTAATCATTTTAGTTAGACTCGTTAATTAGTTTGATATTTGCTAAGTAGTAGTAATCAAGTCCAAACCCCCCATTGTTACTAGTTCTTTGATAATTGACACAAAATAAATTTACCTTCCCTGTGAGATCGATCCCTACTTCCACTACTACATATTTTTGTTATTAACTGAAGAAGGGTTAATTTGGGCGTACACGATAAACGCTACCAAATTTTGGCGCCGTTGCCGGGGAGGGCAACATTTATTTGTGTCGATTTTTTTTTTATCCCGCATTACTACTTTGGTTTGTTAATGAGTACAGGTGGATCGTTCAATCACGAAGATAACTTTCACTACGATCCTGAGATTGAGAGGACGCTACATCAGAGAAGGAGAGAAGCAAGGCTGCTTGAAGAGGAAGAAATGAACAACATGGCTGCAAATCAAAGCTTGAGGCAGCTCGCAAATCCTAACTTGGATCAACAACCGCTCTGCATCAGTTTCCCTGCTCTGGCCAATAACGTAAATTTTGAACTCAAATCTGGTTTAATTCACTTATTGCCATCTTTTCATGGTCTTGCAGGTGAAAACCCACATAAGCATCTGATGGAATTCCACGTGGTGTGCACTACCATGAAGCCGACCGGAATCACTGAGGATCAAATAAAGCTAAGAGCGTTCCCGTTTTCTCTAAAGGACGCTGCAAAAGACTGGCTCTTCTACTTACCATCCGGATCGATCACCACGTGGAATGACTTACAAAGAGTATTCCTAGAAAAGTACTTCCCAGCTTCACGGGCAACGAACTTGAGGAAAGAGATATATGGTGTGAAGCAGCTCTACGAGGAATCACTACACGAGTACTGGGAGAGATTCAAGAAGTTGTGCGCAAGTTGTCCACAACACCAGATAAGTGAACACCTTCTCATCCAATACTTTTATGAAGGTTTACTTTCTTCTGACAGGAACTTAGTGGATGCGGCAAGCGGAGGAGCATTTATAGACAAAACAGCGGAGGAAGCTAGAAGGTTGATAGTTAACATGGCGGCCAACTCCCAACAATTCGGATCTGTGCGCCATGGACAACCGCAAAGAAAAGAGGTAAACGTATCAAACTTAGAACAACAACTGATAGACCTCACTTTTCTTGTGCGTGGTATGGCAGGTGGAAATGTAGGAAAGACAAAGCCGTGTGGAATCTGTCTGGCTGCGAACCACTCCACAGACGCATGCCCCTCACTACAAGAGACAACCACGGAGAACGTAAATGCTGCAGGAGGATTCCCAGGTCCCCCACAAAGGAATTATGACCATCCACCAAACAACTACAATCAAGGGTGGAGGGACCATCCGAACCAAGGCTATGGAAACCCACAGATGCACCAACCTCAACCCTACAGACCGCCATATCAGCGACCTCCACCACCGCCAGTGCACCCTCCCTTTGACAGGTTAGAACATAGCATTAAAATTATTGCTGAAAATAGCTTGCAATTTCAACAGGAGACGAGGGCAAGCATCCAGAGCTTGACGACGCAGATGGGACAATTGGCAACTTCAATCAGCAAGATCGAAGCAAGGATTTCAAATGGACTGCCATCACAACCAGAGATGAACCCCCGGGAAAATGTGAGTGCTATCACAGTGAATGTGAATGAAGATGCAGCTGAAGAAAAGGTGGTACTGACACCATCCCAAAAAGAAGAGATGACGGAGACAGAGACAGATGTTGAAGAGCCAATGCAAGGGGAGGAACCACGAGGTAAGTACCACAAACTTTCTGAATATAAAGAACCACCCCCTTTCCCCCAAGCATTGAAGGACAATAGGAAAGGTGCCGGACTCAAAGGCCTCTACGAGATGAGTCCACGCTACAAAGAGCAAGCCCCATTGCATGAAACCGTGAATGAGGATCGAAACAAGGAACACAAGGGGCAGCCCAAGGTCGAGCTCAATGACAATGTTTCGGCGGATAACCAAAGAAGCATCCCCATTAAATGCAAGGACCCAGGTATGTTCTTTATCCCATGTGAGATTAGAGGTATTAAGATTGAGAAGGCTATGCTCGATTTAGGGTCGTCCATAAATGTCTTGCCTTACTCAATGTACTCTCAACTGAAGATGGGACCTTTAAAAAGAAATAGAGCAGTTATTCACTTAGCTGATAAATCCATGGTCACACCTAAGGGGATAATAGAGGACGTAGTTGTGCATGTAAAGAATTTGGTCTTCACAGCCGATTTCTATGTCTTAGACATGAGAAATGGTGATCCTTCTAGTCTAATTATTTTAGGAAGACCATTCTTGAAATCATCAAATTCAGTAATCAATATGAATAGCGGTTTGATACCCATGGAGTCTAATGGTGAAATTGAAAAATTCAACATGTATGAACCCATTAAACCTCTTGAGCATTCTAGTTACGCTATTGATGTACATGATGATTATGATTCTGATTTTGATAATGATGAGTTGTGGGAAATGGGAAAGGCTACTGATGGCCTTGACGAGAAGAGAGGTATGGATCCCCCTCCTATGCATACTGTTCATACTATTGCTGCTTTATCTACTCATGATACTGCTGATCCTCTTATTTCTCAATTGCAGGATCGTACCATTGGAAAGAAGCATCCTCCGGATCGACCATGTCAATCACGTGCCGAAGGAGTAAGGACTGAGGACGACCACTCAAAGGGCAACAGGCCGAAATACCGAGGAGTGAAGAAGATATTGAGGTGGTTAAGGAAGGATAGAGCAACACTGCATCAACCACCTTGATAGAGGACTGGTGTCGGGCCACCGACGTTAAACAGAGGCGCTGCTTGGGAGGCAACCCAAGGGGAGTTAGTTTCCCTTTTACCCTTTTATTTTTATTGCTTTATAGTTTAAACTTGTCTCATTTCTTATATTTTTGCCTTACATTGGGGACAATGTAAGATTTAAGTATGGGGGAGGGATTAGTAGTTAGTTTTGCTTTCCTATTACAAAAATACAAAAAAATCGAAAAATTTAAAATTTTGAGCTCATAGTTAGTAATGAATGCATGCTTATAATCACTAGCCCATGATGAAACCTAATTGATAGCATGCATGTTTTTGAACATAGGTGAATTGTTAACCTTGGAACACTTTGAACTCTAATGCAAAGTGTGCTTTAACTTAGTAGTTGAATATTTTGAGCACACTATTGTCATGACTTGTGAAGTGTGCATCACTTAGTGAAGATTGTGTAAATTTTGTGATAGTCTTAAGAAGTCTCTAATACATGCTAGAACTTAACTACATGCTCTTTGAGGCGTATGTCTAGACTACTTGCAAACATGAAAGTGATATAGGCGATCTTTGATGCGTTTGAGCCTTTCAAGCCTACCATATAAACAAAATCATTCTCTAGTACCTATTTCGAGCCTTAAATGTAAAAGAATGGTAGTATGCTAAGCATACTAAAGACCCCCATTCAACATTTATTGACTAGCTTATCATCCTACCCTTTAAGCCTAAATGTAATTTTAATCCATACCTTTTAAGGGAGTATGATGTATTTCATTCAAATACACTTGGGAATCATTGAAGTTTATTTGTGAGCTTAATTGTCAAAAGAATGGAATGCATGAAAGAAAAAGGGATGCCTTGAAAAATAGATGAAAAATATGACTCCAAGGGGAGCCAAGGCACAAAAGAAGCAAAGTGTTGAAATAGACCTTGTGAAAAAGAACAAAGTTGAAAAATTCATACAAGAAGAGAAGCTTTTAGTGTGCATTTCATCATACTCTCTTGTTTGAATATCCTTACCCTTTCTTTCATAAGCCAATACCTAGGCCAAGCTACAAGCTAATTAAGACCTACTTGATTTGTGTTTGCAAAGTAGCTAAGATAGTGGAGAAGAGTGTGCAAGTGAGCTTATACTTGTGTTAGTGTATGACTTGAACTATTATGGCTTTGCATATTTTGAATCTAGAATTTGTACACAACACTTGTTTATGACCACACACACACGTTCACTACTTCGTTGGGTACGAAATGTTTAGGGATTGAACTTGTTCCACTGTTAACTTTTCACCGCCGTTCATTATTATGCATGTTAAAATTGTTGAGGCAGTAAAGTGAGGACAAGTTGCTTTGCTATGAACCTATGAGCCAACCAAAAATATTGTAGGTTTGATTGTTTACTCGAGGTCGAGTAAAGAGTAAGTATGGGGGTGTTTGATGTGACTAGAAATAGACACATCTATTACGCTTAATTGTCTACGATTTGGTATATTTTGATGGATAAATTGATACATATGCTACCTAATTGTATAATTGTGTAAATGTAGGGAAAAGTGAAGAAATCAAGCTAAAATGATGAAAGAAGCAATAAAGTTGAAGAAAAGAGGAAAAAACCGGAATCAAAGACACATGTTGCTCCTTTCTCCTCAAATTTCTATGTATTCCAGCCAAGTTTGGGAATGTGGTCCATATAAAAGTTGTAGAACTTTGAGTTATCTTCGCGTGGACAGCTGACTCGTCGAATTCGGAGTTTGTATGTGAAAGTTATGGCCAAAATACAAAACTCGCCAGAAAAATGGAGGACAGGCGTAATTACGCCATTCACAGGCGTAATTACGCCAACGCTACGGCATTACAGGCGTAGCTACGCCACTTTCAGGCGTAATTACGCCTATAGAATTTTGGAAAATTAAAATTCTTGATTTCTTTACTTTCCACATGGATTTTACCCTACTCCATCAGCCTCCATACCTCATATACACGATTTTTACCTCATTTTAAGCATAATTTCATACTCTTAGAATATTTAGAGATTTTAGATTAATTTTCTTTAAAAGTTTTCTTCAAGAACGACGAAGAACGGAACCGGAATTGACAAGCCGGAATCGTGATTTATATTAGTAATTTCTTTTCCTTTATTTATTTAATGTTTTCCATTGAATTTTTATTGCTTTTAGATTTAATTATGCTAGGCTAAAACCCTTCGATTCTTGGTTGAAGGGAAACCTACTCTTGGATTTAAATCTTTTATGAAAATTCGGTTTGATTGTTGAATTAATCTTCGATTTCAATTGGTTTCTCAGAATTCGAATTCCATGATTGTTGTGCTTGTGTATTAGACCGATCACCTAATATTCAATAACATAATCGATAGTTTGCTAAGAAACAACTAAGATTAATAATTAACCGGCTGTAGGTGTTATTGAATTCTTAGGAGAAACGATTGAGTAATCAATTCTAACGGCTGTAGTTTTTATTGATTAGCTTTGTCGAACTCATTAGTTGAAAACTATCATTGATTTAATCATTAACGGCTGTAGTGGTGATTAGAGATTTGGTAAGGGTTGAATTGAATGCTGTTTTCCCTTTGACTACGAATAAGATGAGTAGGAATTGAATTTCCAATCGATAGATAATTGAAAGAATTCGAATGTTTTGATTTGATGACTAAAAGATAATTTTTCAAAAGTACGGTTACCTGAAAACCAAGAATCGTTTTAATCCCATAAGTTTTAATCATTTTAGTTAGACTCGTTAATTAGTTTGATATTTGCTAAGTAGTAGTAATCAAGTCCAAACCCCCCATTGTTACTACTTCTTTGATAATTGACACAAAATAAATTTACCTTCCCTGTGAGATCGATCCCTACTTCCACTACTACATATTTTTGTTATTAACTGAAGAAGGGTTAATTTGGGCGTACACGATAAACGCTACCAGCGATCGATCGCCTGTTCCTTGGGATCAATCACGAGCTTCGAACTTTTATTTTTTCAATGCAATGCCTTCGGCGATCGATCTCCTTTCCTTCTGCGATTGATCGGTGAATTGTACGTGAATGCAAGATCAATCGATGATGGATCCAAGATCGATCGCTGGTCGTGAATTTTTCAACTTTTGGGATTTTGCCATTTCTTCGACGTGTTCGCTCGGTTTGGTCAATTTTCATCATTTTTAGCTCATTCATCCACTTTTATGCACTTAGGCCTAGATTCCTGAAGCATACAAATACCAAAAGCGTAAAATCGTCCAGGAATCAATACGAAAGCCACTAGAAAATTACCGCAAAATAAGTGTAAAAATGAAATCTATCTCATCATTCATGGCATCGAACCACAACTTGGATTATTTACTTTCCGTCGCTTGTGAAAACGTCTCATGATCATTCTCAGCTCAAATATTATAGTCAGATTCTTGTAGATACACAATATAATCACTAGGAATTGCTGATCTCCTCATTCTAGTTGACCTTCTCAATGTTGCATCAACAGTTTCCTCTAAGATAGTATCATGTTGTTCAACGGGGTTCTCGACAGTATTTGGAATCTGTCGATCATCAAGAACTACTAGATCATGATCAACTACCTATAGAATCTATAAGACTGGTTCATCAACATGCATATGAACTTGAGGGCAGTTGTAAACATCAATCAATTGATCACTTACAGTGGATGAATGAGCATCATAATGATCTTTTTCAGAACTAATTTACTGAAATCGATCGCTCCCACTAATCAAGTCATTCTCAAGAAATTTCGCAGTCCTCGATTCCACGAATTTAGTAATGTGGGATGGACAGTAGAAATCTATACCCCTTAGACGTTTCAGCATATCCAACGAAATACCTACTAATGATCCTCGGGTCCAACTTATTTTCATGTGGATTATAAACTCTTACCTTAGATGGACATCCCCAAATGCGTATATGTTGCAAACTCGATTCCAACCTTTGCATAACTAAAAAGGTGTCTTAGAGACAACCTTGGTTGGAACTCGATTTAATATATACACTGCCATTTTAAGAGCTTCAGTCCACAATGACTTAGGAAGTTTAGAACTACTAAGCATACTACGCACCATTTCTATTAATGTCCGGTTTCTTCTTTCTGCCACAACATTTTGATTTGGAGAACCATGCCTAGTGTATTGGGCAACAATCTCATGCTCCTGAAGAAACTTAGGAAATGGACCAGGTGCTTGTCCACATGTATCTACCATAGTATTCACCACATCTATCTGATCTCACGATCTTTTTGCTTACCGCATTGTTTCTCTACTTCAGCCTTATATGCCTTAAAAGCATCCAACACTTCATACTTATTATGAAGCAAGTAGAGATACCTATAACGTGAATAATCATCAATGAAGGTGATGAAGTATCTTTGACCATACGAATCCATATCAGGACTACAAATATCTGTGTGTATGATCTCCAATATATCAGAACTCCTCTTAGCACCTTTCTATGACATGTTGGTCTGCTTACCCTTAATGCAGTCCACACAAGTGTCAAAATCAGTAAAATCCAAAGCACTAAGTACTTCATCATTCACCAAACTTTAAATTCTATTATTGAAGATATGACACAATCTCTGGAGCCACAATATATAAGAATTCTAATTCAAAAAACACATCTATTAATATCAATCATGGATTGTAGAACCAACATCAATCCACCATGTTTTATGATTAACCTCAATCATATCGGATTTATAACAGACAAATAAGAATTGAGTACAAGTCATTGCTGGAATCTAGGACAATCTTTCTTAATGTGATCCTTTGTGAGGGCTCAATCCTAATAATGTGATTAGTTATCACACAATTATAATTATAGCGTAAACAGCGGAAGATTTGTTTAACATTTAGTAACATGTGGCCCTAAAAATTTCGGCATGACCTCGTCGCACGAGAAACATACCACCAATACCAATAGTCAAAATATATATAGATACCATCAGTTTCATCTCCATCAACACAAATCAAACTATGAAACACATATCCATACTGAGTAAAATAAACTACAGATACATAAACTCCTTACACTCCAGGTACACACTCCTGGTACATATACAACTGGGATAAGGAGGAAAATAAACCTCTCAAGTGTGGCTCCCACCGGATGTGTACTCTCTGGGGTTCTGGCCACCTGTACTACCTGCCATTGTCCACACACAAAGACAACAACAACCCCCCTTGGGGGTGAGCAAAAGCCCAATATGGAACGATCATGGAATATACATCATGTATCTATAAAATGATATATGAAATGAAATGCAATGCATGTCATGTCATGTCGGTATCATACACCCATCCGCTGGGTATCTCGGAGCCAATAAATGAAAGTCCAAATACTACATAGCTAAGCTCGAGCATGCCAAGCAAAGGAATGTCTATATGATGCGTCGTCAAAGCGTCACCGCATCCCAGCTCTTGACATCAGATCATAACATACAGATGACATCAGCAAGGCGCCACCTTATAACAGTCTCAATAAATAGGGATAATCCAGAGGATGACGTCGGCAAACGCCACCAATCCCCATATCAACAAATCATAGCAATCGTAAGGGTCACGAATCCCTATGCCTTTTATGCCACTTAATGCCAGTAGTAGAACCGTGTACAACCCTTATGATTGATCGAATCCAAAATAATACGGTATCAAAGAATCGTAGCTCAACATGTATGTCATGCATCGATGTATGTATAAAAACTGATGTGTGTTAACAAAACATTTATTTTCATACATCGATATACAATTATGAATGCCATGAATGCCACATAATTTAAATAAAATCACGTAGCCACGTAAATTCAAGTAATTCACAGAAGTCATCAAATCATATACCAACTGATACAGATACATGTTGTATGTTACCCGATCGCAACATACCTTTACTTCTCGATATCCGAGCTTGTAGAGTTGATGTATTCACTGTATATCAATGAAATTCACAATTCACTAAATTAATCATTAAAAATTGGTTATCAATTGTAGTCATAGCTGAACCAATTTAGGGTAATTAAATTGATGCGATTATATCATGATTTAATTTGCTAAATTATTTTTAACCAATTCCAATTCTGTTTCAACAATGATAGTCCAAATTAACTGGTAATTATCGAAGCAAAGTCGGAAAAATCGAATATCTAATTTTACCCAATTTTTGCACAGTGTCACGCACGTTTTTTCTCCAATTCCGGCGAGCTCCGGTGGCTTTATGGGCGGCGACCGGTTCAGAAACCTTTGTCCAGGTGAGGAGTAGAGATTTGGTGTATTGCTTCGTCCAATTGGTTGTAAACTCGAAGAAATCGAATCAAAAGCCCAGAAACCCTAATCTGTGCAAGTTTGTCCGTTCCAGGTAAAATCGAACACCTTTTCGAACACCAAAGTTTGATTATCTGGTATGTAAATGTGCGCGTGAGAGTTAGGAACACGGTGGTAGGTCGGTATCGTTGAGAGGTGGTCAGACGGCGGAAAACGAAGCTAATTTATAGGCGATGGTCGGTGAATCGCGCTAAAACTTTGTGTTTTCGCACCTTTTAGTAGGTGTCCACGATTCAGTGTGTGTTTTACCTGTGTTTACTGTGTGTTTTACGTCCTACACCGATATATATTAATTCCCGACCAATTATGAACATCGGGGTGTCACCGGTGTACTGGTGCATGTACAGTACATGTACAGTCCACACCTGACTTCGTGTCCCTACTTCAATCACAAAATGTTTTATATCATTTTAATAAAAAATTTAATTAAATGTAATTAACGTTAATCGAACGTTGGGGCATCACATTTCTCCCCCATTAGAAAAGATTTTGTCCCGAAATCTCCAGCTTACATACTTATGACATTACAAGCACATATCATATCACCAGTCATAATACATATCAAAACTAAATTCAGAATACAGATCAGAATATAAACTCGTATACATGGAATACAATGGAACAGAATCAAACAAATGTGGATAAGATTCTCGCATCTTGCTTTCCAATTCCCACGTTGATTCTTCCACGCCATGTCGTGTCCATTGTACTCGTACCAACGGAATAGATTTGTTACGCAATACTTTCTCCTTCCGATCCAAAATGCAAACTGGATGTTCAACATAGCATAACGAAGGATCAAGTTCAACCTCATCAGGCTGGAGTACGTGTGCTGGATCAGGTTCATATTTCCGTAACATAGAAACATGAAATACATCGTGAATGGCGGATAAGGCTGGAGGTAATGCCAACCGATAAGCAATATCTCCAACTCGATCAAGAATCTCATACGGGCCAACATATCGAGGTGATAGTTTGCCTCGCATGCCAAAACGAACAGTGCCTCGAAATGGAGATATTTTCAGAAATACACGATCACCTTTCTGAAATTCTAAGGGTCGTCTTCGCTTGTTAGCATAACTTGCTTGACGATCCTGTGCGGCCTTCATACGCTGTCTAATTAACTGAACTTTTTCATTCATTTCTTGTATCATATCAGGTCCAGTCAATTGTTTTTCACCAATTTCTTCCCAGAATAAAGGTGATCTACAACGTCTTCCATATAATGCTTCAAACGGTGCCATATCAATGCTCGTCTGGTAGCTATTATTATAAGAAAATTCCACCAACGATAAAGCTTCTTGCCAACCAACATTAAATCCATCACCACAGCGCGTAGCATATCTTCAAGAGTTTGAATAGTACGTTCAGTTTGGCCATCAGTCTGAGGATGATAAGCAGTACTCATTGCCAAACTCGTACCCATAGCATCTTGAAAACTACTCCAGAATTTAGAAGTAAATCTGGGATCACGATCAGAAACAATTGAGACAGGCACACCATGCAGTCTCACAATATTCTCGATATACAATCGAGCCATTTTCTTATACGGAAAAGTCCGCTCATATGAAATGAAATGTGCAGATTTAGAAAGTCGATCAATAATAACCCAAATAGCATCACAACCTCGGGGTGATCGAGGAAGATGGGTTACAAAATCCATAGCAATATGTTCCCAATTCCATTTGGGAATTTCAAGACTATGAAGTAACCCTCCAGGTTTCATGCGTTCAGCTTTTACCTGTTGGCAAACCAAACATTTGGAAATAAATTCAGCAATATCCTTCTTCATACGTCTCCACCAGAATTGAGGTCTCAGAGTCATATACATCTTTCGTCCTCCATGGTGGATACTATATTTGCTACAATGTGCTTCACGAAAAAGGGCAGATTTCAAATCAGAATTATCAGGAACAACCAACCAACCATTAATTCGTAAAAAACCATCAGATGATATCTGAAAGCCAGAAGGATGTCCTGCAGATACGAGTTCTTTAGATTTCTGAGTTTGAGAATCATTTCGTTGGGCTTTCTTGATTTTAGAAATCAATTTCGGCTCAATCTGTAATGCAGAAACAGTAACAGAATTCCCATGTGAGTGAAAAGTCCAACCAGAAGTACAGATATCATCATGTACTTTCACGATACGAACAGAAGCTAGAACAGAATCATGAACTTTACGGCTAAGGGCATCCGCGGTAACGTTTACTTGTCCAGGGTGATATTGAATCTCACAATCAAAATCTTCCAACAAATCCACCCATCTGCGTTGCCTCATATTAAGATCGGATTGAGAGAATAGATATTTCAAGCTCTTGTGGTCCGAATAAATAACAAACTTTTCCCCGTATAAGTAATGGCGCCAAATTTTTAAAGCAAAAACAATTGCTGCCAATTCTAAATCATGTACGGGATATTTATTTTCATGAGATTTCAGTTGGCGAGACGCATAAGCAACCACTCGGCCATGTTGCATTAATACACAGCCCAAACCTTTTAAAGACGCATCTGTGCATACCACATATCCTCCGGTACCTAAAGAAATAGTAAGTACAGGTGCAGTGGTCAGTCTCGTCTTTAGTTCAAGAAAACTAGCTTCACACTCATCTGACCAAATAAATTTCTGATTTTTCTTTGTCAGTTGAGTGATAGGTTTAGCAATTTTTGAAAAACCTTTAATAAAACGACGATAATAACCAGCTAAACCCATGAAACTTCGGACCTCAGGAACATTAGTAGGTCTCGGCCAGTTTAACACTGCTTCAACCTTAGTTGGATCAACAGAAATGCCATGTCGAGAAATGACGTGGCCTAAGAATACCACCTTGTCCATCCATAATTCACATTTGGTCAATTTGGCATAAAGATGTTCGGTGCGAAGAGTTTGAAGTACCAACTTCAAATGTTCAGTATGCTCCTCTTTGGATTTCGAATAGACAAGAATATCATCAATAAAGACGATAACAAATCGATTCAAGAAATCCCGAAATACGCGATTCATTAAATCCATAAAGACTGCAGGAGCATTAGTGAGACCAAATGACATGACCAAAAATTCATAATGACCATACCTAGTACGAAAAGCAGTTTTAGATACATCTTCCTCTCGAACACGCACTTGATGATATCCAGAACGAAGATCAATTTTTGAGTAAATAGAAGTGCCTTGAAGTTGATCGAATAAATCATCAATACGAGGCAATGGATACTTATTTTTCACATTTGCTCGATTCAATTGCCTATAATCGATGCACATTCGCATAGTATCGTCTTTCTTTCGAACAAACAGAACTGGAGCTCCCCAAGGCGATACACTCGGTCGAATATATCCTTTATCGAGAAGATCCTGTAATTGGTCTTTTAATTCTTTCAATTCCAACGGTGCCATACGATAAGGAGCTTTGGAAATAGGTGCAGTACCCGGAACAAGATCAATACTGAATTCAACTTCTCGATGAGGAGGAAAACCAGGAATCTCATCGGGAAAGACATCATGAAATTCTTTTACTACAGGAATATCAGATAAAGATGGCTCCGTTTTCGATATATCAATAGCATAGATAAGAAAACCCTCATTCCCGCTACATAAAAGTTGGGACATTTCAAGAGACGATATCAATGGAATTTTCCCTTGGGAACCCTTACCATAAAAATTCCACTTGGGTCCATCAACTAGTCGAAATCGAACTACCTCATGACAACAATCAACAGTAGCTCGATTGGTAGAGAGAACATCCATGCCAACAATGCAATCAAAGTCGTGCATAGGGAGGACGATCAAATTTAAGAATAGAACATTATCCTCATATATTAACACACAATTATGCACAACCTGCTCAGACAAAATTATTCTCCCTGCTGGTGTGGATATCGATAAGGTATTATCTAATAAAGTACAGATAATATCATGCGATGCCACAAATGTATGCGATATGAATGAGTGAGATGCTCCTGTATCAAATAACACACATGCAGGATAATCACATAACGTGCAAATACCTGCAATAAGACCACCAGGAGCCTCCTTCGCCTGATCCTCAGTCATGGCGTACACTCTGGCCTGAGGGGACCCGAAACAGTCTGACCTCGAGATCCTCGATACTGTGGAACATTCGATTGCTGAAATGATGGCATAGGAGTAATAGGAACAATAGGAGTAGTAGGTCTAAAGTACTAGGACCACCAGGAAATTGTGGCTGAGATTGCGAAGGAAACATGTCTCGATTTGGGCAATCTCGTATCAAATGACCCGCTTGTCCACAACGAAAACATGTACCTAAGACTTTACGACATTGTTCTACTGGATGCCTTCCACCACAAACACTACAAGAAGGACCACAAAAATGTCTCTCTCGTGAACTAGAAGATCCAGATGAAGAAGAACCAGAAGAACCTATCTTCTTAAAGATTTTGCCTTTAGGACGCAGAGTAGGTTGCTGAGTAGGTACTGGTGGCGGAGGAAGAAACTGTGGACCTCCCCGTCTAAGTCCTGATTCTACCATCTTCGCCCGTTCCACTGCATCAGCATAAGTAGTAGGCGAGCCAACAATCACCAAAGTAAATAGGGTAGGATGCAACCCATTGACAAACCTATTAAATTTCGCCTTTGGATTTGCCGCTACATGTGGTGCATATTTCAGCAGGATAGAGAATTTTGAGGCATATTCCTCAACAGTCATGGTTCCCTGCCGCAAATTAATAAATTCATTTTCCTGAGCAGTATAGTAGGATGGAGGTGAATACTGCTCCAGAAATTGGGCCTTAAAGACATCCCAAGATACTTCAACTCCAGCTTCAACCAAACCAATCTCAGCGGCTTCCCACCAAGATTGTGCACTATCCTTCAACTGATATAGGGCAAGTGGCAGTTTACGATATTCAGGATACTCAATCAGTCTGAATAGATGTTCGATCTCTTTCAACCACGATTCAGCTCGTGCAGAACCCTCCGTTCCACGGAATTTAGGCGGATGCAAATTCTGAAATCGAGCCATGATAAGATCCATAGACATTTCTTCAAACTGATCAATCACACGCTCAACACTAGTACTATTGGCAGCCTCAGCTTCAATAGCAGGTGCCTTGCCCTTACCCCGACCTCTTGTTTTTCTCAACATCTACAAACTCAAGTGTCAACAACATAATTCAAAACAAATATACAAACAATACATTTCAAATTATCTAATGTCGAATCAAACAAGAGCAAAGAATTTCAGATAATTCAAACGCATGCGCACATATATCTTTGTGCCTATTTCAGTGTACACAAAACTCAAGAGCATTCCCAGTTATGCTCTGATACCATAATGTGAGGGCCCAATCCTAATAATGTGATTAGTTATCACACAATTATAATTATAGCGTAAACATCGGAAGATTTGTTTAACATTTAGTAACATGTGGCTCTAAAAATTTCGGCATGACCTCGTCGCACGAGAAACATACCACCAATACCAATAGTCAAAATATATATAGATACCATCAGTTTCATCTCCATCAACACAAATCAAATTATGAAACACATGTCCATACTGAGTAAAATAAACTACAGATACATAAACTCCTTACACTCCAGGTACACACTCCTGGTACATATACAACTGGGATAAGGAGGAAAATAAACCTCTCAAGTGTGGCTCCCACCGGATGTGTACTCTCTGGGGTTCTGGCCACCTGTACTACCTGCCATTGTCCACACACAAAGACAACAACAACCCCCCTTGGGGGTGAGCAAAAGCCCAATATGGAACGATCATGGAATATACATCATGTATCTATAAAATGATATATGAAATGAAATGCAATGCATGTCATGTCATGTCGGTATCATACACCCATCCGCTGGGTATCTCGGAGCCAATAAATGAAAGTCCAAATACTACATAGCTAAGCTCGAGCATGCCAAGCAAAGGAATGTCTATATGATGCGTCGTCAAAGCGTCACCGCATCCCAGCTCTTGACATCAGATCATATCATACAGATGACGTCAGCAAGGCGCCACCTTATAACAGTCTCAATAAATAGGGATAATCCAGAGGATGACGTCGGCAAACGCCACCAATCCCCATATCAACAAATCATAGCAATCGTAAGGGTCACGAATCCCTATGCCTTTCAGGCCACTTAATGCCAGTCATAGCACCGTGTACAACCCTTATGATTGATCGAATCCAAAATAATACGGTATCAAAGAATCGTAGCTCAACATGTATGTCATGCATCGATGTATGTATAAAAACTGATGTGTGTTAACAAAACATTTATTTTCATACATCGATATACAATTATGAATGCCACATAATTTAAATAAAATGACGTAGCCACGTAAATTCAAGTAATTCACAGAAGTCATCAAATCATATACCAACTGATACAGATACCTGTAGTATGTTACCCGATCGCAACATACCTTTACTTATCGATATCTGAGCTTGTAGAGTTGATGTATTCACTGTATATCAATGAAATTCACAATTCACTAAATTAATCATTAAAAATTGGTTATCATTTGTAGTCATAGCTGAACCAATTTAGGTAATTAAAAATTGATGCGATTATATCATGATTTAATTTGCTAAATTATTTTTAACCAATTCAAATTATTTTTCAACAATTATAGTCCAAATTAACTGGTAATTATCGAAGCAAAGTCGGAAAAATCGAATATCTAATTTTACCCAATTTTTGCACAGTGTCACGCACGCTTTTTCTCCAATTTCGGCGAGCTCCGGCGGCTTTATGGGCGGCGACCGGTTCAGAAACCTTCGTCCAGGTGAGGAGAAGAGATTCGGTGTATTGCTTCGTCCAATTGGTTGTAAACTCAAAGAAATCGAATCAAAAGCTCAGAAACCCTAATCTGTGCAAGTTCGTCCGTTCCAGGGTAAAATCGAACACCTTTTTGAACACCAAAGTTTGATTATTTGGTATGTAAATGTGCGCCTGAGAGTTAGGAACACGGTGGTAGGTCGGTATTGTTGAGAGGTGGTCGGACGGCGACGAACGGAGCTAATTTATAGGCGATGGTCGGTGAATCGCGCTGAAACTGTGTGTTTTCGCACCTTTTAGTAGGTGTCCGCGATTCAGTGTGTGTTTTACATGTGTTTACTGTGTGTTTTACGTCCTACACCGATATATATTAATTCCCGACCAATTATGAACATCGGGGTGTCACCGGTGTACTGGTGCATGTACAGTACATGTACAGTCCACACCTGACTTCGTGTCCCTACTTCAATCACAAAATGTTTTATATCATTTTAATACAAATTTTAATTAAATGTAATTAACGTTAATCGAACGTCGGGGCATCACATCCTTTTTCTTACAAAATGAACATTTGATTTCCTTCTTAATCTCCAGCTGAATAGGCAGTTTGCCTTTTCCTTTATGCTTATGCTGTCATTTCTTTCTCATAAGGGTAGCTACCTGCACACTTTCAGGTTGCTCCATAGCCAATTAACCATTTTCCTGAACACATATGGTCATAAGTTCATTTTTTGACCATTTTATCCCTATGTGCGTTGTATGAAATCTTAAACGGACCGTATTGGTAAGGCAAAGTGTTTAGAATGTAGTGCACCAGGAAAATATTAGACATCTCAACCTCAAGTTTCTTAAGCTGAGCTGTTATATCCCTCATGTGCATGATATGCTCACGCATTCCTTTAATGCCAGTGGACTTCATGGATGAAAACTTCAAAATTAAGGTGTAGTGCTTTATCCGAAGACTCAAATTGAGCATTAATAACCTTCAGCAAATTATGAACATTATTATGCTGATTGACAGAACCCCTTATCCCAGCAAAATCTTGGTCTTTATGAACATAATAGAGAGACGATTAGATCGTTCTCATTTATCTTACGGATCAATATTATACAAAGTACTGATTTCAATAATAGCATGTGGTTCGTCTTTTCGTATAGCATAATCAATATTTATCCGGCCTAAATGGAGAAGAATCATCTCCTTTCACACCTTATAGTTATCACCTTTGATTTCAGGAACTTCACATTTCATATCAGATAAATTAACATATTGAATACCTGCAATAAACTCCAAAATATATACCTGCTTGTATCACAAATTTCGAAGCACATAGCCGAATGACATGTTTTACCCATGGAAATCATGCAATAACATATGAATCCCTGACATAGAAATTATCTGTGGGGTAAATTTCTAATTCAAATAAATTCATACAACTTGATAAAACTATTGAATTATCTGTCATTCTTAATACATGTGGGCAAATTAAGAAAATAATTTGATATCTCATTCTAATTAATCATATTTATATAATAAAATTTCCTGTGGGATAAATTCCATTATATCAAATATAACTAATTACAAGTAATGTTTATTTAGCTTTATGTGATGTTAGATAAATTACTGTAGAATTTAATTAATTACAGCTGTTGTGGCTATACTTTAATCAATTATAAAATTATGTCAGATCTTAATTAAAGTAATGTCTATTATACTTTGTATGATTCACATAATTAATGTATAATTTAATCAATTAAAGATGTTGTGGCTATACTTTAGTTAACAAAATTCTACGAATCACTTAGACATTTATTCCGAATGCATAAAAATATTTTATGTGATATCTAAATTCAATTATAATAATGTAGAGATATACTTTATGCGATTCATATAATTAATATATGATGTGATGCCCCGAAATTAATTATATGCAATTTGGGCATTAATTATGTTTATATGATGAATTATGTTTATAATCGATTTATGTGATGGGTAACGAAGTGTTAACATGATTATTGTCAATTATGAGGAAGATATGAAGTTAGAGGAAGTTTGTTGCATTTTTCTTAAATGCTTTTAAAATACCATGTTGGGGTATTTTATACATCATGTTAATTGATGGGGTACAATTTTTATTAACCCATATACCCCCACTATACCCTTTACCCACTACCTTTATTCACTTTACCCTTTCCCCTCCAAAATCCCCAATTCATTCCCAAAACCCTTCTCATTTACCATTTTCGAAATTCTTCAAAGGAGGAAGGAGGAAGCTCCACAAAATCTTTGTTTTTGAGATCTTGGTTAAGATTTGGAGTCTTCAAGAGGTATGGAACCCTTCCTAAAGTTTTTATGATATTTGGTGTTGAAATGGGTTAGTTTTTGATGATTTATGTGGGTTTGTTTTGGGTATATGTTGTTTATGGTTGGGGTATGATTTTTGAAGTGTTTTATGTGGGTTTTAGTGAGTTTTGATGATGTTGAGGTGGTAGGAAAGTTTTGGTTTGAATGGTGTGGGGTGAAGCATTGAAAATGCACGAAAATGGTGAGAAATCGCGCACCAGCAGGTGGCGATCGATCGCCTGAAATGAGGCGATCGATCACCGAAGGCCAGTACCCATTTCGCATAGCAGGCGATCGATCGCCTCAAATGAAGCGATCGATCACCGCAAGGCAAAAAGTGAGGCGACCGATCGCCTCAAGTAGCGATCGATCGCCACTGTTTAAAAAGTGGAAAATGATGATTTTTGTTGAATTTTTGGTATTTGGCTATTGTGTAGCTTCTAATATCAATTTGTATGGTTATGTAGAACCATCCCAGGTGCCAACGACATCAAGGAGATAAAGTTCTCCAATTTCTCCACTTTTGGAATTAAGGTACGCAAGAAACGTACGGGCATCGGACGGTAAACCATACTTCTATACTATGATTATGCAATGATTATATAAGTCCATATGATGTTTATGATGATGATTATGATAAGTAAGTTTATGATGATGATGTTATAATGAGTGATGAGTATGATAAGTAAGTTTATGATGATGATGTTTATGATGAGTGATGAGTATGATAAGTAAGTTTATGATAATGATGTTTATGATGAGTGAAGAGGATATGATGTCCATGAGGACGATTATGATAAGTAACGATGATGTTTATATGATGTTTATATCATGATACGATGTTATGATATGGTAAGACGCCATACGATGTTATGATTGGGTAAGACGCCCACCTGGCAAGATGCCATACGATGTTTATGATATGGTAAGACGCCATGCAATAGGGTAAGACGTCCATATGTATGAATGTGAATCAGGGTCAACAAGAAGAAGTTAGCAAGTTTACTTAATCAAGATTTCATGCATTTACTGTTATGTTTCTGTTATGATGATTAAGTAAAGATGTGCATGCTCATGATGTGTTGTCCCTGTAGGTACACTTTTGGACAGAAGGCTCAGGGTCGGGTTGAGACAGTGAGCTATGAGGAGCCTGAAAGAAATTAGGATACATGATTTTTGGATAGTCTCTAGGAGTAGTATAATTCTATCGCTTTAACATTCATTTTGAGTATGTAATTAATTATGTTTTGAAATTTCATTTTTGACCTGCAATCTTAATAGCTCAAACTACAACCGGAACCTTAAGATGTTATTGATGCATGTTTAGTCCATTATATGTGCTTAAGATGATGTTAAGGTAGGAAGACCCTACATTAGTGGTATCAGAGCAGTGGTTAGATAACCCGGGAATGAGTGAAGGGTAGCCTTAGCAATACGTTAGCTAGGTGCTCACTTTAAACATGTTTTGTGCATGTGTTGCATATGAAGTATATGATGTTACACTAACATGTTTGATTATCTGACGATGTATTATATGAACTGCCTTGGGTATTGTTGTTAACCCTTGTGTTACAGCATTGCAGCGAATGTCGAAGTGGGAGATGCCGTTAGTGTGAACGCAAGTGCTGGACGTACGAATCCCCTACCCCCGCCAGCTTTTGGCGAAGAACCGTCTGAACAGCAATTGCTGCCTGGGGAACTGAGCTTGACTCAATTTCTTGCATACCGACCCCCGACCTTTGAAGGAACTGAAATAGGGGAACAAGCTGAAGAGTGGTTAGAGAGAATAGAGCAAATCTTCGTGGCAGCTCCTTGTGCTAAGACGGCCTGGATAAGACTAGCAGAGTTCCAGTTGGCCAAGAAGGCGCTGATGTGGTGGAAGACCACAGTAGTGGAGCAAGAGGCTTAAGGTCATGAAGTTAATTGGAAGCTGTTCAGAACTCGGTTTCTGACCCGCTACTTCTCGGCGGCTGCACGGCAGGCCAAGGAAGATGAGTTCACTAACCTTAAGCAAGGTAACATGCCGGTGTCAGATTATGCTCTTCAATACTGTTCTTTGCTCAGATATGTGCCTCATATTGCCACAAGTACTCAAGCAAAGATGAGGAATTTCATGAAGGGCTTGAGGCCGGAACTGTATGATAGGGTGATCACTTATGGCCCTGCTTGTTTCGATGATGCACTTTCAAGGGCTGAGTTAGCCGAGCTGGGAGTTGGTGCATATTCGGATGCCGTGCCACCTCCAGCACCCCCTCAAAAATCTACTCCTAATAATTTGAGGCCGAGGGGTGATCAGTTTAAGCCTAGGGGGAACACTTCAGCATCGAGATTCAGTGGTAAGAAGCCCGAGAATCGATGGAAAGGAAACCGTAGGGATGACGCCCCGTCAGGAAGAGGACAGCCTCAGGGAGGCATATTTGGGAAGGTCCTGTGTTCTAATTGTGGGCAACCACATCTGACAAAAGACTGCGTGGGATGCTATGTTTGTGGCAGCAAGGGCCACTTTGCTCGGCAATGTCCCAACCGAGAAGGACAACCGAACTCTGCGGGGAGGCCTGCAGAAAGAGCAGTACAGCACAGGCCGCCGTTTGTACCGAGGCAGTATGGAGGTCAGCCTATGGGGCCACCGCAGGGGCAGGTCTATGCTTTGATGAGGGAGCAGGCTACAGCAGCTCCGGAGGAGGTTATAGCGGGTACGTGTCTTTTATTTACGCACCCTGCTTTTATATTGATCGACACAGGTGCATCACACTCTTTCGTGTCGACAAGTTTTGTGGAAAAGCACCACATATGCACTTCTCCGTCGCCCACGCCTCTTATAGTCTCGACCCCCGCTGGAAGAAGTATGATTACTAATCAGATTGTCTATGATGGCCTCATTTATTTTGAGGATAACGAGCTAAGGTCAAATTTGATTGTTCTTGGGATGTCAGACTTTGACTGCATTGTAGGCATTGATGTTCTGAACAGGTATCAGGCAGTTGTGAACTGCAGGCAGATGATTGTACGATTCAGATCTGATATGGGAGTCCAGTGGAAATTCTTTGGGGATGGTTCTCGTTCTAAGATCCGTTGATATCTGCTGTCAAGATGGCGCAGTTGTTGGAACGAGACCATACATGATATCTCTTATATGCTGTTGATGTTTCTGAAAAGAAAGAAGAAGTGAAAGTTGAGGATGTGCCCGTAGTGGCAGAGTTCCCTGATGTCTTTCCGGAGGAGATTCCCGGATTCCCACCGACGAGAGAGGTCGAGTTTGGGATTGAGTTACTACCGGGGACGTCTGCCATTTCTCGTGCCCCATATAGGATGGCACCAGCGGAACAAAGGGAGTTAAAGATTCAGTTGCAAGAGCTCCTTGACAAGGGCTATATACGCCCTAGCGTATCGCCCTGGGGTGCGCCAGTTTTATTTGTTAAGAAGAAAGATGGTTCGATGCGTCTGTGCATCGATTACAGACAACTGAACAAAGCTACGGTGAAGAACAAGTATCCACTCCCGAGGATCGATGATTTGTTTGACCAGTTGCAGGGTACGAGGCTCTACAGTAAGATCGATCTGAGGTCGGGGTACCATCAGATTCGAGTAAGGGAAGATGATGTTCAGAAGACAGCCTTCCGGGCTCGATATGGGCACTATGAATTCCTAGTCATGCCTTTTGGAGTGACGAATGCCCCAGCTGTTTTTATGAGCCTGATGAACAGGGTGTTCCAGCCATATTTGGATCAGTTCGTCATAGTTTTCATTGACGATATACTCATCTACTCCCGGACTGAAGAGGAACATGTGAAGCACTTGAGGACAGTACTTCAGATCCTTAGGGATCATCAGTTATATGCAAAGCTCAGCAAGTGCGAGTTCTGGTTGAACAGTGTGGTATTCTTGGGCCATGTTATATCTAGCAGTGGGATATCTGTGGATCCCAGGAAGATTGAAGCTGTTATGGAGTGGGCTGCACCCACTTCTGTACCCGAGATACGGTGTTTCCTTGGCTTAGCAGGTTATTACCGACGTTTTGTCGAGGGATTTTCTAAGATCGCTAAGCCATTGACACAGCTGACTCAGAAAGGAGTCTCATTCTATTGGTCTGAAGCTTGTGAGGAGAGCTTCCAAGAACTGAAGCGTCGTTTGACTACGGCACCTATTTTGGTGATTCCTTCTGAGAATAAAAGGTTTGCTTTGTACACGGATGCATCATTGCAGGGTTTGGGCTGTGTATTGATGCAGGAAAGTACGTGGTGGCTTATGCTTCGAGACAGTTGAAGCCTCATGAAACCAGATACCCAGTCCATGATCTGGAACTGGCGGCCATCATTTTCTCCCTGAAGATTTGGCGTCATTATCTTTATGGTACGACGTTTACCATCTATACGGACCATAAGAGCCTGAAGTTCCTATTCACTCAGGCTGAACTGAATATGCGTTAAAGAAGATGGATGGATTTGCTCAAGGATTATGACTGTGAGATTGAGTACCATCCTGGTAAAGCAAATTTGATAGCAGACGCCTTAAGTCGGAAGGTGAAGAGTACTACTGAGGACGCTATGTGTTTATCCGCTATGATGACTTCTTATTGCCACCTGGGCTATGATTTCGATGTGGACACGTCGTCCGTGCGAGTGTCGACCTTGTTGGCTGAGCCAGACATATTTGAGGCTATCAGGAAAGCCCAGAGGTCGGATGATGAGGTTCAGAGATGGTCATCGATAGTACTTCAAGGACAGCCATCAAAATTCAGCGTGGCAGAAGATGATTCCTTAAGACTGGGCAACCGATGGGTAGTCCCAGATACACCAGAGTTGCGTAGAGGAATATTGGAGCGAGCTCACAGTAGTCAGCTCAGTATCCACCCAGGAGGAAGGAAGATGTACAAGGACCTATGCGGTCAATTCTGGTGGAGACGCATGAAGCGTGATGTGATCACTTTTGTTAAAAGATGTTTGATCTGCCAACAGGTAAAGGCAGAAAGACAGAGGCCTGGTGGCGAACTGAAGAGCTTGGAAGTGCCTAAGTGGAAGTGGGAACATATATCTATGGACTTCGTGGCCCACTTGCCAAGAACGGCCTCTGGATTTGATGCGATCTGGGTGATCGTGGATAGGCTGACAAAGGTAGCTCATTTCATCCCCTACTGTATGACTTTCACATATCTAAAGATGGCCCAATTATATGTACGGGATGTGGTGAGGTTGCATGGCATTCCAGTCTCGATTGTGTCTGATAGAGATCCAAGGTTTACTTCACATTTATGGGAGGGTCTCCAGACAGCTTTGGGCACAGAGGTGAGACTGAGTACAACGTATCACCCTCAGACTGACGGCCAAACAGAGCGTACCATTCAGATGCTCGAAGACATGTTGAGGGCATGTGTATTAGAGTTTGATACTCCGTGGCAAGATTCTATACCACTGGTAGAGTTCTCCTATAATAACAGTTATCATGCGAGCATTCAAATGGCCCTTTTTGAAACTCTTTATGGACGACGCTGTAGGTCGCCGCTGTATTGGGAGGACTTGACTAGTAAGGCGGTCGGAGGACCGGATATGATTAAGGATATGGAAGACAAGATTAAGTGGATACGCCAAAAGATGAAAGCGGCCCAGGATAGGCAAGCAGCCTATGCCAATAAGCGACGACGACCGCTAGAATTCCAAGTAGGAGACAAGGTCTTCTTGAAAATCTCACCCTTCAGGGGTGTAGTTCGTTTTGGTATGCGGGGGAAGTTATCCCCGAGGTATGTCGGGCCGTATGAGGTATTGCAGCGTATAGGTACTTTGGCCTACCGTTTGGCTCTGCCGCCGTCCTTATCTGGTATTCACGATGTTTTTCACGTTTCTATGCTACGAAAGTATGAGCCAGACCCGTCTCATGTTTTACAGCCTACTGAAGTGCAGTTGGACTCAGATGTATCCTACGTAGAACGACCGGTCAGAATTCTGGATCGTGAGGATCGCAGATTACGAAGCAAGATTATACCGATGGTCAAAGTTCAGTGGGATCGTCGGGTGTCGAGGAGGCTACGTGGGAGACGGAACGGCATATGGTGCAGCACTACCCGGAACTATTTTCTGGTATGATTTATGTTTAGTTTCATTTTGGGTAAGTGCATGCGATTTCGAGGATGAAATCTTATAAGTAGGGGAGTAATGTGATGCCCCGAAATTAATTATATGCAATCTGGGCATTAATTATGTTTATATGATGAATTATGTTTATAATCGATTTATTTGATGGGTAACGAAGTGTTAACATGATTATTGTCAATTATGAGGAAGATATGAAGTTAGAGGAAGTTTGTTGCATTTTTTCTTAAATGCTTTTAAAATACCATGTTGGGGTATTTTATACATCATGTTAATTGATGGGGTACAATTTTTATTAACCCATATACCCCCACTATACCCTTTACCCACTACCTTTATTCACTTTACCCTTTCCCCTCCAAAATCCCCAATTCATTCCCAAAACCCTTCTCATTTACCATTTTCGAAATTCTTCAAAGGAGGAAGGAGGAAGCTCCACAAAATCTTTGTTTTTGAGATCTTGGTTAAGATTTGGAGTCTTCAAGAGGTATGGAACCCTTCCTAAAGTTTTTATGATGTTTGGTGTTGAAATGGGTTAGTTTTTGATGATTTATGTGGGTTTGTTTTGGGTATATGTTGTTTATGGTTGGGGTATGATTTTTGAAGTGTTTTATGTGGGTTTTAGTGAGTTTTGATGATGTTGAGGTGGTAGGAAAGTTTTGGTTTGAATGGTGTGGGTGAAGCTTTGAAAATGCACGAAAATGGTGAGAAATCGCGCACCAGCAGGTGGCGATCGATCGCCGAAGGCCAGTACCCATTTCGCATAGCAGGCGATCGATCGCCTCAAATGAAGTGATCGATCGCCGCAAGGCAAAAAGTGAGGCGACCGATCGCCTCAAGTAGCAATCGATCGCCACTGTTTAAAAAGTGGAAAATGATGATTTTTGTTGAATTTTTGGTATTTGGCTATTGTGTAGCTTCTAATATCAATTTGTATGGTTATGTAGAACCATCCCAGGTGCCAACGACATCAAGGAGATAAAGTTCTCCAATTTCTCCACTTTTGGAATTAAGGTACGCAAGAAACGTACGGGCATCGGACGGTAAACCATACTTCTATACTATGATTATGCAATGATTATATAAGTTCATATGATGTTTATGATGATGATTATGATAAGTAAGTTTATGATGATGATGTTTATGATGAGTGATGAGTATGATAAGTAAGTTTATGATGATGATGTTTATGATGAGTGATGAGTATGATAAGTAAGTTTATGATAATGATGTTTATGATGAGTGAAGAGGATATGATGTCCATGAGGACGATTATGATAAGTAACGATGATGTTTATATGATGTTTATATCATGATACGATGTTATGATATGGTAAGACGCCATACGATGTTATGATTGGGTAAGACGCCCACCTGGCAAGATGCCATACGATGTTTATGATATGGTAAGACGCCATGCAATAGGGTAAGACGTCCATATGTATGAATGTGAATCAGGGTCAACAAGAAGAAGTTAAGGAATAACTAGCAAGTTTACTTAATCAAGATTTCATGCATTTACTGTTATGTTTCTGTTATGATGATTAAGTAAAGATGTGCATGCTCATGATGTGTTGTCCCTGTAGGTACACTTTTGGACAGAAGGCTCAGGGTCGGGTTGAGACAGTGAGCTATGAGGAGCCTGAAAGAAATTAGGATATAGGATTTTTGGATAGTCTCTAGGAGTAGTATAATTCTATCGCTTTAACATTCATTTTGAGAATGTAATTAATTATGTTTTGAAATTTCATTTTTGACCTGCAATCTTAATAGCTCAAACTACAACCGGAACCTTAAGACGTTATTGATGCATGTTTAGTCCATTATATGTGCTTAAGATGATGTTAAGGTAGGAAGACCCTACATATGATTTAATCAATTAAAGCTGATATGGTTCTGATACCAAATGTTAAAAATTTAACATGAATACTAAATCGATTTTCAATGTACCTAAACATATTGCACATAAAATCGAATATGCGGAAATAAAAGTTCAAGATCAGTGTTACCTACAGCCATTGATATCAGTTTGATCCAGATAGAAATCTGAGCAATTGATAGTCACTAAAAGGCGCTTCTAAACCTTTTATGCAATTCTAATAGATGGTGTATTTTCTGAAGTGAATTGCTTGGCTTAGGGACCCCCGCAATCTCCTTAATATAAGTTTTGTCATCAAAGACTTAGTGTTTGACTAGAGTTACATCACTTACAGATAGTGAGTGGTTATCCAGCTAGTGCGTAATCTTCTGGATAAATATTCTCGATGTTATCTTAATAATATAGTAACCAAATAATATTAATTATTAACACCGATGACTTTCACGCTTGTTTTTTCCATTCACATTGGGATTGGTTGGTCCTTCAATCTCACATATTTGTCTGGCTATAATCAACAATGATCTCTCCATTGAGATCTGAATCAAACTCATCTCATCCTTATCCCAAGGGTATCACATCCTCAACATATTACTTAATATAGACTGCTAAGTATGTGCAACGTTATTGCTAAGATCATTGCCAAATCTCTAACACTATGGCTTAAAGGTTTTATTGACGCTATTGTTTCACCAGAACTGTGAGGGCCTGATCCTAATGTGGTGTTTAATTATCACACAATGATTAATTTGTGTAAACAGAGGAATATTTATTTCAAATATCTTGTCAAATGGCCTTAATTTTTTTTTCGTTTTTCTACGATACATATATAATGGTACTGAAAATATGTAATTCCAGTTTCCCAATTCATCATGTTACTCACTTAAGCATCAATATATAACTAACCAGCAAAAGAATACTTAAAGTACAGATACTCGGGGCATACCCCGGTAATTTAAAATGTAGTTAAAAATTATTCTAACAATTACTGGGACTCAGTCTCAATATACCAAACCTGAGCTCGATCTTGCTGAGCTCTGGTATTCTAAGATGCTTCCACACGAGCATCCAAAATCTGTCTACATGTAAACACTGTCATGCCTGAACAACAAAAGACATGACAGCTACCCACAAAGGGATCAGTACCCCGGTATGAGAAATAAATAAATCATGTCAAGAATGACAAAGTATCATGCAATGCATACCATGTATGAGTGCGATGTATGAATGGGTACAAATAATCGAATCTGAAGATACCAAAATCGGAGTCCAAATGAAGATATCATCAATCAATATCAAGCTCGAGCAGAGGGTGATAGCACACACACTTTGCGCTAGGAGAATCATCATGTGCTGTTCTCGTCATCCCTCGTGTCTAACTCCGGTAGCAACGTGCGTGACTACAGTTGATACCTAAACTGCCTTTCATCTCGTACCTTTCGTCCCCGACACTCAGAGTAAATCAACTCAGTCATCATCAAGAATATCAAAGAAGTGGATAGATCAATATGATATGCCCATGAATCATCTATTCATCATATGACATATGCAACTCAATATGTCATGCAATCTCATGTGAAAGTCAATACATATCATGTAGTCCAATGTATCTCAACATGTTATATAGTCACATAAGAATCACATAGTGACAATTAAATCATATAAATCAATTTATGATATGTAAAATCATACAAAAGCATCATTACACGTCTTCGCCAGACGTCATGATAAAACTCATTTCTACGTACCTCAGACCAAAGCTAATCTACCGAGTACTCCTCAAATCAACCCGGAATCTATTAACCTGGTCATGTAAATTCCAAAATGACACTAAGTGTTCAAGTAGTGCATTGAATCAAATTTAACTTCTCAAATTGACCCTTAGCGATTTTCTTAAATTTTCAGCTGACCCATTTTTGTAGAAAAATCACTATAAATTCATACGACATCAAAACGACTCGATTCTAGTGCTCAAATTTAAAAAACTCAAAGTATTACATTTCATCTATTATGACGTCAAGCTGGTTCAAACATCTAAATGGGGTTTGAATACTAAAAACGTAGCATTTAAAAACATCTTTTTCAGCTTGAGCAGTGTTACTATACATTTTTCGTTGAGTTATTCCGGTGGCAAATTACAGCCAAATCAAGGTACGCAAATTCTTATTTCTAGACGTTTTCCGAAATTCCTAGCCAAAAATAGACAGGAATCCGAAGAACACACTGCATGAGTATTTTCGCCCACATGCAGAGCTCAGAATGAGCACTAATAGTATAAAATTCATAACTTCTTTAAAATGAGTCCAAATTAAGTCCTTGTTTTTTTTTAATCGAAGAGAATTCAAAGACTTACAACTTTTATTTGAGAACCGACATCAATTTCAAAACTAAATTTACCCAGCAACTCGAAAATGGTCTGCATGTGACATGCATGGACATGCAGAGTAAAAAATGAACACTTAAAGTAAAATCAACATAACGTTTTCATCTGAGATCCAAATCGCATGCTTCTTTTTTTAAACTGCATAAAATTAAAACAACTTTCATGTTTTGCTCAAACTCAAATGCGAAGGTTAAATATGTTGAAGATACAAAATACAGACTGTCAGCAACACTTTGTGCTACAGATTCTGTTTAGACAAAATGGACTCGAAATCTTCAAGTTTCTACATAAGTTTTTGACAATAATCAAGCAATTACAACTAAATTTAGTTTGAAAAAGATCATACCCTTGAAGTGTCAAGAATTCCACAATCAAGCTGATAAGTGTGAATTTTACACATATATTGCTATAGTTTTACATTGATTTTCGTGTTGATTCCTGAACGATTTTACGCTTTTTTGGTATATATTTGTTTTCTTTCAGGAATCTAGGTGAAAGTACATGGAAGTGGAGAAAATGAGCTAGAATGATGAAAAAAGACCAAATCGAGGCACGAACGAAGAAATTGAAAATTCAAGTGCTCGATCGATCGAGAAGGAGTTATCGATCGATCGAGCGAGGCCGAGAATTCGGCCAAGGAGAATGAACGTTGCTCGATTGATCGGAAGAAGTGCTCGATCGATGTTGGCAAAAAATTCATGAACGAGAATATTGAATGCTCGATCGATCGAGCTACTTTCCTTGATCGATCGGCCAATAGAGTTTGGTGAAAAAAAATTACCTTTTGAGTTTGGTCCATTGAGAACACTTCCATCCACCTCCTTTCTTATATATATCTGACCTAGGACACGAAAATTGGTTGTTGATTACCATATAACACAATACATAGCAGCCTTTCATCTTCTCCATCATCCAACAACCTTAAGGAAAATCATTGAAGTGCAAGGAAGGAAGCAAGAGAAGAAGCTGAGTTGCAACGCATGGAATCGACTCCTATCATTTATCGTACTTCTAAACTTTTGTTTTGTTGACTATTTTAGAATTTATGATGTGGATTTGGTTGAGAAACACTTTTACATCGTGTTATTTTGATTTAAACATGAACTAAGTTTATTTTATCAAGATTAGGGGAGCTTGTGTTTGAGTTGATGATTGAATGTTTTAGTGGATTGATTCTTTTGTTCATGATTAAAATCTTAATGATTTCAAAGCTTTGCTAACTTTGATTGAGTTGTGAATTATAATTTAGATTGAGAGATTAAATTATAATACGCTATAGTAAATCATGTTGTATGTTCAAGATTGAGATCGAGAGATGAAATCACATATGTGATAACTTTAGATTGTCTGATCTAATGTTAGAGGTTTTCATAGAGATCTATGCAATATTAAAAATTGGTGATTAAGTGAATGAAAGTTACTTGTTTCAGTTTGATATTAGTTTCGATATAGCTTATGGAAGTGTATTGAATATTTTCGGAAACCCGTCACCTTAAGAATTAACTGGATAGTAATTGTCTTCACAAACAAATCATTGACAATAACACAAGTGAACCAACGTCTTGATAAATTTCTCGAGTGAAATTCCTTCGCATATTCAAGGTAGTTGTTTTAGATTTCAGATTTTAAGTTTTTATTTTGTTTAATTAATTGTTCTTATATTGCGTAGGCTGAATATATTTATCTAATTTTATTTGGTAATTATTTACTAGTCCCTGTGGGTACGAAATCCGTACTTTCAAATTCCTATACTAAAACTTGACGCCGTACACTTGCGGTATATAATCGCCACACTGGAATTAATTGTTTAAAATAATAGCGATCAAGTTTTTGGCGCCGTTGCCGGGAAATAGTTGAAAAATATCATAGGAGATTAGTTGATTAAAATTTAGCCATATTTTCTTTTTATTGTTTCTTTTATTACGGTATATTGTTTCATTATTGCTGTTTTTTCGTTGATTTGATTTGATTTTTTTTTGCAGATAGTTGTCCTTGTAGTGCATGCTACGAAGTGACAAACCTATACTAGAGCCACTTGACTTAGAAATTGAGCGAACCTGTCTTAGGAGATTACGGGAAGCGCGAGCGATGGCGGACAACAATCGAGATGAGGATCAAGCACTGAATCCAAGATCTATGATGGACTTTGCACAACCAGCTTTTCATGGATTGCTGTCAAGCATAACGAGGCCAAGTATTCAAGCTAAATAACTTTGATATAAAGCCTGCAATTATTCAAATGATCCAGCATTCAGTACAGTTTGGGGGAGTAACCACTGATGACCCAAATGCTCACATATCCAACTTCTTGGAGATTTGTGACACATTCAAACACAATGGCGTTACTGACGATCTACCGAGTTCAAAGATATCAAGAGTGTATATGTACCGAGTACAAAAGAATGAACGCTCACTGAAAGAAGAATATCAGTAGACGTCTAACTATCGAGCAAATGCACAAGGCAACAAGATAAAACAAGTACAACTTATTCTGACAAAGGTACAACAGAGCGCCGCACCTTGCTATATCACCGCCACCATTAGAGTCAGAATAAAAGAGCAGTTGCTTAACAAAATTGGAAAGAAGACAATCAGAATTTGGAATGAAGATAGGAAATTGATCTCTTCCAAATATAGAAAAGTTGTCGTTAGACCACTGTGTCTATAAATACATGAAAGTGAAGAATGAAGGCTGAACCATCTAAGCAAACACAAGACAAAAATCACGTCAAGCTAATCTTTTCGTTGAGATACTCTGAAGTGTAGCAAGAGCAGCAAAGAACTACTACTGTAATCTTGAAAGATTAATTACAAATGAGTCTACTGCTCAAAGAACACTCGAAGCAAAATAGTTTTATATCTCGTGTGAGTGTTATAGAATACATTGTAAACAACTTAGAAAGTTGTGATTGCTAGGAGTTTAGGCCAAGCTGTGTGAGTGCCTAAGGAGGTTGTATACTGTAAAGTGTAAACCAAAGTCTTCTAGTGTAACATTCCTCTAAATGAAGAAGGGGAGACGTAGAAGCGTTGTGCTTCAAACTTCCAGAAACAATATTTGTGTCATTTACTTACTGTAATTTACCATTCAGTTATTACTACTCACAAGTCCAACAGACGTCTTCCGTACCATAATCAGTGTCTGTTGACTTGCAACACATTGAGAAGCTACTGCAGTACCTAACAGTCTGCAGCAAACCAAGTAAAATTGAAATTGAATCTAGTGTTTATTCAACCTCACCCCCCTCCCCCCTTCTAAACACTACCTCGATCCTAACAAGTGGTATCAGAGCTTGGTCTTCTCAATTTTGAGAATTATTAAAAACTGATGGCCTCATTCAGCAAGATTCCCATGTTCAAGAAAGATGAATACGATGACTGGAGAATTCGTATGCAAGCACATCTGTGTGCCCAAGACAATGACATGTGGTTCGTCATCACTGATAGACCAATGAAGATCAATACAGCAGCTGCCATTACTGGTGGTGAACCTCAGATGGTCGAGAATGATAGAGCTTCCTGGACAAATGAGGAAAAGAAAAAAGTAAATCTGGACAATGTGGCCAAAGACATATTGTTCAAAACTTTGGACAAAAACATGTTCAAAAAAAATCAAGATGTGTCCCACTGCTAAAGACATCTGGGAAAAGATTGCTCAGCAAATGACCAAACCAAGGAAAACAAGCTTCTTGCCCTACAAAAGTTCGAAAACATCAAAATGATATCTAGAGAAACTCTCAGTGAGTATGATGAAAGAACTGGAATCATCAATGAACTCAATAGCCTTGGTAAGGATCTATCCAACAGGGAAGTCACCATAAAGGTCATGAGAGGTCTCCCAAGAGAATGAGATATACAAACAATTGCCATGAGAGAATCCAAAGACTTAAACAAGATAGATCTACATGATCTATTTGCTGACTTAAAGCATACGAGTTTGAACTAGGCATTCGGATTGAAGATTAACCTAGCACCAGTCAACCAACCAAAGCTCTTACTGCATCAGAATCTCTGTCTACCACAACAGAGATTACCCGCGAACAAATTTGCAATGATGCAATGGTGCTGTTTGTCCAAAAATTTGGAAAATTTATGAAAAAGAATCAAAAGACCTATCAATCTTATCCAAGGAAGCAGAACTTCAAAAATAGATCAGATGAGGATGATCGTGTCTGCTTCAACTGTCTTAAGCCAGAACATTTTTATCGCAGACTGTCCTAAGCCAAAGAAAGATGATCAGAAGAGAGGATCCAAGGACTATAGAAAGTCGAAGGAAAAGAGAAGATCATCCAGAAGGGACAGAGACCAGAAAGTACTGGTGGCTGAAAAAAATAAGAGCAAATGGGCTGATTCAGAATCAGAATCAGAAGAATCTACCAGCTCATCCAATGAGAGTGAAGATGAAGAAGTTCACTGTCTGATGGCCAACGATGACTGTGAGAAAACTAGAATCCATCAAGTTCGGAGCTCAGAGTGGTTTCTGGACAGTGGATGTTCTAGACACATGACTGTGAACGCTTGTTTGTTGTCAGAATTGGTTGACACCACCGCACCTAGAATAACTTTTGGCGACAACGCAAAAGGTAGAACCGTGGGTAAGGGTAATATTATCTACGATAATATTATTATTAAAGATATACCGTTGGTTGAAAATCTATGCTATAACTTGATCAACATTAGTCAACTCTGTGACAATGGTTACTCTGTAGAATTCAACCAGCACACATGTACAATCAGATCTATCGATGGCAGTACACTGCTTGTAGGAAAAAGGCATGAGAACACGTATAAGATTGACTGGAACCTTAATCAGTGTGATGACCTGGGATTATAGATGTTAATCCCGAAGTATTAATAACCCCTAAAGTTCTGTTTTTCGTGGCGATTTGGAGTTTAATCGCGGTGTTGGCCCTCCTGAGCTCGTCTTTTTTTGGGTAGTTGGGATTGTTGGATTCCAAGGTTGAGATTATATTCTCATTTCGGTGAAAAACCTATGAGTTTGGTTTTTGGTGTGACTCGGGATCCGTGGTGCTTTGGGTGGGCACCAGTATGGGTTTGAGAGGTTAGAGAGAGAGTTTTTGGAAACAGATGATTTTTAATGAATCATGATGTATTTGTGGGGCTATTGGTATTTCGGGGCAATTTGGATATATATACCAGATGAACTCGAGATTTTATTTATGGAAATCATTTCACGTCTCGTCTGCCTCTCTCTTCCTCCTCTACCCTTCCCGTTTTCCCTCAACCTCCGCCGCTAAAAGCCATGCACCCACCGCCGTCCGGCCACCATCCGGCGCATCCGAACCACCATCGTCTTCTTCTCTTCCAAGCGCAACTTTCCATAGCAAGAACCTGAAGTTTCGTCACGGATTGTGTCCGGATTTTGCAAGGAAGCGCAGGGGTTCGAAATTTCAAATTAGTCCGATTTGGGGCTCGATTTTTGGTGCATTTTTAGGACTTTTTTTCAGGCGTTTTTGGGGCGTTTTGTGCTTTTATTTGGTTCGAAAATTTCATACTTTATGGTTGAAAGAATTTGTTGTCATTTGGTTCGAAAATTGTGTTGATTATTTCGAAAATCTTGCTGATTTGGATTCAAAAATGGTTGCTGCCATGATTAGAGATTCCTATGGTATTGGCTTAAAAATAATGCTCATAAAGTGTTTGATATTATGTTTAAGTGGAGTTCATGTGTAACCAGAAGCTATACTAAATGTGGGAATAAATGGGTTAGATACATGGTAGTGTAAGTATGACATGGAATAAGATTGTGGTGATGTGTATGCTTGAATGGGCATTATGAGTTTAAATTGAAATTCAAGGCATGTTTAATTTGTTTAAATTGAATTCAAACAAATAAATGACTTTATGTTGGGATTAAGAGAATTAGATTTAAAAGGGTAGAATATCGTATCTACAGGGATCCTTTCTTTCATGTCTTTGTTTGAATGTTCGAATGTGTTGCTATTTTTGGGTATCGTGTGTGCTCTGCCCCGGGTCCTATAAATGGTCTATTGTCACGTGTTGACAATATTTTTGAGGGTCATGGATGTGCTTGGGCATGGGTTGTGATAGGCTTAGAATTTAACTGTTTTTAGCTGTAATTTCTTCCCATTTTCATACTTTTTCCTGGATGATATTATGCTTTTTGGTGTTTAATTGTCTATTTCAGGAAAATTAGTTGGAAATGGAAGAGATGAGCTAAACTGAAGAAAAAGGGCGAAATCAAGGCGAGAAAGAGTTGAAATTGAGGAAGTGAGATTTTTGGAATCTCGATCGATCGAGATTTTGTCTCGATCGATCGAGCCAGACAGTGTGCTGAGAAGAAAAGAATTTCAAATCTCGATCGATCGAAACAATTTTCCGATCGATCGAGCGAGGCAGTAACTTCAGAGCTAATTTTGTCAAAGTCTCGATCGATCGGAAGGAAATCTCGATCGATCGAGCGAGGCAGTAAGTTTCAAAGGCTGACATGAACAGTGCACCGATCGATCGGACGCCATTCTCGATCGATCGAGACACAAATCCGGGAAAATCTTATCTTCCATTTTTGAATGGATTTTCGAGGGTTTAAAGGGGGAAATCATTTCATTCAAGAGGAGATTATTTCGAGACGCCAATTCTCTCGAAAATAAGGAACCCTAGCCGCCGCCTAGCGCCGACGAAGGAGATCCAATCTCCGTTCTTCGTCCAAAGTCGAGCCAATTCATTCCGGAGTGCAAGGAAGGAGCAAGAGAAGAGATTTCGGTGCTACACATGGATTTATTCCGCCGTTTATCGTATTTCTAGACTCTAATCTATTTCATTTTGATTTTCAATTGATGTTTTTGAGGTCGAGAGACGATTAAACTCTTTTGTATTTGATTTGAAATATTTTTAGTTTATTTTATCGAGTTTTAGTTTCGTTGTGTTTGATTATTGATTCAATTGTGTTTGAGTGCAGTGATTTCTATTGTTCATAAATTAATTGCATTTGTAGATCAAAGCCTAGCTAACTTTGGTTGAATCTGAGAGTTATAACCGAGATCGAGAGATAACGTTGTAACACGCTCTATTAATTTATGATGTATGTTACGATTGAGATCGAGAGATGATATCGCATACGTGAGAACTTTGAATTGAAAGATTTAGAGTAACAAGGTTTTGATAATTTATGCAATATTGAATTAGTAAATAGGTGCACGAGAGTGACTTATTCTAATTTAATGTTAGTTTCTTTATAGCTCGAGAGAGTGTATCGAATAATAGTGAAAACCTTTCACCTTTAGAATCATTTGGTTGATAATTTGATAATTCAGTTGAATCATTAAAGATAACATAGTTGAACGACGAGCTTGATAGATTTCTCGAGTGACTTACCTTTGCATATCCGGAACCAATCATTTTATTATTTCTTGTTTAATTTTCGGTCCTTAGTTTAATGTGGCTTTAGTTAATCAACTTTTGAAATCGTAGGCTAAATATAATTTCTCTAATCTTATTTGGTACTTATACATTAGTCCCTGTGGATTCGACAACCCGTACTTAATTTTCACTATACTAAAACTTGACAACCGTGCACTTGCGGTCTAAAATCGCTAGATTGGAAATAATTGTTTAAAATAAAAGCAGTCAATTTTTTGGCGCCGTTGCCGGGGACTAATCTGTATAATATCATACGAGATTAGTTAATTGTAATTTAGCCAATTCTTTATTATTTCGATTTGTTTCATTGTTTTTGTTAGTTGATTTGTTTTGATTTTTGATTTGTGTATTTTGTTGTCTCCTTTTGTCTGTTTTGTACAGGAATCGTTTCTCTAGTGCATGCTCAGAAGAGAGGAGCCCATTCTCGAGCCTTTCGATCCGGAAATAGAAAGAACTTTACTTAGGCGATTACGAGAAGCTCGAGCGATGGCAGATAATAATGAAGCACAGAACCCAAGGTCAATGATGGACTTTGCGCAACCAGCATTTCATGGATCTTTGTCCAGTATTACGAGGTCGACGATTCAAGCGAACAATTTTGAGATCAAGCCGGCGATCATACAAATGATACAACACTGGGTTTTGTTTGGGGGAGCGGCCACGGACGACCCGAATAATCACATCTCCAACTTTTTGGAGATTTGTGACACATTCAAACATAATGGCGTCTCCCACGACGCCATCAGGTTCTATAACAACATGGGAGGGGATGACGAAGGCATTTTTATCAAAGTACTTTCTCCCTTCCAAGACGGCGAAGATGCGGAACGATATCACAACTTTTGGGCAGTTTGACCCCGAGACGTTATATGAAGCGTGGGATCGTTTTAAGGAATTGTTGAGGAGATGCCCACACCATGGTCTACCCATATGGCTGCAGGTACAAACTTTCTATAATGGTTTATTTTCTTCTAACCGTTCGATGATTGATGCAGCATCTGGGGGATCAATAATGAGGAAGACTCCGGAAGAGGCATATAGCTTATTGGAAGAAATGGCATGCAACAGCTACCAATGGCAGTCAGAGAGGAGCACGCCACAGAAGCCAATAGGAGTCCATCAAGTGGACGAGATCACTGCTCTTTCGGCTCAGTTAGAAGCTATGAACCAGAAGATAGACAGCATGGGAGCAGCAGCGATGCAAGCTCAAGCTATCTTCTGTGAGCTGTGTGGAGGCGGTCATCCAAGCATCGAATGTCAGGCAGGTAACCAGTTTAACCAATCTGTTGAGGCTGTAAATTTTGTAGGTAACAGGCCACCCAACAATTCATACTCGAATTATAACCAACCATGGAGGAACCACCCGAACCTGAGATGGTCAAACCAGGAGAATGTGTTGAACCCACAACCACAGGCAGGGTTCACACAAAAGCCGAGTATGGAGGAACTTATGGCAAAGTTGATTTCGTCGACAGAGGTAAGGATGCAAAATCAAGATGCATCGATCAACAATTTGGAGGTGCAAATAGGGCAATTGACATCGTTGATTTCGGGGAGAACGCAAGGTACACTCCCAAGTGATTCTGTAAAGAATCCAAAGGAGCCATCAAATTGACAAGACGAGGAGGTGACAGTCCAGCTTGGGACTATAAATCAAGAACTTCCGTTTTTCTTTTCTCGAGTGTTGTTTTTAATTCTTTGTTTTGGGTGTGATTTTATTAGTATGTTTGTTTTGAGTTTGTCTGGGAATGAATTCGTGTGTTTTCTATTGCAGGTGTGAAAGCAAGAGCAATTTGGTTGTAGGCGAGGTAATCCGAGAGAAAGTTGTTGAGAAAATTTCAAATTTAGTCTGCTGCTGCTGGCGATCGATCGAGACAAAATCTCGATCGATCGCCCGAAGTTTTTAAAAAGACGTTTTGCCTACTGCCTCACTCGATCGATCGAGAATTTTTGCCGATCGATCGAGCGAGAGAAAATTTTGAAAAAAAAAATAGGGCACAGACGCAGCAGCCATCACATTCAAACTCAATTTTTCTCCGCTCCACAACAGAACCCAAATCGCCTCTTCCAACTTTCTCATCTAATCTCATCCTTATTCCATCAATTGTCCAATTTACTTCAAATCTAGGAAGTAATATTTGTTCTAATGAGATTTTCATCGCAGATTTGAAGAATTACAAGTCAATTTGGGTAGAAGTGCATCAAAAAGGGAATTCCAAGCCAAGTGCCAAACTCTTCCAAGGTCGGATGGTTTCAAATTTCAAAGCTTTTATCTTTTGGTGCAATTTCTTGGTGTAGTAGAATTGGGTTAGGAAGGATTTAAGTTTGGAGGAAGTTTTGTGGTGTTGAAAGGTATTAGCATTGCTGTGTTGTTGGGGTGTTGTGTAGTTGCATTCAAACGAGATATTTGAGAATAATTTAGCAAGCAAATGTCTTTGAGAAAACGGTCAAAGCAGGCGGAAGCTTCACAAAAGCAGAAGCAGGCGGCGGCCGCTACTTCGGAGCAAGAGCATGACGAACAAAAGTTTGTCAATGCCACAATTGCTGAGTTATACCCCACCTATCATAAGAAACCCCTTAGTCGTGAAAGGGGCATGATCATGGAAAAAATTGAGTGCTCGGTCATTAGGACAGCACGACGAAAAGGGTGGTATCAATTTGTTCAGACACCTATTGATGCAGTGGTGCCACTGGTACGGGAATTTTACACAAACCTTCGAGCTGTTAAACCAGGGCACCAAGTAAGTGTTTATGTTCGAGGGAAGGATGTGTTGGTGGATCGAGCTTCAATAAATAATATTTACCGGATGCCGTTCCTGCATAACTGTGCATATCAATCTTTCAAGAATAGCAAGATAGACTACGAAGAGGTATTGGCAGTTATTGGCATGCCGGGAGTGGATTGGCAAAGGAACGATAAAGGAGAGCCACAGTTGGTTCTAAAAAAGCATTTGACGCCAGAGGCCCAATCATGGTTCTCATTTGTCGCCTCGCGGGTCATGCCTTCGACCCACACTTCTGAGGTGACAAAAGACAGAGCAGTCCTGGTATATGCCATCCTCTCAGGGAAGGAAGTGGACTTCGGCGAGATCATTAGTGATCACATTGAAGAGATTGGGAGCAGCCCACCGACCTCCTGTAAGGCCCCAACACTTGAACTCGTCATTTGTTCATTTATGACGTCGTATGTGTATAAATTTATCATTTCCTTTTCATTCTTTAAAAGAATAATCACATGTTTCCCATGACATAATTAATGTTCAACATTATTTGATCATCTCGACCAACAATGATCATCTCGACCAACAAACAGACTCAGGGGTTTCACCCAATACCATCCCCATTACACCACTTTTGCATTGTGGGTTTTTATAAAAATTTGGGCAGAGTCTCCCCACAAACTGAGCTATCCGGAAATAAAAACTCATCACATAATATAATTCCCGACAGGGACAACGCAATATTAAACAGAATATAGAAACACAAGTAAATTCCCGGCCAGGGAAGACCCTTATACAGTCCATATACACATACAAGTGCTCACAGAAGAGCAACGAATAACGGATACACATCCGGATGCATAATTAGTATAAATACCAACCGCTCAACTTCGTATATCGGCTCAATCACATACTATGCTTCTGGAAGCATCATCCAACAAGGTTCGAGCCTAGTACTCCAAAACAGCATCGTACCTGTTGTACCTGTTTCAACAGAAACAGCCCCCACACAGGGTGAGCACACTCCCACACAATATTCAATCACAAATCAACATACAAAATCATAATGCAATAATTTAAATTATGCAAAACTTATAAAGTATACTCCCTGTACAATTCCAAATTTGTATGGCTTCCACACACTGTTCCTGTTTCAAACTCCCGCACTTCATAATGTCAAATTTAGTATTGTCACTGAAAATGTAATACTCAACAACACTTATGAATTCAATACAATGACAATATATTATTTATGCTCAAACATAAATAGTTCAACATCAATGTGAACCTGGTTATCCCAATGTAACCCTGGTTATCCCACCATCTCATTCTCGATACTTTCTCATATCGCTCATGCCCACGGCATCACTACTCAACAAGTAACATTGGATCACGTACCACTACGTGTCCCCCATAACTCGTATATGGAGCTCAATTATTAAAGTCAAACACTTACCTGAATCATCATATTCAAAATTGCAAGTATACATGAATGTATAGATACTAGAAATACCTGCTCGTACGTCACCACGTACCTTATAGTAGACAACATGAACAAGCTATCATCAACATCCGAAGTCTCCTGTAGAGTCTATATCGAACATCAATTCAATATTAGCTCATAATCCGAGCAATGAACATCCATCAAATAGTTCTTACTTCATTTCCATATCACAAATCAACAACTCAATATTATGAATCAAATCATAATCAATACTTTGGATGCACACATCCTCACATTTATCATGATATTCCATTGGCAATGCAAAACCCCATCATCTCCCACCATCTACATCACACACATGATGCGGGATACACACACCCATACGTGCAAGATCACGCCCAACTCATATAGCAGTTCACTAGAAACGCAAGTTCAACAGAGGGAAAGAAAGTGCAAGGTGTATGTATAATAATATACAACTAGTGTCTAACTAAAACAATCCAATTAAGCCGATTAACATGTTCCACAATTATTCAAACCCACACCGAGGTGATTCAAACCAAGACACGAAAGAAGGGATCCATGGAGATACAAGATTCTACCCTTTTAAATCAATTCCCTTAATCCCTACATAAAGTCATTTATTGATTAAATTCAACTTTAACAATTTAAACATGCATTGAATTTCAATCTAAACTCATAATGCCCATTCAAGCATACACATCACCACAATCTTATTCCAAGCCATAATTTACACTACCATGAATCTAACCCATTTATTCCCACATTTAGTATGCTTCCAACGATAACACATTTCACACGCGTCATTCATCACTCCTACGCTGAAATACACGTACCTATACGTATATACAGCACACTCACACCCCTATATATACTGGAACACATACATATACGTATACACAACACATATGTACACACTAATACAATGCAGAAATCGACACACACACACACAACCCAATTACACACACGCGCACACAATGCAGGACTCGACACACACACACAGCTCACAACACACACACGCATAAAACATACAGCAACACATAAGACCACCATTTTTATCACACTCAACAAAAATAATGATCCAAATCCAACTAGCAAGAATTTCGAATTGAAACAGCACAAATTCGACCCAAATGGAGTAGAAACTTTTGAACCAAGCTACAAGGATTCAAGCCTAAACATAACATAAATTTCAACCCAAAACATGAAGATATCGAGTCCAGACTACAACATATTTTCGAACCAAATGACAAAATCGACAGCCCCCAAAATGTACCAAAAAATCGCCCCAAAACCGTAGGGAAAAACGAGCAAAAATCGAACCTTCAACAAAATAAATTCAAGGGAGATGGATAATAAGGTCACACACATGATACCTTGTAAGAATCGAGCCAGAAACATGAAGAAAAATTGCCTCTTGCGTTGAAGATAGCAGCCGACGTGAAGGGGGAAAAAGGAGAGGAGAAAATCGATTTTTAGTGTGTGTTTAGGAGTTGGTGTGTGTTTTGTTGGGTCAACCCTAAATTTAAACCATACCACTCCAATCTATCTCAATACCCTACTAATTTAATTTATAACTCAATCTCAAATAATCCACATTATTATTAATAAAATTCCCCTTAAATTTAATTAACATTTTAAATTCAATCCCGGAATAATTTATCCCAACTCCGCTCCCAATAAAATTCCCAGTACTTGAATTCCGTAATTATCTCATAATTATCCCAATTATCAACAAATAAATATTTAATTTATTCCGGGCATTACAATTCTCCCCAACTAATAAAATTTCGTCCTCGAAATTTATATGCATGCTCACCATAAAAGTCCAACAGTAAAATTTACGTACCGTGATACAGCTAAAGATGGTGTTGTAACAAATCTGTAGAAAGATATCATCGTTCAAATCATCATGGCTCGTAAACGTGGCGTACCACACCAACGATCGCAATACTGCAATTCACATCACTTTACACCAATCCAACATTAATATTTAATAATCTAACACATGAATTCCTCTATTCATGTAAATCAATACGAGGTTAACATCATACTTACTGATAAGTGTATTTTATACACTTATATTTCCTCTTATTTTGCATGGTTTAATGTTAGTTTTCGATCAGAATTACACTTTTGGTTTTGTTTTGTGTTGTTTTGCAGGAATCCAAGGAATTAAGCATTTTATTACTAAAAGATGATGAGAAATACATAAATGTGACAAGAATTCAAATTGGGACTCAATGGTAAAATAATCATGCACCGGGACATGTTAATTGGCAAGGAAATATTATATTATATTATTTTACAATATAATATAATATATATGGTTATGGAAGGATAAGGAGAAAGAGGATATTGAAATAAAATAAGAGGGGATACACGTACAGATATTGGAAAGGGAGAGACGTACATATTTAAAAGGAAGGAAGATATTCACGTTGAAAGGGTGGAGATTACAAAAAGATATTCACGTACAGATTAAAAGGAATAACATACGTGAAGAGACGGGAAGCGAGAGAGACGCACGAGCAACATTCACGTAGGCAGGAGGCAGAAGACCGAGAGCTAAAGAGAAGGGGAGGAGATCGATCGAGGCGGTGCGCTTACAACGAAGGGTAGAGATTTTGACAACGGAGAAGAAGACGGCGACTACCGGGGACGGAGGGCCATCATCATATTCGTTTGAATATCTCTTCCCTTATGTTTATGATGATTAAGAACATGTCTATGTGTTTGTTTAATTTATTCATGAACTAATTTATTATTCTAGAGTTAGACGGATCTTGACTTGAAGTTTATTTGGATTTTCGTATGGTTTATTTATGTTTTCCTGTTCTTAATGCTTTTAATCTACTGGCCATGGATTGAATGATTCCATATTCGTGATCTATCACTCGGGAGAGGGGGTTGTGAATAGGAAAGAAGGAATTCGTATCGTGGTAGTTATATTGTTCGGAAGGCCTATAACTCCATAGAAGTCGTCAAAGGAATTACTGCGCTTTTACAATTGTTTGATAATTAATCTTAGATAGGGATATCAAGATTAATGTTAGATAATTACTTCTGCTTAACACCCGGGAGGGGGAGTAGAAACAAATAAGAATTCTCGGCTAGTAAACTAGGAAAATACGACATAGTGGATAGTTGAGTGAAGTCGAACCTCTAGAATCCGTTCTCATTGATTTTCTCCACTTAAATTACCATCTTGTTAATCTTTTATTTTATTTTAGTAGATTAATTTAATAATATTGCTATCGATTGTCTAAATAAAGTCGAGACTATTCTAATTATAGTACTTGGTGTAACTTAATTTTCAATCCCTGTGGGTTCGACATCCGTACTTTCAAATTCCTATACTAAAACTTGACACCGTACACTTGCGGTACGTTTCACACGCATCACTTACCTTGTTCAATTTTGTTTACATTTCAAAAGTTCATTCCTATAATTAATTTATCAAGGAAATTGCTAACAGTTCATAAGTCAACACTTACACTGTTTAGCAATCAAGCACTTCTTGTCATACTTCAGTACCTGTGTAGTGACATCGGTACAATTTCCTTGCACAGGATCTAAATCCGTCACAGTTTACTTCTATCATAGTACACATCATATAATCTCGCTAAATTATGCAATCCATGCTTTCATGTATATTTAAGAATATATGACAATACACCAACATTTATCTAATTAACTTCATACCTGTGTCGTTGCAAATGTATGCAACTTATCCCCACATCATCACTATCATCCGTATGAAGTAACGGTACTCTTGAGCCTTTATGCATCAATCTTTCATATATCATCTCCTGGCTATTATCTGGTGCAAGGTAATGACTAGAAAACCCATTAGTCATTCTCACATACGTATATACATATTACACACATAAATAGCCACAGACCATCAGTATCAATTCATGATAAATGGCTTAACACCAATATTTTCATGTCACGATTATACTCATCTAACACAAGGCATCAACATCAATATCGAATAGTTCGTGACATACCTTTGCAGATGGATTCATCTACAATACACAATGGCACCATAATATCATGTTAATCACAGCACTCACATACTCTTAAGTATCAATATTTCCATATTACTTCACCCAATTATTATCTGTCATAGGACAAGCACCAAAATAATCCCGTTAGTATTTCTCAAATACTAGTAACATAACACGTACCTTGTCATTTACGCATTTCGACATCCATAATGTTTCTGTCATCAAACACTAATTCCTGCATCATAAGTTTCTCGCAGTTCTATACACAACATGCTACTGCACACTATCACATAGGGTGATTGAAATTTAACATAAGAATCAGTTGCATGCTTTAATGACGCAATTTATATCAATCTTTAACTCATCCTCGAAACATAATAATTCATTAATCATGAATATTCACAATGAACACATGTCCACACACGACATTCGTAGTAATCACGCGTCATCCCGTGACATACTCATGCCATCCCGTGACACACTCATTAAACTCATGTCTATTTGATTGTATTCCATTCAACATAATAGGTTATTAATCAATTATTAATCCCACCACATACAAAACTAGCATGCTTTCACAACAATAATTATTGTCACACAATGATTAACATCTATTTTCAATATCTCATCACTACACACCGTAGATATGAGATGCTATCACAGAGGTTACACCCCTTCTTGCCTTATTACCGCAATAAAACATGAATGACACATCTAGGTTCCACTTCAATTCTATTATCAACTTTTCTACATGTACATGATTTCAGAATCAATATGAATCAATAAAATAACTCGAATCAACATATATCAATATGTTCAACCAACTGAAACGGTTTACCTCGATATTTTGTCCTCCTGGACCGATCCAATATCCTCTTGGGCCTGAATCACATATACCCAATGAGCAATAACATAACTGTACATAGCACAATTTCTATTGCCATCTGCAATCAAAGCATCATCAATACTCATTGCTAACACAATTGCGATACTACAGCATTCATCGTTAATCACAATAGCGGTACTAAAATATTCACTGCTAACACAATAGCAATACATCAATCTTCATCGCCCTACGGCGGCACATAATACTCATCGCCAACACTGGCATACATAATATCCATAATCACAATGAATATACATTCTTAAAACAATAAGATGTAATAACACTTACTGTACACAGTTGATCCACACTTGATCCTTTAAATTGTCCCTGCTCTCAACATAAATATTCCACAAAATATGATTTCATATCAATACACAAATTTATATACTCACCATCAACAGAATAGCGGGATGAGACATCGCAATATATATAATCGGCGGCAAGAACCATCGCCATGGAATCAACGGAATGCACCATCGATAAACACATGTCTGGCGGCATGAGCCATCGCCATTGACATAGCGGAAAGAGGCATCGCTATACATGTACCCGGCGGCATAAACCATCGCCAATCAATATAGCGGAATGAGACATCGCTATCAATATACTTGGCGGCATGAACCATCGCCAACCAATATAGCGGAATGAGACCTCGCTATCAATACACTTGGCGGCATGAACCATCGCCAACCAATATAGCGGAATGAGACCTCGCTATCAATACACTTGGCGGCATGAACCATCGCCAACCAATATAGCGGAATGAGACCTCGCTATCAATACACGTGGCGGCATGAACCATCGCCAACCAATATAGCGGAATGAAACATCGCTATCAATACACATGGCGGCATGAACCATCGCCAACCAATATAGCGGAATGAGACATCGCTATCAATATCGATAATGTGGTTGTTCCGGTCTTGTTATAGCAGCGGAATTTTAGGACCCCTCGCTTCGACATATAGCGGCATCATATGATATCCCTCGCTTCGACAATGACATCGGCATGTTACCTCGCTTAGACATGACAGCGGCAAATATCATACTACCATCGCTTCATATGACAGCGGCAAGTACCTCCCTCGCTCGAATATAACAACTACCAGAACTTCAACTAGCTCCATGTACCTGCATCCAGTTTAATACAACAGTTTACAAATATAACAATCGATACCACGTTCCAGTTATAACCACAATATTCCACATTAATCACTAGAATTGTGACTGTTCCGGTCCCAATACAACAGCGGAATTTTAGGACCCCTCGCTTCGACAATGACAGCGGCATGTTACCTCGCTTAGTCATGACAGCGGCAAGTACCTCCCTCGCTCGGAGATAAAGGCTACCGGAACATTCATCAATTCTACCACAATAATCAAGCACAGCAGTTGATTCCATTATCACAATATATATCACTATCATTTCACATATACCATCACATGTAAGGGTTCACTATCCACGATATACAAAATCAAAGGTGTAACACGTTTTACCGTCCGAAGCCCGTACGTCTCACATTTCCATTTCCTGATTTTCCTACAAAATCAGATTCCTTAGCACATAACATATGGAGTGCCAGACATTACCGTTAATGCCATACCATCGCATTCTACACGATTCCTGCAACCACAATGATTAGCAACACCACTTTTAATATCATAAAAGCACATAAACAACTAGTTGTGTCATACAACATTAATGCCATCATGCATAAATATGTGCTATCAATAACTTCCTAGGCCCTTAACAGCCCCAAAGAGCTAACCACTGCTCTGATACCACTAATGTAAGGCCCCAACACTTAAACTCGTCATTTGTTCATTTATGACGTCGTATGTGTATAAATTTTTCATTTTCTTTTCATTCTTTAAAAGAATAATCACATGTTTCCCATGACATAACCAATGTTCAACATTATATGATCATCTCGACCAACAATGATCATCTTGTAAGTAATCCAAGAGCATACAACGCAGCGGAATAAAATTATATGGATTACTAACCAGCAGATCTATACATAGGATTCATATCGGATAAAGGAATTACAAGTGTCTTACCCTTGTAGCGTGTTTGAAGCAGAATCCACGGAGCAGCACCACGTCCTACGCCTTCTCCGAGTCACTAGCAAAACTCAATGAGTTTTGCCTCAACGGTATCCACACGATCAAATCGGGTGAAGGGATAGTTTAATAACAAGTTGCTAGACAAGTTATTAAACCGGAACAAGAAAGACACTCGATTCTAAATCGAAAGGCACGCCCAAAAATCACAAATTCTCTTCGGCTATGATGAAGAAGCCGAGAGCTCTTTTGTTGGTTTTGGAGGCCGTGTGTCTTGCTTGGTTTTTAGGTTGAATGATATGAAGTTGTGTCTTACAATTAAATCATAACCTTGTATTTATATTAAAAGGCTTTTAATTAAGGTTCAAGACTTTCTTAAAGTCTTATGGGCCCAAACCCATGATTTAATTAAAACCTTTTAATCACTTAATTAAGACTCTTCTTAATTAATTAATTCATCCAATGAATTTAATTTCCCTTCTCGATTTAATCTTTTGTGCGACCCGATAGGATCTTGTAATGTTGGCAGTGACATAAAATCTCATTTTATGTCGCAAGCATTGAGCGGTATCTAGCAACACATCAATGCTACCCAAATTACAAGAATGTCAATGACTCGACATAACCTTTAGAACTTGTGATAATATTAATCATGTAACTTAATCCCTTTGTCCTTTGTGTTTAGATTGAACACGAGTCATGGAATAGTCATACTCGTATATCCAATCTTTATTTCTTGATCCCCAAGTAGAACTAGAATAAACAAATAAGCTCGATATCTCATATCGACTCATTCGAGCATGGCCATGCATTTTAGTTCTCACTTGATCAAGGGCCTAACACATCTCCTGTTATATAGGAGGGACAAATCCTATCTCGATCAGTCAACATCCCTCTACATAATTCGTAGTGTATCCAATAGTCGTCTTTATAGTATACCCTGTTACGGGTAACGTTTGACGATATCAAGATACATAACTCCTTATGTTGGGATCTCTGATGATCACAAGTCGTAAGGATTACATACATTATTATCACTATGAGAATTGCATATGACGATCATATAACTATCCATGTTGCATTCTCATGGTGGGTCTGTCCAGTACATCGTTCTCTAACATGTACCTATATGTTGATTTGATATCTCATATCAATGAACAATTCATCGATCAACACATACTAGTCTCAACGTATTATCATTATCCCTATTCATGATAATACTTGACTAGGGACATCTTTAAGAATAATACAATATTATTCTAAGGACATTAACATATATATTAATCCACATTGCACAGTTAAAAGAATAATATATAATAATGAATTGCCATTCATAATATCATATTACATTGTATGTCATAAACAATCATCTAATGATGTGTCTTAGGGCATATCCCAACAAATCTCCCACTTGCACTACGACCACTCAGACATATACCTAATGCCTAGAGATCTAGTATGACGATCATGCTTCTGCTGTGACAGTGGCTTCGTCAATGGGTCAGATACATTATCATCTGTTGGTACTTTGCATATTTTAACATCTCCCCTTTCAACGATTTCTCGAATGAAATGGAACCGCCTAAGTATGTGTTTGGATCTTTGGTGAGATCTTGGTTCCTTAGCTAATGCGATCGCTCCATTGTTGTCACAATAGAGTTTATCGGATCTTTAATGCTAGGCACCACTCCAAGTTCAGAAATGAACTTCCTCATCCAAACAGCTTCCTTTGCTGCATCCGAGGCAGCAATATACTCAGCTTCCGTTGTAGAATCGGCTACTGTTTCTTGCTTTGAACTCTTCCAGCTCACAGCACCTCCATTTAGGCAATACACATATCCAGATTGCAATCGAAAATCATCTTTGTCGGTTTGGAAGCTTGCATCAGTGTAACCCATTACATTGAACTCTTCCTCACCTCCATAAATCAAGAATGTATCATTAGTCCTTCTCAAGTACTTCAGGATGTTCTTGACAGCAATCCAGTGACCTTCACCTGGATCAACTTGATATCTGCTCGTCATGCTCAAAGCATACGATACATCGGGACGAGTACATATCATGGCATACATGATAGATCCAATAGCTGACGCGGATGGAATCTTACTCATGCGTTGTCTCTCATCTGGTGTTGAAGGACACTGTTCCTTCGAGAGATAAATGCCATGCGTCATAGGCACGAATCCTTTCTTTGATTCTTGCATGCTAAACCTTTTAAGCACCTTGTCTATGTATGTACTTTGACTTAGACCAAGAAGCCTTCTCGATCTATCTCTATAGATCTTGATTCCTAATACATAGGTGGCTTCTCCCAAGTCTTTCATCGAAAAGCAATTCCCTAGCCAAATCTTTACAGATTGCAAGGCAGGGATATCATTTCCAATAAGAAGTATGTCATCTACATACAACACTAGGAAAATGATTACGCTCCCACTGACCTTCTTGTAGACACAAGGTTCATCTTCGTTAACCAAACTCTTTGATTGCATCATCAAAACGAAGATTCCAACTCCGAGAAGCTTGCTTCAATCCATAAGTGGATCGTTGTAGCTTGCATATCTTTCCAGCATCCTTTGGATCGACAAAACCCTCGGGCTGTGTCATGTACACATCCTCGAGCAGATTTCCATTAAGGAAAGCTGTTTTGACATCCATCTGCCAGATTTCATAATCATGAAATGCAGCTATTGCAAGTAAGATCCTTATGGATTTAACCATGGTCACTGGTGAAAAGGTTTCATCATAGTCAATACCATGAATTTGTTTGAATCCTTTTGCAACCAGCCGACCTTTATAGGTTTGTACGTTACCATCCATATCGGTCTTTTTCTTGAAAATCCATTTGCACCCTATGGGTCGTACCCCTTCAGGTGGATCAACCAAAGTCCATACTTGGTTTGCATACATGGATTCCATCTCAGATTTCATGGCCTCTTGCCATTTCTCAGAATCAGTGCCCATTATAGCTTGTTGATAAGATGACGGCCCATCCTCATCAATAAGTAGTAAGTCACCTTGTTGAGTCACAAGAAATCCATATCTCTGTGGCTCCCAGTGTTCTCTTACAGACCTACGCTGGGCTTGTGTCTCTTGAGCAGGTACTTCTTCCACAACAGCTTGCGGTGCCTGCTCTGTTTCCATCTCAATCTCAGGTTCAGTGTTTTCTTGTGGTTGAACTTCACTAAGTTCTATTTTTCTCCCACTGGTTTTTCTAGAAATAAATTCTCTTTCAAGAAATACACCAGTCCGAGCAACAACTACTTTGTTCTCGGTGGGATAATAGAAATAGTATCCTTTCGTTTCCTTAGGATACCCCACAAATAAACACTTATCAGATTTGGGTCCAAGTTTGTTAGTGGCGTGACGTCTAACGAAAGCCTCACAACCCCAAATCTTCATAAAAGACATACTAGGACGCTTCCCAGTCCATATCTCATATGGTGTCTTTTCCACTGATTTAGATGGAACACGGTTCAGTAAGAAAATCGCTGTTTCTAGAGCGTGTCCCCAAAACGATATCGGAAGATCTGCATGACTCATCATTGATCTAACCATGTCTAACAAGGTTCGATTTCTCCTCTCGGATACACCATTCCATTGTGGAGTATACGGAGGAGTGAGTTGTGGGACTATCCCACACTCCTTTAGATAGTCATGAAACTCTTGGCTTAAGTATTCTCCTCCTCGATCTGATCGAAGGATTTTGATACTTTTGCCAAGTTGGTTTTGTACTTCATTCTTGAAATCTTTGAACTTTTCAAAGGTTTCATACTTATGTTTCATTAGGTACACATACCCATATCTACTGAGGTCATCAGTAAATGTAACGAAGTATTGAAAACCACCTCTAGCTTGTGTACTTATTGGTCCATATACATCACTATGTATTAGTCCCAATAAAACATTTGCCCTTTCAACATGTCCCTTGAAAGGGGCTTTAGTCATCTTGCCCATTAAACAAGATTCGCATGTTTCATATGATTCAAAATCAAATGAATCTAATACTCCATCCTTATGAAGTTTAGATATGCGGTTCTCGTTTATGTGGCCCAAGCGACAGTGCCAGAGATAAGTCGGATTACAATCATTATTTTTAATCCTTTTAGTATTTATGTTATAGATAGGCATATCAAGATTTAATACATAAAGACCATTCACCATTTGTGCACTAGCATAAAACATATCATTTAAATAAATAGAACAACAGTTGTCCTTTATTATAAATGAAAATCCATACTTGTCCAAACAAGAAATAGAAATAATGTTTTTAGTAATTGAAGGCACAAAATAACAATCTTTCAAAATCAATGATAAACCAGAAGGTAAAGCTAAATGATAATCTCCTATAGCTAATGCAGCAACTCTTGCTCCATTTCCAACTCGGAGATCAACTTCACCTTTCGCCAACGTCCTACTCCTTTTTAGATCCTGCACATTTACACAAATGTGAGATCCACATCCAGTATCTAATACCCATGATGAAGAAGTAGATAAATTGACTTCTATAACAAAAATACCTGAAGCGGAAGTCACACTTCCTTTCTTTAGATCCTCCAAATATACTTTGCAGTTCCTTTTCCAATGGCCGGTCTCACCGCAATGGAAACAGTTCCCTTTCTTTGCTATCCCTCCCTTTGGCTTCAGTGCATAAGACTTTGGCTTAGATTTAGCAAAGACTTTCTTTGCTTTCTTGTTGCCTTTAGCTTTGGACCTTCCTTTGCCCTTATTCACAATAAGGACATTTGTGGCCTTAGTCTTCTTAGTATTTGCTTCATATGTTAGAGTCTTTTCAATGTTAGTCATATTGTAATTTACTACAAATTGACTGAAGCTCTCAGGCAACGATTGCAAGATCACATCGGTGGCCAACTCATGGTCCAATGGAAAAACCAGCTTGTCCAGATTCTCAATGTACCCAATCATCTTGAGCACATGAGTTCCAACTAGGCTTCCTTCTACCATCCTGCACTGAAATAACGCCTTAGAGACGTCATACCTCTCTTGTCTTGCTTGCTGTTGGTACAACTGCTTTAAGTGTTCGATCATATCGAATGCCTCCATTTCCTCATGTTGCTTCTGAAGCTCAGAGTTCATGGTGGCAAGCATGAGGCACCCAACATCAAGTGATTCACTCTGATGCTTCTTGTAAGCATCTTTTTCAGCTCTTGTAGCTGTTAGGGGAGGTTCCTCAGCGGGCAAGGGTTCCTCTAGGACATATTGTTTCTTTTCTTGTTTGAGGACTATCCTCAAGTTCCTATGCCAGTCTAGGAAATTCGTCCCATTTAATTTGTCCTTCTCAAGGACCGATCGCAGTGATAAAGTGCTAGTAACGTTGTTAGTTGCCATGGATATCTACAATATAAATATGCAAAATAAGTTTATGATTTAAATCATTTAACATGGTCTTATATTAAATGATACTCCCACTATTTTGTTTAAAAATATCAACCCTCAAAACCTTTAGTGGGCCAAGATCCATATTTCACTTAATCTTGAGTTAGCTTTGGCTAATCGCCCAAGACTCGGTTATTTAGGTAGACAACACTTTGTCAATTACATCACATATAATTCTTGGATAGTTGGACGAACAACACTTTGTTCAATTCATCAAATGAATTATAATCCAACCCATGCCTCTAGGTTCCCAATCCTATTGAGATAACCTAGTTAAGTCGTACCCAATTAAAGTATAACGGATATCACTTTATCCTTTCGCGCCTTACTAAGATTGCCACGGTGCTTTGCTTTGGCAAACCCACACATGTACAATCGAAGTTATTGACGAGTACTTTTATTTTGGAAGGCATCTAAAACTTAATATTTTAGAGGGATTTATTGATCTCATGATTAATTTGATAATTTAAAATATGTCCACTACATATAGTTGTATACATATCTACATATATGTGTAATACTATTATCAAACTAAAACATAAGATAAATCATGCATCAACATACATAATTAAACGTGACATGGTTATAGCCCCTACTAATGATTTTCTCAAGCCAATGAGAAAATCCTATGAGTCAACCTAAGGTAACTTCACAAGCACCTTCCTTTGGCTCCAATTTGAGAATGGCCTCCTCATCCCGGCACGATGCTCCATCTTCATTGATCATCATCAATAAAATAAACTACACTATTTACAAGATATAGAATTCCTCGATTCACATTCGAGGGGAACATAGGGGAGGGATTACATTTAGAATGAAATAGAGAAGGCACGACACGCAGGTCGTATTAAACATTACAAACATCCACAAATCCTATCTAATAGGTCAAAGGGCTATAACCACGCACCATGCTCAAACAACACATAAAGCATGCATTAACATTTAATTAATTAAATTCTAAACATTTTAAATTTAATTCTAATTAAAACTGTAAAATAATTTTTGAAAAATTATCGTACGCTCGGGACATCACATGCCACGAACTAAAGCGACTAAGACACGAACCACCATGGTTCAAACCATGAAGCACATGGCTGGACCAATAGTGGGCCTAGGGTTCGAAAACCTAGCCCATGGCCGAGCCATGTCTCGAGCGGCGGCGGCGCTAGGGTTCCAAACCCTAGCCGCCTTGCACCCTTATGGAATTTTATCGAGCCATCTTGTTTGAAACGCCGGAATTTGTTAGCCACGAGTCACGGTCAGGCCATGCACAGGGTTGGCTCAACCATCTCGAGCTAAGGGTTCGAAAAACCTTGCTCTCATGTGGTAAAGTTAACCATTATCGAGTCAAAGAGTTCAAAACTCATCCACGTCTCAAAACTTAAGAAAAATAGGCGATGATGGCCGAGCCATGCACGGCTACTAGGGTTCGAAACCCTAGCCGTCATGAGCTAGCCGTCACGTCCAATGGGTTCTAAACCCTAATTAATTTTCGACACTTCCATGCACAATTATTAGCCACAACGACTAAGCCATCTTGAGCCAAGGGTTCGAAAACCCTAGCCCTCATGTGGCTAGCCGTGGTGTCATTTGTGATGGTGATGGCCGAAAACTTGTGACATATGGTTCGATATTCGCCTAATTATATCAAATACAATTTTACGATGATTTTCATAAACTAAATATTAACATATCATATATGTTCATACAGTTTTAAATAGCATGCAATATTAATTCTAATATGATTAACACAATTTAATCACATAAATCCGATATGAGCCTTGTACACGGCTCTGATACCACTGTAAGTAATCCAAGAGCATACAACGCAGCGGAATAAAATTATATGGATTACTAACCAGCAGATCTATACATAGGATTCATATCGGATAAAGGAATTACAAGTGTCTTACCCTTGTAGCGTGTTTGAAGCAGAATCCACGGAGCAGCACCACGTCCTACGCCTTCTCCGAGTCACTAGCAAAACTCAATGAGTTTTGCCTCAACGGTATCCACACGTCAAATCGGGTGAAGGGATAGTTTAATAACAAGTTGCTAGACAAGTTATTAAACCGGAACAAGAAAGACACTCGATTCTAAATCGAAAGGCACGCCCAAAAATCACAAATTCTCTTCGGCTATGATGAAGAAGCCGAGAACTCTTTTGTTGGTTTTGGAGGCCGTGTGTCTTGCTTGGTTTTTAGGTTGAATGATATGAAGTTGTGTCTTACAATTAAATCATAACCTTGTATTTATATTAAAAGGCTTTTAATTAAGGTTCAAGACTTTCTTAAAGTCTTATGGGCCCAAACTCATGATTTAATTAAAACCTTTTAATCACTTAATTAAGACTCTTCTTAATTAATTAATTCATCCAATGAATTTAATTTCCCTTCTCGATTTAATCTTTTGTGCGACCCGATAGGATCTTGTAATGTTGGCAGTGACATAAAATCTCATTTTATGTCGCAAGCATTGAGCGGTATCTAGCAACACATCAATGCTACCCAAATTACAAGAATGTCAATGACTCGACATAACCTTTAGAACTTGTGATAATATTAATCATGTAACTTAATCCCTTTGTCCTTTGTGTTTAGATTGAACACGAGTCATGGAATAGTCATACTCGTATATCCAATCTTTATTTCTTGATCCCCAAGTAGAACTAGAATAAACAAATAAGCTCGATATCTCATATCGACTCATTCGAGCATGGCCATGCATTTTAGTTCTCACTTGATCAAGGGCCTAACACATCTCCTGTTATATAGGAGGGACAAATCCTGTCTCGATCAGTCAACATCCCTCTACATAATTCGTAGTGTATCCAATAGTCGCCTTTATAGTATACCCTGTTACGGGTAACGTTTGACGATATCAAGATACATAACTCCTTATGTTGGGATCTCTGATGATCACAAGTCGTAAGGATTACATACATTATTATCACTATGAGAATTGCATATGACGATCATATAACTATCCATGTTGCATTCTCATGGTGGGTCTGTCCAGTACATCGTTCTCTAACATGTACCTATATGTTGATTTGATATCTCATATCAATGAACAATTCATCGATCAACACATACTAGTCTCAACGTATTATCATTATCCCTATTCATGATAATACTTGACTAGGGACATCTTTAAGAATAATACAATATTATTCTAAGGACATTAACATATATATTAATTCACATTGCACAGTTAAAAGAATAATATATAATAATGAATTGCCATTCATAAAATCATATTACATTGTATGTCATAAACAATCATCTAATGATGTGTCTTAGGGCATATCCCACCACATCTCGACCAACAAACAGACTCAGGGGTTTCACCCAATACCATCCCCATTACACCACTTTTGCATTGTGGGTTTTTATAAAAATTTGGGCAGAGTCTTCCCACAAACTGAGCTATCCGGAAATAAAAACTCATCACATAATATAATTCCCGACCAGGGACAACGCAATATTAAACAGAATATAGAAACACAAGTAAATTTCCGGCCAGGGAAGACACCACACTAATAAGACAACAAACGTGGGTTTCAACACCCTTATACAGTCCATATACACATACAAGTGCTCACAGAAGAGCAACGAATAACGGATACACATCCGGATGCATAATTAGTATAAATACCAACCGCTCAACTTCGTATATCGGCTCAATCACATACTATGCTTCTGGAAGCATCATCCAACAAGGTTCGAGCCTAGTACTCCAAAACAGCGTCGTACCTGCTGTACCTGTTTCAACAGAAACAGCCCCCACACAGGGTGAGCACACTCCCACACAATATTCAATCACAAATCAACATACAAAATCATAATGCAATAATTTAAATTATGCAAAACTTATAAAGTATACTCCCTGTATAATTCCAAATTTGTATGGCTTCCACACACTGTTCCTGTTTCAAACTCCCGCACTTCATAATGTCAAATTTAGTATTGTCACTGAAAATGTAATACTCAACAACACTTATGAATTCAATACAATGACAATATATTATTTATGCTCAAACATAAATAGTTCAACATCAATGTGAACCTGGTTATCCCAATGTAACCCTGGTTATCCCACCATCTCATTCTCGATACTTTCTCATATCGCTCATGCCCACGGCATCACTACTCAACAAGTAACATTGGATCACGTACCACTACGTGTCCCCCATAACTCGTATATGGAGCTCAATTATTAAAGTCAAACACTTACCTGAATCATCATATTCAAAATTGCAAGTATACATGAATGTATAGATACTAGATATACCTGCTCGTACGTCACCACGTACCTTATAGTAGACAACATGAACAAGCTATCATCAACGTCCGAAGTCTCCTGTAGAGTCTATATCGAACATCAATTCAATATTAGCTCATAATCCGAGCAATGAACATCCATCAAATAGTTCTTACTTTCATTTCCATATCACAAATCAACAACTCAATATTATGAATCAAATCATAATCAATACTTTGGATGCACACATCCTCACATTTATCATGATATTCCATTGGCAATGCAAAACCCCATCATCTCCCACCATCCGCTACATCACACACATGATGAGGGATACACACACCCATACGTGCAAGATCACGCCCAACTCATATAGCAGTTCACTAGACACGCAAGTTCAACAGAGGGAAAGAAAGTGCAAGGTGTATGTATAATAATATACAACTAGTGTCTAACTAAAACAATCCAATTAAGCCGATTAACATGTTCCACAATTATTCAAACCCACACTGAGGTGATTCAAACCAAGACACGAAAGAAGGGATCCATGCAGATACAAGATTCTACCCTTTTAAATCAATTCCCTTAATCCCTACATAAAGTCATTTATTGATTAAATTCAACTTTAACAATTTAAACATGCATTGAGTTTCAATCTAAACTCATAATGCCCATTCAAGCATACACATCACCACAATCTTATTCCATGCCATAATTTACACTACCATGAATCTAACCCATTTATTCCCACATTTAGTATGCTTCCAACGATAACACATTTCACACGCGTCATTCATCACTCCTACGCTGAAATACACGTACCTATACGTATATACAGCACACTCACACCCCTATATATACTGGAACACATACATATACGTATACACAACACATATGTACACACTAATACAATGCAGAAATCGACACACACACACAGCCCAAATACACACACACGCACACAATGCAGGACTCGACACACACACACAGCTCACAACACACACACGCATAAAACATACAGCAACACATAAGACCACCATTTTTATCACACTCAACAAAAATAATGATCCAAATCCAACTAGCAAGAATTTGAATTGAAACAGCACAAATTCGACCCAAATGGAGTAGAAACTTTTGAACCAAGCTACAAGGATTCAAGCCTAAACATAACATAAATTTCAACCCAAAACATGAAGATATCGAGTCCAGACTACAACATATTTTCGAACCAAATGACAAAATCGACAGCCCCCAAAATGTACCAAAAAATCGCCCCAAAACCGTAGGGAAAAACGAGCAAAAATCGAACCTTCAACAAAATAAATTCAAGGGAGATGGATAATAAGGTCACACACATGATACCTTGTAAGAATCGAGCCAGAAACATGAAGAAAAATTGCCTCTTGCGCTGAAGATAGCAGCCGACGTGAAGGGGGAAAAAAGAGAGGAGAAAATCGATTTTTAGTGTGTGTTTAGGAGTTGGTGTGTGTTTTGTTGGGTCAACCCTAAATTTAAACCATACCACTCCAATCTATCTCAATACCCTACTAATTTAATTTATAACTCAATCTCAAATAATCCACATTATTATTAATAAAATTCCCCTTAAATTTAATTAACATTTTAAATTCAATCCCGGAATAATTTATCCCAACTCCGCTCCCAATAAAATTCCCAGTACTTGAATTCCGTAATTATCTCATAATTATCGCAATTATCAACAAATAAATATTTAATTTATTCCGGGCATTACACCTCCGCACTACCGTTTCCATCCACGATCACTGCTTTATGTCAGCGATACGGAGTGACATGGGGGGAAGACGAGGAGCTACTTCCTCCGAAGACCCCGATCATTGTGGACGGTCCACCACCTCCTACGGGCCGACGAAGGGCCGAGCCAAGACCCTCGGACAATACACAGGCTGGAGCATCATCCTCTGCTGCAGAGCGTACACGTGTTACATCAAATTCTCTTCATAGGGATCTCCAAGATATTCGCCTGGGGCAGCAGAGTATTCACAGCATGCAGCGGAACATTCACGGCATGCAGAGAGCATTGCAGATGGACCATGAGCAGGTAGCTCAGCGTCAGATGGAATTCATGCACTATCAGAGTGCATGGAACACTGCCATGGCCCAGGGCTTTCCAAATTTCCAGTTCCCGCCGGAGCCGCACTTTGCACCTTATCATCCGCATGCACCTCCACTTTCTGAGTACCCACCATTTCCGCAATATCAGGGCGAGGAGCACCACTACCCAGTTCCCCCTCCGGAGCATGATGAGGACAACAATCAGTGACGATCGTCGTCATGGTATGTGGTTTTGCCTTTGCATTTATTTATTTTTCTGGTTCATTGAGGGCAATTCACATGCTAAGTTTGGGGGGGTTTTGAGTATTTGTATATATCTTGCTTTTGCACATATTGCTACTTGTCTTGTGTCCCTACCTTGCATGACTGCATGATTTAGTGACTGATTCATCCTTGAGCATTACCAACAAAAAAAAAAAATTTCTTTTGTGAGTTAGTCTTGAGAAATGAAGAATTAGATTTGCAACGGTAATACATGATGAAATTAATCCTCATCTAGATAGGAGTCATGAAAATGTTTAACTTGTTTGTATATATCCTTTGTTAACCATATGTCAAAACTGAGGAATAATTTGAGCACTTATTGAGTCATGATTGAGTGAAGTTTGTATTGATTAAAGTGAAAATTTGTGTTAACTATGATGAGTCTTGAGTATTGTAGATAACTCTACAATTTAGTTGAAAGCACTTTGAGGCAAAATTTATAATTAGAACTTGACTTGGAGATGATTTAGGCAATCTTTGGACCGTTTGTGCCTTTCAAGCCTGCCTGTTATACATTATTCCTTAGTGTCCCCTCTTGTGCCTTATTGAAAAAGAATGGTATATGCATTGCATATGATTAGACCCCCATTCAACATTCTTGGCAACCTCATTATACCTACCTTAGATTGAGCCTAAAAGAAAATTTTTACCCACCCCCAAGGGAGTATAATGAATCTCATTCATTGCATTAAATTGCTATATGTTGACAAGTTCATTGTGAAATGAACAAAAGAATGAGCAAAGAAAAAGAGAAGTTGTAGAGAAAAGTCTTGAAAAGAAAATTTAAATAAGACCCAAAGTGGCCAAGGCTAGAAAATGTTGAAGAGAAGCTCAATAGTGTGCGAAAAAGTTATTGAACTGATTCTATTGTACTCTCTTCTTTGAATTCATCCTACCTTTTCTTTGGAGCCGACACCTAAAGGCCTAACGTTATAAGCTTTTAAAGTCCTGTTGATCCAAGTCTAGGAATAATTACATTAGTGGAGAAGTGCTGGATAGTAAATTTGTAGAGTAGTTCAAAGTAAACTTGACTCGGAGTTGTTATGGCACTTTTTGATCTTAAAGATATGTACATTACTCATTGTTTGACAAGAGCACACACGCACGTTCCAATGTTGCGATGTATTGTTTAACTTAGGAGAAATTGCTTCTTGTTAAATGTTGAATGACTTCTATTGATGTGTAAGTAGGATTTCTGAGTTTTTACGTGAGTTGTAAAGATGATTCATGCATAGTATTAAGATAAACTTTTCTTTTTGAGCTTATTGCTTGCTCGAGGACGATCAAGTCTAAGTTTGGGGGAGTTGATAGGCTTAGAATTTAACTGTTTTTAGCTGTAATTTCTTCCCATTTTTCATACTTTTTCCTGGATGATATTATGCTTTTTTGTGTTTAATTGTCTATTTCAGGAAAATTAGTTGGAAATGGAAGAGATGAGCTAAACTGAAGAAAAGGGCGAAATCAAGGCGAGAAAGAGTTGAAATTGAGGAAGTGAGATTTTTGGAATCTCGATCGATCGAGATTTTGTCTCGATCGATCGAGCCAGACAGTGTGCTGAGAAGAAAAGAATTTCAAATCTCGATCGATCGGAACAATTTTCCGATCGATCGAGCGAGGCAGTAACTTCAGAGCTAATTTTGTCAAAGTCTCGATCGATCGGAAGGAAATCTCGATCGATCGAGCGAGGCAGCAAGTTTCAAAGGCTGACATGAACAGTGCACCGATCGATCGGACGCCATTCTCGATCGATCGAGACGCAAATCCGGGAAAATCTTATCTTTCATTTTTGAATGGATTTTCGAGGGTTTAAAGGGGGAAATCATTTCATTCAAGAGGAGATTATTTCCAGACGCCAATTCTCTCAAAAATAAGGAACCCTAGCCGCCGCCTAGCGCCGACGAAGGAGATCCAATCTCCGTTCTTCGTCCAAAGTCGAGCCAATTCATTCCGGAGTGCAAGGGAGGAGCAAGAGAAGAGATTTCGGTGCTACGCACGGATTTATTCCGTTGTTTATCGTATTTCTAGACTCTAATCTATTTCATTTTGATTTTCAATTGATGTTTTTGAGGTCGAGAGACGATTAAACTCTTTTGTATTTGATTTGAAATATTTTTAGTTTATTTTATCGAGTTTTAGTTTCGTTGTGTTTGATTATTGATTCAATTGTATTTGAGTGCAGTGATTTCTATTGTTCATAAATTAATTGCATTTGTAGATCAAAGCCTAGCTAACTTTGGTTGAATATGAGAGTTATAACCGAAATCGAGAGATAACGTTGTAACACGCTCTATTAATTTATGATGTATGTTACGATTGAGATCGAGAGATGATATCGCATACGTGAGAACTTTGAATTGAAAGATTTAGAGTAACAAGGTTTTGATAATTTATGCAATATTGAATTAGTAAATAGGTGCACGAGAGTGACTTATTCTAATTTAATGTTAGTTTCTTTACAGCTCGAGAGAGTGTATCTAATAATAGTGAAAACCTTTCACCTTTAGAATCATTTGGTTGATAATTTGATAATTCAGTAGAATCATTAAAGATAACATAGTTGAACGACGAGCTTGATAGATTTCTCGAGTGACTTACCTTTGCTTATCCGGAACCAATCATTTTATTATTTCTTGTTTAATTTTCGGTCCTTAGTTTAATGGGGCTTTAGTTAATCAACTTCTGAAATCGTAGGCTAAATATAATTTCTCTAATCTTATTTGGTACTTATACATTAGTCCCCGTGGATTCGACAACCCGTACTTAATTTTCACAATACTAAAACTTGACAACCGTGCACTTGCGGTCTAAAATCGCTAGATTGGAAATAATTGTTTAAAATAAAAGCGGTCAGGTTGCATGTTCGTAAATAATTGTGAATTATTTATCGTATTAGCACATCATTCCTCCGGGCATGGAACCCAAGCAAGGTTTGGCTCGGACTACGGAGATTTAAGGTGCGTTTAGCGTACGAGCATGTCTTTAAATTATAGTTTTGCAAGTGTGATGCATGATATAATATATATATATGCAATGACCTATGAGATATGGGAATGAAACTTGATTAAGTTATTTGATTTACGTGATGAAATGCGTGGTGCCGCTATGAAGCGAGCAAATGATGAGGTGTGGTCGCTGCTAAACGAGTACCGTTAGTACGACGCTACCTTGAAGTAAGAAAGGAAAAATGTGGCATTTGACTAGATATCTATATCTATATTTTATTCCCTATTATTATGAATAGGAATAGAGACGTAAGTTAATCAAAGAGGTGATTAACTGGTATTGGAAGTTAAGGAAATCTCAATATGATATCTAGAATTACGATAATTACTAGATAAAGAAGATGTAATGAGATGTTGTTAATTTGAAATTGACCAGGGTTAACCAATGTAATGATTAATTGCATATTTGAGATTTGATGATTTATCTGTTTTGAGAACAGGAATATTACAGGGGTAAGACAGGATGAGGATGATGCCATCCAGGAAGTGTCACATATATTCCACAACATTTACATTTTTTATAAATTATGTATTATGTCATTATGATTATGATTGTGGAATTGGTATGCTCACCCCGTGTGGGGGCTGTCTCTGTTGGGACAGGTGGAACAGGTACATCGATGGCTTTGGAGATGAGCTCGAGCTGTTGATTGGAGACACTTCTAGGATCGAGGTACCAGGGCTTGATGGAGCAAGGTATGGTATAGGGTATTTTATATACACCTGAGGAATACATACACATTCATGATGCTCGCATGTGAGCACGATTATACTTGTATATGGGTTGTATATAAAGGCATGAGCCTTTCTCTCTTTCATTCTATGTTGCATGCAATTAGTGGTAGAATTGCTAAATGATATGAGAGCCATTGGTGTATTATGAGGGTGTTGAAACCCACTCTTGTTGTTTCATTAGTGTGGTGTCTTCCCTGGCTGGGAATTTACTTAGTGTTTCTGTATTCTGTTAAGTATTATGCTTTCCCTGGCCGGGAGTTATGTTATGTGATGTGCTTTCATTTCCGGATAGCTCAATTTATGAGGAGACTCTGCCCAATTTTTTATAAAAACCCACAATGTAAAAGTGGTGTAATGGGGATGGTAATGGGTGAAATCCTTGAGTCTATTTGTTGGTAGAGATGATCATATAATGTTGAACATTATTTATGTCATGGGATTGTGGGAAACATGTAATGATTCTTTTCAAAGAATGAAAAGAAATGAAAAATTTATACACATACGACGTCATTTTCTTATTGCTATGCTAGGCAAGGTTATATGTGTTTTCCCCTTATATACAATGAAAGCATGCAACACTTATGTGATGATTAATACACTAAGCAAGTAATAAGGGCACGGGGTCCTTACATTAGTGGTATCAGAGCCAGGTTGCTCATTGGGGCTGTTAAGGGCCTAGGAAATTGTTGATAGCACATAACATGATGGCATTAATGTTGAATGACACAACTAGGTGTTTATGTGCTTTTATGATATGAAAAGTGGTGTTGCTAACCGTTGTGGTTGCAGGAATTGTGTGAAACGCGATAGGATGGCATTAACAGTAATGTCTGGCACTCCGTATGTTATGTGCCAAGGAATCTGATTTTGTAATAAAGTCAAGTAAAGGGATATTTCAGAGGTAACATGTATTTGATATACGTATTCACTTGCAAGTGGTTGCATATATGTATTGAATGTTTGATGCATAGCATATATAGCTATTGTTGCTAACCATGATGGTTGCAGGTCACAGGAAATGTGGTAAGATGCCACAGGGTAAGATGCCCATATGGTAAGATGCCATACGATGTTTATGATGTGGTAAGATGCCACAGGGTAAGATGCCCATATGGTAAGATGCCATACAATGTTTATGATGTGGTAAGATGCCACATGGTAAGATGCCCATATGGTAAGATGCCATACGATGTTTATGATGTGGTAAGATGCCACAGGGTAAGATGCCCATATGGTAAGATGCCATACGATGTTTATGATGTGGTAAGATGCCACAGGGTAAGATGCCCATATGGTAAGATGCCATACGATGTTTATGATGTGGTAAGATGCTACAGGGTAAGATGCCCATATGGTAAGATGCCATACGATGTTTATGATGTGGTAAGATGCCACATGGTAAGATGCTCATATGGTAAGAGGCCATACGATGTTTATGATGTGGTAAGATGCCATATAATGTTATGATGTTTATAATATGGTAAGATGCCATAAGACGTTATGATGTTTACGATGTGGTAAGATACCATATTATGCTATGATGTTAATCAATTACGTTAAGATCTAATGATTACGTGCATGAATATTTGAAACAGGGACAATAAAAGTGGGTTAATGTGTTTAACCAGGAAGTATACTTAATTAAGATTCATGCATTTCTTTATTTATGTACATTTTCAATGATGATTGGCGATGGTTTATACCGCCGGACACGGATGATAGCGGTGATGTATTTCGCTGTGTCGATTGATGATGATTCATCTCTTTATGATGATTGGCGATGGTTTATACCGCCGGACACGGATGATAGAAGTGATGTATTCCGCTGTGTCGATTGATGATGATTCATCTCTTTATGATGATTGGCGATGGTTTATACCGCCGGACACGGATGATAGCGGTGATGTATTCCGCTGTGTCGATTGATGATGATTCATCTCTTTGTGATGATTGGCGATGATTCATGCCGCCGGATATGTTGATAGCGATGCCTTATTCCGCTATGATGATTTGCGATGGATTATGCCACCGTCGAGCGACAGGTGTGGATTTAAGTATTACTATTGAGCAACGATGACAGGATGTCAGTAATATGGAGGATGTTTTTATGTAGTCGTATACGGTCGTATGTTTGGGGTGCCAATGTCGAGCACAAGGTGGTGTCTACGTGCACCGGTTGACGTGACCCTTATACCGAACGGGTTGCTCGAGGAATGGATGGACGTGCTGTACATGTGATTGTACTGCAGCATATGTTTGAGGTGATCATATTACGAGTGGTGATACCCTTGAGGTATGCTCGTTGGAATTGCTTTTTGGCCATGTAATTTGACGACAGGAGTAATCATGGAGGAAATTACTCGCTTTCTGTCGATGTGACATGTGGTAGACATGGTCACACCACCCTTGAGGGTGTAGAATGGGTCCTAAAGGATTAGGATCAGGTTACGTTAAGTACATAGGGACACTGGAGTGTCCAGGGTGTATCTGCATTAGAGGAATGTTGGGTAAAGACCCACTACTCTATTGATTTTTCTTCCCACGGTATGGTATGCCGTGCGGAAACGTCCGTCTTGTTGGTAAGTTTGAGGTAAACCTAAAGAGGCGGCGACTTATTTGTTTGCCGCGTGTGTGCAGCACCATGATGGGCTTGCTAGAGCCGTTATACTGCTCGTTGGAACCAAGTTTGGCAAATCGTAAGGTGATACGATGTGGATTGCGGTGGAATCTAGTAGTCATCACGTCATTCGAGGTTGAGGTTGGGCATGCCTCACTGAAACGTGTATACGTTTATGTATTAATCTTAGGTGAGACTTGTCTGGGACAGCTCATTTTTGTTGAGGTACCAACAAGAGAGTCATCAAGTCATTGTTGACTCGATCTGGGGAATCCATGTATTTGGGGTGTATTGGGTGCTATTGTATCCAGGTTTTTCCGAACGGTGGTTCGAGACTAGTGGATCTCGAGTTCGATGGCACTTCCCTTGTGGGGAAGGAGTTAGTATTATACCTATTGGGAATCTTTGAAAGATTCGGTAAGTTGGTCCATGTGGTGTTGATTTTGGGAATCACACCGTGTGTTGTTAATCGTCGATTATCATTCTCCACTGGGTGGGAATGACTCAGAATTGACGGTTGTGTTTGAGGCTTAGGGGTACGTTGTAGATATCCGAGCCAAGTGCATTGTGTATGCATGTAGTGTCTGTGCTTAGGCAGGTATACCGGTGAGTATACGGATGCCAGTTGTTGATTTCCTTTTTGTCAAGCATAGAGTTATGCTATGTTTGGGCGGTTAAATCTCTGAAGAGAGATTTGGAACACCTCGAGATTGAGAATCTCCAGGGCACGATAAATTATGAGGAATAATCGTGAAGTTAGTTGACTCCCTTTGAGGAGGGATTATCTTGTGTGGGTTGAGGTGTTTCCTTGTTGGTGTTTTCCTTCGAGTTATTCGATAGCATTCCCAAGTTTGGATTGTTAAATCCTAGGGTTATCAAGGGATGGCCGGGATTTGGATTTGTTGGGTGTCGCTGTCGACACAAGCGTTGAGGATGCAATGGGATTATTGCATGTCCTTTCAGAATTTGAGACTCTGTGGAGTCTTGATTGTTTATCTTGATCAGGATGTGATTCTTGGAACATCCGGAGGTGGACATCTTGTGAGATGTCTTTTGTGTGAATCTGTGGCCGTGAGTTACCCAAATTGAGTTGCAATGATGCGACTGCTCCTTTGATGGAGGAGGTTGGAAAAGTGGAAACCAGGTTTGGTATGAGTACACCGTGGTATACTAGTGTTTCCCTCGTAACGATGTATGTTAGACATCGTGAGTCTTGGTAGAGACGTCATTGAATGATATTTATGATAGAATCGGGAGCGATTCGAATCCTTGCAGTTTCAGTTGACTAACTGCTTTTGGATTGTTAGCGTTGTGTTGTGCCGACGCTCTTTCGATTTTGGTGGACTGGAAGGTTTATTTCATTCCAGGGTTTGGTGCGAGGTCAGTGTCCTCGCGGTTGAGGTGTTATTCATGATGCGTTCATGCTAGCTGTGTTAGAACTAAGGATGACTGTCGGATCTACAGTCGTAAGTGTTGGTTGTTTTGCAGTCATGATAGACTGACTTTTGGGATGACCCGCATCGAGGTACGTTTTTGCCTCTTGGGTGATATGTTGGTTTTGGTAAGTTACTCTGTTTCAGAGTTTGGTGCGAGGTAGGTACTCTCGCATTTATTGATACGATTCTGATATGGTCAAGAATCAAGGTTATGGCTTCATGTTGTTGTGTAGCCTGGGTGTTACGTGTTACACCGGTGCAAATTTCAAGGACGAAATTCTTTTAAGTGGGGGATATTGTGATGACCTGGGATTATAGATGTTAATCCCGAAGTATTAATAACCCCTAAAGTTCTGTTTTTCGTGCGATTTGGAGTTTAATCGCGGTGTTGGGCCTCCCGAGCTCGTCTTTTTTTGGGTAGTTGGGATTGTTGGATTCCGAGGTTGAGATTATATTCTCATTTCGGTGAAAAACCTATGAGTTGGGTTTTTGGTGTGACTCGGGATCCGGGCTGCTTTGGGTGGGCACCAGTATGGGTTTGAGAGGTTAGAGAGAGAGTTTTTGGAAACAGATGATTTTTAATGAATCATGATGTATTTGTGGGGCTATAGGTATTTCGGGGCAATTTTGATATATATACCAGATGAACTCAATATTTTATTTATGGAAATCATTTCACGCCTCGTCTGCCTCTCTCTTCCTCCTCTACCCTTCCCGTTTTCCCTCAACCTCCGCCGCTAAAAGCCGTGCGCCCGCCGCCGTCCGGCCACCATCCGGCGCGTCCGAACCACCATCGTCTTCGTCTCTTCCAGGCGCAACTTTCCATACCAAGAACTTGAAGTTTCGTCGTGGATTGCGTCCGGATTTTGCAAGGAAGCGCGGGGGTTCGAAATTTCGAATTAGTCCGATTTGGGGCTCGATTTTTGGTGCGTTTTTGGGACTTTTTTTCAGGCGTTTTTGGGGCGTTTTGTGCTTTTATTTGGTTCAAAAATTTCATACTTCATGGTTCAAAGAATTTGTTGTCATTTGGTTCGAAAATTGTGTTGATTATTTCGAAAATCTTGCTGATTTGGATTCAATTTGCTGCCATGATTAGAGATTTCTATGGTATTGGCTTAAAAATAATGCTCATAAAGTGTTTGATATTATGTTTAAGTGGAGTTCATGTGTAACCAAAAGCTATACTAAATGTGGGAATAAATGGGTTAGATACATGGTAGTGTAAGTATGACATGGAATAAGATTGTGGTGATGTGTATGCTTGAATGGGCATTATGAGTTTAAATTGAAATTCAAGGCATGTTTAATTTGTTTAAATTGAATTCAAACAAATAAATGACTTTATGTTGGGATTAAGAGAATTAGATTTAAAAGGGTAGAATCTCGTATCTACAGGGATCCTTTCTTTCATGTCTTTGTTTGAATGTTCGAATGTGTTGCTATTTTTGGGTATCGAGAGTGCTCTGCCCCGGGTCCTTTAAATGGTCTATTGTCACGTGTTGACAATATTTTTGAGGGTCATGGATGTGCTTGGGCATAGGTTGCATGTTCGTAAATAATTGTGAATTATTTATCGTATTAGCACATCATTCCTCGGGGCATGGAACCCAAGCAAGGTTTGGCTCGGACTACGGAGATTTAAGGTGCGTTTAGCGTACGAGCATGTCTTTAAATTATATTTTTGCAAGTGTGATGCATGATATAATATATATATATGTGATGACCTATAAGATATGGGAATGAAACTTGATTAAGTTATTTGATTTACGTGATGAAATGCATGGTGCCGCTATGAAGCGAGCAAATGATGAGGTGTGGTCGCTGCTAAACGAGTACCGTTAGTACGACACTACCTTGAAGTAAGAAAGGAAAAATGTGGCATTTGACTAGATATCTAAGGTATCTATATTTTATTCCCTATTATTATGAATAGGAACATAGACGTAAGTTAATCAAAGAGGTGATTAACTGGTATTGGAAGTTAAGGAAATCTCAATATGATATCTAGAATTACGATAATTACTAGATAAAGAAGATGTAATGAGATGTTGTTAATTTGAAATTGACCAGGGTTAACCAATGTAATGATTAATTGCATATTTGAGATTTGATGATTTATCTGTTTTGAGAACAGGAATATTACAGGGGTAAGCCAGGATGATGCCATCCAGGAAGTGTCACATATATTCCACAACATTTACATTTTTTGTAAATTATGTATTATGTCATTATGATTATGAAATTGTGGAATTAGTATGCTCACCCCGTGTGGGGGCTGTCTTGTTGGGACAGGTGGAACAGGTACATCGATGGCTTTGGAGATGAGCTCGAGCTGTTGATTGGAGACACTTCTAGGATCGAGGTACCAGGGCTTGATGGAGCAAGGTATCGTATAGGGTATTTTATATACACCTGAGGGATACATACACATTCATGATGCTCGCATGTGAGCACGATTATACTTGTATAGGGTTGTATATAAAGGCATGAGCCTTTCTCTCTTTCATTCTATGTTGCATGCATTTAGTGGTAGAAATGCTAAATGATATGAGAACCATTGGTGTATTATGAGGGTGTTGAAACCCACTCTTGTTGTTTCATTAGTGTGGTGTCTTCCCTGGCTGGGAATTTACTTAGTGTTTCTGTATTCTGTTAAGTATTATGCTTTCCCTGGCCGGGAGTTATGTTATGTGATGTGCTTTCATTTCCGGATAGCTCAATTTATGGGGAGACTCTGCCCAAATTTTTATAAAAACCCACAATGTAAAAGTGGTGTAATGGGGATGGTAATGGGTGAAATCTTTGAGTCTATTTGTTGGTAGAGATGATCATATAATGTTGAACATTATTTATGTCATGGGATTATGGGAAACATGTAATGATTCTTTTCAAAGAATGAAAAGAAATGAAAAATTTATACACATACAACGTCATTTTCTTATTGCTATGCTAGGCAAGGTTATATGTGTTTTCCCCTTATATACAATGAAAGCATGCAACACTTATGTGATGATTAATACACTAAGCAAGTAATAAGGGCACGGGGTCCTTACAATCAGCCTGCCTCTTCTACTTGCTTTGCTGCATTGAATATTTCCAAAAACTGGCTTTGACACAAGCGATTGAGTCACTTAAATTTTAAAACTATTGCCAGTCTGCGTAAGCTTGATCTAGTCATTGGACTGCCCCAAATAGAGATTACTGGAAATAAGGAAGAGTAAAATGTATAAGGCAAAGCTACTATAGGTCCTTTTGGCAAGATCGGACCAGGATAATTCTGTCATAAAATCAGCATCCTTCTTAGCCGCTAAGTCTCGAAGCAGAGATATGGCCAGAGTGTTTTGACCTTCACCCACCAGACGAACTCCGTCGTGATAAATTCAAAAGCTCGGTCCCTCGACTTTTCTATTACTGTCCTCGAAGCCTCAGCACACGGCCTAACTTGCTTCAATGGTTCCACAGCGGGAGCTTGATCTTCCTCCCTTGCCGTTAGGTCAGTAATCTGTTCATCGGCAGGAGGGGCAGACCTCTTCTTACACCTCAAGGAGGTTTCAGTAGCTTCAGGCTCCCCTTGCACAGCTACGGTGACAATAAGAGTAACAGGCTCGGGTATAGCAGCCGCACTCGCCTTACCTTTCCTCTTGGTAGCAGCTTTCAAAATGGAGGCACTCATGATTCTATCAACTTTAAAGACACATGCACCTGAGTCAAAAAGATAATAATAATAAGGATAATAATGAGAGAGGAGGAATATCTTTTATTTCAACTACCAAGGTTTCCCCTCAAGGTTATGCCTGCCAAGCTTATACCACAATGGCACGAGATCTTCATATAAGAGACGAGAAATACCTCGACTCGATCACTGACCTCACCTCCGTAAATAAAGGGCTCCTCCGGAAACCAACAGGTGGAGAAGGTAAGGCAGGACTATGATCACGCCAACGGGAGAACATTGCCCATGGCCGAGGAGGTTTGATGAAAAAGTAGTAATTTTTCCATTATTTATTACTTGAAGGATATCCGTCCAAGAATTTACATCCAGAACGAGCTGAGAAGTAAACAGGTCATTCTTTGGAGCTCTTGGGAAGCATTAAATGACTAAGAGAAAAGCAATCTAGCCATTATCCTAAAGCCCGGAAAAGGATTACAAAAGTACAGAGAAAGCGGAAGGAATTTGGGCAAATTGACTAACGTTCAAATGGTAATACCTACTGAGTTGCAAAAAGAAGTCAGGGATAGGAAACCGGAGCCCCCTTCAATCTGATCAAGATAAAAAGTATAGTAACCAGAGGGGGGGCTCATGAGGTCGTTCCTCAGGAGAAGGTATTATGATGTCATAATCATCAGAAGCATGGCTTAGGGTTCGGATTGTTGCTTCAGCAGAATCCTTGAGACCCGAGCGACAAAGGATATACCATGGGACATCGCCTGACCTATGAAGATCTTCAGGTCCCCGACCTGAAGTGTTGCTAAGGTTGGGTCGTCCAGGGGAGAAGTCCCAACCTCATCTTGAAGGAAGCACCCGAAAGCGAATGTGTGTATTCGGAAGATTCATAACGGTCGATCTCTCAAAACCCAGCACCCAAAGTGGAAGATGTGGAATCACTATTAGATGACATGGTAGTACAAGAGAAGTTTTTCTTAAAATAAGAGAAGAAAATTGAAAAAGGCAAATATCAGAGCTTAACCTAGTAAACAAAAAGAGGAATGAGGTCGGATCCGAGCTATCTACAACTAAGAAAAAGTGTGAAATGAATGAAAGAGACGCGATATTTATAGTAGAAGTGAGCTCAAATCTGATCGTAGGATGAAGATGATATGAAGGGTCGCGATTAACCTGGGGAAAAGAAACGACACTATTTACGATTTGAATGTTTTCCCGCCTTAAAGTTTCTCTGCTTGACCAAATATGCAAGTTTCTGACCATAGGTGTTAACTCGACTTGTAAAGGGGGTTGTGATACCCTGCGGGAGAAAAAAGTTAGCCTACCTTATTATTTCTGGACGACCTCCCGACCTCAGTAGGTCAAAACAATCACCTCAGTGCTAAGTATATGGTCGTGATCCCGACCTCAGAATGTCATAGCATTCGGCCGTTCTCTAACTGGAGCTCCCTCAACCAACCATTGAGCCAATTTCACCGACCTACCGACCTGATGCAAGGAAAACTATAGTTGTGGTCCCTTAAGGAAGACGACCTCCTGGGTTCCCGAGCTCCTCACCATATTATCTTCAGGATAGTCTTGCCCTCAAGGTCAGAGGACCCGACTCTCCGAGCTCACATCTTATCAATCAACGGTGGTACTCACCAGCCCTGACAATCTCAGACCTCTCATACCTAGAAGTATGTTGACCAAGTCCCAATTGAACTGACACATCCCGAGATTTCAGGGAGTGGGGTGATTCGTGGCTTGAGTTGTCAAACGATGTTTTCCGAGATTTCAGGAATTGTGAGAATCATGACCTTACTGGTCCAAGCGGGACACCCGCGATGTAACACCTATAAATAGCAGGTTCATTCAATATCCTGATGTATGCATTTTCTTCTATATGCACTTACATACAACATACACTTTTCGATTGATTCTTTCCAATCTCCTATCACTTGACTTAAACGTCGAAGGGGACCAGCCGAGAAAATTTTTCGGCCCCCTTCTAACACTTGTTCTGATCCTAGCAGGTCATCACATGACTTATCTTTTCTATCTTGTTTGTTGAAAAAGACAGAAAGAGAGGTATAACAACCTCTTATTGGTACTAAGAGTTCATCACTCTTTTTGGGAGTATCAGAATTATAACTGATAGTAATGATACCAATTGAATTTTTCTATTGCCGCTAAGATGTTTTCCATCTGGGCACGTGCAGTTATGGAATCAAGAATTTCCATTGCTCTTGCTGCCACCCTCTCTTGTTAGCCTGCATGATTAGCAAATCAAATATGTTAAACTGATCAAGTGCTTGTCGCTTTACCAAAAGTTATAGCTGTAACGGTGTAACTCAAATATTTTAAACCGTATAGCAGCATAAGCACCATGTTTCGATCGATCACGCAGTAGGGGCAATTGTTGCACCCCAACAATCCCCCTCCCAATAATTGCGCTCTTTGCAACTCATGTGAATCGAACACGTGATCTTGGCTCTGATACCAATTGTAGGATCAAGTGTTTGCCGCTTTATCAAAAGCTATAGTTGATGATAACGGTGCAACTCAAATCTTTTAAACCGTATATCAACGCAAGCACCACGTTTCGATCGATCACACAGTATGGGTAATTATTGTATCCCAACACTGCATAATAGTCCATATATAGTATGCCAACCGTTTTTACAAAAGTATAATCACTATCGAAATTTGAGTCAAAAATAGTTTCTTGTTATAGCTTAATTCGAAATGGTTAAAAAAAATTAACTTTATTATGCAAATTAAGATATGATTGATAGTTGGCACATTCTACTCCCTAATTATACCTAAAATTATTTGAAATAAAGTTAGGATTAGAATAGGTGGGTGGTGATCAAAATCAGCCAAATAAACTCATTAATTAGCATTGATTACTAATAGTAGACTATCCAAATCGCTTAGTTATGTTCCATCTTCTTCACAATTATTTAAGTATGGACTTTAAGCAACCTTTATTAAATCAGCAATTAAGTTTGCCTAAATTGACATTTTGGTTTGATAAATTATGGATATCTTCCACATAATTCCTTTCAACTAATTACAGCTTAAATGTTTAATAAGATTATATAAATAACCAAAATACCATCTATTTTCCATTGAAACCTCTACTAATTTATTGGTTTTTTTTATTATGGAATTAAATCGATTCAGTTGCCAATATCTGTTTAAGCAGAATAATAATCAATCCTACAAACATGGTTGCCAATGAAAAGGGAATGAAAAAGGTAATGGAGTGTGTTAATAATTCTGATTTTCATGTAAATTAATTGGATTTTAATTTTAGTATTTTGTTTATTAGAAATTGTCTTACGAGTAATTGATTCTATTGGGAGAGTGATCCAAGCCTCATATTTGTATTGTTACACGATTTAAAATATTTGAATTATGATATTACCATTAGTTGTAATTTTTCATAAAACAAGAAATATTGTATCCTACAATTGGTCTCAGAGTCAATATCATATATTCGATTTTCATGAACTACATAATTGCAATTTTTTTCTTAGAAATTGTCTGACCAATAACTGATTGTATTTGCAGAGTGATCCAAACCTCATTATCTGTATTGTTATACGGTTTAAAGTATATGAGATATGCTATTACCTTCCGTTGTAATTGTTCAGAAAGCCAGAAACACTGAATTCTACAATAGTCTCAGAGTCAAAATCAATTATTCCATTTTCGTGAATTATAAGTTAGTTCAATTATTGAAAGAGGTTCGAAACGTGAATTGGAATGTGTTGTTTGAAGCACATTCTATAGTTTAAATAGTTCAAGTTGCATTAATATCAACCATACCTTTGGATAAATCGACAAACACTCGATTCTATTGAAATTTTCCAACCAAAAGGTATCAAAGACACACATTTTTTCCATTTCAAAGTTTTCATCGATGCATTTAAAAATGGGCAAAAATGGTTGGAAATTGAAATAAATTAAAGTGAGAAAAAAAATGTGTGCTCTATCGATCGAGAGGCTCGATCGATCGAGCACGACAGATCTTCTCCATTCATTGGAAACAGGTGCTCGATCGATCGATCGATTGAGCCCTGTGTCTATTGACAAGAATGGTGTGTCCATTCATGTTGGGGTGCATTTTTTTCTTGATATGGTGCATCCAAATGGTGACTTTTGGACTCCTATCTTTGGTTTCTATATATAGGACATTCCCCACTAGTTTAAACACACATTTTTTGAAATCAACATCAGATTTAAGATCAAATTGAGAGCATTTAGTTTGTTCATCAAATTTCTTCTTTTTGAGTGCTTTTAAACCTTGGTGGTTTGAGGACTTGTGATGTGCTCCTATCACAAGTCATAGTCGTTGTATCTTGGGAGATAAATTACCATAGAAAACCGTTAGTACCAAAGCGGGACAATATTGTCTTAAGGATGGAGATTACAAATCTCACCTCGACATAAACTTTGAATCATTGTTATTTTGTTACTACATTCCTGAGATACACATTGGCAGAGATAAAATCAACTACAATCTTAAGACTTTTCGGAATCAAATGGCTTCTTCGAGTGCAACAACGACTCCTATTTACCATGGTGAAAGGCCTGAAAAGTTCAATGGGAACGATTTCAAGCGGTGGCAACAACAGATGCTCTTTTACTTGACCACACTGAGTTTGGCAAGGTTCTTAACCCGGGAGGCTCCTACGGTTGAAGAAGTAGAAACTGACACCCAAAAGAGGGCATCACTTGATGCATGGAACCTAAGTGACTTCCTATGCAAGAACTATATCCTAAATGGGTTAGATAATAAATTATGTAACATTTATTGTCTTCTGAAAATAGCAAAGGAACTATGGACATCGCTGGAAAAGAAGTACAAAACCGAGGATGCCGGCATGAAGAAATTCATAGTTGGACAGTTCCTGGATTTCAAGATGGTTGATACCAAGCCTGTGATGGTGTAAGTGCAAGATCTACAAGTGATCTTGCATGACATTCTTGCTGAGGGAATGGGTATAAGTGATTCATTCCAAGTCGCCGCTATGATTGAAAATGTGACATCCCCGAAATGGTTAATTGCTATTTGACTCTAATTATGTTTACATGATTAATTATGTGGTAATTGATTATGTGTTGGGATTTATTTACCTTATATGGAAATGCATGGTCATGTGGTAGGGTTGACCGGGGATTGCATTTTAGGGTGCATGTGGTGCATGTTGGGTAAATATTATTGGAAGCATGATTTATTTGCATTGGTTAGCAATTAATTGGAAATCATGTGTTTAATTGATATTTGGTGCATTTTGAGTAAATGCTTTGAAAATATCTTGTTGGGGTGTTTTATACACCATGGAATTATTGGTATGCATTTGATTTAATAAAACCCACCCTTTTATTCCCAACTCTTATTTCACTTTACCAAAATCATTTCCAACACCCAAACCCTTCCCTCTCCTTCACATTTTCGAGCTCAAGCCTAGGGTTGAGGAGAAACCTTTCAAAAATCTTGATTTGTGGAGCATATTGGGTGATTTGAGATCCCCAAGAGGTATGGGTACCTCATGCTTTAATTTTGTGAAGTTTTGTTTGAGTTTGGTTTGGTTTTGATTGGTTTTAAAATGGGTTTTGTTGGATTGTTGTGGGTTTGGTTAATGGTTGGATTTTTGGTTGTTTTAAGGTGCATTTTGGAAGTTTATGTTGTTATTTGAGTTGTTGGTTTGTTGGTTAAGAGTTGGAATGGGTTTGAAATGGTTTTGAGATGCAAAAATGGTGGATTTTCGGGTTACAGGGGATGGCGATCGATCGCCCATTCCAGGCGATCGATCGCGCCCAGGCAGTAGGCTTTTCAAGCCTTTGGCGATCGATCGCCACTCTTGGGCGATCGATCGGCGGGTCTGGCGATCGATCGCGCCAGGGGTGGCGATCGATCGCCGAAGGGGTGCAAATTTGGTACTTGGGCAGTAGGGTTTGGCGATCGATCGCCGTGAGGGGCGATCGATCGCGAAGGCCAGAATTTTGGTATTTTTGGATTTTTTGTGGGATTTTTGGTATTGGACTATTATTGGGTTCTAATATTGGTATTTGTGAATATGTAGAACCAACCCAGGTGGCAACACAGTCAAGGCATTGAAGTCCTACCATATCCTACATTTTGGAAAGGTACGTAGTGGACGTACGGGCACCCAACGGTAACATGTATTTTATATACTCATTGATTATGCATTGTGGATGCGGGTATATATGTGGTATTGCATTGTGGATGCATATACATGTTGATTTATGCCATATGAGGTATTGCATTGTGGATGCATATACATGGTAATTGATGCATATTGATGATAGATGCATATTATGATTATTGGATGCACATCCCATGAGTCGTGGTCATCCTTTGATGATTTTAATGCTTGCCGCTTTTTGTATTGATTCCGCTAAATGTGAAGCGAGGGGTGGGAGCGCCGCATGTCACATTTGAGCGTGGTTGTCATATGGGGCGAGGAAAGGGTATTTGCCGCTCTCTGTGAAGCGAGGGGTGGGAGCGCCGCATGTCCATTGTAGCGAGGTTATCCTATGCCGCCCATATGAATATAAGCGAGGGGCATTAAAATACACTGTGATGGACAGACTAGGGAATGGTGACCAATATGTGGTACAGTTGAGATGGTATATGATGTCATGACATGTTTTGGCCATTAAAAATAATCTGTTGATTATACTCATGAGTTATGGTACAGGGACAACCAAACGGGAAGCGTTTGAAATGCATGGGAAAACAGGAAGTGTTTTATATTGATTATGCATTTACGCTTTATCTTCATATTGTGTTGAATATGAATGATTATTATTGCTCATGTTTGGGGGTTGTCCTTGTAGGTACCTTTTTGGCATGATAGATGGGCTTGAACGGGTTGAGACAGTGAGCTTCACGAGCATCTTTGTTAGATGAAAGGACAGGATTCTTTTGTATAGTGCCTACTCTAGGAGTAGCGTAAAACTATAGTGGACACATTCATTTGTTGGAATGTAATTAATCCTTTTGGTAGTCCTTTATTTTGGCATGTAAATGCTTAAGCTCATAGACTCAACTTGTTTACTCTACTCTGATCATTTATTTAGCTCTATTATGCCTTTATTCCGCACTTAAGGATTAGGGTCCTTACATTAGTGGTATCAGAGCAGTGGTTAGAGAACCCGGGAACGAGTGAAGGGTAGCCTTAGCATGTTTGGCTAGGTGCTTACATTTGAAGCATGTTTATGCATGTGGTGCATATTACTGTATATCCTGTTATACTAACATGCTTATATCACTCCTGTTATCTAACGACATGTTATATATTGCTTTGGATTGTTGTTAACATTTGTGTTACAGCATGGCTGCTAATGAGGAAGTCGGAGATGTTGGGAGTGTAAATGCGAGTATTGGACAGGCTAATCCTCTACCTCCACCGGCTGTAGGAATGGAACCAGTGGTCCAGTTATTGCCACCGGGTGAGATTAGCTTGACTCAGTTTCTGTCTTATCATCCGCCCCGGTTTGAGGGGACAGAGTCCGGAGAAGAAGCTGAAGAGTGGCTGGAGAGACTTGAACAGATCTTTGTATCGGCTCCGTGTGCTATTACTGCTTGGCTGAGGCTGGCGGAGTTCCAGTTGGCTAAGAAACCATTGATGTGGTGGAGGAGCACAGTGATGGAGATGAGAGCACTGGGTGCTGTGATTGACTGGACGCTCTTCAGGACCAGGTTCTTGAACCGATACTTCTCCGCGGCAGCAAGACAGACAAAAGAGGATGAATTTGCAAGCCTGAGGCAGGGGAACATGACAGTGGCAGACTATGCCACACAGTACTCGTCACTACTGAGGTATGTCCCCCATATTGCCTCTGATGGACGTGCCAAGATGAGAAATTTCATGAAAGGACTGCGACCGGAGCTCTATGACCGGGTTATCATCAATAACCCAACTTCTTTTGATGATGCTCTCACAAGAGCGGAGCTTGCTGAGCTAGGAGTGGGAGCTTATGCCATGCCACCACCGGTACCTCAACAGAGGCAGACTAGTGACAGTTTGAGGCCTCGGGGTGAGCCATTTAAGCCCCGTGGTGCCTCTTCATCTTCACGGTATGGTGGGAAGAAACATTTTGGTCAGAAACAGGATGGCAAGAAAGGAAATTGGTCCGCCAGTCGAGGATCTTCACAAGGGGATAGGCCGGGAGAGCCTAGGTGCAACAATTGTGGAGGACCGCATTCTTCAAATAAGTGTCCTGCATGTTATGTCTGTGGCAAGATGGGCCACATTGCTCGGTATTGTCCCACCAGGGGAGGCCAGTCAGAGTATCAGGGCAGCAGGCCAAGGTTTGAGGACAGGACAGTGCAGCAGAGGCAGCAGTTTGGGCCTCGTCCATCGGGAGGTCAGACAGTGGGACCACCCCAGGGGCAAGTATATGCACTGACCAGGGAGCAGGCTCAGGCAGCTCCAGAGGAGGTGATTGCCGGTACGTGCCATTTATTTACGTACCCTGCTTTTGTTTTGATAGATACAGGTGCCTCCCATTCCTTTGTGTCTGTGGGATTTGTGGAAAGACACCATATGCGCACGTCTCATTTGCCCACGCCTCTACTAGTCTCGACACCCACTGGAAGAAACGTCGTTGCTGATCAGTTTTTGGCAGATAGCCTCATTTATTTTGAGGGCAACGAGTTGAGATCAGACTTGATTGTGCTGGGTATGTCAGATTTTGACTGCATCTTGGGTATTGATGTTCTGAACAGATATCAGGCAGTGGTAGATTGCCGACAGAGGACAGTGAAGTTCAGACCTGAGTTGGGCAGTCAGTGGACTTTCTTTGGCAACGGGTCTCGTGCGAAGATTCCGTTGATTTCAGCGATCAAGATGTCTCAGTTGTTGGAACGTGGGCACACGGGCTATCTTATTTATGCCGTGGGCACGTCTGGAACGAGTAAAGAACTGAGGGTTGAGGATGTACCAGTTGTGGCAGAATTTGCTGATGTATTTCCAGAAGAGATCCCAGGATTTCCACCGGCCAGGGAAGTTGAATTTGGGATCGAGTTGTTGCCAGGGACATCCGCTATCTCTCGTGCACCTTATAGGATGGCACCGGCAGAGTTGAGAGAGTTGAAAGAGCAGTTGCAGGATCTCCTTGACAAGGGTTATATACGCCCGAGCGTGTCGCCATGGGGCGCACCAGTTCTCTTTGTGAAGAAGAAGGACGGTTCGATGCGGTTGTGCATCGATTACCGGCAGCTGAACAGGGCTACAGTGAAGAACAAGTATCCTCTCCCAAGGATAGACGACTTGTTTGATCAGTTGCAAGGTACCAGGGTGTATAGCAAGATTGATTTGAGATCCGGGTATCATCAGATTCGGGTCAGAGAGGAAGATGTGCAAAAGACAGCGTTCCGGACTCGATACGGACATTATGAGTTCTTGGTGATGCCGTTCGGTGTAACGAACGCCCCGGCCGTCTTTATGAGTCTGATGAACAGAGTGTTTCAGCCGTATCTTGATCAGTTCGTCATCGTGTTTATTGACGACATTCTTATCTACTCCCGGAGTGAGGAAGATCATGTGAAACACTTGAGGACAGTGCTTCAGATTCTCAGAGAGCATCAGTTATATGCTAAGCTCAGTAAATGCGAGTTTTGGCTGAGCAGTGTAGTGTTTCTGGGGCATGTCATTTCGAGCAGCGGGATATCAGTGGACCCGAAGAAGATTGAGGCTGTAATGGAGTGGGCTGCCCCCACTTCTGTACCTGAGATCTGGAGTTTCCTTGGTTTGGCCGGGTATTATCGGCGCTTCGTCGCGGGCTTTTCCAAGATTGCCAAGCCGCTGACTCAGTTGACTCAGAAGGGTGTGCCTTTCTTTTGGTCAGAAGCTTGTGAGGAGAGCTTCCATGAATTGAAGCACCGGTTGACGACGGCGCCAGTGTTAGTGATCCCGACGGAGAACTCCAGATTTGTTCTGTATACGGATGCATCACTGCAGGGCCTTGGATGTGTTCTGATGCAAGATAAGCATGTAGTAGCTTATGCATCGAGGCAGTTGAAGCCGCATGAGACCAGATATCCAGTTCATGACTTGGAATTGGCGGCTATCATCTTCGCCCTGAAGATCTGGAGACATTACTTATATGGCACTTCATTCACCATATACACGGACCACAAGAGCCTCAAATTTTTATTCACTCAGGCGGAGCTGAACATGAGGCAGAGGAGATGGATGGACCTACTCAAGGACTATGATTGCGAGATAGAGTACCATCCCGGGAAAGCCAATTTGACAGCGGACGCCTTGAGCCGGAAAGTGAGGAGTTCTGCTGAGGACGTCATCCATTTGTCGGCTATGATGACCTCCTATTGCCATCTCGGCTATGATTTTGACATAGATGCATCACCAGTGTATGTCTCTACCTTATTAGCTGAGCCAGATATTTATGAGAACATCAGGAGAGCTCAGAGATCAGATGCTGAGGTTCAGAGATGGTTGTCTATAGTGCATCTTGGTCAGCCGACGAAGTTCAGAGTGGCCGACGACGGATCTTTGAGATTGGGTAACCGCTGGGTAGTTCCGAGTACGCCGGAGTTGCGTAAGGGAATCTTGGAGCGAGCTCACAGTAGTAGACTTAGCATCCACCCAGGCGGGAAGAAGATGTACAGAGATCTGCGTGGTCAGTTTTGGTGGAAGAGAATGAAGTCCGATGTCGTCGCTTTTGTGAAGAGGTGTTTGTTCTGCCAGCAGGTTAAGGCAGAGAGACAGAGACCTGGCGGCGAGTTGAGAAGCTTGGAGATACCGAAGTGGAAGTGGGAGCACATTTCCATGGACTTCGTGACTCATTTGCCGAGGAGTGCTTCAGGCTTCGATGCTATTTGGGTGATTGTGGACAGATTGACTAAGGTAGCCCACTTTATCCCCTATAGCATGACATTTACATTTTTGAGGATGGCGCAGTTGTATATTAGAGATGTGGTGAGATTGCATGGGATCCCCGTTTCCATTGTGTCAGATCGAGATCCGCGATTCACATCTCATTTCTGGGAAGGCCTTCAGTCAGCTTTGGGAACTGAGGTCAGATTGAGCACTGCTTATCATCCTCAGACGGATGGCCAGACCGAGCGCACTATTCAGACGCTCGAGGACATGTTAAGAGCTTGTGTTTTGGAGTTTGATGCTTCTTGGCAGGATTCAGTGCCTCTGGTAGAGTTTTCTTATAACAATAGCTACCAGGCAAGTATTCAGATGGCTCCGTTTGAAGCTCTTTATGGCAGACGATGTAGATCACCCTTGTGTTGGGATGATTTGGACAGTAGATCAGTCGGAGGGCCTGAGTTGATCCGGGAAATGGAAGAGAAGATAAAGACTATAAGGCAGAAAATGAAAGCAGCCCAAGACAGACAGGCAGCTTATGCAAATAAACGGCGGAGACCGTTAGAGTTTCAGTTGGGAGATAAGGTCTTTTTGAAGATCTCGCCTTTCAGAGGCGTTGTGCGGTTTGGGATGCGCGGGAAACTGTCTCCGAGGTTTGTGGGACCATACGAGATTTTGCAGCGCATTGGCACATTGGCTTACCGACTGGCTTTGCCGCCTTCTTTATCTGGGATACATGATGTGTTTCATGTATCGATGTTGCGAAAGTATGAGCCGGATCCGTCTCACGTGTTACAGCCTTCCGAAGTTCAGTTAGAGTCAGATATATCTTATGTGGAACGGCCTGTAAGAATTCTGGACAGAGCAGACCGTAGACTTCGGAACAAAGTGATACCGATGATCAAAGTTCAGTGGGATCGCAGGGGTGTCGAGGAGGCTACGTGGGAGATGGAGCAGCATATGGTGCAGCACTACCCGGAACTATTCTCTGGTATGAGTTTATGTTTAGTTTCTGTTGGGGTAAGTGCATGTGATTTCGAGGACGAAATCTTATAAGTAGGGGAGTATTGTGACATCCCCGAAATGGTTAATTGCTATTTGACTCTAATTATGTTTACATGATTAATTATGTGGTAATTGATTATGTGTTGGGATTTATTTACCTTATATGGAAATGCATGGTCATGTGGTAGGGTTGACCGGGGATTGCATTTTAGGGTGCATGTGGTGCATGTTGGGTAAATATTATTGGAAGCATGATTTATTTGCATTGGTTAGCAATTAATTGGAAATCATGTGTTTAATTGATATTTGGTGCATTTTGAGTAAATGCTTTGAAAATATCTTGTTGGGGTGTTTTATACACCATGGAATTATTGGTATGCATTTGATTTAATAAAACCCACCCTTTTATTCCCAACTCTTATTTCACTTTACCAAAATCATTTCCAACACCCAAACCCTTCCCTCTCCTTCACATTTTCGAGCTCAAGCCTAGGGTTGAGGAGAAACCTTTCAAAAATCTTGATTTGTGGAGCATATTGGGTGATTTGAGATCCCCAAGAGGTATGGGTACCTCATGCTTTAATTTTGTGAAGTTTTGTTTGAGTTTGGTTTGGTTTTGATTGGTTTTAAAATGGGTTTTGTTGGATTGTTGTGGGTTTGGTTAATGGTTGGATTTTTGGTTGTTTTAAGGTGCATTTTGGAAGTTTATGTTGTTATTTGAGTTGTTGGTTTGTTGGTTAAGAGTTGGAATGGGTTTGAAATGGTTTTGAGATGCAAAAATGGTGGATTTTCGGGTTACAGGGGATGGCGATCGATCGCCCATTCCAGGCGATCGATCGCGCCCAGGCAGTAGGCTTTTCAAGCCTTTGGCGATCGATCGCCACTCTTGGGCGATCGATCGGCGGGTCTGGCGATCGATCGCGCCAGGGGTGGCGATCGATCGCCGAAGGGGTGCAAATTTGGTACTCGGGCAGTAGGGTTTGGCGATCGATCGCCGTGAGGGGCGATCGATGGCGAAGGCCAGAATTTTGGTATTTTTGGATTTTTTGTGGGATTTTTGGTATTGGACTATTATTGGGTTCTAATATTGGTATTTGTGAATATGTAGAACCAACCCAGGTGGCAACACAGTCAAGGCATTGAAGTCCTACCATATCCTACATTTTGGAAAGGTACGTAGTGGACGTACGGGCACCCAACGGTAACATGTATTTTATATACTCATTGATTATGCATTGTGGATGCGGGTATATATGTGGTATTGCATTGTGGATGCATATACATGTTGATTTATGCCATATGAGGTATTGCATTGTGGATGCATATACATGGTAATTGATGCATATTGATGATAGATGCATATTATGATTATTGGATGCACATCCCATGAGTCGTGGTCATCCTTTGATGATTTTAATGCTTGCCGCTTTTTGTATTGATTCCGCTAAATGTGAAGCGAGGGGTGGGAGCGCCGCATGTCACATTTGAGCGTGGTTGTCATATGGGGCGAGGAAATGGTATTTGCCGCTCTCTGTGAAGCGAGGGGTGGGAGCGCCGCATGTCCATTGTAGCGAGGTTATCCTATGCCGCCCATATGAATATAAGCGAGGGGCATTAAAATACACTGTGATGGACAGACTAGGGAATGGTGACCAATATGTGGTACAGTTGAGATGGTATATGATGTCATGACATGTTTTGGCCATTAAAAATAATCTGTTGATTATACTCATGAGTTATGGTACAGGGACAACCAAACGGGAAGCGTTTGAAATGCATGGGAAAACAGGAAGTGTTTTATATTGATTATGCATTTACGCTTTATCTTCATATTGTGTTGAATATGAATGATTATTATTGCTCATGTTTGGGGGTTGTCCTTGTAGGTACCTTTTTGGCATGATAGATGGGCTTGAACGGGTTGAGACAGTGAGCTTCACGAGCATCTTTGGTAGATGAAAGGACAGGATTCTTTTGTATAGTGCCTACTCTAGGAGTAGCGTAAAACTATAGTGGACACATTCATTTGTTGGAATGTAATTAATCCTTTTGGTAGTCCTTTATTTTGGCATGTAAATGCTTAAGCTCATAGACTCAACTTGTTTACTCTACTCTGATCATTTATTTAGCTCTATTATGCCTTTATTCCGCACTTAAGGATTAGGGTCCTTACAGAAAAATTGCCTCCTATGTGGAATGACTTCAAGAACTGTCTGAAACACAAACGAAATGAGATGAGTCTTGGAGATCTTGTGGTTCAACTACGAATCGAGGACAACAAAGTTTCCGAGAGGAAGGGGGCAGGTTTCAAATGGAACCATGGGCTAACCTTGTTGAACAAAGAACCAGATCAAAATATAAGTTTGGCGGTATGGCCTCCAACAATGGCAAGGCGAAAAAGTTCGAAGGAAAATGCTATAAGCGTGGAAAGCCCAATCACATGGCAAAGGAATGTCGTAACAAAGACATTCGTGGGAAATCAAAAGATCAAGTCAACGTGACCGAACATGATCGAATCTCGGATGACTTGAAAGATATAATGTTTTATCCCCGAAATGATTATATGCATTTGGGCATTAATTATGTTTATGTGGTAATTATGTCGTTAATTAATTTAGTGTGAGAATTAATTAATATGGGAAATGCTTAGTCACATGTGGACGTGGCCTGGTAATGCATTTCAGGGCGCATGTGATGCATGTTGGGAATTTGGGTGTTGGCATGGTTTAATTGTGGTGGATAACGATTATTTTGGTGAAACATGTTTTAATTGAGGTTATGGTGCATTTTTGTAAAATGCTTTAAAAATATTATGTTGAGATATTTTATACATCATGCTAATTATTGGGGTACATGTTTTATTTAACCCCCCACTTATACCCCACTACCCCGACACCCCCATCACTCTTTACCAATCAATTTCACTTTCCCAACCCTATCCCCAAACCCCATTTTCGTTCTTGCCTTGGAAAGGAGGAGGAAAACCTTGCAAAATCTTCATTTGGTGAAATCTTGGTGGGATTTGAAGTCCATAAGAGGTATGGATCCCTCCTTCTTGTTTTCATAATGTTTTAGTTTGAAATGGGTTTGTATTAGGGATTTGGAATTGGTTTGATTTTGAAAATGTGATATTTTTATTTGAGTTATGGATTTGTTGTTGTAATGGTTGGGATATGGTTTTGATGTGGTTTATATTGATTTTTGTGGATTTTATTCAATATGTGTAGTATTGAAATTGTTGATGTTTATATTGGAGGTTTTGATGTTTGGATGATAATGGTGGGGAAAGATTTGAAGAAAAATGGTTTGGAGAAGATGAGGTGTGGAAAATAGCCAAAAATCGCGTGTACAGACTACCGCGATCGATCGGGACATTTTCCCGATCGATCGCGAGCCACAGGGAGGCTCCAGAACGCTTGCGCGATTGATCGCGAGTTTGGCGCGATCGATCGGCGAAGCCGCGATCGACCGGCACAAACTCGGCGATCGATCGCGGATTAGATTTTTTTGGGCATTACGGCTGCTGGACCTCGCGATCGATCGAGGTATTATACCGATCGATTGCGAGATGCCAAAATTGTATGTTTTGGTTATTTTTGTAGGATTTTTGGTATCGGACTATTATTGGGTTCTAATATTGGTTTGTGTGAATGTGTAGAACCATCCCAGGTGGCAACACAGCCAAGGAAGTAAAGTCCTACCACATCCTACTTTTGGAAAGGTACGTAGAGAGACGTACGGGCACCCAACGGTGCATGTATCTTATATACTCATTTGAATATGCATTGTGGGTGCAAGGATATATTGAATTGTGCATTATGGATGCAAATACATGTTGAACTATGCATTATGATTGCATATGTGTATGATGATTGTTTGGTGCACATCCCATGAGTCATAGTTATATTATAGTGATGATTTTAATGCTTTGTCGCTGTCACTTGAAGCGAAGATAGAATACTTGCCGCTGTCATATTGTAGCGAGGAAAGAATATTTGCCGCCAAATGTTGAAGCGAGGGTATTGCCGCATGTCGCATTTGAGCGAGGTTATTCAATGCCGCCAATATGTCGAAGCGAGGGGTATTAGTGCCACTGTCATGACAAGCGATGTGCATTAAAATACATGTTATAACTTACTAGGGATTGGTGATTGGTGATAACGAAATGGTGATATGTCATGACATTTGTGGAACCATTAAATAATCTATTGATTATACTCGAGTTATGGTACAGGGACAACCAAAAGGGAGCGTTTAAAATGCATTGGAAAACAGGAAGTGTTTTATAATTACGGTTTATGCATTTACGCCTTATAATCATATTATGTTGAATATGGATTATTATATGCTCATGATTTGAGGGTTGTCCTTGTAGGTATATTTTGGCATAAAGGGGCTAAGAACGGGTTGAAGCAGTGAGCTAGTGAGGAAATGCTTTTGACATAGAAACTGGGATTCTTTTGTATAGTTTCTACTCTAGGAGTAGTGTAAATCTATAGGGTTAACATTCATTTGGTTGGGAATGTAATTAACTATTTTAAAAGTTCTTATTTTGGCATGTAATCCTTAAAGCTCAAGGCTTCAACACGAACTTTTATACTCTGATTATACATGTTAGCTCTACTTATGCATTTAATCCGCACTTAAGGAACTAGGGTCCTTACAGGTGTGATCTTTGAAGCAAACTTGGTGAAAATTCCTAGGGAATGGTTCATCGATTCCGATGCAACCCGACATGTGTGCTCGGAAAAAGTCATGTTCTCCACATATACTCCAATAAGTAGGCGCCAACTCTACATGAGAAACTCCACTACATCTCCGGTAGTTGGAATGGGGAAGGTGGTTCTAAATATGACTTTGGGAAATAAATTGACTTTGATTGACGTCCTACATGTTCCCGACATCGGAAATAACCTGATATCCGGATCGGCTCTAGTCAAAGCAGGTTTTAGACTAGTTTTAGAATCTGGAAAAATTGTACTCTACAAAAATGAAGTTTTTGTTGGAAAGTGCTATATGGAGAATAGCCTTTTCAAAATGAATGTAATGACGGTTATACGTCAATTTGAAAGCAATTAAGTTAATGATTCTACTTATTTGATTGAGTCCTATAATTTATGGCATGATCGTTTGGGTCATGTGAATTATGGTTCACTTAACAAATTAATGAAGTTAAACTTATTGCCTCAAAATGTTAGCTTGAAACATAAGTGTGAGACTTGTGTCGAGGCCAAGTTAACGAAACCGTCATTCCATTCAATTGAAAGAACTACGACACCTCTTGAATTAATTCATACGGATCTATGTGATCTAAAGTTTTTGGAAACTAGAGGTAGGAAAAAGTATTTCATTACTTTCATTGATGATTGTACGAGATATTGTTACGTATATTTGCTAAGAAGCAAAAACGAGGCATTGGAAGTATTTAAACAATACAAGAATGAAGTTGAAAATCAACTTAGCAAAAAGATAAAGAATGTTCGAAGCGATAGAGGTGGGGAATATGGAACACCGTTTGAAAATTTTTGCACTGAGTATGAAATTATTCATCAAACCACCACCCCCTGTTCACCACAATCAAATGGTATTGCCGAACGTACAAATCGTACTCTAAAAGAGATGATGAATGCTATGTTGATAAGTTTTGTGTTAGGATCGGTCCGGAGTGTTTAGAGGGGGGTGAATGAACACTCCTGTTAAAAATTAATCCCTTGTGATTTCGTTCTGATTAGTGAAAGAAATCTGTTTCTTAATCAACTCTTTTGCAGAACAGACCACTGAATATTTTAGTGTGGAACGGTCTGTTCTCAAATTAGTAAGAACGACTCGATGGCTTGAACAACAGAATGAGTACAGAATGATAAAACACAGAATATGTTTCTGGAAGTTCGAAGGTGGTGTAATCCTTCTACGTCTCCCCTTCTTCCAATTAAGGAAGGATTCCACTAGAAGACTTTGATTTATACAATCCTGTTGTACAAACCCGATTCAGCTGGATTTACCTCACTACCAGACTGAAACTCCTAGTCACTCGATCTGTTCAGACACACTCTGTCTGATAGTTACAATAGTTTCTCACTTCTATATTTCAATACAGAATACACAAAATAGACTTTAGTCTATGCACACAGTGATCCTAAATGATCAAATATTACAATGTACTCGTGCTTAAGAAGAATTTCAGCTCGAGAGCTTCTGAGCTTGTAAGCTTGTGCTGTTTTGCTTTCTTGTGCGTTTTTTGATTGACCAGACTCACTTCTTGAGATGTTCTGTTGCATCCTTTTATAGTTGCATGTACCAACGACATTATTTCCCTTAATGTGCAACTCTTGACTCTGCTTAAACTCTGAGTAAGCTACAGTCTTCTTCTTTAGGGTACTTGCCGTTCTGGTTCATGCTTTCGGCGACTGTCAGGTAAGCTCTTCTTTGTCTTCTTACCTTTTATGGTAATCTTCAGTCTATGGTCTTTTTCAGCATTAATTACGACATTAAATGCTTCAATAAATAGCCGTTAATGATTCGGACTGAAGAACCAATCTTTATTCATCCTTGACTGCTCTGATCTGATAAAGATTGAGATCGATCTGAAGCTTCGATCTAGTCAGTCTGATTTCTATCGATCCGGTCTGATATGCGATATGCCTTACAGCTTGATCTGTTTTGAGCGATCGATCTGGTCAGTCTGATTTCTCTCGATCCGGTCTGATATGTTTTGTCATCTTTAAAATCTCATCGATAAAGTCCGAAACTAACATTCTGGATTACCACAATACTTGTGGGGGGAGCAAACATGTCGGCCAGTTACATTCTAAACAAAATACCACACAAAAGTAAGGATGAAACTCCGTATGAGTTATGGAAAGGCCACAAACCTTCCTACAAATACTTAAAAGTGTGGGGGTGATTGGCTAAGGTAGAAATAACAAAAACAAAGCAAGTAAAAATTGGGCATAAAATAATAAATTGTGTATTTATTAGTTATGCTAACAATAGTAGCGCATATCGATTTTAGTACATAAATCTGAAATAAGTGATGTGCATGAAGGTACAATCATGTAATCAAGAAATGTGGTATTTTTTGAAGAATATTTCCCTACAAACAAACAAGGAAAAATTTCCTAAGAAAATGACGTTTGAAGAAGTTATTGATGACTCTAAAGAAATTGAAGAGCCACGACCTAGCAAGAGGACCAAAGTGGCTAAGACTTATGGTCCTGACTTCATGACATATATGTAGGACAATGAACCAAGATCGGTTAATGACGCATTATCTAGCCCTGATGCTCTTATGTGGAAAGAGGCTATTAATGGCGAAATAGAATCCATAATGCAAAACCACATGTATGAATTAGTAGACCTTCAAACTGGAAGTAAACCATTAAAATACAAATGGAGTCTTAAAAGAAAATATAAGTCTGATGGTTCAATTGATAAGTACAAGGTGAGACTCATGGCAAAGGGATATAGACAAAAGGAAGGCCTTGATTACTTTTATACATATTCACCATTCACGAGAATTACGTCAATTAGAGTGATCATTGCTATCGCTGCTCTAAACAATTTAGAGATACATCAAATGGATGTAAAAACAGCATTCCACAATGGGGAACTTGAGGAGGAAATTTATATGAAACAACCGAGGGGTTTGTGGTTCCCGGACAAGAGAAAAAGGTGTGTAGACTCGTTAAGTCATTGTATGGGCTTAAGCAAGCGCTGAACAATGGCATGAAAAATTTGACAAAACAATGTTTCAAATGGTTTCAGAATTAATTAGTGTGACAAATGCGTATATATCAAAGACCCGCCAAAAACATATGTAATAGTATGCTTGTACGTTGATTATATGCTCATAGTGTGAAGCAACTTAGAAATCATCAAAGCGATAAAGAACTGTTAATAAAACATTTCGAAATGAAAGATATGGGTGAAGCTGATTTGATACTTGAAATTAAAATCTCCAAGATATCCGAAGGATGAGTATTGTCGCAGTCTCATTATGTTGAGAAAATTCTCGAGAAAATTCTCGCGAATAATACGTCGTCTGTAAAAATACCATATGACCTGAATCTACATTTGGTGAAAAGCAAAGGATACTCTGTCATGCAATTAGAATACTCAATGATAATTGGAAGTCTCATTTATCTCATGAACTGTACATGTCCTGATACTGCATATGTGTTTGGCAAACTAAGTAGATTCACAAGCAATCCCAACAATGACCATTTGAAGACATTGCGAGGGTACTTAAATATTTAAGATACACCATGAACTATGGATTGTACTATACAAGATATCCTGCTGTATTGGAAGGATACAGTGATGCAAAATGGATATCGGACACTCAAGACTCCAAGTCGTTATGTGGTTACCATTGGAGGGGTTGCAGTGTCATGAAAATCTACCAAGCAAACTTGTATTGCTAGATCCACTATGGAATCTGAATTCATAGCCTTGGATAAAGCGGGAGAAGAAGCCGAATGACTTAGAAGTTTCTTGGAAGAAATTCCTTGTTGGAAAAAAACCTGTGGCTGCAATTAAAATACATTGCGATAGCCAATCTGCTATAGGAAGGGCACAAAGTATCATGTATAATGGTAAGTCTAGTCATATACGTCGTAGACACAATACTATTAAAAATTTGATCTCAAATGGCGTTATGTCCATTGACTATATGAAGTCAAAGGAAAATATTACGGATCCGCTTACGAAAGGCTTGCCTAGAGATCAAGTATATAGTTTATCGATAAGAATGAGAATGAAACCCTATAATCAAAATCTTGAGGTGGATACCCAACCTATGTGACTGGAGATCCCAAGATCTAGGTTCAAAAGGGACAACCAAACTCCAATATTGTATAAACACCTTGGAGAATTAATCTCCTACCCATTCTTATGATAAGGGATGTAGCCTGCAAAAGGGTACGATGACAGGCAAATGACCTTTATTCGTAAGACATATTAGGATATGATGGAGTATAGTGGGATACTCGTTTAGGAGATCACCTATGAAAGTGCGAAATTGGCCGCTACAAAGAATAGAAAACACTTAAGAAACCAATGGTGGTCCATGGCCGAAACGGAACAACCGTAAGAAACCAATACGAAAGTTTGAATTGTTATTGCGTGGGTTCAATTGTTTTGGTTTACACCAACGACTAAATAATTCAAGACTATAAGTTTACTATTAAGTCAAGTAAATTCGATCGAATACTACTACGGAAGATTCAAAGCCGCAAACTATCTCTCCAGATGCCATAATAATTAAGCACTCAATTGCATTAATTTAATTCATGTGGGGGATTGTTGGAAAATTGAAATAAATCAAAGTGAGAAAATAAAAATAAATAAAATGCGTGCTCGATCGATCGAGCACGAAAGATTTTTTCCATTCGTTGGAAACAGGTGCTCGATCGATCGAGCACCAGGCCCGATCGATCGAGCCATGTGTCTGTTGACAAGAATGATGTGTTCATTCATGTTGGGGTGCGTTTTTCCTTGATATGATGCATCCAAATGGTGACTTTTTGTTAGTTCCGAATTTTAAAGATGACAAAACAGACCAGACCGATCGAGCCTATGGCAAAACAGAGTAGACCAATCGAGCCTATCTCAAAACAGACCAGATCGATGTAAACCAGACTGACCAGATCGACGCAGATCCAGATCGATCAACAAGATCAGACCAGACCAGCTCGATAAAGATCAGATCAGAACAGACGAAGTTAGTAAGCTTTGTTCTTCAGTCTGAATGATTAACGGCTATTTATTGAAGCATTTAATGGTGCATTTAATGCTGAACAAGACCAAGGACTGAAGATTGCCTTAAATGGTAAATAGACAAAGGATAGTCTATCTGACAAGCGCCGAAAGAACATACCAGAAAGGAAAGTACCTTAAGAAGAAGACTGGAGCTTGTTCAGATACTGACCAGAGTATAGAGTTGCACACAAAAGGAAATATTGTCGTTGGCAGAGACGATTATATATAGGTGCAACTTCAAAAACTCAAAGAGAGGACGAGACACAAGAGATTCAAAAACGCATAAAAGATCAATCAACTTTATCAAGCATTCAGTTGAGCAGAGCGCCATCATCGGAAGATTTCAACTTATCGATCTGCTCAATATTAGAAGCACTGCTTATCGTTTTATTTGATCACTTAAGGATCATTTGTGCTTAGATTAAACCACTCTTTCAATTGTATTTTGTTCTAAGATAGAAGAGTGATTCCTTTGTAACTGTCAGACAGATTGTGTCTGAACAGACTGAGAGACTAGGAGTTTCAGTCTGGTAGTGGGGTAAATCCAGCTGAATCGGGGTTGTACAAAAAGTTGTATTACTCAAAGTCTTCTAGTGAATCCTTCCTTGATTGGAAGAAGGGGAGACGTAGAAGGATTTGCCTTCGAACTTCCAGAAACATATCTCGTCTACTTACATTTCGCACTATCTTGCATTGCATAGCCATCAACCGTTCTTACTAGCTAAGAACAGACCGTTTCAACACTTTCATTTCAGTGGTCTGTTCTGATTTAGTACTGGTTAAGAAACAGATTTCATTTACTAACCTGAAATCAATAAGAATTAATTTTTAGAGGAGTGTTCATTCACTCCCAATAAACACTCTCGTCCGATCCTTACACTTTTGGACTCCTATCTTTGGTTTACTATATATAGGACATTCCCCACTAGTTTAAACACACATTTTTCGAAATCAACATCAGATTTATTGTTCATCAAATTTCTTCTTTTTGAGTGCTTTCAAACCTTGGTGGTTTGAGGACTTGTGATTTGAAGTGCTCCTATCACAAGTCATAGTTGTTGTATCGTGGGAGACACATTGCAATAGCAAATTGTTAGCACCAAGACGGACAATATTATCTTAAGAACGGAAATTACAAATCTCGCCTCGACGTCATTGCTATTTTGTTACTACATTCCTGAGATACACATTACTAGAGATAAAATCAACTACAAAAATACAAATCGTTTAAACATAAATTTACACGGTGTATATTCACACATTATCATCACACCGAAATAAACAATAAACAAACAAATAAAATTTCAAGATTCTTGGTGTGAAATGGCATATCCTATTACTTGACCTCTTTATAGTGGCGGCGCAACCATGACTGGCCACCGGCCGGCGAAGAATCCAACCCCCTTATTTTTTGTTACAGTTGACCGTCTTTTTTTTCTCGTGAGACTTTTTTCTCAGTTCATACATCTTTACCTGGACTGAAAATACCAATGAACATATTAAAAAGTGGGGGGAAAGTCATAATAAATGAATAAATAAGAATCAGAGAACATCATGTAATGCTTTACTAGGATGCTTCATACTTCATTTACTCACTGCTACTTAATTATTCTATGTTTTTACTTTATATTTGTGGGATTGTAAATTTATTAAGTTTATTGATTTCATGATAACACTAAATTCATTTTAAATCCTTAATAGCTATATTTGGAGTCATTATAATGGATTTCAAATCATCTTATCTTTGAAATCTATTTCAAAGCAACAAAGAGTGGGAAAGCTGGACATGTTGCCTAATTCCTACCGAAGTCTGTTAATCTAACTATTATTTCAAAATCTCTGAGACGATATTGATTAATACAGAAGAAGGAACCGAGGAGTTAAAAATAAACACAAGGCCAGTGGAAGCAGAAACAGGGGAAGTGGACAAAAGAAGAGGGTGTTCGAAGTAGGACAGTGCGTGGACCACCGAGGCACTTGATAGATTACATCGTGCATAATAAATAAACCTATAGTATATAAATGTACAATGCCATTCAAATTGTATCTTGAAGTTCATTAATAAAATTCCTTTGCTCTGTGATTCTATTTCTCCTCTCTCTCGCTGCTCACTTCTGGAGAATCGCGAACTCGAATTCGCTTGAATTCTTATCAATCTCACTGGACAAAAAAAAAAGGTAAAAGCAAGCATACAAAATATGGGAGATACATGGGAAAACGTCTTAATAGACCAAATCTCGAAATGAGATCATCCATAGACATTTGTATATCGATGTTAGGTAGTCAGTCACAGACGAAGGGGTTGTTTATGTATTCCTTCACACACATCACCCGGTTTGACTTAAACTTCCTTTTGTAATTATAACCAAATTATTGCAACCACAAGCGGTTGTTGCAACGTTTGTTTCTTTAACATCAGTAGAAAATGACAAGACAAAGATCACGGGGGAAACTGGAAAATCAACATCAGTATCTATTCTTGAATAAGATGCACACAATCTCAAAGTATCCAAGAAAGTGTGAACATGAAATGCTCAATAATTGTGTACCAAGGGGGACTTAATGGGCCAAGTAGGCCCCTCTAATAAAAATCTTCAAATATATTAAGCAGCCCATCGAACTATTTTCCTACGTTAAGCCCTTGGTAAAAATTACGAGTCCGTAAAGGGGGCCTATTTTACATCAGCAATCTATGTTATGCAAATAAAGATAAGTAAAGCAGCAACTCGCTAGCATCGAATATAGTAGTAAAAATGGTCGACTTACCAATTTTCCGTCTTCTATAACCATGAACATTTTGAGTAGCGAGTCTTGAGTGTAATTTACGAAGATTTTGAAGTTGCTTGCTTGAATGCAACGGTAGGAGCTATTCTGCAACTCCTCCGCTGATGCTCTAGCACAAGTTGCTCAGCAAACCAGTCGAGTTTTTCGAAATTGCTTTGTTCTCCAATCCTCTCGCCACTAAAGAGGATAGATTCTACGTTTTTCTGTTTCAGCATTTCGTCTGCTATTCCGAGTAGAGTTTTGATGTTGTCTGGACTGGGGTCGGAGTTGATGTTTGCACCACAGTGACTGAAGATGGATCCATTTGCCTGATAGGAGACATACAACCACCCAGTTAAATTTATTATTGGTAGCTATTATTAGCATTGCCAAACTAATTGCTGTTTTTCACCTTGCATACAAGAAAACAAGTAGGATTTCGTTAAACGCTCCTCCACTAATGTCAAAGTGATCAAAAGTGCCATTATTACTTTTAGTGAAGCCCAAAAAAATTATCAATGGATCAAGAAACAGGCATGAGAAGGTTATTTTTCAATATATAAAGATGATACAAAACAGATATTTGAATTGGTGTAAAGGCGATTTAAATTATGCATATGACAAACTTATGCCAAAGCTTGTATCATCTTCTGGGAAATAAATAACTAGGCCACCGATGCGATGAAAGCCCTTGAATCCCACAGGCCCCACATGAATTCATATGGAGCCCTCCATTTGTTTAGGGGATCCAAGGGGTTAGGCTCCATTGGGTGTGTCAAAACCATATTTTCTATTGTGGTCAAGGTTCCACCACCACATATATGAAAATTAGGACACAAACACGAGCTCGGTTGTGGCACATAACTTAATATGAAATACAAGAATGGCAAAACAACATGGTAAAATGGGAATCAGAAAAAGAACTCATATTGTGAATCTTTATCATCAAGGAAATTGCATTTTTGTTGCCTGGTCGCATTCTCAATAAATCAAATCATATTCCAGTTTTAGCGCATAAAATAAAATCCAAGGTCAGGCTACAGAGAAAAGGACGAGTCCGTCAACATTTATTTCGCGGGGAAATGCCAAAAACTGACAAAATCGCAAGATGTGAAGTCCACAAATTATAACGCTCGTTTTCTTTTCATATAATTAACCATGAACTCCAGGTGATTTCCACAGAAAATGAAACCGTAAAAATGTGAAGGGAACCTGAAAACTTGAATACTCTTGAGCTTATTTTGTCTTGAATGATGAAATATTAAACTGGATATTGTGACAACAGAAGCCAGTCAAACATGTGACTATGAAAATGCAAGAACTTACACTCAACCCCTTATGTTAAATGGCATTTACCGCTAAATCATATCAAGATTAATTTATCTACTGTATTATGATAAAGAAGCTGACTTTCTCTCTGGAAAAAAAAAGAAAAGAAAAGCGACTATATCAAAGCAATGCTGCAAATGCCACTTTCTACATGATGTTAAGTTCAAAACCTTCGAATTTCAATAACATTGCATCAAGTATTTGGTTATTTATATTATGCACACGAATAGTGTACATAGTTCATTCAAAACAAGATCACCGGACCTTGTGTTTTAAAAAGTTCTCCCTAAATTGACATTTAACAGTTACAACCATATTGTTGAAATGACTCCAATTCCCCCTCTTGGCGTCTTTCTTTCACCACTTGACTGCACATTCCCACTCCACATAAACACAAAAAGAATTTATGTACATTCCTCCAAATGCTCATTAAACTCCTATCCTCAACCCATTCCCCAGCCTGTCCTCCATAAAAATATTCCCTAGAAATTTCATTTCTTAAATTTGTTTCATGCATTAAATAAAACACTCCAAGAACTTATCTCCTTTGCTATATCACAATATTTTCAGTTGAAATTTCTATGATGTCACAATCCCAAAGCGAATTCCAAGTAACAAGTAGTCGAACTATCCTACATTGATTCAAAATTATCCATTTTCCCAAGGTGCACTAAAGGTCAATATGCAAATTAATAAGGAATAATTAGTTAATTACATATGCCTACCCTATAGTAACTGTTTTACAAATCTCCCTGATTTGAGTTAGATGATTTGAGTTAGATGTTATTATTCAAATTAGATGGTCTAGAACAATAATTATGAAAACTAGAGTTGGTATATACGAAGTTCACCTTAATAACGATGGAACAATAATCCTATATGGTAAATTTTTATGGCAAATGATGCAACTGATTTCATGTTAATATAAACAATCTCCACAGACGAATTAGTCCTTAACAACATGTTATCTACACTAACATTCAGCAACAGTTAGTCATTAGAAATCAATTAACTAAATATGGATAATGGTTCCAAAATTTACGCATAATGCAACCAATTTCACCTATTAACTTCAATACCTGAATGCGGACGTAATTATTAGTCCGGCTATGGCCGAAAGCCGCGGTCACGGCCTGGTCAACGAGTTCCGCTGCGGCATCGCCGGAAACCCGAGCCAAAGGCCTGGCCCAATCCTCCGCCTTCCATTTCCTAACCTTATCATACTCAAAACTGCCCTCAATCAGCTGCCCGCCGGCTCCCAGTGAAAGTACCAGAATGTCCTCCACCCCCCTCACAAAGGGAAACTCCTGCTTATTATGCAAAACATGCGTAATGGCCGCCGCCGTCGGGTTATTCATAGCCAACCCGCCGTCCACCCCCACGCACCGGGTTAACCCGTCTACCGACCTCATACAAACCGGATCGGAAAAACCCGGTTCAGCCGACGTGGCCAAACATACCTCCCAGATGTTGAAATCGTAGCTGTCCGTTTCCAATGCGTCGGCTCTGGAGAATAAAAATGGCGCCGCGCTGGAGAGGTCGTAGCAGGGGATCAAAACCGGTTTCAACGTGTCTTTCAGCGTCAACATCCGGCCGGTTTTCGCATCCATGAAAGCTTCCTTCATCGGCTTCTCTAAACCAGTCGTGTTCAATTTCGAACCGCCGGTTTTCTTGAAAATTCGCTTCAAAAACTTCCCGCCGGAGCTGCGCCATTTGGCGGGGTGGTAAAGTTTTTCACCCACCGCCGTTAGGAACTTCCACGTGTCTCCGGCGTGGAATATGGGGCGTTTCTGTTCGGCTGAGGCGAAAAGCATCGCCGTGAAGATTCCACCGACGCCGGTACCGGCGCAGATGTCGAAATAATCGGCTATCCTGGCGTCATGGTTCCCCGACTTATTCTTCAACGCTGTTTCCAAATACCACAACGCTTTTCCCGATATTATGCTCCGCATCCCGCTGCCGTCAATGCTCAGAATGCAGACTTTTCCCCTCTGGTTCTTCATCGTCGGAACTCCATCACTCTTGGTAACGACGTCATTTCCTTCAACCCAGAGCTTCTGATCACCGTAACCGAATAAAAAATTGCTCTCCAGTATTGAAAAAATCTCGTAGCACAATTTATCTGTATCAATGCTGGATTCCTCCATTTCCATTAGTGGGTTCATAATACTGCTTTCATTAATATCAATGAAATCCATTTCTGAATAATCTTTATTCATACAAGTAGTTGCTTATCAAAGAATATTGTCAAGTCTCAACAAATGAGGCGATTATACATCTGGGTGGGAGTGCTTAAAGAAAAAGGCTGGTTTCTATGAATTATTGAGGAGAAGAAGTGGGGAAAACAAAGGACGGGATATAACAGAGCAGAGCAAACCAGAGAAGAAATGAAATAAGGTGGGAAACAAGACAGTTTATGCAGAGCAGGTCTTTTTTTTTTCTTTTGCTTTTATAAAAAAATAAAAAAAAATATAAGTATATATATATATATATATTAAAGGTTTTTTAGGATTTGCAATGATATTTTATTTCACCACCCTAGTAAATATTTTTTTTTGGGGACTGAATTTATTTATTTATTGTGCAAAAAGGTAAATAGCTTCCAAAAAAGCACATAATCCAGCTATATAAAATTAATAATATTCTATGTTGTAAAAAAATCAGACATAAAACCTACTACAATAGGATAAATGAGGGGATAGTTTGTAAATAATTTTGGTCAAACATATTTTTGATTTGTGATTTTTTTAAAGTTTTTTTTGTAAAATGACATTCAAATACATAAAAAAAAGGTCAAATAAATGTAAAAAATTAAAGAATAGTTATATTTCAAAATCATTATCAAACAAATGTCATTTCTTTAAATAATCCCGATAATAAATGTGCCTGGTATTTAATAAAAAAACAAGGTTTCAAAAGACATTAAATTCTATATAGAGTGTTTCATGATTTTCGATATTTTAGTCATGAAAATGCAAATTGGTGATATGAAAAATTTAGTAGATATACTCATATACATCCTGCTTGTGAGGATGTTGGGTTTCCTTCCCCCAGCGTCAGATCCAAACGCAGCGGAAAAGAAACAGTAAATAGATCTAGACCCGGGGATGGACGATCGCGCCTGATTCATATATTAACATGCAAATATCATAAATATAAATGCACGAAAAGATATTACCGTTCACCGTCGTAGATCTGAATGCGGTGATCCCTCGAGTCCAAACAACTTGACCAGATCAACGATCTCAACGCCAGTACTAGTTTGGTGTTAGTCTTTCTACGATGAGAATTATGTGACTAAGAGTTTATCAATTGTGTTATCCTATGTTAGGGGCAGACTATATATTTATAAGTGCTAATGAGCCACTAATTGGCTTGGGTGCATAAAGGCCAACATGCCAACTTTTGGCTTGTAGGGCACATATGTTAACAATCTCCCACTTGCCCAAAGGCCAACACACGAGCACTAAACTCATAATCCAAGTAATTCAATCCAATTGAACAACTTGATTTACATCCAGTGTACATAATTATGTGACATAAATATATCAAACGTTTTAATTTTTAGAACTCTCTATTGACGAAACATTTTCAAATATAGAAACTCCACTAAGTGAGGAGCTTTCAAAAATTAAATTCATCCCTTCTCAATCACTTAATTTGAGCACTTAACATTTAAGTCTCAATTCTCATCGATAGATCGGCGACCGGTTGATTGTGACCCATCGAGGCTCAAGTGTATCATAGCAGTAGGATCACAATATTTGTGATTAGAAGTCAAACAACTTCTTTGGCTTATCTTGAATGCCCCATTGTCAATTAAACTCCTTTAATAGACAATGGCTGAAATATTTCAGCAACAACCTACCGATCGTGGGTAACGCCTAGCAACTGCGCTTCACGAAGATCTAGATACAAATGACTAGCAACGTAAGAGAATTTGTCAGCCATAGCTAGCGTGCAATACATTCATTTCACTTATATGTCCCGATTGAATCTAGGGCATTGGTTGGTCGAGGCCCCTTAGGATTTCAATAACTATGTATTTGTTTCACGTTATATGATCCATTGTGTGCGTATATGAAAAATTTCATTTTTCACAAGCACTATTCACTTTGGCCAGAGATTCCTTGAATCATATATAGAAAAAAACATAGGACATCCTGGTTCATCAAGACCAGTGGTGAATCCCCAAAGACAATCATAGGCCCCTGACATCATCACTGAATACCCAAAATAACAGCTTTATGACCCGCAAGTGACAGTTATTATCAAAGTACACAGCTATCTGTCAAGACCTCAATGACACATTGGGTAATGAGGAGTAATGGTGCACACACTAGGAATTCTATACTCGACAAATGGTAACCACTTATAGAATTCCGAGTAGGGTCGTTCAGTGAACTCATTCATAATGAGCACCTATTCATGTGTGCTGACTTCTCCAAGCCAACGCCAATGAAACGCGGCACTCCACACTAGACACATCATGAATACCAGTCTCTGACGAGCATATATCGATATTCCATTCTCGAAAGCTCATCGACCGGGAACATTTAGAAATCGCAGTCAAGAATGTATTTCATGGTCACCATCATATGCGTAACCACATTCTATAGACTATAGATGTTGGGAAAACATTTCTAAGTTTTGGTGATTACAAGGACATCAACTGGATACAGACACCTACCGGGTGACAAACATCTATCGGATGGACATCAACTGGATACAGACACCTACCGGGTGACAAACATCTACCGGATGGACAACAACTGGATACAGACACCTACCGCGTGATAAACATCTACCAGATGGACATCAACTGGATACAGACACCTACCGCGTGACAAACATCTACCGTATGGACATCAACTGGATACAGACACCTACCGGGTGACAAACACCTACCGAATGGACATCAACTGGACACAGACACATACCGGGTGACAGACATCTACCGGACTGACAACCTGACAGACACCTACTGGATTAACATCTACCGGACTGGCCAACTGGATGGACATCTACCTGACAGACACCTACTGGATTAACATCTACCGGATGGACATCTACCAGACAAACACCAACTGGATGGACAACTACTGGACAGACATCTACTGAGTACAGAAGAATGAACGATTATTCGAAAGAAGAAAGCCAGCAGAGGTCTAACCATCCAATAAGAGCACAAAGCAACAAGACAAAACAAGTACAACCTATTCTAACAGAGGTACAACAGAGCACCGCATCTTGCTATATCTCCGCCATCGTTAGCGTCAGAATAAAAGAGCCGCTGCTTACCAAAATAGGAAGAAGACAATCAGAATTTGGAATGAAGACAGAAAGCTGGTTTCTTCCTAATACAGAAAAGTTGCTGTTAGACCACTGAGTCTATAAATACGTCCACGTGAAGAATGAGGTGGTTAGCTGAACCATTTGATCTAACAAAAAGAAAAACATCAGCGTCGAAAGCAAATCATCTCATTGATATTCGCTAAAGGTTCAGTAAGAGCAGAAAAGAACTACAACTGTAATCTTGACAGATTAACTGCAACTGAGTCTGCTGCTCGAAGAACACTCGAAGCTAAACATTTTATATCTTGTGTGAGTGTCATAGAAATCATTGTAAACAAATTAGGAATTTGTGTTTGCTAGGAGTTTAGGCCAAGCTGTGTGAATGCCTAAGAAGGTTGTTAACTGTAAAGTGTAAACCAAATTCTTCTAGTGTATCCTTCATGCAAGGGAAGAAGGGGAGACGTAGAAGCGTTGTGCTTCGAACTTCCAGAAACAATACTTGTGTCACTTACTTACTGCAAATTTACCATTCAATTATTATTACTCACAAGTCCAGCTGACGTCTTCCGCACTATAATCAGTGTATGCTGAATTGCAATATATTGAGAAGCTACTGCAGTACTTAACAGTCTGCAGCAACCCAAGTAAAATCGAAATTGAATCTAGTGTTTATTCAACCCTCCTTCTAAACACTACCCCGATCCTAACAAGTGGTATCAGCGCCAGGTCTTCTCAATCTTGATAAATTACTAAAAACTGATGGCCTCATTCAGCAAGATTCCCATGTTCAAGAAGGATGAATACAATGTCTAGAGAATTCGTATGCAAGCACATCTGAGTGCCCAAGATGATGACATGTGGTTCGTCATCACTGATGGACCAAGGAAGATCATGAAAGTCAATACAGCAGCTGCCATTACTGGTGGTGAACCTCAGATGGTCGAGAAGGACAGATCCTCCTGGACAAATGAAGAAAAGAAAAAAGCAAATCTGGACATTGTGGCCAAAGACATATTGTCAAAACACTAGACAAAAACATGTTCAACAAGATCAAAATGTATCCCACTGCTAAGTACATCTGGGAAAAGATTGCTCAGCTATGCGAAGGAAATGATCAAACAAAGGAAAACAAGCTCATTGTCGCCCTACAGAAGTTTGAAAACATCAAAATGATGTCCGGAGAAACTCTCAGTGAATATGATGAAAGAGTAACCGGAATCATAAATGAACTCAATAGCCTTGGTAAGGATCTATCCAACAGGGAAGTCACCCTAAAGGTCATGAGAGGTCTCCAAAGAGAATGAGATGTAAAAACGATTGCCATGAGGGAATCCAAAGACTTAAACAAGATAGATTTACATGATTTATTTGCTGACTTAAAAGCATATGAGTTTGAACTAGGCATTCGGATTGAAGATGAACCCAGCACCAGTCAACCAACCAAAGCTCTTACTGCATCAGAAGCTCTGCCTACCACAACAGAGATAACTCTTGAACAAATATGCAATGATGCAATGATGCTGTTTGTCAAAAAATTTGGAAATTTTATGAAGAAGAATCAAAAGACCTATCAATCTTATCCAAGGAAGCAGAACTTCAAAAATAGATCAGATGAGGATGATCGTGTATGCTTCAACTGTCTTAATCCATGACATTTTATCGCGGACTGTCCTAAACCAAAGAAAGATGATCAAAAGAGAGGATCCAATGACTATAGAAAGTCAAAGGAACATAGAAGATCATCTAGAAGGGACAGAGACCAAAAAGTACTGATGGCTGAAGAAAATAAAAGCAAATGGGCTGATTCAGAATCAGAATCAGAAAAATCCACCAGCTCATCAAGTGAAAGTGAAGAGGAAGAAGTTCACTGCCTAATGGCCAACGATGACTGTGAGGTAACTGATTCTAATCTCTATGAATTTACACATAATGAACTCACTAACGCATTACAGGACATGATTAATGAGTATCAGATGTTGTAATCCTTCGAGAATTATAAGACCAAACAACCACTCCCAACAGAACATCAGAACAACAAACTTGATTGTGAACAATCAAATGAGTTGAGAAGCTTAAGGGAAAAAGTAAGTCGACTCGAGAAAGAAAGGGATGAAGCAACATGTGCGCACCAGAAACTCATTAAGCTGGTTCGCACATGGAATGCATCTACTGCCAGAAAAGATGAGATGCTTGAGTCAATAAGGCTTGCTGGTGATCTTACCGGTATAAGCTACTCTAACTATGATAGTAACTCATCTGGCATCAAATCTCAATTGTGTCTAGAAAAGAACAAGATTCAAACAATGAATTTTGTAAGATGAAGCACAGTATATGAACCAAGTGAGTTGGTTAAAGAACCTGTGAAGCCAATACTCATCAAGGAACGGGCATCACACAAAGGTATCGATTATGTTAAGCCAAAAGAGAAAGCTAGACCGGGGCAAAAGTTTAGAAATAAACATAATCCCACAGGCCAGGCCACTCGAGAGGTAAAACCCAACTGGTACTATAATTGTATGCATTTCCAGAAGAGGTATATGCTTCCCAACAGAAACCAAAAACCTAAAAAACATACATACACTCAGTATCACACACATCACCCAAGAACATCTTCATCACTTAATGCACACACGTTTCAGGACACACACAGACCCAAACAATTCAGGGTTATACAAGTGTGGGTCCGGAAAGGACTAATCCTGTCTGGACCCATGTAGGATTGGGTACCAGTCATATTATCGCTTTAATTGCAGAAACTAGGATCCATCAAGTTCGGAGCTCAGAGTGGTTTCCGGACAGTGGATGTTGTAGACACATGACAGGAACTGCGTCCTTATTGTCTGAATTGGTGGACATCACCGGACCTAGAATAACCTTTGGAGACAAAGCGAAAGGTAGAACCGTGGGTAATGGTAAGATTATCTACGGTAACATTATTATTAAAGATATTCTGTTGGTTGAAAATTTATGTTATAACTTGATTGGCATCAGTCAACTCTGTGACAATGGTCACTCTTTAGAATTCAACCAGCACTCATGTACAATCAGATCTACTGATGGCAGTGCATTGCTTGTAGGAAGAAGGCATGAGAACACATACAAAATTGATTGGAATCTTAATCAGCCTACCTCTTCTACTTGCTTTGCTGCTTTGAATATTTCCAAAACTGGCTTTGGCACAAACGATTGAGTCACTTAAACTTTAAAACTATTGCCAGTCTGCGTAAACTTGATCTAGTCATTGGACTGCCTCAAATAGAGTTCTCAAAAGACAAGATCTGTGCAGCATGTGTAAGACCCTACTAGCTATAACAGCAATAGTAGTCAAATGAACACCTAAATCAAACTTAGGTAGAGAGGTTTACAAAAATTTCGGCAGAGTTTCCCTTAAATTTGGCTATCCGGAAATAAACCAAACATCAAAAACAATTCCCTGCCAGGGAAATCACAATACTAAACAAAATCAATCTAAAAGTAAGTCCCAGCCAGGGAAGAAAATGATCTAAACAAAAGGAGATGCTGTAAAGTTATACATGACCAAAATAACGACATCAAAAAGGTCCCTATAACTATGCAGCTATAAAACCTAGTCCAAGTCCCTCTGGATATCTTTCTAGGCGTGCCGACAATCTCCCAGATCCTTCAAAAGTTACACCTGCACCTGTTTTCCACGGAAATAGCCCCCACACGGGGTAAGCATAACAATATAACGAATAACATGAATATAGGAGATAAATGTACAGAATGTAATTCTATAAGATAACAGGGCACTTCCTGAGTCTATCAGAACAGGGTGAAATCTCGATCGTTCCTGCCCTCGCACATCTATCATTTAATCACTCGTTATACATAGCATTAGTTTCTAAGACTGTTCAACACACGGCATAATCACATCGCACACTCTAGTGGCGACCCGTAAATAAACACATCACTCGCCTCAGCGGTGACCCCTCTGTATATTCAACACAACACAATCACATCGCTCGCCTCAGTGGTGACCTCTAAATAAACACACCACTCGACTCAGTGGTGACCCCTCTGTATATTCAACACAACACAATCACATCGCACACACTAGTGGCGACCTCTAAATAAACACATCATTCGCCTCAGCGGTGACCCATACATACTAATATCACATCACTCAATCATAGAAACGACCCTATACCTAAGCGACACTTCGCTTTTCAACAACACGGTGGAAAACATAATCACCCATGCTTGTACGTCACTACGTACCTCAGCTCCAACGATGAAGATCAAGCTATCCTCCTCGCTGTCCAGATGCCCTAGAAGGTTCTGTAATAAACCAACAACTCATTATAAGAATCAATATCTCCACAAGGTGATATACATAAAACATAATTTCCCCCCAACAATTATCCTTTCAATATAGTATTCTACTAACTCAACATCCTCAAATTCTAGCATATACATACATCAAGGAGTACCTTTATACATGACAAACTCATATCTTCCCATGTTAATATATCCAAACCCATGCACACAACATCCACACACCATTTTCCAACACCTACTAAGCACAAATTCTGCACACAATTCACGCACACACACTAACACATACTTTCCAACACACACTAAACACACATTCTGCACACACTTGAAAATGCAATTCCTTTTCCTTTCAATTGACAACTCAAAACACATCAAAACCACCCAATAAACAACCCCAAAAATCATCCCAAAGAATGGACCAAAACCCCCAAAAGAAGCCAAATTTTTGAACTCAAAAATTTTGCCAAACCAACACACTATTTCGAAAATAAAGGGGGCAAGGTGCCTAGGAACACGAGGAAGTATCATACCTTCAAATTGGTGGCAAGATATTCGACTTTGGAGGTCCAAATCGAAATCCTATTTGGTAATGGAGGAAGCCGACGTGTTTAGGGGTTTTGGGGAAGAAGGTGGCGTTAGTTTAGTGTGTGTGTGTGTGGGATTGCTAGCATATTAATGGGTTTAAATGCCTTTTAAAAAAAATCCCTTTTTATTTATTTAAATACTCCCATCACTAACATTTAATCCCACTATCAATATTTCATAATTTCCTCCTTCCAAATTAACAAAAAAAAAAACTAATATAAGTTTACCCGAGCATTTCAGTCATGATAAAGTTCCATATGCCCAAATAATACGGCCCACCTCAAAATACGAGGTCCAGAATTTAATCACGTAAATTATCCCATAATTTACCATTTAACAATTACATATAAACAGAATAAACTAGGCATCACAGCATGCCAACTTGGTAAGCAAATCAGATCCTCCTTTAAGAACAAAGGGAGTAAATCTTCTTCTCGGTGCCTAGAGTTGCTGCATATGGATCTTTTCGGTCCTATACCAGTAACAAGTTGTTGGGAAAACGATTTCTAAGTTTTGGTGATTACAAACCGGATATTAAAGATCAACTGGATGAAGTCCTACCGGGTAACAAAGACCAACTGGATGAAGTCCTACCGAGTAACAAAGACCAACTGGATAAAGACTCCTACCGAGGGAAGACATAAACTGGATGGCTACCAACTGGATAGACATCAACTGGATAGCCACCAACTGGACAAGACATAAACTGGATGGCTACCAACTGGATAGACATAAACTGGATGGCTACCAACTGGATAGACATCAACTGGATAGCCACCAACTGGACAAGACATTAACTGGATAGCTACCAACTGAACAAGACATAAACTGGATGGCTACCAACTGGATAGACATCAACTGGATGGCCACCAACTGGACAGACAACTACTGAACAACTATCAACCGGATAGTCCCACTGAACAAAGACATCAACTAGTCATAAGAGGATCAACGACCAGTTGAACACAGAAAACCAGCAGAAGCCTAAACTTCCAGTAAGAGCACTAAGCAACGAGACAAAATCAGTACAACATTCTCTGTGGTATGTAATCACTGAAGGACCTTTGAAGATCATGAAAATCAATACAGCTGCTTCTATCACAAGTGGTGATCCACAAATGGTAGAAAAGGAAAGATCTCAATGGTCAAACGAAGACAAGAAAAAAGCAAATCTAGACAACGTTGCTAAGGACATTCTGTTCAAAACTTTGGACAAAAATATGTTCAACAAAATAAAAATGTGCTCAACAGCCAAAGAAATCTGGGAGAAGATTGCCCAACTCTGTGAAGGAAATGATCAAACCAAAGAAAACAAGCTTACTGTGGCTTTACAGAAGTTTGAGCATATCAAGATGATGAATGGAGAAACTCTCAACGAGTATGATGAAAGAGTGACTGGAATAATTAATGAACTAAGCAGTCTGGGTAAGGATTTACCCAACAGAGAAGTCACTCTCAAAGTAATGAGAGGCCTCCCAAGAGAATGGGATGTCAGGACCATTGCTATGAGAGAATCGAAGGACATCAACAAGATAGATCTACATGATCTGTTTGCTGATTTAAAAGCCTATGAATTCGAATTAGGCATTCGGGTTGAAGATGAACCAAATACCAGTCAACCAACCAAAGCTCTCACTGCATCGGAATCTCTGCCTACTTCTACAGAGATGACTCCAGAAAAGATGTGTAATGATGCTATGGCAATGTTTGTAAAGAAATTTGGGAAATTCATGAAGAAGAACCAGAGACCTTATCAATCATATCCTCGAAGGCAGAGTTCCAAAGGAAATTCAGAAGAAGAAGAGCGAGTATGCTTCAACTGCCTCAAACCAGGGCACTTCATTGCGGACTGTCCTAAACCCAAAAAGGATGATCACAAAAGAGGATCCAAGGATTACAGAAAATCCAAAGAAACCAGAAGATCATCCAAAAGGGACAGAGATCAAAAGGTTTTGATGGCAGAAGAAAATAAGAACAAATGGGCTGATTCTGAATCAGAATCAGAGGAGTTAACTAGCTCATCCAGCGAGAGTGAAGACGAGGAAGTCCACTGCTTAATGGCAAATGATGAAAATGAGGTACATGAATCTAACATATCTGAATTTACACATAGTGAACTTACCAATGCATTGCAGGACATGATCAATGAGTATCGGACGCTATATGAATCCTTTGAAAGCTATAAGACTGAGCACACAATCCAAACTGAAAAGCATGAAAACAAGCTTGATTGTGAACAATCTAGGGAGTTGAACTGCTTAAGGGAAACAGCCAGTCTCCTAGTGAAAGAAAGAGATGAAGCCAAGTATGCCTACCAGAAACTTAACAAACTGGTTAGCACTTGGAATGCGTCGACTACCAGAAAGGATGAAATGCTTGAGTCTATAAGGCTTGCTGGTGATTTAACAGGCATAGGCTATAATAGCAATGACGGCAGTTCATCTGGTAATGAACCTCAACCGTGTCTAACAAAAAGCAAGGTTCAATCAATGAACTTTGTAAGATCTAGCACAGTATATGACCCTTATGAACTGGTTAAAGAACCTGTTAAAGCAACACTCATCAAGGAACAGGCACAGCACAGAGGTATCGGTTATGTAGAACCACTCAAAGAGGCTAAACCGAGGCAAAAGTTCAGAAATGAACTTAAACCCACTGGTCGAGCAGCTAGAGAGGTTAAACCCAACTGGTACTACAACTGTAAACCTGTCCAGAAGAGGTATATGCTAAATAACAGGAACTACAAACCAAAAGCACATGCATACACAGATTATCACACTTCACAGTCAAAATCATCACCAATATTCATAAATGCACACACATTTCAGAACACACACCGACCTAAGTCATTCAGGGTCATACAAGTGTGGGTTCCGAAAGGACTAATCCTACCTGGACCCAAGTAGGATTGGGTACAAATCATTCTATCGCTTTAATTGCAGGAAACTCGAATGCATCCAGTTCGGAGCTCAGAATGGTTCCTGGACAGCGGATGCTCTAGACATATGACAGGGAATGCGAGCTTACTGTCTGAACTGGTGGACTCCACCGGACCCAGAATAACTTTTGGAGATAACGCGAAAGGTAGAACCGTGGGTAAGGGTAAGATTATCTACGGTAACATCATCATTAAAGATATTCTTTTAGAAAATCTATGCTATAACTTGATTAGCATAAGTCAACTGTGTGACAATGGTCATTCCGTAGAATTCAATCAGCACTCATGCACAATTAAATCTACTGATGGCAGTATATTACTCGTAGGTAGAAGGCATGATAACACATATAAAATTGATTGGAATCTTAATCAGCCTACTTCCTCTACTTGCTTAGCTGCCCTGAACTCCTCCAAAAATTGGCTTTGGCACAAACGGTTGAGTCACTTAAATTTTAAAACTATTGCCAGTCTGCGTAAACTTAATCTAGTTATTGGACTGCCCCAAATTGAGTTCTCAAAAGACAAGATCTGTGCAGCCTGCCAACTTGGTAAGCAAATCAGATCCTCCTTTAAGAACAAAGGGAGTAAATCTTCTTCTCGGTGCCTAGAGTTGCTGCATATGGATCTGTTTGGTCCTATACCAGTAACAAGTCTAGGGGGAATGAAGTATACCCTAGTGTTAATAGACGATTACACTCGTTTCACGTGGGTCTTGTTCCTAAGTGGCAAAGATCAGGCTACTCCAAAGCTGATCAAATTACTGAAAAGACTCCAAAATGAGAAATCGTGTGGGATAGATACAATTCGCGGTGATAAAGGTACTGAGTTCACCAATCAATCACTCGAATCATATCTAGATGACCTTGGTATTAAACACGAATACTCTGCAGCTAGAACTCCTCAACAAAACGGAGTTGTTGAGCGTAGGAACCGCACTTTGAAAGAAGCTGCGCGAACTATGCTCGCGGAATCAGAAATATCGCAGAGATTTTGGGCAGAAGCTGTCAACACAGCATGTTATACGCAGAACAGATCAATGATTAATAAGCGAGCAAATAAAACCCCTTATGAGATCTGGAATGGCAGTAAGCCAAATATTTCCTATTTCCATGTGTTTGGTTGCAAATGTTTTATTCACAACAATGTAAAGACTCATCTCACCGCTTTTGATGCCAAATCTGATGCTGGAATATTCCTTGGCTATTCTACAGTTAGTAAGGCCTTCAGAGTATTTAATAATAGAACTCTTACTGTAGAAGAATCAGTGCATGTAAAATTTGATGAACCTACTAACTGTACACTATCTGATATACAAATCAACAACTTGAGTAATCGACTGGAAAGCACTTACATTGACGAAAATGTTGATGATGAGATTGATTACAGAAGCAGGACTGACTGCTCCTTAGAACCAGAAGTTCCTGAAGCTCAAGCAGAGGAGTTTGCTGGCCAACAAGCACTGCAGCCAGCTACCAATGAAACAGTGGCATCCACCTCTACTGCAGTAGAAGGAACAAATGAGAAAGATGAGTCTATCAGAACCTCTGATTTGCCTACTCACATCCAATCATCTGAAGAACTCAACACTCTTGGACCTTCGCTCCGGTGGAAGAAGGATCATCCACCCGAGCAGGTCATCGGTAACCCTCTTGCTCCTCTACGCACCAGAGGACAAATGATTAATGAATTTCTTCATGCTGCATTCATATCTCATATAGAACCTAAGAAGATTGATGAAGCTATATTAGACCCAAGTTGGGTAGAAGCAATGCAGGAAGAACTAAATCAGTTTGAACGAAACAAAGTATGGTATCTTGTACCACGACCACAGCATCACACTGTAATTGGCACCAAATGGGTATTTAGAAATAAATTAGATGAAAATGGTACAGTAATCAGAAATAAGGCAAGATTAGTTGCACAGGGCTACAGACAGGAAGAAGGCATTGATTTTGATGAAACCTTTGCCCCTGTAGCTCGACTAGAAGCAATTCGCATATTTCTTGCATTTGCTGCATTTAAAGACTTTAAAGTCTATCAGATGGATGTTAAGAGTGCATTTCTTAACGGCAAACTCCAGGAAGAAGTTTATGTTGAACAACCTCCTGGATTTGAAAACCATCAGCAGCCATCTCATGTTTTCCGTCTCAATAAAGCTTTGTATGGTCTAAAGCAAGCTCCCCGTGCCTGGTATGAAACCTTATCAAAATATTTGACAGAGCACAATTTTATTATTGGCACGGTGGACAAGACCCTTTTTAAATTCACAAAGGGAGATCATACTCTGCTAGTTCAAATTTATGTTGATGATATTATCTTCGGAAGTACTAACTCAAAATTGTGCGAAAGATTCTCTAAAATTATGCAGGACCAATTTGAGATGAGCATGATGGGAGAACTATCATTTTTCTTAGGATTGCAAGTCAAGCAATTTAGTGAAGGAATCCTGATAAATCAGTCTAAATACACTAAAGAGCTGCTAAAGAAATATGGAATGAATACCAGCTCAGCTGCTACTACACCAATGAGCTCATCTGCCAAACTCGACTTGGATAATTCAGGAATACCAGTCGAAGTTACAATGTATCGAGGCATTATTGGATCTTTACTATATTTGACAGCTAGCCGACCAGATATTATGTTTGCTGTGTGTATGTGCGCCCGGTTTCAAGCAAATCCCAAGCAGTCGCACTTCACTGCTGTCAAAAGGATCCTCAAATATTTGAAAGGCACTGAGAATGTTGGTCTATGGTATCCCAGAGACTCAACTTTTAATCTTATTGGATACTCAGATGCTGACTATGCTGGATGCAAAATTGACAGGAAAAGCACCAGTGGGTATTGTCAATTCCTTGGTGATCGATTGATATCATGGGGATGCAAGAAACAGACATCCATAGCAACTTCCACTGCAGAGGCAGAGTACCTTGCTGCTGGAAGCTGCTGTGCTCAACTGCTCTGGATTCAGCAACAACTCAGAGACTATGGAATTGAGTCCACAGAGGCTCCCATTTTTTGTGATAATACGTCTGCCATTGCTATAACATACAATCCAGTTCTTCATACTCGTACTAAACATATTGACATCCGTCATCATTTTATCAGAGATCATGTTATGAAGAAAGAAATTCGACTGGAGTATATCTCTACCGAACAACAGGCAGCAGACATTTTCACAAAACCCCTACCGGACGCTAAGTTTTCACTTTCGAAATATTCTTGGTTTAATTGAAATTACTTCTTGATTATTTCGTTTGGGTAATGATTTCAGGGGGAATTAGTTAGTTTATTTGCATAAATTTAGGGGGGATTTCAGTTATAGTCCTATCATGGTTATTTAAGCTCAGCTGGTAATACAATGGTCAGCTGCAGTAGGTGTATCCGTACCAGTAGGACTCTACATCCAGTAGATGCTTTCCTACCAGTCGAACCCTACATACCAGCTGATGTTACCAAATATGCTTTGACAAAAATAACCCTCGATACTTATTAACCTAATGAACGTCGGAATTCAAAATTACTTTTGTGTAAAATAAATTATTTCACTCCCGCCTAAATCCTGTCCTTTTATTTATTTGTTAAATCTTTTTAAATCGTTAGATGATCGCCACGTATCAATTTGTCCGCTCATCTACAGTACGACGTTACATATACTTCCATTTTTCACCGCCATTATTTTCTCTACTCTTCATCTTCTCCAACAATTCACTGCAATTATTTTTCTTCTTTCAGAAAACTTCCCTCTAGCAAGACTGCTGCTGTTATTCATCCAAAATGTCAAAGAATGTACAGCCAAGCTTCATCACCAATGCTGTTCACATCGATTTTCATTCTATATACACATCATCTGATGAGGAGACAAAGGAGCTGATACAAAGGCTGAACACCTCCGGACTCCTGGTAATCCTGAGCCAGACTCCCTCATTTTACAAGGACGAGCTACACGAGTTCTTTGCTACGGCCAAGGTTGTGGATGACACCGTGGTGGCATCCGTATCTGGACAGTCGGTTACCATCACCCAATCTGAATTTGCCACACACCTGTGCCTTCCCTCCACCGGACTCACTGATTTTTCCACTGTTCCAGCGGAACTAAGAGAAGAGATGCGTCTCACAGTTTCGGACTCTGCTCATCTCCTTCAACGTCCTCCTTTCAGGAAAGTATTAATGAAGAGCCATTATCGACAACTGGCAGACATCATCTCCAAGGGGCTTCTATGTAAAGCTGGATCATTTGATATGATCACCCCAGAAAAGTTTGACGTTATGAGTGCAATATGCAAAGGATTGGAGATAAACTGGTCAGCTGTGTTATTTCAAACTCTGACTAGTCTAGTGGTCTCTGGCAAGGGTCAATCAGGCTTTGCTCTCCCACTAAGCAGCCTGTTTGACAGCAAACGCATTAAAACAGGGGCTCTCTCCAACCTTCATCCAGGGAGACTTATCACTGCCAAGCATCTTCAGCTTCATCGACAACGAAGTGGCAGAGAAGGTGGGGTGACAAAGCGCCGTTTGACTCAAGTAATTAGTGACTCTGAACAAACTGTCTCGGAATCCGCTGAGTCTTCTCCTCCTCCTCCCCCTCCTAAGAAGCCCAGAACAAGAAAAGCTGCTCCTTCAGCTATCCGACAGCAGGCCATTGCCGCTTCTGATACCATCTCCTCCGCCGGCCCTGCAAACGTTATTCCTGGTAGCGAACCCAGCCCTGACATTCCTTCAACTGAGGAACCAACTGCTTCATTAGCCATGGTGCCTGCTCCATCAATGGTTCCAGTTGACACTCCGTCAGCACTGGTGAGCTCTCAGCAAGCACCAGGCACTATCAGCTTTAGGACACCCAAGTCCTTGTGTCCATACTGTCATCCAAAGACCACCCCTGCTGGCAAAGGAAAAAACTCTTACGGCTCCAGTGTCCACTCCTGTTGCTTTCGAGATCCAGATGGTCATGGATACAGTTGAAGCCAATTTGCAACCACAGCTGGAGATTTTTGATCGCTGGGTAAAGGCTCGAATAAAGGTTCGATTTGATGATTTTGATCCTATTCTGGATCAGGCTAGGGAAGATGAGAACAAAATCCTGGCATATCTTCAAATCTCAGACCCTGAAACAAGCTTGAAGCTGCGGGATGTTTTTCGCCTGATGACCTATGTGGGCGAACTTCAAGCCCTTGTGGAAACCCGCCTTCAACATTTCAATGGTGATTCAGGCACATCGAATCATGATAGAGCCGTTCTAAATGCTCTTGGCCCCAAGCTGGAAATGGCTGAGCTTGCTCTTCATGATATTCGCATATCCACTGGGATTCACTCATGCTCCACTGCTGAAACTGTCGCAAGCCCTGATCAGCCGGATCTACAAACGGTCATTGCAAATTTGGAAATTGTCCCCTCTTCTGTGGAGCTCACTTCTACTGCTCTGGAGACTACTCCCACTGGAACGGAGGCCGCACCAACTGCATTGGAGGCAACCTCCTCGGTTAAAGAACTCTCCTCTCCAACTGCTCCCAGCGTCTCCTCTACTCCCAGCTCTCATAATGATCAACAGCCCCAACCAATGGTTGTTGATCACACCAATGTGGATGCAGTCATTCAAACAGTGGTTCAGCAGGTTACTATATCCTCTGCCAATCATGAACCCAGTGAGTCTTCACACTCCAATGATCACACCCAGTCGTCTGCTGCGGTGGTTGATCAAGCCACTACTGCTTTGGCTGTCCCACAAATTGAAGAAACTGCCAATTTGGCTGTAACCATCTCAGACTCTACAGCTGCCCCAAATGTTGAAGCTACTATTTTGCACCCCACTGCAGTTGAAGATGCTCATCCCAGTGCTCTTGTCCCTACTACTGGTACTCCAATGATTGCTGTAGATCCGTCCATGGTTTAAGAGCTTTCTGAGGATTTTTTTGTCTTTACAAACCCTCTGGACGAGCCACCAAACATTGCTGCACAGCTAGCTAATCTCCCCACTGCAATATCAGCACTAGCCAGCGATGTTCATAAACTTAAGCAGGAAGAGCGGACCGCAACTCTCATACTAGGAACCCATCAGCAGCACACGGACTTTCAATTCCAGCAAGTCTACAGGGACTTAAGTAGTTTAACGACTACTGTCACCAGACTTCAAACTTTTGCTGAAAACACAATGGCGGAAACTATTTCTCGAATTGGCCAGGCTCGGCTTCAGATCAATCAAAATAATGAATCTCTTCATGCTGCCACATCCCTGGCTCTTGGAGAAAAGATCGAAGAAGCCAAGAAAGTCTTAACCGATCAGTTGGCCACCATGCAGACATCATTTGCTTCTCAGATTCAAGATATATGCAACAGCCTGCCTGCAGCTCCTCAAATAATTCGCAGACTACCTGAACCCAGCCGAACTGCTCCCTCAACACAGCGAGCTTCCAGTTCAACTGCTCGTTCATCCCCTGCAACTGGAGCACTCAGTCAGTCCAGACCAACTGCTCAACCCAGATCTAGGAGTCCGCGCCAATCGCCTGCCGAAAAACGCGACTATTCCAAACATTGGTTAGGGCGAAAATAGTATCGTTTTCTGACTCCTCCTTTAATTACTCTTATCTATTTACTGTTTTTAGTTGACTTTTTCTTTGTATTTACTGATCAACTTAAATACATTCACATTAATTGCAACCTTTTCATTTCTATAAATAGCGACTCTTGGTTGTTCACAAAACACACATTCACTCATCATGATTAACTTCAAAACTTTCAAAATTCCTTGGTTTTCTGTTAAAAACTTCTCCGATTCATGGGTTTATTACTTATCTAAATCAACCCCTCATGGGTTGATTACTTATCTAACCCAGCTCCATTAAGCTTCAGCGTTTGAATCCTGTTATGATGCCCATCATCAGTCAGGAACTGCTCACAGGGGATGTCTGGGTGCTGATGACAAAAAGGGGGAAGACAGAGATAGAATATTCTCATTAGGTGAATCCATAAACCATGGAAGCTGTCTGATGTATATACATATGACTCTTCCAGACCTTCTCTCTGAAACAAGGTAGACCGGCAGAGATAGAGTATTCTAATTAGGTACTCTCTGAAACAAGGTGGATCGAGCTCTTCCTCTCTGAAATAAGGTGGATCGAGCTCTTCCTCTCTGACACTAGGTGGATCGAAGCTCTCCGGGTCTACAATGCTTGTTTAAAGATTTGTCATGTATCAGCTATATTGTGTAAACTAGATTCGTCTTAGATTCTATTCAAGTTATTAGAATTCATCTTAAATAAGGATGAATCTCTCTCAATTGTCCAGTTTGATTACAACTTGTAATCTGCTTATATTTAATGAAAATTTCTTTTCCATTATGTCTTCAAGTATTTTCAGGATTCTCATCTTATTTACTCTAGTAGGAAATCGATTATTACTTAGTTTTGTCATCACCAAAAAGGGGAAATTGTTGGGAAAACGATTTCTAAGTTTTGGTGATTACAAACCGGATATTAAAGATCAACTGGATGAAGTCCTACCGGGTAACAAAGATCAACTGGATGAAGTCCTACCGAGTAACAAAGACCAACTGGATAAAGACTCCTACCTGGTGAAGACATAAACTGGATGGCTACCAGCTGGATAGACATCAACTGGATAGCCACCAACTGGACAAGACATAAACTGGATGGCTACCAACTGGATAGACATAAACTGGATGGCTACCAACTGGATAGACATCAACTGGATAGCCACCAACTGGACAAGACATTAACTGGATAGCTACCAACTGAACAAGACATAAACTGGATGGCTACCAACTGGATAGACATCAACTGGATGGCCACCAACTGGACAGACAACTACTGAACAACTATCAACCGGATAGTCCCACTGAACAAAGAAATCAACTAGTCATAAGAGGATGAACGACCAGTTGAACACAGAAAGCCGGCAGAAGTCTAAACTTCCAGTAAGAGCACTAAGCAACGAGACAAAATCAGTACAACATTCTCTGACAAAGGTACAACAAAGCGGCGCACCCTGCTATATCTCCGCCACCATTACCGTCAGAGTGAAAAGAGCCGTTGCTTAGACAAAATAGGAAAGAAGACAATATGATTTTCGAAAGCTAATCTCTTCCATATACAGAAAAGCTACCGTTGGACAACCAAACCTATAAATACGTCCAAGCAGAGAATGAAGAGGTGCTGAGCGATTTTCAACAAAGAGATATACTTCAAAGCAAACAAGAAAATCATATTACTGATATTCCAAACGTTCAGCAAAGAGCAGACAAACAACAAAACTGAATCTGTGATAGATTATTTTCAATTGAAGTATGCTGCTCAAAAACTCTCAAAGCTAGAAAGTTTATTCTGTAAAGAGTGTTATAGAATCCCTTGTAATCAAAAGTTAAGAAGATTGTGATTGCTAGGAGTTTAGGCCAAGTGTGTTAGTGCCTAAGAAGGTTGTATACTGTAAAGTGTAAACCAAGTCTTCTAGTAAATCCTTCCTGCAAAGGAAGAAGGGGAGACGTAGAAGCGTTGTGCTTCGAACTTCCAGAAACAACTCTTGTGTTATTTATTCATTACTTTATTACCTCAGTTTTATTCCTCACAAGTTCAGTAGACGTCTTCCGCACTATAATAAGTGTCTGCTGACTTGCCTGATATTGAGAAGCAACTGTAATACTTAACAGTTTACAGTTAACAAGAAGAAGAAATCGAAATTGAATCTAGTGTTTATTCAACCCCCCTTCTAAACACTACCCCGATCCTAACACAAGTCTAGGGGGAATGAAGTATACCCTAGTATTAATAGACGATTACTCTCATTTTACGTGGGTCCTATTTCTATGTGGCAATGATCAGGCTACTCCAAAGCTGATCAAACTACTGAAAAGACTCCAAAATGAGAAGTCGTGTGTGATAGACAGGATTCGTAGTGATAAAGGTACCAAGTTTACCAATCAATCACTCGAATCATATCTAGATGACCTTGGTATCAAACACGAATACTCTGCTGCAAGAACCTCACAACAAAATAGAGTTGCTGAGCGTAGGAACTGCACCTTGAAAGAAGCTGCGCGAACTATGCTTGCAGAATCAGATATTTCGCAAAGGTTTTGGGCAGAAGCTGTCAACACAGCATGTTATACGCAGAACATATCAATGATTAATAAGCGAGCAAATAAAACCCCTTATGAGATCTGGAATGACAGTAAGCCAAATATTTCTTATTTCCATGTGTTTGGTTGCAAATATTTTATTCACAACAATGGAAAGACTTATCTCACCGCTTTTGATGCCAAATCTGATGCTGGAATATTTATTGGATATTCTACAGTTAGTAAAGCTTTCAGAGTATTTAATAATAGAACACTTACTGTAGAAGAATCTGTGCATGTAAAATTTGATTAATCTACTGATTGTACTGTATCTGATCTACAAATCAACAACTTGAGCAATCGACTGGAAACCACTTATATTGATGAAAATGTTGATGATGAGATAGATTACAGAAGAAGAATTGACTGCTCTTTAGAACCAGAAGTTCCTGAAGCACAAGCAGAGGAGTCTGCTGGTCCACAAGCACTGCACCTAGCCAACAATGAAGACTCACTCCTGCTGCAGTAGATGGAACTTACAAAAAGATGCATCAATCAAATCTCTTGAGCTGCCCACTCATATTCATCCAAATGAAGAGCTCGGCCCTCTTGGACCTCCGCTCCGGTGGATGAAGGATCATCCTCCTGGGCAGGTCATAAGTAACCCTGTTGCTCCTCTACGCACCAGAGGACAAATGATTAATGAATTTCTTCATGTTGCATTCATATCTCACATAGAACCTAAAAAGATTGATGATGCTATGTTAGACCCAAGCTGGGTAGAAGCAATGCAAGAAGAACTAAATCAATTTGAGCGAAACAAAGTATGGTATTTGTACCACGACCACAACATCACACTATAATAGGTAGCAAATGAGTATTTCGAAACAAATTAGATGAAAATGGTGTAGTCATCAGAAATAAAGCAATATTAGTTGCACAGGGCTACAGACAGGAAAAAGGTATTGATTTTGATGAAACCTTTGCTGTTGTAGCTCGATTAGAAGCAATTCGCATATTTCTCGCATTTGCTGCTTTTAAAGACTTTAAAGTCTATAAGATGGATGTTAAGAGTGCGTTTCTTAACGGCAAACTCTAGGAAGAAGTTTATAATGAGCAACCTCCTGGATTTGAAGCCATCAGCAGCCTTCTTATGTTTTTCGTCTAAATAAAGCTTTGTATGGTCTAAAGCAAGCTCCCCGTGCATGGTACAAAACTCTGTCAAAATATTTGAGTGAGTATAACTTTACCATTGGCACCGAGGACAAGACTCTATTTAAATTCACAAAGGGTGACCATACTCTGCTAGTTCAAATTTATGTGGATGATATTATTTTCGGCAGTACTAACTCAAAGCTTTGCAAAAGATTTCTAAAATTATGCAGGATCAATTTGAGATGAGCATGATGGGAGAATTATCATTTTTCTTAGGATTGCAAGTCAAGCAATCCAGTGACGAAATTGTGATAACTCAGTCTAAATATACTAAAGAACTGCTGAAGAAGTATGGGATGTGTATAAGTTCAGCAGCTGCCACTCCAATGAGCTCATCTGCAAAACTCGACTTGGATAATTCAGGAATACCAGTCGAAGTAACAATGTATCGAGGTATTATCGGATCATTACTTTACTTGACGGCCAGCCGACCAGACATCATGTTTGCAGTTTGTATGTGCTCGGTTCCAAGCAAATCCCAAGCAGTCACACTTCACGGCTGTCAAAAGGATCCTCAATATCTGAAAGGCACTGAGAATGTCGGTCTATGGTATCCAAGAGACTCAACGTTTAATCTGATTGGATATTCAGATGCTGACTACGCTGGATGCAAAATTGATAGAAAAAGTACCAGTGGATATTGTTAATTTCTCGGAGATAGATTAATCTCACATTATGAAGAAAGAGATTCGGCTGGAGTACATATCTACCGAACAACAAGCAGCAGACATCTTCACAAAACCCCTACCGGACGCTAAGTTTTCCTATTTTCGAAATATTCTTGGTTTAATTGAAATAAATCCTTCATTACTATTATTTAAGTATGATGAATTCAGGGGGAATTACTTAGTAGAAACTGCATGAATTAAGGGGAATTTCTGTTAGAACTTTATCATTGCTTATTTAAGCTCAGCTGGTAACACAACAACCTACTGCAGTAGGTACATCCGTACCAGTAGGACTCTACATACCAGTAGATGTTACCTTACCAGTCGGACCCTACATACCAGCAGACTTTACCAAGTATGCTTTGACAAAAATAACCTTCGATAACTATTAACCTACTGAAACGTCGGAATTCAAATTTACTTTTATATAAAACTAAATTATTTCAATCCCGCCCAAATCTTGTCCTTTTATTTATTTTTTAAAATTTTTCAATCGTTGAATGGCCGCCATGTATCCATGTGTCCGCTCATCTACAGTACGACGTTACATCTACTCATTCTTTCACCGCCTTTAACAGTATCTATTTTCTCTTACTTGTATTTTTTTTCAAATTTACTGCGATAACTTCCTCCCCAAAAATATTTACTCTACAGGACTTCTGTTTTTCGGCATCTACACCAAAAATGTCAAAGAATACACAGCCAAATCACAAATGCTATTCACGTGGATTTTCATTCGATTTCCACAACTTCTGATGAAGATACCAAAGAAGTTTTTCAAAAGCTGGATACATCTAGACTTCTGGTGATCCTCAGTCAAGCTCCTACATTCTACAAGGAAGCTCTTCACGAATTCTTCGCCACTGCCAAAGTTGTAGACGACTCTGTGGTGGCCTCCATCTCTGGTCAACTTATTACCATCACTCAACTGGACTTCGCCACTCACCTTTGTCTTCCCTCTACTGGACTCACAAACTTCTCCACTGTTCCAATGGATGTTCGAGAAGAAATGCGCACCATATTCTTCGACTCTGATGCTCGTCTTCGACGTCCTCCGTTCAAAAAGATTTTAATGAAGAGTCATTTCCGCCAACTGGCTGATGTCATTTCCAAAGGTCTCCTGTGCATAGCTGGATCCTTTGATGTCATCACCCCTGAGAAGTTTGATGTCATGAGCGCCATTTTCAAAGGATTAGAAGTCAACTGGTCGGTCGTTCTGTTTCAGGTCCTTACCGGACTAGTCACTTCAGGGAAGGGTCAATCGGGTTTTGCTCTCCCTCTCAGCAGTATTTTTGACAGTAAACACATTCAGGCAGGGGCCTCATCCACTCTTCATCCAGGAAGACTTGTCACAGCTAAGTACCTCCAGATTCACAGGCAACGGAGTGGTAGAGAGGTTGGTCTGACAAAGCGACGAACAACTCAAGTTGTAAGTGATTCAGAACAGACAATATCCGAATCAGCTGAGTCATCTCCTCCTCCTAAAAGGCCCAGGACCAGAAAAGGGGCTCCTCCTGCTCTCAGAAAGATAGTTACTGCTGCCGCTGATACCGTCTCTACTGCAGCTCCAGCGGCAGTTACCACTACTTCTAGGGAGCCAAGTCCCAAAAATCCTCCACCAGGGGAACCGACTGCATCAGCTGCCTCATTGGCCATGGTACTCGCTGCATCAGTAGCTCCAACTGACCACACTTCAAAACTGACGAGCTCTCAACAAGCACCTGGCTCTATCAGTTTCCGGCAACCTAAGTCCACTTGTCCTTACTGCCATCCTAAGGACACTACCACCGGAAAAGGAAAAGCACTTATGGGATCCGTGTCCACCCCTGTAGCGTTTGAAATTCAAATGGTCATGGATGAAGTAGAAGCCAAGCTGAAGCCACAGCTCGAAATTTTTGATCGATGGGTAAAGGCGCGTCTAAACATTCGCTTCGATGATTTCACTCCCATTCTTGACCAAGCTCGGGAAGATGAGAACCTCATCTTGTCCTATCTACAGATCACGGACACTGAAATGAGTTTGAAGCTTCGTGATCTCTTCCGCATAATGAATTATGTGGGAGAACTTCAAGCTCTTGTTCATTCAAGACTTCAGCAATTCAATATTGACTCTGGAACAGAGAATCATGATCGGGCTGTTCTAAATGCTTTGGGACCCAAGATGGATATGGCTGAGCATGCTCTTTATGATCTACGCATATCAACAGGTCTACACTCCTGCTCTGCTTTATCAAGAGATGGCAGTCCAGCTCCTGCTGACTTGGAGACAGCTCCTGCTGAATTGGAGACAGCTCCTGCTGACTTGGAGACAGCTCCTACTGCCTTGGAGACAGCTCCTACTGACATGGAGATCACTTCTACCGTTGATCCGCTTATTCCCACTGCTCAAGATTCTATCAGTGATCAACCACTACAAGTGCTGGATGTTGATCATGCAAATGTTGACACAGTCATTCAGGCCGTGGTTCATCAAGTTACCATTGCTACCGACACACCTGCTACACCAATCACTGAAGCTACTGCTATGTTGACCGCTGCTGATATTGAGGGTCATCCCGGCGTTATCACCACTAATGCTGAGACCCAAACGGATGCCCTGGGTCAATCACTGGCACATGATCCTCCTGAGGATTTCTTTGACTTCTCAACTCACATTCCTCTGGAAGGACCACCCAGTATTGCTGATCAACTGGGGCATCTGTCCTACGCCATCTCCGCACTGGCCAGTGACGTCAACAATCTAAAGCAGGAAGAACGCACTGCTACTCTTTTCTTGGGAGCCATCAGCAGCATACTGACTCCCAATTTCAGCAAGTCTATCGCGACCTTAATAGTCTGACGACTACCATAACCAGGCTCCAGACCTTTGTTGTGGATGCTTTTGCTGATTCCTTCTCTCGAATAGGGCAGGCTCATCTTCAGATCACTCAGCATAATGAATCTCTTCATACTGCCACCTCACTGGCCCTTGAAGATAAGATAGAAGATGCCAAGAAAGCCTTATCAGATCAATTGGAAACTATGCAGGCGGCCTTTGCTTCACAGATCCAAGATTTGAGCAACAGCCTACCACCTGCTTCTCAAACTACTAGACGATTGCCCGAGTCCAGCAGACCTGCTACACTAACCCAACGCGAACAGAATCCAGCTCAACGCTCATCTGCTGCAGCTGGAGCATCAAGTCGGTCAAGACCTCCCTCCCAGCAAAGGTCCCACAGTCCCCAACAACCTCATGCTGACACTCCACCCTCCACCCGTGACTACTCCCAGCATTGGCTAGGGAGAAAACAATAACTTTTATTGTCTTTTTATGTTTACCATTATATGTTTATCATAAATATTCATAGTGTTGTCAATTCTTATCTATCTTTATCTGCACTTCTTTACGCATGATATGACACTTCACACTGCAACTTGCTAGTTTTTCGCTATAAATAGCATGCTAGTTCTCTAACTCAACTCATCAATCATGCCACTCTTAACTAATATTCTTACTAGTCTTGCAACTGTTTCTACAACACATATTCATGGTTCATTACTTATCTAAATCAACCCTACATGGGTTGATTACTTATCTAACCCACGTCTGCTAGCTCTAGCTTTCTGGACCAGCCCTGGTGTCCTCCACCAGCCTGGAATTTGGAACAGCAGATGCTTGGGTGCTGATGACAAAAAGGGGGAAGGCAGAGAATTTTCATTGAAGACAGAGATCTTGACAAATGAACAGAGGACTGCTTTGAAGATAATGTTAGTTTTCTAGGTTTTCCTTTGTTCTAAGCCTCTATGTATGTACTTTCTCTCCCCCTCCCTTTGTCAATAACCCTGAATAGCTGGCTCGAATCATTCCATACTGGCTATGTTTCTCCATTTGGATAGATTGTAGAAATAGGTCTGCTGAATGACTTATAAGATGTACTATGTAATTTGTAAGATGTACTATGTAATTTGTAAGACGTACCATGTAATCAGAATTCATTTTATATAAAAATGATATTCCTTCATTTACTCAGTTTGATTACTACTTGTAATCTGCTTATCTATTCTAACAAATTGCAAAGTCTACGTTTGTTTTGTCTCTAAGTCTTAACAGAAGTTGCTGTTCATATGATCAAGCAAGAGTCTCTAGTACTAAATTTTGTCATCACCAAAAAGGGGGAAATTGTTGGGAAAATATTTCTAAGTTTTGGTGATTACAAGGACATCAACTGGATACAGACACCTACCGAGTGACAAACATCTACCGGATGGACATCAACTGCATACAGACACCTACCAAGTGACAAACATCTACCGAATGGACATCAACTGGATACAGACACCTACCGCGTGACAAACATCTACCGGATGGACATCAACTGGATACAAACACCTATCGGGTGACAAACATCTACCGGATGGACATCAACTGGATACAGACACCTACCGGGTGACAAACACCTACCGGATGGACATCAACTGGACACAGACACATATCGGGTGACAGACATCTACTGGACAGACACCAACTGGATGGACATCTACCGGACAGACACCTAATGGATTAACATCTACCGGACTGACACCAATTGGATGGACATCTACGGGAAACACACCTACTGGATTAACATCTACCGGATGGACATCTACCGGACAAACACCAACTGGATGGACAACTACTGGACATACATCTACTGAGTACAGAAGAATGAACGAGCATTCGAAAGAAGAAAACCAGCAGAGGTCTAACCATCCAGTAAGAGCATAAAGCAACAAGACAAAACAAGTACAACCTATTCTGACAGAGGTACAACAGAGCGCCGCACCTTGCTATATCTCCGCCACCATTAGCGTCAGAATAAAAGAGCCGTTGCTTAACAAAATAGGAAAGAAGACAATCAGAATTTGGAATGAAGACAGAAAACTGATTTCTTCCTAATACAGAAAAGTTGCCGTTAGACCACTGAGTCTATAAATACGTCCAAGTGAAGAATGAAGAGATTAGCTGAACCATCTGATCAAACAAAAAGAAAAACATCAACGCCAAAAGCAAATCATCTCATTGATATTCCCTAAAGGTTCAGCAAGAGCAGAAAAGAACTACAACTGTAATCTTGACAGATTAACTGCAATTGAGTCTGCTGCTCGAAGAACACTTTAAGCTAAACAATTTATATCTTGTGTGAGTGTCATAGAAATCATTGTAAACAAATTAGGAATTTGTGTTTGCTAGGAGTTTAGGCCAAGCTGTGTGAGTGCCTAAGAAGGTTGTTAACTGTAAAGTGTAAACCAAATTCTTCTAGTGTATCCTTCCTGCAAGGGAAGAAAGGGAGACGTAGAAGCGTTGTGCTTCGAACTTCCAGAAACAATACTTGTGTCACTTACTTACTGCAAATTTACCATCAAGTTATTATTACTCACAAGTCCAGCAGACATCTTCCGCACTATAATCAGTGTCTGCTGACTTGCAATATATTGAGAAGCCACTGCAGTACTTAACAGTCTACAGCAACCCGAGTAAAATCAAAATTGAATCTAGTGTTTATTCAACCTCCCCCCTTCTAAACACTACCCCCGATCCTAACAATAGAAATCTCAAGGACTTCATCAATGCATCAAGATGCACGGGAAAACAGATGAAGAAGTGCCATAAATATTAATATCCAAACAAATATTTATCATACTAAGATTCAAAGTTAATCAATAAACTATTGATTTACTTAAATCATATATGACAACACTATCTTTCAATTTCTCCAAAGCCAACTACTCATGTATCTAAAGACCATCTTCCCAAGATGTCTGACAGACACTAATCATCGTAAAGGCTTTGTCAGTGGATCCGCTATATTTTTCTTGTGAAGCAACTCTCTCGATAAGGATGTCGCATCTACCATCTTTCTCATTAGATGATATTTTCTCAATATATGTTTGGATTCTAATGAGATCTTGGCTATTCGTAATAGCTCAACTGTTGTCATAATACACAGGGACTGTGCCAACTGCAATATAAAATACAACCAACTCTTGGATGAAATTTCATATCCAAACTGCCACTTTGCTGCATCGTATGCTGCAATGTATTCAGCTTCAGTGGTGGAATCCGATGTGATGTCTTGCTTGGAACGTTTCCAAGAGACAACACCATCATTAAGCCTAAATACAAATCTGAACATCGATTTGGTATCATCTACATCCGACTGAAAAACCAGCATCGGCTTATCCTTCAACTTTTATTTCTCCACTTACAAATCCAAAAACCATGAACATATCATAAGTTTTTCATAAGTACTTGATGCTTATTTTCACAGTTTTCCAGTGACCTCACCGGGATCTGTCTTATGTCTGCTCATTACTCTAAGAACATACATCAGGCCAAGTACATAACATAGCATATATTATGCTATTAAAAGTCGAAACATAAGGTACCAATGCCATCTTTTCTCTCTCCTCATCAATCTTAAGACCCATTTCTCGAGAGATGAATACTATGACATATTGTGAAGTAACTCCTTTTTTGACTATTCCATGCTAAACCCTTTTAGCACAATGTTTATGTACGTAGATTGAGAGATCTCAAGCATCTTTTAGATCTATCCAAATAGATCCTTACGCCAAGCAAGTAGGACGATTCTCTCAAATGAAATTAGTAGATAATCATGATTTAATTTATTAATCCAATACCATTCACAATGAACATGATATAATCGATTTAAAGTATCACAAATGTAATTGTGCTCTTACTAACCCTTTTGCACACACATGTCACTTCCGGATTTTTTAACAAAACCATACACTTTGATGATATTATCAAAACGGAAGTTCAAACTTCGGGATGCCTTCTTAGACCCATAAATGAACCTCTGAAGTTTGCAAACCTTTTGCTCACTCCCAATGGTTGTGAAGCCCTCTAGCTGCCTTGTATAAAAGCCTTCACATCCATCTGTTATATCTCATTGTCATAATATGAAGATATAACTAATAAAATTCGAATAGACTTCAGCATCATAATCGATAAAAAATTTCTCATAGACACTCTTTGCCGAATAACCGTTTCCCACGAGTCAAGCCAGGTCACTACCTTCCCATGCACTCCAAGCTTTCACTTGTAGATCCATTTGCAGCCAATGTGAACAATTCCCAAAGAGGATCTACTAAGGTCCATATCTTGTTAGATTACATGGAGTCTATTTTAAATCTCATATCATCTCGACAATATCCCAAAACGATGTCCAACATCGTCTCCTTGAAAGTCGTAGGATCACATCCATGGTCAAAACCATTTTGACTACTTTCTAGGAGTAAACTCAATTTATCAAGAGTTCTTGAAACACTTTCAGATCTCCTTGGTATGTGTAGTTCAAAGATTATGATTGACTCAATTAATTTCACCTTTTTCACTTTTCTAGTGGTTTGTGGTTCTTAAACCCATTCAAGTTATATTATATTGTCATTCCTTTCAAATAGAAACATTTTCTCTAGAAAGACTGCACTTGCGAAACAAACACTTTGTCTGCAATTGATAATATAAATTTTCACAAAATAACATAAGATGGATCAATTATCCAACTCATCTATCAGTCTGCTTCACATAAGCAGAACAATCTCAAATCTATATTTGGATTACTTTTCAGTCCATATCGTATATGGAGTTTTGGTCAGTGTACAGGTATGAATTATGTTCAACAAATATGTAACTTTATAGAGTTACTCAGAGAGAATCACATTTTCTTTAAGATAACTCAACATCCTCTTGCACTAACATTTAATACTCCACATACGTCCATATGAATCAAATTCAATGGACATTCAGCACATGCTAAAGATATGTGGGATTTAAGTTATTATTCTTTTTTTATTCTTTGAACATAATCATACTAATCATTCATAAGCTCACCAGATTCAATAAAACATGCATTCTTAAAATACTGCAAATCACATTCGTAAAATTAAAAGAATATCATTCTCTATCAAAATAGGAACAATGTTAATGATTAAATCTAGAACCAATAAATAATTGCTCAAACCAGTTCCTAAGCAGCTCAAGATTTTATATTAAATAAATGTTTCAAACAGCCTTTGCAACAACTCTTGCTACAATGCTTAGCCTCAGGTAGGTTTCACCTTCGTAGAGCTCTCTATTTCTTCTCAACATATGTGATGCCCGGGAATTAATGGTGTAATTCCCGATGTGGTAATGATCCTTTATGGATTTTAATTGTGGCAATTATGAATTAATTGCGGTATTGGGACTCCCGAGGATTTTAAATCCGGTATTTGGGTCGTTGGATCCAAAGGTTGAGATTGTATTTTCATCGTGGTGATAAACCTTGAAATTGGCTTTTTGGTGGGATCTGGGGTCTGGGGTGCTTCGTGATGAGGCTGGTAATTGAATTTGAGATTGAGAGGTAATTATTGAACACAGATGATTTTTAATGAGTCATGATGTATTTGTGGGGGACTCGGGATTTTTGAGCCTTGGTATATATATATATATATATATATACCAAGTGGACTCGGTGTTCAGGCATTCTCTCCTCTATCTTCTCTCTCTTTCACGCCACCCTCCATTTTCCCCTCTTTTCTCCTTGGTACCAAAAATCGATGGAGGCTCGACTTGGGAGCCGGATTTCTCGAAGATAACTTGGTAATCTCCTTCCCTCGCATTTATCTTCGATTTGATAGGAGTATTGTGGTATTTGGTTTTGGTTTGGAGTTGGGAAAAATTTATAGATTTTTGGAAAATCTTGGATTCTTGTTATTCTTGATTTAAAATGTGTTTTAGCCCTTATTGGATGTCCAAGGGTGTTTTAATTGTTGTTGGTTTGAGTTGGAAGGAGTTGGGTATGGTTTATTGAGGTTTTTAATCTTTTAAAAAAGGAGATTTTCGGGTTTGTGCAGCGACCGATCGATCGGTAGCATCTTACCGATCGATCGGTGCAATTGCATAGCGTTGGGTAAAATTCAGACATTTTACCGATCGATCGGTGGCTCGTAGCGATTGATCGGTGGAGGCGAGCAATCGATCGGTAGAGGCTACCAATCGATCAGTGCAATGTCGTAGCCAAAATGTAATTTTGGGTTTTTACCGATCGATCGGTAGGTTGACCGATCGATCAGTAGGTCAGAGATTTTGGAAAATTATTTTGTGTCGTGGTTTCGACGTATGCTTCACCCGGGGTCTTTTAAAATGGTTAATCGTCATGGATTGACGATATAATTTGGGATTGTAAACGTGCTTGGGCACGTGGTTGCATGCTCATTAATAATTGTGAGTTATTTTATGTGTTAGCACATGATTCATCGGGTCACGAGACTAAGGCAAGGTTTGATTCGGACTACGGAATTCTAAGGTACGTATAACGTATGAGTATAGCCTTTTATATTATAGCAACTATGAAATGCATGATGTACTGTTAATGCAATAAATCGGTAAGTATTACAATTTGAATGGTGCCGCTATGGAGAGGGCAACGGTTGAGATGTTGTCGCTATGGAGCGAACATCGGTTATGATGCCGCCACTATTGGGAGTGCAAGGTAGCGAAAATGTGGAATTAGTGGTTAGATATATGGAATATATATAATCATTGTTTAATGATTGGATTTTATTAATTATGGAATTTGGCAATTAGTGACTGGATTTAGTTAATCAATGAAATGATTAACTAGTTTTTGGAAATTTGATGGTTTCGGTTATTTTGAGAACAAGAACAGTAGAGGGGATCCCGTATGATGATGATACTATTCAGGGAGTGTCTTTTAAATTCACCGCTTTACATTCTGTAAATTATGTAATGTGATATTGTGATTATTGGATTGGTGGTATTGGTATGCTCCCCCTGTGTGTGGGTTGTCTCTGTTGGGGCAGGTGGAACAGGTACAACGGTAGCTCCAGAGTTGAGATCGAGCTATGGATTGGAGGTACTTCTAGGATCGAGGCACCGATGCCGGTATTGAGTAGGGAATTTTATACATTAGATACACATATAATCATTCGATGCTCGTATGTGAGCACTTCTATATGTGTATATGGTTTGTATAAAGGGCATGGGCCTTTCTCTTTTCATTTATGGGTTGCATGCAATTATTAATGAATTGCTAAATGAATTGGGAACATGTTAGTGTATTATAAGATGCATACTTAAGGGTTGAGTGGTATGGGGGATTTGAACATTATATGGAATAATGTAAGGAATATTATTGTTGGTATATTATGCTATGATAGCATGTGGTTTTCCCCTTATTACATGATTGTATGAACTAAATACATGGGTTAATACACTAATAGCGGGTTTAGGGCACGGGGGTCCTTACATTAGTGGTATTAGAGCCAAGTTTGTTCTTTGGTGCTGTTGAGGGCCTAGGAACATATTGATGTTAATGGGTAGCACATATTTATGCATGATGGTAGTTAGTGTGGTGTGACACAACTATTTTGCTTCTGTGCATTTATGTCATGGGATTGTAAATGGAATGTGTTATTGCTAACCATGGTGGTTGCAGAGATCGTATGAGATATGATGGGATGACATTAACGGTAATGTTTGGCACTTGCTGTAATAAGTGCTGAGGAATCTGATTTTGTAGGAAAATCAGGGAATGAGAAACTGGGTTGCTGTCTGAGAACAAGAAATGGTGGATAATGGAACAGACAATGGCACAATCTGGTATGGTTACCCTATGATTATGGATGCTGTGCAGTTTACACATGAGAAATTGTGCTTGCAAAGGTATTGCAATTTTGGTACTACTATGAGTATATCGACTAGTGATGTATCAGGATATTTACCGCCGTCAGGTATGATGAAATATCAAGAAGAATACTTGCCGCTTTTATGATGAAGCGATGATAGAATACTTGCGCTACCATATCACAGCGATGAAGAATATTTGTCGCAAATATGTAGAAGCGCACGCCGCTGTCATATTAACTCGAGGGATATTATGCCGCTAATATGTCGAAGCGAGGGGTATTAATGTCGCTGTCATACCATAGCGATGAAGAATATTTATCGCTAATATGTCAAAGCGATGAGCACTCCGCTGTCATATTCTAGCGAGGGATATTATGCCGCTGGTATGTCGAAGCAAGGTAGTGATGAAGGATATTTCCCGCTATATAGCGAGGGACATCATGCCGCTAATTCTATGGCGATGGTTCATGCCGTTGGGTATATAAAGCGATGATTCATTCCGCTAGTTCTATGGCGATGGTTCATGCCATCGGGTATATATAACGATGGTTCATTCCGCTAGTTCTATGACGATGGTTCAAGCCGTCGGGTATATATAGCGATGGTTCATTCCGCTAGTTCTATGGCGATGGTTCATGCTGCCGGGTATATATAGCGTGGTTAATTCCGCTAGTTCTATGGCGATGGTTCATGCCGCCGGGTATATAAAGCGATGGTTCATGCCGCTAATTCTATGGCGATGGTTCATGCCGCCGTATATCTAAAGCGATGATCTATTCCGCTGACTCTATAGCGATGATCTATTCCGCTGATTCTATAGCGATGATCTATTCCGCTGATTCTATAGCGAGGGTTCATTCTGCTGATTCTATATAGCGAGGGCTCAAGCCGCTGATTTTATAGCAATGGGTGCTGATTGCGTGCCTCTATTGGGCGAGGAATACATATATACCGCTATCTTGTTAGCGATGAGTTAGGGTATAGTGTTATTTTGTTAAAATTATTGTGGATGTCATGTGTTGACATGTATCGTCACGGGTTGACGATGATATTGTGGATGTCAGGTGTTGACATGTATCGTCACAGGATGACGATGACATAGAGGATGTTTTTGTTGGGATATGCCCTAAGACAAGTCATTAGATGATTGTTTAAGACATACAATGTTTATGGATTTATGAATGGCAATTCATTATTATATATTATTCTTTTAACTGTGCATTGTGAATTAATATATATGTTAATGTCCTTAGAATAATATTGTATTATTCTTAAAGATGTTCCTAGTCAAGTATTATCATGAAAGGGATAATGATAATACGTAGAGACTAGTATATGTTGATCGATGAATTGTTCATTGATATGAGATATCAAATCAACATATGGGTACATGTTAGAGAACGATATACTGAACAGACCCACCATGAGAATGCAACATGGATAGTTATATGATCGTCATATGCAATTCTCATAGTGATAATAATGTATGTAATCCTTACGACTTGTGATCATCAGAGATCCCAACATAAGGAGTTATGTATCTTGATATCGTCAAACGTTACCCGTAACAGGGTATGCTATAAAGGCGACTATTGGATACACTACGAATTATGTAGAGGGATGTTGACTGATCGAGATAGGATTTGTCCCTCCTATATAACAGGAGATGTGTTTGGCCCTTGATCAAGTGAGAACTAAAATGCATGGCCATGCTCGAATGAGTCGATATGAGATATCGAGCTTATTCGTTTATTCTAGTTCTACTTGGGGATCAAGAAATAAAGATTGGATATACGAGTATGACTATTCCATGACTCGTGTTCAATCTAAACACAAAGGACAAAGGGATTAAGTTACATGGTTAATATTATCACAAGTTCTAAAGGTTATGTCGAGTCATTGACATTCTCGTAATTTGGGTAGCATCGATGTGTTGCTAGATACCGCTCAATGCTTGCGACATAAAATGAGATTTTATGTCACTGCCAACATTACGAGATCCTATCGGGTCGCACAAAAGATTAAATCGAGAAGGGAAATTAAATTCATGGGATGAATTAAATAATTAAGAGGAGTCTTAATTAATAATCATAAGGATTAATTAAATCATGGGCTTAAGCCCATGAAGCTTTAAGAAAGCCTTTAATTAATCATATTTAATATGATTGCATGGAGTTTAATTGTAAGACAAGATCAAAACACAAAAACCCTACACCAAGACAAGCTCTCGGCCGCACCATCAAGTTAAACTCTCGGCTCTCATAGCCGTGTGGTTCTTGGTGGCTTTTCGTGCCATCTTCGATTGTGAATCGAGTTAGCTTCGTGTATAGGATTAATAACTTGTCTAGCAACGTGTTATTAATCCATCCCTTCGTTCGATTTGATCTTGTGGATACCGTTGAGGCAAAACCAATCGAGTTTTTGCTTAGTGACTCGGAGAAGGCGTAAGACGTGGTGCAGCTCCGTGGATTCAGCCTCAAACACGCTACAAGGGTAAGACACTTGTTATTCTCTAATCCGATATGAATCCCTATGTATAGATCGCTGGTTTGTAATCCCTAATTTTATTCCGCTGCGTTGTATGCTCATGGGGTAACTAACAGTGGTATCAGAGCCAGGTTCAAGGCTCATATCGGATTTTATGTGGTTAAATAGTTTAATCATGTTAGAATTTATATTGCATGCTATTTAAAACTGTATTTTCATATATGATATGGAAAAATCGATTTTGTGAAGATCATCGTATGATAATATATATGATATAATTGACGGATCGAAATATATGATAATTCGTGATCAAAAACCGGAACATGGCTCGTGTAGGCTCACGGCCGAGGCCACCAAGGTGCTAGGGTTTCGAACCCTAGTCACCATGGCTCGGCCGCCGCTACAAAGTGGCTAGGGTTTTGAACCCTAGTCAAATTGGCCTCTCGGCCGCCGCCTAAGAGCTAGGGTTCGGACCCTGGCTCGAGCATGGGTCAAGCCGTCGCACTATCTAGGGTTTTGAACTCTTTTGGCTCGATAAAGTATTGAGAAGGTGCAAGTTGGCTCGATAGAATCAAGATGGTGCAAGGCGGCTAGGGTTTTGAACCCTAGCAGCGCCGCACCCAAGCCGCCGCATGGACCATGGCTCGGCCATGGGCTAGGGTTTCGACCCTAGGCCCACTATTGTTCCAGCCGTGGGTTTTGGTTCGAATCATGGTGGTTCGTGTTTTAGTCGCTTTAGTTCGTGGCATGTGATGTCCCGAGCGTACGATAATTTTTCAAAAATTATTTTACAGTTTTAATTAGAATTAAATTTAAATTGTTTAGAATTTAATTAATTAAATGTTAATGCATGCTTTATGTGTTGTTTGAGCATGGTGCGTGGTTATAGCCCTTTGACCTATTAGATAGGATTTGTGAATGATTGTAATTTATAATACGACCTGCGTGTCGTGCCTTTCTCTATTTCATTCTAAATGTTATCCCTCCCCTATGTTCCCCTCGAATGTGAATCGAGGAATTCTATATCTTGTAAAATAGTGTAGTTTATTTTATTGATGGTGATCAATGAAGATGGAGCATCGTGCCGGGATGAGGAGGCCATTCACAAATTGGAGCCAAAGGAAGGTGCTTATGAAGTTACCTTAGGTTGACTCATAGGAGTTTCTCATTGGCTTGAGAAACTCATTAGTAGGGGCTATAACCATGTCACGTTTTAATTATGTATGTTGATGCATGATTTATCTTATGTTTTAGTTTGATAATAGTATTACACATATATGTAGATATGTATACAACTATATGTAGTGGACATATTTTAAATTATCAAATTAATCATGAGATCAATAAATCCCTCTAAAATATTAAGTTTTAGATGCCTTCCAAATAAAAGTACTCGTCAATAACTTCGATTGTACATGTGTGGGTTTGCCAAAGCAAAGCACCGTGGCAATCTTAGTAAGGCGCGAAAGGATAAAAGTGATATCCGTCATACTTTAATTGGGTACGACTTAACTAGGTTATCTCAATAGGATTGGGAACCTAGAGGCATGGGTTGGATTATAATTCATTTGATGAATTGAACAAAGTGTTGTTCGTCCAACTATCCAAGAATTATATGTGATGTAATTGACAAAGTGTTGTCTACCTAAATAACCGAGTCTTGGGCGATTAGCCAAAGCTAACTCAAGATTAAGTGAAATATGGATCTTGGCCCACTAAAAGTTTCGAGGGTTGATATTTTTCAAATAAAATAGTGGGAGTATCATTTAATATAAGACCATGTTAAATGATTTAAATCATAAACTTATTTTGCATATTTATATTGTAGATATCCATGGCAACTAACAACGTTACTAGCACTTTATCACTGCGATCGGTCCTTGAGAAGGACAAATTTAATGGGACAAATTTCCTAGACTGGCATAGGAACTTGAGGATAGTCCTCAAACAAGAAAAGAAACAATATGTTCTAGAGGAACCCTTGCTCGCTGAGGAACCTCCCCTAACAGCTACAAGAGCTGAAAAAGATGCTTACAAGAAGCATCAGAGTGACGCACTTGATGTTGGGTGCCTCATGCTTGCCACTATGAACTCTGAGCTTCAGAAGCAACATGAGGAAATGGAGGCGTTCGATATGATCGAACACTTAAAGCAGTTGTACCAACAGCAGGCTAGACAAGAGAGGTATGACGTCTCTAAGGCGTTATTCCAGTGCAGGATGGTAGAAGGAAGCTTAGTTGGAACTCATGTACTCAAGATGATTGGGTACATTGAGAATCTGGATAAGCTAGGTTTTCCATTGGACCAAGAGTTGGCCACCGATGTAATCTTGCAATCGTTGCCGGAGAGCTTCAGTCAATTTGTAGTAAATTACAATATGACTGATATGGAAAAGACTCTGCCCCAGTTGCTTGGTATGTTGAGAACATATGAAGCAAACACTAAGAAGACTAAGGCCACAAATGTCCTTATTGTGAATAAAGGCAAAGGAAGGGCCAAAACTAAAGGCAACAAGAAAGCAAAGAAGGTCTTTGCTAAATCTAAGCCAAAGTCTTCTGCACTAAAGCCAAAGGGAGGGATAGCAAAGGAAGGGAACTGTTTCCATTGCGGTGAGACCGGCCATTGGAAAAGAAACTGCAAAGTATATCTGGAGGATCTAAAGAAAGGAAGTGTGACTTCCGCTTCAGGTATTTTTGTTATAGAAGTCAATTTATCTACTTCTTCATCTTGGGTATTAGATACTGGATGTGGATCTCACATTTGTGTAAATGTGCAGGATCTCAAAAGGAGTAGGGCATTGGCAAAAGGGTGAAGTTGATCTCCGAGTTGGAAATGGAGCAAGAGTTGCTGCATTAGCTATAGGAGATTATCATTTAGCTTTACCTTCTGGTTTATCGTTGATTTTAAAAGACTGTTATTTTGTGCCTTCAATTACTAAAAACATTATATCTATTTCTTGTTTGGACAAGTATGGTTTTTCATTTATAATAAAGGACAATTGTTGTTCTATTTATTTAAATGATATGTTTTATGCTGATGCACAAATGGTGAATGGTCTTTATGTATTAAATCTTGATATACCTATCTATAACATAAATACTAAAAGGATTAAAAATAATGATTGTAATCTGACTTATCTCTGGCACTGTCGCTTGGGTCACATAAACGAGAACCGCATATCTAAACTTCATAAGGATGGAGTATTAGATTCATTTGATTTTGAATCATATGAAACATGCGAATCTTGTTTAATGGGCAAGATGACTAAAGCCCCTTTCAAGGGACACGTTGAAAGGGCAAATGTTTTATTGGGACTAATACATAGTGATGTATGTGGACCAATAAGTACACAAGCTAGAGGTGGTTTTCAATACTTCGTTACATTTACTGATGACCTCAGTAGATATGGGTATGTGTACCTAATGAAACATAAACATGAAACCTTTGAAAAGTTCAAAGATTTCAAGAATGAAGTACAAAACCAACTTGGCAAAAGTATCAAAATCCTTCGATCAGATCGAGGAGGAGAATACTTAAGCCAAGAGTTTCATGACTATCTAAAGGAGTGTGGGATAGTCCCACAACTCACTCCTCCGTATACTCCACAATGGAATGGTGTATCCGAGAGGAGAAATCGAACCTTGTTAGACATGGTTAGATCAATGATGAGTCATGCAGATCTTCCGATATCATTTTGGGGACACGCTCTAGAAACAGCGATTTTCTTACTGAACCGTGTTCCATCTAAATCAGTGGAAAAGACACCATATGAGATATGGACTGGGAAGCGTCCTAGTATGTCTTTTATGAAGATTTGGGGTTGTGAGGCTTTCGTTAGACGTCACGCCACTAACAAACTTGGACCCAAATCTGATAAGTGTTTATTTGTGGGGTATCCTAAGGAAACGAAAGGATACTATTTCTACTATCCCACCGAGAACAAAGTGGTTGTTGCTCGGACTGGTGTATTTCTTGAAAGAGAATTTATTTCTAGAAAAACCAGTGGGAGAAAAATAGAACTTAGTGAAGTTCAACCACAAGAAAACACTGAACCTGAAATTGAGATGGAAACAGAGCAGGCACCACAAACTGTTGTGGAAGAAGCACCTGCTCAAGAGACACAAGCCCAGCGTAGGTCTGTAAGAGTACACCGGGAGCCAGAGAGATATGGATTTCTTGTGACTCAACAAGGTGACTTACTACTTATTGATGAGGATGAGCCGTCATCTTATCAACAAGCTATAATGGGCAATGATTCTGAGAAATGGCAAGAAGCCATGAAATCTGAGATGGAATCCATGTATGCAAACCAAGTATGGACTTTGGTTGATCCACCTGAAGGGGTACGACCCATAGGGTGCAAATGGATTTTCAAGAACAAGACCGATATGGATGGTAATGTACAAACCTATAAAGGTCGGCTGGTTGCAAAAGGATTCAAACAAATTCATGGTATTGACTATGATGAAACCTTTTCACCAGTGGCCATGGTTAAATCCATAAGGATCTTACTTGCAATAGCTGCATTTCATGATTATGAAATCTGGCAGATGGATGTCAAAACAGCTTTCCTTAATGGAAATCTGCTCGAGGATGTGTACATGACACAGCCCGAGGGTTTTGTCGATCCAAAGGATGCTGGAAAGATATGCAAGCTACAACGATCCATTTATGGATTGAAGCAAGCTTCTCGGAGTTGGAATCTTCGTTTTGATGATGCAATCAAAGAGTTTGGTTTTATCAAAAATGAAGATGAACCTTGTGTCTACAAGAAGGTCAGTGGGAGCGTAATCATTTTCCTAGTGTTGTATGTAGATGACATACTTCTTATTGGAAATGATATCCCTGCCTTGCAATCTGTAAAGATTTGGCTAGGGAACTGCTTTTCGATGAAAGACTTAGGAGAAGCTACCTATGTGTTAGGAATCAAGATCTATAGAGATAGATCGAGAAGGCTTCTTGGTCTAAGTCAAAGTACATACATAGACAAGGTGCTTAAAAGGTTTAGCATGCAAGAATCCAAGAAAGGATTCGTGCCTATGACACATGGTATTTATCTCTCGAAGGAACAGTGTCCTTCAACACCAGATGAGAGACAACGCATAAGTAAGATTCCATACGCATCAGCTATTGGATCTATCATGTATGCCATGATATGTACTCGTCCCGATGTATCGTATGCTTTGAGCATGACGAGCAGATATCAAGTTGATCCAGGTGAAGGTCACTGGATTGCTGTCAAGAATATCCTAAAGTACTTGAGAAGGACTAAGGATACATTCTTGATTTATGGAGGTGAGGAAGAGCTCAATGTAATGGGTTACACTGATGCAAGCTTCCAAACCGACAAAGATGATTTTCGATCGCAATCTGGATATGTGTATTGCCTAAATGGAGGTGCTGTGAGCTGGAAGAGTTCAAAGCAAGAAACAGTAGCCGATTCTACAACGGAAGCTGAGTATATTGCTGCCTCGGATGCAGCAAAGGAAGCTGTTTGGATGAGGAAGTTCATTTCTGAACTGGGAGTGGTGCCTAGCATTAAAGATCCGATAGAACTCTATTGTGACAACAATGGAGCGATCGCATTGGCTAAGGAACCAAGATCTCACCAAAGATCCAAGCACATACTTAGGCGTTTCCATTTCATTCGAGAAATCGTTGAAAGGGGAGATGTTAAAATATGCAAAGTACCAACAGATGATAATGTATCTGACCCATTGACGAAGCCGCTGTCACAGCAGAAGCATGATCGTCATACTAGATCTCTAGGCATTAGGTATATGTCTGAGTGGTCTTAGTGCAAGTGGGAGATTTGTTGGGATATGCCCTAAGACAAGTCATTAGATGATTGTTTAAGACATACAATGTTTATGGATTTATGAATGGCAATTCATTATTATATATTATTCTTTTAACTGTGCATTGTGAATTAATATATATGTTAATGTCCTTAGAATAATATTGTATTATTCTTAAAGATGTTCCTAGTCAAGTATTATCATGAAAGGGATAATGATAATACGTAGAGACTAGTATATGTTGATCGATGAATTGTTCATTGATATGAGATATCAAATCAACATATGGGTACATGTTAGAGAACGATGTACTGAACAGACCCACCATGAGAATGCAACATGGATAGTTATATGATCGTCATATGCAATTCTCATAGTGATAATAATGTATGTAATCCTTACGACTTGTGATCATCAGAGATCCCAACATAAGGAGTTATGTATCTTGATATCGTCAAACGTTACCCGTAACAGGGTATGCTATAAAGGCGACTATTGGATACACTACGAATTATGTAGAGGGATGTTGACTGATCGAGATAGGATTTGTCCCTCCTATATAACAGGAGATGTGTTTGGCCCTTGATCAAGTGAGAACTAAAATGCATGGCCATGCTCGAATGAGTCGATATGAGATATCGAGCTTATTCGTTTATTCTAGTTCTACTTGGGGATCAAGAAATAAAGATTGGATATACGAGTATGACTATTCCATGACTCGTGTTCAATCTAAACACAAAGGACAAAGGGATTAAGTTACATGGTTAATATTATCACAAGTTCTAAAGGTTATGTCGAGTCATTGACATTCTCGTAATTTGGGTAGCATCGATGTGTTGCTAGATACCGCTCAATGCTTGCGACATAAAATGAGATTTTATGTCACTGCCAACATTACGAGATCCTATCGGGTCGCACAAAAGATTAAATCGAGAAGGGAAATTAAATTCATGGGATGAATTAAATAATTAAGAGGAGTCTTAATTAATAATCATAAGGATTAATTAAATCATGGGCTTAAGCCCATGAAGCTTTAAGAAAGCCTTTAATTAATCATATTTAATATGATTGCATGGAGTTTAATTGTAAGACAAGATCAAAACACAAAAACCCTACACCAAGACAAGCTCTCGGCCGCACCATCAAGTTAAACTCTCGGCTCTCATAGCCGTGTGGTTCTTGGTGGCTTTTCGTGCCATCTTCGATTGTGAATCGAGTTAGCTTCGTGTATAGGATTAATAACTTGTCTAGCAACGTGTTATTAATCCATCCCTTCGTTCGATTTGATCGTGTGGATACCGTTGAGGCAAAACCAATCGAGTTTTTGCTTAGTGACTCGGAGAAGGCGTAAGACGTGGTGCAGCTCCGTGGATTCAGCCTCAAACACGCTACAAGGGTAATACACTTGTTATTCTCTAATCCGATATGAATCCCTATGTATAGATCGCTGGTTTGTAATCCCATAATTTTATTCCGCTGCGTTGTATGCTCATGGGGTAACTAACAGTTTTATGTGGACAGATGTCGTCTTTATGATGAAAAATACAGTTAGGTATATGTATTTAGTCGTATGGTTTGAGTGCCAATGGTGGGCACAAGGTGGTGTCTGCATCACCGGTTGACGAGACCATTATGCCGAGCAGGTTTGGTTGATGAATAACTGGATGCGCCGTACAGGTAAGTGTACCGCAGCACGTATTGAGGTAAATATTTTACGAGTAGTGGTACCTTCGGGTATACTCGTTGGATGGCTATGGCCAAGTGACTGGTGATAGGAGTAGTTATTGAGGAAACTACTTGCATGTACCAATGTGACGTATGGTGGGCATGGTCACACCCACACATGAAGGTGTGGAATAAATTCTAATGGATTAGGATTGCTTTGTGGTTGAGTAAGGACACCGGGATGTCCATTGTGCATTGGTGTTAGAGAAATATTGGGTGATGACCCACTTCTCTAATTGATGGTACGGTATAGTATACCTGGGTGGAACGTATGATACGTTGGTAGGTTTGGTATAAACCTAAGGAGGCAGCGATCTGCTAGCCAGGTATTGTTGCAGTGTTATAGTGAGCTTGATTTAGCCATTATACTGCTCATTGGAATCAAGTTTGGTGAATCGTATGATGATACGACGAGGGTTTATAGTTGACTCTTGTAGTCACTATGTGGCATGAGGTTTGAGGCAGTGAATACCTCACGAGAACGTTTATACGTTAAATGTTTCGAGGGACTTGTACTAGGACAACTCAATTTTGTTGGGAGTACCAACGTGAGTGTCAGCAAGTCGTTGTTAGCTCTGGTTGAGAGTCCTTGCATATGGAATGCAATGGGGGACACGATCGAAATTGTAGGATATAGTTAGTGGGGTGACACTACTATATTGATTGTATCTCTTGGAGACATTTGCAACATACTGTCATGGAGACAGCTGGTATGGTCGAGGGTTGATTGTGAATCAGCCATAGTAAGCATTACTAGTGATGAACTGAGTAATGGCTTTATATTTCCATTGAGATGTACGAGGAGACATCTCTGGGGAGATGCTCGAGATGTGGAGCAATATGGTATTAGTACAGATCATCGTTAGAATGGGTATACGTTGTGTATACAGATTTTGGATTGGTAATAGTGGCAAGGATGCACTATTCTGAACCAGTCGTATATTTATTGGTTCCGGGATATAATTTGGTATAAATATATCCAGGTTTTCCGAATGGTGGCTCGAGGCTGGAGGGTCTTGGGTTCACGACACCTTCCTGGTGAGGAAGGCGGTGTTGATATACCTTTGGGGAATCTTTGGAAGATTCGATGATTCGGTACGCGTGGTGTTGTTGTGGAGTTCACACCACTAGCAGTGGGTTCGTCAATCAATATTCTCCGCGGAGTGAAAATAACTGAGGATTGACAGTTGTATTTGTGGCTTATGGGTATGATTGGAGTTACCCGAGCTGAGTGCATTGAGTATGCATGTGGTGTTGGTGCTTAGGCATGTATACCGGTTTGTGTATACAAATGCCAGCATTTGGTACTTGTCGAGCATCGGTTTAGTATGCTTGGATGAATGAATCTCTGGTATTGTGGCATCTTGAGATTGGTAAGCTCGATAGAACGATTTATTCTGGGGAACGATCGTGAGGTCAGTTTGACTCCCTTTGAGGAGGGATTGTCGTATGATTGGGTCAAGGGAGTTCCTTGCTGGATAATTCGATAGTATCCCTGTGTTAAGATTGTTAAATCCTAGGGTAAACGAGGGATGGCCAGGATTGGATTTGTTGGGTGTCGTTGTCGACCAGGTGGCGAGAATGCAATCGATTTTCTCGCATGTCCTCTACAGGAACTTGAGACCTTGTGGAGTCTCGATGACGTGTTTGGACCAAGATGCGATTTCGTGGAACACATGGATGTAGGCATCTTTGGAGATGTGTTTTGTGTGGATCGGTGGCCGTGAGTTGCGCGATCCGAGTGGCGAAGTGGTGCAACTACTCATTTGATGGAGATGGATTTGGAGAGCGGAAACCGGGTCTACTGTGTGTATACTATAGTATACTAGTGGTTTCCTTCATAACGATGTGTGTTTGACATCGTACACTAAGTGGTGGAGATGTCATGGAAGTGATATCTACGTTGGAATCAGGGATGATTTGAGTAGCTAGCAGTTACGGTTGGCTGACTGCTCTTGGGTGGTTAGCATCGAGGCATGCTGACGTCTTTTAAAACTGTAATGGTTTGTGAGGTTTACTCCATTACAGGATTTGGCGCGAGGTCGGTGTCCTCGCGGTTGGTGTTTCGATCATGATGCATTCATGAATCAATGTTGGGGATCCGATTGGATTATGAGGTCTTGGCAGTACGTGGAGTATTCCTGTGCAAATTTCGAGGATGAAATTTTATTGGTGGGGGATAATTGTGATGCCCGGGAATTAGTGGTGTAAATCCCGGTGTGGTAATGATCCTTTATGGATTGTAATTGTGGCAATTATGAATTAATTGCGGTATTGGGACTCCCGAGGATTTTAAATCCGGTATTTGTGGTCGCTAGATCCAAAGGTTGAGATTGTATTATCATCGTGGTGATAAACCTTGGAATTGGGTTTTTGGTGGGATCTAGGGCTTGGGGTGCTTCGTGATGAGGCTGGTAATGGAATTTGAGATTGAGAGGTAATTATTGAACACATATGATTTTAATGAGTCATGATGTATTTGTGGGGGACTCGGGATTTTTGAGCCTTGGTATATATATATACCAAGTGGACTCGGTGTTCAGGCATTCTCTCCTCTCTCTTCTCTCACGTTCACGCCAATCTCCCCTCCATTTTCCCCTATTTTCTCCTTGGAAGCAAAATCGATGGAGGCTCGACTTGAGAGCCGGATTTCTCGAAGATAACTTGGTAATCTCCTTCCCCTCGCATTTATCTTCGATTTGGTTTTGGTTTGGAGTTGGGGGCAATTTATAGAGTTTTGGAAAATCTTGGATTCTTGTTCTTCTTGATTTAAAATGTGTTTTAGCCCTTATTGGATGTCCAAGGGTGTTTTAATTGTTGTTGGTTTGAGTTGGAAGGAGTTGGGTATGGTTTATTGAGGTTTTTAAGCTTTTAAAAATGGTTGTTTTCGGGTTTGTGCAGCGACCGATCGATCGGTAGCATCTTACCGATCGATCGGTGCAAGTGTGTAGCGTTGGGTAAAATTCAGACGTTTTACCGATCGATCGGTGGCTCGTAGCGATCGATTGGTGGAGGCGAGCGATCGATCGGTAGAGGCTACCAATCGATAGGTGCAATGCCGTAGCCAAAATGTAATTTTTGGATTTTTACCGATCTATCGGTAGGTTGACCGATCGAACGGTAGGTCGGAGATTTTGTGTCGTGGTTTCGACGTATGCTTCACCCGGGGTCTTTTAAAACAATTATATCGTCATGGATTGACGATATAATTGGGGATTGTAAACGTGCTTGGGCACGTGGTTGCATGCTCATTAATAATTGTGAGTTATTTTATGTGTTAGCACATGATTCATCGGGTTACGGAACTAAGGCAAGTTTTGATTCGGACTACGACATTCTAAGGTACGTATAACATACGTTGATAGGCTTAGATTTTAAGTGTTTTTAGCTGTAACTTCTTATCATTTTTAGTACTTTTTCCTGGATGAAATTACGCTTTTTGGTGTTTATTTACTTGTTTCAGGAAAATAGGTCGGAAATGGAAGAAATGAGCTAAAATGAAGAAAATCAAGGCGAAAAAGAGAAGAAATAGATTTTTTTCAGAATTTCGATCGATCGAGATTTTATCTCGATCGATCGATCGAGGCAGAGACTTCAACAACAAATTTTGAGAATTGTCGATCGATCGGAAAAATATCTCGATCGATCGAGCAAGGCAGTGAGTTGAAAAGGCTGAAGTGAACAGTGCACCGATCGATCGAGAAATATTTTCGATCGATCGAGACGCGAGTTTTTGAAAATCTTATCTTCCAAAAATAACTTGATTTTCGGTGGTTTAAAGGAGGGATCTCTTCCAGATCATAATATATCATATCAGACTCGATTTCCACCACCAAGGAACCCTAGCCGCCGCCTAGAAGAGCCGAGAGGAAGCCATCTTCTTCCTTCTTCATCAAAGCTTAAGCGTACCATTTCCGGAGTGCAAGGAAGGAGCAAGAGAAGAAATCAAGGTGCAACGCACGGATTCGTTCAGCCGTTTATCGTATTTCTAAACTTTGATTTATTTAATTTTCATTTTCATTTGATATTTTTGAGGTCGAGAGACAATTAAACTTCTTATGTAATTGATTTGAATTGAATCTAGTTTATTTTATTGAGTTTTAGTGAACTTGTGTTTCATTTATTGATTCGTTCGTGTTTGAGTGGATTGAGTTCTTATGTTCATGAATTAAACGCTTATTAAGATCAAAGCCTAGCTAACTTTGGTTGAAGTCTGGGAGTTATAACCGAGATCGAGAGATAACGTTATAATACGCTACATTAATTCATGATGTATGTTAAGATTGAGATCGAGAGATGAAATCGCATACGTGAGCACTTTGAATCGAGAGATTTAGAGTAACGAGGTTTTGAAGATTTATGCAATATTGAATTAGTAAATAGGTGCACGAGAGTGACTTGTTCAAATTTGATATTAGTTTCTTTACAGCTCGAGAGAGTGTATTGAATATCATTGAAAACCTTTCACCTTAAGAATCAATTGTTTGGTAATTGCTTATTCAAACGAATCTTTGAAGATAACACAGTTGAACGAAGAGCGAGATAAATTTCTCGAGCGAATTACCTTTGCATATCCGGAACCCGATTCATTTCATTTTATTCTCGTGTTTTAGTTCTAATTTCTGCATTAGTTAGTCTACCCCCATTTTAATCGTAGGCTAAATATAATTTTTCTAATTTATTTGGTACTTATACATTAGTCCCTGTGGATTCGACAACCCTTACTTTCATTTGACTATACTAAAACTTGACAACCGTGCACTTGCGGTAGAATCGCTTCACACTACACTTCGGAATTTTCTGTTTAAAAATAAAGCGGTCAAGTTTTTGGCGCCTTTGCCGGGGACTAATCTGTATAATATCATACGAGATTAGTTGATTGTAATTTAGCCAATTCTTTATTATTTCGTTTTTGTTATTTCTTGTTCATTTTCAATTAGTTGATTTTGATTTTTGATTTGTGTATTTCTGTTGTCTCCTTTTGTCTGATCCAGTACAGGAACCACTTTTCTAGTGCATGCTCAGAAGAGAGGAGCTCATTCTCGAGCCATTTGATCCTGAAATAGAGAGAACTCTACTAAGAAGATTACGAGAAGCTCGAGCAATGGCCGACAATAACGAAGCAAAGAACCCTAGATCAATGATGGACTTTGCACAGCCGGCATTTCATGGATCTTTATCCAGCATAACGAGGCCGACAATTCAAGCAAACAACTTTGAGATCAAGCCTGCAATAATCCAAATGATACATCACTCTGTTATGTTTGGGGGAGCTGCCACAGACGATCCGAACAATCACATCTCCAACTTCTTGGAGATATGTGACACATTTAAACATAATGGCGTCTCCGACGACGCCATCAGGTTAAGGCTCTCTCCTTTTTCATTACGAGACAAGGCTAAATCTTGGTTAAACTCATTGCCTGCAGGATCAATTACAACATGGGAAGGAATGACAAAAGCTTTCTTATCGAAGTACTTTCCTCCCTCAAAGACGGCAAAGATGCGGAACGATATCACCACGTTTGGGCAGTTCGACCCCGAGATGTTATATGAAGCGTGGGACCGTTTTAAAGATTTGTTGAGGAGATGCCCACATCACGGTCTACCCATCTGGCTGCAGGTACAGACTTTCTATAATGGTTTGTTTTCTGCTAACCGTTCAATGATAGATGCATCATCTGGGGGATCAATTATGCGGAAGACACCGGAAGAAGCATATGAACTATTGGAGGAAATGGCGTCCAATGCTATCAGTGGCAGTCAGAGAGGAACACGCCAGAGTCCATCAAGTGGACGAGATTACTGCTATTTCGGCTAAGTTGGAAGCAATGAACCGGAAGATAGTTAGCATGGGTGCAGCAGCGATGCAAGCTCAAACTATCTTCTGTGACTTATGTGGAGGCGGTCATCCTAGCATTGAGTGCCAAGCAGGTAACCAATTTAATCAATCAATTGAAGCTGTGAATTTTGTAGGTAACAGGCATCCCAACAATCTGTACTCGAACTCATACAACCCGGGGTGGAGAAATCACAACAATTTTAGGTGGACCAACAAAGAGAATGTGTTAAATCCACAGCTAAAACCGGGAGGGTCGAATAAACCGAGTATGGAAGAGCTAATAGCCAAGTTCATAGAAACAACTGAAACCAGGATGACGACTCAGGATGCATCCATAAAGAACTTGGAAGTGCCAATTGGGACAGTGAAGAACCAAAACGAGCAAGCAAAGGCCATTGAGTTAAGGAGTGGAAAAGAACTAAGACCGCAAGCTGAAGCAGAAGAGAGTCATGGAGAGACATCTGAAGGCAAGGATAAGACTAAGGATAAGGCGACAGAGAAAGGTAAGAATTCTAACACTACACCGATCACACACACTGATAGGACAGTAATTCCTCCCCCATTTCCCGCAGCATTGAAAAAAGCTAAGATGGACGCAAAATTTGGCAAGTTTCTTGAAGTATTTAAGAAACTACATATTAATATTCCATTCGCTGATGCTTTACTTCAGATGCCTAGTTATGCTAAGTTTTTGAAGGAAATTTTGTCGAATAAGCGAAAGTTGGGTGAATATGAAACGGTAAGTTTGACGGAGGAGTGCTCAGCAATTGTGCAAAATAAAATGCCTCCAAAGTTAAAAGACCCAGGGAGTTTTACTATACCTTGCACTATAGGATCAGTATCTTTTACAAACTCATTATGTGATTTGGGTGCTAGTATAAACTTGATGCCATTTTCTATTTTCAGGAAGTTGGGGCTAGGAGAACCGAAACCTACTAAAGTTTCACTACAATTAGCAGATCGATCCATCACATACCCCAGAGGTATCACTGAAGACGTTTTAGTCAAAGTGGATAAATTCATGTTTCCCGTTGATTTTCTGGTACTAGATATGGAAGCAGATTCAGAGACACCACTGATTTTGGGTCGACCATTCTTAGCAACGGGAAAAGCAATCATCGATGTTCAACAAGGGAAGTTGATCCTCCGAGTAGGGGAGGATCAAGTTACTTTTAATGTTTTTAAAGCACTTCAACACCCACACGATGAACACATGTGTTTCAATATAGATATTATTGATGTTCTGACAGGTGAGGTGTTGCAAGATACATTCAGGGATAACATGGAAGCATGCTTAGTGGAAGCTGATAAGCAACATTGCAAGGAAGACATCAAGAGTATAGCTTATATGAACAACACCAGTCCTTACATGAAACGAGCCACTGAGAATCTTAGAGAATTGGGAAAAAGGGATATTAAACCTCAAAAGCCATCAATTGAAGAGTCACCTACTTTCGAGCTCAAACCTCTTCCATCACATCTCAAGTATATTTTCTTAGATGCTGAAAAATCTTTACCAATAATTATTTCTTCATCTTTGACAGGTGATAATGAGGAAAAGCTTCTAAAAGTCCTTCAGGAGCACAAGAAAGCATTTGGATGGAAGATATCAGATATTAAAGGAACTAGCCCATCGGTCTGCATGCATAAAATTCTTATGGATGACACATTTAAGGCCGTGGTCCAACCACAACTTCGTCTTAATCCAAAGATGCAAGATGTAGTAAAAGCTGAGATTATTAAGCTAATGGACGCAGGTATTATCTATCCTATCTCTGATAGCTCGTGGGTAAGCCCTATTCAATGTGCACCAAAGAAAGGGGGTATTACTGTTGTCCCGAATGAGAACAATGAGTTAATACCTACAAGAACAGTAACGGGGTGGAGAGTGTGCATTGATTATAGGAGGTTAAATGATTCTACTCGTAAAGACCACTTTCCCCTTCCTTTCATTGATCAAATGGTAGAAAGGTTAGCAGGGTATGATTTTTATTGCTTTCTAGATGGATATTCGGGATATAACCAAATTGCAATTACACCTGAGGATCAAGAGAAGACCATCTTCACTTGTCCTTATGGCACATTTGCATTTCGACGAATGCCATTTGGATTATGTAATGCACCTGCTACTTTTCAAAGATGTATGGTGGCCATATTCCATGACATGATAGAGAAATTCCTAGAAGTATTCATGGATGATTTTTCTGTGTTTGGTTCATCTTTTGAGATATGTTTGTCTAACTTGACTTTAGTGTTGGCAAGGTGTGAAGAGACAAATCTTGTATTGAATTGGGAGAAGTGTCACTTCATGGTCCAAGAAGGAATAGTTTTGGGACACAAGATATCTGAGAAGGGTATTGAAGTGGACCGGGCAAAGATTCAAGTGATACAACAATTGCCACCACCAACAACAGTAAAGGGAATCCGAAGCTTCTTAGGACATGCGGGATTTTATCGACGTTTCATTAAGGATTTCTCAAAAATTTCTAAACCTTTATCCCACTTGTTAACTAAAGATGCATCTTATGAATTTGATTCTGATTGTATGCAGGCGTTCAATACTCTCAAGGAGAAATTGGTAACCGCACCTGTGTTGGTCGCCCCTGATTGGGAGTTACCTTTTGAACTAATGTGTGACGCCTGCGACACCTCGGTAGGAGCAGTCTTAGGTCAAAGGAGGAACAAGGTATTTCATACGATTTACTATGCTAGTCGCACTTTGAATGAAGCACAAATTAACTATGCCACCATTGAAAAAGAGCTTCTAGCCATAGTTTTTTCTTTTGATAAGTTTCACTCCTACCTATGTCTTGCTAAAGTTATTGTGTACACCGACCACGCTGCACTTAAATACTTACTTGCAAAGAAAGATGCCAAACAACGCTTGATTAGGTGGATTTTATTATTGCAAGAATTTGACTTAGAGATAAGAGATAAGAAAGGTGTTGAAAATGTGGTTGCAGATCATTTATCGCGAATTGAGAACAGTAATGATGCAAGTGACAATGAGGTAGATGAAATTAATGAAAATTTCCCAGATGAGCAATTGTTTAGTGTTGATATGGTACCTTGGTATGCACATTTTGCAAACTATATTGTTAGTGGTATCCTCCCACAAAATCTGACTTTTTATCAAAAGAAAAAATTCTTTTCTGAGGTTAAACATCTTATGTGGGAGGAGCCATATTTGTTCAAAGTTTGTGTAGACAACATCATAAGACGGTGTATCCCTGAGGAGGATATGCAAGATATCTTGAAGCAATGCCATGATGGAGATACAGGTGGGCATTTTGGAGCTACCAAAACAGCTGCTAAGGTACTTGCTTCTGGGTTTTATTGGCCAACGTTGTATAGGGATACATTCAGGTATGTCTCTTCATGTGATAGATGTCAGAGGGTCGGTAATATTTCTAGGAGAAATGAATTACCATTGACCAATATTCTTGAATGTGAGATTTTTGATGTGCGGGGAATAGATTTCATGGGACCTTTCCCCAGCTCTTGCTTAAATAAATACATACTTGTCGCAGTAGATTATGAGTCAAAGTGGGTAGAGGCGGAAGCTTTGCGCACTAATGATGCTCGAGTGGTTGTAAAATTTTTGAAAAGAAAATTTTTTACTCGTTTTGGCACCCCTCGAGCAATTATTAGTGATGGTGGCACTCATTTTCGTAACAAACAATTCGAAAAGCTTTTGAGTAAATATGGTGTCACCCACAAAGTGTCTTCGCCTTATCATCCACAAACCAGTGGGCAAGTTGTAAGGCCCCAACACTTAAACTCGTCATTAGTTCATTTATGACGTCGTATGTGTATAAATTTTTCATTTTTCTTTTCATTCTATAAAAAGAATCATTTTATGTTTCCCATAATCCCATGACATAAATAATGTTCAACATTATATGATCATCTCTACCAACAAATAGACTCAAGGATTTCACCCATTACCATCCCCATTACACCACTTTTACATTGTGGGTTATTTTATAAAAATTTGGGCAGAGTCTCCCCACAAACTGAGCTATCCGGAAATAAAAACACATCACATAACATAACTCCCGACCAGGGACAACACAATACTAACAGAATCCAGAAACACTAAGTAAATTCCCAGCCAGGGAAGACACCACACTAATAAGACAACAAAAGTGGGTTTCAACACCCTTATACAGTCCATATACAGATACAAGGGCTCACAGAAGAGCAACGAATAACGGATACTCATCCGGATGCATAATTAGTATATATACCAACCGCTCAATCTCGTATATCGGCTCAATCTCATACTACGCTTCTGGAAGCATCATCCAACAAGGTCCGAGCCTAGCACTCCAAGGCAGCATCGTACCTGTTGTACCTGTTTCAACAGAAACAGTCCCCACACAGGGTGAGCATACTCCAACTCAAATCCTGTGATGACCAGAGATTATAGATGTTAATCCCGGAGTGTTAATAACCCATAAAGTTGTTTTACGTGGCGATTTGGAGTTTAATCGCGGTGTTGGGCCTTCTGGGCTCGTTTATTTGAGTAGTTGGGATCGTTGGATTCCGAGGTTGAGATTGTATTCTCATTTGGGTGAAAAACCTAAGAGTTGGGTTTTTAGTGTGACTCGGGATCTCGGGTGCTTGTGTGAGCACCGGTAGGGGGTTTGGAGTTAGAGAGAGAATTTTTGAAAACAGATGATTTTTAATGAATCATGATGTATTTGTGGGGCTATTAGTATTTCGGGGTATTTTTGCTATAAATACCAGTTGAACCCGAGATTTTAATTATCGGAACCATTTTTCCCCACTTTTCCCGTCACTCTCTCTCTCCCCCACGTACGCCATTCCCATTCCCCTTTGACCCCCGCCGCTTCCAAGCGTGCGCCTGCCGCCGTCCGGCCGCCGTTCGGCGCGTCCGACCCGCCGCCAGCTTCGTCTCTTCCAGGCGCTCCTCCCCATACCAACAATTCGAAGTTTGGTCGCGATTTGAGCTCGGATTTCTGCAGAAAGCGCTAGGGTTCGAAACTGGATTCAGTCCAATTTTGGGGCTCGATTTTGGTACGATTTTGGGGCTTTCTTTCAGGTGTTATTGGGGCGTTTTGGTGCTTAGTTTGGGTCGAAAATTTCTTGCTTTGTGGTTCAAATAAATTGGTTGCCAATTGATTCGATTTTCATGCTGTTTGAATGAGTTAGGGTTCGAATTTTTGGGGGTTTTGGCTTGGGGATAATGATTCTTGTTGTTAATCGATTAATTCATGTTTAGTTGAATTATGGTGTTTAATTGGGTTCGATTTGTGTTGTGAGGGTTCGAAAATTTGTGGGGTATTCTTGAGCAATTTTTGATATTATCTCCTTCGATTTCCCTCCCTGTTTATGCCCTGCCCCGGGTCTTTTAAATGGTAAATTGTCGTGGGTTGACAATAATTTTCTATATAAGGGATATGGGTGTGCTTGAGCATGGGTTACATGTTCGTAATTAATTGTGAATTATTTATCGTGTTAGCACATCGTTCCTCGGGGCATGGGACTCGAGCAAGGTTTGGCTCGGACTTCGGAGATTTAAGGTACGTGCGACGTACGAGCATTACTTTATATGAGAGCATTTGTGAAATGCATAATGTATCTTGATTGCATTGATGGTTGTGTGTATGGTCATATATATGTGTTGATAGAGTTATGGAATGACCCAATCTTGACATCGCCGCCACAAGCGTGCGTGATACTAGAGTAGTATGACCTTATAAGATATATGGGGTACTGGGTTTATATGACTATTGTAGGGCATTTGAGATGCCTGAGAATGATCGTGGGATCATGTATTCATTATAAGACATGTGAGATGTCTAAGTATAATGGAGAATTGGTAAATTAAATGCTAGGCATTTTGAGCTATCTGTGATTGATAGCGAGGTTGGGAAATCAATATATGATATTGAGATATCCATATTTTCATGTATAATATATTTGGAATCACCATCTATTGATATTCGAGAACTAGGCATGCAATGAGTTAAATCAATGTGTTGATTTACTGATTTTTGAGATTTGATGAGTTTGATGATTGTGAGAACAGGGACAGTACACGGAATCCTGGATGAGGACGTTGCCATCCAGGGAGTATCATTTAAAATTCATTATTATTTACATTTGTTGTAAATTATGAATTTCATTATTGTGATTATGGGATTTTGTGTATTGGTATGCTCACACCGTTGGGGGCTGTCTCTGTTGGGGCAGGTGAACAGGTACATCGATGGCTTTGGAGTTGAGCTCGAGCTGTTGATTGGATGTACTCCCAGGATCGTGGTACCAGGGCTTGATGGAGCACGGTATCGTATAGAGTACATATATACACCCGAGGGTTATATAAACATTTATGATGCTCGCATGTGAGCACGGTTATACTTGTATATGGGTTGTATATAAAGGCATGAGCCTTTCTCTCTTTCATTTTATGTTGCATGCAATTAGAGGTAGAATTGCTAAATGATATGAGAGTCATTGGTGTATTATGTGGGTGTTGAAACCCACTTTTGTTGTCATATGTGTGGTGTCTTCCCTGGCTGGGAATTTACTTGGTATTGCTGTATTCTGATGAGTATTATGTTTTCCCTGGCCGGGAATTATGTTATGTATTGTGCTTTTATTTCGGGATAGCTCAATTTACGGGGAGACTCTGCCCAAATTTTTATAAAAGTCCACAATGTAAAAGGTGGCAAAATGGGGATGGTAATGGGCAAACTCTATGAGTCTATTTGTTGGTAGAGATGATCTTATAACGTTGAATATTAAAGGAATTTTGTAAGCATCATCTGAGTTTCCCGATTGATTTGTATAGAAGCATGTGCCACACATAGTGGTTAATACACTAATCAAGGGTTAAGGGCTAGGGGTCCTTACATTAGTGGTATCAGAGCAGTGGTTAGCTCTTTGGGGCTGTTGAAGGCCTGGAACATGCTGATAGGGATGTGTAGCACATATTTATACATGATAGTAGTTAGTGTTGTGTAACACAACTGTTTTGCTTATGTGCATTGTGATATGTGATCATAGTGAAACGATTATATGTCATGACATCTATAGAATCATAATATAACCTGTTGATTATGATTGTGAGTTGTGACACAGGGACAACCAAGTGGAGCATCTTGAAATGCATTGGGATACAGGAAGTACTTTGTACTCATAGTTTATTCATTTACTCATTATAATCATATTGTGGGGGAATATGGATTATCGTATGCTCATGGTTTGTGATTGTTCCTGTAGGGACACTATGACGTGGAAAGGCTAAGGCCATGGTTGAAAGACACGAAACGGTAACCTGCGTTTTATATACATCATGGAATTATGCATTGTGGTTGCATGTGTACATGTAGTGATGATTTTAATGCTTTGCCGCCAAATGTTGAAGCGAGGGGTGGGAGTGCCGCATGTCGCATTTGAGCGAGGTGCATTAAAATACACTCATGATGATGTATGTTGGAATATGGATTATGCTTTGTGATGCAGGTATGGATGAAATACTTGGTGAATATCCCATGAGTCATTGTTATGGATGAGTGATGATTTTAAATGCTTACCGCTATTTATTGTTTTGTGCCGCTAAAATGTGAAGCGAGGGGTGGGAGCGCCGCATGTCACATTGAAGCGTGGTTATCATATGAGGCGAGGAAAGAATATTTGCCGCTAAAATGTGAAGCGAGGGGTGGGAGCGCCGCATGTCCATTTAAGCGAGGTTATTCTACGCCGCCTATATGTTAAGCGAGGGGTGGGAGTACCGCATGTTTTATTTGAGCAAGGGGCATTAAAATACACTACCGTGACAATGACTAGGGATCGGCTATATTGATTGGCGATGGTTCTTGCCGCCAGGTATATTGATAGCGACGGTTCATTCCGCTATATTGATTGGCGATGGTTCTTGCCTCCAGGTATATTGATAGCGACGGTTCATTCCGCTATATTGATTGGCGATGGTTCTTGCCGCCAGATGTATTGATAGCGATGGTTCATTCCGCTATATTGATTGGCGATGGTTCTTGCCGCCAGGTATATTAATAGCGACGGTTCATTCCGCTATATTGATTGGCGATGGTTCTTGCCGCCGGATATATTGATAGCGATGGTTCATTCCGCTATATTGATTGGCGATGGTTCTTGCCGCCAGGTATATTGATAGCGACTGTTCATTCCGCTATATTGATTGGCGATGGTTCTTGCCGCCAGGTATATTGATAGCGATGTCTCATTCCGCTATTCTATTGGCGATGATTTATGTCGCCGGGTGTTCATAGCGATGGTACATTCCGCTACATCTATGGCGATGGTTCATGCCGCCAGATGTCTATAGCGATGTTTTATGTCGCTGACTCTATGACGAGGGATTATGGCCCTGATTTATAGCGACGGATTATGCCGCTATGTACATGACGCTGGATTACGCCACCTACGAGCGATGGGTGCTGATTGCGAACCACTGTTGGATGACTGAGACATGTATGCCGCTATATTGTTAGCAATGAGGTATGGCATATTACTGTTTATTTAGCACTATTGTGGATATCATGTGTTGATTTACTTATGTTGTCATGTGTTTGACGATGTGACTTACTTATGTTGTCATGTGTTTGACGATGAGATTATAGACGTCGTGTATCGACATTTACCGTCACGAGTCGACAATATTATTTCAAAGCCATATGTTGACAGGTACCGTCACGGGATGACAATGACATAGTGGATGTTCTATGTAGACGTGTAGCGTCGTTTTGATGATTAATACATTTATGTTATGTATTAGGTTGTATGGTTTGAGTGTCGATGATGAGCACATGGTAGAGTCTGGGTCACTGGTTGACGAGACCTTTTGCCGAGCAAGTTTGCTCGGTGGAGTATTGGATGTATTGTACCGGTAAATGTACCACACCATGTTATAGAGTTAAATAATTGTCGAGCGATGATACCCTTGGGTATGCTCGTTGGTTTGGCTAGGGCCAAGTGATTGGTGGTAAGAGTAGTCATTGAGGAAACTACTCGCTTGTGTTGTGACGTAGGGTAGACATGGTTGCACCCACCCTGAGGGTGTGGGATAAATCTTATTGGATTGTGATTGCATCATAAGTGAGCAAGGACACCGGGTTGTCCATTGTGCTTGGTATTTTAGAGATATGTTGGGCGATGACCCATTACTCTAACGGTTTGTACGGTATGGCATACCGAGATGGAACTTATGGCTTGTTGGTGGGCTTGATATGAGCCTATGAAGACAGCGCTTTGCTAGCCAGATATCGTGTTAATGATATAGTGTGATTGTTGGAGCCATTATACTACACGTTGGAACCGAGTTTGGTGAATCATATGATGATACGATGAAGACTTTTGGCAGGCCTTTGATTGTCCCTTTGTAGCATGATATTTGAGGCATGTGACACCCCATGAGAACGTTTATACGTATATTGTTTTGAGGGACTTGTCTGGGACAGCTCATAATGTAGGAGTACCAACAAGAGAGTCATCAAGTCGTCGTTGACTCGATTTGTGGAATCCGTGTACTTGGGATGCAATGGGTGTTATTGTATCCAGTTTTTCCGAACGGTGGTTCGAGACTAGTGGATCTCGAGTTCTATAGCACTTCCCTTGTGGGGAAGGAGGTAGTATTATACCTATTTGGGAATCTTTGAAAGATTCGGTAAGTTGGTACGTGTGGTGTTGATTTTGGGAATCACGCCGTGTTGTTGATCGTCGATTATCAGCCTCCTCTGGATGGGAATCACTCAGAATTGACAGTTGTGTTTGGGGTTAGGGGTATGTTGTAGATACCCGAGCCAAGTGCATTGAGTATGCATGTGATGTCCGTGCTTAGGCAGGTATACCGGTGAGTATACGGATGCCAATTTTTGATTTCCTTTTTGACAAGCATAGAGTTATGCTATTTTTGGATGGTTAAATCTCTGATGAGAGATATGGAACACCTTGAGATTGGGAATCTCCATGGCACGATGATTATGAGGGATAATCGTGAAGTTAGTTGACTTCCCTTGAGGAGGGATTATCTTGTGTGGGTTAAGGTATTTCCTTATTGGTGTTTTCCTCCGAGTTATGCGATAGCCTTCCCAAGTTTGAATTGTTAAATCCTAGGATTATCAAGGGATGGCAGGAATTCGAATTTATTGGGTGTCGCTGTCGACACAAGCGTTTAGGATGCAATGGATTTATTGCATGTCCTTTCAGAATTTGAACTTTGTGGAGTCTCGATGGTTTATTTATGATCAGGATGTGATCCTTGGATTATCCGGAGGTGGACATCTTGTGAGATGTCTTTTGTGTGAATCTGTGGCCGTGAGTTGCCCAAATTGAGTTGCTATGATGCGACTGCTCATTCGATGGAGGAGGTTTGGAAGTGGAGACCAGGTTTGGTATGTGTACATCGTGGTATACTAATGTTTCCCCCGTAACGATGTATGTTAGACATCGTGAGTCATGATAGAGATGTCTTTGAATGATATCTACGATGGAATCGGGAGCAATTCGAATCCTTGCAGTTTCAGTTGACTAACTGCTTTTGGACTGTTAGCGTTGAGTTGTGCTGACGCTCTTTGACGTTATGATGGATTTGGAAGTCTATTCCACTCCAGAGTTTGACACGAGGTCAACGTTCTCACGGTTGAGGTGTCATTCAGGATGCGTTCTTACTAGTTGTATTAGAACTAAGGATGACTGTCCGATCTACAGTCGTATGTATTGGTTGTTTTGCAGTCATGAGGGACTGACTTTTGGGATGAACCGCATCGAGGTATGTTTTGCCTCTTGGGTGATATGTTGGTTTTGGAATGTCGCTCTGTTTCAGAGTTTGATGTGAGGTAAGTATCCTCGCGTTTATTAAGACGATTCTGATATGGTCAAGAATCGAGGTTATGGCTTCATGTTGTTGTTGTTGCGTAGCCTGGGTGTTATGTGATACACCGATGCTAATTTCGAGGACGAAATTCTTTTAGTGGGGGATATTGTGATGACCAGAGATTATAGATGTTAATCCCGGAGTGTTAATAACCCATAAAGTTGTTTTACGTGGCGATTTGGAGTTTAATCGCGGTGTTGGGCCTTCTGGGCTCGTTTATTTGAGTAGTTGGGATCGTTGGATTCCGAGGTTGAGATTGTATTCTCATTTGGGTGAAAAACCTAAGAGTTGGGTTTTTAGTGTGACTCGGGATCTCGGGTGCTTGTGTGAGCACCGGTAGGGGGTTTTGGAGTTAGAGAGAGAATTTTTGAAAACAGATGATTTTTAATGAATCATGATGTATTTGTGGGGCTATTAGTATTTCGGGGTATTTTTGCTATAAATACCAGTTGAACCCGAGATTTTAATTATCGGAACCATTTTTCCCCACTTTTCCCGTCACTCTCTCTCTCCCCCGCGTACGCCATTCCCGATCCCCTTTGAACCCCGCCGCTTCCAGGCGTGCGCCCGCCGCCGTCCGGCCGCCGTTCGGCGCGTCCGACCCGCCGCCAGCTTCGTCTCTTCCAGGCGCTCCTCCCCATACCAACAATTCGAAGTTTGGTCGCGATTTGAGCTCGGATTTCTGCAGAAAGCGCTAGGGTTCGAAACTGGATTCTGTCCGATTTTGGGGCTCGATTTTGGTACAATTTTGGGGCTTTCTTTCAGGTGTTATTGGGGCGTTTTGGTGCTTAGTTTGGGTCGAAAATTTCTTGCTTTGTGGTTCAAATAAATTGGTTGCCAATTGATTCGATTTTCATGCTGTTTGAATGAGTTAGGGTTCGAATTTTTGGGGGTTTTGGCTTGGGGATAATGATTCTTGTTGTTAATCAATTAATTCATGTTTAGATGAATTATGGTGTTAATTGGGTTCGATTTGTGTTGTGAGGGTTCGAAAATTTGTGGGGTATTCTTGAGCAATTTTCGATATTATCTCCTTCGATTTCCCTCCCTGTTTATGCCCTGCCCCGGGTCTTTTAAATGGTAAATTGTCGTGGGTTGACAATAATTTTCTATATAAGGGATATAGGTGTGCTTGAGCATGGGTTGCATGTTCGTAATTAATTGTGAATTATTTATCGTGTTAGCACATCGTTCCTCGGGGCATGGGACTCGAGCAAGGTTTGGCTCGGACTTCAGAGATTTAAGGTACGTGCGACGTACGAGCATTACTTTATATGAGAGCATTTGTGAAATGCATAATGTATCTTGATTGCATTGATGGTTGTGCGTATGGTCATATATATGTGTTGATAGAGTTATGGAATGACCCAATCTTGACATCGCCGCCACAAGCGTGCATGATACTAGAGTAGTATGACCTTATAAGATATATGAGGTACTGGGTTTATATGACTATTGTAGGGCATTTGAGATGCCTGAGAATGATCGTGGGATCATGTATTCATTATAAGACATGTGAGATGTCTAAGTATAATGGAGAATTGGTAAATTAAATGCTAGGCATTTTGAGCTATCTGTGATTGATAGCGAGGTTGAAAAATCAATATTTGATATTGAGATATCCATATTTGCATGTATAATATATTTGGAATCACCATCTATTGATATTCGAGAACTAGGCATGCAATGAGTTAAATCAATGTGTTGATTTACTGATTTTTGAGATTTGATGAGTTTGATGATTGTGAGAACAGGGACAGTACACGGAATCCCGGATGAGGACGTTGCCATCCAGGGAGTATCATTTAAAATTCATTAGTATTTACTTTTGTTGTAAATTATGAATTTCATTATTGTGATTATGGGATTTTGTGTATTGGTATGCTCTCCCCGTTGGGGGCTGTCTCTGTTGGGGCAGGTGAACAGGTACATCGATGGCTTTGGAGTTGAGCTCGAGCTGTTGATTGGATGTACTCCCAGGATCGTAGTACCAGGGCTTGATGGAGCACGGTATCGTATAGAGTACATATATACACCCGAGGGTTATATACACATTTATGATGCTCGCATGTGAGCACGGTTATACTTGTATATGGGTTGTATATAAAGGCATGAGCCTTTCTCTCTTTCATTTTATGTTGCATGCAATTAGAGGTAGAATTGCTAAATGATATGAGAGTCATTGGTGTATTATGTGGATGTTGAAACCCACTTTTGTTGTCATATGTGTGGTGTCTTCCTTGGCTGGGAATTTACTTGGTATTGCTGTATTCTGATGAGTATTATGTTTTCCCTGGCCGGGAATTATGTTATGTGTTGTGCTTTTATTTCGGGATAGCTCAATTTACGGGGAGACTCTGCCCAAATTTTTATAAAAGTCCACAATGTAAAAAGTGGCAAAATGGGGATGGTAATGGGCAAACTCTATGAGTCTATTTGTTGGTAGAGATGATCTTATAACGTTGAATATTAAAGGAATTTTGTAAGCATCATCTGAGTTTCCCGATTGATTTGTATAGAAGCATGTGCCACACATAGTGGTTAATACACTAATCAAGGGTTAAGGGCTAGGGGTCCTTACAAATCCAATCACAAATCGATATACAAAATCATAATGCAATAATTTAGATTATTCAAAACTCATAAAATATACTCCCTGTACAATTCCGAATTTGTATAGCTTCCATATGCTGTTCCTGTTTCAAACTCACGCACCTTCATAATGTCGAGTTTAGTATTATCACTGAAAATGTGATACTCAACAACGCTTATGAATTCAATACAATGACAATATATTATTTATGCTCAAACATAAATAGTTCAACATCAATGTAAACCTGGTTATCCCAATGTAAACCTGGTTATCCCACTATCTCATTCTCGATACTTTCTCATATCGCTCATGCCCACGACATCACTACTCAACAAGTAAAATCGGATCACGTACTACTACGTGTCCCCCATAACTCGTATATGAAACTCAATTATTAAAGTCAAATACTTACCTGAACCATCATATTCAAAATTGCATGTATACATGAATGTATAGATACTAGATATACCTGCTCGTACGTCACCACGTACCTTATAGTAGACAACATGAACAAGCTATCATCAACGTCCTAAGTCTCCTGTAGAGTCTATATCGAATATCAATTAAATATTAGCTCTAAATCCAAGCAATGAATATCCATCAATAGTTCTTACTTTCATTTCCATATCACAAATCAATAACTCAATATTATGAATCAAGTCATAATCAATACTTTGATACACACATCCTCACATGAATCATGATATTTCATCGGTAATGCAAAACCCCATCATCTCCCACCATCCAGTACATCACACACATGATGCGGGATACACACACCCATACTTGCAAGGTCACGCCCAACTCACATAGCAGTTCACTAGACGCACCAGTTCAATAGAGGGAAGGGAAGTGCAAGGGTGCATGCATAATAATATCCAACTAGTGTCTAACTAAAACAATCCAATTAAGCCAATTAACATGTTCTAAACATTCAAACCCACACCGAGGTAATTCAAACCAAGACATGAAAGAAAGGATCCATTTAGATACAAGATTATACTCTTTTAAATCTAATTCCCTTAAACCCAACATAAAGTCATTTATTGATTAAATTCAACTTTAACAATTTAAAGATGCATTGGATTCCAAAATTCTTGATTTAGTACGATTAAGATTTGAAACTCAATAAAGTGACATAAATCATTAATACATGCTATGCTATCCATTTGAGCATAAATATCACCATAACTCTATTCCATGTTATAATACATACTAGCATGCATCTAACCCATTTATTTACACACTACACATGCTTGCAATTGAACACATCCCATACCCTAGCCCAACATCCACCAAATATCACAATGGCTACAAGCAATAAAAGTTAGTCATTTTCACCCCACTAACAAGACTTAGACCCACACTTGAATCTCATTTAATCCTATTAACAAACACATTCCATGCATGATTTTAATCTTCATCTTTTAACCAATAATAATACTAAGCCAAGACATATTCCACAATTTATTTTCAACAATTTAACCATTCAATAAAGTGAGCCCCAATCAACTTCCAACAATCAAAAACATTCCTCATGCTATCCCATTCCCAAATACAATACTTCAATACATGAAGGAATACATACATAAACACCATCTTCACACACAATCACATGCTGGACACACACACACACGCAGAAACACACTCACGCACACACACTGCTGCACACACGAACACACACTAGCAAACCCTTCCAAAATGCTAGCAAAATTGAACCAAAGCTTCATCAAAAATCGAGGGATTTCAGGGGAAAAACGATTGAAGGATGAGGAGGATTACCCACAAAATTATTGGAAGAAAATCGTCCCAAAATCGGACGAATTTGGAAATTTTAACCGCTGCGCTTCCTTGCAAGATCCGGACGCAATCCGCGACGAAACTTCATGTTCTTGGTATGGAAAGATGCGCCTGGAAGAGACGAAAACGATGGTGGTTCGGACGCGCCGGAAGAAGGTCTGACGGCGGCGGGCGCGCGGCTTTTAGCGGCGAGGGTCAGACATCGCGCGGGAGGATAGAAAAGAGGGGAGAACGATTGGGATTTATACACACTCCAAATGTATTTCCAATCCAGTTATGTACATCGGAGTGTACATCGGAGTGTCACCGGTGCACTGATAAACATTTTAATATAAATGTATTTCCAATCCAGTTATGTACATCGGAGTGTCACCGGTGCACTGATAAATTAAATATAGACAACGATTGGGATTTATACACACTCCAAAAACCCAAAACTTAAATTCTTCATTTTAATTAACTTATCTCTAAAATATTATCGGAGTATATTTTACAATCTCAAAATATTTTATGATTCGATTAACTTGCCAGTTGACCTTCACTTGGTCAATTCCACTTCTAATTAATTAATTCTAAAATTAATTATCAATAAAATCCAAATCATATTTAGTCCAACAAATGATTATTAATAAATCTGGACATCACACAAGTAGAAGTTTCGAATCGAGAGTTGAAGAGGATTTTAGAAAAGACAGTGACTCTAAGCCGAAAGGATTGGTCCTTACGCTTAGATGATGCACTATGGGCTTATAGAACTGCCTTTAAGACTCATATTGGCACATCACCCTATAAATTGGTATTTGGTAAGGCATGTCACCTTCCTGTTGAACTTGAGCATAAAGCATATTGGGCTATTAATGGTTAAACTTTGACTGTCATGTTGCAGGTGAGAAGCGTCTTCTACAATTGAATGAGATGTAAGAATTTAGAAATCAGGCATATGAGAATGCCAAGATTTACAAAGAGAAAACCAAGAAGTGGCATGATTCTCATATACAAAAGAGGGACTTCAAGGTAGGAGATGTCGTACTCTTGTTCAACTCCAGACTGCGACTCTTTCCAGGCAAACTACGTTCTCGTTGGTCCGGGCCATTCACCATTTCAAACATCTACCCCTCTGGAGCAATTGAAGTTACCGAACCCAGCAGAGGAACATTTACAGTGAATGGGCAGCGCTTAAAGCATTATCACATGAGCAATGAAGTCCAAATAGTTACCTCTATAGTTTATCTTGACAACTGAGAGAGAGGAGATGACAGTCCATCTTGGGACTATAAATCAAGAACTCTTTCTTATTCCCTTTGTTTCTTGTTCTTTTTCTTTAATTTAGTTTAATTGATCTTTGTTATTTTGTTTCTTTTGTTTTTATCAAGAATCCGTGTGTGCTGTGCCGTCACTACCCAGTTCCCCCTCCGGAGCATGATGAGGACGACGATCAGTGACGATCGTCGTCATGGTATGTGTTTTTGCATTTACGCTTATTTGTCTTGTACATTGAGGGCAATGCACATATTAAGTTTGGGGGGGTTTGTGTTTTTGTATATATTTTGTTTTTGCATTTCTGCTACTTGTCTTGTTTCGTTTCCTTGCATGACTGCACATTTCTGAGACTAATTCATCCTTGAGCTCTATCAACAAAAAAAAAGTTTTTTTTTTAGAAAATGAGTCAATACTTGAGAAATGATGAGTTAGATTTGCAACGGTAATTCATGATGAAATTAATCCCCATCTAGATAGGAGTCATGAAAATGTTTAACTTGTTTGTATATATCCTTTGTTGAGCTTATGTCAAAATTGAGGAATAACTTGAGCACGTTTTGAGTCATGATTGAGTGAAGTATGTATTGAATAAAGTGAAAACTTGTGTTAACTATGATTAGTCTTTAGCATCTTAGAAAACTATACAATCTATTTGAAAGCACTTTGAGGCGAAATTTTATAATTAGGAACTTGACTTGGAGATGATTTAGACGATCTTTGGACCGTTGGTGCCTTTCAAGCTTACCTTGTGTACATCATTCCCTAGTGTCCTCTCTTGAGCCTTATTGAAAAAAGAATGGTATATGCATTGCGTATAATTAGACCCCCATTCGACATTTTTTTGGCTAACCCATTATACCGACCTTGGATTAAGCCTAAATGAAAATTTTTATCCGTCCCCAAGAGAATATAATGAATCTCATTCATTGCACTGAATTGCTATATGTAGATAAGTTCATTGTAAAACAAAATGAACAAAAGAATGAGCAATAAGAAAAGATGTAGAGAAAAGCCTTGAAAAAATGAAAACATTCAAATAAGACCCAAAGTGGCCAAGGCTAGAAAAAGTTGAAGAGAAGCTCAATGTTGTGCGAACAAGTTTGAACAGATTCTTTTATACTCTCTTCTTTGCATTCATCCTACCTTTTCTTTGGACCCGACACCAAAAGGCCTAACGCTATAAGCTTTTTAAGACCTTCTGATCCAAGTCTAGGGAATAATTACATTAGTGGAGAAGTGCTGGATAGTAGATTTGTAGAGTATTTTAAAGTAATCTTGAGTTTGAGTTTTTATGGCATAGTTTGATCTTAAAAGATATGTATATAACTCATGTTTGACAATAGCACACACGCACGTTCTGATGTTGCGATGTATTGTTTAGCTTAGGAGAAAATGCTTCCTGTTGAACTTTGAATGATTCTTATTGATGTATAAGTGGGATTGCTGAGTTTTTACACTGGGTTGTAAAGAAGATTCTTTCAAAGTATTAAGTTTGACTCTACTTTTTGAGCTTTTTGCTTGCTCGAGGACGATCAAGTCTAAGTTTGGGGGAGTTGATAGGCTTAGATTTTAAGTGTTTTTAGCTGTAATTTCTTATCATTTTTAGTACTTTTTCCTGGATGAAATTACGCTTTTTGGTGTTTATTTGCTTGTTTCAGGAAAATAGGTCGAAAATGGAAGAAATGAGCTAAAATGAAGAAAAAAGGTGAAATCAAGGCGAAAAGAGAAGAAATAGATTTTTTTCAGAATTTCGATCGATCGAGGCAGAGACTTCAGCAACAAATTTTGAGAATTGTCGATCGATCGGAAAAATATCTCGATCGATCGAGCGAAGCAGTGAGTTGAAAAGGCTGAAGTGAACAGTGCACCGATCGATCGAGAAATATTTTCGATCGATCGAGACGCGAGTTTTTGAAAATCTTATCTTCCAAATATAACTTGATTTTCGGTGGTTTAAAGGAGGGATCTCTTCCAGATCATAATATATCATATCAGACTCGATTTCCACCACCAAGGAACCCTAGCCGCCGCCTAGAAGAGCCGAGAGGAAGCCATCTTCTTCCTTCTTCATCAAAGCTTAAGCGTACCATTTCCGGAGTGCAAGGAAGGAGCAAGAGAAGAAATCACGGTGCAACGCACGGATTCGTTCCAGCCGTTTATCGTATTTCTAAAATTTGATTTATTTAATTTTCATTTTCATTTGATATTTTTGAGGTCGAGAGACAATTAAACTTCTTATGTAATTGATTTGAATTGAATCTAGTTTATTTTATTGAGTTTTAGTGAAATTGTGTTTCATTTATTGATTCGTTCGTGTTTGAGTGGATTGAGTTCTTATGTTCATGAATTAAACGCTTATTAAGATCAAAGCCTAGCTAACTTTGGTTGAAATCTGTGAGTTATAACCGAGATCGAGAGATAACGTTATAATACGCTACATTAATTCATGATGTATGTTAAGATTGAGATCGAGAGATGAAATCGCATACGTGAGCACTTTGAATCGAGAGATTTAGAGTAACGAGGTTTTGAAGATTTATGCAATATTGAATTAGTAAATAGGTGCACGAGAGTGACTTGTTCAAATTTGATATTAGTTTCTTTACAGGTCGAGAGAGTGTATTGAATATCATTGAAAACCTTTCACCTTAAGAATCAATTGTTTGGTAATTGCTTATTCAAACGAATCTTTGAAGATAACACAGTTGAACGAAGAGCGAGATAAATTTCCCGAGCGAATTACCTTTGCATATCCGGAACCAGATTCATTTCATTTTATTCTCGTGTTTTAGTTGTAATTTTTGCATTAGTTAGTCTACCCCCATTTTAATCGTAGGCTAAATATAATTTTTCTAATTTTATTTGGTACTTATACATTAGTCCCTGTGGATTCAACAACCCTTACTTTCATTTGACTATACTAAGGCTTGACAACCGTGCACTTGCGGTAGAATCGCTTCACACTACACTTTGGAATTTTCTGTTTAAAAATAAAGCGGTCATATAAAGTACGAGCATATCTTTTTATATTATTGCAACTGTGAAATGCATGATGTATTGTTAATGCAATAAATTGGTAAGTATTACAATTTGAATGGTGCCGTTGTGGAGCGAGCAACAGTTGAGATGTTGTCGCTATGGAGCAAACATCGGTTATGATGCCGCCACTATTGGGCGTGCGACGTAACAAAAATGTGGAATTAGTTGTTAGATATATGGAATATCTGTAATCATTGTTTAATGATTGGATTTTATTAATTATGTAATTTGTCAATTAGTGAACGGATTTAGTTAATCAATGAAATGATTAACTGGTTTTGGGAATTTGATGGTTTCGATTATTTTGAGAACAGGAACGGTACATGGGATCCGTATGAGGATGACATTATTCAGGGAGTGTCTTTAAATTCACTGTTTTACATTCTGTAAATTATGTAACGTGATATTGTGATAATTGGATTGGTGGTATTGATATGCTCACCCCGTGTGGGACTGTCTCTGTTGGGGCAGGTGGAACATGTACATCGGTAGCTCTAGAGTTGAGATCGAGCTATGGATTGGAGGTACTTCCAGGATCGAGGTACCGATGCCGGTATTGAGTAGGGAATTTTATACATTATATACACATACATTCATTCGATGCTCGTATGTGAGCACTTCTATATGTGTATATGGTTTGTATAAAGGGCATGGGCCTTTCTCTTTTCATTTATGGGTTGTATGCAATTATTTAATGAATTGCTAAATGAATTGGGAACATGTTAGTGTATTATAAGATGCATACTTAAGGGTTGAGTGGTATGGGGGATTTGAACATTATATGGAATAATGTAAGGAATTTTATTGTTGGTATATTATGCTATTATTGCATGTGTAAACTGCACATACCTGCATCGCGATGGTATGACAGCGGCGCCACTACTCCTCGTTTTATCATGACAGCGGAAATACCCTCGCTTCGACATATTAGCGGCATAATATCTCTCGCAATAGTAATATTATAACGGAATTATCCTTCGCTTCGACATATTTGCGGCAAATATTCTTCATCGCTATAATATGATAGCGGCAAGTATTCAAATAGCTACGCCATGTATACAACCGCAATGTATAATCCATATTCCAATAAAGGTCACTATGAGTGTATTTTAATGCACCTCGCTTCAAATGTGACATGCAGAGTTTACCATCGCTTCAACATTTAGCGGCAAAGCATTAAACTCATCACTCCAATATGCAACCGTAATGCATAATCCATGTCCCATATGACCCTGCAACCACCATGGTTAGCTACAACATATTCCAATTATGAACACATATCATAAACGCACATAAGCAATATAGTTGTGCCACACAACACTAACTACCATCGTGCATAAGTATGTGCTTCCTATTCTCATTAACATGTTCCTAGGCCCTCAACAGCCCCAAAGAGCAACCTGGCACTGATACCACTAATGTAAGGACCCCCGTGCACTTAACCCGTTATTAGTGTATTAATCCATGCCATTAGTGCATACAATCATATTATAATTGGATGGAAACCACATGCAAGCATAGCATCATATACCATCTATAAAATTTATTGCATTAGAACCCCATAATATTCAACTTCCCCAACCAAAACCACTTACATAGTATGCACCCTAATAATACACTAACTTACTCTCAGTTCATTTAGCAATTTCGTATTCAACTGCATGCAGACAATAAATGAAGAGAGAAAAGCCATGCCCATTTATACATTCCTTATGCACGTAAAAACGTGCTCACATGAGAGCACCCAATGAATAAGCGTGTATCTAAGGTATAAGATACTCTACCAAATACCATTACTGGTACTTCAATCCTGGAAGCACCTCCCATGCACAGCTCGATCTAAACTCTGGATCTATGTACTTATTCAACCAGCTCTGGTTCTTCAGTCCTGGAAGTACCTCAAATCAACAGCCCGAGCTCAACTCCAAAGCTACTGCTGCACCTGTATCACCTGCCCCAACAGAGACAGCCCCCACACGGGGTGAGTATACCAATACCACCAATCCAATAATCGTAATATTACAGTTCATAGTTTACATAATTTAAATGTCATGAATTTAAATGATACTCCCTGAATGGTATCATCCTCATCCGAGATCCCCAGTATTGTCCCTGTTCTCAAAATAACCAAACTCATCAAATTCTGTCATACCAGTTCCATAATCAAATATGGTTAAATCATTAAATAAAGCACCGTAGATATCATATATATCTAACCAATGATTCCATGTTTCTATTTCATTGCTCGCACCACAATAGCGGCATTTTAACCCCACGCTTGCTCAACAGCAGCGGCATCATAATCGATGGTCGCTCAATGGCGACAACATCCCAATCATTGTTCGCTCAAAAGCGGCACCATATAATTTCCAATATATATATATATATATCCACTTATAGCAATTACCATAAACCATGCATTTCAATATCCGTTTATTGCTAATACCATATACCATGCATTTCCATATACATTTATTGCAACATAGCGTACCATGCTCTCAACAATTGCAATTATAATATAGGGCTATGCTCGTACGTCATACGTACCTTATACTTTCGTAGTTCGAGTCCAATCTTGCCTGAGACCCACGACCCGATGAATTATGTGCTAACACATAAATAACTCACAATCAAACATAGACATGCAATCACGGGCCCAAGCACGTTCACAACTTCCAACCCTATCGTCAATCCCTGACGATTACCAATATAAAAGCCCCCCACCGGCTAAGCATGCATAATACCAAAAATATTCCATTTTATAAGTTTAAATGATAGCCAAAAACTCAACCGAGAATTCCGTTTTATCAAACTTTGGCTCCAACCAATTCATTTTAAAAGTATAGCATTCCCATTGGAATGTGGACATCGCCCTGAAAATCAGCTAATTAAACCTCGATTCCAAAATCCCGACATTTTCCAAAATTTTCGAAAAAAACACCAACCTTCGAGCGGCGATCGATCGCCAATTTATCGCGATCAATCGCCCCTAACCAGTGGCCAACCAGTGCCTCATCGCGATCGATCGCGAGTCTCCGCGATCGATCGCCAACCCACTCGCGATAGATCACCGAGACCTTGCCATCGATCGCCAGTACTGTTTATCTTCACCAAATTCCAGCTGCTCGTCGCGATAGATCGGCACTCCTCGGTGATCGATCGCGACCTACGATTTTTCGAAAAACTCGAGTTTCCATGGTGTTTTGACACCCAAACTCAAAACCAACACCCCATACACCATCAACACCTCAAATACACCATTTAAAACCAATAAAAACTCTAAAAACTTAACTTTGGATTTTTAACCAAAAATCCCTAAATCCAAAACCTTAAACAAACTCTACCATACTACTACCAAATCGAAGACAATGACGAGGGGAAGATTAATACCTGATTATCTTCGAGAAATCCGGCTCCCGAGCCAAGCTACCAACGATTCTTCCTCCAAGGGAGAAAAGAGGGAAATGGGGGAAGGGTTGGGCGCACAGAGAGAGAGAGGAGAGAGAGAGGGAATCCGTGCAATGACGGAATATCGAGTCTACTTGGTAGTTTAGCGATGGTGCATTCCGTTGATTCCATGGCGATGGTTCTTACCGCCGATTGTATATATAGCGACGTCTCATTCCGCTATTCTGTGGATGGTGAGTATATCAATTTGTGTATTGATATGAAATCATATTTTGTGGAGTATTTATGTTGAGAGCAGGGACAATTTAAAGGATCAAGTGTGGATCAACTGTGTACAGTAAGTGATATTACATCTTATTGTCTTAAGAATATATATTCATTGTTATTATAGATATTATGTATGCCAGCGTTGGCGATGAGTATTATGTACCGCCGTAGGGCGATGAAGATTAATATATTGCTATTGTGTTAGCAATAAATATTGTTGTACCGCTATTGTGTTAGCGATGATTATTAATGATGCTTTGAGTGCAGATGTCAATAGAAGTTGTGCTATATACAGTTATGTTATTGTTCCTTGGGTACATGTGATTTAGGCCCAAGAAGATATTGGATCGATCCAGGAGGACGAAATATCGAGGTAAACCGTTTCAGTTGGTTAAACATATTGATATATGTTGATTCGAGTTATTTTGTTGAATTATATTGATTTTGAAATCATGTACATGTAGAAAAGTTGATAATGGAATTGAAGTGAAACCTAGATGTGTCATAATCATATTTTTGTTGCGGTAACGAGGCAAGAAGGAGTGTAACCTATGTGATAACACTCTCATATCTACGGTGTGTAGTGATGAGATATTGAAAATAGATGTTAATCATTTTGTGATGATAATTATTGCTGTGAAAGCATGCTAGTTTTGTATGTGGTAGGATTAATAATTGATTAATCACCTATTATGTTGAATGGAATACAATCAGATAGACATGAGTTTAACGAGTGTGTCACGGGATGACATGAGCATGTCACGGGATGACGTGTAATTACTACGAATGTCGTGTGTGGACATGTGTTCATTGTGAATATTCATGATTAATGAATTTTTATGTCCGAGGATGAGTTAAAGATTGATATAAATTGCGTCATTGAAGCATGCAATTGATTCTTATGTTAAATTTCAATCACCCTATGTGATAGTGTGCAGTACCATGTTGTGTATAGAACTGCGAGAAACTTCTGATGCAGGGAATTAATGTTTGATGACAGAAACATTATGAATATCAAAATGCGTAATGACAAGGTACGTGTTATCTTATGAGTATTTGAGAAATACTAACGAGTTTATTTTGTACTTGCCCTATGACAGATAATAGTTGGGTAATGTAATGTGGAAATGTTGATACTTAAGAGTATGTGAGTGCTGCGATGAACATGATATTATGATGCCATTGTATATCGTAGATGATTCCATCTACAAAGGTATGACGCGAATTATTCCATACTGATGTCGATGCTTTATGTTAGATGGAGTATAATCGTGACGTAGGAATATTGGTGTTAAGCCATCTATCATGATTTGATACTGATGGTCTGTGGCGGTTGGTGTGTATAATGTATATATACGTGTGTGAGAATGACTAATGCGTTTTCTAGTCATTACCTTGTACCAGATAATAGCCAAGAGATGATATATGAAAGATTGATGCGTAAAGGCTCAAGAGTACCGTTACTTCATACGGACGATGGTGATGATGTTCGTATAAGTTGCATACATTTGAAACGACACAGGTATGAAGTTAATTACGATAAATGTTGGTGTATTGTCATATATTCTTAAATATACATGAAAGCATGGATTGCATGATTTAGCGAGATTATATGATGGGCACTGTGATGAAAGTATATGACGGGAAATAAGATTGTGCAATGGAATTGTGTCAATGAAAGTACACAGGTAGTGAGATATGACAAAGAAGCTTGACGGTTAAACACTTCTTGCGATCATTGGTGCAATGGGGCACATGTGTGAGCCATAATGATTCCGATGACTGTCGCCCTATGGATGGTAAAGTCACTATCTTGAGCTATATACGGTACGTAAATTTTATAGTTGGCTTTTATGGTAAGCATGCTTTTAAATTTTGAGGACGAAATTTTATATGTTGGGGAGAATTGTGATGTCCAGATTTATTATAATCATTTGTTGGACTAAATATGATTTAGATTTTATTGATAATTAATTTTTGAATCAATTAATTAGAAGTGGAATTGACCAAGTGAAGGTCAACTGACAAGTTAATCGGATCATAAAATATTTTGAGATTGTAAAATATACTCCGATAATATTTTAAGATAAGTTAATTAAAATGAAGAATTTAAGTTTTGGGTTTTTGGAGTGTGTATAAATCCCGATTGGTAGTTATAAATTTCATTTATCAGTACACCGGTGACACTCCGATGTACATAACTGGATTGGAAATACAATGATATTAAAATGTTTTCAGCCTATTTTTCATGCACTAAAAGTGTGAAAACGCACACATCAGATCCGAAATTTCTCCCCTCTTTTCTCTCCTCCCGCGCGATGTCTGACCCTCGCCGCTAAAAGCCGCGCGCCCGCCGCCGTCGGACCTCCTTCCGGCGCGTCCAAACCACCATCGTCTTCGTCTCTTCCAGGCGCATCTTTCCATACAAAGAACATGAAGTTTCGTCGCGGATTGCGTCCGGATCTTGCAAGGAAGCGCAGCGGTTAAAATTTCCAAATTCGTCCGATTTTGGGACGGTTTTCTTCCAATAATTTTGTGGGTATTCCTCCTCATCCTTCAATCGTTTTTCCCCTGAAATCCCGCAATTTTTGATGAAGCTTTAGTTCGATTTTGCTAGCATTTTGGAAGGGTTTGCTAGTGTGTGTTCGTGTGTGTGCGTGAGTGTGTTTCTGCGTGTGTGTGTGTGTGTCCAGCATGTGATTGTGTGTGAAGATGGTGTTTATGTATGTATTCCTTCATGTATTGAAGTATTGTAATTGGGAATGGGATAGCATGAGGAATGTTTTGATTGTTGGAAGTTAATTGGGGCTCACTTTATTGAATGGTTAATTGTTAAAATAAATTGTGGAATATGCCTTGGCTTAGTATTATTATTGGTTAAAAGATGAAGATTAAAATCATGCATGGAATGTGTTTGTTAATAGGCTGAAATGAGATTCAAGTGTGGGTCTAAGTCTTGTTAGTGGGTGAAAATGACTAACTTTTATGGCTTGTAGCCATTGTGATATTTGGTTGATGTTGGGCTATGGTATGAGATGTGTTACAATTGGAAGCATGTGTAGTGTGTAAATAAATGGGTTAGATGCATGCTAGTATGTATTATAACATGGAATAGAGTTATGGTGATATTTATGCTCAAATGGATAGCATAGCATGTATTAATGATTTATGTCACTTTATTGAGTGTCAAATCTTAATAGTTCTAAATCAAGAATTTTGGAATCCAATGCATCTTTAAATTGTTAAGTTGAATTTAATCAATAAATGACTTTATGTTGGGATTAAGGGAATTAGATTTAAAAGGATAGAATCTTGTATCTACATGGATTCTTTCTTTCATGTCTTGGTTTGAATCACCTCGGTGTGGGTTTGAATGTTTGGAACATGTTAATTGGCTTAATTGGATTATTTTAGTTAGACACTAGTTGGATATTATTATGCATACACCCTTGCACTTCCTTTCCCTCTGTTGAACTGGTGTGTCTAGTGAACTACTATGTGAGTTGGGCGTGATCTTGCACGTATGGGTGTGTGTATCCTGCATCATGTGTGTGATGTAGCGGATGATGGGAGAAAATGGGGTTTTGCATCACCAATGATATATCATGATTAATGTGAGGATGTGTGCATCCAAAGTATTGATTATGATTTGATTCATAATATTGAGTTATTGATTTGTGATATGGAAATGAAAGTAAGAACTATTTGGTGGATGTTCATTGCTTGGATTATGAGCTAATATTGAATTGATATTCGATATAGACTCTACAGGAGACTTCGGACGTTGATGATAGCTTGTTCATGTTTTCTACTATAAGGTACGCCGTGACGTACGAGCAGGTATATCTAGTATCTATACATTCATGTATACATGCAATTTTGAATATGATGTTTCAGGTAAGTGTTTGACTTTAATAATTGAGTTTCATATACGAGTTATGGGGGACACGTAGTGGCACGTGATCCGATTATACTTGTTGAGTAGTGATGCCGTGGGCATGAGCGATATGAGAAAGTATCGAGAATGAGATGGTGGGATAACCAGGTTTACATTGGGATAACCAGGTTTACATTGATATTGAACTATTTATGTTTGAGCATAAATAATATATTGTCGTTGTATTGAATTCATAAGCGTTGTTGAGTATCACATTTTCAGTGATAATACTAAACTTGACATTATGACGGTGCGTGAGTTTGAAACAGGAATAGTGTGTGGAAGCTATACAAATTCGGAATTGTACAGTGAGTATATTTTATGAGTTTTGCATAATCTAAATTATTGCATTATGATTTTGTATGCTGATTTGTGATTGAATATTGAGTGGGAGTGTGCTCACCCTGTGTGGGGGCTGTTTCTGTTGAAACAGGTACAATAGGTACGATGCGGCCTTGGAGTGCTAGGCTCGAACCTTGTTGGATGATGCTTCCAGAAGTGTAGTATGAGATTGAGCCGATATACGAGGTTGAGCAGTTGGTATATATACTAATTATGCATCCGGATGAATATCCGTTATTCGTTGCTCTTCTGTGAGCACTTGTATCTGTATATGGACTGTATAAGGGTGTTGAAACCCACTTTTGTTGTCTTATTAGTGTGGTGTCTTCCCTGGATGGGAATTTACTTAGTGTTTCTGAAAATAGTTTAGTATTGTGTTGTCCCTGGTCGGGAGTTATGTTATGTGATGTGTTTTTATTCCGGATAGCTCAGTTTATGGGGAGACTCTACCCAAATTTTTATAAAATAACCCTCAATGTAAAAAATGGTGTAATGGGTATGGTATTGGGCGAAATCTTTGAGACTATTTGTTGGTAGAGATGAACATATAATGTTGAACATTATTTATGTAATGGGATTATGGGAAACATGTAATGATTCTTTTTAAAGAATGAAAAGAAAAATGAAAAATTTATACACATACGACGTCATAAATGAACTAATGACGAGTTTAAGTGTTGGGGCCTTAGAGTTGTATGATAGGGTGATCACTTATGGCCGTACTTGTTTTGATGACGCCCTTGCACGGGCCGAGTTGGCAGAATTGGGAGTGGGTGCATATCCGACTGTAGCACCACCCCCAGCACCACCACAAAGATCGACCCCTGAAAACTTGAAACCAAGGGGCGATCATTTTAAGCCAAGGGGGAACTCATCATCTTCCAGATTCAGTGGTAGATGGTCGGATGCTCGTGGAAGGGGAAATCGTGGAAGTGATGCCCCGCCTCATAGGGGACAATCTCAAGCCGGCAGTTTTGGGAAGGTAAGTGTTTTCTGTGCGGAGGACCCCACTCAGTGAAAGGATGCTCCGCTTGTTATGAGTGTGGTAAACATGGTCATTTGGCCCGGAATTGTCCTAATCGAGGAGGACCACATAACAATATGGGGAGACCTTCAGACAGGGCAGTGCAACAAAGACCGCCATTTGCACCGAGACCATTGGGAGGTCAGCCGTTGGGGCCACCTCAAGAGCAAGTGTATGCTCTGACTAGTGAACAAGCTACAGTGGCCCCAGAAGAAGTGATAGCGGGTACGTGTTATTTATTTACGCACCCTGCTTTTATTTTGATAGACACAGGTGCATCACACTCCTTTGTGTCGACAAATTTTGTGGAGAGGCATCGAATATGCACGTCTCCGTCGCCCACGCCTCTTCTAGTATCTACACCCGCTGGAAAGAGTATGATTGCTGATCGGTTTGTTGTGGACGGCCTCATTTATTTTGAGGGCAACGAGTTGAAGTCAGATTTGATTGTTCTGGGAATGGCAGACTTCGACTGTATTGTGGGTATTGATGTGCTGAACAGATATCATGCAGTGGTGTACTGCCGAGAGAGAACAGTGCGGTTCAGATCCAATTTGGGGGTCCAGTGTACTTTTTATGGGGATGGTTCTCGCTCAAGAATCTCATTGATATCGGCTATCAAGATGGCTCAGTTATTGGAATGTGGGCATATGGGTTATCTTATCTATGCCATTGATGTTGCTGATAAAAGGAAAGAATTAAGAGTCGAGGATGTACCCGTAGTCGCGGAGTTTGTCGACGTATTTCCAGAAGAGATTCCGGGATTTCCACCGGCTAGGGAAGTCGAGTTTGGGATCGAATTACTACCGGGGACATCCGCTATTTCTCGTGCCCCTTACAGGATGGCACCGACAGAGTTAAGGGAATTGAAAGAGCAACTTCAGGAACTCCTTGACAAGGGTTACATACGCCCCAGCGTATCGCCTTGGGGTGCGCCCGTATTATTTGTGAAAAAGAAAGATGGGTCGATGCGTCTGTGCATCGATTACAGGCAATTGAATAAGGCCACAGTGAAGAATAAATACCCTCTTCCGCGGATCGATGACTTGTTTGATCAGTTGCAGGGCACGAGGTTGTATAGTAAGATTGATTTGAGGTCGGGGTACCATCAGATCCAAGTTAGAGAGGAAGATGTGCAAAAAACAGCATTTCGGACCCGTTATGGTCATTATGAGTTTTTGGTCATGCCGTTTGGAGTGACAAACGCCCCGGCTGTGTTTATGAGCTTGATGAACCGAGTATTCCAACCGTACCTTGATCGGTTCGTCATAGTATTTATTGACGATATACTTATCTATTCTCGGAGTGTGGAAGAACACAAGAATCATTTGAGGACAGTGCTCCAGATTCTTAGGGACAATCAGTTGTACGCCAAGCTGAGCAAGTGTGAATTTTGGTTGAGCAGTGTGGTATTTTTGGGGCATGTGATCTCTAGTGATGGGATATCTGTGGATCCCAGGAAGGTGGAGGCAGTGATGGATTGGTCTGCGCCTACATCGGTGCCCGAGATCCGGAGCTTCCTTGGTTTGGCGGGTTATTACCGACGTTTCGTCGAGGGTTTCTGTGATGACCAGGGATTATAGGTGTTAATCCCGTAGTGTTAATAATCCCTAAAGTGGTTTTACGGGACGATTTGGAGTTTAATCGAGGTGTTGGGCCTTCTGGGCTCTTTTATTTGGGTAGTTGGGATCGTTGGATCCAGAGGTTGAGATTGTATTCACATTACGGTGTAAAACCTAAGAGTTGGGTTTTTGATGTGTCTCGGAATCTCGGGTGCTATGTGAGCACCGGTAGAGGGTTTTGGAGTTAGAGAGAGAGTTTTTGAAAACAGATGATTTTTAAGGAATCACGATGTATTTGTGGGGCTATTAGTTTTTCGGGGTATTTTGCTATAAATACAAGTTGAACCCGAGAATTTTAAGAAAAATATCATTTCAGCCCCAATTCTTCCTCCCTCTCTCCCGCGATGCGACTCCCGCTGCTACAGCACCCCCGCCGCTTCAAACGCTTCGCCCGCCGCCGTCCCGCCGCCGTTCGGCGCGTGCGACCTATCACCGGCTTCGTCTCGTCCAGGCGCTCATTTCCCCTCCGTCAATTTGAAGTTTCATCACGATTTGAAGTCGAATTTTACAGAAGTGCGCCGATCCCCAAATTCTAGGGTTTATCGATTTTGGTCGATTTTCCTTCCGATTTTCGATTGGGTAACGTTCTTTACCTCTTTTTCGTCCCTCTCATGTTATTCCCTGCTAAATTCGGAAGTATTGTGTTCGAATTTAAGGATTGAGTTCGAATTTGAGGATGTTGTTTCGAATTTCATGATGTTTGAGGGGTTTATGTTCGAATTTTGGGGATTGTCGGCATGAGGATGATAATTCTTGTTAGGATTCGATTTATTCATGCTTAAATGAATTATGATGCTTAAGTGGGATCGAATTAAGATGTTATGGTTCGAATTTGCCCTAATTTGGTGAGGGTTTGATTTCGAATTTTGGGGATTTTGGCTATGGGTTGATGATTCATGTTAGGGATCATTTATTACATGTTTTAGATGATTTATGATGCTTGGTTGGGTTCGAATTTTGATGCTAGGGTTCGAATTATTGAAGGTGTTCTTGGGCAATTTTTTCGATACGTCGCATTCGTTTTCCCTCCCTGCATGTACCCTGCCCCGGGTCTTTTAAATGATTTATTGTCGTGTGTTGACAATATTTTGAAGGTTATGAATGTGCTTGAGCATGGGTTACATGTTCGTAAATAATTGTGAATTATTTATCGTTTTAGCACATCGTTTCTCGGGGCATGGAACTCGAGCAAGGTTTGGCTCGGACTTCGAGGATTTAAGGTACGTTTAGCGTACGAGCATAGTTTAAATGATGTTTTACAAGTACGATGCATGATCTAAAATACATGAAATGCTTTGCTATGATGGCATCGGGACTCGGTTACGATATGTTGATTCACATAGTGGAATGTTCAGTGCCGCTATGAAGCGAGCCAATGATGAGGTGTGATTGCTACGGAGCAAACACCCATAGTATGACGTTACCTTGAAGTAAGAAATGAAAATGTGGTATTTGATTAGATATCTAGGATATCTGTATTTTATTCCCTATTGGTAATAATAGGAACAGAGACGTAGTTAATCAGAGAAGTGATTAACCAGTATCGGAAGTTAAGGAAATACCAATATGATATCTAGAATTATGATAATTGCTAGATAAAGTAAGATGTTATGAAATGATGTTATGAAAAGATGTTATGAAAAGATGTTACGAAATGATGTTATGAAAAGATGTTATGAAATGACGTTATGAAATGACGTTATGAAATGATGTTATGAAAAGATGTTATGAAATGACGTTATGAAATGATGTTATGAAAAGATGTTATGAAATGATGTTATGAAATGATGTTATGAAATGATGTTATGAAATGTTGCTAATCATTACTAGTTAAAGTAAGATGTTATGAAACGTTGTTAATTTGAACTGGCTAGGGTTAACCAATGTGATGATTAACTGCATATTCAGGATTTGATGATTTATCTGTTTTGAGAACAGGATTATTACAAGGGTACGCTATGATGAGGGTGATACCATCCAGGAAGTATCACATATGTTCCACAATATTTACATTTTCGTAAATTATGTATTATGTCATTATGATTATGAAATTGTGGAATTGGTATGCTCACCCCGTTGGGGGCTGTCTCTGTTGGGGCAGGTGAACAGGTACATCGATGGCTTTGGATATGAGCTCAAGCTGTTGATTGGATGTACTCCCAGGATCGTGGTACCAGGGCTCGATGAAGCACGGTATCGTATAAAGTACTCATACGCCCATGAGGGTTATATACATATTCATGATGCTCGCATGTGAGCAAGATTATGCTTGTATATGGGTTGTATGTAAAGGCATGAGCCTTTCTCTCTCTTTCATTCCATGTTGCATGCAATTAGAGGTAGAATTGCTAAATGATAAGAGAGTCATTAGTGTATTGTGGGTGTTGAAACCCACTTTTGTTGTCATGTGTGTGGTGTCTTCCCTGGCTGGGAATTTACTTGACATTACTGTATTCTGATGAGTATTATGTTTTCCCTGGCCGGGAATTATGTTATGTGTTGTGCTTTTATTTCGGGATAGCTCTATTTATGGGGAGACTCTGCCCAAATTTTTATAAAAGTCCACAAGTAAAAAGTGGTGTAATGGGCAAGCTCTATGAGTCTATTGTTGTTAGGATGATGAGCTTATAACACTGTATGTTAAAGAAAATTTTGTGTTGCCATTCAATGGTAAGGTATCATCTGTGTTTCCCGAATAATTTTATTGAAAGCTTATGCCACACATTAATGATTAGTACACTAATAAAGGGTTAAGTATACGGGGTCCTTACAGTTTCTCTAAGATCGCTAAGCCATTGACGCAGTTGACTCAGAAAGGGGTTCCGTTTTTATGGTCTGAGGCATGTGATCAGAGCTTCCAAGAGTTGAAGCACCGCTTGACTACCGCACCTGTTCTGGTGATCCCTTCGGAGAACGAGAGGTTTGCTTTGTACACGGATGCGTCACTGCAAGGTTTGGGCTATGTACTGATGCAGGATAAGCACGTGGTGGCTTATGCTTCAAGGCAGTTGAAGCCTCATGAGACCAGGTACCAGGTTCATGATTTGGAACTGGCGGCCATTATTTTCGCCTTGAAAATTTGGCGGCATTATCTTTATGGTACTTCATTTACCATTTACACGGACCATAATAGCTTGAAGTTCCTATTCACCCAAGCGGAACTGAATATGAGGCAGAGGAGGTGGATGGACTTGCTCAAGGACTATGACTGTGAGATAGAGTACCATCCGGGGAAGGCGAACCTGACAGCTGATGTTTTGAGTAGGAAGGTGAAGTATACCGCATAAGACGTTATTCAGTTATCAGCCATGATGACTTCTTGTTGTCATCTGGGATATGACTTTGTTATAGACACATCACCAGTGCATGTATCGACCATATTGGCAGAACCAGACATCTTTGAATCTATCAGGAAAGCTCAGATGACAAACATTGGGGTGAAGAGATGGTTATCATATTTACGTCCGGGTCAGTCATCAAAGTTCAGAGTGGCAGAAGATGGTTCCTTGTGGCTTGGTAATCGTTGGGTAGTGCCGAGGGCCCCGGAGTTACGTCAAGGGATTTTACATCGTGCTCATAGCAGCAGGTTCATCATACATCCAGGTGGGAGAAAGATGTACAAGGACTTATGTGATTAGTTTTGGTGGAGACGGATGAAAAGAGATGTCATCGCATTTGTCAACACGTGCCTGATTTGTCAGCAAGTAAAAGCGGAGAGGCAGAGGCCCGGTGGCGAGTTGAAGAGTTTAGAAATACCAGAGTGGAAGTGTGAGCACATCTCTATGGACTTCGTGACCCACTTGCCAAGGACTGCCTCGGGATTCGATGCGATCTGGGTGATTGTAGATAGGCTGACGAAGGTGGCTTACTTCATCCCTTATTGTATGTCTTTCACATACTTAAAGATGGCCCAATTGTATGTACGAGACGTAGTGAGGTTACACGGGATTCCGGTCTCGATTGTGTCTGACAGAGACCCACGGTTCACATCGCATTTTTGGGAGGGCCTTCAGTCAGCTTTGGGTATGGAGGTGAGACTAAGTACAGCATATCACCCTCAGACAGATGGTCAGACAGAGCGTACCATACAGACACTTGAGGACATTTTGAGAGCATGTGTTTTGGAGTTTTATACTCCGTGGTAAGATTCAGTGCCACCAGTAGAGTTCTCTTACAATAACAGCTATCAGGCGAGCATTCAGATGGCTCCATTCAAGGCTCTTTACGGTCGACGTTGCAGGTCACCGTTGTACTGGGAGGACTTGACTAGTAAGACGGTCGGAGGACCGGAAATGATTCGAGAAATGGAAGAGAAAATCAAAGTGATCCGTCAGAAGATGAAAGCGGCTCATGATAAGCAAGCGGCCTACGCTAATAAACGGCGGCGACCATTGGAATTCCAAGTGGGAGACAAAGTCTTTCTGAAAATCTCACCTTTCAGAGGTGTAGTTCATTTTGGTATGCGCGGGAAGTTGTCTCCAAGGTATGTTGGGCCATATGAGGTATTACAGCGTATCGGTACCTTGGCTTACCGTTTGGCTCTACCTCTGTCTTTGTCTGGTATACATGATGTCTTCCATGTCTCTATGTTGAGGAAGTATGAGCCAGATCCGTCTCATGTCTTACAGCCCTCAGAGGTTCAGTTGGATTCAGATGTATCCTATGTTGAACGACCAGTCAGAATTCTGGATCGAGAGGATCGCAGACTTCGAAGCAAGGTTATACCGATGGTCAAGGTTCAGTGGGATCGCCGGGGTGTCGAAGAGGCCACGTGGGAGACGGAACGACATATGATGCAGCACTACCCGGAACTATTCTCCGGTATGTGATTTATGTTTAGTTTCTTTTGGGGTAAGTGCATGCGATTTCGAGGTCGAAATCTTATAAGTATGGGAGTATTGTGATGTCCCCGAAATGATTAATTGCATTTAAGGCATTAATTATTTTCATATGATTAATTATGGTGATAATTGATTTATGTGTGAGAATTTAAGTATCATGTGGAAATGCTTAGTCACATGTGGGCGTGACCCGGTAGAGCATTTCAGGGTGAACGTCATGCATGTTGGGTATTGGTTGTTTAATGGCGTAAATGTGTTGGTGGTCAATTATTTAGTGTAACATGCATTTAATTGGAATTTTGGCGCATTGTGGTGTAATGCTTTTAAAATACCATGTTGGGGTACAAGTTTAATAAAAGCTTTTAACCCTTACCCCACTACCTTTATTTCACCTTACCCCCTTTACACCCTAAATCCCCAAATCTTTTCCCCAAAACTCTCATTTCCTTCAAATCTCGTTTTTGGCTTCTTGGTGGGAGAGAAGTTCTTGCAAAAGCTCTAACCTTGTGATTCTTGGTAAGATTTAAGACCTAGGAAGGCTATATATCATCCCTTGTTGTTTTTGTAGTGTTTGTGTTGAGTTTGGAATGGTTTTGAAGGGTTTTGAAATGAGTTTGTTTGGGGTTAGTATGATTTTGGGTTGGATGTTAGATTTTTGGTTATTAAATGATGTTTGTTGAAGGTTTAGAGTGTTATTATGTTTTTGAGTTGTTGGTATAAGTAAGGTAGAGGTTGGTGAAGAATTTAATGTACAAAAATGGTGGAAATCGCGGCCACTGGTTGTGGCGATTGATCGCTACAAAAAACAGCGATCGATCGTCGAGAGACAGTGGGCAAAACGAGTGTAGGCGATCGATCACCTCAAATGGCGCGATCGATCGCCGATGGCCAGTAGCCATTTACATAGCAGGTGATCGATCGCCTCAAATGAAGCGATCGATCGCCGCGAAGTGAACAACCAGGCGATCGATCGCCATGTTTTGAAGCGATCGATCGCCACTGTGTAAAAGTTGGAAAATGTTGAATTTTGATGAATTTTTGGTATTTGGCTATTGTTTAGCTTCTAATATTGATTTATATGGTTGTGTAGAACCATCCCAGGTACCAACAACATCTAGGAGATAAAGTTATACAACTTCTCCACTTTTGAAACCAAGGTACGTAGTGAGACGTACGGGCATCGGACGGTAAAATGTGTTACACCTTTGATTATGTATATCGTGGACAGTGAATCCTTACATGTGATGGTATATGTGAAATGATAGTGATATATCGTGATAATGGAATCGATTGATGTGTTGATTATTGTGGTAGAATTGATGAATGTTCCGGTAGCCTTTATCTCCGAGCGAGGGAGGTACTTGCCGCTGTCATATGAAGCGAAGGTAGTATGATATTTGCCGCTGTCATGTCTAAGCGAGGTAACATGCCACTGTCATTGTCGAAGTTAGGGATATCATATGATGCCGCTATATGTCGAAGCGAGGGGTCATAAAATTCCGCTGTTGTATTGGGACCGGAACAGTCACAATTCTAGTGATTAATGTGGAATATTGTGGTTATAACTGGAACGTGATATCGAGCATTATATTGTGAACTAATGATTTGTGCATGAGTTTATGAAACAGGAACAACCATGAAATGTGCTAATGTGGTAAACCAATGAGCATATCTATTAATCGTCTCATGCGCTTAATTATTTCGTTATAATGATTTGTGTTAAATGGTGATGTATATGCTCATGGTGAATTGTTCCTGTAGGTACACTCTTGAAACCAAAGGGCTGAGGGTCGGGTTGAGGCTGTGAGCTAAAAAGGGCATGAAAGAAGATAGGATACAGGATTTTTGGATAGTCTCTACTCTAGGAGTAGTATAATGCTATCGCTTTAACATTCATTATTGGGAATGTAATTAATTAACTGTTGAAGCTTTATTTTGGCCTGTAATCTTATTAGCTCAAAACTACAACCGGAACCCTAAGATGTCTTTAATGCATGTTTAGCCCTATTTATTTCTTGATTACAATGTTAAGGTAGAGAGGCCTTACAATTAGAGAGCAAGCAGGATGTGGCGGCAATACACACGTGGTCAACCTCAAAGCAAGGGAATGCTCTTGCGGAAAATGGAAACAATTTGGCATACCATGTTCACATGCGATACAAGTGTGTCGACATTATGGTTTAAATGCGAAACAATTAGTCATCCAGTATTATAATATGTCTGAGTACTGGAACACATATCAAGGGCAATTCAATCCACTATGGGCATAGCAGTATTGGGACACCCCGTGCTTCCAGTTATTCCACAACTCCACTCTGCGCAAGTCCAAACGGGTAGGTCGTGATCGCACTACACGTATCCAAAATGAGATGGATTGGCCAGAAGCCCGAGCAAGACGACAAATGGCTTCAAGTTCTAGAAATCATTAAATTTTTGGCGTGTAATTGTGTAGCGCCTCACCGCCATTTTTGCATACTTCATCTCCCTTAAGTTCAGACATTCAGAAAATTTTACGTTATTCAGAAATTATTGTACGTTACGCAATATTTTATTTGTATGTTGACAAAACAAACATTTTTGTCAAACTTAATTTTATAACTACAAGAATCGGTAACAATTTACAATATAGTGATGACTTCAACGACGACGACGATTAGCAAGTTTTCCTCCAGTACCACAAGGAGGAGGATTTGTCTGTCTTCTAACTCTTCGTGGTTCAACAACTTCCTCGCCCCTTTCCCTTGCCGCAGGTGTGTTGGCAGGCTGCTGAAATGGCGTCAGTTGAGGAAATTGAACTGGAGAGACATCGAAAGGTGAAGTCATAGATGCATATGTTGCAAACCCAATATTTACATTTGTATCCACGCTGCTGGACTGGGCTTCAGTGGACATGGGGGGATATGGCGTGAAGGGAGATATATCAATATCATATGCAGGCATAGGAATATAATAGTCTGTACACATATCTGGCTCTGTCCACGTAGATGGACCTGCAATATCTGTCTGCATATCCGTCTCTGCCCATGTAGATGGACCTGCAACATCTGCCGGCATATGTGTATCAACAGACTGGATTTCATTGTATGCCGGGAAGTTTCTGTCTCGTCGTTGACGAGTCACTCGCACCACATTCTCGAACACACTTCTGTGTTGCCTCATCGACTCTGTCGTCATAGGCAAGCCGTCAGCCAGATGTCGGTCATAACTTGTAGTTAATTGCTCCATCTGCAAAGTCCAAATGTAGAATATAAAATATATTCATCTAATCACAATTATAAAAAACAAAATTTCAAGTAATTCACGTACCACGTGCTGCCATGCCGGGCCATCACCATGTTGATATCATGTCTGTACAAAATATTGGCCACGTCCAGTGTATCTACGTGTGACTTGTTCATACCACTCGGTGTATCCGCCAACAACGTAGTTACCACCATCAGTAAATCGTGGTATGTCTATACGTAGATCATTTGCCCTCTCCCAGCAAAGTATATATGCGATATGCCGAGCGCTCCAGTCTTTGTTGAAGTTTCTCCTTCGACCAATATTATGCAATGCATCATCCCCCGATTGTGGATCTTCTGGTATGTCTTGTAGCATACCAAATTGTCGGAGTATTCTCTCAGATCGTTGCATCTCAACGATGTCGAAGAAAATCAACGGGCCTTTATATGTTCCTAACTCCGTAATTCCTTCAGTATACTCATCGGGGTAAGGCTGCCAATTAAACTACAAAATAACATTGCTTTAGAAATATCAAAAGAATGTTGTTTGTAAAAACAAATTTAACAGCATGTTTACTTGGGTTACTGGCTGCTCATCGAGAATGTCCCTCATGATGCGTATAGAATGACTCCCAGTTTCTGTAAATTTCAAATGTCATGACCACCTGTATATATTCAAATAAATGATTAAATGTATTAACACATAAATCAGTTAAAATACAAGACATATTCGTGTTACCTTACACCATATGGAGCAGCAGGTAACACATTATCTGGACCGATCACTAGTGGCCCAAAATCAGATATTTGACCACCCAATCGAGGAGTCAAACTTGGGATTCGTGACCATGCCCAAATCTCATTTATTGTAATGACATCAATAATACAAGTTAGATTTATTTAAAATAAACAAACATATCTAAGTATTTAAAATAAACAAACATATTTAATTATTTAAAATAAACAAACATATTTACCTGTAAGATTTGCAATGCACCAACTATCACTTTTTTCCCTCTTTCTGATGAATTACACAACTCACGATACAAGTACGCCAACACAACACTACCCCAACTATATGTATGGGCAGAGTCGATATCCTCCAACTTCTGTAAATACAATAACCTCACAAAATTACCTGATGAATCAGGGCACATAATCCCCCCTAGCATCAACAACGCACAAGCCCTTGTAAACTTAACAACATCATCTGGCGTACTTTGTATATTCAACGGATTGAGCAGCAAATGATTTTGCAAAGCAACTAATCTCAAACGTGCACCCTTAAGGTCTTTGATATCCGGTATGAAACCTAAATATGTATGACAATATTCTTGCCAATCGGGTAGAGTCCTATCATAATCAATCCCCGACACTACGATGCCATCTACTGGCAATGACCATATTACTGCAATGTCTTGCAGTGTGATAGACACCTCTCCCGTTCTAAGATGAAATGTGTGTGTTTCACGACGACATCTCTCAACTAAAGCCGTGATCAGATGCATGTCAAGCTCAATCTTACCACAGCTATATATACCATAAAATCCTATCACGTGCAACAAATTAACAACACGTATATCTAGTGGATACAAATCCCAAAAATAGCTATGTAGGTTTCTCACACGCAGTATGCTATCCATATCACCTGCCAATACATCCTCGGATCGATGTGAAGACTGCAATGACAAAAGATGTGTTTCTATCGGGCCTGGTTGCCTCATTTGATCCATCCTGAAATATAATACAAAAAATTATAAACATTAATATCAACATTACAAACAATATCCGCCGACTACTTACGGCCGTCACACAACGACCGTCAACAACCGCCAACCCACGTAGCCGGAAGCCACCCAGTCTGCCCTTAGCCGCCGCCGGCCGTCCGGCCTTCCGGAGATACTTAAAAAAACGTGGGTTTGCACCCCACCCACCGGAACCAATATTTCAACATCAATATCTTCAAAATATTAACCTACAACACATATACTCCCAATTTACATATCAAAATCATATTTCATCTAAAATCAAACAATAACAAAAATCAAACAAACGATTCTATATAAAATATCATGATTTATCTAAAATTAAAGCATAACAAAAATAAAAAAGCATACCTTAAATAATTTTGATACAAAATTATCAAAACGCAAGAATAGAAAATTTTTGTAGAGGAAATGAAAATTTTTGCAGAGGAAATTGTTAAGCGGCGGCCGTGTAAGAATGAAGGTAGGGTTTTTATTAAATGTACTGATGTCGCCATCTCAGATGGCGACATCAATAAAAAAAAGTTTTTATAATGTCGCCATCTCAGATGGCGACATTAACATAATTTTTGTTGGTTGTCGCCATCTGAAATGGCGACAACATTAAAAAAAAAAAATTTATGTAGTCGCCATCTCAAATGGCGACATTAATAGAATTTGGCGATTGTCGCCATCTGAGATGGCGACTTAGGTCAGTTTAATAAACTTAAAATTTTTTGAGTTATTTTGTTAAACTATTTTTTTTTTCCGGTCAAATTGTTAAAAAACCCCAGTAAGTTGCATTTCCAGCTCACCAAGTTACCATGATACATAAACAACATGTTAATGATCTCCTCGTATCAAGACATCCCGCATTGTCTGCGTCCATAAACCCAGTCACAATGTCTGCTTGCTATTTGTTCTTCGTGTATAACAATCATATTCCTGATGTGCACTTTAAGTATCTCAAGATCCATCCTACAGCCCCCAATGTTTCTTCCCCGGCTTCCCATATCTGTTGACAACACTCGCAATGCAAGATGAGGGCGAGTACAAATCAATGCATATATTAAACTTCCCACACAATTTGAGTATGGAATTCTTTCCATGTATGCCTCTTCATCTGCTGTTTCTGGTGAATCTGTTGATGATAATTTGAAATGTTGTGCCATTGGAGTAATCAAATGTTTTTGATAAGTGCATGTTGAATATTTTCAACACATTTTCAACGTAATCCCTTTGTGAAATGAAAAGCATACCAACACTTCTGCCTCTCTGTATTTTCATGCCTAGTATCTTACTTATTGCTCTCATGTCTTTCATTTCAAATTCCTTCTTAAATAATCCATTTAACACCTCCGTTTTAGACTTTTCCTCGAAGATATAATCATGTCATCATCATGCAATAATAAATAAATAGAGACATTATCATCTGTCCTTCTCATGTATACACGATTATCAAATTCACGCCTCAAGATACCAATGTTTAACATGACTGAATCGAACCTATTGTACCACTGACGTGGTGCTTGTTTCAATCCATAGATGAATTTTCTTAGTAGGCACACCATTTGTTCTTCTCCTTTCTTGATGCAACCCTCTGGCTGTTGCATATAGATTGTTTCATCCAAATATCCATGCAAGAAGTCTGTTTTCACATCTAACCGTTCTAGTTCCATGTCTTCTTGCACATCTAGTGATGGTAGCATTCTTATCGAACTGTATTTCACTAGTGGTGAGAACACCACATGATAATCACCCCTTCACTGGGCGTGGCCTTTGGCCACTAAGCGAGCTTTATGTCTCTCATTTTCAGTTCCAAGAGTGCCTTCCTTTAGTTTGTAAATCCACTTGCATCCTATCACTTTCTGTCCAGATGGTATACCACGTTCCATATTTGTGCGATGACTCAAGTTCATCTTCGTTGATATCAGCCATTTCTCTGAGTTTTTACTGATCATAGCATGCCTGAAGTTCAATGTCGTACTCTTTCCTTTATTGTCATATTCATTCGCTCTCCAATCCGTTCTGTTGAGGGATTTTCCTTACAGTATGATGCCTTTCAATCCCATTGTCCTTACAAAATTGATTGAATTCATCCGAACAAAACTCGCGTACATTGTCTGTTTTCAGCCTCTTAACTCTCCTTCCAGATTGAGTTTCAACACTACTCTTCCATTCCTTGAACTTAGTGATGGAATCACTTAGGTTTGATTATATATGTCCACACCCTTCGTGAATGATCTTGCACAATTTTGTGACGGTATGTTTGATGGCCCTCATGAGTCACTATGAATGTAGTCCAGTGTATTCTCTGTCACATGTATTCCAGTAGCAAACTTCAGTCTTTTTACTTTTTCTATAGATACAATGCTCGCAAAACTCAAGTCCACAGATGTTCTCTATCACTAAGAGTCCCTGCTTTTGCAATTATTGGAGTCCACCCTCACTACTGTGTGCTAGCCTCATGTGCCATAATTATGTTGGACTCAAACTTTTATCAATGGCAGTGGTCGTTTCGCCTATCATGGCTTTCCCTTTCAAGAGATACAATTCATTATCTAAGTGTACCTTCATCAAGATCAATGATCATTTTGAAACTTTAAGGATTCCACTCTCTGCCTTGTAGGGGTATCCTAATCTGTCCATCATGCTCAATGATACCAAATTCCTTTTCAATTCATGGACGTGTCTCACATCTTCAGGGATTCTTTCAGTCCCATCGGTTAGCTTCAATCTTATAGAACCAATGCCTACTACTTTGCATGCCTTATCATTACCTAGTAGCACTTGACCACAATTTGATGTTCATATGATGAGAACCACTCTTTATGTGGAGAAGTATGAAATGAGCATCCTGAATCCAATACCCGTTCTCCATTCATGTTTCTTTCTGTCACACTGATGTGACTAGAAATAGACACATCTATTGTGTTTAATTGCCTACGATATGTTTTGATAGTTAATTTGATACATATGCTACTTAATCGTATATTGGTGTAAATGTAGGTCGAATCGAAGAAATCGAGCTAACAAGGGCGAATAAGGATCAAGAAATGCATTGGAGTTGAGAAGGGATCAAATTAGATAAAAAAAATACATAAAAGTGAACAAAGAACCGTGATGGATCGCCCTGATCGTTCGATGACGAGAGTAAAAGAGCCAACAAAAATAAAGACTCGGCGATCGATTGCCATATTGCAGCGATCGATCAGCGTGAGATGCTGGAAAATTATAAAAAAACATTAAAGGCTGGCGATCGATCGCCAACCATCCATGATCGATTGCCGAAGGACACTGGTTGAAAAAAATAAGCTGGTGATCGATCGCCAGCTGATCGTGATCGATCGCCAGAAGAGTTCGAGTAAAATTAAAAAATATATTTCCATCATACAAGGACTCTAGCCCCTTCCTTATCCTCCTACATATACCCCACGACCATCAGACCTTTGGTGGGCCTTTTTACACATACTTTTACATGCTTTCATAGATAATTAACATCTAGTTCATCATAGCTCAAAGGCACGCTACGAAGATCGAAGCAAAGGCGGGCGTGGCAACCTCGACAACTGAAGATCTACATAGTCTACCTAGTTTATGTTTCTTTTATGTTGTTTTTATTTTACTTTGATTGTTTTGCATTAGCCATGAGTGGCTAAACTACTTTTGTGATTCTTGGTTAAGGAAGACGATACATTGAAGTTTACGATTCTCGTGAGATTAAGTTTTGTTTGTTGATTTTCATTGAGTATCAATTGTTTTTCTGATTTTTATGCCATGATTATTGTGTTTGATAGTTAGATTGATCACCTCACTATTGTTCATGAAATTAATGCTAAATTAGATATCAGATACGGAATCGTTTCACCCTTCTAATTTACGAAGCAACTAAGATTAATAAATTTTCGCTTGTAAGTTTGTTAAATTCTTAGGGAAAAACAATTGACTAGATTAAACATAGATGCTTGGATTATGTTGTTTAGCTTCATCGACTTCACTAGTTCTTATGCTATCATCGATATAAATCTTAATCGCTTGTATTTTGATTGATTGCTTGATAAGGGTTAAACAAGAAGCTTGGGCTACTTAACTAGACTTAAGGTGAGATGCGACTTTGATTATTGGATTAAACGTTCAACGATGAATATTCATATGAAAATTGAATCGTATGTGAAGATCGATGATCGAGATAGTAAACCTAATTGTAAAAAAACCAAGAATCGCTCTTTTCTCAAAAATTAATTCATGTAGTTAATTTTGCATATTATTTAATTTTGCATCATAGTAGTAATTCAGTTGATTTAAAAACCCCCCTTTTTTTATTTTCGTTTGCACTAGTTAACACAAAGATATAACCTTTCTAGTGGGATCGATCCCTACGCACGCTACTACATTCATTATTGTTATTAACTTGAGAGGGTTAATTTGGGCGTATGCGATAAACGATACCACACACAGGACATCAGAAATTTCATAACCATAAGTGGCAATATCCACATTTCCGTCTTTAGATTGTTTTATCAGAAGGATGTTGCGTTCTGGGAAATCCTTCTGAAGATGCCCTTCTTTCTTGCACAAGAAACACTTTTGTCTTTTTTTAGATTGGGATCTTGAAACTTTTCTAGGCTTAGAATCATGTTTCTTGAATCTACCACGTACGTTTAGACTCTCAGCATGTGAGTCTTGAACTCCATCTGATTTCTTTTTCAATTCCTTTGAGAAGAGGGCGGCTTGTACTTCCTGGAGAGATATTGAGTCTCTTCCATAGTGTGTCCGGGAGATTTTCAAATTCACTGGGTAGGGACTTCAGAAGCAGCAATGCCTTGTCCTCATCCTCAACTTTTATATCAAGATTCTCAAGATCCAGGATGATCTTGTTAAAGTCATCCATGTGATATTCTAATGCAAGTCCAGGCATCATTTTGAAAGTGTACAGTTTCTGCTTCAAATATAGCATATTTGCCAATGACCTTGTCATGTACAAAGTCTCCAGTTTTAGCCATATTTCTGATGCATATTTTTCTTTTGAGACTTATCTCAAACTTTATCACCCAAGGATAAGATCACCGTGTTGTGTGCTTTGTCAAGATTCTCTTCTTTTCTTTGTCTGTTAGGGAACTTGACATTTTCTTCTCACCCTCCAATGACTCTTCCAAACCCTGTTGAACATGAAGTGCCCTCATCTTCAAACGCCACAATTCAAAGTCATTCTTCCCGGTGAATTTTTCAATATCGTATTTAGCGAATCCCATCATTCTTGATCCCATCAAGTCTCGATTACAACCTGGCTCTTGATGCCAATTGTTATAAATTGAAATGCAGTCGCACAAAGAATGAACAATGATTTTGTAATACACTCAAGAATACGTAAAGTAATGATGAACACACTTGTTAACAGTGAAGAACAAAATCTGAGCATTTTATTGAATTGAACAGGATAAGAGTTCAAATGGAATACATCATTTTATCAGCCTACACATATTTATACAAGTCTTGAATATAACTCCTACAACTAACTAACTTACAACGGCTAGTAAAGAAGCTTCTGTTATGTTCCATATGTGCACATCACCCTTGACTTCTTTTTAGTTACTCTTAACATTGTTATTCATCCCTCAAGTTCTTTCCAGCATACAAGACTAAGCCATATTCATCATTATAGTTATCGGCGAGAGTATATAAGAATTAAATTAAATAAATGTAAAACTCAACTGTTTAACTTCTTGAGCCGCTCACAAAGATTATGACAAAAAAAGTTACTGTAATGACAAGTCTTTCTAAGTTTTTTTATAGAATGAGAATGCATTCAAGCCATTGTGGCAATGTCCTTAATTACATCTTTACCCACAAATAGAGGACATTCATCGATGTACAAGATAATTGTCCAACCAATGCTGCAAAAGAGGCAAGACTATGAGCTACTGAGTTGGCAGTTTGACGACAGTGCAAGATTTTGAAGTGCATCATGGGAGCAAAATTGTCGTATAAAGGAGATGACAGAACAGTCAGCATGCCATGGACTAGGATGAGAAATTGTGAATCATAACATCAGTTTCAATAATGCCTTTTTGCCATGATGAAGTGTTGCCATATGTATGCCTTCTCGCACAACTACTAATTCAGCAGTAAAAGGAGAGTAATACCAGATATTCCTTGGTATGTTTGAGCAAAACCATGCCATCAACATCACGAATAACCATTCCAATGCCACAGAAATTTGCATTTGGTGGAATTGATGCATCCACGTTGATTTTGACGGAATCAGGAGGAGGGCCTTGCCAAGTGTTTTGCCTAGCCAAGATTTTTCAAGGGTGATGAATAACATGTGGATGATTGCACACAAATGATTCCAACAGAAGTGAGCTCTAGAAACAATATTGGCAGAAGATTCCATACGCCCATTAAACAGAAGATGGTTTCGTGCAAGCCACAATGACCAAAACATCATGGAAAGAATATCCAATTGTGGCGCCTTTCCATTCCGCAACACCCATAGCCATAGGTCCATTAAAGTTGATCCACAAAAACGAGATAACAGAGGCCAAAGTGTGGAAATTTTCCAAGCTTTACGAGCTGATTTACACTTCCATAGAATATGAAAGATTTCAGGGAATAATCCACACTGACACAAAGTGTCAATCAAAACACCTCTCTTGGCTAACTGAAATCTGGTTGGAAGAACATCATGAAGTGCAAGCCCCTACACTACATTCCTCAGCTGGACTTGTTTCCAAATAATATCATGATTTTATCGAGTATACTATACACCATTCTGTGTATAGTTCCACATCGGAGTATCATGACCACACGCAAATTGAAAAGGAATTTGGAGGAGCTCAGTGTGGTCAATAGGCCATAAAACATTCTGAATCATATGCCAAATTCCATGAACCAACAGCTGAGAGCAAATTGTTAATTGTCAAGTTGATAACTGATGGATGAGGAACTGTCGGTTTGAAGGAGTGAGGACACAGTAGCCACGGGTCAAGGAAAACTCAAACCTTACGGTCATCTCCAATTCTCCAACAGATTCCTTTCTGCCTAGGATATAGATAATGCCTCGATATGAATCATATATGTTTGATGTGATGATTGAGTAATTATGAAATAATTACTGTTTGATGTGGACTCGGGTTCGGTTGAACCGAGTGTGAGAGTGGACATATGATGAAAAGAATAAGATTCATGTTGAAATGAATGAAACATAGTTGAAAACAATGAATTGATGTACATGGTTTGTTAAACATGTAGCAAGAGAACTATGTTATGTATAGGAAGGACATGAGTTACATGTAGTTGGACAATAAGTCTATATGAATTTGCATGCATTTGAATTTGATATGAGAGTTGCATGTACATGTGAATTTGAAGGCTATTATATAACTACAAATCAGATTGAGAAAACATACTTACACCATAAATACCTACAAATTCTCTACAAGTGCTCTTCCAAATAACCTTGCTTGGTTTTGCTTCTTTCTTGACATTAAACTTGGAAATAAAGATAATAAGTTGTGGGAAGTGACTTCAAAGCTTGTTGGTAAGATTTCATTAATATATGATGTGTATGTGTGGTAGTGAAAACATGTAAGCATACTAGAAGTGATTATGATATCTATTATTTGATCTAGCTTGAAGTAGCAAGAATTAATCTTGAATTATGTAGAAAAGAAGTATATGTCATGTATTGGTAGCACTTTTATCAAGTGTTGGTGTAATTTCAAGTATAGAGGTAGAACCATGAGGATAAGCTTGAAAATACCATGTTCTGAAATAGTTGCTGTCGAGCGATCGATCGCTAGCATCGTACCGATCGATCGCTGAGACAGGGGAAAGTTTAAGGCGGTTTATGCTTGGAGGATTGCTCGCTGCATGTGACCGATTGATCGCGAGCTGGAGCGATCGATCGCTAAAATTGGGCTGATCGATCGCTAGCTTTTGATCGATCGATCGCTAGGGTTGCACAATTGAAGCGCTCGATAGCGAGAGTGACTGATCGATAGCTAGACTTAAAATGCTGATAAATGTTATATATTGGTGGGATTCGATATTGAAACTAGTTATAACATGATACATTATTGGTATTCATGTAGCATCATCACAGGGGACATGACAACGCGGCTATTAAAAATTGACGCCTGAATTGCTATATTTTGTGTCGCACGACAGGTACGTGTTGACGTACGGGTATTGATGTTATTGATATGGCGATGTTGAGTATGTATGTTGAGATTGAGACATATGGTTGTTATAATCATATTATTATACATTCATGTTGTTGAGGCATACAGTTGATGCTATATGAGAGGTATGCCATTGTTGGGCATATGCTTTGGCTGTTATAACGTGTTAGGATTGTTATATGATATGTGCTGCTAATATGGGAGGTGAAGGCTGAGCCACTGACATATTAAGCTGAGAGGCATATCATATCGGTCCCGTTATAACAGGATGATAGTTGAGACATGTCATGATATATTTGCATATTGTGATGCATGATACAGAACAATCACAGTTACGATTTTACGATGGTTATTTATCGTATGATGTTTGCTTATTGATATAGAAATGAGATGGTTGTCTATCAATACTCATGTTGTGTGATTGTTTCTGTAGGGACTCAAAGACGTGGGAGTATGGCATTGTCAGTCAAATTTGGCAGAGAGCTGAACCACAGAGTAGGAGTTGAACTTCTTTAGGTTGTGCTGATGTACATGTGTTGTATATTATGTCACGATTTTGCTAGGGAAATGCAAATGTTGTAACAACTGGTATAGTAAAACTCTTAATCAGTGTGTATTATTACTTAAATCTTACTCACATGTGTATAAAGATACCCCACAGTAGTGGTATCAGAGCAGTGGGTGAATAAGGGTACATGAAGTGTATTAGGGAGTAGCTTAATGTAAGGACCCACATGCCCTTAACCCGTTATTAGTGTATTAATCCTTGCCATTAGTGCATACATTCATATTATGATGGGAAGGAAACCACATGCAAAGCATAGCATCATATACCATCTGTAAATTTCTTGCATTAGAACCTCATAATATTCAACTTCCCCAACCAAAACTACTTTCATAGTATGCACCGTAATAATACACTAACATACTCTGAGTTCATTTAGCAATTCCGTATTTAATTGCATGCAGACAATAAATGAAGAGAGAAAACCATGCCCATTTATACATTCCATATACACGTAAAAACGTGCTCACATGAGAGCACCCTATGCATAAACGTGTATCTAATTTATAAGATACTCTACCAAATACCGTTACTGGTACTTCAATCCTGGAAGTACTTCCCATGCACATCTCGATCTCAACTCTGGATCTACGCACTTATTCAACCAGCTCTGGTACTTCAATCCTGAAAGTACCTCAAATCAACAGCCCAAGCTCAACTCCAAAGCTACTGCTGCACTTGTATCACCTGCCCCAACAGAGATAGCCCCCACACGGGGTGAGCATACCAATACTACCAATCCAATAATCATAATATTACAGTTCATAATTTACAGAATGTAAATGCCATGAATTTAAATGATACTCCTTGGATGGTATCATCCTCATCCGGGATCCCCTGTATTGTCACTGTTCTCAAAATAACCAAACCATTAAATTCTCAAAAGCCAGTTGATCATTTCATTGATCAACTAAAATCATTCCTACTATACCAGTTCCATAATCAAATATGCTTAAATCATCAAATAGGGTACCATAGATATCACATGTATCTAGCCAATGATTCCATAGTTCTATTTCATAGCTCGCTCTACAATAGCGGCATTTTAACCCCTCACCCGCTCAACAATAGCGGCGTCATAACCGATGGTCGCTAAACGACGACAACATCCAATCATTGCTCGCTTTCATCCAATCATTGCTCGCTCAAAAGCGGCACCATATAAGCTGTACTCAATCTCACCTCCGTACCCAAAGCTGACTGGAGACCTTCCCAAAAATGCGATGTGAACCGTGGGTCTCTGTCAGACAAAATCGAGACTGGAATCCCATGCAACCTTACCACGTCCCGTACATACAATTGAGCCATCTTTAAGTATGTGTACGACATACAATAAGGGATGAAGTGAGCCACCTTCCTCAATCTATCCACGATCACCGATCGCATCATATCCCGAGGCAGTCCTTGGCACGTGGGTCACGAAGTCCATGGATATGTGTTCCCACTTCCACTCCAGTATATCTAAACTCTTCAACTCCCCACCAGGCCTCTGCCTCTCCGCTTTTACTTGCTGACAAATCAAGCACTTCTTGACAAAGGTGATGACGTCTCTTTTCATCTGCCTCCACCAAAACTGGTCGCATAAGTCCTTGTACATCTTTCTCCCACCTGGATGTATGCTAAACCTGCTGCTATGAGCACGATGCAAGATCCCTTGACGCAACACCGGTGCCCTCGGCACTACCCAACGGTTACCAAGCCTCAAGGAACCATCTTCTGCCACCCTGAACTTTGATGACTGACCCAGACGTAAATATGATAACCAACTCTGCACTTCAACGTCTGACATCTGAGCTTTCCTGATAGATTCAAAAGATGTCCGGCTCTGCCAACAGAGTCGATACATGCACCGGTGATGTCTCTACATTAAAGTTATATCCCAGATGACAACAGGAAGTCATCATGGCTGATAGCTGAATAACATCCTCCGTGGTATACTTCACCTTCCTACTCAAAGCGTCAGCTGTCAGGTTCGCCTTCCCCGGATGGTACTCTAACTCACAGTCATAGTCCTTGAGCAAGTCCATCCATCTCCTCTGCCTCATATTCAGCTCCGCTTGGGTGAATAAGAACTTCAAGCTCTTATGGTCTGTATAAATGGTAAATGAAGTACCATATAGGTAATGCCGCCAAATTTTCAAGGCGAAAATGATAGCCGCCAGTTCCAAATCATGAACTGGGTATCTGGTCTCATGAGGCTTCAACTGCCTCGAAGCATAAGTCACCACGTGCTTATCCTGCATCAGTACACAGTCCAAACCCTGCAGTGATGCATCCGTGTACAAAGCAAACCTCTCGTTCTCCGAAGGAATCACTAATACAGGAGCTGTAGTCAACCGGTACTTCAACTCTTGGAAGCTCTGCTCACATGCCTCAGACCACAAGAACGGGACTCCTTTCTGAGTCAACTGCGTCAATGGCTTAGCGATCTTAGAGAATCCCTCGACGAAACGTCGGTAATAACCCGCTAAACCAAGGAAGCTCCGAATTTCGGGCACAGATGTAGGCGCAGACCAATCCATCACTGCCTCTACCTTCCTAGGATCCACAGATATCCCATTACTAGAGATCACATGCCCCAAAAATACCACGCTGCTCAACCAAAATTCACACTTGCTGAGCATGGCGTACAACTGATTGTCCCTAAGAATCTGAAGCACTGCTCTCAAATGATTCTTGTGCTCTTCCTCACTCCGAGAGTAGATGAGTATGTCGTCAATAAATACTATGACGAACTGATCAAGGTATGGTTGGAATACTCGATTCATCAAGCTCATAAAGACAGCCGGGGCGTTTGTCACTCCAAACGGCATGACCAAAAACTCATAATGACCATAATGGGTCCGGAATGCTGTCTTCGGCACATCTTCCTCTCTAACTCGAATCTGATGGTACCCCGACCTCAAATCAATTTTACTGTACAACCTCGTGCCCTGCAACTGATCAAACAAGTCATCGATCCGCGGAAGAGGGTATTTATTCTTCACTGTGGCCTTGTTCAATTGTCTGTAATTGATGCACAGACGCATCGATCCATCTTTCTTTTTCACAAATAATACAGGCGCACCCAAGGCGATACGCTGGGGCGTACCCTTGTCAAGGAGTTCTTGTAGTTGCTCTTTCAACTCCCTTAACTCTGCCGGTGCCATCCTGTAAGGGGCACGAGAAATAGCAGGTGTTCCCGGTAGTAATTCAATCCCAAACTCGACTTCCCTAGCCGGTGGAAATCCGGGAATCTCCTCCGGGAACACATCGGCAAACTCCGCGACTACGGGTATATCCTCGACCTGTAACTCTTCCTTCTTTTCAGCAACATCAATGGCATAAATAAGATAACACATAAGCCCACGTTCCAATAACTGAGCCATCTTGATAACCGATATCAATGAGATTTTTGAGCGGGAACCATCCCCATAAAAAGTCCACTGAACCCCCAAATCAGATCTGAACCGCACTGTTCTCTGCCTGCAGTCTACCACTGCCTGATACCTGTTTAGTACATCAATGCCCACAATGCAGTCAAAGTCTGACATTACCAGAATAATCAAATATGACTTCAACTCGTTACCCTCAAAATAAATGAGGCCGTCAACAACAAACCGATCAGCAATCATACTCTTTCCAGCGGGTGTCGAGACCAGAAGAGGTGTGGGCGATGGAGACGTGCATATGCGGTGCCTCTCCACAAAACTAGTCGACACAAAGGAGTGTGACGCACCTGTGTCTATCAAAATAAAAGCAGGGTGCGTAAATAAATGACACGTACCCGCTATCACTTCCTCTGGAGCCGCTGTAGCCTGCTCCCTGGTCAGAGCGTACACTTGTCCTTGAGGTGGCCCCAACGGCTGACCTCCCAATGGTCTCGGTGCAAACGGTGGTCTTTGTTGCACTGCCCTGTCTAAAGGTCTCCCCATAGTGTTCTGTTGTCCTCCCCGATTAGGACATTCTCGAGCAAAGGGGCCATGCTTACCACATTCAAAACAAGCAGTCCCCCGCAAAGGAAATATCTAACTCTCCCATGATTACTTGCTTGTGACTGTCCCCTATTTGACGGGCCATTATTCCCACGATTTCCTCTTCCACGAACATCAGGTCGTCTACCACTGAATCGGGAAGCTAATGAGTTCCCCCTTGGCTTAAAATGGTTGCCCCTTGGTTTCAAGTTTTCCGGGGTCGATCTTTGTGGTGGTGCTGGAGGTGGCGCTACAGTCGGATATGCACCCACTCCCAATTCTGCCAGCTCGGCCCGTGCAAGGGCGTCATCAAAACAAGTAGGGCCATAAGTGATCACCCTATGAATACCCGCCGGCATAAACCATCGCCAATAGAATATCGGAATAAACCATTGCTATGAATACCTGGCGGCATAAACCATCGCCAATAGAATAGCGGCATGACATCCCTCGCTATAATATGACAGCGGTCATGATCTTCGCTTCATATGAGCGGCAAATATCCTTCATCACTACCTTGCTTCGACATACCAGCGACAAATAATATCCCTCGCTATAATATGACAGCGGTTGTGTTCTTCGCTTCATATCAGCGGCAAATATCCTCTCATCGCTACGGTATGACAACGACACCATTACTCCTCGTTTTAATCATGACCGCAAAAATACGCCTCGCGTTAACATGACAGCGGAAATACCCATCGCTTAGACAATACCAGGGAAAATAATATCCCTCGCTACAATATGACAGCGGTCGTGTTCTTCGCTTCATATCAGCGGCAAATATTCTCTCATCGCTATGGTATGACAGCGGCAAGTATTCACATCGCTACGCCATGAAGGCGGCAAATATTCACATCGCTATGCCATCCATGCAACAACAATGCATAACCCATACCCCAATAAACATCACTATGAGTGTGTTTTAATGCACCTCGCTTCAAATGTGACATGCAGAATTTACCATCGCTTCAACATTTAGCAGCAGAGCATTAAAATATCACTCCAATATGCAACTGTAATGCATGATCCATGTCCCATATGACCCTGCAACCACCATGGTTAGCAACAATATATTCCAATCATGAACACATATCATAAACGCACATAAGCAATATAGTTGTGTCACACAACACTAACTACCATCATGTATAAGTATGTGATTCCCATTTCTATCAACATATTCCTAGGCCTCAACAGCCCCAAAGAGCAAACCACTGCTCTGATACCACTAATATAAGGACCCCCGTGCCCTTAACCCGTTATTAGTGTATTAATCATTGCCATCAGCGCATACAATCATATTATAATGGGAAGGAAACCACATGAAAAGCATAGCATCATATACCATCTATAAATTTCTTGCATTAGAACCCCATAATATTCAACTTCCCCAACCAAAACTACTTTCATAGTATGCACCCTAATAATACACTAACATACTCTGAGTTCATTTAGCAATTCCGTATTTAATTGCATGCAGACAATAAATGAAGAGAGAAAACCATGCCCATTTATACATTCCATATACACGTAAAAACGTGCTCACATGAGAGCACCCAATGCATAAGCGTGTATCTAATGTATAAGATACTCTACCAAATACCGTTACTGGTACTTCAATCCTGGAAGTACCTCCCATGCACAGCTCGATCTCAACTCTGGATCTACGTACTTATTCAACCAACTCTGGTACTTAAATCCTGAAAGTACCTCAAATCAACAGCCCAAGCTCAACTCCAAAGCTACTGCAGCCCCTGTATCACCTGCCCCAACAGAGACAACCCCCACACGGGGTGAGCATACCAATACCACCAATCCAATAATCATAATATTACAGTTCATAATTTACAGAATGTAAATGCCATGAATTTAAATGATACTCCCTGGATGGTATCATCCTCATCCGGGATCCCCTGTATTGTCCATGTTCTCAAAATAACCAAACCATTAAATTCTCAAAAGCTAGTTGATCATTTCATTGATCAACTAAAATCATTCCTACTATACCAGTTCCATAATCAAATATGCTTAAATCATCAAATAGGGTACCATAGATATCACATGTATCTAGCCAATGATTCCATAGTTCTATTCATAGCTCGCTCTACAATAGCGGCGTTTTAACCCCACGCCCGCTCAACAATAGCGGCGTCATAACCGATGGTCGCTCAAGCAACATCCAATCATTGCTCGCTCAAAAGCGGCACCATATAATTCCCAATGTATGTTCACTTATCGCAATTACCATATACCATGCATTTCACTATTCATTTATTGCAAGTACCATATACCATGCATTTCAATATCCATTTATTGCAAGTACCATATGCCATGCATTTCAATATCCATTTATTGCAAATACCACATACCATGCATTTCACAGTTGCAACAATATAATATGCTATGCTCGTACTTTATACGTACCTTATAATTCCGTAGTTTGAGTCCGACCTCGCCTGAGTCCCACGACCTGATGAATTATGTGCTAACACATAAATAACTCACAATTCAACACAAGCATGCAACCACGTGCCCAAGCACGTTCATAACCCCCAAACTTATCGTCAATCCATGATGATTTACCATTTTAAAAGATCCCGGGTTAAGCATGCATACTACCCAAAATATACCATTTTATAAGTTCAAAAGATAGCCAAAAACTCAACCGAGAATTCCGTTTTATTAAATTTTGTCTCCAACCAATCCATTTAAAAGTATATCATTCCCATTGGAATGTAGACATTGTCCCGGAAATGGGCCACTCAAACCTCGATTCCAAAATCCTGACATTTTCCAAAATTTTTGAAAAAAAAACAAAAATCTCCGAGCGGCGATCGATCGCCGATTCTATCGCGATTGATCGCCACTGACTAGTGGCCAAACCAGTGCTTCTTCGTGATCGATCGCCAGTACTCGCGATCGATCGCCAACCCACTCACAATCGATCACCGAGAACTCGCGATCGATCGCCAACACTGTACATCTTCACCAAAAATCCAGCAGCTCGTCGTGATCGATCGGCGCCCCTCGGCGATCGATCACGACCTTCGGTTTTCCAAAAAACTCGAGCTTCCATGGTGTTTTTCACACCCAAACTCAAAACCAACACTCCATACACCTTCAACACCTCAAATACTCCATTTAAAACCATTAAAAACTCCAAAAACTCAACTTTGGATTTTGTAATGCCCGGAATAATTATTAATTGTCAAATGGATTTAATTATGATATTTTTATGATATGTCCGGATTTAATTATTGGGTATCGAATTTTGGAAAGGAGTTGGAATAAATGATTCCGGGATTGTATTTATAATGATAATTTAATTCAAGGAGATTCTTAAATTCTTGGGGTAAATATTTTGGTCAAGAGATAAATACATAATTTTGGGTTGAACTTGTGGTGTAAATTAAATTCATAGGGATTCTTGCAAATATTGAGATTTAAATTAAAGTAATTATTGTTGGTTGAGAGGATTTTAAATGAAAGGTGTACATTTAATGTTAGGGTTTAACTTAAACACACACTTCTCAACCAAACACACACACAAAAGTCGCCACCCTCACCCTATCTCTCTGCGTCGCCAACTCACTCTGAAAAGAGAGATTTCAGCTTGGTTTTGGGTTTGATTTCTGGTGCTATATCGTGTGAGTGAGATGCTTTTCGATGCCTTGGTAATTTATTCCTTCTTGGCTTCGATTTTCACTGATTTTTGAAGCATTTGGTTTGATTTTTTTTTTTTGGGGAAAAAGATGCTGCTATTTTGATCGATTTTTCTTGTTGTTTTAGGTTCGATTTCTAACTGCATCTTAGTTCGATTTTATGCTGCAATATGGTTCGAAAATCTTGCTGTTGAGCTCGAAAATCTGCTGTTTTAGTGCTAGAAAATCTGTTGTTTTAGGGTTCGAATTCTGCTGCTATTTTGATCCGAATTTAACTACTGTTTTGGTCGAAATCTGTGATGTTAATCATGCTATTTTTGTGGACCGAAATCATGTTGTTGCTAGGGGTCGAATTGTGCTGCTGTATTGAATTCAAAATTCTACTGTTATCTGTTGAAAATCTTGTTGAAATGAATCAAAAACATGTTGTTATTTATGTTAAAAAATCATGCTGTTTTGGCTCATAAATCCTGTTGTTCTTGATTGAATTTAGGTGAGGTTTTGGTTGAGAATGTGCAGCTGATTGTTATTGAAATTTGGATGCTGAAATTGACTGATTATAGCTGCTGAAATGAATCGGTTTAGGTTTCGATTATCGATCGAAAATCCCTGCTGTTTGGGGTTGAATTTAGTTACTATTTGGCCAAAATTATGCTGCTACTTTGTGATTGAATCGAGTTGTTTTATGGATCAAAAATTATTAAATTGGTCCAGGAATATAATCATAGTGTAATTGTTTATCGCATTGAGTGTTGTACACTATGAACATGAGTATGTATGAATGTAAGGTTGTGTGCATATGAGCATTGATATTGAATTGATATTGACTCATTGAAATATATGTAGAGCCTTCTTGGACCTCCGGACAAGGAGAAGGGTAACTTGACAACGATTACTGGAAGATAAGGTACGTAGTGACGTACGAGCTTACTTAAATACATCCTATGCTGCTATTGTTGAACTATGTGTCGTTCTAGTGTTTTGGATCACCATTATGATGTGTGGTGTGTATTTTAATATGTGGGTCACCGCGGGTACGTGCGACGTATTATAATTGTGTTTGGGTCGCCGTGGGTACGTGAGACGTATTATAATTGTGTTTGGGTCGCCGTGGGTACGTGCAACATATTATAATTGTGTTTGGGTCGCCGTGGGTACGTGCGACGCATTATAATTGTGTTTGGGTCGTTGTGGGTACGTGCGATGTATCATCCTTGTGTTTGGTCGCCTTGGGTTCGAGCAACGTATTATTATAGTATTTGAGTCACCGTTGAGACGTGCGATGTGTATTCATAACATTTGGGATCTCTGTTGAGCGAGCGATGTTATAATGTGATATAGAGGTCACCGCTGGAGTGTACGGTGTGCTATTATGAAAAGTGGATTTTAGACTGGACTAATTATTGTGATTATTATGAAAATGATAACTTGTGGAGTTATGAGAACAGGAACAGCTGGTGGAATCTCACATCGTCCGGATATACTCAGGGAGTATTCCTTATTTTACAGCATTACACCTTGTGAATCATGAATTGCATATCTATTTATAATTTTGATTATTATCTTGGTATGCTCACCCATGTGGGGGCTGTTTCTGTGAAAACAGGTAACAGGTCTAGCTTTTGGGAAGCATGAGGAGATAGTACTGAGGCGTATAGAAGAGTGTCAGGATCTAGTTGAGCTAGATGTCCGTAGTGTAATGGTTTAGAATTATTGTCATCATTTCATTGGATTGTAATATTTTGGCTCCTTATTGCTTATAATTATCTCCCCTTTTTAGATAATTTCCCTGGCTGGGAATTTATATCTTGTTTTGATTTCTTTTAGTATTGTGTTTTCCCTGGCTGTGAATTATTTTTAGTGATGTGTTATATTTTCGGATAGCTCAAATTATGGGGAGACTCTGCCCAAATTTTTATAAAAAGTCATGGGATTATGTGAAGCATGTAATGACTCTTTAAAGAAAAGAAATTTTTATACTCATATGACGTCACAATTGCACTAATGACGAGTTAAGGGGTTTGGGCTTTACAGATTTTAACCAAAAAAATCCCCAAATTCCATAACCAACTCAAAACCCAACCAAACTCTACAATACTACTACCAAAACGAAGACAAGGACGAGGGGAAGATTAATACCTGATTATCTTCGAGAAAATCGGCTCCGAGCCAAGCTACCAATGATTTTTCCTCCAAGGGAAAAAGAGGGGAAATGTGGGAAGGGTTAGGCATGGAGAGAGGGGAGAGAGGGAAGGGATCCGTGCCAAATGACGGAATACCGAGTCTACCTGGTATATATAGTACCAAAACTCAAAAATACCAATCATTCCACAAATACATCATGTCTCATTAAAAATCACATGTTTTCAATAATTACCTCCCAATCTCTATTTCCAATATCAGCCCCAGTACAAAGTACTCCGGACCCCAAATCCCACCAAAGAGCAAACTCCAAGGTTATCACCACGACGATAATACAATCTCATCCCTTGGGTCCAACGACTCCAAAAATTGGATTTAAAATCCCCGGGAGTCCCAAAACAGTAATTAATTCATAATTGCCACAATTAAATCCATTAAGGATTATTACCACACCCGGATTAACACCATTAATCCCCGGGCATCACACCTAATCACTTGAAAGCATGTTGAGATCTTAGTATGATGTTATACTAACATGCTTTATATATGAATGTTGTTGTTAACCCTGTAAGTAATCCAATAAGCATGGAACGCAGCGGAATAATAAAATTTTGGATTACTAAACCGCGGATCTATACATAGGGGTTCATATCGGATGAAGTTTACAAAAGTCTCACCCTTGTAGCGTGTTTGAGCAGATTCCACGGAGCAGTACCACGTCCAACGTCTCCTTCGAGTCACTAGCAAAACTTGTCAAGTTTTGCCTCAACGGTATCCACACGATCAAATTGAATGAAGGGATAGTTTAAGAACAAGTTGCTAGACAAGTTCTTAAACCGGAACAAGAAACACACTCGATTCTAAATCGAGGAATGGCACGAAAATCACCACAACTCACTTCGGCTACGATGAAGCCGAGAGAGCTTGGAGAGGAGGTGGCCGTGTGTTGTTGTGTAGGTTGGAATGATATGAATTGTCTTACAAACAATTAATCATAACCTTGTATTTATATTATAAGATTTAATTAAGGTTTAAGGCTTTCTTAAAGCCTCATGGGCCCAAACCCATGATTTAATTAAATCCTTATAATCTTTTAATTAAGACTCTTCTTAATTAATTAATTCATCCAATGAATTTAATTTCCCTTATCGATTTAATCTTTTGTGCGACCCGATAGGATCTTGTAATGTTGGTAGTGACATAAAATCTCATTTTATGTCGCAATCATTGAGCGGTATCTAGCAACACATCAATGCTACCCAAATTACAAGAATGTCAATGACTCGACATAACCTTTCGTACTTGTGATAATATTAATAATGTAACTTAATCCTTCTGTCCTTTTTGTTTAGATTGAACACGAGTCATGGAATAGTCATACTCGTATATTCAATCTTTATTTCTTGATCCCCAAGTAGAACTAGAATAAACGAATAAGCTCGATATCTCATATCGACTCATTCGAGCATGGCCATGCATTTTAGTTCTCACTTGATCAAGGGCCAAACACATCTCCTGTTATATAGGAGGGACAAATCCTATCTCAATCAGTCAACATCCCTCTACATAATTCGTAGTGTATCCAATAGTCGCCTTTATAGTTTGCCCTGTTACGAGTAACGTTTGACAATATCAAGATACATAACTCCTTATGTTGGGATCTCTGATGATCACAAGTCGTAAGGATTACATACATTATTATCAATATGAGAATTGCATATGACGATCATATAACTATCCATGTTGCATTCTCATGGTGGGTCTGTCCAGTACATCGTTCTCTAACATGTACCCATGTGTTGATTTGATATCTCATATCAATGAACAATTCATCAATCAACACATACTAGTCTCTACGTATTATCATTATCCATATTCATGATAATACTTGACTAGGGACAATGTTTAAGAATAATACAATATTATTCTAAGGACATTAACATATATATTAATTCACATTGCACAGTTAATCGAATAATATATAATAATGAATTGACATTTCATAAAATCATAAACATTGTATGTCAAAACAATCACTTAATGACTTGTCTTAGGGCATATCCCAACAAATCTCCCACTTGCACTAAGACCACTCAGACATATACCTAATGCCTAGAGATCTAGTATGACGATCATGCTTCTGCTGTGACAGTGGCTTCGTCAATGGGTCAGATACGTTATCATCTGTTGGTACTTTGCATATTTTAACATCTCCCCTTTCAACGATTTCTCGAATGAAATGGAAACGCCTAAGTATGTGCTTGGATCTTTGGTGAGATCTAGGTTCCTTAGCCAATGCGATCGCTCCATTGTTGTCACAATAGAGTTCTATCGGATCTTTAATGCTAGGCACCACTCCATGTTCAGAAATGAACTTCCTAATCCAAACAGCTTCCTTTGCTGCATCCGAGGCAGCAATATACTCAGCTTCCGTTGTAGAATCGGCTACTGTTTCTTGCTTTGAATCACAGCACCTCCATTTAGGCAATACACATATCCAGATTGCGATCGAAAATCATCTTTGTCAGTTTGGAAGCTTGCATCAGTGTAACCAATTACATTGAGCTCTTCCTCACCTCCATAAATCAAGAATGTATCCTTAGTTCTTATCAAGTACTTCAGGATATTCTTGACAGCAATCCAGTGACCTTCACCTGGATCAACTTGATATCTGCTCGTCATGCCCAAAGCATACGATACATCGGGACGAATACATATCATGGCATACATGATAGATCCAATAGCTGATGCATATGGAATCTTACTCATGCGTTGTCTCTCATCTGGTGTTGAAGGACACTGTTCCTTCGAGAGATATATACCATGTGTCATAGGCACGAATCCTTTCTTTGATTCTTGCATGCTAAACATTTTAAGCACTTTGTCTATGTATGTACTTTGACTTAGGCCAAGAAGCCTTCTCGATCTATCTATAGATCTTGATTCCTAATACATAGGTGGCTTCTCCCAATTCTTTCATCGAAAAGCAATTCCCTAGCCAAATCTTTACAGATTGTAAGGCAGGGATATCATTCCCAATGAGAAGTATGTCATCTACATACAACACTAGGAAAATGATTATGCTCCCACTAACCTTCTTGTAGACACAAGGTTCATCTACGTTTTTGATAAAACCAAACTCTTTGATTGCATCATCAAAACGAAGATTCCAACTCCGAGAAGCTTGCTTCAATCCATAAATGGATCGTTGTTGTGATGACCAGGGATTATAGATGTTAATCCCGGAGTGTTAATAACCCCTAAAGTTGTTTTACGTGGCGATTTGGAGTTTAATCGAGGTGTTGGGCCTTCTGGGCTCGTTTATTTGGGTAGTTGGGATCGTTGGATCCAGAGGTTGAGATTGTATTCTCATTTGGGTGAAAAACCTAAGATTTGGGTTTTTGATGTGTCTCGGGATCTCGGGTGCTTGTGTGAGCACCGGTAGGGGGTTTTGGAGTGAGAGAGAGAATTTTTGAAAACAGATGATTTTTAATGAATCATGATGTATTTGTGGGGCTATTAGTATTTCGGGGTATTTTTGCTATAAATACCAGTTGAACCCGAGATTTAATTAAAAAAATTCATTTCATCACCTCATCTTCTCTCTCCCTCCCGCGGCGCCCATTTCCGGTCTGGACCAGCCCCCGCCGCTTCAGGCGCTTCGCCCGCCGCCGTCCGGCCGCCGTTCGGCGCGTGCGACCCGTCACCAGCTTCGTCTCGTCGAGGCGCAGCTATCCCCTCCGGCAATTGAGAGTTTCGTCGCGTTTTGAAGTCGGATTTTGCAGGAATGCGTCGATCCCCAAATTCTAGGGTTCTTCGATTTCGGTCGATTTTCCTTCCGATTTTCGATTGGGTAACCTTCCTTACCCCTTTTCCATGCTTGTGATGTTTTCCCCTGCCTTATTGTGAATTATTGGTTCGAATTTAATTTCGAATTTGTAGGGTTGAGTTCGAAAATTTGGGGGTTTTTGGCAAGGGGTGTTGATTCTTGCTTTGATGGTTTAATTCACATTTTAGATGAATTATGGTGTTTATTTGGGTTCGATTTGTGAGATAAGGGTTCGAAAATTTGTAGGGTGTTCTTGAACAATTTTCGTTATTGTCTCATTCGTTCCCCTCCCTGCATGTACCCTGCCCCGGGTCTTTTAAAGGTTAATTGTCGTGTATTGACAATATTTTGAGGGTTATGGGTGTGCTTGAGCATGGGTTGCATGTTCGTAAATAATTGTGAATTATTTATCGTGTTAGCACATCGTTCCTCGGGGCATGGAACTCGAGCAAGGTTTGGCTCGGACTTCGGAGATTTAAGGTACGTGCGACGTACGAGCATTACTATATATATTAGAGCATTGTGAAATGCATAAGGTAATTTTGATTGCATTGAATATTGTGCGTATGGTTATATATATATGTTGATATAGCCAATGAACGACCAAATATTGATATCGCCGCTTGTAGCGTGCGTGACACTAGAGTAGGATAACTCTTACAAGATATAAGGGGTACTGGGTTTATATGACTATTGTAGGGCATTTGAGATGCCTGAGGATGATCGTAGAATCATGTATTCATTATAAGACATTTGAGATGTCTAGGTTCGTAGAATCATGTATTCATTATAAGACATTTGAGATGTCTAGGTTCGTAGACTCATGTATTCATTACAAGACATTTGAGATGTCTAGGTATAATGAAGGATTGGTAAAATAAATGCTAGGCATTTGAGCTATCTGTGATTGATAGCGAGGTTGTGAAATCAGTATTAGATATTGAGATATCTATATTTGCATGTATAATGAATTTGGAATCACTATCTATTGATACTCGAGGATTAGGCATGCGATGGGTTAATCAATGTGTTGATTTACTGATTTTTGAGATTTGATGAGTTTGATGATTGTGAGAACAGGGACAGTACACGGAATCCCGGATGAGGTTGCCATCCAGGGAGTATCATTTAAATTCATTAGTATTTACCTTTGTTGTAAATTATGAATTTCATTATTGTGATTATGGGATTTTGTGTATTGGTATGCTCACCCCGTTGGGGGCTGTCTCTGTTGGGACAGGTGAACAGGTACATCGATGGCTGTGGAGCTGAGCTCGAGCTGTTGATTGGAGGTACTCCCAGGATCGTGGTACCAGGGCTTGATGGAGCACGGTATCGTATAGAGTACTTATATACACCTGAGGATTATATACATATTCATGATGCTCGCATGTGAGCACGATTATACTTTTATATGGGTTGTATATAAAGGCATGAGCCTTTCTCTCTTTCATTCTATGTTGCATGCAATTAGAGGTAGAATTGCTAAATGATATGAGAGTCATTGGTGTATTATGTGGGTGTTGAGACCCACTTTGTTGTCCTCTTGTGTGGTGCCTTCCCTGGCTGGGAATTTACTTAGAATTTCTGTATTCTATTGAGTATTGTGCTTCCCTGGCCGGGAATTGTGTTATGTGTTGTGCTTTTATTTCGGGATAGCTCTATTTATGGGGAGACTCTGCCCAAATTTTTATAAAAGTCCACAATGGGAAAAGTGGCACAAAGGGGATGGAAATGGGCGAACTTTATGAGTCTATTTGTTGTTAGGATGATGATCTTATAACATTGAATTTTGTAATTGCCATTCAATGGTAAAGTATCATCTGAGCTTCCCGTTTGTTTTTTATTGAAAGCATGTGCCACACATAGTGGTTTAATACACTAATCAAGGATTAAGGGCTAGGGGTCCTTACATTAGTGGTATCAGAGCAGTGGTTGCTCATTGGGGCTGTTAAGGGCCTAGGATGTTATTGATAGCACATATCTATGCATGAGGCATTAATGTTGTATGACATAACAAATTGTTTATGTGCTATTATGATATGAAAAGTGGTATTGCTAACCATTGTGGTTGCAGGAATCGTGTGGAACACGATAGGATGGCATTAATAGTGATGTCTGGCACTCCGTGTGTTACGTGCCAAGGAATCTGATTTTGTAAGAGAATCAGGAAAAAGGGATATTTCCGAGGTAACATGTCTTGGTATACGTATTGACATGCAAGTGGTTGCATATATGTATTGAATGTGATGCATAGCGTATATGGCTATTGCTGTTAACCCTGATGGTTACAGGTTACATGAAATATGGAGTACGAAAAGGAATGATGATTATACATATGTACGGGCATCCCAAGGGCAACATGTATTATGTGTTTAGTCATTTAACACAAGGTAAATCAATGTATGCATAAGATAGTGCATTATGATATGATACATGTTGACACGCATCGTTTTGCATATGTATATTGTGAAATAGAAAGTGAGGATTCAATGCTTACACTAAGGTCCATATGAAGCGAGGAAGAATTCCGCTTATATGGAGTAGTAAGAAGCATTGAAATGCACTATTGATATTTCACGAGTCCAGGTTATCCTAGTGAGGATTTCAATGCTTACGCTAAGGTCCATATGAAGCGAGGAAAAATTCCGCTTATGTGGAGTAGTAAGAAGCATTGAAATGCACTACTGATAAGTGACTCAATTCCATAAGAAGCAAGAATTCTGCTGACATGGATTCCATAGGAAGCGAGGAAAAATTCCGCTTACGTGGATTTCCTTAAGGAGCAAGAATTCTGCTTACGTGGATTCCATAGGAAGCGAGGAAAAAAATTCCGCTTACGTGGAAAAGGAAGGAGGAACCATAATTTCATGTGTCGATTTATATTCATTCCGCCAGGTGTATTTATAGCGATGGTTCATTCCGCTATATTGATTGGCGATGGTTCATTCCGCCAGGTGTATTTATAGCGATGGTTCATTCCGCTATATTGATAGGCGATGGTTCATTCCGCCAGGTGTATTTATAGCGATGGTTCATTCCGCTATATTGATTGGCGATGGTTCATTCCGCCAGGTGTATTTATAGCGATGGTTCATTCCGCTATATTGATAGGCGATGGTTCATTCCGCCAGGTGTATTTATAGCGATGGTTCATTCCGCTATATTGATTGGCGTTGGTTCATTCCGCCAGGTGTATTGATAGCGATGCCTCTTTCCGCTACTATGTGGACGATGATTCATGCTCAGGTGTATAGCGAGGTTTCATGCCACTTATTATATGACGAGGTGTCATGCCGTCGATTCTATAGCGAGGATTATGCCGCTATGTACTCAGCACAGGATTTTGCCGCCTCCGAGCGATGGGTGCTGATTACGTACTATTATTGAGCGACGGAGACAGGTATGCCGCTATATTGTTAGCGATGAGGTATGAGATATTGCTATTCTATTAGCTTTATTGTAGCTGGCATGCGTTGACATACATGTTTTAGTATGCCTATTTTACTAGCATGATAGTGGATGACATACGCTGATGTACATGTATCGTCACTAGTTGGCAATGCCTTAGATGCCATGAGTTGGCATGTGTCGTCACAGGATGACGATGACGATGGTGTAGAAGATGTCTTATTAGACATGCATCATCGTTACGATGAACAATGTGTTGAGTATACGTATTCAGTGGTATGCCTTGGGTGCTAGTACCGAGCACAAGGTGGTGTGTGCGTCACCGATTGACGTGGCCCTTATACCGAGCGGGTTGCTCGAGGAATGGATGGATGCGCTGTACATGTGATCATGCCGCAGCTTATATTTGGGGTAATCATATTACGAGTGGTGATACCCTTGAGGTATGCTCGTTGGAATGGCTTTTGGCCATGTGATTTGACGACAGGAGTAATCATGGAGGAATTACTCGCTTTCTGTCGATGTGACATGTGGTAGACATGGTCACACCACCCTTGAGGGTGTAGAATGGGTCCTAAGGGAGTAGGATCAGGTTATGTTAAGTACATAGGGACATTGGAGTGTCCAGGGTGTATCGGCATTTGAGGATTGTTGGGTAAAGACCCACTACTCTATTGAGTTTTCTTCCCATAGTATGATATACCATGTGGAAACGTCCGTCTTATTGGTAGGTTTGAGGTGAACCTAGAGGTTTGTCTGCCGTGTGTGTGCAGCACCATGAGGGGCTTGCTAGAGCCGTTATACTGCTCGTTGGAACCAAGTTTGGCAAATCGTAAGGTGATACGATGTGGATTGTGGTGGACTCTAGTAGTCACCATGTCATTTGAGGTTGAGGTTGTGCATGCCTCACTGAAACGTGTATACGTTTATGTTTAATCTTGGTGAGACTTGTCTGGGACAGCTCAGGATGTTGGAGTACCAACAAGAGAGTCATCAGGTCGTTATTGACTCAATCTAAGGGAACCCGTGTATTAGGGATACAATGGGTGTTATTGTATCCAGTTTTTCCAAACGGTGGTTCGAGACTAGTGGATCTCGAGTTCGATGGCACTTCCCTTGTGAGGAAGGAGGTAGTATTATACCTATTTGGGAATCTTTGAAAGATTCGGTGAGTTGGTACGTGTGGTGTTGATTTTGGGAATCGCACCGTGTTGTTGATCGTTGATTATCGTTCTCCACTGGTAGGGAATGACTCAGAATTGACGGTTGTGTTTGGGGCTTAGGGGTAGGTTGTAGATACCCGAGCCAAGTGCATTGAGTATGCATGCGATGTCAGTGCTTAGGCAGGTATACCGATGAGTATACGGATGCCAGTTATTGATTTCCTTTCTGTCAAGCATAGAGTTATGCTATTTTAGGATGGTTAAATCTCTGATGAGAGATATGGAACACCTTGAGATTGGGAATCTCCATGACACGATAATTATGAGGAACAATCGTGAAGTTAGTTGACTCCCTTTGAGGAGGGATTATCTTGTGTGGGTTAAGGTATTTCCCTTGTTGGTGTTTTCCTTCGAGTTATGTGATAGCCTTCCCAAGTTTAGATTGTTAAATCCTAGGATTATCAAGGGATGGCAGGAATTTCGGATTTGTTGGGTGTCGCTGACGACACGAGCGTTGAGGATGCAATAGGTTTATTGCATGTCCTTTCAAATTTTGAAACTCTGTGGAGTCTCGATTGTTTATTATGACCAGGATGTGGTTCTTGGGATATCCGGAGGTGGACATCTTGTGAGATGTCTTTTGTGTGGATCGGTGGCCGTGAGTTGCCCGATCCGAGTTGCAGAGGGTGCAACTGCTCCTTGGATGGAGGTGGTCTGTATAGCGGGAACCAGGTTTGGTATGTATACACCGTGGTATACTAGTGTTTCCCTCGTAACGAGGTATGTTAGACATCGTGAGTCATGATAGAGATGTCATTGAATGATATCTACGATGGAATCGGGAGCGATTCGAATCCGTGCAGTTTCTGTTGACTAACTGCTTTTGGATTGTTAGCGTTGAGTTGTGCTGACGCTCTTTGACGTTATGATGGATTTGGAAGCCTATTCCACTCCAGAGTTTGACACGAGGTCAACGTTCTCACAGTTGAGGTGTCATTCAGGATGCGTTCTTACTAGTTGTATTAGAACTAAGGATGATTGTCCGATCTACAGTCGTAAGTATCGGTTGTTTCGCAGTCATGAGGGACTGACTTTTAGGATGACCCGCATTGAGGTACGTTTTGCCTCTTGGGTGATATGTTGGTTTTGGTAAGTCGCTTTGTTTCAGAGTTTGGTGCGAGGTAGGTACCCTCGCGTTTATTAATACGATTCTGTTATGGTCAAGAATCGAGGTTCTGGCTTCATGTTGTTGTGTAGCCTGGGTGTTATGTGATACACCGGTGTTAATTTCGAGGACGAAATTCTTTTAGTGGGGGATATTGTGATGACCAGGGATTATAGATGTTAATCCCGGAGTGTTAATAACCCCTAAAGTTGTTTTACGTGGCGATTTGGAGTTTAATCGAGGTGTTGGGCCTTCTGGGCTCGTTTATTTGGGTAGTTGGGATCGTTGGATCCAGAGGTTGAGATTGTATTCTCATTTGGGTGAAAAAACTAAGAGTTGGGTTTTTGATGTGTCTCGGGATCTCGGGTGCTTGTGTGAGCACCGGTAGGGGGTTTTGGAGTTAGAGAGAGAATTTTTGAAAACAGATGATTTTTAATGAATCATGATTTATTTGTGGGGCTATTAGTATTTCGGGGTATTTTTGCTATAAATACCAGTTGAACCCGAGATTTAATTAAAAAAATTCATTTCATCACCTCATCTTCTCTCTCCCTCCCGCGGCGCCCATTTCCGGTCTGGACCAGCCCCCGCCGCTTCAGGCGCTTCGCCCGCCGCCGTCCGGCCGCCGTTCGGCGCGTGCGACCCGTCACCGGCTTCGTCTCGTCGAGGCGCAGCTATCCCCTCCGGCAATTGAGAGTTTCGTCGCGTTTTGAAGTCGGATTTTGCAGGAATGCGTCGATCCCCAAATTCTAGGGTTCTTCGATTTCGGTCGATTTTCCTTCCGATTTTCGATTGGGTAACCTTCCTTACCCCTTTTCCATTCTTGTGATGTTTTCCCCTGCCTTATTGTGAATTATTGGTTCGAATTTAATTTCGAATTTGTAGGGTTGAGTTCGAAAATTTGGGGGTTTTTGGCAAGGGGTGTTGATTCTTGCTTTGATGGTTTAATTCACATTTTAGATGAATTATGGTGTTTATTTGGGTTCGATTTGTGAGATAAGGGTTCGAAAATTTGTAGGGTGTTCTTGAACAATTTTCGTTATTGTCTCATTCGTTCCCCTCCCTGCATGTACCCTGCCCCGGGTCTTTTAAAGGTTAATTGTCGTGTATTGACAATATTTTGAGGGTTATGGGTGTGCTTGAGCATGGGTTGCATGTTCGTAAATAATTGTGAATTATTTATCGTGTTAGCACATCGTTCCTCGGGGCATGGAACTCGAGCAAGGTTTGGCTCGGACTTCGGAGATTTAAGGTACGTGCGACGTACGAGCATTACTATATATATTAGAGCATTGTGAAATGCATAAGGTAATTTTGATTGCATTGAATATTGTGCGTATGGTTATATATATATGTTGATATAGCCAAGGAACGACCAAATATTGATATCGCCGCTTGTAGCGTGCGTGACACTAGAGTAGGATAACTCTTACAAGATATAAGGGGTACTGGGTTTATATGACTATTGTAGGGCATTTGAGATGCCTGAGGATGATCGTAGAATCATGTATTCATTATAAGACATTTGAGATGTCTAGGTTCGTAGAATCATGTATTCATTATAAGACATTTGAGATGTCTAGGTTCGTAGACTCATGTATTCATTATAAGACATTTGAGATGTCTAGGTATAATGAAGGATTGGTAAAATAAATGCTAGGCATTTGAGCTATCTGTGATTGATAGCGAGGTTGTGAAATCAGTATTAGATATTGAGATATCTATATTTGCATGTATAATGAATTTGGAATCACTATCTATTGATACTCGCGGATTAGGCATGCGATGGGTTAATCAATGTGTTGATTTACTGATTTTTGAGATTTGATGAGTTTGATGATTGTGAGAACAGGGACAGTACACGGAATCCCGGATGAGGTTGCCATCCAGGGAGTATCATTTAAATTCATTAGTATTTACCTTTGTTGTAAATTATGAATTTCATTATTGTGATTATGGGATTTTGTGTATTGGTATGCTCACCCCGTTGGGGGCTGTTTCTGTTGGGACAGGTGAACAGGTACATCGATGGCTGTGGAGCTGAGCTCGAGCTGTTGATTGGAGGTACTCCCAGGAGCGTGGTACCAGGGCTTGATGGAGCACGGTATCGTATAGAGTACTTATATACACCTGAGGATTATATACATATTCATGATGCTCGCATGTGGCACGATTATACTTGTATATGGGTTGTATATAAAGGCATGAGCCTTTCTCTCTTTCATTCTATGTTGCATGCAATTAGAGGTAGAATTACTAAATGATATGAGAGTCATTGGTGTATTATGTGGGTGTTGAGACCCACTTTGTTGTCCTCTTGTGTGGTGCCTTCCCTGGCTGGGAATTTACTTAGAATTTTTGTATTCTATTGAGTATTGTGCTCCCTGGCCGGGAATTGTGTTATGTGTTGTGCTTTTATTTCGGGATAGCTCTATTTATGGGGAGACTCTGCCCAAATTTTATAAAAGTCCACAATGTGAAAAGTGGCACAAAGGGAATGGAAATGGGCGAACTTTATGAGTCTATTTGTTGTTAGGATGATGATCTTATAACATTGAATTTTGTAATTGCCATTCAATGGTAAAGTATCATCTAAGCTTCCCGTTTGTTTTTTATTGAAAGCATGTGCCACACATAGTGGTTAATACACTAATCAAGGATTAAGGGCTAGGGGTCCTTACAGTTGTAGCTTGCATATCTTTCCAGCATCCTTTGGATCGACAAAACCCTCGGGTTGTGTCATGTACACATCCTCGAGCAGATTTCCATTAAGGAAAGCTGTTTTGACATCCATCTGCCAGATTTCATAATCATGAAATGCAGCTATTGCAAGTAAGATCCTTATGGATTTAACCATGGCCACTGGTGAAAAGGTTTCATCATAGTCAATACCATGAATTTGTTTGAATCCTTTTGCAACCAGCCGACCTTTATAGGTTTGTACATTACCATCCATATCGGTCTTTTTCTTGAAAATCCATTTGCACCCTATGGGTCGTACCCCTTCAGGTGGATCAACCAAAGTCCATACTTGGTTTGCATACATGGATTCCATCTCAGATTTCATGGCCTCTTGCCATTTCTCAGAATCAGTGCCCATTATAGCTTGTTGATAAGATGACGGCTCATCCTCATCAATAAGTAGTAAGTCACCTTGTTGAGTCACAAGAAATCCATATCTCTGTGGCTCCCGGTGTTCTCTTACAGACCTACGCTGGGCTTGTGTCTCTTGAGCAGGTACTTCTTCCACAACAGCTTGCGGAGCCTGCTCTGTTTCCATCTCAATCTCAGGTTCAGTGTTTTCTTGTGGTTGAACTTCACTAAGTTCTATTTTTCTCCCATTGGTTTTTCTAGAAATAAATTCTCTTTCAAGAAATACACCAGTCCGAGCAACAACTACTTTGTTCTCGGTGGGATAATAGAAATAGTATCCTTTCGTTTCCTTAGGATACCCCACAAATAAACACTTATCAGATTTGGGTCCAAGTTTGTTAGTGGCGTGACGTCTAACGAAAGCCTCACAACCCAAATCTTCATGAAAGACATACTAGGACGCTTCCCAGTCCATATCTCATATGGTGTCTTTTCCACTGATTTAGATGGAACACGGTTCAGTAAGAAAATCGTTGTTTCTAGAGTGTGTCCCCAAAACGATATCGGAAGATCTGCATGACTCATCATTGATCTAACCATGTCCAACAAGGTTCGATTTCTCCTCTCGGATACACCATTCCATTGTGGAGTATACGGAGGAGTGAGTTGTGGGACTATCCCACACTCCTTTAGATAGTCATGAAACTCTTGGCTTAAGTATTCACCTCCTCGATCTGATCGAAGGATTTTGATACTTTTGCCAAGTTGGTTTTGTACTTCATTCTTGAAATCTTTGAACTTTTCAAAGGTTTCATGCTTATGTTTCATTAGGTACACATACCCATATCTACTGAGGTCATCAGTAAATGTAACAAAGTATTGAAAACCACCTCTAGCTTGTGTATTTATTGGTCCACATACATCACTATATATTAGTCCCAATAAAACATTTGCCCTTTCAACATGTCCCTTGAAAAGGGCTTTAGTCATCTTGCCCATTAAACAAGATTCGCATGTTTCATATGATTCAAAATCAAATGAATCTAATACTCCATCCTTATGAAGTTTAGATATGCGGTTCTCGTTTATGTGGCCCAAGCGACAATGCCAGAGATAAGTCGGATTACAATCATTATTTTTAATCCTTTTAGTATTTATGTTATAGATAGGAATATCAAGATTTAATAAATAAAGACCATTCACCATTTGTGCACTAGCATAAAACATATCATTTAAATAAATAGAACAACAGTTGTCCTTTATCATAAATGAAAACCCACACTTGTCTAAACAAGAAATATAAATTATGTTTTTGGTAATGGATGGCACAAAATAATAGTCTTTTAAAATCAACGATAAACCAGAAGGCAAAAATAAATAATAATATCATATAGCTAATGCAGCAACTCTTGCTCCATTTCCAACTCGGAGATCAACTTCGCCTTTCGCCAACAATCTACTCTTTTTGAGGTCCTGCACATTTACACAAATGTGAGATCCACATCCAGTATCTAATACCCATGATGAAGAAGTAGATAAATTGACTTCTATAACAAAAATACCTGAAGTGGAAGTCACACTTCCTTTCTTTAGATCCTCCATATATACTTTGCAGTTTCTTTTCCAATGACCATCTCACCGCAATGGAAACAGTTCCCTTCCTTCGCTATCCCTCCCTTTGGTTTTAGTGTAGAAGACTTTGGCTTAGATTTAACAAAGACCTTCTTGTTCTTCTTGAAGCTCTTAGCTTTAGTCTTTCCTTTGCTCTTATTCACAATAAGAACATTTGTAGGTTTAGACTTCTTGCTATTTGCTTCAAAAGTTCTAAGCATGCCAAGTAACTGTGGTAGTGTCTTTTCTATTTCAATCATATTGTAATTTAAGACAAATTGACTGAAGCTTTCAAGCAACGATTGCAAGATCACGTCAGTGGCCAACTCTTGGTCCAAAGGAAAACCCAGCTTCTCCAGATTCTCAATATACCCAATCATCTTGAGTACATGAGTTCCAACCAGACTTCCTTCTACCATTCTACACTGGAATAATGCCTTAGAGACGTCATACCTCTCTTGTCTTGCTTGTTGTTGGTACAGTTGCTTAAGGTGCTCGATCATATCAAACGCCTCCATTTCCTCATGTTGCTTCTGAAGCTCAGAGTTCATGGTGGCAAGCATAAGGCATCCAACATCCAGTGCGACACTTTGATGCTTCTTGTAAGCATCTTTATCGGCTCTTGTAGCCGTTAGGGGAGGTTCCTCAGCAGGTAAGGGTTCCTCTAGGACATATTGTTTCTTTTCTTGTTTGAGGACTATCCTCAAGTTCCTATGCCAGTCTAGGAAATTTGTCCCATTTAATTTGTCCTTCTCAAGGACCGATCGCAGTGATAAAGTGCTTGTTACGTTGTTAGTTGCCATGGATATCTACAATATAAATATGCAAAATAAGTTTATGATTTAATCATTTAACATGGTCTTATATTAAATGTTACTCCCACTATTTTTAAAAAAAAATATCAACCCTCGAAACCTTTAGTAGGCCAAGATCCATATTTCACCTAATCTTGAGTTAGCTTTGGCTAATCGCCCAAGACTCGGTTATTTAGGTAGACAACACTTTGTCAATTACATCACATGTAATTCTTGGATAGTTGGACGAACAACACTTTGTTCAATTCATCAAATGAATTATTATCCAACCCATGCCTCTAGGTTCCCAATCCTATTGAGATAACATAGTTAAGTCGTACCCAATTTAAAGTATAACGGATATCACTTTTATCCTTTCGCGCCTTACTAAGAGTGCCACAGTGCTTTGCTTTGGCAAACCCACATATGTACAATCGAAGTTTTTGACGAGTACTTTTAATTTTTGAAGGCATCTAAAACTTAATTTTTTAGAGTGATTTATTGATCTCATTATTAGTTTGATAATTTAAAATATGTCCACTACATATAGTTGTATACATATCTACATATATGTGTAATACAATTATCAATCTAAAACATAAGATAAATCATGCATCAACATACATAATTAAACGTGACATGGTTATAGCCCCTACTAGTGATTTTCTCAAGCCAATGAGAAAATCCTAAGAGTCAACCTAAGGTAACTTCACAAGCACCTTCCTTTGGCTCCAATTTGTGAATGGCCTCCTCATCCCGGCTTGATGCTCCATCTTCATTGATCACCATAAACAAAATAAACTACACTATTTACAAGATATAGAATTCCTCGATTCACATTCGAGAGGAACATAGGGGAGGGATTACATTTAGAATAAAATAGAGAAAGCACGACTCGCAGGTCGTATTATAAATTACAAACATTCACAAATCCTATCTAGTAGGTCAAAGGGCTATAACCATGCACCATGCTCAAACAACACATAAAGCATGCTTTAACATTTAATTAATTAAATTCTAAACATTTTAAATTTAATTCTAATTAAAACTGTAAAATAGAATTTTGAAAAATTATCGTATGCTCGGGACATCACATGCCACGAACTTAAGCGACTAAGCCACGAATCACCATGGTTCGAACCAACCAAACACACGGCTGGACCAATTATAGGCCTAGGGTTCGAAACCCTAGCCCATGGCCGAGCCTCAAGCGAGCGGCGGCGGTGCTAGGGTTCCAAACCCTAGCCGCCTCGCACCACTTTGAGTTTTCATCGAGCCAACTTGTTCGAAACGCCGGAATTCTTGAGCCACGAATCATGGTCAGGTCATGCACGGTGGTGGCTCAACCATCTCGAGCCAAGGGTTCGAAAACCCTAGCTCTCATGTGGTGAAGCCACTTATCCATGCATGCTTGAACCATTATCGAGCCAAAGTCATCCATGTCTCGAAACCTCCATGCACGAACATGAGCCACAACGACTAGGCCATCTCGAGCCAAGGGTTCAAAAACCCTAGCCCTCATGTGGCTAAGCTGTGGGTCAATTGTGCTAAATGGTGGCCGAAACATTGCCCAATTAATTTGATTATTCGCCAATTATATCAAATACAATTTTACGATGGTTTTCACAAACTCGATATTAACATATCATATATGTTTATACAATTTTAATAGCATGCAATATAATTCTAATATGATTAAAATAGTTTAACCACATAAATCCGATATGAGCCTTGTACACGGCTCTGATACCACTGTAAGTAATCCAACAAGCATGGAACGCAGCGAAATAATAAAAATTTGGATTACTAAACCACGGATCTATACATAGGGGTTCATATCGGATGAAGGTTTACAAAAGTCTCACCCTTGTAGCGTGTTTGAGCAGATTCCACGGAGCAGTACCACGTCCAACGTCTCCTTCGAGTCACTAGCAAAACTTGTCAAGTTTTGCCTCAACGGTATCCACACGATCAAATCGAATGAAGGGATAGTTTGAGAACAAGTTGCTAGACAAGTTCTTAAACCGGAACAAGAAACACACTCGATTCTAAATCGAGGAATGGCACGAAAATCACCACAACTCACTTCGGCTACGATGAAGCCGAGAGAGCTTGGAGAGGAGGAGGTCGTGTGTTGCTTTTTGTGTAGGTTGGAATGATATAAATTGTCTTACAAACAATTAATCATAACCTTGTATTTATATTATAAGATTTAATTAAGGTTTAAGGCTTTCTTAAAGCCTCATGGGCCCAAACCCATGATTTAATTAAATCCTTATAATCTTTTAATTAAGACTCTTCTTAATTAATTAATTCATCCAATGAATTTAATTTCCCTTATCGATTTAATCTTTTGTGCGACCCGATAGGATCTTGTAATGTTGGTAGTAACATAAAATCTCATTTTATGTCGCAAGCATTGAGCGGTATCTAGCAACACATCAATGCTACCCAAATTACAAGAATGTCAATGACTCGACATAACCTTTCGTACTTGTGATAATATTAATCATGTAACTTAATCCTTTTGTCCTTTGTGTTTAGATTGAACACGAGTCATGGAATAGTCATACTCGTATATTCAATCTTTATTTCTTGATCCCCAAGTAGAACTAGAATAAACGAATAAGCTCGATATCTCATATCGACTCATTCGAGCATGGCCATGCATTTTAGTTCTCACTTGATCAAGGGCCAAACACATCTCCTGTTATATTGGAGGGACAAATCCTATCTCGATCAGTCAACATCCCTCTACATAATTCGTAGTGTATCCAATAGTCGCCTTTATATCAAGATACATAACTCCTTATGTTGGGATCTCTGATGATCACAAGTCGTAAGGATTACATACATTATTATCACTATGAGAATTGCATATGACGATCATATAACTATCCATGTTGCATTCTCATGGTGGGTCTGTCCAGTACATCATTTTCTAACATGTACCCATGTGTTGATTTGATATCTCATATCAATGAACAATTCATCAATCAACACATACTAGTCTCTACGTATTATCATTATCCCTATTCATGATAATACTTGACTAGGGACAATGTTTAAGAATAATACAATATTATTCTAAGGACATTAACATATATATTAATTCACATTGCACAGTTAATCGAATAATATATAATAATGAATTGCCATTTCATAAAATCATAAACATTGTATGTCAAAACAATCATCTAATGACTTGTCTTAGGGCATATCCCAACAAACCCTTGATGTGTAGTAATGACAGATAAATTACCTCAATATGACATTGGGGATGCCATGAGTGGAAATGCTAGTGTTGGTTTGGCGCATGTGCCACCACCACTGGTAGGCCAAGGGCCAGAACAGGTGTTGTTACCTGTGGAGTTGACACTTACCCAATTTTTGAGTTACCAACCACAACAATTTGAGGGTACTGAATCTGGGGAACAGGCTAAGGAATGGTTAGAATGCATTGAACAGATCTTTGTGTCAGCACCGTGTGCCAAGTCAGCTTGGTTATGTTTAGCTAAGTTTCAGTTGGCAAAGAAAGCAATGATGTGGTGGAAAGCGAAATTGCTTGAATTGCGAGCTCCGGGGCAGACTATGGACTGGGATGTGTTTAGAACCCGCTTTTTGGATCACTATTTCTCTGTGGCTGTAAGGCAGTTAAAAGAATACGAGTTTACAAATCTGAAATAGGGAACATTGAGGGTAGCTGACTATGCGCTACAGTATTCCTCTTTGTTGAGATATGTGTCACATATAGCTGCTAAAACTAAGGCCAAAATCAAACAATTTGTAAAGGGATGGCGGCCTGAGTTATTTGATAGGGTTATTTCTAATAATCCTACTTCGTTGAGGAGGCGCTGACCATGGCAGATGGCTGAGATCGGAATTGGGGCGTATAAGGATGTAGGACAAGGTCAGAAACCTACATCAGACAGTATGAGACCCAGATAGGATCAATTTAAACCATCACGATGAGCTCCTCATCCTCGCGATTTGGTGGTAGGCGATTTGATAATCGGAAAGGAAGTGAATGAGTTGCCAAAGGACAATCACAAGGGAGCAGTAGTAAAGGATGGAAATGTTATAAATGTGGAGGACCACACTATAGAAGAGATTGCCCACACAGTGAAAGTCCAGTCTGTTTTAGATGCGTGAGAATAGGACACATGATACGAGATTGTCCTTAAGTTGGAGGACAATATGTCAGAGGAAAGGTATCAGAGAGTACATCATAACATAGACCACAGTTTGTACCACGGACTGGTGGGGGACAGAGAGGACTGGTGGGGGACAGAGAGCATGGCCGCCCCAAGTTCAGGTGTATGCACTGGACAAGGGACAAGTAGAGGCAGCTCCTGATGACGTGATAGCGGGTAAGTGTTGTTTATTTACTTATCTGGCTTTTGTTTTAATTGATACTGGTGCATCACATTCATTTACTGCACAAGATTTTATTGACCGGTATCATATATGCTCGTCTCCACCATTGATGCCTATATATGTCTCGACACCCATGGGAACTGATAGGGTTGAATATTACGCGTTTTTATGCTATGATATGTATATGTTTTCGTGTTGATTCTTGGATAATTTTATGGTTTATGGTATATATTTCTCTATTTCAGGAATCAATGTTGAAATTCATAAAAGGGGAAGAAATCAAGCTAAAATGATGAAAAAATGAATTAAGTTGAAGAAAAGAGGAAGAAACCAGAATCCAAGACACATGTTGCTCCTTTCTCCTCAAATTACTATATGTTCGAGCCATGTTTTGGAAATCTAGTCCATATAAAAGTTGTAGAACTTTCTCTTATCTTCGCGTGGACAGCTGATTCATCAAATTCGGAGTTCGTATGAGAAAGTTACGGCCAAAATACGAAACTCGCCAGAAGCTGAAAAAGGCGAAGAAACTTACTGTGATTTCCGATCGATCGAGCAGAATTTCCGATCGATCGAGACGGGCAGAAAAAGCCACGAAAATCTTACTAGAAGGCTCGATCGATCGGCTCTTCTTTCGGATCGATCGGGACGAGCAATTTTCATTAAAATACCTTCCTTGTAGAGTTTGGATGCAAGAGGGAAGTCCATAATTCTTTCCCCTATATATTATACACCATAATTTCAACCCAAATCATACTTTAAACCCTAGGAATAGCCTCCACACCTCCATACACCCATTCACCATCCAAATCTCAGCCCCCCTTTCCTTCAATTCCATCATACCTCCATCACTCTCCACTAACACCATCTCACGCCTCCTTCCATATAATTCACGTCCATCACCCCTTTCCTTCACTTCATATCCAACCTACATCCTTCTACCATTCAACCTTCATCCACCATCACCACTTCATCCTAGGAATTGGAACAAGCCAACAAGATAATCGAAGAGCACGATCGAGAAAGAAGCGAGGAAGGATCAAGAATCAACGAACGGAGTCGACTTGGGAGTTTGCTTTTACTTTTCGATTATTTGTTTTGATTTATTATTGGATTTTATGTGTTTTGGATGATTGAGAAATATCTTAAACATTGTTTTCCTTTAATATTATTGATTCATTGATTTCATACATCTTCTATGAGCATGTGTTATTGTTTTTAATGCTTTTGAAGGATTGATCACCTTTGAATGATATTTTATTATAATTGAGATCGAGAGATGAAATTATAATACGATATAGTAATTCATGCCGTGTGTTAAAGATTGAGATCGAGAGATAAAATCACACACGAGTGATAGCTTTGGGTTGTTTAATCTAAAAGTTAGTGGTTTTCATAAAGCGTTCAACATTAAATTGTTAATTACGTGAACGAGAGTTACTAGTTGCAATTTGATGTTAGACTTAATATAGCTCGAGAGAGTATATTGAATAAATTCGGAAAACCCGTCACCTTAGAGATGTATGAAGAAAAGATTGGGTTAGGTGAATAATTGTCTTGATACTTTCTTGTGGATTTTTCTCGTGATCGTTGACTATTTTGGTTGGATTATAGTAGCTTAATTTAGTTTAGTTTAATTATTAATTGATTATCGTATGTTAAATATAGTTAAAAGTAATCTTATGTGGTACTTGCTTGTTAGTCCTTGTGGGTTCGACAATCCGTATCTTCCTATCTATACTAAAACTTGACACCGTGCACTTGCGGTCTAAAATCGCTAGATTGGAATTAATTGTTTAAAATAAAAGCGATCAAGTTTTTGGCGCCGTTGCCGGGGACTAATTTTAGTAATATCATACTAGGTTCTTTGACTGTAATTTAACCATTTTTAACTTTGTATATATTTATTTCGAAAAAAAAAAAATTTATTAATTTATTTTGTTTATTTGTCTTGTGAGGTATTTGGAGATGCTACATCAACAAGCCTTCACAAGCTTTGCCCAACAACGTTCCGAGCCGTTCTACGCAGCGTGGGGAAGATTCAATGAATTGGCAGACACATTCCGGTATCACAACTTTTCGAACTATACTCTTCTACAATATTTCTTCAAAGGTTTGGATGCACAGACACGAAAATGGGTATTTAGCGGAGCACTAGCAACTGGAAGTCCGTTGGTTGCAAGAGATGAGGACAGTGTGGTGCACCTGCTCAATGATATGGCGGACTTCGATTACCAGTGGCATTGGAATACTTCACTGCAGGGTTGGAGTAACCAATACCCACCGGAGCCTCGCTACCCTATTGATACGCCTCAACCATTTGAACATCTCGAAGAGAGGAGAGATAGTTCTGCAGATGTCACAACTCAGTTAGAAGATACCTTAAAAAGATTCATAGCATCAACTGAGAGCAGTTTAGAGTGCCAAACCAACTCTATGCGTCACCTGGAGCAGCAAATGGCGGTCCTCATGGAAATAATTTCAAGTAGTTGCCAAGAGGAAGAGATGAGGGCTACAAAGCAAGAGACGACGAATCGAGTTTGGTTATATGATTACGATCACTCAACCAACCAAGTTTGGGGGAGTGATCCTGCTAGTGTGGAAGAGTAGAGGGAACTTGAGCCTCATCAAGAGATTGAGCTTACTTCAGAGATGTTATCCGAGGAGTTCCCATGTGAAGATGAGTCGAATGTGATGTTGGAGAAGGAAGAGACGTTCAAAGATTCTGATTTGAGCCCATCGATGGAGACATGTTCTATGCCATATGTGGATCCTTATTTTCCATCGATGCCAACTTCACCGCACTACATCCTCCAAAATGCAAAGCCAAATCAAGAATCATTCTCCCATGCCTGCCATTTAAAGACGAATGTTGTTGGAGCGACGAGCTTACACTGCTACAATCTTGCCAATCTTGAGGGCATACTGAATGAAGACCCATTAGTGGTATCATACGATACTTACTATGGGCGGCAGCCGCTCTTTGATGGTTGCTTCTGCCGACGACTAAAAATCAGCGCTTCTTGGGAGGCAACCCAAGCGTATCCTTTAGTTATTTAGTTTTATTTTACTTTTTCAGTTTTTGCATTTTAGTTTTGTTTATCTCTCAAGTCGACTATTTTACCATTTGCATTCTTCTCTTGCTAGGTACTTAGTTGGTGCGATGAATCCCTACAACAGTGGAGCTTTCAAAAGCAAATCTTCCTCAACCCTCATGCAAGCGTATTGATCAGGGGAGTTCACTGTTTCCCTTTTAATTCTTTTAAACATTGAGGCAATGTTTGATTTAAGTTTGGGGGAGTAGTAGCTTGCATGTCTTACTTGTTCTAACCACATGTTGCATGCTTAAATGACACTTGAATCGTCCGATTATTATGAGCTAAAAATTTTTTTTTATGAGTTCAAACTTGAGAAAAGAATGAATTATAGTAGTGACTATTCAATGAGGATTTTGATCTCACTATGCATATGAACTTGATTTGTGATTGGACTTGTACATGAATATCCCAATTTGAGTTAGCATGTCAAGAATGAGGAATACTTTGAGCACAATGAGTCATGATCTTGTGGATTGCATGTTGAATAGTGATAATTGTTGTGAACTTGATGATTTGTCTTGAGCATCTTAGAGTTATCCTAGAACTTATTTGATGATGACACTTTGAGGCGAAATTTTATAGTTACAAACTTGACTTGGAAATGATCTAGGCGATCTTTGAAACGTTTGAGCCTTTCAAGCTTACCATGATTCATATCAATCCCTAGTGTCCCATTTGAGCTTTATTGAAAAAAGAATGGTATATGCATTGCATATAATTAGACCCCATTCGACATTCTTGGCAAACTCATTATACTTACCCTTGAGCCTAAATGAAAAAAGTTATCCTTACCCTAAGGGAGTATAATGAATATCATTCGATGCACTTGAATTGTTATATCTTGATGAGCTTATTGAAAAAAAATGATGAATGAGAAAAGAAAAAGATAGATAAAAAGCCTTGAGAAAAAGATTGACTAAATAAGACCCAAAGTGGCCAAGGCTATAAAAGAAAAAGAAGAAAAGCTCGATGTGTGCGAAAAATTTGAACTGTAAATGATTATACTCTCTTCTTTGCACTTATACTATCTTTTCTTTGAAGCCAACACCAAAGGCCTTACATTACAAGCTTAAAAAGTCCTTTTGATCCAAGTCTAGAGAGTAACTATCATTAGTGGAGAAGTTGTTTGAAAATAGGCTTATAGGGTGCTTGATAATAATCTCGACTTTGAGTTGATTAACATGATTTGATCTTGAATATGTGCATGAAACTTGAGACTGACTATGTAAGGACCCCAAGCCCTTAACCCTTAATTAGTGTATTAACCATTATGTGTGGCACATGCTTTCAATAAAAAGTCAATCGGGAAGCTCAAATGATGCTTACAAAATTCCTTTATTATTCAACGTTATAAGATCATCTCTACTAACATATAGACTCATAGAGTTGCCCATTACCAACCCCATTTTGCCACTTTTTACATTGTGGACTTTTATAAAAATTTGGGCAGAGTCTCCCCGTAAATTGAGCTATCCCGAAATAAAAGCACAACACATAACATAATTCCCGGCCAGGGAAAAACATAATACTCATCAGAATGCAGCAATACCAAGTAAATTCCCAGCCAGGGAAGACGCCACACATAAGACGACAAAAGTGGGTTTCAACCCCCACATAATACACTAACGACTCTCATATCATTAGCAATTCTACCACAATTGCATGCAACATATAATGAAAGAGAGAAAGACTCATGCCTTTATATACAACCCATATACAAACATAACCGTGCTCACATGCGAGCATCATAAATATGTATAAAACCCTCGGGTGTATATATGTACTCTATACGATACCGTGCTCCATCAAGCCCTGGTACCACGATCCTAGGAGTACATCCAATCAACAGCTCGAGCTCAGCTCCACAGCCATCGATGCACCTGTTCACCTGCCCCAACAGAGACAGCCCCCAACGGGGTGAGCATACCAATACACAAAATCTCATAATCACAATAATGAAATTCATAATTTACAACACAAGTAAATACTAATGAATTTTAAATGATACTCCCTGGATGGCAATATCCTCATCCGGGATTCCGTGTACTGTCCCTGTTCTCACAATCATCAAACTCATCAAATCTCATAAATCAGTAAATCAACACATTGATTTAACTCATAGCATGCCTGATTCTCAAGTATCAAAAATCAATGATTCCAAGTTCAATATACATATACATACAAATATAGATATCTCAATATCTAGTACTGATTTCTCAATTTCGCTATCAATCATAGATAGTTCAAATGCCTAGCATTTATTTTACCAATTTTCCATTATACCTAGACATCTCACATGTCTTATAATGAGTACATGATCCCACGATCATTCTCAGGCATCTCAAATGCCGTACAATAGTCATATAGACTCAGTACCCCATATATATCAACACATATATGCATATAGCCATACCCACAACCATCTAATGCAATTACAACACATTATGCATTTCACAATTGCTATCACGTAAAGTAATGCTCGTACGTCGCACGTACCTCAAATTTCCGAAGTCCGAGCCAAACCTTGCTCGAGTTCCATGCTCCGAGGAACGATGTGCTAACACGATAAATTAATTCACAATTAATTACGAACATGCAACCATGCTCAAGCACACCCATAACCCTCAAAAATATTGTCAACACACGACAATTAACCATTATCGAAAATCGCTCAAGAACATCCCACAAATTTTCGAACCTTCACAACACAAATCGAACCCAATATAAACACCATAATTCATCTAAAACATGAATTAATCAATCAACAACAAGAATCATCATCCCTCACCAAAAACCCCCAATTTTCGAACATAAGCCCCTAAAATCGAGCCCTAACCTCACGCCACCAGCGCTCAAATCGAACCATTAAGCAACAATTTTTCGAACCATTAAAGTCTAAAATTTTTGAGCCAACAACATCACAAAAACGCCCCAAAAACACAGGAAGAAAAGCCCCAAAAATCGTACCAAAATCGGGCCACAAAATCGGACAGAAACCAGTGACGAACCCTAGCGCTTTCTGCAGAAATCCGAGCTCGATTCTCGACGAAACTTCGAATTGTTGGTATGTATAGAAGCGCCTGGAAGAGACGATTCCAACGGCGGGTGGCACGCGCCGAACGGCGGCCGGACGGCGGCCGTTCGGCGGCGGGCGCGGCGTTTGAAGCCGCGGGGGTCGAACAGATCGGGAAAACGTACGCGGGTCGGGGAGAGAGAAAACGGGAGAGGTGGGGGAAAAATGGTTCCGATAATTAAAATCTCGGGTTCAACTGGTATTTATAGCAAAATACCCCGAAATACTAATATTCCCACAAATACATCATGATTCATTAAAAATCATCTGTTTTCAAAAACTCTCTCTCTAACTCAAAAACCCCCTACCGGTGCCCACACCAAGCACCCGAGATTATGAGTCACACTAAAAACCCAACTCACAGGTTTTCACCAAAATGAGAATACGATCTCAACCTCGGGATCCAACGATCCCAACTACTCAAATAGACGAGCCCGGAGGGCCCAACACCTCGATTAAACTCCAATTTGCCACGTAAAACAACTTTACGGGTTATTAACACTCCGGGATTAACATCCCTAATCTCTGGTCATCACAATATCCCCCACTAAAAGAATTTCGTCCTCGAAATTAGCACCGGTGTATCACGTAACACCTGGGCTACACAACAACATGAAGCCATAACCTCGATTCTTGACCATATCAGAATCGTCTTAATAAACGCGAGGATACTTACCTCACATCAAACTCTGAAACAGAGCGACATACCAAAACCAACATATCACCCAAGAGGCAAAACGTGCCTCGATGCGGTTCATCCCAAAAGTCAGTCCCTCGTGACTGCAAAACAACCAATACTTACGACCGTAGATCGGACAGTCATCCTTCGTTCTAATACCACTAGTAAGAACGCATCATGAATGACACATCAACCGTGAGAGTGTTGACCTCGTGTCAATCTCTGGTGTGGAATAGACTTCCAAATCCATCATAACGTCAAAGAGTGTCAGCACCACTCAACGCTAATAATCCAAAAGCAGTTAGGCAACTGAAACTGCAAGGATTCGAATCGCTCCTGATTCCATCGTAGATATCGTCCAATGATATCTTTATCATGACTCACGACGTCTAACATACATCGTTACGAGGGGAACATTAGTATACCACGGTGCACACATACCAAACCTGGTTTCCACTTCCAAACCTTTTCCATCGAAGGAGCAGTCGCATCATTGCAACTCAATTTGGGCAACTCACGGCCACAGATTCACACAAAAGACATCTCACAAGATGTCCACCTCCGGATATTCCAAGGATCACATCCTGATCATAAACAAACCATCGAGACTCCACAGAGTTCAAATTCTGAAAGGACATGCAATAAACCCATTGCATCCTCAACGCTTGTGTCGGCAGCGACACCCAAAAAAAAATCCGAATTCCTGCCATCCCTTGGCAATCCTAGGATTTAACAATCCAAACTTGGGAAGGCTATCGCATAACTCGGAGGAAAACACCAATAAGGAAATACCTTAACCCACACAAGATAATCCCTCTTCAAGGGAGTCAACTAACTTCACGATTGTTCCTCATAATTATCGTGCCATAGAGATTCCCAATCTCAAGGTGTTCCACATCTCTCACCAGAGATTTAACCATCCCAAAAATAGCATAACTCTATGCTTGACAGAAAGAAAATCAATAACTGGCATCTGTATACTCACCAGTATACCTGCCTAAGTACTGACATCGCATGCATATTCAATGCACTCGGCTCGGGTATCTACAACATACCCCTAAGCCCCAATCACAACCGTCAATTCTGAGTCATTCCCTACCCAGTGGAGAACGATAATCGACGATCAACAACACGGTGTGATTCCCAAAATCAACACTACACGTACCAACTTACCGAATCTTTCAAAGATTTCCAAATAGGTATAATACTACCTCCTTCCCCACAAGGGAAATGCCATCGAACTCGAGATTCACAAGTCTCGAACCACTGTTCGGAAAAACTGGATACAATAACACCCATTTCATCCTAAATACACGGGTTCCCTCAGATCGAGTCAATAACGACCTGATGACTCTCTCGTTGGTACTCCAACATCATGAGCTGTCCCAGACAAGTCTTACCAAAATTAAACATAAACGTATACACGTTTCAGTGAGGCATGCACAACCTCAACCTCAAATGACATGGTGACTACTAGAGTCCACCACAATCCACATCGTATCACCTTACGATTTGCCAAACTTGATTCCAACGAGCAGTATCATGGCTCCAACAATCACACTATATCATTACCACGATATCTGGCTAGCAAAGCGCTGTCTCCATAGGCTCATATCAAGCCCACCAACAAACCATATGTTCCATCTCGGTATGCCATACCGTACAAACCGTTAGAGTAATGGGTCATCGCCCGACATATCTCTAAAATACCAAGCACAATGGACAACCCGGTGTCCTTGCTCACTTATGATGCAGTTGTAATCCGTTAAGACTTATCCCACACCCTCAGGGTGGGTGCAACCATGTCTACCCTACATCACAACACAAGCGAGTAGTTTCCTCAATGACTACTCTTACCACCAATCACTTGGCCCTAGCCAAACCAACGAGCATACCCAAGGGTATCATTGCTCGACAAATATACTTCGAATATGTGCTGCGGTATAATTCCTATACGGCGCACCCAATAGTTCCTCGAGCAACTTGCTCGGCATAATGGTCTCGTCAACTAGTGACTCAGACACTACCATGTGCCCACCAAGGCACTCAAACCATATAACCAAATACATAACATAAATGTATTAATCATCAAAACGACGCCACACGTCTACATAGAACATCAACTATGTCATCGTCATCCCGTGACGGCATATGTCAACATATGACATCCGACTAACATCGTCAAACATACGACGGTACATGGCAATACACGACATCCATAATCTCATCGTCAAACACATGGCATATATATAGCAACACATAGTATCCACAATAATGCTAACACAAGTAATATGCCATACCTCATCGCTATCAATATAGCGGCATACCTGTCTCCATCGCTCGATAATAGTACGTAGTCAGCACCCATCGCTCGAAGGCGGCAAAATCCTGTGCTGAACACATAGCGGCACAATCCATCGCTATAGAATCGACGGCATGACACCTCGTCATATAATAAGTGGCATGAAACCTCACTATACACCTGAGCATGAATCATCGTCCACATAATAGCGGAAAGAGGCATCGCTAGCAATATATCCGGCGGCAAGAACCATCGCCAATCAATATAGCGGAATGAACCATCGCTATCCATATACATGGCGGCAAGAACCATCGCCAGTCAATATAGCGGAATAAACCATCGCTATCAATATCCATGGCGGCAAGAACCATCGCCAGTCAATATAGCGGCATGAACCATCGCTATCAATATACATGGCGGCAAGAACCATCGCCAGTCAATATAGCGGCATGAACCATCGCTATCAATATACATGGCGGCAAGAACCATCGCCAGTCAATATAGCGGAATAAACCATCGCTATCAATATCCATGGCGGCAAGAACCATCGCCAGTCAATATAGCGGAATAAACCATCGCTATCAATATCCATGGCGGCAAGAACCATCGCCAGTCAATATAGCGGATCCCTAGTCATTGTCACGGTAGTGTATTTTAATGCCCCTCGCTCAAATAAAACATGCGGTACTCCCACCCCTCGCTTCACATATAGGCGGCATAGAATAACCTCGCTTAAATGGACATGCGGTACTCCCACCCCTCGCCTCACATTTTAGCGGCAAATATTCTTTCCTCGCCTCATATGCTAACCACGCTTCAATGTGACATGCGGCGCTCCCACCCCTCGCTTCACATTTTAGCGGCACAAAATAATAAATAGCGGCAAGCATTTAAAATCATCACTCATCCATAACAATGACTCATGGGATATTCACCAAGTATTTCATCCATACCTGCATCACAAAGCATAATCCATATACCAACATACATCATCATGAGTGTATTTTAATGCACCTCGCTCAAATGCGACATGCGGCGCTCCCACCCCTCGCTTCGACATTTGGCGGCAAAGCATTAAAATCATCACTACATGTACACATACATCCACAATGTATAAATCCATGATGTATATAAAATGCAGGTTACCGTTTCGTGTCTTTCAACCATGGCCTTAGCCTTTCGCATCATAGTGTTCCTACAGGAACAATCACAACCCATGAGCATACAATAATCCATATTCCCACAATATGATTATAATGAGTAAATGCATAAAATATGAGTACAAAGTACTTCCTGTATCCCAATGCATTTCGATATGCTCCACCTGGTTGTCCCTGTGTCACAACTCACAATCATAATCAACAGGTTATATTATGATTCTATAGATGTCATGACATACAATCGTTTCACTATGATCACATATCACAAATGCACATAAGCAAAATAGTTGTGTCACACAACACTAGCTACTATCATGCATAAATATGTGTTACCCATCCCTATCAGCATGTTTTAGGCCCTCAACAGCCCCAAAGAGCTAACCACTGCTCTGATACCACTAATGTAAGGACCCCAAGCCCTTAACCCTTAATTAGTGTATTAACCATTATGTGTGGCACATGCTTTCAATAAAAAGTCAATCGGGGAGCTCAAATGATGCTTACAAAATTCCTTTAATATTCAACGTTATAAGATCATCTCTACTAACATATAGACTCATAGAGTTGCCCATTACCAACCCCATTTTGCCACTTTTTACATTGTGGACTTTTATAAAAATTTGGGCAGAGTCTCCCCGTAAATTGAGCTATCCCGAAATAAAAGCACAACACATAACATAATTCCCGGCCAGGGAAAAACATAATACTCATCAGAATGCAGCAATACCAAGTAAATTCCCAGCCAGGGAAGACGCCACACATAAGACGACAAAAGTGGGTTTCAACCCCCACATAATACACTAACGACTCTCATATCATTAGCAATTCTACCACAATTGCATGCAACATATAATGAAAGAGAGAAAGACTCATGCCTTTATATACAACCCATATACAAACATAACCGTGCTCACATGCGAGCATCATAAATATGTATAAAACCCTCGGGTGTATATATGTACTCTATACGATACCGTGCTCCATCAAGCCCTGGTACCACGATCCTAGGAGTACATCCAATCAACAGCTCGAGCTCAGCTCCACAGCCATCGATGCACCTGTTCACCTGCCCCAACAGAGACAGCCCCCAACGGGGTGAGCATACCAATACACAAAATCTCATAATCACAATAATGAAATTCATAATTTACAACACAAGTAAATACTAATGAATTTTAAATGATACTCCCTGGATGGCAATATCCTCATCCGGGATTCCGTGTACTGTCCCTGTTCTCACAATCATCAAACTCATCAAATCTCATAAATCAGTAAATCAACACATTGATTTAACTCATAGCATGCCTGATTCTCAAGTATCAAAAATCAATGATTCCAAGTTCAATATACATATACATACAAATATAGATATCTCAATATCTAGTACTGATTTCTCAATTTCGCTATCAATCATAGATAGTTCAAATGCCTAGCATTTATTTTACCAATTTTCCATTATACCTAGACATCTCACATGTCTTATAATGAGTACATGATCCCACGATCATTCTCAGGCATCTCAAATGCCGTACAATAGTCATATAGACTCAGTACCCCATATATATCAACACATATATGCATATAGCCATACCCACAACCATCTAATGCAATTACAACACATTATGCATTTCACAATTGCTATCACGTAAAGTAATGCTCGTACGTCGCACGTACCTCAAATTTCCGAAGTCCGAGCCAAACCTTGCTCGAGTTCCATGCTCCGAGGAACGATGTGCTAACACGATAAATTAATTCACAATTAATTACGAACATGCAACCCATGCTCAAGCACACCCATAACCCTCAAAAATATTGTCAACACACGACAATTAACCATTATCGAAAATCGCTCAAGAACATCCCACAAATTTTCGAACCTTCACAACACAAATCGAACCCAATATAAACACCATAATTCATCTAAAACATGAATTAATCAATCAACAACAAGAATCATCATCCCTCACCAAAAACCCCCAATTTTCGAACATAAGCCCCTAAAATCGAGCCCCAACCTCACGCCACCAGCGCTCAAATCGAACCATTAAGCAACAATTTTTCGAACCATTAAAGTCTAAAATTTTCGAGCCAACAACATCACAAAAACGCCCCAAAAACACAGGAAGAAAAGCCCCAAAAATCGTACCAAAATCGGGCCACAAAATCGGACAGAAACCAGTGACGAACCCTAGCGCTTTCTGCAGAAATCCGAGCTCGATTCTCGACGAAACTTCGAATTGTTGGTATGTATAGAAGCGCCTGGAAGAGACGATTCCAACGGCGGGTGGCACGCGCCGAACGGCGGCCGGACGGCGGCGGGCGCGGCGTTTGAAGCCGCGGGGGTCGAACAGATCGGGAAAACGTACGCGGGTCGGGGAGAGAGAAAACGGGAGAGGTGGGGGAAAAATGGTTCCGATAATTAAAATCTCGGGTTCAACTGGTATTTATAGCAAAATACCCCGAAATACTAATATTCCCACAAATACATCATGATTCATTAAAAATCATCTGTTTTCAAAAACTCTCTCTCTAACTCAAAAACCCCCTACCGGTGCCCACACCAAGCACCCGAGATTATGAGTCACACTAAAAACCCAACTCACAGGTTTTCACCGAAATGAGAATACGATCTCAACCTCGGGATCCAACGATCCCAACTACTCAAATAGACGAGCCCGGAGGGCCCAACACCTCGATTAAACTCCAATTTGCCACGTAAAACAACTTTACGGGTTATTAACACTCCGGGATTAACATCCCTAATCTCTGGTCATCACAGACTATATCACACACACACGTTCCGATTTTGAGATATGTTGCTTGAATTAGGAGAAAACATGTCTTGTCAACTTTTGTATATGTGCATGAGATTTCTGAGAATACAATAAGTCATGAAATAATTGTTTCAAGTATCAAGAATGAACTCTACCTTGTGATTTTAATGCTTAATCGAGGACGATTAAGTGATAAGTTTGGGGGAGTTGATAGGGTTGAATATTACGCGTTTTTATGCTATGATATGTATATGTTTTCGTGTTGATTCTTGGATAATTTTATGGTTTATGGTATATATTTCTCTATTTCAGGAATCAATGTTGAAATTCATAAAAGGGGAAGAAATCAAGCTAAAATGATGAAAAAATGAATTAAGTTGAAGAAAAGAGGAAGAAACCAGAATCCAAGACACATGTTGCTCCTTTCTCCTCAAATTACTATATGTTCGAGCCATGTTTTGGAAATCTAGTCCATATAAAAGTTGTAGAACTTTCTCTTATCTTCGCGTGGACAGCTGATTCATCAAATTCGGAGTTCGTATGAGAAAGTTACGGCCAAAATACGAAACTCGCCAGAAGCTGAAAAATGCGAAGAAACTTACTGTGATTTCCGATCGATCGAGCAGAATTTCCGATCGATCGAGACGGGCAGAAAAAGCCACGAAAATCTTACTGGAAGGCTCGATCGATCGGCTCTTCTTTCGGATCGATCGGGACGAGCAATTTTCATTAAAATACCTTCCTTGTAGAGTTTGGATGCAAGAGGGAAGTCCATAATTCTTTCCCCTATATATTATACACCATAATTTCAACCCAAATCATACTTTAAACCCTAGGAATAGCCTCCACACCTCCATACACCCATTCACCATCCAAATCTCAGCCCCCCTTTCCTTCAATTCCATCATACCTCCATCACTCTCCACTAACACCATCTCACGCCTCCTTCCATATAATTCACGTCCATCACCCCTTTCCTTCACTTCATATCCAACCTCCATCCTTCTACCATTCAACCTTCATCCACCATCACCACTTCATCCTAGGAATTGGAACAAGCCAACAAGATAATCGAAGAGCACGATCGAGAAAGAAGCGAGGAAGGATCAAGAATCAACGAACGGAGTCGACTTGGGAGTTTGCTTTTACTTTTCGATTATTTGTTTTGATTTATTATTGGATTTTATGTGTTTTGGATGATTGAGAAATATCTTAAACATTGTTTTCCTTTAATATTATTGATTCATTGATTTCATACATCTTCTATGAGCATGTGTTATTGTTTTTAATGCTTTTGAAGGATTGATCACCTTTGAATGATATTTTATTATAATTGAGATCGAGAGATGAAATTATAATACGATATAGTAATTCATGCCGTGTGTTAAAGATTGAGATCGAGAGATAAAATCACACACGAGTGATAGCTTTGGGTTGTTTAATCTAAAAGTTAGTGGTTTTCATAAAGCGCATTCAACATTAAATTGTTAATTACGTGAACGAGAGTTACTAGTTGCAATTTGATGTTAGACTTACTATAGCTCGAGAGAGTATATTGAATAAATTCGGAAAACCCGTCACCTTAGAGATGTATGAAGAAAAGAATTGTAAGAGTTGGGTTAGGTGAATAATTGTCTTGATACTTTCTTGTGGATTTTTCTCGTGATCGTTGACTATTTTGGTTGGATTATAGTAGCTTAATTTAGTTTAGTTTAATTATTAATTGATTATCGTAGGTTAAATATAGTTAAAAGTAATCTTATGTGGTACTTGCTTGTTAGTCCTTGTGGGTTCGACAATCCGTATCTTCCTATCTATACTAAAACTTGACACCGTGCACTTGCGGTCTAAAATCGCTAGATTGGAATTAATTGTTTAAAATAAAAGCGATCAGGAACTACCGTGATGACTTGTCAGAGTGTGTTTGATTGTTCTATTTAGTTTGATGTTGACTATGTGAGTACATGTAAAATTGATTATGTTAGATATGACTGATTTTGACTGTATTCTGGGATATATCGAGTATATATCAAACTATTGTGGATTGTCGTCAGAAGACAATGAGGTTTCAGCCTGATAGTGGAAACCAATGGATCTTCTATGGACAGGGATCGCGTGCAAAGATTCTGTTGATATATGCTATTCGAATGTCACGTTTGTTAGAACGTGGACATATGAGATATTTGATTTACGCTATTGAGGTAGCTGAAAAGAAAATATAAAGAAAAGTAGAGGATATACCAGTTGTTGCAGAATAGGTAGATGTATTTCCAGAAGAAATTCCTGGATTTCCACCAAGTCGTAAGGTGGAATTTGGCATTGAATTGGTACCTGGTACCTCTGCAATTTCACGAGCACTATATCGATTGGCACCAACTGAACTGAGGGAGTTGAAAACTCAGTTACAAGATTTACTTGACAAGGGATACATACGTCCTAGTGTATCGCCTTGGGTGCTCCGGTGTTCTTTGTCGAGAAGAAGGATGGTTCAATGCGACTGTGCATTGACTATAGACAGTTGAACAAGGTAACAATTAAGAATAAATATTCTCTTCCCCATATTGATGATTTGTTTGATCAGTTGCAGGGATCGATGATCTATTCAAAGATTGATTTGAGATCTGGATATCATCAAATACGTGTGAGGGAAGAAGATGTGCAGAAGACAACATTTAGAACACGGTATGGACATTATGAGTTTCTAGTTATGCCATTTGGAGTGACTAATGCTCCAGCTGTCTTCATGAGTTTGATGAATCGAGTTTTTCAGGAATACCTTGATCAATTTGTCATTGTCTTTATCGATGATATATTGATCTATTCTCGGAGTAAAGTAGAGCATGTCCAACATTTGCATATGATGTTGCAACTATTGAGAACACATCATTTATACGCCAAACTCAGTAAGTGTAAGTTTTGGTTGAACAGTGTAGGATTTTTGGGATATGTGATCTCCAAAGATGGTATATCAGTAGATCCGAAAAGATAGAAGTGGTGATGAATTGGTCAGCACCTACTTCTGTGCCAGAGAATAATAGTTTCTTGGGTTTGGCAGGATACTACAGACGGTTTGTTGAAGGATTTTCAAAGATTTCCAAACCATTAACACAGCTGACACAAAAGGGTGTACCGTTCAGATGGTCAGAGGTGTGTGAGCCTAGCTTTCAGGAATTGAAACATTGATTGACCATTGCTCCGTTGTTGATTATTCCATCAGAGCATGACAAGTTTGCTCTTTACACTGATGCATCATTACTTGGTTTAGGTTGTGTATTGATGCAGGATAAACATATTGTGGCTTATGCATCAAGACAACTGAAGCCACATGAAATGAATTATCCAATGCATGATCTGGAGTTGGGAGCCATAATTTTTGCTTTAAAGATATGGCGACATTATTTATATGGTACGTCCTTTACCATATACAATGATCATAAAAGTTCGAAGTTTTTGTTCACTCAGACAGAGTTGAACATGAGGCAAAGGAGATGGATGGATCTTTTGAAAGATTATGATTGTGAGATTGAATATCATCCAGGAAAGGCTAATTTAACAGCTAATGCCTTAAGTCGAAATGTACAATACACTGCTAATGATATGATTAACTTGTCAGCTTGGATGATTTCTTGTTGTACATTGGGATATGAGTTTGATGTAGTGACAATGCCAGTAAGGGTATCAACACTGTTGGTTGAACCCGATATCTTTGAGAAGATCGGAACGACACAAACCACTGATGATGAAGTACAACACTGGAATGAAATGATAAGTCAAGGACAAACATCTCAGTTTGTTATAGCAAGTGATGGAAATCTGAAATATGGAAAGCGTTGGGTAGTACCTACTTCTTTGGGACTACGCCAAGAACTACTATAACGTGCACATTGTAGTAGATATAGTATACATCCTGGAGGAAAGAAAATGTACAAAGATTTGTGTACACAGTTCTGGTGGAAACGCATGAAACAATTGAGTTTGTGAAGAGATGTCTTGTTTGTCAACAGGTGAAAGCAGAGAGACAAAGACCAAGAGGTGAATTGATGAGTTTAGATATTCCTCAATGGAAATGGGAACATATTACAATGGATTTTGTAACCCATTTGCCAAGGACTTCTTATGGCTTTGATGCTATTTGGGTGGTAGTTGACAGACTGACAAAAGTAGCTCACTGATCACTTTTATTTAAACAATTAATTCCAATCTAGCGATTTCTTTTCTCATTCATCAATTTTTTTCTTCTTCAATAAGCTCATCAAGATATAACAATTAAAGTGCATCGAACGGAATTCATTATACTCTCTTAGGGTAAGGATGGCTTTTTTTCATTTAGGCTCAAATAAGGGTAAGTATAATGAGTTTGCCAAGAATGTCGAATGGGGTCTAATTATATGCAATGCATATACCATTCTTTTTTCAATAAATCTCAAATGGGACACTAGGGATTGATATGAATCAGGGCAAGCTTGAAAGGCTCAAACGTTTCAAAGATCGCCTAGATCATTTCCAAGTCAAGTTTGTAACTATAAAATTTCGCCTAAAAGTGTCATCATCAAATAAGTTCTAGGATAACTCTAAGATGCTCAAGACAAATCAGCAATTTCACAACAATTATCACTATCAAAACATGCAATCCACAAGATCATGACTCATTGTGCTCAATATATTCCTCATTCTTGACATGCTAACTCAAATTAGGATATTCATGTACAATTCCAATAATCATCACAAATCAAGTTCATATGAGATCAACATCTTCATTGAATAGTCACTACTATAATTCATTCTTTTCTCAAGTTTGAACTCATAAAAAAAAAAAATTTAGCTCATAATAATCGGACGATTCAAGTGTCATTTAAGCACACAACATGTGGTTAAAACAAGTAAAACATGCGAGCTACTACTCCCCCAAACTTAAATCAAACATTGCCCTCAATGTTTAAAAGAATCAAAAGGGAAACAGTGAACTCCCCTGATCAAGACGCTTGCATGAGGGTTGAGGAAGATTTGCTTTTGAAAGCTCCACTGTTGTAGGGGTTCATCGATCCAACCAAGTACCTAGCAAGAGAAGAATGCATATGGTAAAATATTCGACTTGAGAGATAAAAAAAACTAAAATGAAAACTGAAAAATAAAACAAAACTAAATAACAAAAGGATACGCTTGGGTTGCCTCCCAAGAAACGCTGATTTTTGGTCTTCGGCTTGACCATCAGAAGCAACCATCAAAGAGCGGCTGCCGCCCATAGTAAGTATTGTATGATACCACTAATGGGTCTTCATTCAGTATGCCCTCAAGATTGGCAAGATTGTAACAGTGTAAGCTCGTCGCTCCAACAACATTCTTGAATTGGTAGGCATGTGAGAATGATTCTCGACTTTGCTTCATATGGAGAATGTAGTGCGGTGAAGTTGGCATCGATGGGAAATATGGATCCACATATGGCATAGAACATGTCTCCATCGATGGGCTCAAATCGGAATCTTCGAAAGTCTCTTCCTTCTCCAACATCACACTCGACTCATCTTCACATGGGAACTCCTCGGATGACATCTCTGAAGTAGTCTCAATCTCTTGAAGAGGCTCAAGTTCCTTTGAATCTTCCACACTAGGAGGATCACTCCCCCAAACTTGGTTGGTTGAGTGATCATCACCATATAACCAAACTCGATTTGTCGCCTCTTGATTTGTAGCTCTCGTCTCTTCCTCCTGGCAGCTAGTTGAAATTGTTTCCATAAGGACCGTCATTTGCTGCTCCAGGTGACGCATAGAGTTGGTTTAGCACTCCAAACTATTATCGGTTGATGCCATGAATCTTACTAAGGTATCCTCTAACTGAGTTGTGATATCTGCAGAACTATCTCTCCTCTCTTCGCGATGTTCAAATGGTTGTGGCGTATCAATAGGGTAGTGAGGCTCCGGTGGGTATTGGTGACTCCAACTTTGTAGTGAAGGATCACAATGCCAGTGAAGATCGAAGTCCGCCATATCATTGAACAGGTGCACCACACTGTCCTCATCTCTATCAACCAGGGGACTCCCAGTCACCAGTGCTCCGCTCAATACCCATTCTCATGTGTGTGCATCCAACCCGTTGAAGAAATATTGCAAGAGAGTATAGTTCGAAAAGTTGTGATACCGGAATGTGTTGGTCAATTCATTGAATCTCTCCCAAACAGCGTAGAACGGCTCGGAAAATTGTTGGGCAAAGCTTGTGAAGGCATGTTGATGTAGCATCTCCAAGTACCTCACAAGACAAACAAAACAAAAACAAAATAAATATATATAATTTTTTTTTCGAAATAAATAAACAAAAAATGGTTAAATTACAGTCAAAGAACCTAGTATGATATTACTAAAGTTAGTCCCAGGCAACGGCGCCAAAAACTTGATCGCTTTTATTTAAACAATTAATTCCAACTAGCGATTTTAGACCGCAAGTGCACGATGTCAAGTTTTAGTATAGATAGGAAGATACGGATTGTCGAACCCACAGGGACTAACAAGCAAGTACCAAATAAGATGTCTTTTAACTATATTTAACCTACGATAATTAATTTATAATTAACAACTAATTAATTAATATAAACTACTAATCCAACCAAGTCAATAAAAGTAAACGAGAAAAATCCACTAGAGAAGATTATCGAGACTTTGGCTCACCAATGCAATTCCCTACAATTCTCGATTGAATATTCAAATATTTCTAAGGTGACGAGTTCTCCCAATTTATCTAATGCACTCTCTCGAGCTATATTAAACCTAACACCGAATTGCAATAAGTAACTCTCGTTCACTTATTTAACAATTCAATGTTGCATAAGATCCATGAAAACTCCTAGCTTTCAATTACTAGATATCTATGGCTATCACGCATGTATTTGACGTCATCTCTCGATCTCGGTCTGAAATCCATGGTATGAGTTATTAATTCAGTATCATAAAATCATCTCTCGATCTCAATTACGATACTAACATCATTCAAAGGTGATCAATCCTCTAAAAGCATGAAGAACATAAAACATACGCAAAGAACTATAAGAATTCAATCATTAAATCATCAAATCGAAGGTTCATAACAAAGGATCCGCCTAGCCTCGATAAATAAATTAGTTCAACATAGTAAATCAAAACAAATCAAAACTAATATTAAAAGACAAGAATAAACTCCCGATGTCGACTCCGGTTGTAGATCCTTGCTCCCTCTCTCGCTTCCTTCTCGGTCGTCTCTTGAATCGCCTTGTTGGGTTGTTCCAATTCCTAGGTTGAAGTGGTGATGGTGGATGATGGTGATATGGAGTATGGAGGTGTGGAGGCTATTCCTAGGGTTTAAAGTATTATTTGGGTTGTAATTTTCGTGTATAATATATAGGGGAAGGGAATCAAGGACTTCCTTGTTGGACACAAACTCTATAAGGAAGTTATTTTTCTGAAAATTCCTTCCGCCGATCGATGGGGACAGAAGGGCCGATCGATCGAGCTTCACAGTAAGAATTTCGTGGCTTTTTCAGCCTTTCTCAATCGATCGGAAATGCTTGCTCGATCGATCGGCTAGACCAGAATGTTTTCTTCGCCTTTTTCAACTTCTGGCGAGTTTTGTATTTTGGCCGTAACTTTCTCATACAAACTCCGAATTTGATGAATCAGCTGTCCACGCAAAGATAAGAGAAAGTTCTACAACTTTTATATGGGCCACATTTCAAAAACGTGGCTCGAACATATAGTAAATTTAGGAGAAATGAGCAACATGTGTCTTGGATTCTGGTTTTTTCCTCTTTTCTTCAACTTTATTCATTCTTTCATCATTTTAGCTTGATTTCTTCACCTTTCCCTACATTTCAACATTGATTCCTGAAATAGAGAAATATATACCATAAACCATAAAATAATCCAAGAATCAGCACGAAAACATATACATATCATGGCATAAAAACGCGTAATATTCAACCCTATCACTCACTTCATACCATACAGTATGACGTTACCTATTTGAGAATGGCTCAGTTATATATTCAAAATGTAGTGAGACTAAATGGAATACCAGTTTCGATTGTATCGACCGAGATCCGAGGTTTGCTTCTCATTTTTGGGAAGGATTACAGGTAGCAATGGTGTGATGACCAGGGATTATAGGTGTTAATCCCGGAGTATTAATAATCCCTAAAGTGGTTTTACGTGGCGATTTGGGATTTAATCGAGGTGTTGGGCCTTCTGGGCTCGTTTATTTGGGCAGTTGGGATCGTTGGATCCAGAGGTTGAGATTGTATTCACATTACGGTGTAAAACCTAAGAGTTGGGTTTTTGATGTGTCTCGGAATCTCGGGTGCTGTGTGAGCACCGGTAGGGGATTTTGGAGTTAGAGAGAGAGTTTTTGAAAACAGATGATTTTTAAGGAATCATGATGTATTTGTGGGGCTATTAATTTTTCGGGGTATTTTTGCTATAAATACCATTTGAACCCGAGATTTTAGTATTAATTTCATTTTCAGCCCCAATTTCTTCCCCTCTCTCCCGCGATGCGACCCCCGCTGCTACAGCGCTGCCGCGCGCAAAAGCGCTCCGCCCGCCGCCGTCCGGCCGCCGATCGGCGCGTGCGACCTACCGCCGTCTTCGTCTCGACGAGGCGCTTCTTTCCCCTCTGTCAATTGAAGGTTTCGTCGCGTTTCTCGTTCGAATTTGGCTGGAATGCGTCGATCCCCAAAAGTTAGGGTTCATCGGATTTCGTCCGATTTTGCTTCCGATTTTCGTTGGGTAATCTCCCTTAACCCTTGTTTGTCTTTTTCGTGCATTTCCCTGCTTAAATTGGTGATTATGGTTCGAAATTATTTTCGAAAATTGTAGGGTTTGATTTCGAATTTTGGGGGTTTTTGGCAGGGGTATTATTTCGTGCAATTGATCGATTATTGCATGTTTTAAGAGTATTATGATGCTTGATTGAGATTGAATTGAGAAGCTTTGGTTCGAATTTGAAGGATTTTAAGGGTTTGAATTTAAGGGCTTGTTTGGATTCGAAATTATGGGGGTTGAGTTCGAAAATGGGGAGTTTTTGTCAAGGGATGTTGATTCTTGCTTGGATAGCTTAATTGACATTTTAGATGAATTATGGTATTTAATTGGGTTCGAATTGTGAGATTGAGGTTCGATTTTTGTAGGGCATTCTTGAACAAATTTCGATTGTCTCATTTATTTCCTTCCCTGCATGTACCCTGCCCCGGGTCTTTTAAGAGGATAATTGTCGTGTATTGACAATGTTGTGAGGGATATGGGTGTGCTTGAGCATAGGTTACATGTTCGTAAATAATGGTGAATTGTTTATCGTGTTAGCACATCATTCCTCGGGGCATGGAACTCGAGCAAGGCTTGGCTCGGACTTCGGAGATTTAAGGTACGTGCGACGTACGAGCATTACTATATATATGTGAAATGCATAAGGTGTTTTTGATTGCATTGAATGTTTTGCGTATGGTTATACATATATGTTGATATAGCCAAGGAATGACCCAAATCTTGATATCGCCGCTTGTAGCGTGCGTGACACTAGAGTAGGATGACTCTTGCATGATATATGGGGTACTGGGTTTATATGACTATATTATGAGACATTTGAGATGTCTAGGTTTGTAGAATCATGCATTCTTCGTAAGACATTTGAGATGTCTAGGTTCGTAGAATCATGTATTCATTATGAGACATTTGAGATGTCTAAGTTTGTAGACTCATGTATTCATTATAAGACACTTGAGATGTCTAAGTATAATGAAGGAATGGTAAAATAAATGCTAAGGCATTTGAGCTATCTGTGATTGATAGCAAGGTTGTGAAATCAGTATTAGATATTGTGATATCTGTAATTGCATGTTTAATGAATTTGTAATCACTATATGTTGATATTCGAGGATCAGGCATGCGATGTGTAAATCAATGTGTTGATTTACTGATTTATGAGATTTGATGAGTTTGATGTTGTGAGAACAGGGACAGTACACGGAATCCCGGATGAGGATGTTGCCATCCAGGGAGTATCATTTAAATTCATTAGCATTTACCTTTGTTGTAAATTATGAATTTCATTATTATGATTATGGGATTTTGTGTATTGGTATGCTCACCCCGTTGGGGGCTGTCTCTGTTGGGACAGGTGGACAGGTACATCGATGGCTATGGAGCTGAGCTCGAGCTGTTGATTTGAGGTACTCCCAGGATCGTGGTACCAGGGCTTGATGGAGCACGGTATCGTATAGAGTACCTATATATACACCTGAGGATTTATACATATTCATATTCATGATGCTCGCATGTGAGCACGATTATACTTGTATATGGATTGTATATAAAGGCATGAGCCTTTCTCTCTTTCATTTAAGGTTGCATGCAATTAGGTTGAATTGCTAGAATGATATGAGAGTCATTGGTGTATTATGTGGGTGTTGGAACCCACTTTTGTTGACGTATGTGTGGTGTCTTCCCTGGCTGGGAATCTACTTGTATTACTGCTTTCTGTTGAGTATTATGTGTTCCCTGGCCGGGAATTTTGTTATGTGTTGTACTCTGTTTTGGGATAGCTCTATTTATGGGGAGACTCTGCCCAAATTTTTGTAAAAGTTTACAATGTGAAAAGTGGCACCAAGGGGTTGGTAAAGGGCAAACATATGAGTCTTTTATTGACAGGCAATGATTAAGTATCATCAGAGCTTCCCGATTGACATTTTATAGAAAGCATGTACCACACATAGTGGTTAATACACTAATCAAGGTTTTAAGGGCTTGGGGTCCTTACAAATGGGGACTGAAGTACGGTTGAGTATAGCTTATCATCCTCAGACAGATGGACAGATAGAGCGTACGATACAGAGGCTTGATGATATGTTATGTTCATACGTATTGGAGTTTGATAACTCATGGCAAGAGCCGTTGCCATTAGTAGAGTTCTCGTACAATAATAGTTATTAGACTAGTATACAGATGGCACCGTTTGAGGCATTGTATGAACGACGATGTCGATCGCCATTGTATTGGGATGATGTTGATCAGTCTTCTATCAGTGGACCGGATATGATCCTAGAAATGGAAGAGAATGTGAAGCTGATCAGATTGAAATTAAAAGCTGCTAAGGATTCCAAGTTGGGGACAGAGTATTTTTGAAAATCTCACCTTTTAGAGGTGTGGTATGATTTGGTATGCGTGGGAAGTTGTCACCACGATATGTTAGTCCCTATGAGGTGTTGAAACATACTGGTAAGTTGGCATATAGATTGGCACAACCGCCATCATTGAGTCGTATCCACGATGTTTTTCATGTTTATCTGTTGAGGAAATATGAACCAGATCTGAGTCATGTGTTGCAACCGTCTGACGTATAGTTGGATACAGACGTATCGTATGTGGAACGACCAGTCAGGATCTTGGATAGAGCTGAACAAAAATTGAGAAGTAAAGTGATACCAATGGTGAAGGTACAGTGGGACAGGAGGGTGGTCGAGGAGGCAACATGGGAGACAGAGCACCATATGATCAACAGTATCCCGATTTATTCTCTGGTATGGTTTTATGTTGTTGTTTATACTGGTGAGCATTCATATTATTGCAAGTTTTACTGTTTTCAACATATAGTTGAGTATATGTTGTGGTATTGCAGTCATAATGTTTATGCAATTGCGAGGACGAATTCAATTAGTAGGGGAGCATTGTAATGCCTCGATATGAATCATATATGTTTGATGTGATGATTGAGTAATTATGAAATAATTACTGTATGATGTGGACTCGGGTTCGGGTGGAACCGAGTGTGAGCAGTGGACATATGATGAAAAAAATAAGATTCATGTTGAAATGAATGAAACATAGTTGGAAACAATGAATTGATGTACATGATTTGTTAGCAAGAGAGCTATATTATGTATAGGAAGGGCATGAGTTACCTGTAGTTGGACAATAAGTCTACATGAATTTGCATGCATTTGAATTTGATATGAGAGTTGCATGTACATGTGAATTTGAAGGGTATTATATAACTACAAATCAGATTGAGAAAACATACTTACACCATAAACACCTACAAATTCTCTACAGGTGCTCTTCCAAATAACCTTGCTTGGTTTGCTTCTTTTCTTGACATTCAACTAGGAAATCAAGATAATAAGTTGTGGGAAGTGACTTCAAAGCTTGTTGGTAAGATTTCATTAAGATATGATGATATATATTGATTTGATCTAGCTTGAATTGGCAAGAATTAATCTTGAGTTATGTAGAAAAGAAGTACATGTCATGTATTGGTAGCACTTTTATCAAGTGTTGGTGGTGTGATTTCAAGTATAGAGGTAGAACCATAAGGACAAGCTTGAAAACACCATGTTCTGAAACCATTGTTGTCGAGCGATCGATCGCTAGCATCGTGCCCATCGATCGCTGAGACATGGGAAATTTTAAGGCGGTTTATGCTTGGAGTGATCGATCGCTGCATGTGACCGGTCGCTCATCGCTAAAAGAGAACCGATCGATCGCTAGAAGGTTGTAGCATAATGTATAAATCAGACTTTAATAGCGATTGATCGCTAGCTTTTGACAGATCGATCGCTAGGGTTGTACAATTGAAGCGATCGGTCGCAAGAGTAACCGATCGATCACTGGACTTAAAATGCTGAAAATTGTTATGTATTGGTGGGATTTGATACAGAAATTGATTATAACATGATACATTGTTGGTATCCATGTAGCATCATCACAAGGGACAGGACAACGAGGCGGTTAAACATTGACGCCTGAATTGCTATATTTTGTGTCGCACGACAGGTACGTGTTGACGTACGGGTATTGGTGTTATTGATATGGTGATGTTGAGTATATATGTTGAGATTGAGACATATGGTTGTTGTAATCATATTATTATACATTCATGTTGTTGAGGCATACAGTTGATACCATATGAGAGGTATGCCATTGTTGGGCATATGCTTTGGCTGAGCATACAGTTGATGCTATATGAGAGGTATGCCATTGTTGGGCATATGCATTGACTGTTATAATGTTTTAAGACAGTTATATGATATGTGCTGCTAATATGGGACGTGAAGGCTGAGACACTGACATATTAAGCTGAGAGGCATATCATATCAGTCCCGTTATAACAGGATGATAGTTGAGACATGTCATGACATATTTGCATATTGTGATGAATGATACATAACAATCACAGTGCGATTTTACGATGGTTATTTATCGGATGATGTTTGCTTATTGATATAGAACTGAGATGGTTGTCAATACTCATGTTGTGTGATTATTTCTGTAGGGACACATATACATGGGAGGACGGGATGTGAGTCAAATTCTGCTGCGAGCTGAACCACTGAGTAGAAGTTCAACTTCTTTAGGTTGTTCTGATGTACATGTGTTGTATATTATGTCAGGGTTTTGTTAGGGATATGCAAATATTGTAACAACTGATATAGTAAAACTCTTAATCAGTGTGTATTATTACTTAAATCCTACTCACATGTGTATAAAGATTTGATTACATAATGGAGTAAGTGACGAGGACCCCACAATCTCTACCCCAAATGACGCTTCTCCAAACATATGAAGTATTAGAACCAACATTTGCCAATAAAAGTGAGGTATATGGGAAATATTTAGCTTTGAAAAATTGAGCAATGCGAGTGTTTGGCTGAGTCAGTAAGTGCCAAATATGTTTGGCCAGGAGTGCCTGATTGAAAGCCGTTAACTCTAGGAATCCCATTCCACCAAACGACTTAGGGGTGCATAATTTATTCCGATTAATACAATGTATACATTTATTGTCCTTTACTTTCCCCACCAAAAATTTAGAATCAAACTTCGGGCGATTGAGTGACACTCAACGGGAGTTTAAAAATTGCAATAGTATAAGTCGGAAGAGCTTGAGCTACTGCTTTAATAAGAACCTATCTTCCCCCAACAGAGAATGAAGTTCTTTTCCAATCCTGAGTTTAGTCCATACTCGATGTTGAAGTCCATCAAACACCTGTTTTTTGTTTCTTCCCACAAAGGATGGAAGTCCTAAAAGGATTCATGGGATTCATTGTGATGCATTCCCAGAATATTAAAAACTTGACTATTTTGTGAAGATAACAAATGGAGACTAAAGGTAATCGATTGTTTCTATAAATTAATCGACAAACCTGAGGCGTTTGCATATCTCGCAAGTATGTTACGAATAGAAATGCAAGTGAGGTTGTCTGTCATTTCCACTATCAAACCGTCATCTGCAATGAACAAGTGAGTAATATGTGGAGCTGCCCGTGCACATTGAAGACCTTTCATTAAACCATCATGGAAGAACTGTCTAAAAAAGACCTGATAAGCCTTATGTACAAAAGAGGAATATCTATGGTAATAATGGACAGCCTTGACGAAGTCCCCAACTTGGCCTAAACCAGGCTTTCTGGCGTCCATTAACAATGACTGAAAATTGGGTAGATGTCAAATAATTCATTATCCATTCAATCCAGCACATTGAGAAGCCTAATTTGCCTTACTAATGTCAAGTGTTAGTGCCATCATTCGTCTACGCCCATTTGTACGGCTCCTAATAGTGTGCAAACATTCAAAAACGAGAAGAATATTATCAGTAGTCAATCTTTCTGTTACAAAGACACTTTGTTCTTGTAAGACCCCGTTACTAATTAATTATAATTAACCTCGAGTTAGCAAACCCGGGTGATTAAAAGCTGAGAATTCGAATTAAGGTGTTCTGGGTCACAACATCTTATTTTTAATCAAGATAAAATACATCAAAATTATACAAGTTGGCATGCAATTTTTGACCAACACCATATAAAATATATTAGAAATCACCAACATGGGACACTTGGGACTGTTAGCAAAAGAAATAATTTAAAAATCCAATTTCTCGGCCAAGTTACCAACACCCACTACATGATTTGTTTATGCATTAATAATATCTTCTTCTCTCCCAAAACCATATGATAATTCTTCCTCAATTTTAGAAATTCTCTCCTCCCAAATTAGAGAAATTGGTGAGAAAACTCCAATGCAATTGTAGTTCTAAGAAGGTAGAAGGGAGAAACCTCATAATCTTCAAGAATTGGAGGATTAGAAGCTTAGAATTGGCTTGATTGTGGAATTTTTGACACTTCAAGGGTATGATCTTTTTCAAACTAAATTTAGTTGTAATTGCTTGATTAACTTCAAAAACTTATGTAGAAACTTGAAGATTTTGAGTCCATTTTTGTCTAAACAGAATCTGTAACACAAAGTGTTGCTGACAGACTATATTTTGTATTTTCAACATTTTTAACCTTCGAATTTAACTTTGAGAAAAAAACAAAAGTTGTAGATCTTTTAATTTTATGTAGTTTAAAAAAAAAGAAGCATGCGATTGGGATATCAGATGAAAGCGTTATGTTTATTTTACTTGAAGTGCTCATTTTTGACTCTGCATGCTCATGCATGTCACATGCAGATTGCTTTTTGAGTTTCTGGGTAAATTTTGTTTCGAATTTGATGTCGGTATTCAAATAAAAGTTGTAGGTCTTTGAATTCTTTTCGATTTAAGACTCTAGAAGTTATGAATTTTATACTATTAGTGCTTATTCTGAGTCCTGCATGTGGGCGAAAATACCCATGCAGTGTGTTCTTTAGATTCCTGAGATTTTGGCTAGGAATTCGGAAAATGTCTAGAAATAAGAATTTGTGTACCTTGAGTTGGCTGTAATTTGCTACTAGAATCACTCAATTTGGATTTCAAACGAAAATGTTATAGTATTTTTACTAACACTGCTCAAGCTGGAAAACATGTTTTTAAATGTTATGTTTTGAGTGTTCAAACCTCATTTAGATGGTTGAACCAGCTTGACATCATAATAGATAAATGTAGTATTTTGAGTTTTTGAACTTTGAGCATTAGAATCGAGTCGTTTTGATGTCGTATGAATTTATAGTGATTTTTGTACGAAAATGGGTCAACTGAAAATTTTAGAAAAAATCGCTAAGGGCCAATTTGAGAAGTTAAATTTGATTCAATGCACTACTTGAACACTTAGTGTCATTTTGGAATTTACATGACCAGGTTAATAGATTACGGGGTTGATTTGAGGAGTACTCAGTAGATTAACTTTGGTCTGAGGTACGTAGAAATGAGTTTTATTATTACGTATGGCGAAGACGTGTAATGATGCTTTTGTATGATTTTACATGTCATAAGTTGATTATGTGATTTTTATGTGACTAGATGACATGTTGAGATACATTGGACTACATGATATGTGAATTACATGATATGTATTGACTTTCACATGAGATTGCATGATATATTGAGTTGCATATGTCATATGATGCATATATGATTCATAGGCATATCATATTGATCTATCCACTTCTTTGATATCCTCGATGATGACTGAGTTGATTTACTCTGAGTGTCGGGGACGACAGTCACGTCGATGATAGGCAGTTTAGGTAGCAACTGTAGTCACACGCGTTGCTACCAGACTTAGACACGAGGGATGACGAGCACATCACATGATGATTCTCCTAGCGCAAAGTGTGTGCTGTCACCCTCTGCTTGAGCTTGATATTGATTGATGATACCTTCCTTTGGACTTCGATTTTGGTATCTTGAGATTCGATTCTTTGTACCCATTCATACATGGTATGCATTGCATGATACTTTGTCATTCTTGACATGATTTATTTATTTCTCGTATTGGGGTACTGACCCCCTTTGTGGGGGCTGTCATGTGTTTTGTTGTTCGGGCATGACAGGGTTTACATGTAGACAGATTTTGGATGCTCGTGTGGAAGCATCTTAGAATACCAGAGCCAAGCAAGATCGAGCTCAGGTTTGGTATATTGAGACTGAGTCCCAGTACTTGTTAGAATACTATTTAACTACATTTTAAATTACAGTGGTATGCCCCGAATATCTGTACTTTAAGTATTCTTTTACTGGTTAGTTATATATTTGATGCTTAAGTGAGGAGTAACATGATGAATTGGGAAACTTGAATTACATATTTTCAGTACCATTATATATCTATCATAGAAAAACAAAAAAAGTTTAGGGCCATTTGACAAGATATTTGAAATAAATCCGCTATTTACGCAAACTAATCATTGTGTGATAATTAAACACCACATTAGGATCGGGCCCTCACATATGGTATCAGAGCATAGTCCGGGATCTGCTCGAACTAGAGTTAGGACACCGAGTCTAGTCACAAATAAAATTGTTTGTGCATGTAATTGACTACGTCTTTTTATATGCTCTTGCCTGCTATGAGTCATGTTAGATACTAAAATTTTAGAAATGTAATGAATTACTAAGCAGGGACAGCTAGATGTCATATATCTGAGTATTATAATATGCTGAGTTGCATATAATTTTGAGAATTTGAGAATTTTATCAATTAGCACCGACAATTGCTGATTGGATGATGATGTAGAGTAAGTGATGAGAACATCTATGACTTGAGATTTATATATGATGTTTTGATTTTATGATGGACAGTTAGTGTTTGGACATGTAGCAGTGATATGAACTTTAATAGCTATCTATCGTACATGTAGGCACTGTAAACTTTAATTGGATTATAACTTAGTGATAATGTGTCCATTATTAGGAATTTTTATTTATCACTTTGGGACTTAATCCTTGTGCATAGTGGGATGACACTAGAACTATTTAACACGCATTTTGTTGATTGACATCGGGAATTTGAGTCCGAAAGACCAGGGTAATACATATGAGTTTACGTCAGAACCTGTGCATGTCGAGATGATAATTTAGAACTTGAGAATATTGAAATTAGTGATATTTCAATTGAAGAATAGAGTATTGTTGTTGTGAGAAACAACGAGAATTGGTTTGAATGAGGACTTGGATATGGGGACTGTCGTAATCAGTTCCAGTTTATGTGTCCGAACTATGAATAAAAACTACAATATGACTCTTCTAGATGAGAGTATCTCGACTAATAGTAGTGATGGAAGATGAGTTTTCCCTCTTTCTGATGCGGGAAAAGATGTTTACGAGAAGACCATGTTTATATGCATGGAAAATAAAAATCGATTATCGTGGACTTGAGAAATGGAAGTATGTACTTAATCTCGATAGCTATTCACAAGCGAAGAGATTAGAATTAGAAGTGTTTCGACTGAAGGATAAGACACCGATGAGCTAGAACTGGATTAAGCGTTAATGAAGTGATTATCATTGGAATAATCCAAGTAGTCCTAGAAAAGTTTCAGAAGTATCACTCCATTTCATCAAGCTCTAGTAATTCTATAGGTGCTAAGAGATTGTAGGATACCGGACCTATTCGAGGTCCTGTGGATGTAGGTATCTATTGATCCATGTGAAAGAATAACAGGAACTGATATCGATTGTGGCCAGTCAGAGCATGTTCGTTACGTGCTCAGGCATAGATGCTGCCATAACAACAAATTCCCTGAGCTAGGGGTAGATATCATAGTGGTTATTCTTTTCGACCACTCAGTTCCAGCAGCAGTTTAGTTACCTACAGATCGAGGGTAATACCTGACAGTTATTTTCGGGTTCCTAACAGACCAGAGAATATACCTTGATAGAGGATACGATTAGAGATGTTTCACTACTGGTGATCGCAGATACATGTCATGTATTTGTTCACACTGCACGAGTTTTATTGAGACAAAATCATTGTTTTCTTACATTGCATCAAATGTGCATTGATTATTATGATTTGGAAAATACACCAGCGGTGATGATTATACTATCCGTACATATAATAATGAACTGTATCTTACAGTTTGATGATAGTATTATGAATTTGAATTTAATGGTGTTGTCGAGATATGATTTTGATTTTATCGAGGGCATGGATACTCTGATAAATTTTGAGATATTGTAAGTTGATTTCAGGGTAAAATGAATTTTTGCGTATTGTGGTTTCGAGTAAGAAAACTTACCAAGATTTTCCTGAGGAAATAATTGGATTTTCACTAGAGAAGGAAATCGATTTTAACTGTTCGTTGATGCCGAGGAATAGATTCGATAACAAAAGTGCTATACGGAATGGCATCAACAAAGTTGACAGAATTAGAAAAATAGTTACATAATTCCTCGCTAAAGGTACATAGGTCTGAGTATGTCACCTTGGGGAAACATTAGTGATGTTCGTGAAGAAGAAAGATGGTATTATGAAGATGTGTATCGACTAAATGTAGTTGAAACGGGCTACTGTCAAGAATAAATACGCACTGCCAAAGATCGTGAAGTATTTGATCAGTTGTAAGGAACTTCAATGTATAAGAAGAATGATTTTAAATCTGGTTACCATCAGTTTGAGTCAGAAGAGAAAATGTTCTCTAGGCAATTGGTCAAACTAGATATACGCATTTTGAATTTTGGTAATGCCGTGTGGTCTGACAACCAGTAGAGTTTATGAATTTGATGAATAGAGTATTCCGTAACTTTTTGGGCCGAATCGTAATAATATTCATCAATGGTATACTAGTGTATTCAGATCCAGAAGAAACCACACAGAACATCTACGATTGGTTCCTAGATGCATCGTGAAGCTTAAATTGTATACCAAGTTATCGAAATGTAAATCTTGGTTGAATCGAGTGTTGTTTTGGGATAAGGTGATACCTGTTCACCGGATACCTATTGATCCCAGAAAAGTAGAGGTAGTAAACTTTGGCCAACACCAACCAGTATACTCGGGATACGAAGTTTTATGAGTTTGGCCAGATATTACAGGCTTTTATGGAAGGATATTCTAGGATAGCCTGATCTATTAATCAGTTGACCAAGAAGAAATTTGAGTTTCGTTTGGTCTGATGAATATGAAAGCCGGTTTTATAAACTGAAACAGATGGGATACGTTCCGATGCACCATGAGGAGATGATTGCATATGCTTGAGATAGTTGGAGCTGAAAGAATCATGATATTATGTTCATGAACTCGAGCTTGTAGCCATTATTTTTGCCTTGAAGATGTGGCTAAATAAATTATATTTAGCCTACGAAATATAGGAACAATTAATTAAACAAAATAAAAACTTAAAATCTGAAATCTAAAACAACTACTTTGAAGATGCGAAGGAATTCCACTCGAGAAATTTATCAAGACTTCAGTTCACTTGTGTTATTGTCAATGATTCGTTTGTGAAAACAATTATTATCCAATTAATTCTTAAGGTGACGGGTTCCCGTAAAATATTCAATACACTTTCATAAGCTATATCGAAACTAATATCAAATTGAAACAAGTACAATGGACCAAACTCAAAAGGTAATTTGTTTTTCACCAAACTCTGTTGGCTGATCGATCGAGCAAAGTAGCTCGATCGATCGAGCACTCTTGTTCATGAATTTTTCTGCCAAGCTCGATCGAACGAGCACTTCTTCCGATCGATCGAGCAACGTTCCTTCTCCTTGGCCGAATTCTCTGCCTCGTTCGATCGATCGAGCACTTGAATTTTCAATTTATTCGTTCGTGCCTCGATTTGGTCTTTTTTCATCATTCTAGCTCATTTTCTCCACTTCCATGTAATTTCACCTAGATCTTGAAACAAAACAAATATATACCAAAAAGCGTAAAATCGTCTAGGAATCACCACGAAAATCAATGTAAAACTATAGCAAAATAAGTGTGAAATTCACACTTATCAACTCCCACAAACTTAGACTTGATCGTCCTCGAGCAAGCAATAAGATCAAAATGTGGAGTTCATCCTCAATACTTTAAAAGAATTAACTTAGCAACTCAAATGTAAAAGCTCAGAAATCCCACTAACATATCAACCAAAAGTCAATCCAAAAATCAACAAGAAGTGTTTTCTCCTAAGCCAAGCAATACATTGCAAATCGGAACGTGCATGTGTGCTATTGTCAATCTTGAGTTTCATAAATATTTTCAGGATCAAATAATGCTAATAAACTCAAAGTCAAGATTACTATTAAGCACTCCATAAGCCTACTTTTCAAGCACTTCTCCACTAATGTAATTATTCCCTAGACTTGGATCAAAAGGTCTTTTTAAGCTTATAATGACAGGCCTTGGGTGTCGGTTTCAAAGAAAAGGTAGGGAAATCAAAGAAGATAGTATAATTGGTAAATTTCATTTTAGTACATTTCAATCCCCTCCCCTCTTTTTCCAATACTTTGATGGCCATGGGCTTATTAGCTTTTATGAAACAGGGTCAATGTAGGACTTCAACATGGTTCATCATCACGTAACTATGTTGTTTTCTTACCATGCCTTTTCTTTTTCCTTATTCAATATGCATTGATTTTTTTTCTTGTAATAGCCCAGAACATAGTTCGTGAATAACATAATAGCTCAGAACATAGTCCACTCATGAAATTCATTATACTCCCTTAAGGTAAAGATAACAAAAATTTTTAGGCTCAATTAATGGTAGATATAATGAGTTTCATCAATCAAAGTCGAATGGTGGTTAATTTACACTCTTATTCAATTAAGCTCAAAAGTGGACACTAGCGGTAAATATAGACAGGGTATGCTTGAAATGCTCAAACGTTCCAAAGAGCGCCTAAATCATGTTTAAGTCAATTTCATAATTATAAAATTGTGCCTCAAAGTGCCCTCAAATAGGTTCTAGAGTTCTCTAAGATGCTTAAGACAAATCATAGTTAACAAAAATTTTCACTTTCCAATATATATTTCACTCAATCGTGACACAAAAGTGCCCAAAATGTTCCTCAATTTTGAAATATTAACTCAACCAAAGATATTCACAAATAAGTCAAAAAATCTTCATGACTCTAGTTTAGATGGGGATTAATCTCATCATGTAAGACAGTTATAAGTCTAATTCATTTATTTCTTAAAGTTGAACTCATTCTCCACAAAAAAATTTTTTGATGTGCTCAAGAACAACATAGTCCTATGATAGATATAAGCATGCAAGAAAAGCAACAACAGAAATAGCAACAATCAGTAAACACCCCCCAAACTTGGTACGTGCATTGCCCTCAATGTACAGTAATCAATAAGCACAATATCAAAATACATACCTCGACGATAATCGTCAGTGATCGTCGTCCTCATCATGCTTCGGTGGGGGGACTGGGTAGTATGGCTCATCTGGTTGGTATGGCTGGTATGGTGCAGCAACTGGATGTGGTGGAAAGTGGATAGCTGGGAAACCCTGGGCCAAAGCCGTGGGGTCCTCGTCACTTAATTCATTATGTATCACCTTAACATACATATGTGAGTCTGAATTAAGTAAAAAGCATACACTGATTAAGAGTATCTTACTAGTTACGTTGTTACAAGGTTTACAAAACCCTAACCAACTATACATCACATGTACAAGTAACAACCTACTCCAAGATAACCCCTATGCAGTGGTTCTCATCGCAGCAGAAATCATGACTCACTCTCCCCACGTCTATGAAACCCTACAGAAACATTCACACAACGTGAGTATATATAACAATAATTTCAGTGCAATATCAAAACACAATATCAATGATAAAGCAATAATAATCATATCCAATGTGAATGCTCTGTATCATGCATCAACAAATGCAACTATGTCATGACATGTCTCATCACACATCCTATTATCACGAGACTAAGATGATATGTCCATTTCCGCTCAATGTATCAGTGAAATCATCTCACATCTTCGTATTAGCAACACATATCATTGTACCGTCCTCACATGATAATATCCAGAGCATATACACAAAAACCGGCGTATATCTGTCATACCAAGTATATGTAGCATACCCGAGCATATACCCAAACCAGGCGTATATCTCTAATTCTAACGTCGCATACCCGAGCATATACCCAAACCAGGCGTATACCTCTAATGCTAACGTATATACCTCATCCATCTCAAATACATGATATCCATGAATGTACATGCATATGATACTACCAATCATATGATACCAACATAACACAATTCATATGATATCAATCGCATAACATCATCACACAATATCTATACTCCGTACGTCAACACGTACCTGTAAAGCGACACAAACGAGATAAATCAGTCGTCACTGGCTAATTGCCTCGTTGTCCTGTCCCCTGTGATGGTGCTACAACAATGCCAATAATATATCATGTTATCATAGGCAATAAAATCAAATTCTACAAAAATATAACATTTTTCCAATTCTGGACCGTGGCGATCGATCTCATGTTTTGAGGCGATCGATCGCCTAAAGCTTTGGTCCTAGGCGATCGATCTCTTAATTTCACGCGATCGGTCGCCTCCCCTTTGGAAAACATACTGCCTCAAGGCGATCGATTGCCACATGAAGCGATCGATAGCTCAATGCACCGCCACTCTCATGTTTAGCCACAGGCGATCGATTGCCTCAAAACTTCGCGAGCGATCGCCTCCCCTTTGGAAAACATACTGCCTCAAGGCGATCGATTGCCACATGAAGCGATCGATAGCTCAATGCACCGCCACTCTCATGTTTAGCCACAGGCGATCGATTGCCTCAAACTTCGCGATCGATCGCCTCCTCTGTTTTCAGAAAATCCATGGCGATTTTCAAGCATATCTTCATGGTATTTCTTGCACAATTCATTTCCTATCATTTAACCACATTTCATGAAATCCCTAGGATCATATAAACATGTTTCTAACATTATAGCATCAAATTCTTGGCCTAGACACAAGTTATGATTTCACACATGAATACTTGATATGCCAATGCACATGCTTCATCACCAACTACACAATTCAAGTTCAAAACCATAAATTCCTTACCAAGATTGTACAAATTCACTTCACTTAACTTCCTAGCTCAATTCTCAAGTGAATTCCAAGCTCAAACCAAGAGGAACTTCAAAGAGTTGGAGAGGAGCTTGTGTAGGATTTTGTAGGTGAAAAATGAGAAACTCTGGGAATCCCCTCCCTAAGTCACTTGATATAATGTCATCTGGAGTTAATGACATGTTAAGTGACATGTACATGAAGATGAACTCCAAATTCAAATGCAACTCCAACTCAAATTAAATTCACATGCATATTCAAATGCCTACTAGTTTATGTTGCTTGATATGTTACTACACTTGATTAAATTCAAATCATTTTGCACCATGTTTCATTCCTTGCCATATATCATTTCCTGCATGTATTATTTCATTCTTGGTTCCACCCGAACCCCCATTATCATACCGCCATTTGATATAATTACACTATAATCATATCACACGTGTATAAAACAAATCGAGGCATTACAATTCTCCCCCACTTATTGAATTTCATCCTCGAAATGGCATATACAACCATAACACATGCTCTACATAACAATACAATTGATATATTACGTATACAAAACATATAACAAACGAATAACATATCAACATACCAGAAAACAAATCTGGATACCGTTGCATCATATGCTGCTCCGTCTCCCACGTTGCCTCGTCGACACCCCTTCTATCCCACTGTACTTTAACCATAGGAATCACTTTATTCCGCAACCTGCGTTCAGCTCGATCCAAGATCTTAACCGGTCGTTCCTCATACGACACATCTCTATCTAACTGTACATCAGGTAGCTGTAATATATGACTCGGATCTGGTTCATATTTCCTCAACAATGAAACATGAAAAACATCATGAATACCACTCAATGCCGGCGGTAGTGCCAAGCGATATGCCAACGTACCAATACGTTGCAATACCTCATACGGACCAACATACCATGGAGACAATTTTCCACGTTTACCAAACCGTACTACACCTTTAAAAGGTGAGATTTTCAAGAACACACGGTCACCAACTTGAAACTCAAGTGATCTACATCGCTTATTAGCATAAGCAGCCTGTCTGTCCTGAGCAGCTTTAAGTTTCAATCGAATTAACTTCACTTTCGCTTCCATTTTGACCGCTTTATTTTTAAACAAAAGATATTTCAAAGAATGGGTTGAAGCGATTCTACCGCAAGTGCACGGTTGTCAAGTTTTAGTATAGTGAAAATTAAGTACAGGTTGTCGAATCCACAGGGACTAACGTATAAGTACCAAATAAGATTAATAAAATTATATTTAGCCTACGATAAAAGGAGTTTGATTAACTAAAGCTAAATTAAACTAAAGAATAAAGATTAAACTAGAAACAAAGAATAGAACGGTTCCGGAAATGCGAAGGTAAGTCACTCGAGAAAATTACCAAGCTCGTCGTTCAATTATATTATCTCTACTGATTCAACGGAATTCTCAAGTTATCACTCAATTGATTTTAAAGGTGAAAGGTTTTCACTATTATTCGATACACTCTCTCGAGCTGTAACGAAACTAACAATAAATTAGAATAAGTCACTCTCGTGCACCTATTTACTAATTCAAAGTTGCTTAAATTATCAAAACCTTATAACTCTAAATCTTTCGATTTCAAGTTCTCACGTATGCGATATCATCTCTCGATCTCAATCGTGACATACATCATAAATTAATGGAGCGTGTTACAACGTTATCTCTCGATCTCGGTTGTAACTCTCAAATTCAATCAAAGCTAGCTAGACTTTGATCTACACATGCAATCAATCTATGAACAATAAATATCAATGCGCTCAAATACCAATGAATCAATGTATCAAACACAACGAACTAAAACTTCAATAATATAAACCAAATTCAATTCAAATCAAATACAGATGAGTTTAATTGTCTCTCGACCTCAAAAACATCAAATGAAAATGAAAATCAAATAAATTAAGGTTCAGAAATACGATAAACGATGGATGAATCCGTGCGTTGCACCGTAATTCCTTCTCTTGTTCCTTCCTTGCACTCCGGAAGAGATTGGCTCGACTTTGGACGAAGAACGGAGATTGGATCTCCTTCTTCCGGCGTTGGGCGGCGGCTAGGGCGGCTGCTGTTGACCTAAAAATTGTCTGAAAAATCGGTCTAATATCGTGTCTAAAATCCCCTATTTACTTGTGGCAGAGATCTCCCTTAAAAGCCCTCCAAAATCACGATAAAAAAGGAAAATAAAATCTTCAGATTTCGCGTCTCGATCGATCGAGATTTTCACCGATCGATCGGTGCACTGTTCACGTCAGCCTTTTGCACTCACTGCCTCGCTCGATCGATCGAGAATTTCCACCGATCGATCGAGATTTCTCAAAATTTGTTGCTGAAGTTACTGCCTCGCTCGATCGATCGAGATTTCCACCGATCGATCGAGCCTTCAAAAAATCTGATTCTCGCTTCTGGCTGGCTCGATCGATCGAGAATAAATCTCGATCGATCGAGATTTGGGAAATCCATCTTCTTTCATTTTCTCTTCTTTTACGCCTCGATTTCGCCCGTTATCTTCATGTAATCTCATTTCTTCCACTTCCGGTCTAATTTCCTGAAACAAACGAATAAACACCAAAAAGCATAATATCATCCAGGAAAAAGTACGGAAAATGGGAAGAAATTACAGTTAAAATCACTCAAAATCTAAGCCTATCACATTTCATGAATCATATCTGGTCCATGTAAGGAAGACTGATCCACAGCATCCCAATACAATGGCGATCTACACCGTCGCCCATATAGAGCCTCAAATAGTGACATCTGTATACTAGATTGATAACTGTTATTATATGAAAATTTCACTAATGGCAATGACTCTTGCCAAGAGGTATCAAACTCTAATACACAGGCACGCAACATATCCTCAAGCGTCTATATTGTACGCTCTGTTTGTCCATCTGTCTGAGGATGATATGCTGTACTCAACCGCACTTCAGTTCCAATGCTGTCTGTAACCCTTCCCAAAAATGAGAAGCAAATCTCGGATCTCTATCCGACACAATGGAAACTGGTATACCATGTAGTCTCACTACATGTTGAATGTACAATTGTGCCATTCGCAAATATGTAAATGTCATACAATGTGGCACGAAATGAGATACTTTGGTGAGTCGGTCAACGATCACCCAAATGGCATCACAACCAGAAGACGTCCATGGCAAATGAGTCATAAAATCCATCGTGATATGTTCCAATTTCCACTGAGGAATGTCCAAACTATGTAATTCACCTCCTGGTTTCTGTCTTTCTGCTTTTACTTGTTGACAAACTAAACACCGTTTCACAAAGTTCAACACATCCTGTTTCATACGTTTCCACCAAAATTGGGTACGTAAATCATGATACATTTTCTTTCCTCCAGGATGTCTACTGTATCTACTACAATGAGCACGTTGTAGTAGTTCTTGACGTAGTCCCAATGAAGCAGGTACTACCCAACAGTTTCGGTATTTAAGAATCCCATCACTTGTAAGTATATATTGAGATGTTTGTCCTTGATTTATCACGTCCTTCCATTGTTGTACCTCATCATCAGTATTTTGTGCTGTCTTGATTTTCTCAAAAATATCAGGTTCAACCAATAATGTTGATACCCGTACTGGCACTGTTTCCACATCAAATTTATAGCCCAAAGTACAACAAGAAGTCATCAAGGCAGATAAATGAATCATCTCATCAGCTGTATGATGTACTTTTCGACTCAAGGCATCTGCTGTAAGATTAGCTTTTCCTGGATGATATTCAATCTCACAATCATAATCTTTCAACAGATCCATCCATCTTCTTTGCCTCATATTCAATTCTGCTTGAGTGAATAAAAACTTTAAACTCTTATGATCTGTGTATATGGTAAACGATGTACCATATAAATAATGTCGTCATATCTTCAAGGCAAAGACAATGGCAGCTAATTCCAGATCATGTACTGGATATCGCATTTCATGTGGTTTCAATTGTCGTGATGCATACGCCACTACATGTTTATCCTGCATCAATACACAACCCAAACCTAATAATGATGCATCAGTATATAAGACAAACCTGTCATGTTCCGATGGAATGATCAAGATTGGAGCTGTAGTCAATCGATGTTTCAATTCCTGAAAACTATGCTCACAAGCCTCTGACCATTGAAATGATACTCCCTTCTGTGTCAAATGTGTTAATGGTTTGGCAATCGCTGAAAATCCTTCAACAAACCGTCTATAATATCCAGCCAAACCCAAGAAACTACGAATCTATGGTACAGAAGTAGGTGCTGACCAATTCAACACTGCGTCCACTTTCTTCCGATCAACTGATATACCTTCTTCTGAAATTATATGCCCCAAAAAGCGGACACTAGTCAACCAAAACTCACACTTACTGAGTTTGGCATACAACTGCTGTGTCCTCAACAATTGCAATGCCATATGCAAATGTTGAACATATTCTGCATCACTCTGCGAATAGATCAGTATATCATCGATAAAGACAATGACAAATCTATCAAGGTATTCCTGGAAAACCCGATTCATTAAACTCATAAAGACAGCTGGATCATTTGTTACTCCAAATGGCATTACTAGAAACTCATAATGCCCATAGCGAGTTCTGAATGTTGTCTTCTGTACATCACCCTCTCTTATACGTATTTGATGATAACCAGACCTCAAATCAATCTTAGAATAGATTTTTGATCCTTGCAACTGATCAAATAAATCATCAATACGAGGAAGATGATATTTATTCTTTATGGTTACCTTGTTCAATTGTCGATAGTCAATACACAATCGCATTGTCCCATCCTTTTTCTTAACAAATAATATCGGAGCACCCCAAGGCGATACACTAGGACGTATGTACCCCTTGTCCAATAAGTCTTGCAATTGAGTTTTCAATTCTTTTAATTCCGAAGGTGCCATCCGATAAGGAGCTCGTGAAATTGCAGACGTACCAGGTATCAAATCAATACCAAATTCCACTTCTCGACTCGGTGGAACTCCAGGTATCTCATCCGGAAACACATCCGCATATTCTGCAACCACTGGTATCTCCTCCACTTTCCTTTCTATTTTCTGTTCAGTTACATCAAGGGCATAAATCAAATAACCCGCATGTCCACGTTCTAACAAACGCGACATTCGGATTGCTGATATCAAAGGAATCTTTGCCCTCGATCCCTGGCCATAGAAGAACAATTGATTTCCAGTATCAGACTGAGATCTAACTATCTTCTGACAACAATCCACAACAGACTGATATTTACTCAACACATCAATTCCAAGAATAAAATCAAAATCTGTCATGTCTAACACAATCAAATCAGTTTGTAGTCCATACTCAGTCTCAAACTGAAGATCACAATCAGACACACTCTGACAAGCCATCACAGTAGTTCCCATGGGTGTCGAGACATAAAGAGGCATCAACGGTGGAGACGAGCATATATGATACCGATCAACAAAATTTTGTGCAACAAAAGAATGTGATACACCAGTATCAATCAAAAGTAAAGCTGGATAAGTTAATAAAGTACACTTACCCGCTATCACATCATCAGGAGCTGCCTCTGCTTCCAACCTGTTCAGTGCATATACCTGAGCCTGAGGTGGTCCCGCCCTCTGTCCTCCACCAGATTGTGGTACAACCTGTGGTCTCTGCTGCACTGTATTCTCTGACATTGGTCCTCTCCTCTGTTGTCCACCAACTTGAGGACAATCACGGATCACATGTCCTGGTCTCCCACAACGGAAACAAACGACTGGATTCAATTGAGGACAATCTCGTTTCAAATGTGGTCCGCCACATTTAAAGCATTGCACACCACTGCCACTACTACTACCTTGGAACTGTCCCTTAGCTCTTCGGTCATCTCCTTTCCATAGTCCAAAACGTTTCCCACTAAACCTAGATGAAGATGCACCACCTCGTGGTGATTTAAATGGTTCTCCTCTAGGTCTCATACTTTCAGATGTAGGTGGTTGGGATTGTCCAACATCTTTGTACACCCCTACTGCAATCTCAGTCATCTCGGCTCTAGTCAATGCTTCTTCATATGATGTAGGGTTATTGGACATTACCCTATCAAACAATTCAGGCCTCAAACCTTTCACAAACTGTCTGATCTTTGCTTTTGTCTTTACAGCGATATGTGGCACATACCGGAGCAATGAAGAATATTGCACAGCATAGTCAGATACTGTCATTGATCCCTGTCTCAAGGTTTTAAATTCATCCTCTTTCCTCTGCCTTGCAGCAACAGAGAAATAATGATCAAGAAACTTCGTTCTAAACACATCCCAGTTAATTGTCTGTCCTTGAGCCCTCAGCTCAATCAATGTGGACTTCCACCACATCATGGCTTTCTTAGCCAACTGAAATTCAGCTAAGCGTAACCAAGCAGTCTTGGCACATGGTGCTGACACAAATATTTGTTCTACACGTTCTAGCCACTCCTCTGCCAGTTCCCCTGATTCAGTACCCTCAAACCTAGGTGGCTGATAACTCAGAAATTGCGTCAATGTTAACTCGCCAGTTAACAATACCTGTTCCACTGGCCCTTGCCCAATCGGTGGTGGTGGCACAGGCGCCATCCTCACACTAGCATTGCCACTCAGGGCATCCCCAACATCCTCATGATACCCTCTGTCTGTCATAACTGCATATCACGGGTTAACAATAACATTCACAAATATAAAACATGTTAGAAAAACATCATATTACAAATCCTAACATGATATTACCATCTCAACATGTTTTCAAGTGTTTAGGTAACTCCCTAATACACTTCCTCTACCCATGTTCACCCCGTTCTCGAACCACTACTCTAATACCACTAATGTGGGGTCCTCGTCACTTAATCCATTATGTATCACGTTAACATACATATGTGAGTCTGAATTAAGTAAAAAGCATACAATGATTAAGAGTATCTTACTAGTTACGTTGTTACAAGGTTTACAAAACCCTAACCAACTATACATCAAATGTACAAGTAACAACCTACTCCAAGATAACCCCTATGCAGTGGTTCTCCTCGCAGTAGAAATCATGACTCACTCTCCCCATGTCTATGAAACCCTACAGAAACATTCACACAACGTGAGTATACATAACAATTATTTCAGTGCAATATCAAAACACAATATCAATGATAAAGCAATAATAATCATATCCAATGTGAATGCTCTGTATCATGCATCAACAAATGCAACTATGTCATGACATGTCTCATCACACATCCTATTATCACGAGACTAAGATGATATGTCCATTTCCGCTCAATATGTCAGTGAAATCATCTCACATCTTCGTATTAGCAACACATATCATTGTACCGTCCTCCAATGATAGTATCCAGAGCATATACCCAAAAACCGGCGTATATCTCTCATACCAAGTATATGTAGCATCCCGAGCATATACCAAACCAGGCGTATATCTCTAATGCTAACGTCGCATACCCGAGCATATACCCAAACCAGGCGTATACCTCTAATGCTAACGTATATACCTCATCCTTCTCAAACACATGATATCCATGAATGTACATGCATATGATACTACCAATCATATGATACCAACATAACACAATTCATATGATATCAATCGCATAACATCATCACACAATATCTATACTTCGTACGTCAACACGTGCCTGTAAAGCGACACAAACGAGATAAATCAGTCGTCACTGGCTAATTGCCTCGTTGTCCTGCCCCTGTGATGGTTCTACAACAATGCCAATAATATATCATGTTATCATAGGCAATAAAATCAATTTCTACAAAAATATAACATTTTTCCAATTCTGGACCCTGGCGATCGATCTCATGTTTTGAGGCGATCGATCGCCTAAAGCTTTGGTCCTAGGCGATCGATCTCTTAATTTCACGCGATCGGTCACCTCCCCTTTGGAAAACATACTGCCTCAAGGCGATCGATTGCCACATGAAGCGATCGGTCGCTCAATGCACCGCCACTCTCATGTTTAGCCACAGGCGATCGATTGCCTCAAACGTCGCGATCGATCGCCTCCTCTGTTTTCAGAAAATTCATGGCGATTTTCAAGCATATCTTCATGGTATTTCTTGCACAATTCATTTCCTATCGTTTAACCACATTTCATGAAATCCCTAGGATCATATAAACATGTTTCTAACATTATAGCATCAAATTCTTGGCCTAGAAACAAGTTATGATTTCACACATGAATACTTGATATGCCAATGCACATGCTTCATCACCAACTACACAATTCAAGTTCAAAACCATAATTCCTTACCAAGATTGTACAAATTCACTTCACTTAACTTCATAGCTCAATTCTCAAGTGAATTCCAAGCTCAAACCAAGAGGAACTTCAAAGAGTTGGAGAGGAGCTCGTGTAGGATTTTGTAGGTGAAAAATGAGAAACTATGGGAATCCCCTCCCTAAGTCACTTGATATAATGTCATTTGGAGTTAATGACATGTTAAGTGACATGTACATGAAGATGAACTCCAAATTCAAATGCAACTCCAACTCAAATTAAATTCACATGCATATTCAAATGCCTACTAGTTTATGTTGCTTGATATGTTACTACACTTGATTAAATTCAAATCATTTTGCACCATGTTTCATTCCTTGCCATATATCATTTCCTGCATGTATTATTTCATTCTTGGTTCCACCCGAACCCCCATTATCATACCGCCATTTGATATAATTACACTATAATCATATCACACGTGTATAAAACAAATCGAGGCATTACAAAAACGGTGTTCCATGCACATTGATATTGCATGAACTCCATATGGCGCTGATTCATCAGCTGTTGGTCCAAGCGGATTTCCCTTTGCACATTTCGAATGTCCCTTTGTTCATCGCGGATGTCCCTCTGTTCCAGGCGTATGTCTTGTAGATCTTGGTGGAGGGAGTCCAATGTGACAGATGTAGGTGCTGCAGCAGAAGATGATGACTGGCCCATAAGCACGGCTGCTTGAAGGTCGTGGTTGTGCCCTACGTCGGCCAGTAGGAGGTGGTGGTCCATCAACCACTATGGGGCCCTTGGGTGGTAGGAGTTCTTCTTCGGCACCTCATTCAACTCCGTGTTTCTGGCACAATGCAGTGATGATAGAGGGAATTGGTAATGCTGAAGTGGGCGGACGCATTCCGATGTCTCGGATATGATCATTGATTATATCCCTTAGGTCCACCGTTTGCCCAGTGAGGATGGCATATACCAAAGTCTCTCTCTTTGGTAACTTCAGAAGTATGGGACGATGGCACAAATTTTAAACACAGGACGAAAACACATATATATACAACATTTGTTTGAGGGTCAAAGTCAGAATCGGAAGTTAGGTAAATCGAAATTTCGGAGCTACCTACTGCATGCAACAACATTTCTGCAGATTCTGTTTTGACAAAATGACACCAACAAATTTCGTGTCTCCTCCTACATTTCGACCCAAAATCTACAAAGTTCAGCTAAATAAAGATAAGAGCAAGTCCATACCCTTGAAGACCCAAAAGTTTCCACCAAGCTAAATCAAAACTCCATCTTTGAAATCCTTGAAGGTGTCTTCTCTCCTATGCCAAGAGTTCACTAATTCACCTTTGCATGTGCACTTTCATGGCTAAAAATCTCTCAATTTGTTGGAGTAATTTTCGAAAAAGAGAGGAGAGGTTTCTTGGAGTGGAGAAATGACATGCTAAGAAGTGTCTTGGATGGAATAATTTAAGCAAGATGATGGTATTGGGAATGGTGCTAGTGGGCGTGAGACAATATGTCTTAGTGGAGGATTTTTTTTTTGTTTTATTTTAGTTGCTAATCCAAGTGTCCATGTATATAATTTATTTGTGCTCTTGCATGCACTTGGTCAAACCCTTGCATGTATATATTGATGTATTTTATCTCAAATAAAAATAAGATGTTGTGACCCAGAAAACCTTAATTCAAAGTCTAGACTTTTAATTATCCGGGTTCGCTTAATCATCGTTACCGGATTAATTAGTATCGGGGCCTTACAGGTATTCTGCAGACATCGATCTTTTAAAACAAAAGTTTATGTCGCTCGATCGATCGATCTGTCATCTCGATCGATCGAGCGTGACATATTTTTTTTCTTCGTAAAACTTTCTCGATCGATCGAGCTTGACCTCGCGATCGATCAAGAATACCAAAAATAATTTTTTTCTTTGTAACCCTTGGGCAATTGATCGAGCATCCTTCTCGATCTATCGCCACCCTCAGAAATTTTTCACTAATTTTTTTTTTCAATGCTCGATCCGCCACACCAAAAATTGATCCACCCTATTTTCCGCATCTGAAAAGTAACGCACGGAGTTAGGCTCAGAAAAATAAAATAAAATAAAAACTGAAAGGAATAAACTAAAAATGAAGAACAAACAAAAGATAGGGATAAGAAAAAGTTCTTAATTTACAGTCACAAGCTGGACTATCACCTCTCTTTCTTAGTTGTCCAAATTTGCTTGCTCCTTTGGGTTCTTCACTGTATCACTTGGTAGTGTCCCTTGAGTTCGTCCATGAATCAATGTTGCAAGTTGCCCCACTTGTACTTCCAAGTTCTTTATAGATGCATCCTGATTTTGCATCCTAGTTTTTGTCGATGATATTAACTTGGTCATAAGCTCCTCCATACTCGGCTTAGGTGCATATCACGTTGGTGGCTGTGGGTTCAACACGTTATTTTGGTTGGACCATTGCAGATTTGGATGATTCCTCCATCCCGGGTTGTAAGTGTTCGATTAAGGATTATTGGGCTGCCTGTTTCCTACAAAGGTATCAGCTTCATTAGGATGAGTAAATAGATTACCTGACTGGCATTCGACGCTTGGATGATTGCTTCCACATAAATCACAAATGATAACTTGAGCTTGCATCGCTGTCATGCTCATGCTATCAACCTTTTTGTTCAATGCTTCTATCTGAGCCGAAATTGCAGTGATGTCATAAACCTGATGAATTCCACTTGGTTTCTTTGGCACATTCCTCTCTGATTGCCATTGATAGCTATTAGAAGCCATCTCTTCCAAAAGTTCATAGGCTGCTTCCGGCGTTTTTCACATAATGGATCCTCCTGAGGCTGCATCTATCATAGAACGGTTAGCAGAAAATAAACCGTTATAAAAAGTTTGTAACTGGAGCCAAACAGGAAGACCATGATGTGGGCATCTCCTAAATAAGTCCTTGAACCGAACCCATGCCTCATATAAAGATGCAGGATCATATTGTCCAAACGTGGTGATATTGTTTCGCATCTTCACAGTTTTGGAAGGAGGGAAGTATTTAGACAAGAAAGCTTGTGTCATCCTGTTAGGATCGGGGTAGTGTTTAGAAGGGGTGGTTGAATAAACACTAGATTCAATTTCGATTTTACTTGGTTTGCTGCAGACAGTTAGGTTCTGCAGTAGCTTCTCAATGTGTTGCAAGTCAACAGGCACTGATTATAGTGCGGAAGACGTCTGCTGGACTTGTGAGTAGTAATAACTGAATGGTAAATTGCAGTAAGTAAATGACACAAATATTGTTTCTGGAAGCTCGAAGCACAACGCTACTACGTCTCCCCTTCTTCCTTTGCAGGAAGGTTACACTAGAAGACTCTGGTTTACAGTTTACAGTATACAACCTCCATAGGCACTCACACAGCTTGGCCTAAACTCCTAGCAATCACAACTTTCTAAGTTGTTTACAATGTATTCTATAACACTCACACGAGATATGAAACTATTTTGCTTCGAGTGTTCTTCGAGCAGCAAACTCAGTTGTAATTAATCTTTCAAGATTACAGTAGTAGTTCTTTGCTGCTCTTGTTGACACTTCAGAGTATCTCAATGAAACGATTAGCTTGACGTTGATTTTTGTCTTGTGTTTGATCAGATGGTTCAGCTAACATCTTCATTCTTCACTTTCATGTATTTATAGACACAGTGGTCTAACAACAACTTTTCTATATTTGGAAGAGATCAATTTCCTGTCTTCATTCCAAATTTTGATTGTCTTCTTTCCAATTTTGTTAAGCAACGACTCTTTTATTCTGACTCTAATGGTGACGGTGATATAGCAAGGTGCGGCACTCTGTTGTACCTTTGCCAGAATAAGTAGTACTTATTTTGTCTTGTTGCCTTGTGCATTTGCTGGATAGTTAGACGTCTACTCAGATTCTTCTTTCAGTGAGCGTTCATTCTTCTATACTCGGTAGATAGCACTATTGATATCTTTGAACTCGGTTGATGTCTTTGTAGTTTGTACAGTAGATGTCTGTGTCCGGTAGATACCTATTTGGTAGATGTCTGTCCGGTAGATGTCTATCCGGTAGATGTCTATGTCCGGTAGATGTCTGTGTCTGGTAGATGTCTATCTGGTAGATGTCTGTCCGGTAGATGTCTATCCGGTAGATGTCTATGTCCTGTAGATGTCTGTGTCCGGTAGATGTCTATCCGGTAGATGTCTGTCCAATAGATGTCTATGTCCAGTAGATGTCTATCTCCGGTAGATGTCTATGTCCGGTAGATGTCTATTCGGTAGATGTTTGTGATCACCAAAACTTAGAAATATTTTCCCAACAATTTTCCCCTTTTTGCTGATGACAAAACTTAGCACTGGAGACTCTTGCTTGAATATATTGAACAGCAACTCCTGTTAAGACTCGAAAACAAAACAACGTAGACTTGCAATTTGTTAGATATATAAGCAGATTGCAAGTAGTAATCAAACTGAGTATTTAAAAGAATGTCATTTTTATTTAAAATGAATTCTGATTACATAGTACATCTTACAAATCTTTCAGCAAACATATTTCTACAATCTATTCGACTGGGTAAAGACAACTTGAGAAACATAACCAGTATGGAATGATCCGAGCCAGCTAGTTTCAGAGTTGTTGACAAAGGGAGTGGGAGAGAAAGTGCATACAGAGTGGCTTAGAACAAAAGAAAACCTAGAAAACCAACTTTATCTTTAAAGTAGTCATCTGTTCATTTATCAAGGTCTCTGTCTTTAATGAAAATTCTTTGTTTTCCCCCTTTTTGTCATCAGCACCCATGCATCCGCTATCCAAATTCCAGGCTGGTGGATAACACCGTGACTGGTCAGGGAAGCTAGAGCTAGCAGAGATGGGTTAGATAAGTAATCAACCCATGGAGGGTTGATTTCGATAAGTAATGAACCCATGAATAATTATTGCAGAGTAGTTGCAAGACCAGTAAAGAACAAGTTAAGAGAAGCATGATTGATGAGTTGAGTTGAAGGAAAAGCATGCTATTTATAGGGAAAACTTAGCAAGTTGCGGTTTGAGTAGTCGTGTCATGTGTAAAGTAGTGCATATAAAAATTGATAAAAAATGACAGAATCATGAAGATTTATAATAAACAGATAAGAGTTAACAAAAGAAAACAAAGAAAATGTTACTGTTTTCTCCCTAACCAATGCTTGGAGTAGTCACGGGTGGAAGAGGGTGTGTCAGCAGGAGGTTGTCGTGGACTGTGGGACCGTGGCTGGGAAAGAGGTCGTGACCGACTTGACTCTTCAGCAGCAGCAGATGATCGTTGTGATGGATCCGATTCTCGTTGGTGCGAGAGAGCAGGTCTGGTGGGCTCTGGTAGGTGTCTAGTGGAGTGAGGAACATCGGGGAGATTGTTGCTCAAGTCCTGTATTTGTGAAGCAGAAGCCGCCTTCATATTAGCCAGCTGGTCGGACAATGCTTTTTTTTGCATCCTCAATTTTGTCTTCAAGTGCTAGGGAGGAAGCAGTATGAAGAGATTCACTATGCTGGTTAATCTGAAGATGGGCTTGCCCTATCCTGGAGAAAGAGTCAGCAAAAGCATCCACAACAAAATTTTGGAGCTGGTTTACGGTAGTCGTCAGATGGCTTAGGTCACGATAAAACCTGCTGAAACTGTGAGTCAGTATGCTGCTGGTGACTCCCAATGATAAGACCAGCAGTGTGTTCTTCTTGTTTCAGTTTGTTTACATCACTGGCCAGCTCGGAGATTACATTGGATAGATGCACCAATTGTTCAGCAATACTTGGAGGCCCTTCAAGCGGAATGTGAGTAGGAAAGTCGAAGAAGTCCTCAGGAGGAGCATTGTCCAAGGATTGATCCAGGGCATCTGTTTGAGTTTCAACATCTGTGGTGATGACGCCGGGAGGACCAGCAATATCAGCAGAGGGCAAAATAGTAGATGAAGCAGCTGCAGTGGATGGTGCAGCAGGCATGACAATGTCGATGATATCTATGCGAGTAATCAGCTCAGCCGCAGCGGACTGAGTATGGTCAGCAGAATTTGGTGAAGACTCGCTATGTTCATCATTGTCTGAGGAGACGGTAACTTGATGAACCACAGTCTTAATGACAGTGCCGACATTGATAGGATCAACATCCAGCACTTGTAGAGGTTGGTCACCGAAAGAACCTGGGGCTGAGGTGGTAAGCGGTTCAGGGGTAGGAACGGTGAGAGTAGGATCTACCATAGAGACTGCAGCCGGGACGGTATGAGCCAAGCCCAAGTCAGTAGGAGTGGAGCTGTTGTCCCTTGGTAGAGCAGAGCAAGAGTGTAGATGATAGGGTTGATTATTACGCGTATTTGGGCTTTGATTTATATATATTCTTGTAGATTCTTGGAAGATGTTATGCTTTTTGGTATTTATTTGTCTGTTTCAGGAATCTATGTGGAATGTGGAAGAATTGAGTTACAAGGAAGAAAACGGATCAAATCAAGCCAATAAATGAAGAATTTGAGTTCTGACATTCTCGATCAATTGGAACAGGAGGTCGATCGATCGACAAAGGCAGAAGTTTTGGCCAACATTAAATTTCAGAGCTCAAACGATCAGAATCACCAGCTCGATCGATCGAGAGAGGTAGAGAGTTGGCAAGAAAATGTGAAGAAAGCTCGATCGATCGGAAGCTTCAACTCGATCGGTCGAGCGAGGCAGAGAAACTCATACTCGGAAGCTAAAGGCGCTCGATCGATCGATACTTAAGGACCGATCGATCGAGACGGAGAATTTTCAGAATTTTAAAAGCTTGATTTGGTTTTGATTTTTGGAAACACTTCCATATCTTCCCTCCTCTATAAATAAGGAAAAGAGGGCACGAAAATTACATCCATTATTCTGAAGAAATGCGAGATGTTAGCCTCTATCTGTTATCTTGATAACTAAGGAAACGGAGGTGAAAGTCGGGCTTGGGACTATAAATCAAGAACTCTTTCTTAACCCTTTGCTTTGTTTTAGTTTATTTTGGTTTGTTTAAGTTTTTGTTTTTTTTTATTTTGGCGAGACTCCATGCGTGCTGTGAAGTGTTCCAATACCACCTCCGGAGCATGATGAGGACGACGATCACTGACTATCGTCGTCGAGGTATGTGCTTTGCTGTTGCACATGTACTAAGTTTGGGGGGGGTGTTTATTGGTTTCTGCTGTTATCTTGTGTTACTTCCTTTCATGACTCGTCTAGCATGAGATTAGGTCGTTTTTGGGCACAAAAAAAAATATTTCTTGAAAATGAGTTCATCATTTAGAAATAATGAATTAGACTTGCAATGGTATTACATGATGATATTAATCCCCATATCAACTTAAAGTCTTGAAAATTTTGACTTGTTTGTGAATTTCTTAAGTTGAGTTAATATTTCAAAAATTGAGGAATATTTTGAGCACTTTTGGCTAATGATTGAGTAAATTATATATTGGAACAATTTTGTTAACTATGATTTGTCTTGAGGATCTTAAAACACTTTAGAACTTATTTGAGAGCACTTTGAGGCGAAATTTTATAGTTAGGAACTAGACTTGGAAATGATTTAGGCGATCTTTGGACCGTTTGAGCCTTTCAAGCTTACCATGTTTATATCAATCTCTAGTTCCCTACTTTGAGCCTAAATGATAAAAGAATGGAGTATGTTCAACATACTATTAGCCCCCATTCAACATTCTTTGGCAACCTCATTATACCCACCTATTTGAGCCTAAATGGAAGATTTTTATCTTGACGCTAAGGGAGTATAATGATTCTCGTTAGATGCACTTAAATGCTACATTTAGATGAGCTAATTGTTAAAAAAATTGTTGAATGAGAAAAGAAAAAGATAGACAAAAAGCCTTGAAAAATTAAAATTTGACTAAATAAGACCCAAAGTGGCCAAGGCTAGAAAAAAGAAGAGAAGCTCAAAGTGTGCTAGAAATTTGAATTTTCTATGATTATACTCTCTTCTTTGTATTTCCCTATCTTTTCTTTGAAGCCAAACACCTAGGCCAAACATTACAAGCTTTAAAAGACCTATTAATCCAAGTCTAGGGAATGACTACATTAGTGGAGAAGTGCTTGAAAAGTAGGCTTAGAAGTGTTTAATAGTAAATCTTGACTTTGAGTTTAATAGCATTCTTTGATCCTAAAGGTATATATGAAACTCATGATTGACATGAACACACACGCACGTTCCATTTTTGTGATATTTTGCTTGGCTTAGGAGAAAACACTTCTTGTTAATTTTTGGATTGATTTATGGTTGAAGTGTTAGTGAGATTTCTGAGCTTTTACAATTGAGTTGCTAAGTTAATTCATTCAAAGTATTGATGATGAACTTTGCATTTTGATCTTAATGTTTGCTCGAGGACGATCAAATCTAAGTTTGGGGGAGTTGATAGGGTTGATTATTACGCGTATTTGGGCTTTGATTTATATATATATTCTTGTAGATTCTTGGAAGATGTTATGCTTTTTGGTATTTATTTGACTGTTTCAGTAATCTAGGTGGAATGTGGAAGAATTGAGCTACAAGGAAGAAAACGATTCAAATCAAGCCAATAAATGAAGAATTTGAGTTCTGACATTCTCGATCAATCGGAACAGGAGGTCAATTGATCGACAAAGGCAGAAGTTTTGGCCAACATCTCGATCGATCGAGAGAGGCAGAGAGTTGGCAAGAAAATGTGAAGAAAGCTCGATCGATCGGAAGCTTCAACTCGATCGATAAAGCGAGGTAGAGAAACTCATACTCGGAAGCCAAAGGCGCTCGATCGATCGATACTTAAGGACCGATCGATCGAGACGGAGAATTTTCAGAATTTTAAAAGCTTGATTTGGTTTTGATTTTTGGAAACACTTCCATATCTTCCCTCCTCTATAAATAAGGAGAAGAGGGCACGAAAATTACATCCATTATTCTGAAGATAATCAGACCTAAATAATTCTTTAGCCGCCTTTCATCTTTCCGGAACAAGAGAAGGTTGAAGAATCCTTTGAAGTGCAAGGAAGGAAGCGAGAGAAGAAGCATCGGTCAACGCACGGAGTCGCTCCTACGTTTATCGTATTTCTAAACTCTAGATTAATTTGATTTTCATAATTATTTGATGTTTTTGAGGTTGAGAGACGATTAAGCATCTTATTAATTTGATTTGAATTTAATTGAGTTTATTCTATCAAGTTTAAGGAATTTTGTGTTTGAATCTTTGATTTGGTTGTGTTTGAGTGAATTAATATCTTTTGTTCAAGAATTATATGCTTCATGCTATCAAAGCCTAGCTACCTTTGATTGAAATTGTGAATTATATTTGAGATCGAGAGATAAAATTATAATACGCTAAAATAATTCATGTTGTATGTTTAAGATTTAGATCGAGAGATTAAATCACATACGTGGTCACTTTAAATTGAAAGATCTAAAGATCAACGTTTTCATAGAGATTTATTCGGTATTAAATTGGTTTAAGTGAACGAGAGTTACTTGTGACAATTTATTACTAGTTTCCATACAGCTCGAGAGAGTGTATTGATTATATTCGGAAATTCGTCACCTTCAAACGAATCATTGACGATACACAATTGAACGAACATCTTGATAGATTTCTTGAGCGGAATTCCTTCGCATCTTCAAAGGAGTTGTTTTATTTTTGAGTTTTTAATTCTTTAGTTTAATTTGTTAATTAATCATCTTTTTCGTAGGCTAAATATAATTTCGCTAATTTTATTTGGTACTTATACGTTAGTCCCTGTGGGTTCGACATCCTTTCTTAAATATCACTATACTAAAACTTGACACCGTCCATTTGCGGTAGAATCGCTACACTGAGAAATAATTGTTTAAAATAAAAGCGATCAAGTTTTTGGCGCCGTTGCCGGGGACTAATTTGTATAATATCCTACGAGATTAGTTAATTATAATTTAGCCATTAATGTTTATTTTTGTTTTATTTGTTTGTCGCTCTTGACCATTGGGTTTACTACATTTGTGTTTTTCCTTTGGATTGAATTTTTACAGGTAGTTATTTTCTTGGTGCATGCTAAGGAGTAGCAACCCCGCACTTGAGCCATTTGACCCAGAAATCGAGCGTACGTGTCTAAGAAAAAGAAGAGAAGCTCGAGCAATGGCTGACAACAATCAAGAAGGGGGCGCGAACATTGAAGCACTGAATCCAAGATCGATGATGGATTATGCTCAACCAGCTTTTCATGGATCATTGTCAAGTATTACGAGGCCAACCATTCAAGCCAACAATTTCGAGATAAAGCCGACTATAATACAGATGATCCAGCATTCCGTGATGTTTGGAGGAGTAGCCACTGATGATCCAAACGCTCACATCTCCAACTTCTTGGAGATTTGTGACACTTTCAAACATAATGGCATTTCTGACGACGCCATTAGGTTAAGGTTATTTCCTTTCTCATTAAAAGATAAAGCTAAAGCTTGGTTGAACTCTTTACCTGCAGGATTGATAACAACTTGGGAGGGGATGATGCAAGCGTTTCTGTCCAAATACTTTCCCCCTTCCAAAACGGCAAAGATGAGGAACGATATCACCACATTTGGGCAATACGACCCTGAAACACTATATGAGACGTGGGATCGTTTCAAGGATTTGCTTAGGAGATGCCCACACCATGGTCTTCCTATTTGGCTTCAGGAAACAGGCAGCCCAACAACCCATACTCCAATACATACAACCCGGGATACAGACTTTTTATAACGGTTTATTTTCATCTAACCGTTCTATGATAGATGCAGCCTCAGGAGGATCCATAATGCGCAAAACTCTGGAAGCATCGTATGAACTCTTAGAAGAGATGGCTTCTAACAACTATCAATGGCAATCGGAGAGGAATGTGCCAAAGAAACCGGCTGGAGTTCATCAAGTTGATGACATCACTGCTCTTTCGGCACAGTTGGACGCGCTAAACAAAAAGATAGATAGCATGAGCATGGCAGCAATGCAAGCTCAAGTTATCACTTGCGAATTGTGTGGAAGCAATCATCCAAGCACTGAGTGCCAGGCAGGTAATCCATTCATTCAGTCTAATGAATCCGTGAATTATGTAGGAAACAGGCAGCCCAACAACCCATACTCCAATACTTACAACCCGGGGTGGAGAAATCATCTGAACTTGCAATGGTCCAACCAAAACAACGTGTTGAACCCACAACAACCACCGGGATATGCACCAAAGCCGAGTATGGAGGAGCTAATGACCAAGTTCATATCATCAACTGAAACTAGGATGCAAAATCAGGAGGCATCTATAAAGAACTTGGAAAGACAAGTGGGGCAACTTGCAACTTTGATTTCCGGACAAACTCAAGGTACACTACCAAGTGAGACAGTGATAAATCCAAAGGAACAAGCGAATGTCATAGCATTAAGGAGTGGAAAATAGCTAAGGACACAGACTGAAGCACAAGAAAGTTGTGAAACCATGGAATACAAGAGTAACTGAGGAAAAGGCAATCGAAAAAGGTAAACATTCCAACACCACACCAATCACACACACTGATAAGGTAGTAATTCCTCCCCCATTTCCCGCTGCATTAAAGAGAGCTAAAATGGACGCTGAATTTGGTAAGTTTCTTGAAGTATTTAAGAAATTGCATATTAATATACCATTTGCTGATGCTCTACTTCAAATGCCTAGTTATGCTAAATTTTTGAAGGAAATTCTCTCTAACAAGCGAAAGTTGGGCGAATAAGAAACAGTAAGCTTAACAGAGGAGTGCTCAGCAATTGTGCAAAACAAAAAGCCTCCAAAGTTAAAGGACCCAGGGAGTTTTACTATACCTTGCACTATAGGATCGGTGTCATTTACTAAATCATTGTGTGATTTGGGTGCGAGTATAAATTTGATGACTTTTTCCATTTTCAGGAGGTTGGGACTAGGAGAGCCGAAACCCACCAAAGTTTCACTGCAATTGGCGGATAGATCTATCACATATCCCCGAGGAATCATTGAAGACGTGTTAGTCAAAGTGGACAAATTCATATTCCCAATTTATTTTCTAGTACTAGATATGGAAGAGGACAGGGAGACACCACTCATTTTGGGCCGACCGTTCCTAGCAACGGGAAAGGCAATCATAGATGTCCAACAAGGGAAGTTGATCCTCCGTGTAGAGGAGGATCAAGTTGTGTTTAATGTCTTTAAAGCACTTAAACACCCACACGACGAGCCCATGCGTTTTAGTATTGATATTATTGATGCCCTGACTGTTGATGTTTTGCAAGGTACTTACAAAGAGAAATTGGAGGCATACCTTGTGGAAGCCGATAAACAACATGACAAAGAGGAAATTGAGATCTTAGCTCAATTGAACAACATCGTCCCCTACATGAAACGAACCACTGAAAATCTTGGAGAGTTGGGAAAAAGAGACATAAGCCTCAACGGCCATCCATTGAAGAATCACCCACGCTTGAACTAAAGCCCCTCCCATCTTATCTCAAGTATGTATTCCTAGATGCTGGAAATTCGTTACCAATCATTATCTCTTCATCTTTGACAGGTGAAAACGAGGGGAAGATTCTTAAAGTCCTTAGGGAGCACAAGAAGGCATTTGGATGGAAGATAGCAGATATTAAAGGAATTAGCCCATCGATGTGCATGCATAAAATTCTGATGGAAGAGACTTTCAAGCCCGTGGTACAACCACAACGCCGTCTCAATCCAAAAATGCAAGAGGTAGTCAAAGCCAAGGTCATTAAGCTAATGGATGCATGTATTAACTACCCTATCTCTGATAGTTAATGGGTAAGTCATATTCAATGTGTACCAAAGAAAGGAGGCATTACTGTTGTCCCTAATGAAAACAATGAATTGATACCTACTAGAACAGTCACGGGGTGGAGAGTGTGCATTGACTATTGGAGGTTAAATGAATCAACTCGTAAAGATCACTTTCCTCTTCCGTTCATTGATCAAATGGTAGAAAGATTAGCAGGTTATGATTTTTATTGCTTTCTAGATGGGTATTCAGGGTATAACCAAATCACTATTAAACTAGAGGACCAAGAGAAAACTACTTTCACTTGCCCTTATGGTACTTTGCCTTTAGACGAATGCCATTTGGATTATGTAATGCCCCTGCCACTTTTCAAAGATGCATGGTCGCATATTCCATGACATGATAGAAAATTTTTTAGAAGTATTCATGGATGACTTATCTATTTTTGGATCTTCCTTTGATATATGTTTATGTAACTTGGATTTGGTGTTGACAAGATGCGAGGAGACAAATTGGTGTGCGCTTATCGTGTACGCCCAAATTAACCCCACTCAATCCTCAAGATTGATAACAATAATGTAGTAGCGTGAGTAGGGATCGATCCCACGAGGAGGTGTGAATCTTTGTGTTAATGAAGATCAAAATCAAAACAATAAAAGATGGGGTTGTGAATGGGTTGTGAATGAATTATACTAATTAAAATTAAAACTAAAGATTAAACTAATGAAAGCGATTCTTGGTATCGGTCGACTCTTCCTTGGAATTATCATCTATTTCATCGATTCACAAAAGACTCAATTTTTCATATGAATATTCATCGTTGGACGTTTAATCCAATAATCAAAGTCCTATCTCACCTTACGTTTAGTTAAGTAGCCCAAGCGTTCTAGTTTAACCCTTATCAAACAATCAATCAAAATACAAGCGATTAAGATTTAAATCGATGATAGCATATGAACTAGTGAGATCGATGTAGCTAAACAACATAATCCAAGCGTCTATGTTTAATCTAGTCAAGTGTTCTTCCTAAGAATTTAACAAACTCACAAGCGGAAATTCAGCAATCTTAGTTGCTTCGTAAATTAGAGGGATCAAACGATTCCGTATTTGATATCTAATTTAGCGTTAGATTACATGCAAGTTATTAGGTTGTCAATCCAATAAACAAACACAACAATCATATCAATAAAATCAGAAAAACTCTTGATATTCAATAAAAATCGGTAAACAAGCGTAGGAATCTCCCCAAGATAAATAAATCCAAGGATTTGTCTTCCTCAACCAAGAATTAAAAACTAGCTAGACATAATCTAAGAAAAACAATAAATAAAAGCAAGGGAAAGAAAACTAATCCGATCTCCGCTCGTCGAGGTGTCTTTCGATCTTCGTAGTGTTCTTCAACAAAATTGAGAGAAAAATTGTACAACTATCCTAGACTACTCTACCCTAACTATCTAGATGTTCTTTAGTCTGATTTTCGTCCATATATGTATAGGGAGGCTGATGGAGTAGGTTAGAATCCATGTGGGAAGGAAAGAAATCAAGTTTTTACACTTTCCAAAAGTCTTTTGGCGTAAATACGCGTAGAATGGCGTAGCTACGCCTACACATACCGTAGCGTTGGCGTAATTACGCCTAATAATGACGTAATTACGCCTGTCATCAATTTTTCTGTTGAGTTTTGTATTTTGGCCGTAACCTTCTCGTCCGAACTCCAAATTTGATGAATCAGCTGTCCACGCGAAGATAACTCAAAGTTCTACAACTTTTCTATGGACCACATTTCCAAAACATGGCTCGAACATATAGAAATATGAGGAGAAAGGAGCAACATGTGTCTTGGATTCTGGGTTTTTCCTCTTTTCGTCAACTTTATTGCTTCTTTCATCATTTTAGCTTGATTTCTTCACCTTTCCCTACATTTACACAAATATACGATTAGGTAGCATATGTATCAATTTATCCATCAAAATATACCAAATCGCAGACAATTAAGCGCAATAGATGTGTCTATTTCTAGTCACATCAAACACCCCCATACTTAAACTTTACTCGACCTCGAGTAAATCAGACAAAACTACAATCTTTTTGTTTGGCTCATAGCATCATAACAAAATAACTTGTTCTCACTTTAATGACTCAATAATTTTAAACATGCATAGTAATGAAAGGCGGTGAAAAGTTAACAGTGGAACAATTTCAATCCCTAGACATCTCATACTTAACAAAGTAGTGAACGTGCGTCTGTGGTCATAAACAAGTGTCGTATGCAAATTATAGATTCAACAAATGTAAACCCACAATAGTTCAAGTTGTACACCAACACAAGTATAAGCTCACTTGCACACTCTTCTCCACTATCTTAGCCACTTGCAAACACAAATCAAGTAGGTCTTTCTTAGCTTGCAGCTTTGCCTAGGTATTGGCTTATGAAAGAAAGGGAAAAGATGCATCAAACAAGAGAGTATGGTGATATGCACAATAATTAGCTTCTCTTCTTGCATGATTCTTTCAACTTTGTTCTTCTTCACACCTTGTATATTTTTCAAGGTTTATTTGAACAATTTTCTTCTTTTGCTTGGCCCCCCTTGGAGTTATATTTTTATCAACTTTCTCAAGGCTTTCCTTTTCTTTCATGCATTCCATTCTTATGACAATGAAGCTCAAAACACATGAATCAATGAATACATAAGTGTATGTGAATTAAACACATCATACTCCCTTCAAAGGTATGGATAGAATTAATATTTAGGTTCATTAGGGAAGGATGATAAGCTAGTCAAAGAATGTCGAATGGGGGTCTTTTGTATGCTTAGCATACAACCATTCTTTTGCATCAAAGCTCAAAAAGGGTACCAGTGATTGATTTTATTTACATGGTAGGCTTGAAAGGCTCAAACGCATCAAAGATTGCCTATATCACTTTCATGTTTGCAAGTTGTTATTCTTGTTTTTGAAGGATGATCTGATCTGTTTGCCCATTTGGCAAGCTTCGCAGATCTTATCCTTAGCAAAATCGATCTTGGGCAGACCGATAACTAAATCATGTTTACACAGGCTGGAAATGGTCTTAAAGTTTATATGATTCAAACGCTTATGCCACAGCCAATGTTTATTATCATTGTTAGCGATGAAACAAGTAGGATTATCAGGTTGAGCATGATTCCAGTTAATCTTATATGTATTTCCATTCCTGATTCCTACAAGCATGGTTATACCGTCTGATGATTTAACAGTGCAAGTGTGTTTGTGAAATTCTACAGCATAACCATTATCACAGAGTTGACTTATACTGATCAGATTATAGCACAGATTTTCAACTAACAGCACATCATTGATAATAATGTTACCATGGACAATCTTACCCTTGCCCACGGTCTTACCCTTTGAGTTATCTCCGAAGATGATTTTGGGTCCAGTACATTCTGTGACTTCAGATAACAGCTCGATGTTTCCAGTCATGTGACGGGAACACCCACTGTCTTCTTCGGTACCTGTCATCAAATATAATTATTGTTGGTAGCCAATCCTATTTGGGTCCAGAACGGATTAGCCCTTTGGGAACCCACACCTGTATCAGCTTCAATGGCTTGTGTGTGTAAGGTGTGCTGTATGCTGGTCTGTTTCGATGTTGTGTGTGATAATGTGTGCGCTTTGGAAGCCTTTGATTCTCATTTGGTAGTCTATATCTTCGTTGAATCGGTTTTGAATTATAGTAATTGTATTGTCTTCCTAGCCTTCGATCTTGCACCTTTGGATTTGGTCTGATAGACGCAAATCTTGCTGGTGCCTTTTCTTTGGCTTGGTCAACATAACCAATTCCTTTTCTCATATTTTGATTCTCGTAAGAGACTCCTGTTTGAATCTTAGGTGCTTCAGTTTCATATACTGTGCTGGATTTAACAAATGTCATTTGTTTGACTTGATTCTTTACCAGCAACAGCTCAGATTCATCTTTGGTGCATTCTTTGGTGTCAAAGCCTATGCCGGTGAAATCACCGACGTTTCTTTGAACCTCTTGTAATTCTTCCAAGGATGTTCTGGATTTTGTCCATGTTTTGAATATATGAGAGAGCTTAGCATTTTGTGTGCTAATTCTCTTATTTTCTTCATGGAGCTGATCATAAGAGATTTTCAGCTTATTCAGCTCGATCTGGAGATTGTTGCACTCACCCTGCTCAGAGCAGCTTGGTTTGTTGTGCTCATCCATTTGATCACTGACTTTAGCTTTATTCTTCTCAAATGATTCAGCTAAGATCCTATAATCATTAGCCATGTCTTGCAGTGCGGACATGAGCTCTTCTCGTGTAAATTCATTTGAGTCAAGATCATATACCTCGTCTGTCTGACTTATTTCTTCGTCTAACATGAGACATTGAATATCTTCTTCGCTTTCGCTGGAAGAATATTCAGAGCTTTCCGAGTCTGAGTCTGTCTGAGCCCATTTGCTGTTTCCCTCTTCAGCTACTAGGACTTTTTGGGATTTTCCATGATTCTTGCGGTCTTTGTATTGCTTCTTCTTCCTATCATCACGATGCTTCTCTTTCCGTTCTTCTTTCTTCGGTCTGGTACAATCTGCAATAAAATGTCCGATCTTACCACAATTGTAGCAAGCCTGATCGTTAACAGTATCATCTTTTCTTGATTTATAACGATGAGAGGGTTTGAAGTTCCTCTTATTCTTAGACATAAATTTACCAAATTTCTTGATGAATAATGACATAGCATCATTACTTATCTGTTCAACGGATCGGTCTGATGTTGAAACGATCTGGTCTGGAGTGGCTGCCAGGGCCTTGTTTGGTTGAGAGATGAATGGCTCTGCTTCACCTCTGCTTATCAGTTCAAACTCATAGGCCTTAAGATCTGCAAACAGATCATGAAGTTCAACCTTGTTAAGATCTTTTGATTCCCTCATGGCAATGGTCTTAACATCCCATTCCTTTGGCAGAGCTCTCATAACTTTCAGAGCGATCTCTCCGTTAGAATATTCCTTCCCCAGACCATTCAGTTCATTTATGATGCCAGTGACTCTTTCATCAAACTCATTTAGAGTTTCTCCACTTTTCATCTTTATGCTCTCAAATCTTTGAAGAGCAACAGTTAACTTGTTTTCTTTGGTCTGGTCGTTGCCTTCACATAGCTGTGCTATCTTCTCCAAAATTTCTTTGGCAGTAGAGCACATTTTGATTTTGCTGAACATGTTCTTGTCCAGTGTCTTGAACAAGATGTCTTTGGCAACGTTGTCGAGATTTGCTTTCTTTCTTTCCTCATTCGTCCAGAGGGATCTGTCCTTTTCTACCATTTGTGGTTCTCCATCAGTAATGGCGACTGCTGTATTTATTTTTAGAATCTTCATTTGTCCATCAGTGATGACGAACCACATATCGTCATCCTGAGCTGCCAGATGAGCTTGCATTCTGATTCTCCGGTCATCATAGTCTTCTTTTGAGAACATAGGGATTTTGTTGAATGATGCCATCAGCTCGAGTGATTTTGTGCTGATTAAGATGACCGGCTCTGATACCACTTGTTAGGATCGGTCCGTAGTGTTTAGAGGGGGGGGGGGGGTGAATGAACACTCCTTCTAATCCTTTTGTGATTTCTTTCGGATTAGTGAAAGAAATCTGTTTCTTAATCAATTCTTGTACAGAACAGACCACTGAAAGTAAGTGCGGAACGGTCTGTTCTTGTATGTAAGAACGGCTCGATGGCTAGTATGAAAGAACAAGTGCAGAAATAAGATACACGGGATATGTTTCTGGAAGTTCGAAGGTGGTGTAATCCTTCTACGTCTCCCCTTCTTCCAATTAAGGAAGGTTTATACTAGAAGACTTTGATTTATACAATCCTGTTGTACAAACCCGATTCAGACTGGATTTACCTCACTACCAATCTGAAACTCCTAGTCACTCAATCTGCTCAGACACACTCTGTCTGACAGTTACAATATGTTTCTCACTTTTTGATTTTCAAGACAGAATACAAAATACGCACAGTGATCCTAAAATGATCAAATGTTACAAGGTAAACGTGCTTAAGAATGATTTCAGCTCGAGAGCTTCTGAGCTTGTAAGCTTGTGCTGTTTTTGCTTTCTTGTGCGTTTTTCAATTGATCAGCGAGAGTCAGTAGCGAGAGTCCGTAAGTTCCTTTTGTTGCATCCTTTTATAGTTGAAGGTACCAACGACATTATTTCCCTTAATGTGCAACTTTGACTCTGCTTAAACTCTGAGTAGGCTTCAGTCTTCTTCTTCAGGATACTTGCCGTTCTGGTTCATACTTTCGGCGACTGTCAGGTAAGCTCTTCTTTGTCTTCTTACCTATTATGGCAATCTTCAGTCTTTGGTCCTTTGTAGCATTAATTACAACATTAAATGCTACAATAAATAGCCGTTAATGATTCGGACTGAGGAGCCATTATGTATGTATCCTAAGCTGCTCTGATCTGATAAAGATAGAGATCGATCTGAAGCTTTGGTTGAGTCAGTCTGATATTCATCGATCCGGTCTGATAAGTAATGTGACTTATCAGCTTGTTCTGTTGTTGAGCTATCGATCTGGTCAGTCTGATTACCCTCGATCCGGTCTGATATGCTTTGTCATCTTATCAGCTTGATCTGTTTTGGGTGATCGTTCTGGTCAGTCTGATTTCTCTCGATCCGGTCTGATATGTTTTGTCATCTTTAAAATCTCATCGATAAGATCCGGGACTAATCGGATCGTTATTGTATCTTACAGCGAGCCGGCCTGATATTATGTTCTCAGTCTGTATGTGCGCTAGATTTCAGTCAGAACCAAAGCAGTCACATTTTATTGCTGCCAAGCGTATTCTGAAATACTTAAAAGGATCTCAGAACTTTGGTCTTTGGTACTCCAAAGATTCAAACTTCAGCTTGATCGGATATTCAGATGCAGACTACGCTGGGTGTAAGATTGATCGTAAAAGCACCAGTGGAACATGTCAATTTCTAGGTGAAAGATTGATCTCTTGGTTCAGCAAAAAGCAGACATCGATTGCCACATCCACAGCTGAAGCAGAGTATCTAGCCGGTGGAAGCTGTTGCGCTCAAATGCTCTGGATTCAACACCAGCTCAAAGACTATGGCATCCAAGCTGTTGACTCTCCGATATTTTGCGACAACACAAGTGCAATCGCTATAACGTATAATCCAGTTTTGCACTCTCGAACAAAGCACATTGATATACGCCATCACTTTATTCGAGATCATGTTGGCAAAAAGGAAATTCGGATCGAGCACATCTCAACAGAGCAGCAAGCAGCGGACATCTTCACCAAACCGCTCCCAGAGGCTAAGTTTAATTATTTTCGTCAAATTCTTGGATTAATTGACTTATCTTAATAGTTTAGATGTTTTCTTACTTTCGCACTTAAAGATTTTTGTTACCACAGATTGATAATACAATGTTCAGAAAGACACAGACCGGTCCGAACTTTCAGACCGATCTATGTCAATTGATGTTATCCCATGATCTGTTTGGTCAATACATCTTTTGTACAAAAACAGCCCGGACTGATCGCATTTTAACCGCCTTAACTATATGTTATCCTGACCGTTTATTTTTGAATTTCTTTTCATCAGTCATCGAGATAAAGACACGTGTCTTCTCTCTCCTATTTAGCGGGCTGAACATTTCATTTTATTTCACTTTTTACAAATTACCGCTATCTGTTTTCTTACTCTCTCACTCTCCTAAATCTTCGCATTCGTTTGATTTCATTCCAATGGCTACCATCACTCATAACTCCCTCTCCGTTGAGTTTAATGATATTTACAGGGCAGAAGATGCAGAGATGGTGTCCATCTTCAGAGTTTTGGAATCTTCTGGTCTGAGAAACTTTCTGGAATGCGACACCGTTGTTTATGAATCAGAAATCCGCGAACTATTCGCCAATGCCGTCTCCCAGAAGACATCCATATCTACTACTGTCAAGGGCAAATCTTTTGAGATCTCGCCGATGACGCTGGCCAAAACCTTTGGCCTCCCCAATTCCGGACTGACGAAATTTGGACAGATTCCTCAGGCGTCACTCTCAGATCTTCAAGGGAAGATATCTATTCTTGGCCACCGCCTGCCACCATCGTTTAAGAAGAAGGAAATGCTCTTTCATTTCCAGGTGCTGTGCGAGATAGTGGGTAAGCCTCTGTTGGGCAAAGCAGGAAGTTTTGACGCTGTGACCGCAGAGAAGTTCAGGGCTATGGCGGCTATTGTATCCGGACAGAAGATGAACTGGTCCGTGATTCTGTTTGGAGTTCTGATGGAAACAGTGATTGCATCGAAACAAGCTGTATGCTTTGCTGTTCCTCTCAGCAAGCTACTGGAGTCTTTGGACATCGAGCTGGGAAAGCAGTCCGCTCTCAGCCCCTTTAAGATTCTAAACTCCAAAGGACTTGCATTGCTGAAGTCCAAGAGTGCTCCGCCTACTCCTGCTACTCTGGCTGCAGTCAAGATTGAGAAGGGCGAAGAACAAGCTGTTGCGCGCAAACCTCGCGTCAAGCGCAAACTGACCATCCAGACTGATTCGGAAGAAACTCAGTCTGCTCCCTCGCACCAACCAAGCCACTTCCCAAAAAGCCAAGAACCCAGATTACCAAGCCCAGCAAACCATTACCCCTGAAAGCCTTACCCATATTGCCTCCAACTAAAGCCACCCCTTCACCCCAACGTTCCATCCAACCTTCACAGGCTTCAACCCTTGCACCCAAAGTCACTATCCGAGTCCCCTCTGCCATTCCCACGGTCAAAGGAATAGTTATCACTGAGTTGAGAGATTATACCCAATCAGGGATCAAGTCCCCCTCCTCCACCGGCAAGGGAAAAGCCATTCTCTCCGAACCCCTCTCCTCTAAACCCAAATCTGCAGTGCAGACAGCCATCGACATCGCTATGGAGGATATTGATGAGAAGGTGAAGGCACTCATTGTGGTCTTTGATGAATATGTCCAGTACCGGACTATCAACCACATTGAGTTATTCTTCGGTAAGCTGAGCAGACTGAAGAAGATGGAAGAGGAAGTTCTGAAAGGAACAGAGACTGATGATGTTCGGCTTGCCGTGCAGCGCAAAGTGCTATTTACGGCTAATCAAAGATTCAGTCTGGCCACTCTGATCCTAGCTGCTAAGAAAGAGAACTTTGATCCGATTGCTCCAACTGCCAGAGATGATGGGGCTGTTATTGCTCAACTCGAGATGGATGTTCATGCTCTTCACTTAGCTGTCCGTTATCAACGACAGAAGCTCAGCATATCCACTCCAGCCACCAGCCCGGATCACCCTTCTGCAAGCAAGACTCTGGCAGAACCGTTCGTTGAGGTTATTCCTTCTGATGCAGCAGACCAGACGGCCGAGCCAGCCGCAAATCAGACTGCAGAGCCACTACCAGACCAGACAGCGGAGTAGCCATTGCCTAATGCCCCGTCTGTGCCCGATGATGAACCATTGAATGTATTGTTGGACTCTCCAACAACCTCCATTCCTTTGGGGTCCTCAGCCTCCCGTGCACAAATCAGTCCAACAGTAGAACTGGCAACAGTTGGCGCTTCAGAATTCATCGATCCGGATCTGGTGGTGTCCACCGTTGTTGCAGCTCTCCAGATTGAGGAGCCTTCCAGACCCAGCACTCCTCCAGTCCAATCAGATGAAGATATGGCCTTTATTCAAACATTTTCTTCGGATCTGGTCACCTTGATCCGGTCCGAAAGTCACCAAGTTGCTGTATCTTCACTTGTCCCGGTTGCTGAAGACGATGAACAGGCTTTGTCCTCATCAGATCGCTCTCCCAGCCAACAATCTGATGCACCTCCATTTCTGGCAAGGACTCTTCAGCACCTCTCTGACAACTGCCTGTCACTCTCTCAACGCGTTCTCGAAGTTCATCAAGGTCAGAGGCTTACAGCTTTGGACTTTGATTCATTCAAAGAGAAGATGACTGCCAGTATCGGAAGCCTTCAGCGAGGCATAAACGATCTATTTTCTCAACAAGCCTCTTATAAGAACAGTCTGAGAAAAGAGCAGATCGAACTAGCCACTGAAGTCAGAGCATCTGTTGCCAATTCCCTCCGCGCTCAAGACGTTCGTCTTGACGCTATCAGCGCGCAGCTAGCACAAGTTGTTGACTTTCTTCAAGAGATTGCTGCTGACAAAAAGGGGGAAAAGAAGAAAGACTTCAGGCCGCCTCCGTCTCAGTCTTCTAGAAAATAATATTTTCAGACTGTCTGTATTTAGGATTTTTTGGTGATCAATAAAAATCCTCTTTCGATTAAGTCCGTGTTCATTTATTTTGAACTACAATATAAGGCTTAATAATAAGGTTTAATCGATCCAACTTAATGATGTTCATTTATTTTGAACAAGAAAGAGTAATCGATCCGAAAGTTTTCGATTCAGAGTTCTCATCAGACTGGTTAAAAAGACTTAGAAGCTAGGTTTTGTCATCATCAAAAAGGGGGAATTTGTTAGTCCCGGATCTTATCGATGAGATTTTAAAGATGACAAAACATATCAGACCGGATCGAGAGAAATCAGACTGACCAGAACGATCGCCCAAAACAGATCAAGCTGATAAGATGACAAAGCATATCAGACCGGATCGAGGGTAATCAGACTGACCAGATCGATAGCTCAACAACATAACAAGCTGATAAGTCACATTACTTATCAGACCGGATCGATGAATATCAGACTGACTCAACCAAAGCTTCAGATCGATCTCTATCTTTATCAGATCAGAGCAGCTTAGGATACATATAGAATGGCTCCTCAGTCCGAATCAATAACGGCTATTTATTGTAGCATTTAATGTTGTAATTAATGCTAAAAAGGACCACAGACTGAAGATTGCCATAATAGGTAAGAAGACAAAGAAGAGCTTACCTGACAGTCGCCGAAAGTATGAACCAGAACGGCAAGTATCCTGAAGAAGAAGACTGAAGCCTACTCAGAGTTTAAACAGAGTCAAAGTTGCACATTAAGGGAAATAATGTCGTTGGTACCTTCAACTATAAAAGGATGCAACAAAAGGAACTTACGGACTCTCGCTACTGACTCTCGCTGATCAATTGAAAAACGCACAAGAAAGCAAAAACAGCACAAGCTTACAAGCTCAGAAGCTCTCGAGCAGAAATCATTCTTAAGCACGTTTACCTTGTAACATTTGATCATTTTAGGATCACTGTGCGCATTTTGTATTCTGTGTTGAAAATCAGAAAGTGAGAAACATATTGTAACTGTCAGACAGAGTGTGTCTGAGCAGATTGAGTGACTAGGAGTTTCAGATTGGTAGTGAGGTAAATCCAGTCTGAATCGGGTTTGTACAACAGGATTGTATAAATCAAAGTCTTCTAGTATAAACCTTCCTTAATTGGAAGAAGGGGAGACATAGAAGGATTACACCACCTTCGAACTTCCAGAAACATATCCCGTGTATCTTATTTCTGCACTTGTTCTTTCATACTAGCCATCGAGCCGTTCTTACATACAAGAACAGACCGTTCCGCACTTACTTTCAGTGGTCTGTTCTGTACAAGAATTGATTAAGAAACAGATTTCTTTCACTAATCCGAAAGAAATCACAAAGGATTAATTTTTAGAAGGAGTGTTCATTCACCCCCCCCTCTAAACACTCCGGACCGATCCTAACACAAGTAGTCTAGACATACGCCTCAAAGAGCATGTAGTTAAGTTCTAGCATGTATTAGAGACTTCTTAAGACTATCACAAAGTTCACACAATCTTCACTAAGCTATGCACACTTCGCAAGTCATGACAATATTGTGCTCAAAATATTCAACTACTATGTCAAAGCACACTTTGCATTAGAGTTCAAAGTGTTCCAAGGTTAACAATTCACCTATGTTCAAAAGCATGCATGCCATCAATTAGGTTTCATCATGGGCTAGTGATTCTAAGCATGCATTCAGTATTGACTATGAGCTCAAAATTTTCAAATGTTTTTGATTTTTTTGTATTTTTATAATAATAAAAACAATAACGCACCATTAATCCCTCCCCCATACTTAAATCTTACATTGTCCCCAATGTAAGGCAAAAATACAAGAAAGAGAAAAGTCTAACTACTAAAGCAATAAAAATAAAAATAAAAGGGAGAAAGGAAACTAACTCCCCTTGGGTTGTCTCCCAAGCAGCGCTTCTATTCAACGTCGGTGGCCCGACGCCAGTTCTCTCGCTTAAGGCGATGCCTATTCGCCTTGCACCTCTTGGAGGGTTTTTGTCTTTTCACTATGTCGCCTTCCTCCAAAGAAGTCAGTTGAGGTCGATCAAGATCTACCTCATGGCATCCTTTAACTTGTTGTCCCCTATGCTCGCCTTTGGGAATCTCATTCTGGTGAGATTCCTTGTTATCCACCTCGATCTCTGTTTGTTGTTCAAGTATTGATGGCCTCAGTACCATCATTGCTGGAGTTTCTACCTCTTTGCCACTGTCCAAGGTGATGTTGTCTTCGCAAAAATAGTCCCAATGATCCATTTCATCACAATATTTTTTCGCCGACTCCTCTTCCACAGCACATGATTCATCTAAGTAATCAATATAGTTCTCAGTTGGAAACATACCATTCGAAGTTGTAGGATGTACAAGCTCCTTTTCTTCTATTGGTACACGTGTCTCCTCTTCTAGCTTGGGTAGCATCAATACCACATTCTCCATAGTCTCCTCTTCTTCATCACTCCATGATTCGAATGCAATCATGGTCTCCTTTTGTACTGCTATCCGATCGGCCGATCTTATTAGTTGCTCCATTTGGTTACCCAAATTATGAGTGCTAGCCCTGAATTCGTGTTGGAATTGCAAAGTTCTATCATTAAGTGTTGAAACAAGATCCTCTAAAGACTCACCAAGGGTATGGTATTGAGGTTGTTGCGGCCATGGCGTATATTGCGGTATGTATGGCGGTAGAGTGCTTTGCATGTAGGGTGGAGTTGGGCTCATCCATTGATTGTCATAGTTGAGATTGGGATGATCACTCCAACTTGAGTTGTATGCACTTTGTCCACTCCCTACGCCAAGTTGTTGCACAAGATACTCCAATTCATGTAGTCGCCTATAGTCCTCCATGAAAAGATCCAATTTTTCAGAACTCAACCAGTAAGCACGAACAAACAAGAGTAGCAGTGGGGGAAAAGAAAGAGAAAGAAACAAAACAGAAAATATTAACACAAAAATATACAACGCCTCCCCGGAGACGGCGCCAAAATTTGGTGTGCGCTTATCGTGTACGCCCAAATTAACCCCACTCAATCCTCAAGATTGATAACAATAATGTAGTAGCGTGAGTAGGGATCGATCCCACGAGGAGGTGTGAATCTTTGTGTTAATGAAGATCAAAATCAAAACAATAAAAGATGGGGTTGTGAATGGGTTGTGAATGAATTATACTAATTAAAATTAAAACTAAAGATTAAACTAATGAAAGCGATTCTTGGTATCGGTCGACTCTTCCTTGGAATTATAATCTATTTCATCGATTCACAAAAGACTCAATTTTTCATATGAATATTCATCGTTGGACGTTTGATCCAATAATCAAAGTCCTATCTCACCTTACGTTTAGTTAACTAGCCCAAGCGTTCTAGTTTAACCCTTATCAAACAATCAATCAAAATACAAGCGATTAAGATTTAAATCGATGATAGCATATGAACTTGTGAGATCGATGAAGCTAAACAACATAATCCAAGCGTCTATGTTTAATCTAGTCAAGTGTTCTTCCTAAGAATTTAACAAACTCACAAGCGGAAATTCATCAATCTTAGTTGCTTCGTAAATTAGAGGGATCAAACGATTCCGTATTTGATATCTAATTTAGCGTTAGATTACATGCAAGTTATTAGGTTGTCAATCCAATAAACAAACACAACAATCATATCAATAAAATCAGAAAAACTCTTGATATTCAATAAAAATCGGTAAACAAAAGCGTAGGAATCTCCCCAAGATAAATAAATCCAAGGATTTGTCTTTCTCAACCAAGAATTAAAAACTAGCTAGACATAATCTAAGAAAAACAATAAATAAAAGCAAGGGAAAGAAAACTAATCCGATTTCAGCTCGTCGAGGTGTCTTTCGATCTTCGTAGCGTTCTTCAACAAAATTGAGAGAAAAATTGTAAAACTATCCTAGACTACTCTACCCTAACTATCTAGATGTTCTTTAGTCTGATTTTCGTCCATATATGTATAGGGAGGCTGATGGAGTAGGTTAGAATCCATGTGGGAAGGAAAGAAATCAAGTTTTTACACTTTCCAAAAGTATTCTGGCATAAATACGCATAGAATGGCGTAACTACGCCTACACATGCCGTAGCGTTGGCGTAATTACGCCTAATAATGGCGTAATTACGCCTGTCATCAATTTTTCTGGGGAGTTTTGTATTTTGTCCGTAACTTTCTTGTCCAAACTCTGAATTTGATGAATCAGCTGTCCACGCGAAGATAACTCAAAGTTCTACAACTTTTCTATGGACTACATTTCCAAAACATGGCTCAAACATATAGAAATTTGAGGAGAAATGAGCAATATGTGTCTTGGATTCTGGTTTTTTCCTCTTTTCTTCAACTTTATTGCTTCTTTCATCATTTTAGCTTGATTTCTTCACCTTTCCCTACATTTACACAAATATACGATTAGGTAGCATATGTATCAATTTATCCATCAAAATATACCAAATCGTAGACAATTAAGCGGAATAGATGTGTCTATTTGTAGTCACATCAAACACCCCCATACTTAAACTTTACTCGACCTCGAGTAAATCAGACAAAATTACAATCTTTTTGTTTGGCTCATAGCATCATAACAAAATAACTTGTTCTCACTTTAATGCCTCAATAATTTTAAACATGCATAGTAATGAAAGGCGGTGAAAAGTTAACAGTGGAACAATTTCAATCCCCAGACATCTCATACTTAACAAAGTAGTGAACGTGCGTGTGTGGTCATAAACAAGTGTCGTAAGCAAATTATAGATTCAACAAATGTAAACCCACAATAGTTCAAGTTGTACACCAACACAAGTATAAGCTCACTTGCACACTCTTCTCCACTATCTTAGCCACTTGCAAACACAAATCAAGTAGGTCTTTATTAGCTTACAGCTTGGCCTAGGTATTGGCTTATGAAATAAAGGGAAAAGATGCATCAAAACAAGAGAGTATGTTGATATGCACAATAATTATCTTCTCTTCTTGCATGATTCTTTCAACTTTGTTCTTTTTCACACCTTGTATATTTTTTCAAGGTTTATTTCAACATTTTTCTTCTTTTGTGGTGCCTTGGCTCCCCTTGGAGTTATATTTTTATCAACTTTCTCAAGGCTTTCCTTTTCTTTCATGCATTTCATTCTTATGACAATGAAGCTCAAAACACATGAATCAATGAATACGTAAGTGTATGTGAATGAAACACATCATACTCCCTGTAAAGGTATGGATAGAATTCATATTTAGGCTCATTAGGGAAGGATGATAAGCTAGTCAAAGAATGTCGAATGGGGGTCTTTTGTATGCTTAGCATACAGCCGTTCTTTTGCATCAAAGCTCAAAAAGGGTACTAGTGATTGATTTTCTTTACATGGTAGGCTTGAAAGACTCAAACGCATTAAAGATTGCCTATATCACTTTCATATTTGCAAGTAGTCTAGACATACGCCTCAAAGAGCATGTAGTTAAGTTCTAGCATGTATTAGAGACTTCTTAAGACTATCACAAAGTTCACACAATCTTCACTAAGCTATGCACACTTCGCAAGTCATGACAATATTGTGCTCAAAATATTCAACTGCTATGTCAAAGCACACTTTGCATTAGAGTTCAAAGTGTTCCAAGGTTAACAATTCACCTATGTTCAAAAGCATGCATGCCATCAATTAGGTTTCATCATGGGCTAGTGATTCTAAGCATGCATTCAGTATTGACTATGAGCTCAAAATTTTCAAATGTTTTCGATTTTTTTGTATTTTTATAATAATAAAAACAATAACACACCACTAATCCCTCCCCCACACTTAAATCTTACATTGTCCCCAATGTAAGGCAAAAATACAAGAAAAGAGAAAAGTCTAACTACTAAAGCAATAAAAATAAAAATAAAAGGGAGAAAGGAAACTAACTCCCATTGGGTTGCCTCCTAAGCAGCGCTTCTATTGAACGTCGGTGGCCCGATGCCAGTTCTCTCGCTTAAGGCGATGCCTATTCGCCTTGCACCTCTTGGAGGGTTTTTGTCTTTTCACTATGTTGCCTTCCTCCAAAGAAGTCAGTTGAGGTCGATCAAGATCTACCTCATGGCATCCTTTAACTTGTTGTCCCCTATGCTCGCCTTTGGGAATCTCATTCTGGTGAGATTCCTTGTTATCCACCTCGATCTCTGTTTGTTGTTCAAGTATTTGTTCAAAGTTTGTGCATATAACATTATAAGGAGATGTATCCCCGAAAGGGACATGGAATCTATCTTGAAGCAGTGCCACGGTGGAGAGATAGGTGGGCATTTTGGCCCAACCAAAACAGCTGCTAAGGTACTTGACACTGGCTTCTATTGGCCAACGTTGTTTAAGGACGCATTCATGTATGTCTCCACTTGCGATAGATGTCAAAGGGTCGGTAATATCTCTAGGAGAAATGAATTACCCTTACACAATATTCTTGAATGCAAACTTTTTAATGTATGGGGAATAGATTTTATGGGACCTTTCCCAAGCTCATGTTCAAACAAATATATACTTGTCGCAGTGGACTATGTGTCAAAGTGGGTTGAGGCGGAAGCCTTACGCACAAATGATGCTCGACTGGTTGAGTTAATATTTCAAAAATTGAGGAATATTTTGAGCACTTTTGGCTCATGATTGAGTAAATTACATATTGGAACAATTTTGTTAACTATGATTTGTCTTGAGGATCTTAAAACACTTTAGAACTTATTTGAGAGCACTTTGAGGTGAAATTTTATAGTTAGGAACTAGACTTGAAAATGATTTAGGCGATCTTTGGACCGTTTGAGCCTTTCAAGCTTACCATGTTTATATCAATCTCTAGTTCCCTACTTTGAGCCTAAATGATAAAATAATGGAGTATGTTTAACATACTATTAGCCCCCATTCAACATTCTTTGGCAACGTCATTATACCCACCTATTTGAGCCTAAATGGAAGATTTTTATATTGACGCTAAGGGAGTATAATGATTCTCATTAGATGCACTTGAAATGCTACATTTAGATTATTGTTAAAAAAATTTGTTGAATGAGAAAAGAAAAAGATAGACAAAAAGCCTTTAAAAATTAAAATTTGAATAAATAAGACCCAAAGTGGCCAAGGCTAGAAAAAAGAAGAGAAGCTCAAAGTGTGCTAGAAATTTGAATTTTCTATGATTATACTCTCTTCTTTGTATTTCCCTATCTTTTCTTTGAAGTCAAACACCTAGGTCAAACATGACAAGCTTTAAAAGACCTATTAATCCAAGTCTAGGGAATAACTACATTAGTGGAGAAGTGCTTGAAAAGTAGGCTTATGAAGTGTTTAATAGTAAATCTTGACTTTGAGTTTAATAGCATTCTTTGATCCTAAAGGTATATATGAAATTCATGATTGACATGAACACACACGCACGTTCCGTTTTTGCGATATATTGCTTGGCTTAGGAGAAAACACTTCTTGTTAATTTTTGGTGATTTATGGTTGAAGTGTTAGTTGGATTTCTGAGCTTTTACAATTGAGTTGCTAAGTTAATTCATTCAAAGTATTGATGATGAACTTTGCATTTTGATCTTAATGTTTGCTCGAGGACGATCAAATCTAAGTTTGGGGGAGTTGATAGGGTTGATTATTACGCGTATTTGGGCTTTGATTTATATATATATTCGTGTAGATTCTTGGAAGATGTTATGCTTTTTGGTATTCATTTGACTGTTTCAGGAATCTAGGTGGAATGTAGAAGAATTGAGCTACAAGGAAGAAAACGGATCAAATCAAGCCAATAAATGAAGAATTTGAGTTCTGACATTCTCGATCAATCGGAACAGGAGGTATCGATCGACAAAGGCAGAAGTTTTGGCCAACATTAAATTTCAGAGCTCGATCGATCGGAATCACCAGCTCGATCGATCGAGAGAGGCAGAGAGTTGGCAAGAAAATGTGAAGAAAGCTCGATCCATCGGAAGCTTCAACTCGATCGATCGAGCGAGGCAGAGAAACTCATACTCGGAAGCTAAAGGCGCTCGATCGATCGATACTTAAGGACCGATCGATCTAGACGGAGAATTTTCAGAATTTTAAAAGCTTGATTTGATTTTGATTTTTGGAAACACTTCCATATCTTCCCTCCTCTATAAATAAGGAAAAGACGGCACGAAAATTACATCCATTATTCTGAAGATAATCAGACCTAAATAATTCTTTAGCCGCCTTTCATCTTCCCGGAACAAGAGGAGAAGAAGCATCGGTCAACGCACGGAGTCGCTCCTACGTTTATCGTATTTCTAAACTCTAGATTAATTTGATTTTCATACTTATTTGATGTTTCTGAGGTTGAGAGACGATTAAGCATCTTATTAATTTGATTTGAATTTAATTTAATTTAATTGAGTTTATTCTATCAAGTTTAAGGAATTTTGTGTTTGAATCTTTGATTTGGTTGTGTTTGAGTGAATTAATATCTTTTGTTCATGAATTATATGCTTCATGCTATCAAAACCTAGCTACCTTTGATTGAAATTTTGAATTATAATTGAGATCGAGAGATGAAATTATAATACGCTAAAATAATTCATGTTGTATGTTTAAGATTTAGATCGAGAGATTAAATCACATACATGGTCACTTTAAATTGAAATATTTAAAGATCAACGGTTTTCATAGAGATTTATTCGGTATTAAATTGGTTTAAGTGAACGAGAGTTACTTGTGTCAATTTATTACTAGTTTTCATACAGCTCAAGAGAGTGTATTGATTATATTCGGAAATCCGTCACCTTAAGCATTGATTGATAAGTAATTGTTTAACAAACAAATCATTGACGATACACAATTGAACGAACATCTTGATAGATTTCTTGAGTGTAATTCCTTCGCATCTTCAAAGGAGTTGTTTTATTTTTGAGTTTTTAATTCTTTAGTTTAATTAGTTAATTAATCATCTTTTTCGTAGGCTAAATATAATTTCGCTAATTTTATTTGGTACTTATACGTTAGTCCCTGTGGGTTCGACATCCTTTCTAATATATCACTATACTAAAACTTGACACCGTGCACTTACGGTAGAATCGCTACACTGAGAAATAATTGTTTAAAGTAAAAGCGATCAGTAGACCTGTTAAGATTCTGAGATCATGAAGAGCGTCTCAGCCATTTCAAGCTTGGGTCCTAAGGCATTGAGTACAGCTTTATAATGATTGGATGTGCCAGATTCAACGTTAAACTCCTGGAGCCGCGAGTGAACTAGACCTTGAAGTTGTCCCACGTAGTTCATCACGCGGAAGACATCTCGAAGCTGTAGACTCTTCTCTGTGTCAGTTAGCTAAAGGTAGGCAAGAATGAAGTTCTCATCACGTCTTGCCTGTTCAAGAATGGGAGTGTAAGGACCCCCGTGCCCTTATCCCGTTATTAGTGTATTAACCCAAGCATTTAGTGCATGTAATCATATATGTAAGGGAAAACCCACTTGCCATCATAGCAAATCATGACAATAATAAAATTCTTTACATTATTCCATATAATGTCTAATTTTCCCCAACCAAGTCCACATACATATCATGCACCATTATAATACACTAACATGTTCTCAGTTCATTTAGCAATTCAATAAATAATTGCACGTAACTCATAAATGAAGAGAGAAAGGCCCTTGCCTTTTTATACATACCATATACACATAATAGTGCTCACATGCGAGCATCAAATAAGTATGTGTGTATCAAATGTATAACACACGGTGCTCAATACCGTCGCAGGTACTTCGATCCTGGAAACACCTCCAATCCATAGCTCGAGCTCAACTCCAAAGCCATCGATGTACCTAATCACCTAACCCAACAGAGACATCCCCCACATGGGGTGAGCATACCAATACTGTACAATATTACAATTCATAATTTACACAAGTAAATGCTATGAATATTACACTCCCTGGATGGCATCATCCTCATCCGGGATCCCCTGTGCTGTTCATGTTCTCAAAATAACTGAAACCATCAAATTCCCAAATGCCAGTTAATCGTTACTTTGATTAACAAATCCGTTTGCCACGTACCGATACCATAATCAATAATATCAAATCATTGAACCATGATTACAGATATTCCATATATCTCACTTATGGTTCCTTAGTTCTATTTCATCGCTCGCTCTACAATAGCGGCATTTTATTCTCACGCATGCTCAACAGCAGTGGCGTCATAACTGATGTTTGCCCAAAGGCGACAACATACCAATCATTCCTCGCTCAAAAGCGGCACTATATAATTCCCAATGCCTATCCATTTATTGCAATATAATGTGCCATGCATTCAACAATTGCAATTACAGAAAAGGGCTATGCTCGTACGTTACACGTACCTTATAATTCCGTAATTCGAGTCCAACCTTGCCTGAGTCCCACGACCCGATGAATTATGTGCTAACACATAAATAACTCACAATCAAACATAAGCATGCAACCACGTGCGCAAGCATGTTCACAACCTCTAAACCCATCATCAATCCATGATGATTTACCATTTTAAAAGACCCCGGGTTAAGCATGCATAATACCCAAAATATCCATTTTATATATTCAAAGGTTAGCTAAATACTGGATCTAGTCATACCATAATCCCTTTAAAATTTGGCTCCAACCACTCCATTTTAGAAGTATAGCATTCCCATTGGGATGTAGACATTGCCCCGAAAATCGGCTAATTAAACCCCGTTTCCAAAATCCTGACATTTTCCAAAAATTTTGAAAAAAAACTCCATCCTTCGAGCCGCGATCGATCGCCCCAGTCTAGTGGCCAACCAGTGCCTTCCCGCGATCGATCGCCAATCCGCTCGCGATCGATCGCGAGTCGCCGCGATCGATCGCCAACCTGCTCACGATCGATAGCCGAGACCTTGCGATCGATCGCCAGTACTGTTCGTCTTCAACAATTTTCAGCTGTACATCGCGATTGATCGGCATACCATCAGCGATCGATCGCGACCTACAATAATCCGAAAACTCGAGCTTCAATGGTGTTTTTGGTACCCAAACTCAAAACCAACACCCCTAACTTCCTCAACACATCCAATACACCAATAAAACTCAATAAAGACACTAAGAACAACATTTTAGATTTTAAACCAAAACCCCCAATTCTCAAACCCAACTCAAAACTTAACCAACAAGCACAAAACCATAATAAAATCGAAGCTAAAGGTGAGGAGAAGAAGATTACCATCTTTTCTTCAAGAAATCGGGCTCCCAAAACGAGCCTCCATCAATTTGCTACCAAGAGAAAATAGGGGAAGGGTTGGGGGAAAGGGTTGAGCGCGAGAGAGGAGAGAGATGAGTGATTCCGTACAATGACGGAATATCGAGTCCACTTGGTATATATAGCACCAAGACTCCAGAATACCAATACCTCCGCAAATACATCACGATTCATTAAAAATCATCTGTTTTCAATAAACATCTCTCCAACCTCAATTCCCATTACCATCCCCAATACAAACTACTACGGACCCCAGATCCCACCAAAAACCCAACTCCAAGGGTTTCACCACGATGAGAATACAATCTCAACCTTTGGATCCAACGATCCCAAATACCCGAATTTAACATCCTCATGTGCTCCAACACCGCAATTAATTCATAATCGCCATTATTAAAATCCATAAATGATCATTACCACTCCGCGATTAACACCATTAATGCCCGGGCATCACAATTATCCCTCACTAAAAAAAAATTTCATCCTCGAAATTTGCACGGCGTACTCCGCGTATTGCCGAGGCTACAAACTCCAAATGGATTACATCGTCGAATCATGAACATATCAAGAACGACACACCCACCGCGAGGATACCGACCTCGCACCAAAACCTGGAATGGAGTAACCTCCCAAACCAATACAAACTCAAGAAAGACGTCAGCATTCCCCGATGCTAACCATCTCAAAAGCAGTCAGCCTACCCTAACTGTAAATCAAACGAATCATTCGTGATTCCAAAATAGATATCTCCTCGATGATATCTCTACGATTTAGCCTACGATGTTAATGATACATCGTTACCAAGGAAACCACCAGTACACTATAGTGTACTTATACTAAATCTGGTTCCCGCTCTCCAATTCCACCTCCATCAAAGGAGTAGTTGCACCACTTGCAACACGGCTCGGGCAACTCACCGCTACCGATCAACACAAAACACATCTCCAAAGATGTCTACATCCATATGTTCCAAGCGATCACATCTTGGTCCAAACACATCATCGAGACTCTACAAGGTCTCAAGTTTCCAAAAGGACATGCAAGAAAATCAATTGCATTTCCGCCACACGTGTCAACCACGACACCTAACAAATCTGACACATGGTCATCCCTCGTTTACCATAGGATTCAACAATCCTAACACAGGGATGTTAGCACATTAGTCAAAAATGACTTACCATGGCCTCAACACACGACAATCCCTCCTCAAGGGAGTCGACCAGAGCTCACGATCTTTCTTCAGAATACATCGTGTCATTGAGATTACAAATCTCAAGGTGCCACAATCTCTCACCGGAGATTCTTTCATCAAAGCATACTAACCCGATGCTCGACGAGGACCAAATAAATGCTGGCATTCGTATACCCACACTGGTATACATGCCTAAGTACCAATACAACATTCATACTCAATGAAATCGACTCGGGTATCACCAATCATACCCAAAGCCCCAAAAACAATTGTCAATCCCCAATTATTCTCACTCGACGGAGAATGATGATTGACGAACCAATGACCCATCGTGTGATTCCGACATCAACACCGCACAAACCGACTCAACGAATCTCCCAAAGATTCCCAACCGGTAGATATATCAATACCGCTTTCCTCATAAGGAGAGTGTCGTGACTCCATGACCCTCCAACCTCGAACCACCGTTCGGAAACTGGATATATTTATACCAAAATATATCCTGGAACCAACAAATACATAACTGGTTCAGAATAGTGCCTCAATGCCACTATTACCAAATCGAAATCCGTGTACACAACGTATACACATCTAACGATGCTCTGTCCTAATGCCATAGTACTCCACAAACCTTGAGCATCTCCCCAGAGACGCCTCCTCGAACGTCTCGCCGGAAATATAAAGCCATCACCTAGTCCAACACTAGTAGTGCTTACCATGGTTGATTCACAGTCAACTGTCAACCAATATTAGCTGTCTCCGTGATAGTAAAATCAAAATCTCTCCAAGAGATAAAATCAATATAGTAGTGTCAACCCACTAACTATATCTCACAATCCAATTGTGTTCCCCATTGCATGCCATATGCAAGATGTTCAACCCGAGCCAAAAATGACTTGTCAACACTCACGTTGGTACACCCAACAGAATTGAGTTGTCCCAGTACAAATCCCTTAACATTTGACGTATAAACGTCCCCGTGAGGTATTCCCTGCCTCAAACCTCATACGACATAGTGACTACTAGAGTCCACTATTACCCTCATCGTATCATCATACAATTCACCAAACTCGGTTCCAGCGAGCAGTATAATGGCTCCAACAAGCACACTATATCACTGCAACAATACCTGGCTAGCAATTCGCTGCCCCCATAGGCTTATACCAAACCTACCAACATGCCATACGTTCCATCCCGGTATGCCATACCGTACAAACCATTAGAGTAGTGGGTCATCCCCCAATATTTCTCTAAAACACCAAAGCTTAATGGACATCACGGTGTCCTTGCTCAACCACGATGCAATCATAATCCATTAGGACTTATTCCACACCCTCAGGGTGGGTGTGACCATGTCTACCCCACGTCACAATGACAAAAGCGAGTAGTTTCCTCAATAACTACTCTTACCACCAATCACTTGGCCTTAGCCATTCCGGCGAGTATACCCAAAGGTACCACTACTCGCAAAATATTCACCTCTAATGCATGATGCGGTACACTCATCAGTACAATACATCCAAAAACTCATCGAGTAAACCTGCTCGGCGTAACGGTCTCGTCAACCGGTGACATAGACACCACCTTGTGCTCATCATCGGCACTCAAACATATGACTAAATACATACACCCAGACGTATTATTCATCAACACGACGATATGCGTCTACATAGAATATCCACTATGTCATCATCATCCCGTGATGGTATACGTCAACATATGACATCCAAAATAACATCGTCAACTCGTGACGGTACATGTCAACACCTGACATTCATAATCTCGTCGTCAAACACGTGACGATATGTCGATACACGACATTAATAATCTCATCGCCAAACACGTGACGGTATATATATATCGACGCATGACATCCACAATGATGCTAATAAAACATTAATATACCATACCACATCGCTAACAATATAGCAGCATACATGTATCCATCGCCCAACAGTGGTACGCAAGCAGCACCCATCGCTCGTAGGCGGCGTAATCCAGCGCTACGCACATAGCGGTATAACCCATCGCTATAGAATCAGCGGCATAAAATATCGCTATAAATTTCCGACGGTATGAACCATCGCCAATAGAATTAGCGGAATGTACCATTGTTATATATATATATATATATATATATATATATATATATATATATATATATATATACACAGCGGTATGAACCATCGCTATATGATACCTGGTGGCATGAACCATCGCCATAGATGTAGCGGAAAGAACCATCCCTATATAATACCTGGCGGCATGAGCCATCGCCAATAGATGTAGCGGAATGAATCATCGCTATATAATACCTGGCGGCATGAACCATCGCCAATAAACTAGCTGATCCCTAGTCTTGTTACAGCAGTGTAAATGCACCTCGCTCAAATGGGACATGCGGCAATACCCTCGCTTCAACATTTGGCGGCAAATATTATTTCCTCGCTATTATATGACAGCGGCAATTTCATCATCGCGTCAAGTGACAATGGCAAAGCATTTAAAATCATCACTCGTCCATAACAACGACTCGTGGGATATTCACCAAGCATCCATCTATACCTGCAACACAATGCATAATCCATATCCCAATATGCATCACTATGAGTGTATTTTAATGCACCTCGCTTCAAATGTGACATGCGGCAATACCCTTGCTTCAACATTTAGCGGCAAAGCATTAAAATCATCACTCCAATATATATGCAACCATAATGAGTGTATTTTAATGCACCTCGCTTCAAATGTGACTTGCGGCAATACCCTCGCTTCAACATTTAGCGGCAAAGCATTAAAATCATCACTCCAATATATATGTAACTACAATGAGTGTATTTTAGTGCACCTCGCTTCAAATGTGACATGCGGCAATACCATCGCTTCAACATTTAGATGCAAAGCATTAAAATCATCACTCCAATATATATGCAACCAAAATGCATAATCCATAATGTATATAAAATACATGTAACCGTTTGGTGCCCGTCTATCCTGGCATTAGCCCTCCATGCCAAAGCGTCCCTACAGGAACGATTCCAAACCATGAGCATATAATAATCCATATTCACCCCAATATGATTATAAAGGGTAAATGCATAAACCATAAGTACAAAGTACTTCCTGTATCCCAATGCAATTCAAAATGTTCCCTTTGGTTGTCCCTGTACCAAAACTCACAATCATAATCAACAGATTATATTATGATTCCATAGATGTCATGACATATAATTGTTCCATTATGATCACATATCATAATCGCACATAAGTAGAATAGTTGTGTCACACAACACTAACTACCATCATGCATAATTATGTGCTACTCATTTCCATCAATATATTCCTAGGTCCTCAACTGCCCCAAAGAGCAAACCACTGCTCTGATACCACTAATGTAAGGACCCTCGTGCCCTTATCCCGTTATTACTGTATTAACCCAAGTATTTAGTGCATGTAATCATATATGTAGGGGAAAACCCACTTGCCATCATAGCAAATCATGCCAATAATAAAATTCTTTACATTATTCCATATAATGTCTAATTTCCCCCAACCAAGTCCACATACATATCATTCACTATTATAATACACTAACATGTTTTCAGTTCATTGAGTAATTCAATAAATAATTGCATGCAACTCATAAATGAAGAGAGAAAGGCCCTTGCCTTTTTATACATACCATATACACATAATAGTGCTCACATGCGATTATCAAATAAGTATGTGTGTATCAAATGTATAACACACGGGGCTCAATACCGTCGCTGGTACTTCGATCCTAGAAGCACCTCCAATCCATAGCTCGAGCTCAACTCCAAAGCCATCGATGTACCTAATCACCTAACCCAACAGAGACAGCCCCCACACGGGGTGAGCATGCCAATACCCCAAATCCAATAAGTACAATATTACAATTCATAATTTACACAAGTAAATGCTATGAATATTAAAAGACACTCCCTGGATGGCATCATCCTCATCCGGGATCCCCTGTGCTGTTCATGTTCTCAAAATAACTGAAACCATCAAATTCCCAAATGCCAGTTAATCGTTACTTTGATTAACAAATCTGTTTGCCACATACCGATACCATAATCAATAATATCAAATCATTGAACCATGATTATAGATATTCCATATATCTCACTTATGGTTCTATAGTTATATTTCATCGCTCACTCTACAATAGCGACATTTTATTCTCACGCATGCTCAACAGCAATGGCGTCATAACCGATGTTTGCCCAAAGGCGACAACATACAAATCATTGCTCGCTCAAAAGCGGCACCATATAATTCCCAATGTCTATCCATTTATTGCAATATAATGTGCCATGCATTCAACAATTGCAATTACATAAAAAGGGCTATGCTCGTACGTTATACGTACCTTATAATTCCGTAGTTCGAGTCCAACCTTGCCTGAGTCCCATGACCCGATGAATTATGTTCTAACACATAAATAACTCACAATCAAACATAAGCATGCAACCACGTGCCCAAGCATGTTCACAACCTCTAAACCCATAGTCGATCCATGACGATTTACCATTTTAAAAGACCCCGGGTTAAGCATGCATAATACCCAAAATATTCCATTTTATATGTTCAATGGTTAGCTAAATACTGGATCTAGTTCATACCATAATCCCTTTAAAATTTGCCTCAAACCACTCTATTTTAGAAGTATAGCATTCCCATTGGAATGCAGACATTGCCCCGAAAATCGGCTAATTAAACCCGTTTCCAAAATCCTGACATTTTCCAAAATTTTCGAAAAAAAACTCCATCCTTCGAGCCGCGATCGATCGCCCCAGTCCAGTGGCCAACCAGTGCCTTCCCGTGATCGATCGCCAATCCGCTCGCGATCGATCGCGAGTCGCCGCGATCGATCGCCAACCTGTTCACGATCGATCGCCGAGACCTTGCGATCGATCGCCAGTACTGTTCGTCTTCAACAATTTTCAGCTGCACATCGCGATTGATCGGCATACCATCAGCGATCGATCGCGACCTACAATAATCCGAAAACTCGAGCTTCAATGGTGTTTTTGGTACCCAAACTCAAAACCAACACCCCTAACTTCCTCAACACCTCCAATACACCAATAAAACTCAATAAAGACACTAAGAACAACATTTTAGATTTTAAACAAAAACTCCCAATTCTCAAACCCAACTCAAAACTTAACAACAAGCACAATACCATAATCAAATCGAAGCTAAAGGTGAGGAGAAGAAGATTACCAGCTTTTCTTCAAGAAATCGAGCTCCCAAAACGAGCCTCCATCGATTTGCTACCAAGAGAAAAGAGGGGAAGGGTTGGGGGAAAGGGTTGAGCGCGAGAGAGGAGAGAGATGAGTGATTCCGTGCAATGACGGAATATCGATTCCACTTGGTATATATAGCACCAAGACTCCAGAATACCAATACCTCCGCAAATACATCATGATTCATTAAAAATCATTTGTTTTCAATAAACAACTCTCCAACCTCAATTCCCATTACCAGCCCCAGTACAAAGTACTCCGGACCCCAGATCCCACCAAAAACCCAACTCCAAGGTTTCACCATGATGAGAATACAATCTCAACCTTTGGATCAAACGATCCCAAATACCCGAATTTAACATCCTCAGGTGCTCCAACACCGCAATTAATTCATAATCACCGTATTTAAAATCCATAAAGGATCATTACCACTCCGGGATTAACATCATTAATTCCCGGACATCACAAGGAGAGAAATCATCAAAGCGAATTTGAGACGAGCCTCCACCCATCTATCAAATATTGTGAGTTGCGGTTGCAGTTTTGCTTCTACTTCAGCCATAACTAGTCGTATTTCAAATGCGACTGGAGTAAACACTGGTTCCATAACCGCTTTGCCCTTTTCGGTGGATGTGTCCTTAGGGTGGCAATAAGGATAGAGAGACTTTGGCTGCCGGAAGCTGATGGAGCCGGGTCCTTGGTGAGAACTCAATAGCTTGGTGGAGTGGTCAGTAGGAGTAGCTGGTACAGTGAGTACCATGGCCAAGGAGGCAGCTGATGCAACTGGTTCCTCTGGAATAGGGTTTTCAGGACTGATCTCCCTAGAAGTTGTTGTAGCCGCTGCTGGAATTACAGTAGAGATAGTATCAGCAGCAGTTGAACTATCAGCAGTAACTTGCTGCATGAGGACAGTAGGAGCCCCGTTTCTAGTTCTTGGCTTTTTAGGAGGACGAGGAGGTGATGACTCAGCAGATTCGGATATTGTCTGGTCAGAGTCACTCACTACTTGAGTTGTCCGCCGCTTGATCAGACCAACTTCTCTATCAACTCGTTGTCGGTGAAGCTGAAGATATTTGGTTGTGACAAGCTTCCCTGGCTGAAGAGTGGATAAAGCCCCAGCCTAAATGTGTTTACTCTCAAAAATGCGGCTGAGAGGAAGAGCAAAGCCAGATTGACCCTTCCCTGATGTTACTAGCCCAGTAAGTACCTGAAATAGGACGACTGTCCAATTGACATCTAACCCTTTGACAATAGCACTCATAACCTTAAACTTCTCTGGGGTGATAACATCAAATGATCAGGCTTTGCACAGCAGACCATTGGAGATGACATCAGCAAGTTGACCGAAATGGCACTTCATTAAAATCTTTTTAAAAGGAGGACGTCGCAGACGAGCGTCAAAGTCTGAGAAAATAGTGTGCATTTCTTCTCGAGTAGCCATTGAAATGGTGGAGAAGTCAGTGAGTCCTGTTGAAGGAAGACATAGGTGGGTGGCAAAGTCCAGTTGAGTGATGGTGATAAGCTTGCCAGAGATGGAGACCACCACTGAGTTGTCCACAATTTTTGCAGTGGCGAATAATTCCTGGAGAGCTTCTTTATAGAATGTAGGAGCCTAACTGGGTATAACCAGGAGTCCAGAGGTATCCAGTTTTTGAAAAACTTTTTTGAGGTCTTCATCAGAGATGGTGGAAATCGAATGAAAATCCACATGAATAGCATTTGTGACAAAGCTGGGCTGGGTAATCTTTGACATATTACCGTGGATACTGAGAATCAGATGACCTAAATAGTAAGAATTTCTTGAGAGAAAGTTAGCGCAGTAAGTTTGGAAGAGATACAAGTAAGGGAAAATAAGAATGATAAGGGCGGTTAAAGAGAGTGTAGATGTAACGTCGTACTGTAGATGAGCGGACACATGGATACGTGGCGTTCATCTAACGATTTAAAATTTATAAAAAACATATAAAAGGACAGAATTTGGGCGGGATCGAAGTAATTTATTTTTTGTATAAAATAAATTTGAATTCCGACGTTCTAGTAGGTTAGTAGTTATCGAAGGTTATTGTCAGCAAGGATATGTGGTAAAGTCTACTGGTAAGGTAGCATCTACTGCAGCACACTAATGCTTTACCAGCTAAGCTTCGATAGACCTTTGAAAAAAAAATCTTTAACTAAAAGTTCCCCCTAAATGCATGCAGTTTCTACTAAGCAAGGTATTCTGCCTCTGCAATAGACGTTGCTATGGATGCCTGCTTCTTGAAACCCCATGAGATCTATCTCCAAGAAATTGACAATATACACCTGCGTAGTCAGCATCTGAATATCCAATCAGATTAAACGTTGAATCTCATGGATACCAGAGACCAACATTTAATCCAATCAGATTAAACGTTGAATCTCTTGGATACCAGAGACCAACATTTTTTGTGCCTTTTTAGATATTTGAGAATCCTTTTGACAACAGTGAAGTGTGATTGCTTGGGATTTGCTTGGAAACGAGCACACATAAAGACCGCAAACATTATGTCTGGTCGGCTGGCTGTCAAGTAAAGTAAGGATCCAATAATACCGCGATACATTGTTATTTCGACTGGTATGCCTGAATTATCCAAGTCGAGTTTGGCAGATGAGCTCATTGGAGTGGCAGATGCTGAACTTGTACTCATCACATACTTCTTCAGCAGTTCTTTGGTATATTTAGACTGAGTTATCAGAATTCCCTCACTGGATTGCTTGACTTGCAATCCTAAGAAAAATGATATTCTCCCATCATGCTCATCTCAAACTGATCCTACATTATTTTTGAAAATCTTTCGCAAAGTTTTGAATTAGTACTGCCAAAATAATATCAACATGAATTTGAACCAGCAGAGTATGGTCACCCTTTGTGAATTTGAACAGGGTCTTGTCCACCGTGCCAATAATAAAGTTTTGCTCAGTCAAATATCTTGACAGAGTTTCATACCATGCGCGGGGCTGCTGATGTTTAGTCGAAAAACAGACGAGGGCTGCTGATGGCTTTCAAATCCAGGAGGTTGCTCAACATAAACTTCTTCCTGGAGTTTACCGTTAAGAAACGCACTCTTAACATCAATCTGATAGATTTTAAAGTCTATAAACGCAGCGAGTGCAAGAAATATGTGAATTGCTTCTAATCTGAGCTACAGGAGCAAAAGTTTCATCGAAATCAATGACTTCTTCCTGTCTGTAGCCCTGTGCAACTAATCTTGCTTTATTCCTGATGACAACACCATTTTCATCTAATTTATTTTGAAATACTGTTGGATCGAGCGCTTACCGCTTTACCAATAACTATAGTTAAGGGTAATGGCGCAACATCAATCTTTTCAACCATACACTGGCACAAGCGCCACGTGTTCGACCGATCACAAAGCAGAGGCAATTGTTGAACCCCAACAATCCCTCCCCCAATAATTGCACTTTCTGCAACCCATGGGAATCGAACACGCGACCTGGCTCTGATACCAATTGTTGGATCGAGCGCTTACCGCTTTACCAATAACTATAGTTAAGGGTAATGGCGCAACATCAATCTTTTCAACCATACAATGGCACAAGCGCCACGTGTTCGACCGATCACAAAGCAGAGGCAATTGTTGAACCCCAACAAATACCCATTTGGTACTATTATAGTGTGATGCGGTGGTCGTGGTACTAAGTGACATACTTTGTTTCGCTCAAATTGATTAAGTTCCTCCTGCATTGCTTCTACCCAGCTTGGGTCTAACATAACATCATCAATCTTTTTGGGTTCTATGTGAGATATAAATGCAGTATGAAGGAATTCATTGATCATCTGTCCTCTGGTGCGTAGAGGAGCAACAGGGTTACCTATGACCTGCCCGGGAGGATGATCCTTCATCCACCGGAGCGGAGGTCCAAGAGGATTGATTTCTTCATTTGGGTGAATATGAGTGGGTAGCTCAGAAGATTTGATTGATTCATCCTTCCGTGTGTTCCATCTAATGCAGCAGGGGTGTGTACAATAGTGTCATTGTCAGCTGGGTACAGTGCTTGTTGACCAGCAGACTCCTCTGCTTGTGCTTCCGGAACTTCTGGTTCCAAAGTGCAGTCAATCCTGCTTCTGTAATCTATCTCATCATCAACATTTTCATCAATATAAGTGTTTTCCAGTCGATTGCTCAAGTTGTTGATTTGTAGATCAGATACAGTACAATTAGCAGATTCATCAAATTTTACATGCACAGATTCTTCTACAGTAAGTGTTCTATTATTAAATACTCTGAATGCTTTACTAACTGTAGAATATCCAATAAATATTCCAGCATCATATTTAGCATCAAAAGCGGTGAGATGAGTCTTTCCATTATTGTGAATAAAACATTTTGCAACCACACACATGGAAATAAGAAATATTTGGCTTACTGCCATTCCAGATCTCATAAGGGGCTTTATTTGCTCGTTTATTAATCATCAATCTGTTCTGGTTATAACATGCTGTGTTCACAGCTTCTGCCCAAAATCTATGCCAAATATCCGATTCTTCAAGAATAGTTAGCACAACTTCTTTCAAAGTGCGGTTCCTACGCTCAGCAACTCCATTTTGCTGTGGAGTTCTTGCAGCAGAGTATTCGTGTTTGATACCAAGGTCATCTAGATATGATTCGAGTGATTTATTGGTAAATTATGTACCTGTATCACTACGAATTCTATCTATCCCACACGACTTCTCATTTTTGAGTCTTTTCAGTAGCTTGATCAGCTTTGGAGTAGCCTGATCTTTGCCACTTAGAAACAAGACCCACGTAAAACGAGAGTAATCGTCTATTAACACTAGGGTATACTTCATTTCCCCTAGACTTGTTACTGGTATAGGACCGAAAAGATCCATATGCAGCAACTCTAGGCACCGAGAAGAAGATTTACTCCCTTTGTTCTTAAGGATGATCTGATTTGCTTACCAAGTTGGCATGCTGAGCAGATCTTGTCTTTCGTTTTTTTTTCAGTCGATGATTTTGCTGGTGAGTTCTCTTCCCAAGCTAATAGTTTCCGTTGACAATCTTTGAAAGATTCCAAGGTCTTCAGGGCCGATAATACCGACCTCCGACGTTCGTTGGACGATCTGAAGACTTTTCATGAGAAAGAGGTATTCGTGCTGAATGAACAATTAGAGACCTTTAAGACCAAGCTCGATGAACCGCAGAAGACTGCTGATCTTTACCACAAGGAGCTGAAGGGAACTCGTCGAGCCCTGGAGGCGTCCAGAGAAGCTGCCGAAGCCACTACCCAAGAGTTGGAGGTTTCCAAAAGAATTTTGGAAGATGCGGAGGCAAGAGCTTCACTGTCTGAGACAATCTTCAAGGAAGAGTTCATGAAATCATCAGAATTCATGGATCTAACTGGTGAGAAGGTCTTTGGTTAGCTGGAGGCGGGATTCAACGGTTGCATAGCTCTGTAAAGAAGCGGGCTATCCTTCGGAAGGAGTTTCTTTGGAAATCCTTGACGTTGATCGTGTTATTCAGAATCTCCCACCCGATGTCTGATGTATCACTTTATTTGGAGAATGCTTTTGTATTTTTGATCTTTTGTACTGAATATACGTATTTTAGATAAGCATAATGTTTCAAGTTTCATGCTTAATAACCTCGTTTTCACCTTGTATAAATTTCTAATGGTAGATTACTCCTAGAGCTCGGACGCTTTAAAATGGCTTGTGCATTTTAATCAATATAAGCAAGATAGAGCTTGATAAGCTAGGAGCGAACTTATACAAATTTTAAATGACATAATGTTCTGGGAGCTCGGGAATAACTTATAAGCATCCTAATTAATATAAGCCAAATAGAGCTTGGTAAGCTCGGATTGAATTTATAGAAATTTTAAATAGTATAATGCTCCGATGCTCAATTTGGAACTAACAGATTTTTCAACAATGAAATATTGTCAGACGGAGCTTAGGTGTTTGCTAATTAAGTGGAACTCGGAAGGCTCGCTGATAAAAATATAACAAAGCTCGGATGCTCGCTAATATTAAGTTGAGAGGAGCTCGGATTCTCATTTTTTTATTGTATAATTTTTCAATAATACAAGTTGATGGAACTCAAACGCTCGCTAATTGAGTTGAGAGGAGCTCGGACGCTCGCTTTTATACTTGTAAAATTTTTCAATGAAAAGAACCAATGGAGCTTGGACGCTCGATGTTATACTTGTAAAATTTTTCATCAACACAATCCGATGGAGCTTGGATGCTCACTCATTAAGGGAGCTCGGATGCTCGCTGATGCAAGTCGAGAAGAGTTCAGATAATAGCTACTAAATTTGCATTGATAAATGTCGTTTTTACACTTATTTAGATGTGATTTTCTAATGGTTTTCTATTGATTCCTGGACGATTTTACGCATTTTGGAATATATGTATATGTTTCAAGAATCAATGTTGAAATGCATAAAAGTAGAGGAAATGAGCCAAAAGCGATGAAAAATGACCAACCGAGCTAACATGTCAAGGGAAGGACAAATATTTCATGCTTGGATGAATTTAAGGCCACCGATCGATCTTGAAGAGTTACACCGATCGATCGCCGCATGCAATTTGTTGAAAAATAATAATAATTCGAATATAGCGATCGATCGTGAGGAATAGACGATCGATCGCCACGCGGGCAGAAAGAAATAGCGATCGCGAGGAAGTGACGATCGATCGCCAGTCGGGATTTTGGAAAAAAATATATCAGCACAAGGAAACTCAGGCATATGATCATCCAAATGGAAAGAGTATGCATGTACATCAACATAGATATAGCAAGATTCGGATTATGTGCAGCACCTTTAACTTTGAATAGAATATTTCAAGAGCAGCAAGTGATACAAGGAAATAAATTCATGGATGAGCTTGATATGAGGAAGAAAGATTCAGGTAACAACAGAAGGAAACTCGTGCAAGAGAATATTCATCAGCTTATTTGGACGTGCATCATATTTACACCACAAGGAATTAAAGAGGAATTGATGTTGGCATATTCATGCCTTCAATATGGTGTAGCTACACCGAAGCTACGACCTATGTAATTTTAAACATTGATAGCGGCGTATTCACGCCTTCAATATGGCGTAGCTACGGCGAAGCTACGGCCCGTGCAATGTTTGAACAATTGATGTTGGCGTATTCACACCGAAAGAGAGGCGTAGCTACGCCACACAAATTCTGAAAATTTGGTAACATGTTTTCATATCATACACGCTTCTACATATATATAAGATTACAGACTGCATCAGAAGCCCTGGACTCGATCCCATAGGGTTCCATACCTCACACCCCTTTCTTCACCCATCCATCTTAAAACCATACGCCGGCTACATCTCACTGTATCACAGACGTCCAGAATCGGCCCTTCCTTCCACCACACGTCCATGCATTCACCATCCACGCCTCACTCATTTCCATCACACCATAACATCACGACAAGCCTCCATCTGTCTACCACCCATCATCCACCTCCATCCTTCAACCCATCCTAGGATTTTGGAACAAGCCTAGGATTTTGGAACAAGCCAACCAGATAATTGAGGAGCACGATCGAGAAAGATGCAAGGAAGGATCGGGAATCAACGAACGAAGTCGATTTGGGAGTTGCTCTTACTTTTCTATTTTAGTTTTGAAAGTTTATTGGTAAATATACACCAAAACGCATAATATTGTCCAGGAATCATTACAAAAAAGTCTCTAATCTTATAGCAAATTAAGTGTAAAAATCACACTTATCAATCGCCACATGCATTGTGTTGAAAAAAATAATAATTCAAATATAGCGATCGATCGCGAGGAATAGACGATCGATCTCCACGCGGGCAGAAAGAAATAGCGATCAATCGCAAGGAAGTAGAGATCGATCGTGAGTCGGAATTTTGGCAAAAATATATCAGCACAAGGAAACTCACGCTTATGATCATCCACATTGAAAGATTATGCATGTACAGCAACATAGCAGATACAACAAGATTCGGATAATGTGCAGCACCTTTAACTTTGAATAGAATATTTCAAGAGCAGCAAGTGATACAAGGAAATAAATTCATGGATGAGCTTGATATAAGGAAGCAAGATTCACGTAACAACAGAAGGAAAGTCATGCAAGGGAATATTCATCAGCTTATTTGGACGTTCAGCAGATTTACACCACAAGGAATTAAAGAGGAGTTGATGTTGGCATATTCACGCCTTCAATATGACGTAGCTATACCGAAGCAATGGCCTCTGTAATTTTAAACAATGATAGTGGCATATTCACGGCTTCAATATGGCGTAGCTACGCCGAAGCTACGACTCGTCCAAAGTTGAACAATTGATGTTGGCGTATTCACGCCGAAAGAGAGGCGTAGCTATGCCACACAAATTTTCCAAATCATACACGCCTCTACATATATATAAGATTACAGACTGCATTAGAAGCCTTGGACTCGATCCCATAGGGTTCCATACCTCATACCCCTTTCTTCATCCATCCATCTTAAAACCATACGCCACCTCCATCCCACTGTATCACAGACGTCCAGAACCATCCCTTCCTTCCACCACACGTCCATGCATTCACAATCCATGCCTCACTCATTTCCTTCACACCATAACTTCACGACTAGCCCCCATCTTTTTACCACCCATCATCCACCTCTATCCTTCAACCCATCCTAGGATTTTGGAACAAGCCAACTAGATAATTGAGGAGCACGATCGAGAAAGATACAAGGAAGGATCGAGAATCAACGAACGAAGGTTATTTGGGAGTTGCTCTTACTTTTCTATTTTAATTTTGAAAGTTTATTGGATTTGTTGTGTTTTAATGATTGAGAGATATCTTAAACATAGTTTTTCCTATTGATATTGTGATTGAATTCATACATCTTCTATATGCATGTCTTATTGATCTTAATTCTTTTGAAGGTTTGGCCACCTTTAGATGATTCTAGTTATTATAATTGAGATCGAAAGTTAAAATTATAATTCGACATAGTAATTCATGTCGTGTGTTTAAGATTAGATCGAAGATAAAATTTATTTAATCTAAAGGTATTGGTTTTCATAAAGTTTCATTCAATATCGAATTGTTAATTAAGTGAACGAAAGTTACTTGTTGAAATTTGGTGTTAGGTTTAATATAGCTCGAGAGAGTATATTGAATAAATTCGAAAAACCCGTCACCGTAGAGATGTATGTAGAAAAGAATTGTAAGGGATGGGTTAGGTGAATCATTGTCTTGATAATTCTTTCTTGTAGACTTTTCTTGTGATCAATGATTGTTTTTGTTGGATTAGTGGTTAATTTAGTTATTTAGTATTTTATTAATTCAATTTCGTAGGTTAAATATAGTTAAAAGTGTTTTATTTGGTACTTGCTTGTTAGTCCCTGTGGGTACGACCTCCCTACTTTTATATCATTATACTAAAATTTGACACTGTGCACTTGCGGTATAATTGTGTTTAAATAAATCACGATCACGCACCATTTATAATTTAGTTTTCTTATACTGAGAAGTTAGTCTAGACTCGCATAGTCTTTTTGTCTGAGGAGGTCAGATGAGCTCATGAAGCTCGGACCTTGGACACGGACCCGTCAGGTTATTTAGACTAGTAAAGTCTTTGTCTGAGGAGGTCGGACAAGATGGTGAAGCTCGGACCTTGGATATAACCCTTAAGGTTGTGGAGACTCGTAGTCTTTTTGTCTGAGGAGGTCGGACGAGCTCGTGAAGCTCGGACCTTGGACATAACCCGTAAGGTTATGTGGAGACTCGTTGTCTTTTTGTCTGAGGAAGTCGGACGAGCTCGTGAAGCTCGGACCATGGACACACCCCGTTAAGGTTATTGGAGACTCGTGAAGTCATTTTGTCTTAGGAGATCGGAGGAGCTCATGAAGCTCGGACATTGGACACGATCCGTAAGGTTATGTGGAGACTCGTGAAGTCTTTTTGTCTGAGTAGGTCGGAGGAGCTCGTGAAGCTCGGACCTTGGACACAACTCGTAAGGTTATGGGGACTCATAAAGTCTTTTTGTCTGAGGAGGTCAGATGAGCTCGTGAAGCTCGGACCTTGGACACAACCCGTAAGGTTATGTGGAGACTCGCAGCCTTTATGTCTGAGGAGATCGGAGGACCTCGTGAAGCTCAGACCATGGAAACACCCCGTAAGGTTATTGGAGACTTGTGAAGTCTGAGGAGTTTGGATGAGCTCATGAAGCTCGGACCTTGGACACAACCCGAAAGTGTAAGGACCCCGTGCCCTTATTACTTGCTTAGTGTATTAATCATCACATAAGTGTTGCATGCTTTCATTGTATATAAGGGGAAAACACATATAACCTTGCCTAGCATAGCAATAAGAAAATTCCTTTAGACATTTCTTTTCATATTGTCTAGTTTTCCCCAATCTTAACCATTTATAAAGCATGCATCCTTATAATACACCCAAGTGCTCTCATATCATTTAGCAATTCTAATACCAATTGCATGCAACATAAAATGAAAGAGAGAAAGGCTCATGCCTTTATATACAAACCATTTACATGTATAATCGTGCTCACATGCGAGCATCATGAATGTATATATCCTTCAGGTGTATATAAAGTACCCTATACGATACCGTGCTCCATCAAGCTCTGGTACCTCAATCCTAGAAGTGTCTCCTATCAACAACTCGAGCTCATCTCCAAGCCATCGATGTACCTGTTCCACCTGTCCCACAGAGACAGCCCCCACACGGGGTGAGCCTACCAATTCCACCATCCATAATCATAATAACATAATACATGGTTTACAAAAATGTAAATTTTGTGGAATATATGTGACACTTCCTGGATGGCATCATCCTCATCCGGGCTTACCCTGTAATATCCCTGTTCTCAAAACAGACAAACTCATCAAATCTCAAATATCCAGTTAATCATTACATTGATTAACCATTGCCAATTTCAAATTAACAACATTTCATAACATCTTTCTTTATCTAGCAATTATCATAATTCTAGATGTCATATTGAGATTTCCTTAACTTCCGATACCAGTTAATCACTTCTCTGATTAACTACGTCTGTGTTCCTATTCATTACCAATAGGGAATAAAATACAGATATCCTAGATATCTAATCAAATGCCACATTTTCCTCTTACTTCAAAGTAGCGTCTTACTAACGGTGTTCGCTCCGTAGCGACCACACCCCATCATTTGCTCACTTCATAGCGTCACCATGTGAATCAAAATAACGTGACCAAGTCCCGGTGCCATCATAGTAAAACATTTCATGTATATTAAATCATGCATCATACTTGTAAAACATCATATAAGCTATGCTCGTACGCTAAACGTACCTTAAATCTTCGTAGTCCAAGCCAAACCTTGCTTGAGTTCCATGCCTCGAGAAACATGTGCTAAAACACATAAAGGACTCATAATTAACAAATGCATGCATTTACGTGCCCAAGCACGTTCACAACATACAACCATATCGTCAATCCTTGACGATTACTTAAAATAAAAGCCCCTCGGCTAAGCATGCATAATACCCAAAAATATTTCATTTAAAAAGTTTGGCTAATAGTCGAAATCAATCGAGGATTACCATTTTATTCAAATTTGGCTCCAACCATTCACTTTTAAAAGCCTAGCATTCCTATTGGAATGTACACATTGCCCCGGAAACGGCCCACTTAAACCTCGATTCCAAAATCCCGACATTTTCCAACATTTTCAAAAAATACCACAACATGAGTCGGCGATCGATCGCCTATTTCATAGCGATCGATCGCCCACCTCCAGTAGGCAACCAGCGCCTCGAGGCGATCGATCGCCCATCAACGCGATCGATGGCTAACCAGCTCGCGATCGATCGCCTAAGCCATGCGATCGATCGCCTGCACTGTTCATCGTCTTCGAAGATTTGAGCAGCTCGTCGCGATCGATCGCCTCTCCTTGGAGATCGATCGCCACCTGCAATTTTCCAGAAAACTCGAGTTTCCATGGTGTTTTTTTGACACCCAAACTCAAATCCAACACCCATACATCCTCCACATCTCAAATACACCATTTAAAACCAATAAAAGTTCCAAAAACTCAACATTTGACTTTTAACAAAAAATCCCCAAACTTCATAACCGATATAAAACCCAACCAAATTCAACGATACAACTACCAAATCGAAGACAAAGGCGAGGGGAAGATGAATACATGATCATCTTCGAGAAAACCGACTCCTAACACGAGCTTCCGGCCACTTTGGTTGAAGGGGAAAAGAGGGGAATGGTTTGGGGTTAATCGGGGAGAGAGAAAGGGGAGAGAAGGCGATGAGAGATGATTCCGGACATAATGACGGAATCTCGAGTCCATCTGGTATATATAGCAAAATGCTCCGAAATACCAATACTCCCACCAATACATCATCTGTTTTCAAAAACTCTCTCTCTAACATCAAACCCCCATACTAGCCCCGTCATAAGGCACCCCGGGCCCCGAGTGCCACCAAAAACCCAACTCATAGGTTTTTCATTGAAATGAGAATACAATCTCAACCTTTGGATCCAACGATCCCAAATACCGGATTTAAAATCCAATTGGTGACCCAGCACCGCAATTAACTCATAATTGCTACGATAATAATCCATTAAGGGTTATTAATACTCCGGGATTAACATCATAATCCCAGGACATCACAAACATTCCCCACTAATAAAATTTCGTCCTCGAAATTTGCACCGGTGTACTCTCGTAACACCAAGGCTACATAAACAACATGAAGCCGCAACATCGATTCTTGACCATATCAGAATCGCATTATCAAACGCGAGTATACTAAACCTCGTCCCAAGCTCTGAAACAGAGCAACCCTTCAAAATCAACATATCACCCAAGAGGCAACAACATACCTCGATATGGGTCATCCCAACAGTCAGTCTACTATGACTGCAAATCAACCCAAACGTACGACTGTGAATCGAACAGTTACCTTAGCTCTGACATAGCTATCATGAACGCATCATGAATGACAGCTCAACCGTGAGAACGTTGACCTCGTGTCAAACTCTGGAGTGGAATAGACTTCCAAATCCATCATAACTTCAAAGAGCGTCAGCACAACTCAACGCTAACCATCCAGAAGCAGCCAGTCAACTGTAACTGCTAGGGTTGAATCATCCCTAATTCTAACATAGACATCATTCAATGACATCTTCAACATTTAACTTACGGTGTCTAACATACATCGTTACAAGGGAAACCCTTAGTATACCTGTATGTAATCCAAGAAGCATACAACGCAGCGGAATTTAAAATTTGGATTACTAGACACCGGATCTATACATAGGGATTCATATCGGATAAAGGTTTTACAAAAGTCTCACCCTTGTAGCGTGTTTGAGCAGATTCCACGGAGCAGCACCACGTCCAACGTCTCCTTCGAGTCACTAGCAAACCTTGTCAAGTTTTGCCTCAACGGTATCCACACGATCAAATCGGGTGAAGGGATAGTTTAAGAACAAGTTGCTAGACAAGTTCTTAAACCGGAACAAGAAACACACTCGATTCTAAATCGAACGATCGCCTCAATTCACCAAGTCTCTCTTCGGCTATCAAGGAAGAAACCGAGAGCTCCTTGGAATTCTTTGAGGCGGCCGTAAGCTTCTCTTGGGAGGTGGCCGAGAGCACCTTGCTTTTGTGGCTAGGTTTTAATGTCTCACTTCTAATCTAATTAATCACCTTGTATTTATATTATAAGATTTAATTAAGGTTTAAGGCTTTCTTAAAGCCTCATGGGCCCAAACCCATGATTTAATTAAATCCTTATAATCTTTTAATTAAGACTGATAAGTGTATTTTATACACTTATATTTCCTCTTATTTTGCATGGTTTAGTGTTAGTTTTCGATCAGAATTACACTTTTGGTCTTGTTCTGTGTTGTTTTGCAGGAATCCAAGGAATTAAGCATTTTATCAATAAAAGATGGTGAAAAATACATAAATGTGACAATAATTCAAATTGGGACTCAACGGTGAAATAATCATGTACCGGGACATGTCAAATGGCAAGATTATATTATATTATAGTATATTATAATATAATATAATATATATACATGAGATTTGGGAATAAATTATAAAAGGGAAGATGATTATTTTAAGGTAGACATTCAGATTTTAAAGGAAAGAAGATTTACGTGGAGGATTTTTCATTCTGGAAAGGAATATTGGTCTTTGAACCAAGGAAACAAAATCTACCTAAAAAAGGTTCACGTACATGAGATAAAGAGGAGTACACATACAGAAAGGGGGCAGCGAGAGATTGAAGGAGAAAATAGGAGGACGTACAGGAAGAGAACAATTCACGAAGAGCAGTACACGATTAAGAACAATAGAGGAGAAGCACACGACTGTGTGAATTGTGAAAGGGGAGGAGATCGATCGAGGCGGCGCACGTACAACGTAGGGCATAGATTTTGACGACGGAGAAGACGACGGCGACTACCGGGGACGGAGGGCCATCTTCATATTCGTTTGAATATCTCTTCCCTTATGTTTATGATGATTAAAGACATGTCTATGTGTTTATTTAATGTATTCATGAACTAATTTATTATTCTAGAGTTAGACGGATCTTGACTTGAAGTTTATTTGGATTTTCGTATGGTTTATTTATGTTTTCCTGTTCCTAATGCTTTTAATCTACTGGCCATGGATTGAATGATTCCATATTCGTGATCTATCACTCGGGAGAGGGGGTTGTGAATAGGAAAGAAGGAATTCGTATCGTTGTAGTTATATTGTTCGGAAGACCTATAACTCCATAGAAGTCGTCATAGGAATTACTGCGCTTTTACAATTGTCTGATAATTCATCTTAGATAGGGATATCAAGATTAATGTTAGATAATTACTTCTGCTTAACACCCGGGAGGGGGAGTAGAAACAAATAAGAATTCTCGGCTAGTAAACTAGGAAAACACGACATAGTGGATAGTTGAGTGAAGTCGAACCTCTAGAATCCGTTCTCATTGATTTTCTCCACTTAAATTACCATCTTGCTAATTTATCTTATTTTAGTAGATTAATATAATAATTGTGCTATCGGTTATCTAAATAAAGTCGAGACTATTCTAATTACAGTACTTGATGTAACTTAATTTTCAATCCCTGTGGGTTCGACATCCGTATTTCAAAATTCTATACTAAAACTTGACACCGTACACTTGCGGTAGGTTTCACACGCATCAAGTTTTTGGCGCCGTTGCCGGGGATTGATATAATTTTGTTTACTGATACTGTTACCAAGTAGTTTTGATTTTAATTTAGAATTTTATTTTTGTTTTAATTTTATTCTTTTTTTATGTTTTTCTTGTGAGGTACTTGGAGATGTTTCATCAGCAAGTATCCACAAGCTTTGCCCAACAACCGTATGAACCATTCTATGCAGCTTGGGACAGATTCAACCACGACTTTTCAAACTACGCTCCTCTTCAATCTTTCTATATTGGATTGGATGCAGACACACGAGAATGGGTATTTAATGGAGCTTTGGCAGTTGGTCGTCCCATATATGGTATAGATGATGACAGGGTGCACCTGTATAACCATATGGCGAATTTCGACTATCAGTGGCAATATGATCCTTCAATGCTGGGTTGGAGTCACCAATATCCACCAGGGCATCATTACCCTCATTTTACACACCAACCATTCGATCATCAAGCAGAGGATGAGTATAGTTCTGATAAAGTCTCTAAGTTGGAGGATAGTTTGCGCAAATTCTGGCCATCATTTGAACCAAAGATCGAAAATGCCACTAGAAGTAGCCTTGAGCAGCTGATAGAGACATTTGTTCAAAGTTCGACATTGAGGCTTGACAAGAATGAGTCGAGGCTTGATACGATTGAGGGTCACATGAACAACATGGGTGCTACAATGAAGTCTCTTGAGGTGCAAATTGTGCAGCTTGCTAATGCCATGAACAACCAACAAAGATGATCATTTCCTAGCAACACCGAAGTGAACCCAACCAACCAAGTTTGGGAGAGTGATCCTACTCATGCGGAAGATTCAAGGGAATATGAGCATTTTCAAGTGGTTGAGCCTACTGTGGAAGAGTTATCTGATTAATTCCCGTGTCAAGATGAGCCTAGCGTGACGTTGGAAGATGAGCATATTTTTGGAAATAGTGAGGAGCACTCATCGATGGTGATGTCCTATATGCCATATGTGGATCCGTTCTTTCCATTGATGCCAACTTCACCATATTACGTCCTCCACGAGATGAAGCCAAGCTTAGAATCTTTCTCCCATGCTTATCAATTTTCGAAAGACGTTGTTGGAGCGACGAGCGTTAATTGTCAATATCTTGCCAAGCTTGAGGGCATACACAACCAAGACCCACATGTAGTGTCATATGACACTTACTATGGGCGGAAGCCGTTATTTGATGGTTGCTTCGCATAGTCGGGCCGAGGACTATAAACTAAGCGCTATTCGGGAGGCAACCCGAATCCTGTATCCTTATTTTATTTTTATTTTATTTAAAAAAAAAAATTGAGATGCCGTAGGACAGGCGTAACTACGCCTCTTTGTGGCGTAATTACGCCTGTCAAATTTCAGAAAAAAAAATGCCGTAGCGTAGGCGTAACTACGCCTGTTTTCGGCGTAGTTACGCCTACCATTTTTTAAAAAAAGTTTTCAAAGCCGTAGGCGAGGCGTAATTACGCCTCTCCAGCGGCGTAATTACGCCTCTCCAGCGGCGTAATTACGCCTCGCGTATTTTTACGCCTATTCCCCTCAATTTTTCAATTTCGATTTTTTCTCCTCAATCTCTCTTAATTAAGCTATCCCACCTCTAAAGTCAATATTTTATCGATTAATTGCAGGTTTTTGGAGTCTATTGGTGCAAGGAAGCAAGTTTAGGGGGGTTGCATCAAAGTGGTCTAGCTTAGCCAACCAAATCGAAAATTCTTCATCTAAGGGTTGGGGCTATACTGATGCGGAGGTCCCTATCATCATCTTCTCACCATACCCATGAGCATGAGATGGGCGACGATTACTGACGATCGTCGTCGCAGGTAGGTGTGTTGTCCCTTATTTTATAGGTTGTATGGTACATTGAGGACAATGCACGATTTTAAGTTTGGGGGGGTGTTTAAACATTGAAGATGTTTTGTTTCCTGGATTCCTATGTGTGTTTTGTTTTGTGTTTTTTTTAGTCATTTTTTGTTCTTGTTGTGTCATAAGTCATGATTTGAAGTAATTGTGAAGGCCGATGATGAAGAATTGAGCTTATTTGTGAAAATTTTAAAATTTTTGTTCGCTTTGCTCTTGAGTTTCTTACATATTCATGCACTAGAGACCATGACCATTTGACCAATTAAAGTTGATTTGAATGAACACAAATATGATATAGGCAATTCTTGATACTATTTTGGGCCTTTATTCATTGATAGAAATTTGCCATAGTAGCCCCTTTGAGCTTAAACGTAAAAGAATGAGGATTGAATTGTTGCAATATATTTTATAATCTCATTCAAATTTCTTTCTTATATCACCTTGGTTTTGAGATACCATTTGAGCACATTGGTCATACCATATAAGTTATTTGTGAATTGAGAGTAGTCTAGAACTTGCTTTAGTACCCTTTGAGGCGAAATACGGATGTTATGTGGCTTAGGAATGATTTAGGCAATTTTTGATTCGTTTGAGCCTTTGAAGCCACCAAATACATCACTTTTTATCCATAGTTGCCCTTTTGAGCTTATTGAAAATCGAATGGCATGTGCTTAGGCACATAATAACCCCCATTCGGCATCATTTCAAAATCCCACATCGACCACCTTGTTGAAAGCTTATACACTATTTTCTACCCTCAAGTGAGTAAGACCCGTATTGCACTTTAAAATTTCAAATATCCCCCATGTTCCTCATTGAAAAAATAGAAAGGGGATAATAATGAAAAAAAGGGCATGGATGCATAGAAAAATGTTGAAGAGGTGAAGAAAATAAGTGATTGAAAGAATGAAAAAAATAAATAAAAATAATGAGGTGAATGATGAGGCGGATGAGAAAAGAGGGTGAATTGAAAAGAAAAAAAAAATGATGGATCATCAATAGAAGGAATCGAAATTGAGATGAGAGTGCACAACAATGTCATATTTAACTTACTCTCTTGTTTTGAAATTCCGATCTTTTTATTGAAGCCATGAGCCAAAGCCTAACGTTACAAGCCTATTAAGACCTATTGACCGAGCCACATTCGTCTAATATACTAGTGGAGAAGGTTACGAATAGTAAGCTTATGGACACTCGAGAAACACTTGTAATGCAGATGGTTTTGACATTCACACACTCACATCTCATTACTTTGATTTGATGCATTGTTCACTGTTTGTCAAAGTTATACTCCTTTTTATGAACAATGCAATTGAACCAATACACCTTGCAAAGTCCTATTGATTTGTGTGAGTAAAGATTGCTTTAATGGTTAAATGGAAGTGGTGACACACACACTTGAGAACTCTTGAGTAGACTGATATGCATACTTGACTTAAAACTTTTAGACAATTGATCTTCGAGGCCAATTTGCAATTATAACATTTCATGACTTGCGTTAGTAGTGTGTTTTCTTTTTCTCTTTTATTTCTTAGTCTTTTTCCATTTCTATTTTGCTCGGGACTAGCAAAAGTTTAAGTTTAGGGGGTTTGATAAGTGTATTTTATACACTTATATTTCCTCTTATTTTGCATGGTTTAGTGTTAGTTTTCGATCAGAATTACACTTTTGGTCTTGTTCTGTGTTGTTTTGCAGGAATCCAAGGAATTAAGCATTTTATCAATAAAAGATGGTGAAAAATACATAAATGTGACAATAATTCAAATTGGGACTCAACGGTGAAATAATCATGTACCGGGACATGTCAAATGGCAAGATTATATTATATTATAGTATATTATAATATAATATAATATATATACATGAGATTTGGGAATAAATTATAAAATGGAAGATGATTATTTTAAGGTAGACATTCAGATTTTAAAGGAAAGAAGATTTACGTGGAGGATTTTTCATTCTGGAAAGGAATATTGGTCTTTGAACCAAGGAAACAAAATCTACCTAAAAAAGGTTCACGTACATGAGATAAAGAGGAGTACACATACAGAAAGGGGGCAGCGAGAGATTGAAGGAGAAAATAGGAGGACGTACAGGAAGAGAACAATTCACGAAGAGCGGTACACGATTAAGAACAATAGAGGAGAAGCACACGACCGTGTGAATTGTGAAAGGGGAGGAGATCGATCGAGGCGGCGCGCGTACAACGAAGGGCATAGATTTTGACGACGGAGAAGACGACGGCGACTATCGGGGACGGAGGGCCATCTTCATATTCGTTTGAATATCTCTTCCCTTATGTTTATTATGATTAAAGACATGTCTATGTGTTTATTTAATGTATTCATGAACTAATTTATTATTCTAGAGTTAGACGGATCTTGACTTGAAGTTTATTTGGATTTCCGTATGGTTTATTTATGTTTTTAGTTCCTAATGCTTTTAATCTACTGGCCATGGATTGAATGATTCCATATTCGTGATCTATCACTCGGGAGAGGGGGTTGTGAATAGGAAAGAAGGAATTCGTATCGTGGTAGTTATATTGTTCGGAAGGCCTATAACTCCATAGAAGTCGTCATAGGAATTACTGCGCTTTTACAATTGTCTGATAATTCATCTTAGATAGGGATATCAAGATTAATGTTAGATAATTACTTCTGCTTAACACCCGGGAGGGGGAGTAGAAACAAATAAGAATTCTCGGCTAGTAAACTAGGAAAACACGACATAGTGGATAGTTGAGTGAAGTCGAACCTCTAGAATCCGTTCTCATTGATTTTCTCCACTTAAATTACCATCTTGCTAATTTATCTTATTTTATTAGATTAATATAATAATTGTGCTATCGGTTATCTAAATAAAGTCGAGACTATTCTAATTACAGTACTTGGTGTAACTTAATTTTCAATCCCTGTGGGTTCGACATCCGTATTTCAAAATTCTATACTAAAACTTGACACCGTACACTTGCGGTACGTTTCACACGCATCAAAGACTCTTCTTAATTAATTAATTCATCCAATGAATTTAATTTCCCTTCTCGATTTAATGTTTTGTGCGACCCGATAGGATCTTGTAATGTTGGCAGTGACATAAAATCTCATTTTACGTTACAAGCAAAGAGCGGTGTCTAGCAACACATCAAGGCTACCCAAATTACAAGAATGTCAATGACTCGACATAACCTTTAGAACTCGTGATAATATTAACTTAATCCCTTTGTCCTTTGTGTTTAGATTGAACACGAGTCATGGAATAGTCATACTCGTATATTCAATCTTTATTTCTTGATCCCCAAGTAGAACTAGAATAAACGAATAAGCTCGATATCTCATATCGACTCATTCGAGCATGGCCATGCATTTTAGTTCTCACTTGATCAAGGGCCAAACACATCTCCTGTTATATAGGAGGGACAAATCCTATCTCGATCAGTCAACATCCCTCTACATAATTCGTAGTGTATCCAATAGTCGCCTTTATAGTTTACCCTGTTACGGGTAACGTTTGACAATATCAAGATACATAACTCCTTATGTTGGGATCTCTGATGATCACAAGTCGTAAGGATTACATACATTATTATCACTATGAGAATTGCTTATGACACTCATATAACTATCCATGTAGCATTCTCATGGTGGGTCTGTCCAGTACATCGTTCTCTAACATGTACCCATGTGTTGATTTGATATCTCATATCAATGAACAATTCATCAATCAACACATACTAGTCTCAATGCATTATCATTATCCCAATTCATGATACTACTTGACTAGGGACAATCTTTAAGAATAATACAATATTATTCTAAGGACATTAACTTATATATCAATTCATGTTGCACAGATATTCGAATAATATATACTAATGATTTGCCATTCATAAAATCATAAACATTGTATGTCCAAACAAACATCCAATGACTTGTCTTAGGGCATATCCCAACAATACCACAGTATACACATACTAAATCTGGTTCCCGCTTTCCAAAACCGTCTCCAGTAAAGGGGCAGTTGCATCATTTGCAACTCGAATCGGGCAACTCACGGCCACCGATCCACAAAAAAACACATCTCACAAGATGTCCACATCCGGATGTCCCAAGAATCACATCCTGATCAAAATAAACAATCGAGACTCCACAGAGTCTCAAATTCCGCAAGGGCATGCAATGCACCAATTGCATTCTCAACACTTGTGTCGACAGTGGCACCCTACAAATCCGAATTCCAGCCATCCCTTGTTTACCCTAGGATTTAACAATCCCACACTGGGGCGGCTATTGAATAACTCGAAGGAAAAGATACCAACGGGGAGATACCTTAACCCCCACTAAACACTTCCTCCTCAAAGGGAGTTAACCAAACTTCACGGTCATTCCTCGGAATGCATCGTGCCCTTGAGAGTACCAGACTCAAAACACCACAATCTCTCAATAGAGATTTAATCATTCGAGCATACCGACCCGTTGCTCAACAAAATCAAATGCCAGCGTCTGTATACTCACTTGTATACTTGCCTAAGCACTAATATTACATGCATACTCAGTGCACCTTGCTCGGGTATCTACATCATACCCTTAAGCCTCAAAACACAACCGTCAATTCCGAGTCATTCCCACCCAGTGGAGAATGGTGATCGACGATCAACAACTCGCAGCGTGATTCCAAAATCAACACCACGTGGACCATCCCATCAAATCTCCCAAAGCTTCGTAGTAGGTATACCAATACCTTCGTCCCCACAAGGAACATGTCATGTACTCATGACTCACCAACCTCGAATCACCGTTCAGAAACATGAATACATCTATACCCGAATGTATCCCGGAAATGATAGACACATAACCGGTTCAGAATAGTACAACATTGCCACTATTATCAAAACAAGAACTCGTATACGCCACGTATACTCATTCCAAGGATGCTCTGTACTAATACCATAGCACTCCACAAACCTGAGCATCCACCTAGAGACGTCTCCTCATGCGTCTCACTGGAACATGAAGCAATTACTTAGTTCAACATTAGTAATGCTCATTACGGCTGATCCACAATCAACCCTCAATCATTATCAACTGTCCCCAAAACAGTAAATATCACATCTCATTACGAGATTCAAGCGATGAAGTGGTACCAAATTACTTACTATATACCTCAATTCGATCACGTCTCCCCATGCATCCCAATGCTAATGTATGGATTCCCAAATCGAGTCAATGATATCCTGATGACTCTCTTGTTGGTACCCCAACAAACAATCAAAAACGTTCACACGAACGCATTATTTATCTAAACAATATTTACAAGTCTACATAATAACTTTCACCAAATTACTGTCATCCCTCGACAGTACAAGTCAACACATGACATCCATACAACATTGTCAACTCATGACGATACATATCAAGATACATGATATCTAAAATAACACCAACTAGATAATAAGATATCATAACTCATTGCTAAATAAAATGACGACATACCTGTCTCTGTCGTCCAATAGCAATACGTAATCCGTACCTGTCGCTCGACGGCGGCATAATCCATCGCTATAAAATCGACGGCATGATACCTCGTAATATAGTCAGCGGCATGAAACTTCGCTATACATCTGAGCATGAATCATCATCAACATAGTAGCGGAAAGAGGCACCGCTATCAACATATCCGGCGACATGAACCGTCGCCAATCATCATAGAAGAGTGTATCATCATATACATATGCCCAACGGCATGAATCATCGCCAATCGACACAGCAGAATGCCTCATCGCTATAGATGTGTCTCGCGGCATGAATCATCGCCCATCATCATAGAAAAGGTACATAAATAAATAAATGCATGAATCTTAGTTAAGTATACTTCCTGGTTAAACACATTAACCCACTTTTGTTGTCCCTGTTTCAAATATTCATGCACGTAATCATTAGATCTTAACGTAATTGATTAACATCATAGCATCATATGGTATCTTACCACATTGTAAACATCATAACGTCATATGGCATCTTTCCATATCGTAACATCGTAACATCTTATGGCATCTTACCATATTATAAACATCATAACATTATATGGCATCTTACCACATCATAAACATCGTATGGCCTCTTACCATATGGGCATCTTACCCTGTGGCATCTTACCACATCATAAACATCGTATGGCATCTTACCATATGGGCATCTTACCCTGTGGCATCTTACCACATCATAAACATCGTATGGCCTCTTACCATATGGGCATCTTGTAAGTAATCGAAGAGCATACAACGCAGCGGAATAAAATTTTATATGGATTACTAACCAGCAGATCTATACATAGGATTTCATATCGGATAAAGGATAATAAGAATCTCACCCTTGTAGCGTGTTTGAGCAGATTCCACGGAGCAGCACCACGTCCAACGCCTCCTCCGAGTCACTAGCAAAACTTAACAAGTTTTGCCTCAACGGTATCCACACGATCAAATCGGGTGAAGGGAAAGTTTAAGAACAAGTTGCTAGACAAGTTCTTAAACCAATACACAAAGCACACTCGATTCACAATCGAATGATGGCACGAACACCACCAAGCTCCCTACGGCTATCAAGCAAAACCGAGAGAGAGAGGCGTGAATGGGGCGGCCGAAAGCTTCTATGGTGTAGGTTTTATGATATGAAGTTGTGTCTTACAATTAAATCATAACCTTGTATTTATATTATAAGATTTAATAAGGTTTAAGGCTTTCTTAAAGCCTCATGGGCCCAAACCCATGATTTAATTAAATCTTCATAATCTTTTAATTAAGACTCTTCTTAATTAATTAATTCATCCAATGAATTTAATTTCCCTTCTCGATTTAATCTTTTGTGCGACCCGATAGGATCTTATAATGTTGGCAGTGACATAAAATCTCATTTTATGTCGCAAGCATTGAGCGGTATCTAGCAACACATCAATGCTACCCAAATTACAAGAATGTCAATGACTCGACATAACCTTTAGAACTCGTGATAATATTAACCATTTAGCTTAATCCCTTTATCCTTTGTGTTTAGATTGAACACGAGTCATGGAATAGTCATACTCGTATATCCAATCTTTATTTCTTGATCCCCAAGTAGAACTAGAATAAACGAATAAGCTCGATATCTCATATCGACTCATTCGAGCATGGCCATGCATTTTAGTTCTCACTTGATCAAGGGCCAAACACATCTCCTGTTATATAGGAGGGACAAATCCTATCTCGATCAGTCAACATCCCTCTACATAATTCGTAGTGTATCCAATAGTCGCCTTTATAGTTTACCCTGTTACGGGTAACGTTTGACGATATCAAAATACATAACTCCTTATGTTGGGATCTCTGATGATCACAAGTCGTAAGGATTACATACATTATTATCACTATGAGAATTGCATATGACGATCATATAACTATCCATGTTGCATTCTCATGGTGGGTCTGTCCAGTACATCGTTCTCCAACATGTACCCATATGTTGATTTGATATCTCATATCAATGAACAATTCATCGATCAACACATACTAGTCTCTACGTATTATCATTATCCCTTTCATGATAATACTTGACTAGGGACATCTTTAAGAATAATACAATATTATTCTAAGGACATTAACATATATATTAATTCACATTGCACAGTTAAAAGAATAATATATAATAATGAATTGCCATTTATAAATTCATATTACATTGTATGTCATAAACAATCATCTAATGATATGTCTTAGGGCATATCCCAACAAATCTCCCACTTGCACTAAGACCACTCAGACATATACCTAATGCCTAGAGATCTAGTATGACGATCATGCTTCTGCTGTGACAGTGGCTTCGTCAATGGGTCAGATACATTATCATCTGTTGGTACTTTGCATATTTTAACATCTCCCCTTTCAACGATTTCTCGAATGAAATGGAAACGCCTAAGTATGTGCTTGGATCTTTGGTGAGATCTTGGTTCCTTAGCCAATGCGATCGCTCCATTGTTGTCACAATAGAGTTCTATCGGATCTTTAATGCTAGGCACCACTCCAAGTTCAGAAATGAACTTCCTCATCCAAACAGCTTCCTTTGCTGCATCCGAGGCAGCAATATACTCAGCTTCCGTTGTAGAATCGGCTACTGTTTCTTACTTTGAACTCTTCCAGCTCACAGCACCTCCATTTAGGCAATACACATATCCAGATTGCGATCGAAACTCATCTTTGTCGGTTTGGAAGCTTGCATCAGTGTAACCCATTACATTGAGCTCTTCCTCTCCTCCAGAAATCAAGAATGTATCCTTAGTCCTTCTCAAGTACTTCAAGATGTTCTTGACAGCAATCCAGTGACCTTCACCTGGATCAACTTGATATCTGCTCGTCATGCTCAAAGCATACGATACATCGGGACGAGTACATATCATGGCATACATGATAGATCCAATAGCTGACGCGTATGGAATCTTACTAATGCATTGTCTCTCATCTGGTGTTGAAGGACACTGTTCCTTCGAGAGATAAATGCCATGCGTCATAGGCACGAATCCTTTCTTTGATTCTTGCATGCTAAACCTTTTAAGCACCTTGTCTATGTATGTACTTTGACTTAGTCCAAGAAGCCTTCTTGATCTATCTCTATAGATCTTGATTCCTAATACATAGGTGGCTTCTCCTAAATCTTTCATCGAAAAGCAGTTCCCTAGCCAAATCTTTACAGATTGCAAGGCAGGGATATCATTTCCAATAAGAAGTATGTCATCTACATACAACACTAGGAAAATGATTACGCTCCCACTGACCTTCTTGTAGACACAAGGTTCATCTTCATTTTTTGATAAAACCAAACTCTTTGATTGCATCATCAAAACGAAGATTCCAACTCCGAGAAGCTTGCTTCAATCCATAAATGGATCGTTGTAGCTTGCATATCTTTCCAGCATCCTTTGGATCGACAAAACCCTCGGGCTGTGTCATGTACACATCCTCGAGCAGATTTCCATTAAGGAAAGCTGTTTTGACATCCATCTGCCAGATTTCATAATCATGAAATGCAGCTATTGCAAGTAAGATCCTTATGGATTTAACCATGGCCACTGGTGAAAAGGTTTCATCATAGTCAATACCATGAATTTGTTTGAATCCTTTTGCAACCAGCCGACCTTTATAGGTTTGTACGTTACCATCCATATCAGTCTTTTTCTTGAAAATCCATTTGCACCCTATGGGTCGTACCCCTTCAGGTGGATCAACCAAAGTCCATACTTGGTTTGCATACATGGATTCCATCTCAGATTTCATGGCCTCTTGCCATTTCTCAGAATCATTGCCCATTATAGCTTGTTGATAAGATGACGGCTCATCCTTATCAATAAGTAATAAGTCACCTTGTTGAGTCACAAGAAATCCATATCTCTGTGGCTCCCGGTGTTCTCTTACAGACCTACGCTGGGCTTGTGTCTCTTGAGCAGGTGCTTCTTCCACAACAGCTTGCGGAGCCTGCTCTGTTTCCATCTCAATCTCAGGTTCAGTGTTTTCTTGTGGTTGAACTTCACTAAGTTCTATTTTTCTCCCACTGGTTTTTCTAGAAATAAATTATCTTTCAAGAAATACACCAGTCCGAGCAACAACTACTTTGTTCTCGGTGGGATAATAGAAATAGTATCCTTTCGTTTCCTTAGGATACCCCACAAATAAACACTTATCAGATTTGGGTCCAAGTTTGTTAGTGGCGTGACGTCTAACGAAAGCCTCACAACCCCAAATCTTCATAAAAGACATACTATGACGCTTCCCAGTCCATATCTCATATGGTGTCTTTTCCACTGATTTAGATGGAACACGGTTCAGTAAGAAAATCGCTGTTTCTAGAGCGTGTCCCCAAAACGATATCGGAAGATCTGCATGACTCATCATTGATCTAACCATGTCCAACAAGGTTCGATTTCTCCTCTTGGATACACCATTCCATTGTGGAGTATACGGAGGAGTGAGTTGTGGGACTATTCCACACTCCTTTAGATAGTCATGAAACTCTTGGCTTAAGTATTCACCTCCTCGATCTGATCGAAGGATTTTGACACTTTTGCCAAGTTGGTTTTGTACTTCATTCTTGAAATCTTTGAACTTTTCAAAGGTTTCATGCTTATGCTTCATTAGGTACACATACCCATATCTACTGAGGTCATCAGTAAATGTAACGAAGTATTGAAAACCACCTCTAGCTTGTGTACTTATTGGTCCACATACATCACTATGTATTAGTCACAATAAAACATTTGCCCTTTCAACATGTCCCTTGAAAGGGGCTTTTGTCATCTTGCCCATTAAACAAGATTCGCATGTTTCATATGATTCAAAATCAAATGAATCTAATACTCCATCCTTATGAAGTTTAGATATGCGGTTCTCGTTTATGTGGCCCAAGCGACAATGCCAGAGATAAGTCGGATTACAATCATTATTTTTAATCCTTTTAGTATTTATGTTATAGATAGGCATATCAAGATTTAATACATAAAGACCATTAACCATTTGTGCACTAGCATAAAACATATCATTTAAATAAATAGAACAACAGTTGTCCTTTATTATAAATGAAAAACCATACTTGTCTTAACAAGAAATAGAAATTATGTTTTTAGTAATAGATGGCACAAAATAACAGTCTTTTAAAATCAACGATAAACCAGAAGGTAAAGCTAAACAATAATCTCCTATAGCTAATGCAGCAACTCTTGCTCCATTTCCAACTCGGAGATCAACTTCGCCTTTCGCCAATAATCTACTCTTTTTGAGGTCCTGCACATTTACACAAATGTGAGATCCACATCCAGTATCTAATACCCATGATGAAGAAGTAGATAAAATGTCTTCTATAACAAAAATACCTGAAGCGGAAGTCACACTTCCTTTCTTTAGATCCTCCAGATATACTTTGCAGTTTCTTTTCCAATGGCCGGTCTCACCGCAATGGAAACAGTTCCCTTCCTTTGCTATCCCTCCCTTTGGTTTCAGTGCATAAGACTTTGGCTTAGATTTAACAAAGACCTTCTTTGCTTTCTTGTTGCCTTTAGCTTTGGCCCTTCCTTTGCCCTTATTCACAATAAGAACATTTATGGCCTTAGTCTTCTTTGTATTTGCTTCATATGTTCTCAACATACCAACCAATTGTGGTAGAGTCTTTTCCATGTCAGTCATATTGTAATTTACTACAAATTGACTGAAGCTCTCAGGCAACGATTGCAAGATCACATCGGTGGCCAACTCTTGGTCCAATGGAAAACCCAGCTTGTCTAGATTCTCAATGTACCCAATCATCTTGAGCACATGAGTTCCAACTAGGCTTCCCTCTACCATCCTGCACTGGAATAACGCTTTAGAGACGTCATACCTCTCTTGTCTAGCTTGCTGTTGGTACAATTGCTTTAAGTGTTCGATCATATCGAACGCCTCCATTTCCTCATGTTGCTTTTGGAGCTCAGAGTTCATGGTGGCAAGCATAAGGCACCCAACATCAAGTGCGTCACTTTGATGCTTCTTGTAAGCATCTTTTTCAGCTCTTGTAGCCGTTAGGGGAGGTTCCTCAGCGGGTAAGGGTTCCTCTAGGACATATTGTTTCTTTTCTTGTTTGAGGACTATCCTCAAGTTCCTATGCCAGTCTAGGAAATTCGTCCCATTTAATTTGTCCTTCTCAAGGACCGATCGCAGTGATAAAGTGCTAGTAACGTTGTTAGTTGCCATGGATATCTACAATATAAATATGCAAAATAAGTTTATGATTTAATCATTTAACATGGTCTTATATTAAATGATACTCCCACTATTTTGTTTTAAAAAAAATATCAACCCTCGAAACCTTTAGTGGGCCAAGATCCATATTTCGCCTAATCTTGAGTTAGCTTTGGCTAATCGCCCAAGACTCGGTTATTTAGGTAGACAACACTTTGTCAATTACATCACATGTAATTCTTGGATAGTTGGACGAACAACACTTTGTTCTATTCATCAAAATGAATTATAATCCAACCCATGCCTCTAAGTTCCCAATCCTATTGAGATAACTTAGTTAAGTCGTACCCAATTTAAAGTATGACGGATATCACTTTTATCCTTTCGCGCCTTACTAAGATTGCCACGGTGCTTTGCTTTGGCAAACCCACACATGTACAATCGAAGTTATTGACGAGTACTTTCAATTTTGGAAGGCATCTAAAACTTAATATTTTAGAGGGATTTATTGATCTCATGATTAGTTTGATAATTTAAAATATGTCCACTACATATAGTTGTATACATATCTACATTATGTGTAATACAATTATCATACTAAAACATAAGATAAATCATGCATCAACATACATAATTAAACGTGACATGGTTATAGCCCCTACTAACGATTCTCTCAAGCCAATGAGAAAATCCTAAGAGTCAACCTAAGGTAACTTCACAAGCACCTTCCTTTGGCTCCAATTTGTGAATGACCTCCTCATCCCGGCACGATGCTCCATCTTCATTGATCACCATCAATAAAATAAACTACACTATTTACAAGATATAGAATTCCTCGATTCACATTCGAGGGGAACATAGGGGAGGGATAACATTTAGAATAAAATAGAGAAGGCACGACACGCGGGTCGTATTATAAATTACAAACATTCACAAATCCTATCTAATAGGTCAAAGGGCTATAACCACGCACCATGCTCAAACAACACATAAAGCATGCATTAACATTTAATTAATTAAATTCTAAACATTTTAAATTTAATTCTAATTAAAACCGTAAAATAGAATTTTGAAAAATATCGTACGCTCGGGACATCACATGCCACGAACTAAAACGACTAAATCACGAACCACCATGGTTCGAACCACAAAACACACGGCTGGACCAATTATGGGCCTAGGGTTCGAAACCCTAGCCCATGGCCGAGCCAAGGCTCGAGCGGCGGCGGCGCTAGGGTTCCAAACCCTAGCCGCCTCGCACCATCTTCGTTTTTCATCGAGCCAACTTGCTCGAAACACCGAAATTCATGAGCCACAAGCCACGGTCCAACCATGGACGATCCATGACGGTGACGGCTTAACCATCTCGAGCCAAGGGTTCGAAAAACCCTAGCCCAAGCGGCGGCCGAGTGGCTTATGTGACTAGGGTTCAAAACCCTAGCCTTTTGGAAGCGGCGGCCGAGCCATGGTGACTCGGGTTCGAAACCATAGCCCCTTGGTGGCGTCGGCCGTGAGCCATGCACGAGCCAATGTTCCGGTTTTGATCACGAATTATCATATATTTTGATCCGTCAATTATATCATATATAATATTATACGATGATTTTCACAAACTCGATTTATTCCATATCATATATGAAAATACAGTTTTAAATAGCATGCAATATAAGCTCTAATATGATTAACACAATTTAATCACATAAATCCGATATGAGCCTTGTACACGGCTCTGATACCACTGTAAGTAATCGAAGAGCATACAACGCAGCGGAATAAAATTTTATATGGATTACTAACCAGCAGATCTATACATAGGATTTCATATCGGATAAAGGATAATAAGAATCTCACCCTTGTAGCGTGTTTGAGCAGATTCCACGGAGCAGCACCACGTCCAACGCCTCCTCCGAGTCACTAGCAAAACTTAACAAGTTTTGCCTCAACGGTATCCACACGATCAAATCGGGTGAAGGGAAAGTTTAAGAACAAGTTGCTAGACAAGTTCTTAAACCAATACACGAAGCACACTCGATTCACAATCGAATGATGGCACGAACACCACCAAGCTCCCTACGGCTATCAAGCAAAATCGAGAGAGAGAGAGGCGTGAATGAGGCGGCCGAAAGCTTCTATGGTTTAGGTTTTATGATATGAAGTTGTGTCTTACAATTAAATCATAACCTTGGATTTATATTATAAGATTTAATAAGGTTTAAGGCTTTCTTAAAGCCTCATGGGCCCAAACCCATGATTTAATTAAATCTCCATAATCTTTTAATTAAGACTCTTCTTAATTAATTAATTCATCCAATGAATTTAATTTCCCTTCTCGATTTAATCTTTGTGCGACCCGATAGGATCTTGTAATGTTGGCAGTGACATAAAATCTCATTTTATGTCGCAAGCATTGAGCGGTATCTAGCAACACATCAATGCTACCCAAATTACAAGAATGTCAATGACTCGACATAACCTTTAGAACTCGTGATAATATTAATCATTTAGCTTAATCCCTTTGTCCTTTGTGTTTAGATTGAACACGAGTCATGGAATAGTCATACTCGTATATCCAATCTTTATTTCTTGATCCCCAAGTAGAACTAGAATAAACGAATAAGTTCGATATCTCATATCGACTCATTCGAGCATGGCCATGCATTTTAGTTCTCACTTGATCAAGGGCCAAACACATCTCCTGTTATATAGGAGGGACAAATCCTATCTCGATCAGTCAACATCCCTCTACATAATTCTTAGTGTATCCAATAGTCGCCTTTATAGTTTACCCTGTTACGGGTAACGTTTGACGATATCAAAATACATAACTCCTTATGTTGGGATCTCTGATGATCACAAGTCGTAAGGATTACATACATTATTATCACTATGAGAATTGCATATGACGATCATATAACTATCCATGTTGCATTCTCATGATGGGTCTGTCCAGTACATCGTTCTCTAACATGTACCCATATGTTGATTTGATATCTCATATCAATGAACAATTCATCGATCAACACATACTAGTCTCTACGTATTATCATTATCCCTTTCATGATAATACTTGACTAGGGACATCTTTAAGAATAATACAATATTATTCTAAGGACATTAACATATATAATAATTCACATTGCACAGTTAAAAGAATAATATATAATAATGAATTGCCATTTATAAAATCATATTACATTGTATGTCATAAACAATCATCTAATGATATGTCTTAGGGCATATCCCAACACATCTTACCCTGTGGCATCTTACCACATCATAAACATCGTATGGCATCTTACCATATGGGCATCTTACCCTGTGGCATCTTACCACATCATAAACATCGTATGGCCTCTTACCATATTTCCTGTGACCTGCAACCATCATGGTTAGCAACAATAGCCATATATGCTATGCATCAAACATTCAATACATATATGCAACCACTTGCAAGTCAATACGTATATCAAATACATGTTACCTCGGAAATATCCCTTTACCTGACTTTCTTACAAAATCAGATTCCTTGGCACATAACATACGGAGTGCCAGACATTACTGTTAATGCCATCCTATCGCGTTTCACACGATTCCTGCAACCACAACGGTTAGCAACACCACTTTTCATATCATAAAAGCACATAAACAACTAGTTGTGTCATACAACATTAATGCCATCATGCATAAATATGTGCTATCAATAACTTCCTAGGCCCTTAACAGCCCCAAAGAACAACCACTGCTCTGATACCACTAATGTAAGGACCCCGTGCCCTTATTACTTGCTTAGTGTATTAATCATCACATAAGTGTTGCATGCTTTCATTGTATATAAGGGGAAAACACATATAACCTTGCCTAGCATAGCAATAAGAAAATTCCTTTAGACATTTCTTTTCATATTGTCTAGTTTTCCCCAATCTTAACAATTTATAAAGCATGCATCCTTATAATACACCCAAGTGCTCTCATATCATTTAGCAATTCTAATACAAATTGCATGCAACATAAAATGAAAAAGAGAAAGGCTCATGCCTTTATATACAAACCATTTACATGTATAATCGTGCTCACATGCGAGCATCATGGATGTATATATCCTTCAGGTGTATATAAAGTACCATATATGATACCGTGCTCCATCAAGCCCTGGTACCTCAATCCTAGATTTGTCTCCTATCAACAGCTCGAGCTCATCTCCAAGCCATCGATGTACCTGTTCCACCTGTCCCACAGAGACAGCCCCCACACGGGGTGAGCCTACCAATTCCACCATCCATAATCATAATAACATAATACATGGTTTACAAAAATGTAAATTTTGTGGAATATATGTGACACTTCCTGGATGGCATCATCCTCATCTGGGCTTACCCTGTAATATCCCTGTTCTCAAAACAGACAAACTCATCAAATCTCAAATATCCAGTTAATCATTACATTGATTAACCATTGCCAATTTCAAATTAACAACATTTCATAACATCTTTCTTTATCTAGCAATTATCATAATTCTAGATGTCATATTGAGATTTCCTTAACTTCTTATACCAGTTAATCACTTCTCTGATTAACTACGTCTCTGTTCCTATTCATTACCAATAGGGAATAAAATACAGATATCCTAGATATCTAATCAAATGCCACATTTTCCTCTCTTACTTCAAAGTAGCGTCATACTAACGGTGTTCGCTCCGTAGCGACCATACCCCATCATTTGCTCGCTTCATAGCGGCACCATGCATTTCACCATGTGAATCAAAATAACGTGACCAAGTCCCGGTGCCATCATAGTAAAACATTTCATGTATATTAAATCATGCATCATACTTGTAAAACATCATATAAGTTATGCTCGTACGCTAAACGTACCTTAAATCTTCGTAGTCCAAGCCAAACCTTGCTTGAGTTTCATGCCTCGAGAAACATGTGCTAAAACACATAAAGGACTCATAATTAACAAATGCATGCATTTACGTGCCCAAGCACGTTCACAACATACAACCATATCGTCAATCCTTGACGATTACTTAAAATAAAAGCCCGTCGGCTAAGCATGCATAATACCCAAAAATATTTCATTTAAAAAGTTTGGCTAATAGTCGAAATCAATCGAGGATTACCATTTTATTCAAATTTGGCTCCAACCATTCACTTTTAAAAGCATAGCATTCCTATTGGAATGTACACATTGCCCCGGAAACGGCCCACTTAAACCTCAATTCCAAAATCCCGACATTTTCCAACATTTTGAAAAAAAACCACAACATGAGTCGGCGATCGATCGCCTATTTCATAGCGATCGATCGCCCACCTCCAGTAGGCAACCAGCGCCTCGAGGCGATCGATCGCCCATCAACGCGATCGATCGCTAACCAGCTCGCAATCGATCGCCTAAGCCATGCGATCGATCGCCTGCACTGTTCATCGTCTTCGAAGATTTGAGCAGCTCGTCGCGATCGATCGCCTCTCCTTGGAGATCGATCGTCACCTGCAATTTTCCGGAAAACTCGAGTTTCCATGGTGTTTTTTTGACACCCAAACTCAAATCCAACACCCATACATCCTCCACATCTCAAATACACCATTTAAAACCAATAAAAGTCCCAAAAACTCAACATTTGACTTTTAACCAAAAATCCCCAAACTTCATAACCGATGTAAAACCCAACCAAACTCAACGTTACAACTACCAAATCGAAGACAAAGGCGAGGGGAAGATGAATACCTGATCATCTTCGAGAAAATCGGCTCCTAACACGAGCTTCCGGCCACTTTGGTTGAAGGGGAAAAGAGGGGAAGGGTTTGGGGTTAATCGGGGAGAGAGAAAGGGGAGAGAAGGCGATGAGAGAGATGATTCCGGACATAATGACGGAATCTCGAGTCCATCTGGTATATATAGCAAAAATGCTCCGAAATACCAATACTCCCACCAATACATCATGATTCATTAAAAATCATCTGTTTTCAAAAACTCTCTCTCTAACATCAAACCCCCATACTAGCCCCGGCATAAGGCACCCCGGGCCCCGAGTGCCACCAAAAACCCAACTCATAGGTTTTTCATTGAAATGAGAATACAATCTCAACCTTTGGATCCAACGATCCCAAATACCGGATTTAAAATCCAATTGGAGATCCAGCACCGCAATTAACTCATAATTGCTACGATGATAATCCATTGAGGGTTATTAATACTCCGGGATTAACACCAATAATCGCAGGACATCACAGTAAGGTTATGTGGAAACTCTTGAAGTCTTTTTGTCTGAGGAGGTCGGATGAGCTCGTGAAGCTCGGGCCTTGGACACCACCCATAAGGTTAAAGGGGCTCGTAAAGTCTTTTTTGTCTGAAGAGGTCGGACGAGCTTGTGAAGCTCGGACCTTGGACACTACCTGTAAGGTAATGTGGAGACTCGTGAAGTCTTTTTGTCTGAGGAGGTCGGACGAGCTCGTGAAGTTCGGACCTTGGACAGAACCCGTAAGGTTTTGTGGAGACTTGTGAAGTTTTTTTGTCTGAGGAGGTCGGATGAGCTCGTGAAGGTCGGACCTTGGGCACAACCCGTAAGGTTATGTGGAGACTCGTGAAGTCTTGTTGTCTCTGGAGTTCGGAAAAGCTCATGAAGCTCGGACCTTGGACACAACCCGTAAGGTTATGTGGAGACTCGTGAAATCTTTCTGTCTAAGTAGGTCGGATGAGCTCGTGAAGCTCGGACCTTGGACACAACCCTTAAGGTTATGGGGACACATAAAGTCTTTTTGTCTGAGAGGTTGGACGAGCTCGTGAAGCTCGGACCTTGGACACAACTAGTAAGGTTATGTGGAGACTCGTGAAGTCTTTTTGTCTGTGGAGGTTGGATGAGCTCATGAAGCTCGGACCACAACCCGTAAGGTTATTTAGAGACTCGTGAAGTCTTTTTTTCTGAGGAGGTCGGACGAGCTCGTGAAGCTCGGACCTTCTGTATCAAGTTTTCCCGTTATTATTTTGAGTAATCTTTGTTGAAGAAAATACTTCATTTTCATTTCAAATAACAAAGGTAGAGTAGGAATATATTACATCATATAAAAAATTAAAATTAAATAGTACGCACTTGAACTCAACTTCTCGACTATCTTGTAAGTGCCCTCCCACTTTGGATCCAATTTCCTAATTTCCACGTCTTGTATTTTCTTCAATACCAAATCACCCACTTGAAAACTTTGTTGAATAACCCGCTGATTATATGCCCGAGCTACACGGCCCCGATAAGCTTCCATTCGAAGAGCAGCAGATTCCCTTGCTTCCTCTATAAGGTCCAGGTCAATAGATCGTCTTTCTTCATTTAGATTGTCATAATGAATCACTCTGCATGACTGAGCTCCAGGCTCTGCTGGAAGAAGGACTTTATTTCCATAGACCAGGCTGAAGGGAGTTTCCCCAGTTTCTTAGAGTGGTTCTGTAGGACCATTGATCGCTATTTATTTTAAACAGTATTTTTCAGTATAGCGATTATGTACCGCAAGTGTACGGTGTCAAGTTTAGTATAATGATATGAAAAGTACGAGTGTCGAACCCACGGGGGCTAGGAAATAAGTACCAAACTCAATTAATTTAACTATATTTGGTCTACGATAACTGGTTATGATTATGAAGCTAAATTGACTAATTAACTCAATATTCAACCCAAACAAACAGTAGTGAATGAAATAGAAACAATAGAGACAATTATCAAGACTTTGGTTTGCCCATGTGATCACCCATAATTCGCCTACTAGTTAAGATTTGAATTTAAACATTCCAAGGTTACGAGTTTTCCTAATGCATTTGTTATACCTTACTAACGTCGCAATAAGCTACTCCCATATCCTTATTGAACAATCAATATTGAAGTCGATTTGTGAAAACTACTAGCCTTCGAATTTGGTAAATCTATTGCTATTACACGGGCATTTGACTTTGTCTCTCGATCTCAGTCTGAAACCCACGGCATAAATTACTATATCGTATTGCAATATCCTATGGTCAGTTCAGTCACAATAAATAATCAATCAAAGGTGATCAATCCTTCAAAAGCATGAATCACAATAAATTATGCACAAAGATATGTAAAAACAAAAACCTTAAATTGAATTATGGGTTCAAACAAAGGATCCCCTAAGTCTTGACAACAAACTTAGCCAGCAATAGTCATCAAATAATAATGGATCAAATTGTTTTGCAACATTCTAAACATCAAAATCTAATGAAAATATAGAACAAAAGTTAGAAATACGGAAATAACGAGAGGCGTTGAATCCTTGCATTGCTCCGTCGACCCGTCTTTGTGGTGTATGGATGATTGGAGAGGATGAAGAGTGATGGAGGCTGTGTTTTGTAGGTTAATTATGAGCCAAAAAGTCCTCTTTTCGTCCAACACAAGTCAGATATATAGTTGGAGGAGTTTCACCAAACTTGGACACAAAATAACCAAGATGGAAATCAAATCTCGAGTTTTTCAGGTCTGGCGATCGATCGCGACAAGTGGCCGATCGATCGCCAGACTATACTGCATTTTATTTTTCAAACTCTTCATCGCGGTGATCGATCGCCCTTAAGTACCGATCGATTGCGAAAAGCTTTTGGTCCGAGGTGACCAATCGCGACAAGTATGCTGATCGATCGCTAGTCCTGAATTTCAACAAATTCTGATTTAGTCCATTCTTTTCCGTGTTTGCTCGGTTTGGTCCTTTTTTCATTATTTATAGCTTATTTCCTCCACTTTTATGCATTTTGGGCCTTGATACCTGAAATATAAAAATATATACCAAAACACGTAATATTTTTCAGGAATCACTACAAAAACGCCCCTAATCTCATATTAAATTAAGTGTAAAAATCACACTTACTTAAACTTGATCGTCTCGAGCAAGAAATAAGATCAAAAGGTCTTGTTCAATATTGAAGATTCAAATAAACCAATTCGCAGTCAATCATATAGCTCAGATATCTCACTTACAGACAAAAAAAGTCAATCAGAAAGTTCAACATGTTGTGTTTTATCCTATATCAACCAACATGTCTCCAAATCAGAACGTGCGTGTGTGCTATTGTCACTTTCAAGTTTCATGCAATTTTCATAGGCCAAATCATGCTAGTCAATGAAATTTAAGATTATCCTTGAGCAGCCCATAGTCCTATTTTTAAACATTTCTCCACTAATGTAGTCACTCCCTAGACTTGGATCAATAGGTCTTTTAAGCTTGTAATGTTAGGCCTAGGTGTTTGGCTTCAAAGAAAAGATAGGATAGCACAAAGAAGAGAGTATAACCATATAATGTTCATATTTTTAGCATAAATTTGAGCTTATCTTCTTTTCTAGCCTTGACCACTTTGGGTTCTAGTTAGATACTTTTCTCAAGGCTTTTTCTATTCTTTTCATTTCTCATTCATCAATTTTTCAACACTAAGCTCATCAAAATATAGCAATTCATGTGCATCTAATGAGATTCATTATACTCCCTTAGGGAAAGGATACTTATTCAATTTAGACTCCAACTAGGTGGATATAATGAGTTGCCAAAAAAATGTTGAATGGGGCTAATAGTATGCTAAATATACACAATTCTTTTTCAATTAGGCTCAAAAGTGGACACTAGGGATTGATGTATACATGGTAAGCTTGAAAGGCTCAAAACAGTCCAAAGATTGCCTAGATCATCTCCTAATCAAGTTCATGACTATAGAATTTTGCCTTGAAGTGTCATCATCAAATAGTTTCTAAGATACTCTAAGATGCTCAAAAACAATTCATCAAGTTCACAAAGATTTTTCTCTACTACAAATGCAATTCACAAGATTATGACTCAAATGTGCTTAAAATATTCCTCATCTTTGACATGCTAACTCAAAACAAAATATTCACAAACAAGTCTTACAATCATCAAAACTCAAATTGACATGCATAGTGAGATTAATATCCTCATGAAATAGAAACCACTACTATGATTCATTTTTTTCTCACTAATTGAACTCATTTTCAAGAAAATATTTTGTTGGTGCTCAAAGAACGATACAATCTCAAAGAAAAAGTATGACATAGTAATGCACTCCCCCAAACTTAATTCATGCATTGTCTGCAATGTAATGGGCATGGAAATAAGACAAAGCATTTACCTTTGACAACAACCGTCAGTGATCGTCATCCAATTCCTCGTCAGCTCATGGGGCAAAGTGTTGGAAAACATGACAGCGCATGGAGTCTCTCACCAAAATAAAAAACAAAAGCAAAACAAACCAAAAACAAAGCTAATGGATAAGAAAAAGTTCTTGATTTATAGTCCCAAGCTGTACTTTTTAACATGTAATCTCAAGTACCGCAAGGGCCAGTGGGGGACGATTTTTCGTCCTCCATGTGGTAATGTTGTAACCACTTCTCTTTCACCGTGAACAACACCACGTGGTCATCTCTTAGATTGATAGTGTCGCATGGTAGGACATCGACCACTTTGAAAGGTCCAGCCCATGGTGCGTCCGACTTCCATGGAAATAGACGAATCTTTTCTTTATTCATTACGACCATGTATCCCTTACAGAATTTGCCTCTTTTTTTATAGCCACTTGATGTGACCTCTAACTTCGTCTTGCTCTTGACCTGCATTGCATCAACAGATAGTGTATAAATTATATTGATATTAAAACATCGATGCTCAGTGCGTGTAGTGTTCAAAGCTTTGAACATATAAAAAATAACTTGATCCCTCCTACTAGGAGGATCAACTTCCCTTCTTGGACATCGATTAATGCCCTTCCAGTTGCTAGGAACATCTTCCTAGAATCAATGGCATGTCCACATCTTCCTTTATGTCCAACACAATGAAATCCACCGGAATGGTGAATTTATCAACCTTGACTAGTACATCATCAACTGTCCATTGAGGTACTTGATGGACTTGTCTGCCATCTGCAGAATTGTATCTCTTAGAGAGATTTGGATCGTGCTGTCATGGAGACAGCTAGTATTGGTCGAAAGTTGATTGTGAATCAGTCACGGTAAGGGAGATGCTCGAGATGTGGAGTACTATGGCATTAGTACAGAGCATCATTGGTATGGGTATACGTCGTGTATATAGGTCGTACCTTGGTAATAGTGGCAATGATCCACCATTTTGAACCAGTGCGTATTTATTGATTCCGGAATATATTTTGGTATAAATATATATCCAGGTGTTCCGAACGGGGGTTCGAGGTTGGAGGGTCATGGGTTCATGACATTTTTCCTTGTGAGGAAGGCGGTGTTGATATACCTACCTATTGGGAATCCTTGGGAGATTCGTTGAGTCGGTTTGGGTGGTGTTGATGTTGGAATCGCACCATTGGTCATTGGTTCGTCAATCATCATTCTCACCATTGGTCATTGGTTCGTCAATCATCATTCTCCACGGTGTGAGAATAACTGAGGATTGATAGTTGTATTTGGGGCTGGTGGGTATGATTGGAGATACCCGAGCCGAGTGCATTGAATATGCATGTGGTACTGGTGCTTAGGCATGTATACCGGTGTGTGCATGCAAATACCAGCATTTTGGTACTTGTCGAGGATTAGATTAGTATGATTGGATGGATGAATCTCTGGTGAGAGATTGTGGCACATTGAGATTGGTAATTTCAATGGTACGATGCATTCTGAAGAATGATCGTGAGGTTCGGTCGATTTCCTCTGAGGAGGGATTATCATATTTTGGGGTCATGGTACTTCATTACTGGGTAATTTGACAGCATCCATGTGTTAGGATTGTTGAATCCTAGGATAAACGAGGGATGACCAGGTTTTGGACTTGTTGGGTGTCGTTGTCGACACAGGTGGCGAGAATGCAATCATTTTGTCTTGCATGTTCTCTATGAAAACTATGGAAACTTGAGACCTTGTGGAGTCTCGATAGTGTGTTTGGACCAATATGTGATTTCTTGGAACACACAGATGTTGATATCTGTGGAGATGTGTTTTGTGTTGATTCGGTGGCCGTGTGTTGCCTGATCCGAGTTGCAAAGTACTGCAACTACTCCGTTGATGGAGATGGATTTGGAGAGCGGAAGCAGAGCTTAGTGTGAGTAGACTGTAGTGTACTGACAGTTTCCTTGGTAACGATGTACGTTTAACATCGTGGGCTAAGTCGTAGAGATATCATTGATACAATATATATGTTGGAATCACAAATGATTCGTTTGGTTAGCAGTTAGGGCGGACTGACTGCTTTTGGGTGGTTTGGGGTATGCTGACGTTCTTTTGAGATTGTGATGATCTAGGAGATTTACTCCACTCCAGAATTGGTGCGGGTGGTGTCCTCACAATTGGTGTGTCGTTCATGATGAGTTCATGACTCTGCGATGTGGATTCGATTACTTTGTGTAGTCTTGGCAGTACGTGGGGTACGCCTGTGCACATTTCGAGGACAAAATTTTGTAAGTAGGGGATAATTGTGATGCCCGAGAATTAATGGTGTTAATCCCGGTGTGGTAATGATTCTCAATGGATTTTAACTGTGGCAATTATGAGTTAATTGTGGTGTTGGGACACCCGAGGATGTTAAATTGGGTATTTGAGATAGCTGGATCCAAAGGTTGAGATTGTATTCTCATCGTGGTGATAACCTTGGAATTTGAGTTTTTTGTGGTATATGGGGTCCGGGGTACTTTGTATTCGTCTGATATTGGAAATTGAGATTGGAGAAATAATTATTGAAAACAGATGATTTTTAATGAATCATGATGTAGTTGTGGCGGAATTGTGGAGGAATTGGTATTTTTGAGCCTTGGTACTATATACCAAGTGGACTCGGTGTTCCGTCATTGCACGGAATCTCCTCTCTCTCTTCTCTCTCTCACCAAGCCCAAACACCATTTCCCCTCCCCTTTTCTCCCCTTGGAGAAAATGGCTGGAAGCTCAGCTCGGGAGCCGGATTTCTCGAAGAAAAGTTGGTAATCTTCTTCCCCTCGCCTTTACCTTCGTTTTGATTATGGTATTGTAGATTTTGGTTGAGTTTTGGGTTGGTTAAGGAATTGGGAATTTTGGTTAAAAATTCAAAGTTTAGTTTTGGTATTTTTATTTGTTTTAAATGGTGTAATGGAGGTGTTGAAGGAGTTAGGGGTGTTGGTTTTGAGTTTGGGTATAAAAAAATCCAATAAAGCTCGAATTTTTGAGAAACTCGCAGGTCGCGATCGATCGCGGCTTGGCGCTGATCGATCGCGACATTGTACTGATTTTGGGGAGACGATGAACAGTCGCGGCGATCGATCGTGAAGAATGGGCGATCGATCGCGGAGGTCTTACCGATCGATCGCGAGATCTGGCGATCGATTGTGGCTTTAATTTTTTCGGGCAGTTGAATCTGGCGATCGATCGCGGCTTGGCACCGATTGATCACGGCCCTGTTTTGTTGTTTTCTTTTCAAAATTTTGGAAAATGTCGGGATTTTGGAATCGAGGTTTAATTAGCCGATTTCCGAGGCAATGTCTACATTCCGATGGGAATGCTATGCTATGAAATTGGAATGGTTGGAGCCAAATTTTAATAAAATAAATGGGATACTCGTTTTAGTAAGTGGTTAACCTTTGTACATTTAAAATGAAATATTTTGGGTAGTATGAATGCTTCGTCCGGGTCTTTTAAAATGGTTAATCGTCATGGGTTGATGATAGGTTTGGAGGTTGTGAACGTGCTTCGGCACGTGGTTGCATGCTTGTGTTTAGTTGTGAGTTATTTACGTGTTAGCACATAATTCATCGGGTCGCGGGACTCAGTCAAGGTTTGGTTCGTACTACGGAATCATAAGGTACGTATAACGTACGAACATAATCTTATATTTATTGCAATTGTTAAATGCATGGTATATTGTATTTGCAATAAATAGATATGTATTGGGAATTATATGGGGCCACTTTTGAGCGAGCAATGATTGGTATGTTGTCGCTGTTGAGTGAACATCGGTTATGACGCCGCCGCTGTTGAGCGTGCGTGAGATTAAAATGTCGCTATTGTGGAGCGAGCGATGAAATAGAACTATGGAACCATTAGTGAGATATATGGGATATCTGTAATCATTTTTAATGATTTGATTTTATTGTTTATGGTATCGGTATATGGGGAAACGGATTAGTTAATCAATGTAATGATTAACTTGCATTTGGGAATTTGATGGTTTCGGTTATTTTGAGAACAGGAACAACACAGGGGATCCCGAATGAGGATGATGCCATCCAAGGAGTATCTTTTAAAATTCATGGCATTTACATTCTATAAATTATGAACTATTATGTATAGTGATCATTGGATCGGTGGTATTGGTATGCTCACCCCGTGTGGGGGCTGTCTCTGTTGGAGCTGGTGGAACAGGTACAGCGGTAGCTCCAGAGTTGAGAACCAGCCATGTATTGGAGGTGCTTCCAGGATCGAAGTACCAATGACGATATTGAGCACAATATTTTATACATTAGATACACATACATTCATTTGATGCTGGCATGTGAGCACTTCTATATGTGTATATGGTTTGTATAAAGGGCATGGGCCTTTCTCTCTTCATTTATGGGTTGCATACAATTATTTAATGAATTTCTAAATGAACTGAAAACATGTTAGTGTATTATAAGGTGCATGCATACTTATGAGTCGAGTGGTATGGGGAACTTGAACATTAAGCGATTTAATGTAAGAAATTTTATTGTTGGCATGTTATGCTATGGAAGCAAGTGGTTTTTCCCCTGATTATATGATAGTATGCATTAAATGCATGGGTTAATACACTAATAACGGGTTTCGAGCACGGGGGTCCTTACAGAAAGTCCACTTTCTCTCTCAATCTTGAGAGAAATCTTCTCCCAAACTTCTGACAGCCCATGGTCGGAGTGTATGATGGGAACACGAATCCCTAAGAGCACCTCATGATATTTGAGAATGCAGCATTATTGCACCGATACTAGGATGTAGTCAAGTATCGAGTCTTTCTCACAACACTTGTGATTCACAACACTTATGAGGTCAGCTCAGCAGTGGTTTAACCTTCTCAACACAAATACTATCCGCAACTTTGAGGATTTCAGTTCTGTTTTTCTAAACCAGTTTGCTAGTAGCAAGAGGTATCAGAAGACCTCCTTGAATTTATTTACAATTAAACAACAGGAACAAGAATCCTAGAGGGAATTTTTCCAACGCTTTAATAGCATTACGTTGGAGGTGCCCACTGCTACCACCGACGTTGTTATCAATGCCTTCACTCAAGGCTTGAGGGCTGGAGAGATTTTCAAATCATTGGTGAAAAAGCCTCCTAGGAGTTATGATGAGCTCCTGGGCCGAGCTGAAAAATATGTGAATCTAGAACATGCATAAAAACAGAGTGTAAGGCCCCGACGCTAATTAATCCGGATTAACGATGAGTAAGCAAACCCGGATAATTAAAAGTAAAGACTTTGAACTAAGGTGTTTCGGACCACGATGAGTCAACCAACTAGTGGAACATGTTTTAGTGCATGAGCATGTGCATGATCACATGGCACTTGGAGAACACATGCCACTAATTAATTTAACTGATGTTTAATACATGATTTTGGACCAATAATCTTGCAAGATAATGATGTATTGACACATGGATTCCACAATACATCAAATAATTTTAAAAATCACACATTTTGGCTTAGGAAGCCACACCTTTACCAATACAATTTCAGATTTTTTTTGGCTTCATTTTCACCATCATCTTCTCTCTCTTCAACCCATCAAATTCTCTTCCCTCTCTCATCAAAGTTTTTTTAATTTGCAGCTTAATTCAGCACAAATTTCTCTTCCAATTACTATGCATGTTACATGCAATTAGTGATTTAGAAACCCCAAGACAAGGGTGTTAGTTAGGTGTAAGAATTTTCAATTTTGAAGCAAGTTTGGAGGAGTTCAAGCTATGAAGGAGCTATGGTGGAAACTTTTGGGTCTTCAAGGGTATGAACTTGTTCTTATTTAATTTTAGTTGGATTTATGGAATTTGGGTCGAAAATATAGGAAGAATCACACAAATGTTGGTGTCTTTTTATTAAAACAGAATCTGCAAAAATTTGATGTTGCATGCAGTACATGATTTCGAAAATTCGATTTACTTAGTCTTGGAATTTGACTTTGAGCCAAATACAAAATTTGTAGATATATGAGTTGTCGTGCTATGATTAAAATTTGTGATCATTTGGATTTGATATGAGTGAGATATGCTCATTTTACTAAGTAGTGCCAGATTCGACTCTACATGTATTGTAGATGCACATGAAGTGTAGAATTCTGAACTTTTGACAAATTTAATATTCGAATTTGATGTCGGTCTTCAAATGAAAATTGTAGGTCTTTGAATTCTCTTGAATATTTTTTTAAAAAAAAAAAGAGGACTTAATTTGGACTTATTTTGAATTAGTTATGAATTTTATAGTTTAAGTGCTCATTCTATATCCTGCATGTGGGCGAAAATGTCATGCAGTGTGTTCTTCGAGTTCCTGAGGATTTTTGGCTAGGAATTCCTGAAAATGTCCAGAAGTAAGTATTTTAGTATTTTGAGTTGACTGTCTTTTGCCACTGGAATCACTCAATTTGGATTTGAAATGAAAAAGTTATAGCATTTTTACTAACACTGCTCAAGCTGAAAAAACACATTTTAAAATGCTACGATTTTAGTGTTCAAATCCCACTTAGATTGTCGAACCAGCTTGGCAACTTAATAGATGAAATGTAATATTTTGAGTTTTAAACTTTGAGCACTAGAATCGAGTCGTTTTGATGTTGTATGGAATTATAGTGATTTTTCTTCAAAAATGGGTCAAGCTGATAAATTAAGAAAATCATTAAGGGTCATATTTTTAAGTTGCATTTGATTCAATGCACTATTTGAACACTTAGTACCATTTTGGAATTTACATGACCAGGTTAATAGATTCTGGTGTTGACTCGAGAAGTCTCGATAGATTAGCTTGGGTCGAGGTACGTTGAAATGAGTTGTATCATGACGTCTGGCAAAGGCGTGCAATGATACTACTGTATGACCTTTTATGCCATTACTTGATTTATATGAATTAATTGTCACTATATGATTTCTTATGTGACTATATGATATGAGGAATGATATGTGAAATTACATGAGATTGCATGATATATTGAGTTGCATATGTCATTTGATGCATAAATGATTCATGGGCATATCATATTGATCTATCATTTCTTTGATATCCATGATTATGACTGAGTTGATTCACTCTGAGTGTCGGGGACGACAGGGCACGTCGATGACACGCAGTTTAGGTAGTGACTGTAGTCATGCGCGTTGCTGGACCTTGACACGAGGGATGGACCAGCACAGCACATATGATGAGTCTCCTAACTCAATGTGCGTGTGATGTCACCCTCTGCTCGAGCTGGCATTATTTGATGATACCTTCCTTTGGACTCCGATATTTGGTATCTTGAGATTCGATTCTTTATACCCATTCATACATAGCATTCATACATGGTATGCATTGCATGATACTTTGTCATACTTGACATGATCTATTTATTTCTCGTACTGGGTTCTGACCCCCGTAGTGGGGGCTGTCATGTCTTTGTTGTATGAGCATGACAGGTGGTACATGTGGACGTACTGAGGATGCTCGAGATGAAGCATCGATGAATACCAGAGCTCCTTGAGAGCGAGCTCAGGTTTATATTTTATGTTTTGAGTCCCAGTAGTTGTTAGAATATTTTACTTATGTTTTAAATTACCGGGGTATGCCCCGAGTATCTGTATTTTAATTATTCTACTAGGTTGATGATATACTTGATAATTTATGTTATGATCAACATGTTGAATTGGAAGGAATTACATATTTTAAGTATCAGTATATATGTATCACCTAAAAGCGAAAACTTTTTAGGGCCGTTTGATAGACCTTTGATATAAATCTTCCATTGTTTACGCAAAGTAATCATTATATGTTAATTAAACACCACATTAGGATTGGGCCCTCACCCAATGGAGATGAAGCCAGAAGCAAGGAAAGAAAAGATTGAACTAGGAAGAAAGAGTCCCTTGGAGAAAGGTGAGGATCGTGGGAGAGTCGGGGGATAGCTTTTAACTCGTACCCCGTTGACTATGAGCTTGGAGAAGACCATGAAAATTTGTGATGAGAAAAGGAGATTAGAGAGATCGAAGAAGTCAGAAAAGGACCTCCTTTACCCCCACCGACAAATATTGCAGTTTCCATAGGGAGTACGAGCATTATACTAATGAATGCCATATGTTGGAGGGGGAACTCGAATCAAAGATGTACTGACTAAGAAACCAGGGTCTTATCTTCCCAATAAAACAGGAAGATCGGCGTGGGGGGAATTACAGAGAAGAGACAACGCGAGGAAACCGACCTAATCAAAGAGGTCGGGAGGCCTCATCGAAAAGGGATGATAGGAGGAGAAGAGAACATGAGGACAATAATCCGATCCGAGGAATCATACACATGATCTCGGGAGGATCCACTGATGGAGATTCTGGACGAGCTCGTAAATCTCATGGACGCAGGCTGGAGTGCTCGGAAATAACAACTGAGGTTGGTCATAAATTTGACCATGTAATATGTGTGGGGTCCTCGTTACTTAATCCATTATGTATCAAATCTTTATAACATGTGAGTAGGATTTACGTAATAATACACACTGATTAAGAGTTTTATTATGTCAGTTGTTACAACAGTTACAAAACCTTAACAAAACCCTGACATAATATACATCACATGTACATCAGAACAACCTAAAGAAGTTCAACTCCTAATCAGCGATTCAGCTTGCAGCAGAAATCGACTCACACTCTCGTCCTCCCACGTCTATGAGTCCCTACAGAAACAATCACACAACATAAGTATTGATAGACAACCATCTCAGTTCTATATCAATAAGAAAACATCATACGATAAATAACCATCGTAAAATCGCAACTGTGATTGTTCTGTATCATGCATCACAATATGCAAATATGTCATGACATGTCTCAACTATCATCCAGTTATAATGGGACATATATGATATGCCTCTCAGCTCAATATGTCAGTGGCTCAGGCTTCAGTCCCATATTAGCAGCACATATCATATTTCTGTCCTCACACGTTATAACAACCAAAACATATGCTCAACAAGAGCATACCTCTCATGCCAAAGCATATGCTCAACGGTAGCATACATCTCACGGCATACCTCTCATGCCAAAGCATATGCTCAACAGTAGCATACCTCTCATGGCATCAACCTCAACAACATGAATATATATCAACATGGATGTATACCAATATGATTCCAACAATCATATAGCCCAATCTCAATATAGATAAGCAACATCAAATAATCAAACTCAATACTCGTACGCAACACGTACCTGTCGTGCGATACAAAATATAGAAATCCAGGCGTCCATGTTTAGTCGCCTCGTTGTCTTGTCCCCTGTGATGATGCTACATGAATACCAACAATGTATCATGTTATAATCGGCTTCAATATCAAATTCCACCAATATATAACAATTTTCAATATTTTAAGTCTAGCGATCGATCGGTCATTCTAGCGATCGATCGCTTCAATGATGTAACCCTAGCGATCGATCGCTATTAAAGTCTGATTTATAGATTATGCTACGGCCTTCTAGCGATCGATAGGTCTCTTGCAGCGATCGATCACTCCAAGCATAAATCGCCTTAAACATTCCTCTGTCTCAGCGATCGATCAGCACGATGCTAGCGATTGATCGCTAGACAGCAACATTTTCAGAACATGGCGATTTCATGTCTATCCTCTTGGTGCTTCTCATACACCTCAAGTTCTATCATCCAAACTTGGTACATGCAAACTTTAGCATCATATAAACATTTTTACATACCATTACACCTTGTTTCTTTGATTAAAACTCACTTTGATTCAACATCTCAACATAACATGTTTCAAGTCTTCATAAGCTAAGTACAACAAAGAAATTCACCAAGTACATCATAAACCATTGTTATTTTACTATCCTTACCAATTAAGTCACTTCCTCTTTGGCTACAAAGTTCCTTGCAAGTTCAACTCCAAGACAAAGTTCCAAGGTTTTTGAAGAGAATTGTAAGATTACTATGTGTTGGTGGTGTAAGTATGTGTTGAAAATCTAATATCTAGCTTATATATTTGTCTTCAAAATGATTTGCAAATTCATGTCACATCTCTCTCAAATGCAAATAATGCAAGCCTCTCATGTTCTTCTATTGTTGACTAGATCATCAAGTCATGTCCACGTAATACACCAATGTTATTCCAATGGTTAACCATGTTCCAAACCTAACATGTCAAGTCACAAAATTACATATATGTTACTCAACATATATCATAGGCTTATCATACTCAGTTCAACTCAAACTCGAGTTCACGTCGTACCGTAATTATCACATAATTACGCAATAATCATAACATATGATCATATCGAGGCATTACAATATGTTTTGGACCAAATGATTTGAAAGGAGTGGCTGCTCCTCATACGGATGCTTTAGTGGTTACTGTCACTATTGCAAATTATGACGTAGCTCGGATTTTTGTCGACACATGGAGCTTGGTCAATATATTGTTCAAAGAAACTCTGGACCAGATGCAAATAGAAGGGTTCCTTTTTGAACCTATCATGATGCCACTATATGGTTTTACAGGACATGCTATCAACCTATGGGTCAAGTCATTTTCCCTTTGTCAATGGGAAGTGGTTCCACGCGAGTTACTAAAATGACTGACTTCACAATCGTTGATGCCCCTTCTACATACAATGGCATTATTGCCCGACCTGCCATGAAGGATTTCCGAGCTATCTCTTATACATATCATCAGAAGTTAAAGTTCTGAGCTGGCTCGGAGGTCAAAGTACTGCATGGAGATCAGAAGGTTGCACGCAATTGTTATATAAGTGAGGTGAAAGAAGAAATCAAGAGGTCGAAACTTCAGGTTAGCATCGTCGCGGGAGGTAAACCCCCAGTGCAAAGCTCGGATATGCCATCTTCGAATTGCAAAGATGAGGAACCTGAGCTAGTGGAGTTAAATTCTCCCTAAAGGGTGGTTAAAATAGCCAAGGACTTAAACCATGAGGTGCGGGCTAAGTTGATTGCATTTCTAAAGCACCATGAGGACATATTTGAATGGTTAGCTCGGGAGCTTAGTGGCATTCATCCCACTGTTATGCAGCACCGCCTCAATATTCTCACTGGTACTAAACCTGTCAAGCAGGAGAAGAGGCACTTCGGCCCTGAGAAGGATAAAGTGATCAGAAAAGAGGTGGAGGAACTACTCCAAGCTGGTCACATCTGTGAGGTACAATTCCCAACTTGGTTGTCAAATGTGGTCCTCGTGCCCAAAAGTATGGGAAAGTGGAGAATGTGTGTCAATTTCAGGGACCTTAACAAGGCTTGTCCCAAAGATTTTTACCCTTTGCCATAGATTGATCAATTGGGGGACTCTACTGCCGGACATCAGTATTGATGCTTCATGGATGCTTATTAGGGTACCATCAGATCCCATTAGCTCGAGAGGATCAAGATAAAGTGAGTTTTGTTACCTCATATGGGACATTTTGCTATGTAGTAATGCCCGTTGGGTTAAAAATGCAGGAGCTACATATCAAAGGTTGATGGACAAAGTATTTGCAGCACAGATTGAAAGAAACATAGAGGTTTATGTGAATGATATTCTTGTAAAATCGAGGTCTGGGGATGACCTTATCTTTCACCTTACAGAAACATTCTTGGCCCTGCAAACTTACAATCTGAAGTTTAACCCTCAGAAGTGTCTATTCGGAGTCAGGAACTGGAAATTTATGGGTTACATTGTGGGGTCCTCATTACTTAATCCATTATGTATCATTTAAGCATACATACGTGAGTCTGAATTAAGTAAAAACATGCACTGATTGAGAGTATCTTACTAGTTACATTGTTACAAAACCTAACCAACTATACATCACATGTACAAACAAAACCTACTACAAGATAACTCCTAAGCAGTGGTTCAGCTCGCAGCGGAAAATGACTCACATCCCGTCTCCCCACGTCTATGAGTCCCTACAGAAACATTCACACAATGAGTATAGAGAACAACTATCTCAGTGCAATATCAAAACACAATATCAATATCAATGATAAAGCACAATAAATCATCTAACGTGAATGTTCTGTATCATGCATCCACAAATGCACTATGTCATGACATGTCTCAACAATTACCCTATTATCACGAGCCCCATATGATATGCCTATTCAGCTCAATATGTCAGTGGAACCACATCACATCTTCATTTTAGCAGCACATATCATAGTACCATACTCATCTGTGATAATAGCCAGTGCATATACCCACACCAGGCGTATATCTCTCAAGCCAAAGCATATGTAGTATATCTATCGTGGCAACGATCCCAGCCAAAGCATATACCACACCAGGCATATCTATCAAGGCACTGATCTTACCAAAGCATATACACATATCTATCAAGGCATCCATCCCAATCATATGAAATCCATGTATGTACATGCATATGATACTACCAATCATATGATACAAGCGAACATAAATCATATGATATCAAAACCATAACATCATCATTACATCATATCTATACTCCGTACATCAACACGTACCTGTACTGCGACACAAAAGCGATAAATCAGGCGTTGATGGCTAATTGCCTCTTTGCCCTGTCCCATGTGATGATGCTACAAGCACATGAACAATAGACCAAGTTATAAGAGGCTTCAATATCAAAAGCTACAAAAATATAACATTTGAGGTCTACCGATCGATCGGTCTCTCTAGCGATCGATCAGTCCAAACATGTAACCCTAGCGATCGGTCGATCAAAAGCCAGCGATCGATCGCTTAAATGTTTGAATTTCTCAAAAATGCTACGGCATTTCACCGATCGATCGGTCGCTTTCAGCGATCGATCGGTACATGCACCGCCTTACTTTCCCCTGTTTTACCGATCGATCGGTACACTTCTAGCAATCGATCGGTCGACAACAGAAATTTCAAACCATGGCGATTTTTGAGCTTATCTCCATGTTTCTTCTTCTATAACTCGAAAATCAACATTTACACATGTTTCATGAAATCTCAATAATCATATAAACATGTTTCTATCAACATACAACTCAATTCGTTGCACAATAACTCATATCAATTTCATCTTTCTTTCACCAACTCATATACTTCAAGTTTGATGTATGAAACACATATCTCTATCAATTATGATACCAAAGCATGAACTTCTACTTTCCTTACCAAAGTATATCCTTGCTTGATGTTCTTGCCAAGCCAACTCCCACAACAATCCCAAGAGAATGAGAGAAAATGTGTAGAGATTACTAGGTGCTTTGAGGTGAGGTATGTGTTTATAAGCTGCTATTGAATTCTATCTTATCACCTCTACATGCACTCCAAATGCAAATACACATGCTCTCCAAATTCATGTTAAAGGCAAGACACATTAGAAGTCAACTATGTGATTTCATTCATGCATAACATTAATCGTGCTCGGTTCAACCCGAAACCGAGTCCACATCGTACTGTAATTAATCATAATTACACCATAATCATCTAACATATGTATACGTCATATCGAGGCATGACATTTCTCCCCCACCTATTGAATTTCATCCTCGAAATTGATATACATAACATGCATATCTCGATACGCAACTCAACAATCCTACTATAAGAAGATAGGAAACATGATCATGTATGCAACAGTACAGTACGTATGTACCAACAGTATTATAAAACTGTAAAAGCATACCAGAAAACAAATCCGGATACCGTTGCATCATATGCTGCTCCGTCTCCCACGTTGCCTCTTCGACACCCCGTCTGTCCCACTGCACCTTAACCATAGGAATCACTTTATTCCGTAACCTGCGTTCAGCTCGAGCCAAGATCATAACCGGTCGTTCCTCATACGACACATCTGTATCCAACTGTACATCAGGTAGCTGTAATACATGACTCGGATCTGGTTCATATTTCCTCAACAGTGAAACATGAAAAACATCATGAATACTACTCAATGCCGGCGGTAGTGCCAAGATATGCCAACGTACCAATACGTTGTAACACCTCATATGGACCCACATACCGTGGAGACAATTTTCCACGCTTACCAAACCGTACTACACCTTTAAAAGGTGAGATTTTCAAGAACACACGGTCACCAACTTGAAATTCAAGTGGTCTACGTCGCTTATTGGCATAAGCAGCCTGTCTGTCCTGAGCAGCTTTAAGTTTCAATCGAATTAACTTTACTTTCTCTTCCATTTCATGAATCATATCCGGTCCATGTAAGGAAGACTGATCCACATCATCCCAATATAATGGCGATCTACATCGTCGCCCATACAAAGCCTCAAATGGTGCCATCTGTATACTAGACTGATAACTGTTGTTATATGAAAATTTCACTAATGGCAACGACTCTTGCCAAGAGGTATCAAACTCTAATACACAGGCACGCAACATATCCTCAAGCGTCTGTATCGTACGCTCTGTTTGTCCATCTGTCTGAGGATGATATGCTGTACTCAACCGCACTTCAGTTCCCAATGCTGTCTGTAACCCTTCCCAAAAATAAGAAGTAAATCTCGGATCCCTATCCGATACAATGGAAACTAGTATACCATGTAGTCTCACTACATGTTGAATGTACAACTGTGCCATTCTCAGATATGTAAATGTCATACAATATGGCACAAAATGAGATACTTTGGTGAGTCGGTCAATAATCACCCAAATAGCATCGCAACCAGAAGACGTCCGTGGCAAATGAGTCACAAAATCCATCGTAATATGTTCCCTTTTCCACTGAGGAATTTCCAAACTATGTAATTCACCTCCTGGTCTTTGTCTTTCCGCTTTCACTTGTTGACAGATCAAACATCGTTTCACAAAGCTCAATACATCCTGTTTCATACGTTTCCACCAAAATTGGGTACGTAAATCATGATACATTTTCTTTCCTCCAGGATGTATACTGTATCTACTGCAATGAGCACGTTGTAGTAGTTCTTGACGTAGTCCTAATGAAGTAGGTACTACCCAACAGTTTCTGTACTTCAAAGTTCCATCATTGGTAAGTACAAATTGAGATGTTTGTCCTTGACTTATCCTTTCCTTCCATTGTTGTACTTCATCATCAGTCAGTTGTGCCGTTCTGATTTTCTCAAAAATGTCAGGTTCAACCAACAATGTTGATACCGTACTGGCACTATTTCCACGTCAAAATCATAACCCAAAGTACAACAAGAAGTCATCAATGCGGATAAATGCATCATCTCATCAGCCGTATGATGTACCTTTCGACTCAAGGCATCTGCTGTAAGATTAGCTTTTCCTGGATGATATTCAATCTCACAATCATAATCTTTCAACAGATCCATCCATCTCCTTTGTCTCATATTCAACTCCGCTTGAGTGAATAGAAATTTTAGACTCTTATGATCTGTGTATATGGTAAACGACGTACCATATAAATAATGTCGACATATCTTCAATGCAAAGACAATGGCAGCCAATTCCAGATCATGCACTGGGTATCTCATTTCATGTGGCTTCAACTGTCGTGATGCATAAGCCACTACATGTTTGTCCTGCATCAATACACAACCCAAACCAAGTAAATATGCATCAGTATATAATGCAAACCTGTCATGCTCAGATGGAATGATCAAGACTGGAGCTATAGTCAATCGATGTTTCAATTCCTGAAAACTACGCTCACAAGTCTCTCACCATCGAAATGGTACTCCTTTCTGTGTCAATTGTGTCAATGGTTTGGCAATCGCTGAAAATCCTTCAACAAACCGTCTATAATATCCATCCAAACCTAAGAAACTACGAATCTCTGGCACAGAAGTAGGTGCTGACCAATTCAACACTGCTTCCACTTTCTTTGAATCAACTGATATACCTTCTTCTGAAATAACATGTCCTAAAAAGCCGACACTAGTCAACCAAAACTCACACTTACTGAGTTTGGCATACAACTGATGTGTCCTCAACAATTGCAATACCATAGGCAAATGTTGAACATGTTCAGCATCACTCTGCGAATAGATCAGTATATCATCGATAAAGACAATGACAAATCGATCAAGGTATTCCTGAAACACACGATTCATTAAACTCATAAAGACAGCGGGAGCATTTGTCACTCCAAATGGCATCACCAGAAACTCATAATGCCCATAACGAGTTCTGACTGCTGTCGTCTGTATATCTGTGATGCCCCGAAATTAATTAATGGTAACCTGGACATTAACTATGTTTATATGATGAATTATCACGATGACCAAGTTATGTGTGGAAATGATGTATTAACATGATTTAAGGATGTTGATTTTAATTATGAGGAGAGTATAAATTTAATGAAGTCGGTTGCATTTTGTAATGCTTTTGAGATATCATGTTAGCGTATCTTATACATCATGTTAAGTGTTGGGGTACAATTTAATTAAACCCACATAACCTCCCACCACCCCACCTTTTTAATTCATTTTCCCCCTTTACACTCAAAATCCCCAAAATCATTTCTCCCAAACCCTTTCCCCCAATTTTCGAGTTTGGCACTAAGGTGGGAAAGAAATCCTTGCAAAAGCTTCACCCTTGTGATTCTTGGTAAGATTTAAGCCCTATGATGTGTATATATCACTCCTTGAAGCTTTTGTAAAGTTTTATTTGAGTTTGTGTTGATTTTGGAGGGTTTGAAATGGATTTATGTGGGTATGTGTTATTTATGGTTGGGGAATGATTTGTGAAGTGTTTTAAGTGGGTTTTAGTGGGTTATGATGTTATTGTTATTGTTGGAAAGTTTGGTGTTGAAAGGTATGAAGATGAGCTTGCAAAATACACTTAAAATGGAGAAATCGCGGCCACTGTAAGTGGCGATCGATCGCTACAAAAGCAGCGATCGATCGCCGAGAAGCAGTACGCGAAGAAGAGCTTAGGCGATCGATCGCCTCAAATGGCGCGATCGATCGCCAACGTCCAGTAGCCTTTTCACGTATCAGGCGATCGATCGCCTAAAATTAAGATCGATCGCCGCAAGGCAGAAGAGCGAGGCGATCGATCGCCTCAAGTAGCGATCGATCGCCACTGTGTAAATTTTGGAAAATGTTGATTTTTGTTGAATTTTTGGTATTGGGCTATTGTTTAGCGTCTAATATCAATTTGTATGGTTATGTAGAACCATCCCAGGTGCTAACAATATCAAGAAGATAGAGTTCATCAATTTCTCCACTTTTGGAATTAAGGTACGTAAGAAGCGTACGGGCATCGGACGGTAACACACTCCTAACTCTGACTATGCATTAATTGCATAAGTATTTACGATGTTTATGATGATGCAATACGATGTTTATGATGTGGTAAGATGCCACAGGGTAAGATGCCCACATGATGAGAGGCAATACTCCTATATTATGACTATGAATGCATAAGAATCTACGATGCCACGATGATGTGTATAATGCATGAAGATGATAAGATGTTTAAGATGATGTTATGTTAAGTAAGTTCACGATGAAGATAATTTGACAATGAATCAAGATGATAAGATGTTTAAGATGATGTTATGTTAAGTAAGTTCACGATGAAGATAATTTGACAATGAATCAAGATGATAAGACGTTTTAAGATGATGTTATGATAAGTAAGTTCACGATGAAAATGATTTGATAATGAATCAAGATGATAAGATATCGACGATGATGTTATGATGAATAAAGATGATTTTGTGATGAATAAAGATGATTTTGTGATGAATAAAGATGACAAGGTGCTTAAGATTATGTTATGATAAATGATGATGATAAGACGTTACTATAACGATTATGATGAGACGATGATGTCTATAAGATGATAATGCTTATATGATAATGATGTCTACTAGATGATGATGTTTATAAGATGCTATGATGTTTATGATGAATATAAAAACTATGTTCTTAAGAATGGTTGAATGTCCGGTGGTTATTATGGGCAAGCGAGGAAGGTCTTGCCGCTCACATAACTGAGCGATGGGGTACATCCGCTATCAAGGTGTAGCGATGGGTATCATCCGCTGAGCGATGGGGTACATCCGCTATCAAGGTGTAGCGACGGGTATCATCCGCTGAATAAGAGATACATCCGCTATCAAGGCGTAGCGATGGGTATCATATGATGTGTTATGTCGAGCGAGGGGGCCAATTGTGCCGCTGTCATAATGGAACCCGGACAGTCCCATTCCTAATTAACATAGTTTGTTGTGAGCATATATGTGAAGTATGATGTTTAATCATTTATGTCAAGAACTAATGATTTTATGCATGACGATGAAACAGGGACAACCAAAGAGGGTTAATACGATTAACCAGGAAGTATATGTTATCAATTACTTTCATGCATTTATTTATTATATGCCATTTCCTTATGATTATTAAGTAACGATGTTATGCTCATGATGGGTTGTTCTTGTAGGTACACCTTTGGACTAATGGACTAAGGGCCGGGTTGAGGCAGTGAGCTTTGAGAAGCATGGAAGAAGTTAGGATGCAAGAACTTTTGGATAGTATCTATTCTAGGAGTAGAATAATCCTATCGCCTTAATATTCATTTTGTGAATGTAATTATTTAGCCTTTAAAAATTTCATTCTCGGCCCATAATTTTGCTAGCTCTAAGCTACAACTGAAACCCTAAGACGTATTAAATGCATGTTTAGTCCCTAATAGGTGATTAAGACGATGACAAGGTAGGAAGGCCCTACATTAGTGGTATCAGAGCAGTGGTTAGATAACTCGGGAATGAGTGAAGGGTAGCCTTAGCAATAAGTTGGCTAGGTGCTTACTTTAAACATGTTTTGTGCATAAGTTGCATATGAAGTATATGATGTGATGCTAACATGTTTCGCTTCTCTAACGATGTATTTTATGAACTGCTTTTGGGTATCGTTGTTAACCCTTGTGTTGCAGCATAGCAGCAAATGCATAAGTAAGTGATACGATGTTATATGCACTTCTCCGTCGCCCACGTCTCTTGTAGCCTCGACCCCCGCTGGAAGAAGTTTGATAACTGATCAGATTGGTTAAGACGGCCTCATTTATTTTGAGGATAACGAACTGAGGACAGACTTGATTGTTCTGGGGATGTCAGTTTGTAGGCATTGATGTTCTGAACAGGTATCAGGCAGTTGTGGACTGCAGACAAGGACTGTCCGATTCAGGTCGGATATGGGAGTCCGATGGACATTCTATAAGGATGATTTCAGTTCGAGGATGCCGTTAATACCTGCTGTCAAGATGGCACAGTTATTGGAACGAGACTACAAAGGATGTCTCAACTGTACTGTTGTTATTACTAAAAAGAGGGAAGAGTTAAAGGTTGAGGTTATGCCCGTAATGGCAGTAGTTCCTGATACATTTCCGGAAGGGATTCCCGGATTTCCCACCGACGAGAGAGGTCGAGTTTGGGATTAAGTTACTACCAAGGACGTCTACCATTCCTCGTACCCTGTATAGGATGGCACCGGCGAAGCCAAGGGAAGTTAAAGGTTCAGTTGCAAGAGCTCCTTGACAAGGGCTATATGCACCCTAGCATATCGCCTTGGGATGCCCCAGTCCTGTTTGTCGAAAGAAAGATGGTTCGTTGCGGTTGTGCACCGATTTCAGACAACTGAACAAAGCCATAGTGAATAATAAGTACCCGTTCTGAGGATTAATGATTTGTTTGATCAGCTGAAAAGTACGAGGCTCTACAGTAAGATCGGTCTGAGATCGGGGTATCATCAGATTCGAGTTCGAGAGGACGATGTACGGAAGACAGTTTCCAGGACTATATATGGGCACTACGGATTCTTAGTCATGCCCTTTGGGGTGATGGATGCCCAGCTGTTTTATGAGCCTAGTGAACAGGGTGCTCCAACCATGTTTGAATCAATTTCTCATAGTTTCCGTTGACGATGTGCTTAATTACTCTCGAACTGAAGAGGAACATGTAAAGCACTTGAGAACAGTACTCCAGATCCTTAGAGATCATCAGTCGTATACTAAGCTCAGTAAGTACGAGTTCTGGTTGAGCAGTGTAGTGTTCGTGAGTCATGTTATAGCAAGATTGCTAAGCCGTTGGCACGGCCGACTCAGGAAGGAGTGCCATTCTTTTGGTCCGAAGCTTGTAAGGACAACTTCCAAGAATTGAAGCGTCGTTTGACTACGACAACTATGTTGGTAATTCCTTCTGAGAATAAGAAGTTTGCCTTGTGCACGAATACATCACTTCAAAGTTTGGGCTATGTGTTGATGCGAGATGAGCTTGTGCTGGCTTATGCATCGAGGCGGTTGAAACCAAATGAGGCTAAGTACCCAGTCCATGATTTGGAGCTGGCAGCCATTATGTTTGCCTTGGAATTTGGAGGCATTACTGGGATGGTACGTCGTTTACCATCTACACGGACCATAAGAGCCTGAAGTTTTGTTCACACAGGCTGAGTGGAATATGCGACAAAGAAGATGAATGGACTTACTCAAGAATTTTGACTGTAAGATTGAGTACCATCCTGGTAAAGCAACTTAATAGCAGGCACCTTAAGTCGGAAGTGAAAAGTACTGCTGAGGACACTATGTGTTTATCAACGATGATGACTCCTTATCGCCAACTGGGCTATGATATTGATGTGGACACGTCGCCGGTGCGAGTGTCGATCTTGTGGGCCGAGCCAGGCGTATTTGAGGCAATTAGGACAGCCCAGAGGTCGGAGGATGAGGTTCAAAGATGGTCATTATAGTACTTCAAGGACGGCTATCAAAGTTCAGAGTGGCGGAAGATGATTCATTAAGATTGGGCCACCGATGGGTAGTCCCAAATACGCCGGAGTTGCGTAAAGGAATCTTGGAGCAAGCTCACCGTAGCCGGTTCAGTATCCACCTAGGAAGAAGAAAGTTGTACAAGGACTTAAGTGGTCAATCCTAGTGAAGACGTACGAAGCGTGATGTTGTGGCCTTGCCAAAAAGATGTTTGATCTGCCAGCAGGTAAAGGCAGAAAGACAGAGGCCTGATGGCGAACTGAAGAGCTCGGAAGTACCCCAATGGAAGTGGGGGCATGTACCTATGGGCTTTGTAACCCACTTGCCAAGAGCGGCCTCTGGATTCGATACGATCTGAGTGATCGAGAATAGGGTGACGAAGTAGCTCACTTCATCCTTTGTCATGTGTCTTTCACGCACCCAAGGATGGCTAATTGTATGGGCGGATGTAGTGAGGTTGCGTAGAGTTCCAGTCTCGATTGTGTCTGAAAGAGACCCAAGGTTTACTCCACATTTCTGGGAGGGTCTCCGAACAGCTTTAGGCAGAGGTGAGACTGAGTACGGCCTATCACCCTCAGGCAGACGGCCAGACAGAGCGTACCCTTCAGACGCTCTAGGACATGTTGAGGGCATGTGTTGTGGAGTTTGATACTCCGTGGCAAGATTCAGTGCCGATGATAGAGTTCTCCTTTTATAACAGTTATCAGGCGAGCATTCAAATGGCTTCTTTTGAAGCTCTTTACGGACGACGATGTAGGTCACCGCTGTATTGGGAGGACTTGACAGTAAAGCGGTCGGATGACCGGATATGATTAAGGATATGAGATTAAGTTGGTACGCCAAAAGATTAAGGTGACCCAGGATAGACAAGCCGCCTATGCCACAAGCGGCGATGACCGCTAGAATTCCAAGTAGAAGACAGGGTCTTCTTGAAAATCTCACCCTCCAGAGGTGTAGTTCGTTTTGGTATGCGGGAAAGTTATCCCCGAGGTATGTTGGGCCATATGAGGTGTTGCAGCGTACCAGTACTTTGACTTACTGTTTGGCTCTACCGCCGTCTTTATCTAGGATGTATGATGTTTTCCATGCCTCTATGTTACGAAAGTATGAGCCAGACCCGTCTCATGTGTTACAGCCTACTGAAGTGCAGTTGGGCTCAGATGTATCCTACGTAAAACGATCGGTTATGATTCTGGATCGTGAGGATCGCAGGCTACGAAGTAAGATGATACCGATGGTCAACGTTCAGTGGGATCGACGGGGTGTCGAGGAGGCTACGTGGGAGACGGAACGGTATATGATGCAGCACTACCCGGAACTATTTTCTGGTATGATTTATGATTAGTTTCTTTTTGGGTAAGTGCATGCGATTTCGAGGACGAAATCTTATAAGTAGGGGAGTAATGTGATGCCCCGAAATTAATTAATGGTAACCTGGACATTAACTATGTTTATATGATGAATTATCACGATGACCAAGTTATGTGTGGAAATGATGTATTAACATGATTTAAGGATGTTGATTTTAATTATGAGGAGAGTATAAATTTAATGAAGTCGGTTGCATTTTGTAATGCTTTTGAGATATCATGTTAGCGTATCTTATACATCATGTTAAGTGTTGGGGTACAATTTAATTAAACCCACATAACCTCCCACCACCCCACCTTTTTAATTCATTTTCCCCCTTTACACTCAAAATCCCCAAAATCATTTCTCCCAAACCCTTTCCCCCAATTTTCGAGTTTGGCACTAAGGTGGGAAAGAAATCCTTGCAAAAGCTTCACCCTTGTGATTCTTGGTAAGATTTAAGCCCTATGATGTGTATATATCACTCCTTGAAGCTTTTGTAAAGTTTTATTTGAGTTTGTGTTGATTTTGGAGGGTTTGAAATGGATTTATGTGGGTATGTGTTATTTATGGTTGGGGAATGATTTGTGAAGTGTTTTAAGTGGGTTTTAGTGGGTTATGATGTTATTGTTATTGTTGGAAAGTTTGGTGTTGAAAGGTATGAAGATGAGCTTGCAAAATACACTTAAAATGGAGAAATCGCGGCCACTGTAAGTGGCGATCGATCGCTACAAAAGCAGCGATCGATCGCCGAGAAGCAGTACGCGAAGAAGAGCTTAGGCGATCGATCGCCTCAAATGGCGCGATCGATCGCCAACGTCCAGTAGCCTTTTCACGTATCAGGCGATCGATCGCCTAAAATTAAGCGATCGATCGCCGCAAGGCAGAAGAGCGAGGCGATCGATCGCCTCAAGTAGCGATCGATCGCCACTGTGTAAATTTTGGAAAATGTTGATTTTTGTTGAATTTTTGGTATTGGGCTATTGTTTAGCGTCTAATATCAATTTGTATGGTTATGTAGAACCATCCCAGGTGCTAACAATATCAAGAAGATAGAGTTCATCAATTTCTCCACTTTTGGAATTAAGGTACGTAAGAAGCGTACGGGCATCGGACGGTAACACACTCCTAACTCTGACTATGCATTAATTGCATAAGTATTTACGATGTTTATGATGATGCAATACGATGTTTATGATGTGGTAAGATGCCACAGGGTAAGATGCCCACATGATGAGAGGCAATACTCCTATATTATGACTATGAATGCATAAGAATCTACGATGCCACGATGATGTGTATAATGCATGAAGATGATAAGATGTTTAAGATGATGTTATGTTAAGTAAGTTCACGATGAAGATAATTTGACAATGAATCAAGATGATAAGATGTTTAAGATGATGTTATGTTAAGTAAGTTCACGATGAAGATAATTTGACAATGAATCAAGATGATAAGACGTTTTAAGATGATGTTATGATAAGTAAGTTCACGATGAAAATGATTTGATAATGAATCAAGATGATAAGATATCGACGATGATGTTATGATGAATAAAGATGATTTTGTGATGAATAAAGATGATTTTGTGATGAATAAAGATGACAAGGTGCTTAAGATTATGTTATGATAAATGATGATGATAAGACGTTACTATAACGATTATGATGAGACGATGATGTCTATAAGATGATAATGCTTATATGATAATGATGTCTACTAGATGATGATGTTTATAAGATGCTATGATGTTTATGATGAATATAAAAACTATGTTCTTAAGAATGGTTGAATGTCCGGTGGTTATTATGGGCAAGCGAGGAAGGTCTTGCCGCTCACATAACTGAGCGATGGGGTACATCCGCTATCAAGGTGTAGCGATGGGTATCATCCGCTGATGAGCGATGGGGTACATCCGCTATCAAGGTGTAGCGATGGGTATCATCCGCTGAGCGATGGGGTACATCCGCTATCAAGGTGTAGCGACGGGTATCATCCGCTGAATAAGAGATACATCCGCTATCAAGGCGTAGCGATGGGTATCATATGATGTGTTATGTCGAGCGAGGGGGCCAATTGTGCCGCTGTCATAATGGAACCCGGACAGTCCCATTCCTAATTAACATAGTTTGTTGTGAGCATATATGTGAAGTATGATGTTTAATCATTTATGTCAAGAACTAATGATTTTATGCATGACGATGAAACAGGGACAACCAAAGAGGGTTAATACGATTAACCAGGAAGTATATGTTACTTTCATGCATTTATTTATTATATGCCATTTCCTTATGATTATTAAGTAACGATGTTATGCTCATGATGGGTTGTTCCTGTAGGTACACCTTTGGACTAATGGACTAAGGGCCGGGTTGAGGCAGTGAGCTTTGAGAAGCATGGAAGAAGTTAGGATGCAAGAACTTTTGGATAGTATCTATTCTAGGAGTAGAATAATCCTATCGCCTTAATATTCATTTTGTGAATGTAATTATTTAGCCTTTAAAAATTTCATTCTCGGCCCATAATTTTGCTAGCTCTAAGCTACAACTGAAACCCTAAGACGTATTAAATGCATGTTTAGTCCCTAATAGGTGATTAAGACGATGACAAGGTAGGAAGGCCCTACAATATCTCCTTCCCTCACACGTATTTGATGATATCCTGACCTCAAATCAATCTTAGAATAAATCTTTGATCCCTGCAACTGATCAAACAAATCATCAATACGAGGAAGAGGATATTTATTCTTTATTGTTACCTTGTTCAATTGTCGATAGTCAATACACAATCGCATTGTCCCATCCTTTTTCTTAACAAATAAGACCGGAGCACCCCAAGGCGATACACTAGGACGTATGTACCCCTTGTCCAATAAATCTTGCAATTGAGTTTTCAACTCTTTCAATTCAGTTGGTGCCATCCGATAAGGAGCCCGTGAAATTGCAGAAGTACCAGGTATCAAATCAATACCAAATTCCACTTCTCGACTCGGTGGGAATCCAGGTATCTCATCTGGAAACACATCCGCATATTCTGCAACCACTGGTATCTCCTCCACTTTCCTTTCTCTTTTCTGTTCAGTTATATCCAGGGCATAAATCAAATAACCCGCATGTCCACGTTCTAACAAACGCGACATTCGGATTGCTGATATCAAAGGAATCCTTGCCCTCGATCCTTGGCCATAGAAGAACCATTGATTTCCAGTATCAGACTGAAATCTCACAATATTCTGACAACAATCCACAACAGATTGATATTTACTCAACATATCAATTCCGAGGATGCAATCAAAATCTGACATATCTAATACAATCAAATCAGCTTGTAGCCCATACTCAGTCTCAAACTGAATATCACAATCAGACACACTCTGACAAGTCATCACAGTAGTTCCCATGGGTGTCGAAACATAAAGAGGCATCAACAGTGGAGACGAGCATATATGATACTGGTCAATAAAGGCTTGTGCAATAAAAGAATGTGATGCACCAGTATCAATCAAAAGTAAAGCTGGATAAGTTAATAAAGTACACTTACCCGCTATCACAGCATCAGGAGCTGCCTCTGCTTCCTCCCTATTTGGTGCATACACCTGAGCCTGAGGTGGTCCTGTCCTCTGTCCTCCACCAGACTGTGGTACACCCTCTGGTCTCTGTTGTACTGTAGTCTCTGAAATGGGTCCTCTCCTCTGTTGTCCACCCACTTGAGGACAATCACGGATCACATGTCCTGGCCTCCCACAACGGAAACAAACTACTGGATTTAATTGAGGACAATCTCGTTTCAAATGTGGTCCACCACATTTAAAGCATACCACTGCCACTACTACTACCTTGGAACTGTCCCTTTGCTCTTCGGTCATCCCCTTTCCGTGGTCCAAAACGTTTCCCACTAAACCTAGATGAAGATGCACCACCTCGTGGTGATTTAAATGGTTCTCCTCTAGGTCTCATACTATCAGATGTAGGTGGTTGAGCTTGTCCAACATCTTTATATACTCCTACAGCAATCTCAGCCATCTCGGCTCTAGTCAACGCTTCTTCATATGATGTAGGGTTATTGGACATTACCCTATCAAATAATTCAGGCCTCAACCCTTTCACAAACTGTCTAATCTTTGCTTTTGTGTTTACAGCGATATGTGGCACATACCGGAGCAAAGAAGAATAATGCACAGCATAATCAGATACTGTCATTAATCCCTGTCTCAAATTTGTAAATTCATCCTCTTTCCTCTGCCTTGCAGCAACAGAGAAATAATGCTCCAAGAACTTCGTTCTAAACACATCCCAGTTAACTGTCTGTCCTTGAGCCCTCAACTCAAGCACTGTGGATTTCCACCACATCATAGCTTTCTTCGCTAATTGAAATTCAGCTAAACGTAACCAAGCAGTCTTGGCACACGGTGCTGACACAAATATCTGTTCCACACGTTCTAGCCATTCCTCTGCTAGTTCCCCTGATTCAGTCCCCTCAAATCTGGGTGGCTGATAACTCAGAAATTGCGTCAAAGTCAATTCTCCAGGCAACAGTACCTGTTCCACTGGCCCTTGCTCAATCGATGGTGGTGGCACAGACGCTATCCTCACACTCGCATTGCCACTCATGGCATCCCCAACATCCTCATGATACCCTCTGTCTATCATAGCTGTAGATCAAGGGTTAACAATAACATTCACAATTATATAACATGTTAGAAGAACATCATATTCCAAATCCTAACATGCTCTTACCATTCTCAACATGTTTTCAAGTGTTTAGGTAACTCCCTAAGACACTTCTACTACCCATGTTCACCCCGTTCTCGAACCACTGCTCTGATACCACTAATGTGGGGTCCTCATTACTTAATCCATTATGTATCATTTAAGCATACATACGTGAGTCTGAATTAAGTAAAAACATGCACTGATTGAGAATATCTTACTAGTTACATGGTTACAAAACCTAACCAACTATACATCACATGTACAAACAAAACCTACTACAAGATAACTCCTAAGCAGTGGTTCAGCTCGCAGCGGAAAATGACTCACATCCCGTCTCCCCACGTCTATGAGTCCCTACAGAAACATTCGCACAATGAGTATAGAGAACAACTATCTCAGTGCAATATCAAAACACAATATCAATATCAATGATAAAGCACAATAAATCATCTAACGTGAATGTTCTGTATCATGCATCCACAAATGCACTATGTCATGACATGTCTCAACAATTACCCTATTATCACGAGCCCCATATGATATGCCTATTCAGCTCAATATGTCAGTGGAACCACATCACATCTTCATTTTAGCAGCACATATCATAGTACCATACTCATCTGTGATAATAGCCAGTGCATATACCCACACCAGGCGTATATCTCTCAAGCCAAAGCATATGTAGTATATCTATCGTGGCAACGATCCCAGCCAAAGCATATACCACACCAGGCATATCTATCAAGGCACTGATCTTACCAAAGCATATACACATATCTATCAAGGCATCCATCCCAATCATATGAAATCCATGTATGTACATGCATATGATACTACCAATCATATGATACAAGCGAACATAAATCATATGATATCAAAACCATAACATCATCATTACATCATATCTATACTCCGTACGTCAACACGTACCTGTACTGCGACACAAAAGCGATAAATCAGGCATTGATGGCTAATTGCCTCTTTGCCCTGTCCCCTGTGATGATGCTACAAGCACATGAACAATAGACCATGTTATAAGAGGCTTCAATATCAAAAGCTACAAAAATATAACATTTGAGGTCTACCGATCGATCGGTCTCTCTAGCGATCGATCGGTCCAAACATGTAACCCTAGCGATCGGTCGGTCAAAAGCCAACGATCGATCGCTTAAATGTTTGAATTTCTCAAAAATGCTACGGCATTTCACCGATGATCGGTCGCTTTCAGCGATCGATCGGTACATGCACCGCCTTACTTTCCCCTGTTTTACCGATCGATCGGTACACTTCTAGCGATCGATCGGTCGACAACAGAAATTTCAAACCATGGCGATTTTTGAGCTTATCCATGTTTCTTCTTCTATAACTCGAAAATCAACATTTACACATGTTTCATGAAATCTCAATAATCATATAAACATGTTTATATCAACATACAACTCAATTCGTTGCACAATAACTCATATCAATTTCATCTTTCTTTCACCAACTCATATACTTCAAGTTTGATGTATGAAACACATATCTCTATCAATTATGATACCAAAGCATGAACTTCTACTTTCCTTACCAAAGTATATCCTTGCTTGATGTTCTTGCCAAGCCAACTCCCACAACAATCCCAAGAGAATGAGAGAAAATGTGTAGAGATTACTAGGTGCTTTGAGGTGAGGTAAGTGTTTATAAGCTGCTATTGAATTCTATCTTATCACCTCTACATGCACTCCAAATGCAAATACACATGCTCTCCAAATTCATGTTAAAGGCAAGACACATTAGAAGTCAACTATGTGATTTCATTCATGCATAACATTAATCGTGCTCGGTTCAACCCGAAACCGAGTCCACATTGTACTGTAATTAATCATAATTACACCATAATCATCTAACATATGTATACGTCATATCGAGGCATGACATACATTGTGACAGAAAGGGGTATTGAAGCCAATCCAAAAAAGGTCCAAGATGTATAGTCAATGTTACCTCCTAAAATTTACAGAAGCTGCAAAGGCTAACGGGTCGGATTATGACCCTATCTCATTTCATATCAAGGTCAGCTCATTGAAGTCTACCCTTTTTCCAAATCCTCCAAAGAGCAAAAAAGTTTGAATGGGATGAAAAGTCTGCCCTAGCTGAGCTCTTTAATCTTGGCTAAGCCAAAAACAGGAGAATGATTGTACGTAGATCTATCTTCGACCGAGGAGGGAGTGAGCTCGGTGCTCATCAGGAAAGAACTCAATTCAGCAACCTATATACTACATATCTCATGCACTAAAGGCGCCCGAGCTTTGATATGTTGAGATCGAGAGGCTAGCTCTAATGTTGGTAATGACAGACCGACGTCTGAGACTGTGTTTTCTCTCGCATCCAGTATCTGTACTCACCAACAGCCCATTAGGAAGGATATTGAACCGAGCAAGGTCTCAGGACGACTTGTGAAATGGACAACTGAGTTGGGGGAGTATGATATCAATTATGAGCCTCAGGTAGCTATCAAAGCCCAGGCCTTGACAGATTTCATTATGGAGACCACAAAGCCTGAACAAGAAGAGATTTGGAAAGTCTACGTGGATGGATCTTCCTCCAATGAAGACAGTGTAGTAGGGGTGGTCTTACTGTCACCCCGAGGAGATGAAATAAAGATAGCAATTAGGTTGGAATTCCGAGCCTCCAATAATGAAGCAGAATATGAGGTTGTTTTAGAGGGCATACATGCAGCTCGGAATGTCGGAGCCACCAGAATTCATATCTTTTCCGACTCTCAGCTTGTGTCCCAACAGATAATGGTGTTTATGACATAAAAATTTAAAGCTCATTGAGTATGCTCGGGCAATTGAGAAGGCCAAAGAATTTTTTGTGGAAGTGGTATTTGAGAAGATCCCTAGAGCAGAGAATGATAAAACTGATAGCTTGCCTAAGATGGCGAGTTCACTATACAGTTGGAAAGATCGAGAGAATACATCACAAGTTGAGCTCAGTCCTTTTACGATCTCCCAACCTACCGGCCTGGAAGATAATGATTGGAGGGCTGATATTTTGAGTTATTTACAAAAAAAAACATAACGCCTAATGATTCTAAGAAAGCCTACAGATTGAAGCAACGAAGTCGTCATTTCTTACTCTTGGAGTGAATATTATACAAGAGGTCTTTTCCCAACATCTTCTTAGATGCTTGGGACCTAAAGATTCAGAGTATGTGCTCAAAGAACTTCATGAAGGATTTTGTGGTAATCACCTAGGAGCTTTATCGTTAGCCAGGAAAGTTTTTCTGGTTGGATACTTTTGGTCTACCATCCAAAGAGATGTCGTGATTCTCGTCAAAACATGTGATAGTTGTCAGCGGCATGCGAAGATTCACCTCCAACCTGCCATGATGAAAGCAAATGTAGCAGCATGTCCTTTCTCATTCACGGATAATTAAGCATTCGTTCGTAGTTGACAAGGGAGAGGGCTTTTCCTATATTATGTTTGAATCTTCTACGATCGTTGAATGGCTCTGTAAGACCTGCCCTTTCTATGTTTTGGAGACTTTAACGAGATCACTAGCATCTCTGAGAAGCTGGGAGGGGGACCAGTCGGGTATTGACATTGTTGGTCCTTTTCTAGTAGCACCAGCTCAAAAGAAATCCTAATTGTGGCTATCGACTATTTCTCTAAGTGAGGTGGAAGCTGAAGCCATGGCTAAGATTACAGAGCAAAAGGTACTAGATTTTTTATGCCAGAATAAATAATCAATCAAAGGTGATCAATCCTTCAAAAGCATGAATCACAATAAATTATGCACAAAGATATGTAAAAACAAAAACCTTAAATTGAATTATGGGTTCAAACAAAGGATCCCCTAAGTCTTGACAACAAACTTAGCCAGCAATAGTCATCAAATAATAATGGATCAAATTGTTTTGCAACATTCTAAACATCAAAATCTAATGAAAATATAGAACAAAAGTTAGAAATACGGAAATAACGAGAGGCGTTGAATCCTTGCATTGCTCCGTCAACCCGTCTTTGTGGTGTATGGATGATTGGAGAGGATGAAGAGTGATGGAGGCTGTGTTTTGTAGGTTAATTATGAGCCAAAAAGTCCTCTTTTCGTCCAACACAAGTCAGATATATAGTTGGAGGAGTTTCACCAAACTTGGACACAAAATAACCAAGATGGAAATCAAATCTCGAGTTTTTCAGGTCTGGCGATCGATCGCGACAAGTGGTCGATCGATCGCCAGACTATTCTGCATTTTATTTTTCAAACTCTTCATCGCGGTGATCGATCGCCCTTAAGTACCGATCGATTGCGAAAAGCTTTTGGTCCGAGGTGATCAATCGCGACAAGTATGCTGATCGATCGCTAGTCCTGAATTTCAGCAAATTCTGATTTAGTCCATTCTTTTCCGTGTTTGCTCGGTTTGGTCATTTTTTCATTATTTATAGCTTATTTCCTCCACTTTTATGCATTTTGGGCCTTGATACCTGAAATATACAAATATATACCAAAGCACGTAATATTTTTCAGGAATCACTACAAAAACGCCCCTAATCTCATATTAAATTAAGTGTAAAAATCACACTTACTTAAACTTGATCGTCTCGAGCAAGAAATAAGATCAAAAGGTCTTGTTCAATATTGAAGATTCAAATAAACCAATTCGCAGTCAATCATATAGCTCAAATATCTCACTTACAGACAAAAAAAGTCAATCAGAAAGTTCAACATGTTGTGTTTTATCCTATATCAAGCAACATGTCTCCAAATCAGAACGTGCGTGTGTGTTATTGTCACTTTCAAGTTTCATGCAATTTTCATAGGCCAAATCATTCTAGTCAATGAAATTTAAGATTATCCTTGAGCAGCCCATAGTCCTATTTCAAACATTTCTCCACTAATGTAGTCACTCCCTAGACTTGGATCAATATGTCTTTTAAGCTTGTAATGTTAGGCCTAGGTGTTTGGCTTCAAACAAAAGATAGGATAGCACAAAGAAGAGAGTATAACCATATAATGTTCATATTTTTAGCATAAATTTGAGCTTATCTTCTTTTCTAGCCTTGACCACTTTGGGTTCTAGTTAGATCCTTTTTCTCAAGGCTTTTTCTATTCTTTTCATTTCTCATTCATCAAATTTTTCAACACTAAACTCATCAAAATATAGCAATTCATGTGCATCTAATGAGATTCATTATACTCCCTTAGGGAAAGGATACTTATTCAATTTAGACTCCAACTAGGTGGATATAATGAGTTGCCAAAAAAATGTTGAATGGGGCTAATAGTATGCTAAATATACACAATTCTTTTTCAATTAGGCTCAAAAGTGGACACTAGGGATTGATGTATACATGGTAAGCTTGAAAGGCTCAAAACAGTCCAAAGATTGCCTAGATCATCTCCTAATCAAGTTCATGACTATAGAATTTTGCCTTGAAGTGTCATCATCAAATAGTTTCTAAGATACTCTAAGATGCTCAAAAACAATTCATCAAGTTCACAAAGATTTTTCTCTACTACAAATGCAATTCACAAGATTATGACTCAAATGTGCTTAAAATATTCCTCATCTTTGACATGCTAACTCAAAACAAGATATTCACAAACAAGTCTTACAATCATCAAAACTCAAATTGACATGCATAGTGAGATTAATATCCTCATGAAATAGAGACCACTACTATGATTCATTCTTTTCTCACTAATTGAACTCATTTTCAAGAAAAAATTTTGTTGGTGCTCAAAGAACGATACAATCTCAAAGAAAAAGTATGACATAGTAATGCACTCCCCCAAACTTAATTCATGCATTGTCCGCAATGTAATGGGCATGGAAATAAGACAAAGCATTTACCTTTGACAACGACCGTCAGTGATCGTCATCCAATTCCTCGTCAGCTCGTGGGGCAAAGTGTTGGAAAACATGACAGCGCATGGAGGTCAGGTAGAGGTTACTAACAAGTCTTTGATGCAAAGTTTCAAAGCCAGGCTGGGGAAGGCTAAGGGCAATTGGGTGGAGGAGCTCCCCAGTGTTTTATGGTTGATAGGTTTGATTTTTACACTTAATTTGATATGACATTAGGGGCTTTTTGTAGTGATTCATGGAAAATATTACGTTTTTTGTATATATTTGTATATTTCAAGAATCTAGGTCCAAATGCATAAAAGTGGAGGAAATAAGCTATAAATAATGAAAAAGGACCAAACCGAGCAAACACGGAAAAGAAGGGACAAAATCACAATTTGTTGAAATTCAGGACTCGCGATTGATCGGCATACTTGTCGCCGTCGATCGCCTCGGACTAGAAGCTTTTCGCGATCGATTGGTACTTAAGGGCGATCGATCGCCGCGATGAAGAGTTTGAAAAATAAAAGGCATAATAGTCTGGCGATTGATTGGCCACTTGTCGTGATCGATCGCCAGACCCGAAAAATCCAAGATTTGATCTCCATCTTGGTTATTTTGTGTCCAAGTTTGGTGAAAATCCTCCAACTATATCTGACTTGTATTGGACAAAAAGAGGACTTTTTGGCTCATAATTAACCTACAAAACATAGCCTCCTTCACTCTTCATCCTCTCCAATCATCCATACACCACAAAGCCATTGAAGAAGAGACGCATCGAAAGATACGGGACGACAGAACAACGCAAGGATTCAAAGCCTCTCGTTGTTTCCGTATTTCTAGCTTTTGTTCTATATTTTCATTAGATTTTGATGTTTAGAATGTTGCAAAACAATTTGATCCATTATTATTTGATGACTATTGCTGGCTAAGTTTGTTGTCAAGACTTATGGGATCCTTTGTTTGAACCAATAATTCAATTTAAGGTTTTTTATTGATTTTTACATATCTTTGTGCATAATTTATTGTGATTCATGCTTTTGAAGGATTGATCACCTTTGATTGATTATTTATTGTGATGGAATTGACCATATGATATTGCTATACGATATAGTTATTTATGCCGTGGATTTCAGACTGAGATCGAGAGATAAAGTCAAATACTCGTGTAATAGCAATAGATTTACCAAAATCGAAGGCTAGTAGTTTTCATAAAAACGACATTCAATATTGATTGTTCAATAAGGATACAGGAGTAGCTTATTGCGACGTTAGTACTAGATTTGTAATAACCGGACAAAGGTATAACAAGTGCATTAGGAAAACTCGCCACCTTAGAATGTTTGAATTCAAATCTTAACTAATAGGTGAATTATGGGGGATTACATGGGTGAACCAAAGTCTTGATAATTGTCTTTATTGATTCTATTTTCATTCACTATTTGTTTGGATTGAATTTTGAGTCAATTAGTCAATTTAATTTAATAATCATAACCAGTTACGTATATAAATATAGTTAAATTAATTGAGTTTGGTACTTATTTTCTAGTCCTCGTGGGTTCGACACTCGTACTTTTCATATCATTATACTAAAACTTGACACCATACACTTGCGGTGCATAATCGCTACATTGGAAAATACTGTTTAAAATAAATAGCGATCAAGTGTTTGGCGCCGTTGTCGGGGACTAGTTTAAATAATATCAGACGAGATTAGTTGACTGTAGTTTAGTCATTTGTTTTCTGTTATTTTTGAATTTTTTTTGTTTTGTTTTTCGCTACACTTCTACAGTTTGTTCTTGTGTGACTCTTTGCAGGTTGTCATCTCTTGGTGCGTGTTAAGGAGTAACAAGCCTACACTTGAGCCTTTTGACCCCGAGATAGAACGCACTTGTCAAAAGAGGCTTAGGCAAGAAAGAACTTTCATGGCTAATAACGAGGAGATACCTGCGGCACCAGTTGCAAGGTCACTCATGGACTATGCCCATCCTTCATTTCATGGATCACTGTCTAGTATCACGAGACTAACCATCCAGGCTAACAATTTTGAGATCAAGCTAAATGCAATCATTGCATGCAGGTTCTATTACTATGTGGGAGGGGATGGCACAATTGTTCTTGTCGAAATTCTTTCCAACATCCAAGACGGCCAAGATGCGCAATGATATCACAACTTTTGCCAAATACGATCCAGAGACACTGTATGAAGCATGGGAGCGCTTCAAGTATCTACTACGGAAATGCCCACATCATGGCCTCCCTATCTGGTTGCATGTACAAACTTTATATAATGGTTTATTTTCTGATAACCGTTCTATGAGCATCAAGAGGTACTATGATGAGAAAGACGCTCGAGGAGGCTTATACGATGTTGGAGGATATGGCCGATAATAGCTGTCAATGGCAGTCCGGAAGGAACGTGCGGAAGAAGCAAGCTGGAATACATGAAGTGAGTGAAGTAACTGCCCTAGCTGCCCAATTGGAAGCACTGAACAAGAAGATTGACAGCTTAAGCATGCATGCAATGCAAGTTTAAGCCGTTACATACGAGCTGTGCCAAGGCGGACACCCGAGCACGGAATGCCAAGTAGGTTACCTTTCGTTACAACTAATGAAGCCGTTAACTTTGTAGGGAACCTACCGCCGTCCAAATACCCCTATCCAAATACATACAATACGGGGCCGAGGAACTATCCACAACCACCACAGGGGTATGCACTTAAATCGAGTATGGAGGAATTGTTGACAAAATTCATCACATCAACGGAGACTAGATTCCAAAATCAAGAGGCGTCGATAAAGAACTTGGAAGTCCAAGTGGGACAGTTAGCAAAAATCCTAGCCGGACGAGGACAAGGATCACTATCTAGTGACAGTGAGACGAACCCTAGGGAGCAAGTCCATGCCACCATGTTGAGGAGCGGAAAGGAGGTGCTGAGAAGAAGGGTGCACACGTTGAGCTAAAAGGCGAGGCAGACATCAAGCAAGAAGAGGAACAAACATGCGACAAAGATTTGATAAAGAATTTTGTTGGGTTTTGGAAAACCGAATAATCTTACTTTGATGTTAACAAAACTTATTATTATGTTGCTAACATATTTCATCAAGTGTGCAGTGAATAGATCATAATTATGAGCTTGATGATTAACAAAGAAATGGGTTGAAGTAAACTGAACCAGTAGACAAAAGCAAAGGTCTACTGGACCAGTAGATACAACCAGTAGACCCCCCAAGCGCTGTTGACTAAATCAATCATATCTCATAGCTCGGACATTGAAATGGCGTGCTTCTAAATGGTTTGGATAGCCAACTCAATTCAATACAAGTATTTCAGGCCAACAGACTAGATTCGAAGGTTTACATGACGAAAACACGTATGTAAGAGCTTGCTGGTACAAAGCTGAAACAGCAGCGGACAGATTGTAGCAGCTGTGGTATATCGGCCATAACTCTCAACTCGCTTATCGAAACGAGATGATTCAGTATGGGTTGGAAAGCTAATACAAAGATCTACAAGTCATAGTCGGTAGTAAAAGACTGAACCAGATGTTAAGATGGCCAAAAAGCTTCTGTAAGTCATGCCATGTGCTGCTGCATCCAGCAAACATACAGCAGGAGCATCGCCTCGTATTTCAAGCATAACTCTCTCATACGAACACGAAATTGAGTGATTCTTGATTCCTTGGAAATCTAAGAGAAATGGCTACAACTTTTATGTAGATCACTTTGCCCAGACATCAACGAATCAAGAGCTATAACCAAGAGAACAGAACAGCAGATGTTGGACAGCAGGGTACCAGCAGACCTTAGGCCAGCGGACATTGAACCAGCAGACCTTAGGCCAACGGACGCTGTACCAGCAGACCTCAGGCCACCGGAGGCTGTACCAGCAGACCTCAGGCTAGGGGATGCTGAACCAGCAGACCTCAGGCCAGCTGATGCTGAACCAGCAGACCTTAGCCAGTGGATGCTGTACCAGCAGACCTCAGGCCAGCTGATGCTAAACCAGTAGACCTTAGCTAGCGGATGTTGAACCAGCAGAGGCCAGCAACCTAACTAGCAGAGCTCGGGCAGCAGACACAACCAGCGGACCAGAGCAGCAGACTTCCAAAAATAGCCCAGAAGCAGAATATGATCGTTGCAATGCTTGAAAGCTTACCAAAATTGTCCCAACGGTTATATTCTTGTATCTAACGTATATATCATCATTTGGGGCTATATATACATGATTTGGAAGCTCAATAACAACTGATTGAATTCCAAGCCTTCCAAAGCAAACCCATTTGGGATTCAATTGGGGAACTTCAAAGACAAAAGCTGCTAAATGAAGAGCACTCCCCAAACTTTTGGCACCTCTTACCTTGTTGTATCAGATTCATTATGGAATCATTTGTGCTTTTGTATTCACTCTATTCATTGTATTTGTGAGCTAAAATAGAAGAGTGAATGCCATTGTAACAGTTGGTGATTCATCACAACAGGGTGAGGTCTTTACATGTGAGACGTTAAAGAACATGAACTTGTGTGTGCTAGGAGTTTAGGCTATCTGTGTGGTATTAGCCTAATTAGTTTGTATGCTGTAAAGTGTAAACCAAATCTTCTAGTGTATCCTTCCATGAAATGGAAGAAGGGGAGACGTAGAAGCGTTGTGCTTCGAACTTCCAAAAACAAATGCTTGTGTTATTTACTTACTGCTATTTACCATTCAGTTATTACTACTCACAAGTCCAGCAGACGTCTTCCGCACTATAATCAGTGTCTGCTGACTTGCAATATATTGAGAAGCTACTCAGTACCTAATAGTCTGCAGTAAACCAAGTAAAATCAAAATTGAATCTAATGTTTATTCAACCCCCTTCTAAACACTACACCGATCCTAACAAGTGGCATTAGAGTCTGGTTGTCCTTGGAAAGCATTTTAACCGATTTTAGACGGAAATCTTTTAAAGAAAATTTCTCATGAGCATCAAATTATTTTCATAGCATAATTTTCTAAAACATGGTGTATGAAAATTTTTAGCATAAAAATCAATTTCATTGTATTCATTTTGCACGAAAATAATTTTAAAATCAATTTTAAATGTTCAAATTCTCGTTCAATCTGTTCTAAACTCATTTTAAGTTTAAAATTTTTATTTTGAGATTTTATCTAACAATTTTCGAAGCATTTTAGTTTTTCTGGCAGCTTGCAGCGACTTTGGAAAAATTGGCATAACTTCTTGTTCGGATGTCCAAATGACAAACCGTTTTTTGCGTTGCAAACTAGACTCATAGAGGATCACAGCGGTATAGGTCTTGTAGCCCAAACTTGCTCGAGGAAAAGCAGTTTATTAGTTCAAGTTGGACTAAGTGTGCTGCCACCTCAAAAAGATGAAATGGACATTCTTGAGTTTAGTCAAGAAATTCAAATTCGTTGCCAAGTATGATTCATCCATCATCAAAAGAGGTTATTTTTGTTCAAAAATTAATGTGCATTGCATTTTTTGTTTAAAAAAAAATTTATTTTAGCCTACACCAATTGCCCCTCACTTCCTCAAATTTTCAAACATTTTAAAATTAAGGGGGGGAGTTTAATCTCAATCCTTGAGGGGAGTAAATTTATTTGTCTTCCTTTTTTATTCACACAAAAAGGGGGAGAATATATGTTGTTTAAAAAATATGGTTTTTCTTGTTATGCAACATTGTGCTTTAAAGTTTCATATTTTTATTCAAGTTTTGTGATCATCAAAAAGGGGGAGATTGTTGGGTTTTGGAAAACCGAATAATTTTAGTTTTGATGTTAACAAAACTTGTTATTGTGTTGCTAACATATTTCATCAAGTGTGCAGTGAATAGATCATAATTATGAGCTTGATGATTAACAAAGAAATGGGTTGAAGTAAACTGAACCAGTAGACAAAAGCAAAGGTCTACTGGACCAGTAGATACAACCAGTAGACCCCGAGCGTTGTTGACTAAATCAATCATATCTCATAGCTCGGACATCGAAATGACGTGATTCCAAATGGGTTGGATAGCCAACTCAATTAACTACAAGTCGTATTTCATGCCAGCTGACTAGATTCGAAGGTTACATGACGAAAACACGTATGCAAGAGCTTGCTGGTACAAAGCTGAAACAGCAGCGGACAAACTGTAGCAGCTGTGGTATATCGGCCATAACTCTCAGCTCGCTTATTGAAACAAGATGATTCAGTATGGGTTGGAAAGATAAGACAAAGATCTACAAGTCATCTTTGGAAGTGAAAGACTGAACCGGACGTTACGATGGCCGAAAAGCGTCTGCAAGTCACGCCATGTGCTGCTGCATCCAGCAAACATACAGCAGGACCATCGCCTTGTATTTCGAGCATAACTCTCTCATACAAACTCGAAATCGAGTGATTCTTGATTCTGTGGAAATCTAAGAGAAATGGCTACAACTTTCATGTAGATCACTTTGCCCAGACATCAATGAATCAAGAGCTATAACCAAGAGAATAGAACAACAGATGTTGGACAGCAGGGTACCAGCAGACCTTAGGCCAGCAGACGTTAAACCAGCAGACCTTAGGCCAGCGGACGCTGTACCAGCAGACCTGAGGCCAGCGGATGTTGTACCAGCAGACCTCAGGCCAGCGGATGCTGAACCAGCAGACCTCAGGCCAGCGGATGCTGAACCAGCAGACCTTAGCCAACAGATGTTGAACCAGCAGAGGCCAGCAACCCAACCAGCAGACCTCGGGCAGCAGACTCGACCAGCGGACCAGAGCAGCAGACTTCCAAAAATAACCCAGAAGCAGAATATGATCGTTGCAATGTTTGAAAGCTTACCAAAATTGTCCAAACGGTTATATTCTTGTATCTAACGTATATATCATTACTTGGGGCTATATATACATGATTTGGAAGCTCAATAACAGCTGATTGAAGTCCATGTCTTCCAAAGCAAACCCACTTGGGATTCAATTGGGGAACTTCAAAGACAAAAGGTGCTAAATGAAGAGCACTCCCCAAACCTTTGGCACCTCTTACCTTGCTGTATCAGATTCATTATGTAATCATTTGTGCTTTTGTATTCACTCTATTCATTGTATTTGTGAGCTAAAATAGAAGAGTGAATACCATTGTAACAGTTGGTGATTCATCACAACTGGGTGAGGTCTTTACATGTGAGACATTAATGAACATGAACTTGTGTGTGCTAGGAGTTTAGACTATCTGTGTGGTATTAACCTAAGTAGGTTGTATGTTGTAAAGTGTAAACCAAATATTTTAGTGTATCCTTCCATTAGATGTGTGATATCCCCGAAATGATTAATTGCAATTTGGGCATTAATTATGTTTACGTGATTAATTATGGTGATAATTGAAGTATGTATTGGAATTAATTATCATGTAGAAATGCTTAGTCACATGGTAGGCGTGACCCGGTAGAGCGTTTCAGGGTACATGTTATACATGTTGGGTAATTGGGTGTTATAATGGTTTAAATGTGATGGTTGATATTTTTGGTGAAATATGTGCTTAATTGGGATTTTGGTGCATTTTGGTAAAATGTTTTTAAAATATCATGTTGGGGTATTTTATACATCATGTTAATTGTTGGGGTACAATTTTAATTAACCCTTTAACCCCACTACCCCCCACTTTACCCATCACTTTACAAAATCCCCAATTCACTCTCCCAACCTAACCCATTCACTATTTTCGTTTTTGGCTTGAAAGTGGAGGGAAAATCCTTGCAAAAGTCTTGTTTGTGAGATTATTGGTAGGATTTGGAGTCCCCAAGAGGTATGGATACCTCCTTGAAGTTTTTATGGTGTTTCGTTTGGTTTTGAAATGGTTTTTGATCGTTTGAAATGGGTTTATTTTGGGTTGGTGTTATTTTTGGTTGGGGGTTGGATTTATGGTTGTATGAAGGTGTTTATTGAAGGTTTTTAGTGTTTTTGTATTGTTGATGTGTTGGTGTTTGAGATGGGATGGTTTGGAAAAGATTTGAGGTAAAAAATGGAGAAATTGCGCACACAGCAGGTGGCGATCGATCGCTACAAACGCAGCGATCGATCGCCGAACGGCCGTGGCGAAAATCGTTGCGGGCGATCGGTCGCTGGAAATTTCGCGATCGATCACCGCAAGGCAGAAATCGATCGCTATATCGAAGCGATCGATCGGTGAGGCTCACGATCGATCGCCTCGATATAGCGATCGATCGCCGGCAGCCGAAAAGTGGGAAATGTATTTTTTTTTTTGACGGATTTTTGGTATTTGGCTATTATTTGGCTTCTAATATTGGGTTGTGTGATTGTGTAGAACCATCTCAGGTGGCGACGCAACCAAGAAAGTGAAGCCATATCAAATCCCACATTTGGAAAGGTACATAGAAGATGTGCGGGCACCCAACGGTACATGTATCTATTATACTTATTGATTATGCATTGTGGATGCGAGTATATATGGAATTGTGCATTGTGGATGCAAATACATGTTGAATATGCATGATGATTGTATATGCATATGATGATTTGTTGGTACACATCCCATGAGTCATGTTATATAGAGTGATGATTTTAATGCTTAGCCGCTGTCACTTGAAACGATGATAGAATACTTGCCGCTGTCATATTGTAGCGAGGAAGGAATATTTGCCGCCAAATATTGAAGCGAGGGTATTGCCGCATGTCGCATTTGCGCGAGGTTATTCAATGCCGCTAATATGTCAAAGCGAGGGGTATTAATGTCGTTGTCATGACAAGCGAGGTGCATTAAAATACATTATTATAACAGACTAGGGATTGGTAATTGGTGATAATGGAATGGTGTTATGTCATGACATGTGTGAACCATTAAATAATCTGTTGATTATACTCATGAGTTATGGTACAGGGACAACCAAAAAGGGAGCGTTTAAAATGCATGGGAAAAACATGAAGTGTTTTATTGCGGTTTATGCATTTACGCCTTATATTCATATTGTGTTGGATATGAATTATTATATGCTCATGTTTTGGGGGTTGTCCTTGTAGGTACATTTTGGCATGATAAAGGGGGCTAAGGCGGGTTGAGGTGGTGAGCTCGTGAAGAACGCTTTTGATAGATGAAGGACATGATTAATTTGTATAGTGTCTACTCTAGGAGTAGTGTAAAGTTATAGTGAATAACATTCGTTTGTTTGAGAATGTAACTAATCCATTTGATAGTCCCTAACTTGGCATGTACTTCTTAAAGCTCAAGGTCTCAACACGAACTTTTATACTCTGATAATGCATGCTAGCTCTATTATGCCTTTAATCCACACTTAAGGAACTAGGGTCCTTACATTAGTGGTATCAGAGCAGTGGTTAGACAACCCGGGAACGAGTGAAGGGTAGCCTTAGCGTGATTGGCTAGGTGTTTACATTTGGGCATGTTTATGCATGTGGTGCACATTGGTGTATAAATTGTAATACTAGCATGCTTATTATCATTCCTGTTATCTAACAGCATAACATATGTATTGTTTTGGAATTGTTGTTAACCCTTGTGTTACAGCATGGCGGCTATGAACTTGGGGAACCTCAATGAAGAGGTAGGTGACGTTGGCAGTGTTAATGCAAGCATTGGTCAGACAAATCCTTTACCACCACCAGCTGTGGGAGTAGAAATGGTAGCTCAGCTATTATTGCCAGGTGAACTTAGTCTGACTCAATTTCTAACTTTCCACCCGCCCCGGTTTGAGGGGACAGAGACAGGGGAAGAGGCTGAGGAGTGGCTTGAGAGACTGGAACAGATATTTGTGTCCGCTCCTTGTGCAAGGATGGCGTGGCTGAGGTTGGCGGAGTTCCAACTAGCAAAGAAACCTTCCATGTGGTGGAAGACCACGGTGATGGAACTGAGGGCTCAGGGTATGTTAATTGATTGGACTCTCTTCAGAACCCAGTTTCTGAACCGGTATTTTTCTGCGGCTGCGAGACAGATAAAGGAAGATGAGTTCACAAACTTGAAGCAAGGAGGCATGACAGTATCAGACTATGCTATGCACTATTCTTCATTGCTGAGGTATGTCCCTCATATAGCCACAAACGGACATGCAAAGCTGAGGCACTTTTTGAAGGGGTTACGGCCGGAATTGTTTGACCGGGTTATCACCAACAACCCCACTTCTTTCGATGATGCTCTTACTAGAGCAAAACTTGCGGAGATCGGAGTTGGGGCATATCCTAATGCTGTACCCCCACATGTGCCATAGCAGAGGCAAGTTACTTATAGCTTGAGGCCACGAGGAGAGTCATTTAAGCCTCGTGGTGCTTCTTCATCCTCTCGGTTCAGCGGGAAGAAATCCTTCAACCGGAAACAGGAAAATAGGAAGGGCAATCCATTGGCCAACCGGGACCTATGCAAGTGAATAGATCGGGGGAAACGAGGTGTGACAATTGTGGAAGGCAACACTCTTCGATCAACTACCCTGCTTGTTACAGTTGTGGTAAGATGGGCCACATCTCTCGGTATTGCCCCACTCGGGGAGGACAGTCAGATTTCCAAGGGAACAGGCCGAGATTTGAGGACAGGACACTGCATCAGAGGCAGCAGATTATGCCTCGACCATCGGGAGGTCAGACAGGGCGACCGTCCCAGGGGCAGGTGTATGCACTGACTAGAGAGCAGGCCCAGGCAGCCCCGGAGGAGGTGATCACCGGTACGTGCCATTTATTTACGTACCCTGTTTTTATTTTGATAGATACATGTGCCTCCCACTCTTTTGTATCTGTTGGATTTGTGGAGAGACACCATATGCGTACGTCTTCGTTACCCACGCCTCTCATGGTCTCGACACCCACTGGAAGAAATGTTATTGCCGATCAGTTTCTTGCGGATTGCCTCATTTATTTTGAGGGCAACGAGTTGAAGGCAGATTTGATCGTGTTGGGTATGTCAGACTTCGATTGCATCGTGGGCATCGACATTCTGAACAGATATCAGGCAGTGGTAGATTGTCGGCAGAGAACAGTACGGTTCAGATCTGATTTGGGGATTCATGGCAACGGTTCTCGTGCGACGATTCCGTTGATTTCGGCGGTCAAAATGTCCCAACTATTTGAACATGGACATACGGGCTATCTTATCTATGTCGTGGACACGACGGGAAAGAGTAAAGAATTAAGAGTTGAGGATGTACCAGTGGTAGCAGAGTTTGCTGATGTGTTCCCGGAGGAGATTCCAGGATTCCCACCGGCTAGAGAAGTCGAGTTTGGGATTGAGTTATTACCGGGGACATCCGCTATCTCTCGTGCACCTTACAGGATGGCACCGGTAGAGTTAAGGGAACTGAAGGAGCAGTTGCAGGAACTCCTTGACAAAGGATATATATGCCCTAGCGTATCGCCATGGGGCGCACCGGTTCTCTTTGTGAAAAAGAAGGATGGCTCGATGCGGTTGTGCATCGATTACCAACAACTGAATAAGGCCACGGTGAAGAACAAGTATCCTCTCCCAAGGATTGATGATTTGTTTGATCAGTTGCAAGGTACCAAGCTGTATAGCAAGATTGCTTTGAGATCAGGGTACCATCAGATTCGGGTCAGAGAGGAGGATGTGCAGAAGACAGCATTTCGGACTCGATATGGGCACTATGAGTTCCTAGTGATGCCGTTCGGTGTGACGAACACCCCGGCTATCTTTATGAACTTGATGAACAGAGTGTTTCAATCATACATTGATCAGTTCGTCATTGTATTTATTGACGACATACTCATCTACTCTCGGAGCGAGGAAGAGCACGTGAAACACTTGAGGACAGTACTCCAGATTCTCAGAGATCACCAGTTATATGCCAAGCTCAGCAAGTGTGAGTTCTGGTTTAGCAGTGTGGTGTTCTTGGGACATGTCATATCTAGCATCGGGATATCGGTGGATCCCAGAAAGATTGAGGCTGTGATGGAGTGGGTTGCTCCCACTTCTGTACCCGAGATACGGAGCTTTCTTGGTTTGGCCGATTATTACCAACGCTTCGTCGAGGGATTTTCAAAGATCGCCAAGCCGTTGACACAGTTGACCCAAAAGGGAGTACCATTCTTTTGGTCTGAGGCTTGTGAGGAAAGCTTCCAAGAGTTGAAACACAGGTTGACGACGGCGCCTGTATTGGTGATTCCTACGGAGAACACGAGGTTTGTTCTTTATACCGATGCATCACTTCAGGGCCTTGGGTGTGTATTGATGCAAGATAAGCATGTGGTAGCTTATGCATCGAGGCAGTTGAAGACCCATGAGAGTAGATATCCAGTCCATGACTTGGAATTGGCAGCTATTATCTTCGCCCTGAAGATTTGGAGGCATTATTTGTATGGTACGTCGTTTACCATTTACACCGACCACAAGAGCCTAAAGTTCTTATTCACTCAGGCAGAACTGAATATGAGGCAGAGAAGATGGATGGACTTACTCAAGGACTATGATTGTGAGATTGAGTACCATCCTGGAAAAGCTAACTTGACAGCAGACGCCTTGAGCCGGAAAGTGAGGAGTACTGCTCAGGATGTCATACATTTGTCAGCCATGATGACTTCCTATTGCCATCTGGGCTATGACTTCGACATAGATACATCACCAGTGTATGTATCGACCTTATTAGCTGAGCAAGATATCTATGAGAATATCATGAGAGCTCAGAAGACAGATGATGAGATTCAGAGATGATTATCATTAGTACATCTTGGTCAGCCATCGAAGTTCAGAGTGGCTGAGTAGCCGTTGGGTGTTCCGAGTACGCCGGAGTATCCACCCAGGCGGGAAGAAGATGTATAAGGACCTACGTGATCAGTTTTGGTGGAAAAGAATGAAGCGTGTTGTAGTCGCTTTCGTAAATAGGTGCTTGATCTTCCAGCAGGTTAAGGCAGAGAGACAGAGACCTGGTGGTGAGTTGAAAAGTTTAGAGGTACCAAAGTGGAAGTGGGAACACATTTCCATGGACTTTGTGACCCACTTGCCGAGGAGTGCCTCGGGTTTTGATGCCATTTGGGTGATTGTGGACAGATTGACCAAAGTAGCTCATTTCATCCCCTATGGTATGACCTTCACCTATTTGAGGATGGCTCAGTTGTATATTCGAGATGTGGTAAGATTGCACGGGATCCTTGTTTCCATAGTGTCGGATCGAAATCCACGATTCACATCTCATTTTTTGGAAGGTCTTTAGTCAGCTTTGGGAACTGAAGTTAGGTTGAGCACTGCATATCATCCTCAAACGGATGGTCAGACATAGCGTACTATCCAAACGCTCGAGGATACGTTGAGGGCGTGTGTATTGGAGTTTGATGCTTCTTGGCAGGATTCAGTGGCCTTGGTAGAGTTCTCATATAACAATAGCTACCAGGCAAGCATTCAGATGGCTCCTTTTGAGGCCCTTTATGGTAGACGATGTAGATCACCCTTGTGCTGGGATGACTTGGATCGTAAATTGGTCGGAGGACCGGAACTGGTTCGGGAATTGGAAGAAAAGATAAAGGTGATAAGGCAGAAAATGAAAGCAGCACAGGACAGACAGGCGGCTTATGCTTATAAACGGCGGCGACCGTTAGAATTTCAGTTGGGAGATAAGGTCTTCTTGAAGATCTCACCTTTTAGAGGTGTGGTGCAATTTGGGATGCGCGGGAAACTGTCTCCGATGTATGTTGGGCCGTACGAGATCTTGCAGCGCATTGGCACCTTAGCTTACCGATTGGCCTTGCCACCTTCTTTGTCTGGTATACGCGATGTGATCCATGTGTCTATGTTGCAGAAGTATGAGCCAGATTCGTCGCATGTGTTGCAGCCTTCCGAGGTTCAGTTAGAATCCGATGTATCTTATGTGGAACGGCCTGTTAGGATCTTGGATCGAGCAGACCGCAGACTTCGGAACAAAGTGATACCTATGATTAAAGTTCAGTGGGATCGCAGGGGTGTCGAGGAGGCTACGTGGGAGGCGGAGCGGCATATGGTGCAGCACTATCCGGAACTATTTTCTGGTATGTGATTTATGTTTAGTTTCATTTGGGTAAGTGCATGCGATTTCGAGGACGAAATCTTATAAGTAGGGGAGTATTGTGATATCCCCGAAATGATTAATTACAATTTGGCATTAATTATGTTTACGTGATTAATTATGGTGATAATTGAATTATGTGTTGGAATTAATTATCATGTAGAAATACTTAGTCACATGGTAGGCGTGACCCGTAGAGCGTTTCAGGGTGCATGTTATACATGTTGGGTAATTGGGTGTTATAATGGTTTAAATGTGATGGTTGATATTTTTGGTGAAATGTGTGCTTAATTGGGATTTTGGTGCATTTTGGTAAAATGTTTTTAAAATATCATGTTGGGGTATTTTATACATCATGTTAATTGTTGGGGTACAATTTTAATTAACCCTTTAACCCCACTACCCCCCACTTTACCCATCACTTTACAAAATCCCCAATTCACTCTCCCAACCTAACCCATTCACTATTTTCGTTTTTGGCTTGAAAGTGGAGGGGAAATCCTTGCAAAATTCTTGTTTGTGAGATTATTGGTAGGATTTGGAGTCGCCAAGAGGTATGGATACCTCTTTGAAGTTTTTATGGTGTTTGGTTTGGTTTTGAAATGGTTTTTGATTGTTTGAAATGGGTTTATTTTGGGTTGGTGTTATTTTTGGTTGGGTGTTGGATTTATGGTTGTATGAAGGTGTTTATTGAAGGTTTTTAGTGTTTTTGTATTGTTGATGTGTTGGTGTTTGAGTTGGGATGGTTTGGAAAAGATTTGAGGTAAACAAAATGGAGAAATCGCGCACACAGCAAGTGGCGATCGATCGCTACAAACGCAGCGATCGATCGCCGAAGTGCCGTGGTGAAAATTGTTGCGGGCGATCGATCGCTGGAAATGTCGCGATCGATCGCCGTGAGGCAGAAAGGTCTGGCGATCGATCGCTATATCGAAGCTATCGATCGGTGAGGCTCGCGATCGATCGCCTCGATATAGCGATCGATCGCCAGCAACTGAAAAGTGGGAAATGTATTTTTTTTTTTACGGATTTTTGGTATTTGGCTATTATTTGACTTCTAATATTGGGTTGTGTGATTGTGTAGAACCATCCCAGGTGGCGACGTAACCAAGGAAGTGAAGCCATATCAAATCCCACTTTTGGAAAGGTACGTAGAAGACGTACGGGCACCCAACGATACATGTATCTATTATACTCATTGATTATGTATTGTGGATGCGAGTATATATGGAATTGTGCATTGTGGATGCAAATACATGTTGAATTATGCATGATGATTGTATATGCATATGATGATTATTTGGTACACATCCCATGAGTCATGGTTATATAGAGTGATGATTTTAATGCCTTGCCGCTGTCACTTGAAACGATGATAGAATACTTGCCGCTGTCATATTGTAGCGAGGAAGGAATATTTGCCGCCAAATGTTGAAGCGAGGGTATTGCCGCATGTCGCATTTGCGCGAGGTTATTCAATGCCGCTAATATGTCGAAGAGGTGCATTAAAATACACTATTATAACAGACTAGGGATTGGTAATTGGTGATAATGGAATGGTGTTATGTCATGACATGTGTGAACCATTAAATAATCTATTGATTATACTCATGAGTTATGGTACAGGGACAACCAAAAAGGGAGCATTTAAAATGCATGGGAAAAACATGAAGTGTTTTATTGCGGTTTATGCATTTACGCCTTATATTCATATTGTGTTATATATGAATTATTATATGCTCATGTTTTTGGGGTTGTCCTTGTAGGTACACTTTGGCATGATAAAGGGGGCTAAGGCGGGTTGAGGCGGTGAGCTCGTGAAGAACGCTTTTGATAGATGAAGGACATGATTATTTTGTATAGTGTCTACTCTAGGAGTAGTGTAAAGCTATAGTGAATAACATTCGTTTGTTTGAGAATGTAACTAATCCATTTGATAGTCCTTAACTTGGCATGTAATTCTTAAGGCTCAAGGTCTCAACACGAAATTTTATACTCTGATCATGCATGCTAGCTCTATTATGCCTTTAATCCACACTTAAGGAACTAAGGTCCTTACAAGATGGAAGAAGGGGAGACGTAGAAGCGTTGTGCTTCGAACTTCCAGAAACAAATGCTTGTGTTATTTACTTTACTGCATTTATTTACCTAACTGTTTTTACATACTTTCTTGCATATCTTTAAAATGTCTTTCAAATGAGTAATCGTTTTAAGAGCGGGTTATGTCGAGTGTCTTCCGCTCGGTTTTGTAACCGAACTCGATATAATCTCTCGGTGCAATTATTTCATGAACACGAGCTATTGATTGGTTGAACTCGGGTGTGAAATGGCAACCTACCCCCGGAATCGATCCTAACAAATTTCCATATTGAGATGCCTTTCATTGATGCTATACGACACATGCCGAATTATGCTAAGTTTTTGAAGGAGATTCTGTCAAAAAAAACGGAAATTGGGAGAGCATGAGACGATAAACTTAACTAAGGAGTGTTATGCTATCATTCAAAATTATTCACCTCCAAAGTTAAAGGATCCAGGGAGTTTCACTATACCTTGCAAAATCAACTTTATTTCTTTTAAGAAATCTTTATGTGAAGTGTTAATCTAATGCCTTTGTCTGTTTACATGAAGCTGGGCTTAGGAGAGCTCAAACCGATCAATGTGTACACTGTTATAACAAGACTATCATTGGTGATTCACATGTACTTTGTATAAATATTGGATTATGCATTGTGGTTGCAGGTATAGATGGATGCTTGGTGAATACCCCCATGAGTCGTTGTTATATGCGAGTGATGATTTTAATGCTTTGCCGCTGTCATTTGAAGCGATGATAGAATACTTGCCGTTGTCATATCGTAGCGAGGAAAGAATATTTGCCGCTAAATGTTGAAGCGAGGGTAAATGCCGCATGTCACATTTGAAGCGAGGTTATTCGATGCCGCTGCTATGTCGAAGCGAGGGGTATTAGTGTCGCGGTCATGACAAGCGAGGTGCATTAAAATACACTGCTATAACAAGGCTAGGGATTGGTAATGCACATCGATAGTCATAACCGCGGCACTAATACCCCTCGCTTCAACATATCAGCGGTATCGAATAACCTCGCTTCAAATGCGACATGCGAAATTTACCATCGCTTCTACATTTAGCAGCAAATATTCTTTCCTCACTACGATATGACAGCGGCAAGTATTCTATCATCGCTTCAAGTGACAGCGGCAAAGCATTAAAATTATCACTCGAGTATAACAACGACTATACATACTATGCATCAAACATCCAATACGTATATGCAACCACAATGCATAATCCAAGATGTATATAAAATACATGTTACCGTTTGGTGCCCGTCAACCCTGGCCTTAGCCCTGCATTCCAAAACGTTGGGAGGTCGACCAGAAATAATAAGGTAGGCTAATCTTTTTCTCCCGCAAGGTATCGATTTCTTTTAGATCAACAAGCTTCCGATCCTATAAATTCAAATTTGGGATCACTATGGTTTAATGAAACTTGATATCAAATTCTAAAATGCAAAGGCTCGAATGATGGATTAAGGTCGTGAACTTTTTTAATTTTTAGAAGTAATTAAGTGAACGATTCATCAACTATCAAATAAACTAGTCTGGCCTCAATTTCAATCCAAAATATATCAAAATATTTTAGAATATGTTTCTGTCTTGTGGGACAATGTCTACTTAATCACACATACGATTATTTGAAATATAAAATATTAAAACCACACATTGTTACAATTAAAAAATTTTAAAAGTGGAAGAAAAAAAAAAAGAAAAAAAGATCCACGAAATTTAAATATTTTGTTCGAGGAAACGACGCCGTCATGCTAACTCATAGATCGTACCTCCCTATATCTATTCTATGTTATATTATATTATATTATATATTATTATTATTATTATTACGTGTAAGCACCTTAGTAAAAACACTTTGTATGATCATTGTGAAATTTCAAAAATACCCTCTATTTGCTTTAGTAATAGCTTTGAGACCATGAGATAAATCGATAATATCGAAATATCACATATTAACTTCCCAACTTAGTTCTCAATTTTTCATCAGTTTTTTTTTTCCTTCCGAAAATATGTGCTGCAGTTTTTTTCTCTTCACCATAAAATATCATATTTAAATCAGATATTTCAAATATAAAAATTTAGTATACATATACAATATCTAAAATTTAAAATTTCATTACACACGCAACGCGTGTGCGTCGGCCGTATATATATATATACTAACTACATTGGTATGAAAAATTTGAATTTACCAAACTACCCCCCTCCAATGGTATGTTGTGGTTATTTTGTTGCATCTTTTGAATTGTGATATTAACCAATATACAGGCCTCATGTATTTTATTACAAGTATCAAGTATCAATTTGTATGTCTTATATATTACGTTTCAAACGCAATGCGTGTGCGTCGTCTGCTAGTATATGATAATGGAGCACCCACTTAAACCCACTTTAGTTTCGTGATAATAGTGATGATTATGACTTCTTGGGTTTTAAAGAACATTACAATCCACTCAAATTATCCAACATCAATTTTTTTTTTTTTTTTTGCAAAAAAATATATTTTATAATTGATTTTTATTTTTCGGAAGATGATTGCACGTGCTTAAAAGTTTATTTGAACGTACCCTTAAAAGTAGTATCAAAAGAACCATCACCCAATTGAATCCGATTTTTTATGCATAACATGTAATATAAAAATTAATGATCAAGTTAACTAAGAGACATCAAAAGTTATTGACTAATTATTTTTAATACTTACTATGATATTTTCAAAAAATTGAGATATAACAATTCCCCCTTTTTGGTCATAAACTTATATTGTTATATCCTAAGTCACATAATCATCATATCCCCCTTCACGTACTGGTGCTCCGATCACAAACTGATGAATTTGGTGCGTTTGCGCCGCATTGAGGCGAGTTAAGAATTTCTAGTTCGTGCTTTAAAAATTTCTAATTCGCGTACTAAGATTTTATAATTCGCACACTAAGAATTCGTAACGCGCACTAAGATCTACTAAGTCGTTCATTAAGTTACTAAGTCTTGTTAATCCTCTTTAATTCTCCGATTTTTTTTTTTGTAATTATAAAACAAATTCACTGATTTTGGGTTTAGATGAATTTTCATGGTTTCTAGGTATTTCGGGTTGGTAAGAAAATTATATTATATGGTAAATAGATAGATAGCATTCACTATTATGTAATGAATCATGAAAAGACATAATAACATATGAAATGTTAAAATATGTGATAAAAGAAAGTATGATAAATATGTGATTTTGTAATATTTTTGCGGAGTAAATAATAATAATTTTGATATCTTAGTTTTTTGCATAAAAATTAATAGAATTAAGTTTATAATAAAACTTTTATTTTTATTGAGTTAATATAAATGTTTATATTAGTCATTTCATAAGGTAATAATATATGTCTCCGGAAATAATATGAGTCATTCTTAATAAATTCATACTATTACCAAACATGTTGAAATATATATGTACAATTTGGTTTCATTTTTCAAATTCGTTATTTTATATCTTAAAATTAAAACAAAATTTTAATACTTCATTTCATTTTCATTTTTCATTTTCTAAAATATATTTTTCGGAGAATCCTTACTAGAAAAACGATCAAATACAAGATTCCAATTACGTTGTATCACTAGCTATAACATTTTGCAAAGCTCCAAATGTTAGATCCTTCATTAAAATCTAATTTTAATGTTTTCTGATAAATGTAAAGCTGCAAACACCAAAGTTGTTAAGAACTTCATATTGTAAATTTGTAGATAATATAATAATGATGTAAATTTGTTAAATATGATGTATGTTTAACTTCATTTCATCAGTGTGTATGTATATATATTTATTTATTTTTAATAGGCACATTAAAGCGCACTCGCACTCAAATTTGTTGAAAATTGACGCACTCGTGCATCCGCATCCGCTCGTGCATCGGACTTATGTGATCCAGGTTATACCACATTGATTTGGGCCACCTGCCAGAACCCTGAGATTGGTCATCACATGTCTTTACAAGCCCAAGTAATGTTACACCAATAGAGCTAGGCAACTCTTTTAACCCATTACCTAGTTTGAAGCCCACATAATTTTGGTAAATTTTGTCCCAACCCGACCTTTGAATAAACTTAGCTAACTAATGGAGTATATGCATCTTTGTTTGCTACATGAAAATAATACGAAGTCAATACCTTATTATTCTTATAAATCATTTCGATTCAAAGAACGGGTAAAGTTAGAACTTTCGAGATGTCGTGAATAAGGGCGTAGGTAGTATAAGGGGAAAGCTCCACATTTCCCCATTTTTAAAATATAATTCCATGTACAATTGTTTTATTTTGAATTAAAAAAGCTTTAAAAATATTATAGTTGCCAACCAAAAATTGTATGCTACAATCGAATCCCTTGAAATCAAAGATTTTTGTTTATCTATATATATATATATATATATATATATATATATATATATATATATATATATATATATATATGTGTGTGTGTGTGTGTGTGTGTGATTGTGTATATTATATACACGAACAGGTCGAGGTGTACATATATAAATATACTGGTAAAATTAGTGTCAAGAAACAAAGTGTTGGAACGAGCGTTTAACGTTTTAAAGAGAGCTATAATTGATGGTAATTGTACAACTCAAATATTTTAAATAATATAACAACTCAAGCGACGCGTTTCAATTGAAGGAACCCCAAAAAACATACAAGTAATGGTTGGTAGCAATTTCGATTTCATTTGCAAATCTGTACTTGCGTCGATAATGCAATAATCGTATTTATAATTTTATCTATTTTTTAAAAAATATGATTTAGTACACCCTTTCTATTCTAATTGATTATTAATTTTTTTCTTTTAAATAGCCAAAATTAAATTGCTCCATATTTATAATGTCAATCTTTATTTTTAAAAAAAAATTAATAGTAAAATTCATTGTTAGATTACCCCAAATTTCACTTATTTTTCAACTATAACCCTTATCCAAACTATTAATGATACAGTTAATCAACCTTATCTTACTAATCAGATTTAAAATAATATTGGATATTACCAATCTTAAAATAAAATTTTTGACTAAGAAAAGTGAGTAGTTGGATTTATAAGAAAGTTGAAAAATTAAAAAAGGACACGTCCATAGAAATTGCTTTTATAGTTGAGGAGTTTGATGAACTCAAACTCTTGATAAGGAAACTTATTTTCTGAATATCATCTATATTTGGCAACATTCTCGCGATCGATCGTGACTTGCTTTAGGATCAATCGACGATATCAATTTCTTCCAACTCGAGAATCTTGATGTATGCATCGAAGTGTTTGCTTGTTTGAGTCATTTTCATCATTATTTTGCTTATTTTCTTCATTTCTTCGCAATTCGACCTGGATTCTTGAAACATGTAAACTTATAGCATAAATTGTAATATCATTCAAGAATCATAGTAAAAATCACTTGAAAAACATATAAATTTAAGTGCAAAATCCGCACTTATCAGTCTAATGCCAACACCATTTTAATGACATTGAAGTGCTCTCTTACATGTACATTATCAAAAATTAAAATGTGTTGCACAAAAGTCAAAGACGATGGTTGAAAGAATATAAGTAAGGACTGTTAGCATAAATGCCCAGCAAGCCAATGTTGGCCCGATGGGCTTTATGGACCCTAGCCCAATTAGCTAACCACTATAAATATAACCTTGTCTAGGGTTAAATGATTCTAATTCCATGCAATACTCTCATAAGTCGTCATCACACTAGCACTGGTGTCGTGCTTGTAGATCTGGTCAGGTCGATTGGACTCGAGGATCACCGCCGCAGATTGATTTCGCTGTTCATCGGTAATTCTCTTTTCGTGCATTTATTTTGATATTTGCATGTTTATATATGAATCAGGCGCGATCTTCCGTCCACGGGTCAGATCTGTTTATTGTATTATTTCCGCTGCGTTTGGATCTGACGCCGGGGTACGGAAACCCAACAGTGGTATCAGAGCCAGGTTGCGCTTTGGTTCATGTATTTGATAATTAATTTTTTATTAGATCGTTTCCGGTTAATCTAATCGTATTTTTCAGAAATTTGGATTCGGAAAAACATAGAATTGAATTAAAAATTGTTTTTAATTCTTGAACCACCGCCGGAAATTGCATGACTGCCGGAAATTGAATGGCCGGCCGCGGCCGCAGGCTGGAACCGCAGCGTCGGCGGTGGAGGGTGTCGCCTCCATACGCGACGTTGATGGATTGGCTGCGGCGTGGTAGTGACGCCGCGAAGTCGAAAATCTCATGGCCATGGATTCTGCAAATGTTGCAGTCGAAAATCGCATGGACTCTTCGATTACTCTTCTCGTTAATGGGCGCAGTTATGACCGGCAATCCAGCGACGAGAGTGAGTGGTGGGCGGCGTAGGGGCGTGAGGCTGCGCAAGGCTAAACCCTAACCCTAATTTCCCATTTTGGGGAAGATGGTGAACAGTAATTTCGGGCCAAAATTAAAAAAAAAAAAAAAAAAATTTTGATAAATCCGAAAACATGGGTTAATTTTTGGGGTTGAAATTGCATCTTTTAATTCTTGGATCCAAATTGTTTGGAGTCCATAAATTTTTGGGTCATTTTAGATGTTTTTTCCGGATATTATTTCTGAAATAATAAATCATAATACTTAATTTTTAAAAATATGATTTTTAATTTAAGTGTAAAATGGAGATTTTACAATTAGTTAAAAATTTAATTAATTCAAAATTGAATGAAAATGTTTCATTTAATTTGTTAATTTTATTTTTGGCTAATATTATGATTTGAGGTAAAATAGTGATTTTACCAAGTAATTGAAAATTTAATTAACTGAAATTTAAATGAAAGTGTTTCATTTAATTTGTTAATTTTATTTTCGATTATCATTATGATTAAAAGGTAAAATAGAGATTTTACCAATTTATTGAAAATTTAATTAATTAGAAATTAAATAAAATGGTTTTATTTAATTTGTTAATTTTATTTTCAATTAATGATGCGATTAGTGGGAAACGATAGAATAAATTAATATTTGTGCTCTAATTACATGTGATGTAATTAGTACAATTACATATGATGTAATTGTTTAGTTTAATGTTTAATTACATATGATGTGATTGCATGATGGATGATTACGGGCCTTGACCAACGTGTTTAGGTGAATGTTTAGGTTTTTATTGTTTCATTATTATTGTGATTTTGGTTATCGGGCCTGCGAGCCTGCTCTCTCTATTTTCTGATGTATCCCACCCCGGATTTGTATCCCTATTCTCTTGTTTGCACGATTTAAATGTAAAATCATTAGAATTAGTGGGAGATCGAGATTGAAGATGGAGCACCAAGAATCAAGACATGTATAATGGAAGCAAAAATGTAATAGAATTGCATTGCATACCTGCATCACCTTAGACAGACTTGTGATCCACGTATGGCTCACGTGGATCAATTAGGAAAAGGCCGTAATCGTCCATATTTATTTTTATTATGCATGTGATGTATGATAAATGTTTGTTTGTATGTTTTATTAGTACATATGACTGCATGAATAAAACATAGTTGCATGAATCCGGCAATCAAACAAACAAGTACTTGATGAGATTTGAAAATTATTAAATCCCTCTTTTGAATATGATTCAAAATATTTTAATATCAAACTGTAAAGGGAGCTCAAAGGAGTTTGTTGCTTCCTGTCTTCCATCAACAGTTAAGCCATGAGACGCTACTTGTGTCAGGTGTCTTGTCTCACCCTCGTGGGGGGCATCTGGCATGGGAAAGCTGTGTGTTTAACTGCCACTTAATTATGGATAGGGTTCTGTTAACCTTTAAGATTACTCACCCTCGTGGGGTCTTATTGGCGAACATTTCCATCCGTGGGATGGGTTAGTTTGACGTGAGAAGGCATAATTGGCCTGCCTCCGTAGGGTTATGTCAATCACGAGACGAATATCTTGGGGGTTGCATATGATGCAATTCTGAGCTACCTTGAGTATCATGAGGTCGGCTGGACCCTCGCCCGGGGCTATCATGAGCTAGTTGGACTGCAAGCCCACTAAGAAAATACGATTTTCCGTTCATTTGTCATGAGGGTGACGAATTCGAAAAATTTAGTGGGAGCATTCAATAACTAAAGCCCATAGTTTTTGAATAAATTAATAATCAAACAGTTTGCATATATTTTCTGTTTATTCTCAGTATTGTGATTGCTGTGAATCCGATTGCATCAATTCTCGATACAAACAAAGTAACCGCACCAAATTATTCTGATTGACTAATAATTTTAAAATAGTGCTTGCTTCTAAAAGATTGCTATATATCATTGGTGGGAGCCTCATGTTGAAGTGTCTCCCGGTTCGTCTCATGAAGAGATTGCCACACTTGAGAAGTGATGAGACGATGGTCTCTAGACTAGGTGATATATGATAGTATCAATGTCACCAATGAGTTTCAACACAGATATGAGAAATTCGTTCACATTGCTGATATTTTCCAACACCTACAAATGTTGTTTGGTGAATAGACGCGATTACTGAGACTCGTGACTTCAAAAGAGCTATTTTCATTTCACATGCGAGATGGGGCTTCGGTCTATGAGCATAGTGTAAGAAAAATATCTCTTGTTGAGAAATTGGAAAATCTGAATGTGACAAATCCTCATTAATTGGCTGTAGATTTGATCTTATAGTCAAAATGTTGGAAACTCATGTATCCTTGATTCAAAGGAGAAACGTGTTCTTCTTATTGAATCTTCTACCAATGGTATTTCAAGGATAAAGAAGAGGAAGGGAAATGATTCCCAACCTCAAAAGACGAAAAAGGATATAGTAGCAACTATGAAAGGAGAGGCATCTATGTTTTCACTGCTGGTTACTGGCGCAAAATTGTAAGGAATACCTAGACTAGAAGCGTTCTAGAAAGGGTATGTTTTATATTAAAATTAAATGTTTCTATTGGTTCTACTTCTTTGGTATATGATGTCAGTTGTGCTCGCATTTTTGCAAAGAGTTGCATGTGATGTGAAGAAGTAGAGAGCCCTAGGAAGGTGAACCTACCTGAGGCTAAGCATTGTAGCAAGAGTTGTTGCAATGGCTGTTTGAAACATTTATTTAATATAAAATCTTGAACTGGTTAGGAACTGGTTTGAGCAATTATTTATTTGTTCTAGATTTAATCATGAACATTGTTCCTATTTTGATAGAGAATGATATTCTTTTAAATATGCGAATGTGATTTGCATTATTTTTAAGAATGCATGTTTTATTGAATCTGGTGAACTTATGAATGATTAGTATGATTATATTCAAAGAATATAAAAGGAATGATAACTTAAATCCAACATATATGTAGCATGTGTTGAATGTCCATTGAATCTGATTCATATGGACGTATGTGGAGCACTAAATGTTAGTGCAAGATGATGTTGAGTTATCTTAAAGAGAATGTGATTCTCTCTGAGTAACTCTCTAAAGTTACATATTTGTTGAATATAATTCATACCAATGCAGTGACCAAAACTCCATATACGATATGGATTGAAAAATAATCCAAATTTATATTTTGAGATTGTTCTGCTTATGTGAAGCAGCCAGTGGGAGATGAGTTGGATAGTTGATCCATCTTATGTTATGTTGTGAAAATTTATATTATCAATTGCAGGCAAAGAGTTTGTTTCGCAAGTGCAATTTTTCTAGAGAAAATGTTTCTATTAGAAAGGATGACAACATAATATAACTTGAAAGGGTTCAAGAACCACAAACCACTAGAAAAGTGAAAACGGTGAAATTAATTGAGTAAATCATAACCTTTGATTTACACGCACGAAGGAGATTTGAAAATGTTTCAAGAACTCCTGATAAATTTAATTTACTCATAGAAAGTAGTCAAAATGATTTTGACCATGGATGTGATCCTAGAACTTTCAAGGAGACGATGTTGGACATCGTTTTGGGATATTGGCGAGATGCCGTGAAATTTGAAATAGACTCCATGTACTCCAATAAGGTATGAGCCTTAGTAGATCCTCTTTGGGAATTGTTCTCATTGGCTGCATGGATTTACAAGTGAAAGCTTGGAGTGGATGGGAAGGTAGTGACCTTCAAAGCTTGACTGGTGAGAAACGATTATTCTCATAGGCAAAGAGTTGTTTATGAGAAAATTTTCATCGGTTATGATGCTATAGTCTATTTAGATTTTATTAGTTATATCTTTATATTATGAATATGAGATATGAGTAATGGATGTGAACACAACATTTCTCAGTGGTGGCATTGAGGTAGAAATGTAGCAACCAAATGTGTTTACAACTTCTTGTAGTGAGAAAAATGTTTTCAAACTCCAGAGGTCCATTTATGGGCCTAAGAAGGCATCTCGAAGTTTGAACTTCCGTTTTCATAACATCATCAAAGTGTTTGGTTTTGTTAAAATCCGGAAGTGGCATGTGTGTGCAAAAAGGTTAGTGGGAGCATGGTTATATTTGTGATGCTTTAAGTCGATTATATCATGCTCATTATGAATGGTATTGGATTAATCAATTAAAGCGTGATTATCTACTAATTTCTCCATGTAAGATTGAGAGAAGCGTCATACGTGCTTAGCATACGGATCTATAGGGATAGATCTAAAGGATGCTTGAGATCTCTCAATCTACGTACATAAACACTGTGCTAAAAGGGTTTAGCATAGAATAGTCGAAAATGAGTTACTTCATAATATGTCATAGTATTCATCTCTCGAGTCAATGGGTCTTCAGATTGATGAGGAGAGAGAAAAGATGATATTTGTACCTTATATTTCTACTTTTAATAGCATACTGTATGATATGGTATGTACTTGGCCTGATCTATGTTCTTAGAGTAATGGGCAGACATCAAACAGATCCCGGTGAAGGTCACTGGAAAACTGTGAAAATAATCCTCAAGTTCTTATGAAGAACTTATGATATGTTCATGGTTTTTGGATCTGTAAGTGGAGAAATAAAAGTTGAAGGCTAAGCTGTTGCTAGTTTTTAATTTGGATATAGATGATACCATATCGATGGTCGGATTTGTATTTAAGCTCAATGATGGTGATGTCTCTTGGAAACGTTCCAAGCAAGACACCACATTGGATTCCACCACTGAAGTTGAATACATTGCAGCATACGATGCAGCAAAGAGGCAGTTTGGATAAGAAATTTCATCCAAGAGTTGGGTGTAATTTCTAGTGCAGTTGACCCAGTCTCTGTGTACTGTGACAACATTTGAGCTATTATGAATAGCCAAGATCTCATTAGGATCCAAACATATATTGAGAAAATACTATCTAATGAGACAGATTGTAGACGCGACATTATTATCGAGAGAATCGCTTCAACAGAAAATATAGTGAATCCACTGACAAGGCATTTACAATGATTGGTGTCTGTTAGACATCTTGGGAAGATGGTCTTAAGACACATGAGTAGTTGGCTTTGGGAAAGTGAAAGATATTGTTGTCATACATGATTAAGTAAATCAACAGTTGATTGATTGTACTTATAATCTTATTATGACAAATTTTTGTTTGAATATTAATATATATGGCACTTCTTCATCTGTTTACCCATGCATCTTGATGTATTGATGAAGTCCTTGAAGTTGCTATAGTCCATAGAATGTGGTTACGCATATGATGGTGACCATGAAATACATTCTAGACTGCGATTTCTAAATGTTCCTGGTCGATGAGCCTTCGAGAATGGGATATCGATATATGCTCGTTAGAGACTGGTATTCATGATGTGTCTAGTGTAGTGCGCCGCGTTTCATCGGCGTTGGCTTGGAGAAGTCAGCACACATGAATAGGTGCTCATTAGGAATGAGTTCACTGAACGATCCTACTCGGAATTCTATAAGTGGTTACCACTTGTCGAGTATAGAATTTCTAGTCATAGTTGTGCACCATTACTCCTCATGACCCGAGGCATCATTGAGGTCTTGACAGATAGCTGTGTACTTTGATTTAATGACTGATCACATGCGGGTCATAAAGTTGTTATTTTGGGTATTCAGTGATGCTGTCAGAGGCCTATGATTGTCGTTGGGGATTCACCACTGGTCTTGATGAACCAGGATGTCCTATGTGTTTTTCTATATATGATTCGAGGAATCTCTGGCCAGAGTGGGTAGTGTTTGTGAAAAATGAGTTTTTCATATACGCACACAATGAATCATATAACGTGAAACAAATACATAGTTATTGAAATCATAAAGGGTCTCGATCAACCAATGCCCTTGATTCAGTCGGGACATATGTATGAAAGGAATGTACTGCACGCTAACTATGGCTGACAGGTTCTCGTACGTTGCTAGTCATTTGTATCTAGGTCTTCGTGAAGCGCAGATGCTAGGCGCTACCCACGATCGGTAGGTTCATACTGGAATTATATTTCGGTAATTGTCTATTAAAGGAGTTTAATTGACAATGGGGCATTCAGGGTAAGCCCAAAGAAGTTGTTTGACTTCTAAAATCACAAAGGTTGTGATCCTACTGCTATGATACACTTGAGCCTCGTTGGGTCACAATCAACCGGCCGCCGATCTATCGATGAGAATTGAGACTTAAATGTTAAGTGCTCAAACTGAGTGATTTAGAAGAGATGAATTTAATTTTTGAAAGCTCCTCAATTTAGTGGAGTTCTATATTTGAAATTGTTTCATTTATAGAAAGTTCTAAAATAAAATCATCTGATATATTTATGTCTCATAATTATGTACATTGGCAGTACATCAAGTTGTTCAATTAGATTGATTTACTTGGATTATGAGTTTGTAGTTTTGTGTTGGCTTTTGGGCAAGTGGGAGATTGTTAGCATAAATGCCCAGCAAGCCAATGTTGGCCCGATGGGCTTTATGGACCCTAGCCCAATTAGCTAACCACTATAAATATAACCTTGTCTAGGGTTAAATGATTCTAATTCCATGCAATACTCTCATAAGTCGTCATCACACTAGCACTGGTGTCGTGCTTGTAGATCTGGTCAGGTCGATTGGACTCGAGGATCACCGCCGCAGATTGATTTCGCTGTTCATCGGTAATTCTCTTTTCGTGCATTTATTTTGATATTTGCATGTTTATATATGAATCAGGCGCGATCTTCCGTCCACGGGTCAGATCTGTTTATTGTATTATTTCCGCTGCGTTTGGATCTGACGCCGGGGTACGGAAACCCAACAGGGACGTGGTCTTCAGAAATATCAGTCTATAAATCAATAATTCACGATGGAAAAATAATCAATTCTATAACAAAATCTCCTTTAAAAATTCTACCAAAACGACTTGTTCCGACTATTCCAGGAAGAAAGGAGATTTTCAAAGACTTATGCAAGTAGAATCTGCTTAAGAATTTTTAGACATTATTTGAATTAGTCAGTAAGTTTAAGTATGCCTTAAATTTCAATCGAATATGTGAAATATTTTTAAACTATGGAGTTATGACATTCTGTGATGAAATTTATGATTTTTGAAGCACCTTAAATATCGAAATCTAAGGAATTTTGAATCATGTCACTGACCTTGATGCAGTGAGATTATAATCTTATTCTGACGTGATGCGGTGGTTCTGTTGTTCTAGGAAGTCCATACCCTTTATTTATGGGTGATCCGATGTTATGACCTCATATCTAGGTTGATTAAGTCTAGAAAATTGATATCAGTACCAGAAGAAAATTAGAGAATTTATTGTGCTTATTTTAGTATATGATATATGTTTATGATAAAATCTGTTCTATTCTGGCTCTGATGAGAGCCACTCTATTCATTTTATGTTTCAATATTAATATCAGCACCTGTTTCGATTTTTATGCATGTTTCGAAAATTATTATATGTATATATTTGTCACATTGATTATGTGTTGAACCACACACTCGCTCATTACTCTGCATCCCAGATAAGAGTGAAGTAGAAATCGAAGATTAAAAACAACGCTAACTTTGTGGTTGGTGATCTGCTGCTGCTGTCATGTTTACTTCCGATTTATGTTATTGGAATTCAAGTTGTAAGACCTATTTATTTTATGGAATAAAAGACTGGTTTTGTTAGAATTATGTACTATGAAGCTTGTTATTTTCGAATGTTTATTTGGAAGCAACGCCGATATCGACGGTTCCGATTTTGGGGTGTGACAATTATTGCATCCCAACAATACTAAATTACAATAATACACATTTTATGCCATATATACTGTTAGGATCGGTCCGGAGTGTTTAGAGGGGGTGAATGAACACTCCTATTAAAAATTAATCCCTTGTGATTTCTTTCGGATTAGTGAAAGAAATCTGTTTCTTAATCAACTCTTTTGCAGAACAGACCACTGAATATTTTAGTGCGGAACGGTCTGTTCTTAAATTAGTAAGAATGGCTCGATGGCTTGAATAATAGAACGAGTGCAGAATGATAAAACACAGAATATGTTTCTGGAAGTTCGAAGGTGGTGTAATCCTTCTACGTCTCCCCGATTCCACTAGAAGACTTTGATTTATACAATCCTGTTGTACAAACCCGATTCAGCTGGATTTACCTCACTACCAGACTGAAACTCCTAGTCTCTCGATCTGTTCAGACACACTCTGTCTGACAGTTACAATTGTTTCTCACTTCTATATTTCAATACAGAATACACAAGATAGACTTTAGTCTATGCACACAATGATCCTAAATGATCAAATATTACAATATACTTGTGCTTATGAAGATTTTCAGCTCGAGAATGTCTGAGCTTGTAAGCTTGTGCTGTTTTTCTTTCTTGTGCGTTTTTCGATTGATCAGACTCTATCTTGAGCTCTTCTGTTGCATCCTTTTATAGTTGCATGTACCAACGACATTATTTCTCTTAGGGTGCAACTCTTGACTCTGCTTAAACTCTGAGTAAGCTACAGTCTTCTTCTTTAAGGCACTTGCCATTCTGGTTCATGCTTTCGACGACTGTCAGGTAAGCTCTTCTTTGTCTTCTTACCTTTTATGGTAATCTTCAGTCTATGGTCTTTTTCAGCATTAATTGCGACATTAAATGCTTCAATAAATAGCCGTTAATGATTCGGAGAATTTATTCATCCTTGACTGCTCTGATCTGATAAAGATTGATATCGATCTGAAGCTTCGATCTAGTCAGTCTGATTTCTATCGATCCGGTCTGATATGCGATATGCCTTATCAACTTGATCTGTTTTGAGCGATCGATCTGGTCAGTCTGAATTCTCTCGATTCGGTCTGATATGTTTTGTCATCTTTAAAACCTTATCGGTAAAGTCCGGAACTAACAAATTCCCCATTTTTGATGATGACAAAACCTAGCTTCTAAATCTTTTTATCCAGTCTTTTAAGAGCTCTGATGCGTATGCTTTCGGATCGATTACTTCTTCTTGTTCAAAATAACAGAACATTATTAAGTTGGATTTCGGATCGATTAAGCCTTTTATTTTAGTTCAAAATAAATGAACAAGGACTTAACAAAGAAAGATTTTTATTGATCACCAAAGATCTTACATACAGACAGTCTGATTATTTAAGCAACGAAACTTCTATTTTCTTGAAGACTGAGACTGATGCGGCTTGAAGTCTTTTCTCTTTTCCCCCTTTTTGTCAGCAACAATCTCTTGAAGAAAATCGACAACTTGTGCTAGCTGAGCGCTGATAGTGTCAAGACGAGTGTCTTGAGCACGAAGGGAATTGGCGACGGATGCTCTGACTTCAGTGGCCAGCTCGATCTGCTCTTTTCTCAGGCTGTTTTTATAAGAAGCTTGCTGAGAGAACATATCATTCAGTCATCGCTGAAGGCTGCTAATACTGGCTGTCATCTTCTCTTTAAATGAATCAAAGTCCAAAGATGTAATCCTCTGACTTTGATGAACCTCTATAACACGTTGAGAGAGAGACAGACAGTTGTCGGATAGGTGCTGAAGGGTCCTTGCCAGGGATGGAGGTGCGTCAGATAAACGGCTTGGAGAGTGATCAGATGACGACAGGGTGTGATCATCTTCTTCAGCAATGGGTATAATTGAAGATAAGGCAGCATGGCGTGTTTCGGACTGGATCAGGGTGACCAAGGCCGAACAAAAATCTTCTAAGAACGCCAAATCTTCATCAGATTGGACTGGAGGAGTGCTGGGTCTGGAAGGCTCCTCAATCTGTAGAGCTGCAACAACGGTGGAAACCACCAGATCCGGATCGACGAACTCTGGTGCGCCAACTGTTGTAAGTGCTGCGGTTGGACTGAGTTGAACATGGGAGACTGATGATCCCAGAGGAATAGACGTTGTTGGGGAGTCCAACAAGACATTCAACGGTTCATCTTCTGTAGCAGACGGAGCATTAGTCATTGGCTGCTCCGCTGCCTGATCCGCTATTCGATCTGTTGTCTGGTCCGCTGTTCGATCTGCTTTCTGGTCCGCTGCTCCAGAGGGAACAGTCTCTATGAAAGGTTCTACCAGAGTCTTGCTCGTAGATGGATGATCCGGGCTGCGTACTGGAGTGGATATGCTGAGCTTCTGTCGTTGAAAGCGGACAGCTAAGTGAAGAGCATGAATATCCATTTCCAGTTGAGCAATAACAGCACCATCATCTTTGGCAGTTGGAGTGCTCGGATCAAAGTTTGCTTTCTTAGCGGCCAAGAGCCAATATGCCAGTCTGAATCTCTGGTTGGCCTGAAAAAGATCTTTGCGAAGCACCGCGACTCTCACATCATCCGTCTCTGTCCCCTTAAGGACTTCTTCTTCCATTTTCTGCAGTCTTCGCAGCTTGCCGAAGAACATATCAATGTGATTGATCGTTCTGTACTCGACGTATTCATCAAAGACCACAATGAGTGCCTGGACCTTTTCTTCAACATCCTCCATAGTGATGTCAATGGCTGTTTGAGCGGCAGATTTGGGTTTGGAGGAGAGGGGTTCAGTGAGAATGCTTTGCCCTTGCCGGTGGAGGATGGAGATTTGATCCCGGATTGGGTGTAGTATCCCAATTCAGTGATAACAATCCCTTTGACCACGGGAATGGCAGAGGGGACTCGGATGGTCACTTTGGGTGCAGTGGTTGAAGCTGTCGAAGGTTGGGTTGTAGGTTGGGGTGCAGGGGTGGCTTTTGTGGGAGGCAAAGTGGGTAGGGTTTTGAGAGGTAATGTTTTGTGTGGCTTGGTGATCTGGGTTCTTGGCTTTTTGGGAAGGGGCTTGGCTGGTGATGAAGGAGCAGACTGAGTTTCCTCGGAGTCAGTCTGAATGGTTAATTTGCGCTTGACTCGAGGTCTTCGAGCAGCAGCCTGTTCTTCTCCTTTCTCAATCTTGACTGCCACCAGATCGGTAGGAGTTGGTGGAGCACTCTTGGACTTTAGGAGAGCCAGTCCCTTGGAGTTGAGAATTTTAAACGGACTGAGAGCAGACGGCTTGCCCAGCTCGATGTCCAGCGTCTCCAGTAGTTTGCTCAAGGGCACAGCAAAACAGACAGCCTGTTTGGAGGCGATGACTGTCTCAAGTAGAACTCCAAATAATATTGCAGACCAGTTCATCTTCTGGTTTGAGTGAATAGCAGCCATGGCCCGGAACATCTCAGCAGTAACAGCATCATTGCTTCCGGCTTTGCCCAATAATGGCTTGCCAACGATCTCGCATAACACCTGGAAATGAAAGAACATTTCCTTCTTCTTGAATGAAGGCTGCAGGCGGTGGCCAAATATGGATACCCTCCCCTGAAGAGCCGTGAGAAAAGCTTGAGGAATCTGGCCAAACTCAGTCAGTCCGGAGTTGGGAAGACCAAAGGTCTTGGCCAGCGTCAACGGAGAGATTTCAAAAGATTTGCCCTTTACGGAGGTGGAGATTGATGTCTTATGTGATACAGCATTGGCGAACAGTTCGCGAATCTCCGACTCGTAAACCACCGTGCCACACTCCAGAAAATTCCTTAATCCAGATGATTCCAAAATTTTGAAAAAAGAGACCATCTCTGGATCTTCAGCCCTGTAGATATCATCGACTCAACGGAGAGAGAGTTGTGAGTGATAGTGGCCATTGGAGTGTAATGGAGAAATACGAAGAGTTTGAAAAATAATATGAGAGAGTTAGAGAGCAGACAGCGGTAAATTGTAAAAAGTGAATAAAAATGAAATGTTCAGCCCGCTAAATAAGAGAGAGAAGACACGTGTCTTTATCTCGATGACTGATCATTAAATAATTCAAAATAAACAGTCAGGATAAACGAGAGATAAGGCGGTTAAAATTTGCGATCAGTCCGGGCTGTTTTAAACAATTATTTTATTTAAAGATTTGTTGACCAGACAGATCATGGGATAACATCAGATTTGACTAAGATCGGTCTGAAAGTTCAGACCGATCTGTGTCGTTCTGATAATTGTATTATCGATCTGTGCCAGCATACAATCGTTAAAAAGTAACTAAAAGAAAGATACTTCTAAAAACATTACGATAAATCTATTAAACCAAGAATTTGACGAAAGTAATTAAACTTAGCCTCAGGAAGTGGTTTGTGAAGATATCTGCTGCTTGCTGTTCTGTTGAAATATGCTCGATCCGAATTTCCTTTTTGCCAACATGATCTCTAATAAAATGATGTCTGATATCAATATGCTTTGTTCGAGAGTGCAAAACTGGATTATACATTATAGCGATTGCACTTGTGTTGTCACAAAATATCGGAGATTCAACAGCTTGAATGCCATAGTCTTTGAGCTGGTGTTGAATCCAGAGCATTTGAGCACAACAGCTTCCAGCGGCAAGATATTATGCTTCAGCTGTAGATGTGTCAATAGATGTTTGCTTCTTGCTAAACCAAGAGATCAATCTTTCACCTAAGAATTGACATGTTCCACTGGTGCTTTTGCGATCAATCTTACAGCCAGCATAATCAGCGTCTGAATATCCTATTAAGCTGAAATTTGAATCTTTGGAATACCAAAGACCAACGTTCTGAGATCCTTTCAAGTATTTCAAAATACGCTTAGCAGCAATGAAGTGTGATTGCTTTGGTTCTGACTGAAATCTAGCACACATACAGACTGAGAACATAATATCAGGCCGGCTCGTTGTAAGATACAAGAGCGATCCGATCAGTCCGCGATACATAGACACTTCAACTGCTGTTCCCCCTTCGTCTTTATCTAACTTGATTGTAGGACTCATTGGAGTTGATGCAGTTGAACATGTTTCCATTCCGAATCTCTTGAGTAGCTCTTTGGTATACTTGGTTTGATTGATGAAAATGCCATTGCTGAGCTGTTTGACTTGGAGACCCAGAAAGAATGAAAGTTCTCCCATCATACTCATCTCAAACTGTCCCTGCATTAACTTAGAGAATTTCTCGCATAATTTGGGGTTAGTTGACCCAAAAATGATATCATCAACATAAATTTGAACTAACAAAGTATGTTCCCCCTTAATAAATTTAAATAGAGTTTTATCTACTGAGCCGATCTGAAAATCATGGTTCAGCAGAAATTGAGACAGAGTATCATACCAGGCTCTTGGTGCTTGTTTCAGACCATATACTGCTTTATTCAGTAGATATACATGATTAGGAAATGAGTGGTTCTGAAATCCAGGAGGTTGCTCAATGTAGACTTCCTCCTGAAGCTTACCATTAAGAAAGGCACTCTTAACGTCCATTTGATATACCTTGAAGTCTTTAAAAGCAGCATACGCAAGAAATATTCGGATTGCTTCAAGTCTGGCGACTGGTGCAAACGATTCATTGAAGTCAATTCCTTCTTCTTGTCGGAATCCTTGTGCTACCAGTCTGGCTTTATTTCTAACCACAACTCCATCTGCGTCTAGCTTGTTTCTGAACACCCATCTGGTTCCAATAACAGGCAGATCGCTTGGCCTGGGAGTTAGACTCCAAACTTGATTTTGTTCAAATTGATTAAGCTCTTCTTGCATTGCTTTAATCCAGCTGAAATCAGTCAAAGCTTCATCAATCTTTTTAGGTTCCAGATTTGATATGAAAGCAGCATGAGTATTCATCCATCATCTGTCCTCTAGTTCTAATCGGTGCAGAAGGACTTCCAATAACTAGATCAGGTGGATGCCTCTTTGTCCATCGATAACTCGATTCTGGATTGTCTGATCCAGACGGATGAATAGTAGTGGCATTATCAGCATCTGATTTAACATTAGAGCGAGGAACATCCGGATCGGCTCGGAGCTTCATTGACGTGATCCGGTCTGTCTGGTACTTCAGGTTCCGGTGGATTGTCTCTTGACCTGTTATCTACAATCTCATCATCACTGTTAGCTTTGAGATGGATATTTTCCATCTGATTTTGAATTGATTCCTTGCTACCCTCAATACAAAAAGATTCATCAAAAACTACATGAACAGATTCTTCTACAGTTAAAGTGCGATTATTGAAGACGCGAAAAGCTTTGCTATTAGATGAATATCCTAAGAATATCCCATTATCTGATTTAGCTTCAAATGTTGTAAGATGATTCTTACCATTGTTGTGAGCGAAGCATTTGCAACCAAATACATGAAGGTGAGAGATAGACGGTCTGTTACCAGTCCATATTTCATATGGAGTAAGATTCAACTTCTTGTTAATCATAGACCGATTTTGAGTGTAGCACGCAGTATTTACAGCTTCTGCCCAGAACTTTTGCGAAATGCCAGAATCAGCAAGCATTGTCCTTGCTGCCTCTTTGAGCGTTCTGTTTCTTCGTTCTGCAACTCCATTTTGTTGGGGAGTTCGGGCGGCTGAAAATTTGTGCTTAATTCCATGATCTTCTAGAAAGGATTCAAGATTCTGATTTGAAAACTCAGTGCCTTTGTCACTTCGAATCCTGTCTATGCTGGATGATTTCTCATTCTGAGTACGTTTCAGCAGCTTGATCAATTTCGGACCGGTCTGATCTTTACTGCTTAAAAATATAGTCCAAGTAAATCGTGAGTAATCATCAATAAAAACAAGAGTGTACCGCATTCCCCCTAGACTTGTTATTGGTATAGGACCAAACAAGTCCATATGCAGTAGTTCTAAGCAGCGTGAGGAGGATTTGGCATTCTTGTTTTGAAGGATGATCTGATATGTTTGCCCATTTGGCACGCTTCACAGATCTTATCCTTAGCAAAGTCGATCTTGGGCAGACCAACAACTAAACCATGTTTACACAGGCTAGATATAGTCTTAAAATTGAGATGATTCAAGCGTTTATGCCATAGCCAGTGTTTATTATCATTATTAGCGATGAAGCAAGTAGGATTATCAGGTTGAGCAAAGTTCCAGTTAATCTTATATGTATTTCCATTTCTGATTCCTACAAGCATGGTCATACCGTCTGACGATTTAACAGTGCAAGTGTGTTTGTGAAATTCTACAGTATAACCATTATCACATAGTTGACTTATACTAATCAGATTATAGCATAAATTTTCAACTAACAGCACATCATTGATAATAATATTATCATGGACAATCTTACCCTTGCCCACGGTCTTACCCTTTGAGTTATCTCTGAAGATGATCTTGGGTCCAGTACATTCTGTGACTTCAGACAGCAGCTCGATGTTTCCAGTCATGTGACGAGAACACCCACTGTCCAAGTACCAGTCTGATGCAAGTTTCTTTGGTACCTGTCATCAAACATAATTATTGTTGGTACCCAATCCTACTTCGGTCCAGAACGGATTAGCCCTTTGGGAACCCACACCTGTATCAGCTTTAATGGCTTGTGTGTGTCTGGTGTGCTGTGAGCTGATCTGTTTCGATAATGTGTGTGATAATGTGTGCGATATGGAAACCTTTTATTCTCATAGGGTAGTCTATATCTTCGTTGAACTGGTTTTGAATTATAGTAGTTGGATGGTCTTCCTTGCCTTAGATTTTGCACCTTTAGATTTGGTCTGAAAGACGCAAAGCTTGCTGGTGCCTTTTCTTTGGCTTGGTTAACATATCCAATCCCTTTTCTCAAACCTTGATTCTCGAAAGAGACTCATGTTTGAATTATAGGTGCTTCAGTCTTATATAATGTGCTGGATTTAACAAATGTCATTTGTTTGATTTTGTTCTTTACCAGCAACAGTTCAGATTCATCTTTGGTGCAGTCTTTGATATCAAAGCCTATGCCTGTAACATCACCGACATTTCTTTGTACCTCTTGCAATTCTTCCAATGATGTTCTGGATTTTGTCCATGATTTGAAGATATGAGAAAGCTTAGCATTTTGTGTGCTAATTCTCTTATTTTCTTCATGGAGCTGATCATAAGAGTTTTTCAGCTTATTCAGCTCGATCTTTAGATTATTGCACTCACCCTGCTCAGAGTAGCTTGGTTTGTTGTGCTCATCCATTTGATCATTGGCTTTAGCTTTACTTTTCTCAAATGATTCAGCTAAGAGTCTATAATCATTAGCCATGTCTTGCAGTGCGGACATGAGCTCTTCACGTGTAAATTCATTTGAGTCAAGATCGAATACCTCGTCTGTTTGACTCATATTTTCGTCTGCCATTAGACATTGAATATCTTTTTTGCTTTCGCTGGAAGAATATTCAGAGCTTTCTGAGTCTGAATCAGTCTGAGCCCATTTGCTGTTTCCTTCTTCTGCTACTAGGACCTTTTGGGACTTTCATGATTTTTGCGGTCTTTGTAGTGCTTCTTTTTCCTGTCATCACGATGCTTCTCTTTACGATCTTCTTTCTTCGGTCTGGTGCAATCTGCAATAAAATGTCCGGTCTTACCACAATTGTAGCAAGCCTGATCATTAACAGCATCGTCCTTTCTTGATTTATAATGATGAGAGGGTTTAAAGTTCCTCTTATTTTTAGACATGAATTTACCAAATTTCTTGATAAATAATGACATAGCATCATTACTTATCTGTTCGATAGATCGATCTGTTGTGTGGGCGATCTGGTCTGGAATGGCTGCCAGTGCTTTGTTTGGTTGAGAGATGAATGGCTCTGCTTCACCTCTGCTTATCAGTTCGAACTCATATGCTTTAAGATCTGCGAACAGATCATGAAGTTCAACTTTGTTCAGATCTTTGGATTCCCTCATTGCAATGGTCTTAACATCCCATTCTTTTGGCAGGGCTCTCATAACTTTCAGAGCGATCTCTCTGTTTGAGTATTCCTTGCCCAGACCATTTAGTTCATTGATGATACCAGTGACTCTTTCATCAAACTCATTTAGAGTTTCACCAATCTTCATTTTTATGCTCTCAAATCTTTGAAGAGCAACAGTCAGCTTGTTTTCCTTGGTCTGGTCGTTCCCTTCACAGAGCTGTGCTATCTTCTCCCAAATTTCTTTGGCAGTAGAGCACATTTTGATTTTACTGAACATGTTCTTGTCCAATGTCTTGAACAAGATGTCCTTGGCAACGTTGTCGAGGTTTGCTTTCTTTCTTTCTTCATTCGTCCAGAGGGATCTATCATTCTCGACCATTTGGGGTTCACCACCAGTAATGGATACTGTTGTATTGACTTTCAGAATCTTCATTGGTCCATCAGTGATGACGAACCACATATCGTCATCCTGTGCTGCCAGATGAGCTTGCATTCTGATTCTCCAATCATCATAGTCTTCTTTTGAGAACATAGGAATTTTGTTGAATGATGCCATCAGCTCAAGTGTTTTTGTGCTGATTAAGACGACCTGCTCTGATACCACTTGTTAGGATCGGTCCGGAGTGTTTAGAGGGGGGGTGAATGAACACTCCTATTAAAAATTAATCCCTTGTGATTTCTTTCGGATTAGTGAAAGAAATCTGTTTCTTAATCAACTCTTTTGCAGAACAGACCACTGAATATTTTAGTGCGGAACGGTCTGTTCTTAAATTAATAAGAACGGCTCGATGGCTTGAATAATAGAACGAGTGCAGAATGATAAAACACAGAATATGTTTCTGGAAGTTCGAAGGTGGTGTAATCCTTCTACGTCTCCCCTTCTTCCAATTAAGGAAGGATTCCACTAGAAGACTTTGATTTATACAATCCTGTTGTACAAACCCGATTCAGCTGGATTTACCTCACTACCAGGCTGAAACTCCTAGTCTCTCGATCTGTTCAGACACACTCTGTCTGACAGTTACAATTGTTTCTCACTTCTATATTTCAATACAGAATACACAAGATAGACTTTAGTCTATGCACACAATGATCCTAAATGATCAAATATTACAATATACTTGTGCTTATGAAGATTTTCAGCTCGAGAATGTCTGAGCTTGTAAGCTTGTGTTGTTTTTTCTTTCTTGTGCGTTTTTCGATTGATCAGACTCTATCTTGAGCTCTTCTGTTACATCCTTTTATAGTTGCATGTACCAACGACATTATTTTCCTTAGTGTGCAACTCTTGACTCTGCTTAAACTCTGAGTAAGCTACAGTCTTCTTCTTTAAGGTACTTGCCATTCTGGTTCATGCTTTCGGCGACTGTCAGGTAAGCTCTTCTTTGTCTTCTTACCTTTTATGGTAATCTTCAGTCTATGGTCTTTTTCAGCATTAATTGCGACATTAAATGCTTCAATAAATAGCCGTTAATGATTCGGACTGAAGAACCAATCTTTATTCATCCTTGACTGCTCTGATCTGATAAAGATTAAGATCGATCTGAAGCTTCGATCTAGTCAGTCGATTTCTATTGATCCGGTCTGATATGCGATATGCCTTATCAGCTTGATCTGTTTTGAGCGATCGATCTGGTCAGTCTGAATTCTCTCGATCCGGTCTGATATGTTTTGTCATCTTTAAAACCTTATCGATAAAGTCCGGAACTAACATATACATAACTAAAATATATTTGATTTTTGTCGACTATTTACATATTAAATGAGCAAAAGACATTTCTCCGTGGTTTATTAATCTTGTACACTAAAGTACATTAATTCGACACAATATCAAAATTAAGACTAAATAAATATCTTGTATAATGTATATTATCTTCGAAACACACTTGGTGTTTGTGTTTGGGGTGTTGGGGTAGGGGGGTAGGTAGGGTGGCTGGTGAGGGAGCAGTAGGGATACAAGATTCAAATAGTAGCTCACATATGTTTGGGAGAATGGGAAATTGAAGTAGCATTAGCATACCTGCACCTGACAACAGGATTCCCACTCTTCTTCCTTCCAACACTCTACACGATAAAAATATATATATTTTTCTTCAGATTCTCATTATTATTATTTATTATTATTAAAATAAAATAATTTTTTTGCCATTTTTAATAAAGCCTAACTCCCTTTTTTCCCTTTATCCTTTTTCGCTTACCATTTTCTTTCCTCAGAGTTTGCAGCCTTTGCTAGATTATATAAAAAATATTGTTTTATATAAATAAATGAATTATCAAGAAAATATAACTTCGGAAGTTTCAAACTATATATTTATAAATGATATTTTTTAAAATTCGTATATAGTTTCTCTAATATATCATGGCTAGCTAGCTGTCTAGTTATGTATAATATGATATTGAAGATAATTAAACTATTAAGATTTTATGTAAAAACGGTTATAATTAGAAGTTGCAAACGAGCAAAAACGTAATGATATTTTGATGCTTATAAGCAATAAAAAGTAGTTCTAAACTTAACAAAAAAGATACAAAGTTATCGCGAAAACCCTAATATTTTTGCAATAATTATATAGACTAGTGAATTTTTTATTTTTTTATTGGAAGAGGGACTAAATCATTTTTTTGCAATAAACACGACTTGAACTCGAGTCTGCCAAAAATGTTCATGATCTCTTATCCATCCCGGCCAGGCTGGAGAGCTCTATAGACTAGTGAATCTTAATATAACTAGTCCATGTATATTAAATTCGAATATGCAATATAATTTTATATATTAAAGTGTGATGATGTTGCATAGTTTTTTCGCTGCAAAGATAGTTTTACTTTGTTGTGTTTAGTTTCTTTTATAAATTAATTATACTATTCGGAAGGTATTTTGGAAGGGAAAAAAAAATTGGTGTATTTTGAAACCAAAATTAGTTAATGTAGGAGTTTTATAGCTAATAATATAGTGTATAAATTATAAAATGATCGCTTTTGGAATCACACGGTGGCATCCAACATCGGACATAAAACTACAAGCCAGGCAAATTTAATCTAGAATTGCGCTATAGTTTGTTGTACAAAATTTATGGGTATGTATCTTAGGAAGGTAGCAAGCAAAACAACAAATGATTTTGTAGTAGGAATGTCGAGGCGAGATTTGGAATCTCCGTACTTAAGACAATATTGTCCCGCTACGGGGCTAACGGTTCAATTGGCAATTTGTCTGCCAAGATACAACGACTATGATTTGTGATAGGAGCACTCCAAATCATAAATCATTTAAACCACAAAGCTGTAAAAAACGCTCAACCATAACAAAGATGAAGACCCACAAAATTATTTTGATCTTCAAATATGGTGTGAAGTTCGAAATTCAATGTCCAATTCAAGTGAGGGATGTTCTATTTATAGTATGTCAAAGAGTTGTCCAAAAAGACATCATTTGGAGGCATGAAATAACACATCAATCTGCTAAACAGACGCAGGGCACGATCGACCGCACCCCTGTTTCCAACAAATAAAAATTTGCTGCCTCGCTCGATCGATCATGGTATAAGCCGCGATCGATCGCCCCGATTATATATATATTTATTTTTTCTTTGATTTAATTCAAATTTTCAACAATTCCTCACATGAATTAAATTAATGAATGTATGCAATTGAACGCTTTTAACAAACTATTATGGCATCTGGAGAGATAGCTTGCGGCTTTGAATCTTCCGTAGTAGTATTCTATCGGATTTATTTGACTTAATAGTGAACTTATAGGCTTGAACTATTTAGTCGTTGGTGTAAACCTAGACAATTGAACACACACCATAACAATTCTAACATTCGTATTGATTTCTTACGATTGTGTCCGTTTCAGCCATGGACCACACATGGTTTCATAAGTGCTTTTCATCTTTGAAGCGGCCACACTTCGCACTCACGTAGGTGATCTCCTAGAAGAGTATCACGCTATACGCCAACATATTCTTATATGTCTTAGAAATCATAAAAGGCCTTTTGCCTATCCTCGTACTCATTTTGCGGGCTACACCCCTTATAGGAATGGGTCGGAGATTGATCTCCAAGGTGTTTATATAATCTCATAATTTAGTTGTCCCTTTTGAACCTAAATCTTGGGATCTCTAGTCAACAAAGTTGGGTATTCACTATGCGTCTTTGATTATAGGGTTTTAACCTCATTCCCCTCGATAAACTTCCATATGATCTCTCGGTTAACCATTTGCTGATCCGTGGTTTCACATAATCACTCATGATTATGCAACTAGAGATCATTTTGTCATATAGCATTAACGCAACACATTTTAGTTGCATGCACATTATTTTTCTCTAACAACTTATAAAGACACTCGGCCGAAGCAGCTTCATATGTTTTGCATAGAAAATATTCCTATATATTCAGTTTTGATAATCACATTAACTCATTTGCATCATTTTATCCTTTTAGGATACTTCCATCGTCGAATTTAAAGCGTTGTTAACGCTTTATTTCTTACAAAATTCGAGACCAAAGGAAATACTCAACTTTAATTCATAATTCAAATTTATAGCGCATAGATTCTTAAAAATTACAAATTCAAGATTATATTTCTTGCAAACTTGAAATTTAAGCGCAAAGCTTAAAGTTTGAAACTCAAATTAATCATTGAGTTTCCATTCTTCAAATGTCTTGGAAACTTTAATTCCAAGTATTGTTCTTGATGCATATATGTCAAAAATATCTCGTCAATATTTTTCTTTGTTACTTGATGATTTCTAAATTGCTTCCACAATGAGCATATCATCAATACACAAGCATATAGATTATTAGGTATGTACATTTGTCACACTCGTTAATCTCTTCATGACTTCACTTTGGCCTTCATAATTCTATTTTTGTCAAGCACCCCCATATTTCAAATATTGTAGAAAACTCTATTTTCCTTCAATCACTTGGAAAATTTACCATTTGTGAAAAGTTACCATTGTGGAAAAGTTATTATTGTAGAAAAATAATGAAAATTTGTATTAACAGTCGTAATAACGAGCTCGAGACGCTCGTCATGAAAATAAATTTGATTTATTTTTATGGATTACAGTTTTAAGATACGACTAATTTTATGTATAGTTTTTATAATATTCTCATGGGACCTCTAGAATTAAAATTTAAATAATAATAATAATAATAAATCAATTAAATATGATAATTGGATTTTTTTTTCGTAAGCAAATATGATAATTAATTGAGTGAACATCGATCCACTTATTCCACTTATTCAGGGTCCTTTTAATTATTGACTTTTATTTATTATTAATATTTTTACGTATTGACTTTCTTTTTTTTAACACTAAAAAATAATAGGTTAAAGAAAGTTAAGTTAGCAACCGGCAATTACAACAAAGGACAGAACCACGTCAACTATAAAAAAACATATACAATCAAACTAACACAGGGCTGGCAAGTGGAACGAGATGAAAGCACTGCAGCATTACATTTCGTTGACCACATAGTGGCAAGAGCCACCAAAGCCAAAGTCGGTCCCCTTAAATCATTAAACCCATAGTAAGAACCAATAAGGAAACTGCATTCCAAGACAAGTGAAGGTACACATAGGGATAAGCGAAGAGTATAAGTTGATAGAGAGACGACAAATGCATAAGACCTCGCATCCAAATCCCTTACTAAAAGTCATACACATGTATGACGCGCAAAATGGACAAACTCTCTAGTCAAAACCAGATGATACTACATCACATAACCCAACATAAATAGCCCCCCACCATAACAACAAAAAAGTATCATATAATAAACCAGGGACATAAAAGTGAAAGAAGAATTTTTTTTTTTTAGTTGATGCGATCAATTGTCCTGAAAATAATTTCCTTTCGTGTGTTTCAAAGGAGAAGAACTAAACGCTTTATGAATGAATTAAATAGTATGAATTAAAGGTGATCGTTTCCCCGGTGGCTCCGGGAAGATAAATTTTAAATTTCGCTGCGTGTCGGTACCGAGCATCGGGGAACACCAACAATCTGAGCTTAATTAAACAACAAATGACTAGATTTGTTATTTGGTGTTTCTAATTATGTAATTGAGACGAAGAAATATTGATTTTCTTGGTGATAAAAAAAAAAAACAACCACCTCGGCATACTACTACCAACAGCTGCCTCCACAATCCACCGCGCTATCTCAAATGCCGCAGCAGTATGCCACGGCGTCAGCTGCCCAACTTGTAGCTAAGATGGAATTAGGGATGTCAACAGGGCGAGTTTGAAATGGGTATGGCCAAACCCGAGACCTGTTCCGCTAACAAAAAAATCCAGACCCGCCAGACTCCTGGACCCAACTGGTTTAACCCAGCCTGCCATGGAAACCAATTTTTTTTTTAAAAAAAAACTAAATTTGAAGCACAAAAATTGAGTTTTGTAATTGAATTTCATACCAAACATTATATAATTTTTCATATTAAATTATTTATCCTAATTTACCATCTATTTATCACTCTTATTGCTTATCATTCACATATCATATCTTTGTATATTACTATTAAGTTGGGTTTTCCTGTCAAAATTAAAGGCTACACTTTACATGTCTTATTGAATTTATAATTTTTCGAAATCAATTTTAATATTTTGGAACTAACATACCCTTTTTCGAAATACCCCATTTCTATAATATAAAACTATTTCTCGAATATATATTTTCGAAAATATAAACAAAAATCTACTTATTTTTTTCATTTTACTCATATCTAAGACTCAATCCTAAATAGTAAATATAAATAAATTGATTGAATTGAGTATCAAATTTCTTTCATAATTATTACATTAAAATTCAACCGAAACGATGATTCGACTATTTCCAAAAATGATGTCATGTCACCACAAACCTTGTCTTTGACCCGACCTATTTTGTTTTATTGTCATTGGAAATTGGAATGCATGCCTCATTTATTGATTTATTTTCATGAACATGTAATAAATATATATAGTGATAATGTATAATGATATCCTAGAAGTTAATAATAATGATTAGCAAATATTCCTTAAAGCTGAAATGTTTGACATGATTGTCTCCTTTCTTGTCACACCAATTTTTTGTTTTTTTTTTGTATTAACAAAGTATCCTGATTTTCGTCTTGGGTGATGAACTGGCCCCTCAAAATCGCCATCAGGTAAATTCAGGGATGTGCATAGATGACAGGTATCTGAGGAAGCGGACCAGGACTCGAATCCAGAATAAACCCCCACAATATTTCAGTGGAGAATTTGTCCCACACGGGATTCGAACCTACGATGTCTGAGAATTTCTCCCCACGTCACCCAGCTCTTACAAATTCGTCTATGCCCATGAGGATTGTCACACCAATTTCTTTGATGTATAATGAGTGCTTTCTATGTTATTATATTACCTGTATAACATAATCATTACATTATAGTATCATGTTTTTTTTAAAAAAACAATTTGGGTAGTGGTGCGTACAACTTGGGTATTAAATTCAAGACCACCCACAATTTGGTGGGGGAGTGTTCACTACTTTTTTTATATAAGTTAGCATGCAATATTACACAATGGCTTGCTCCAATGGTTATCAGATTTCCACAATTGAGAATAACTCAAGTTGGAACCTTGATAAATATAAATCTCTCATCCCTTATGATGTCTAAATAACCAAAATAATGTTGATTTTTTTTTTGTCAAATACCGTAACTTGAGAATGTGTTATGAAATTACTATTATTTATTCTCAAATTTTATATATGAAGAACCAAGTTATGAGAAAATAGTTTCTTCACAATTTTTTTTATATTTGTGAACGGTTTCTTCACAATTATTTATTTATTTATTTGTGAAGAATCTGTTTTCTAACTTCATAAAAAGACAATTTAAAATTATTTTTTTTTGTATTGAGTTTGAAAGTATACTTATTTCTAGTAATTATGATCTTCCAAATTCCATCACCAATCATACTTATTATATTATGGTTAAAATCTTGATTATCTTCCAAGATTTTTAGATTTTATCAAATCTGATCCCCGAGAGAGTTTTTTAACAATTCAAATAAGGAGATTTTGGAATATCCTTAATTACCTAAAAAAGGGGAACTTAATCTTTGATCATCCTTAATTCTTTTACTATATATCTCTTTTTTGATTTTTTTTTTAATTTTCGTTATATATGTATAATTAAAATAAAAGATTTAAATGTGAGGTAAAAGAAGTAAATGTGGTAATGAATTCTATAATATGATAATGAACCATGTATAAACATAACCATATATATTAAGTAATTAATCAATATTAACATATATATAATATACATATAATATACATAATATATATATATATATATATAAATATAATTATAGTACTATATACGTGTGTGTGTGTATATATTATATAAAATACAAATTAAAAATTAAAAAGTATATTATACACACACATATATATATATAATAAATTTAAAAATTAGAAATAAATATGGTAATAATTTTGATATAATAAGTAATTATTACCTCAAAATGGAAACTAAATCTCGATTTTTCTTTTACCATAGTTCACTTTTTTGATTTTAATATATTTATAATAAAGATTTAAATGTGAAATATGGTAAAAGAATTAAATATGGTAATGAATTTTGATAATATGGTAATGAACCATGTATAAGCATAGTCATATATGTTAAGTAATCAATCAATAATTAACATATAATATATAATTATATTACTATATACGTTAAAAAAATTAAATTTTTTTGTGTGTGTGTGAAGAAATCGTATTATAATAAAAAGGTTTCTTCACGGATAAATAAACAAATAATTGTGAAGAAACAACGGTTTTTTTACAAATTGATTAGTGAAGGGAGCGTTTTCTCATAACACGATTTCTTCACATATAAAATTTGATAAGGAACAAAATTTGATAAGAAAACGTTATCTCATAAACAGGATACGGTAATTTCGTAAAACTTTTTCAAGTTACGGTACTTGACAAATATTTTTTAATAATATTTTGGTTCTTCTTCCCCCTTATGATCAAACAAAAAGTAGCATTAAATATTACAAGGTTTCTATATCACAATCACAAACTTATTTTCATATATGATTACAATTTTCTCAAAATGCATAAAACTGATACAATTTTATATCAATCAAGCACTACATTGGATATAAGAACTGTTCAATAACAGAGAAACAAAATGTTTGAGAATATAATGCTTTAATACATAGCCATGAATGGATTTTGATCCTTTCAAACAATTCATTATTGTCTGCTAATTCATTACGGAATATTATATATTATAATTATTTAATAGTAATTGATTAATATATATAATATTATGTACGACTAATTATTGTTATCGAATATCATTATACATTCAAAAAATTATTGCTTTAATCCAAGCACAATAATTTTTCTTCATCCCTTCATCTTTTCTTACGTCAAAACGCCCCAGTTCCATAACCAATAAAATAAGAAAAATGGTAAATTACAAAAATATTTTAGAAAGTCAAAATATAATTTTATGGGCAAAATTTAAATTTTTTTTAAAAAAAATTTGGATAATAAAAAAAAAAATTCCAGGGAGAAACTGCACCACCCCAACATATGTTCGTCCCTGGTATAATTTAATCATTAAATTGACTATTGAATTAACACATCAACGAAAAGTAATTATTTTTACTTAAAAGACAGAAGCCATTTGTAAATATTGGATTTATATGTGTTCCAAGTTACTTAAAATTAGAAGTTTTGATTTTACTTTGACAATTAAGTAAATCATTATAGATAAATTATAAAAATAGTCTCGTAGAATATAGTTACTTGTAAAAGTAGTCCTAAATTTTTAGGAGTGATAAAAATAGTATAAAAGAAATTATTTTTAAAACAAACATAGTCTCACTTAAATGTTTTTATCAAATATAATCTCACAGAAATTATTTTTTAACAAAAATAGTCCCAAATTTTGTTAAGGTTTTATGATCACTTTTCATAAAAAATAAATTATTTTGAACTATATTTGATTACTATTAAAATTTTATGCTATTATTGCAAATATCATTATTCTGTAATACCATTTTTTTTTTAATTTCCTCTTATCGATACAAAATTGGAAGGTATAATAGTGAATTCTAACCTCATCACCTTAGTTAAGGTTTATGCACTTTATTTTATGAGGAAATTGTAAAAAGGTACCAATAACAACACAATAATTCAATTAAATCCAGGGGAAAAAACAACTTTGGTTAATAGTATCCATTTTGATAGGTCCATTTTTAAAACTTGTAATCTATTATGTATTTTCTTCTTACTAAAATACCCTCTCACCCGTCTCCAAGAGCATATGCCTCCACCGTCTCCACCACATTCTTAAACGCATCCCTCCCACTACCACCAAATACTGCCGACCACCACAGCCACCGGATCTTGCACTAGGGGAATCTTCACATAAATCCCAAAACTTTGTGTGGAGCTGGTGGTGTACATTTGCGAAATCATCTGCCTAAATTCTCCAATTTATCTGCGTGAGTCATCAGCCCGTCCGTGCGAAATCATATGCACGAAAAATCTGTGGCTTGCAAATCCTTATGAGTTGGACATTTGCATGTTTGATTTTGATTTTGATTTTGATTTTGAATTTATGATTTCGATGGGGTTGGTGGCAGAGATGGATTTTCATGCAGATGGTTTGGGTTTTGATAATCTTTGGGTTTTTTCAGAATAATTTTGGATTTTGAAATGCTCGTGAATAGTGGTGCTACAATAAAATTAAGTGCACAAACATGTAAAAAAATCATACAACAGTGTACAAAAAATCGTGCACAAATGTACAAAAAGTGTGCATCAATGAATAAAAATCGTGCACAACAAACTAAAATAATCGTGCACAACAAACACTACTAATCGCGCATAAACCAACAAATTCAATCGTTCATATTCAATTCAATCGTGCATCTTAACTCAAACCCCCATACATTTGTAGATAAATTAATCGTGCACAACAAACTAAAATAACCGTGCATAAACCAACAATTTTAACCGTGCATAAACCAACAAATTCAATCGTGCATCTTCAAACATTACTAATCTTGCATAAACCAACAAATTCAATTGTGCATAAATAATCGTGCACAACAAACTAAAATAATCGTGCACAACAAACACTACTAATGATGCATCTTCATTTCAATCGTGCATCTTAACTCAAAGCCCTCATACATTAGTACATAAACTAATCGTGCACAACAAATTAAAATAATCGTGCAAAACAAACTCTACTAATCGTGCAAAAAACAACAAATTATATCGTGCATCTTCAATTCGATTCAATCGTGCATCTTAACTTAATCGTGCATAAAGATGATTTTTTAACATGTTGGTGCACGATTATTTAACATGGTGGTGCACGATTTTAAACATTGTGGTGCACGATTTTGTAACATTTGCTGCACATTTTTTGCAATTGGGTGCACGATTTTTTTGTGATGGGGGTGCACGATTTTTGTCAAGTGGGGTGCACGCTTTTTTAACGATTTTTAACAATCGTGCATAAAACAACAAATTCAATTGTGCATCTTCAATTCAATTCAATCGTGTATCTTAACTCAATCGTGCATAAACATGATTATTTTAATGGTGGTGCACGATTATTTAACATGGTGGTACACGATTTTATACATTGTGGTGCACGATTTTTTAACATGCACGATTTTTTAACATTTGCTGCACAATTTTTGCAATTGGGTGCACGATTTTTTATGATGGGGGTGCACGATTTTTGTCAAGTGGGTGAACGATTTATTAACATGTTGGTGCATGGTTATTTAACATGGTTATGCACGATTTATGTAATGATGCTGCACGTTCTGAAATCATATCTGAAAGATTGTTAGGGTTTTCAAGATGATGAACAACAGCGCCTTTCATCGCGCCTGAGACTGATGTATGGCCGTGGTTGAGTTGATCAAGCTTTTACTATCGTCGGAGCTGAATTCAGATCCGTTAATTGCTAGGGTTTCCGAGTTTTGTAGCAGTGTCCATCGCGCATTGACTTCCATGAACGTGGAGTTGATAATATTTTTTTTTGTTCGAATGGTGCTTTGAATATTTAATAAGGAGTTGCAGTTGAATGTATTAATAAAAAAATCGATGATAATGTTTGTTTGTGATGAATGAATTTGACGAGAGAATGAGAAGAATGGAGAATAAGTGGGTAAATTGAAGGCTGATCATTGAAGAAGAAGCATCATGGACCTTTTTGTAGTTTTACCCAAAATGAACCTATGTAAACTTAAGTGTTTTTGACCGACTAAAGTGAATTATGTTCCAACAGTTGGTACCGTCCTGTAAGTACACCTTATTTTATCTCTCGACCACACTAAACTGACCCCATCCTCTTGGGCCATAATTATCATTAACCCACCATTGGGAATCATAATATCCTTAATCGTATGCTTAACTTATGTCATACCTAAAATTACTTTACTTTTTATGCAATATGTGAGTCATATGTATGCATATTAAATTAAATTTGCATTCATTTAGTTTAGATATATATTATTTAATATTAGTTAATGCAAAGTAAGAAATATTAATCTGTTTGAGTAATTACTACCCAACGGACAGACTATGTACTCACCAAATGATGATATGTCCATCGTACCCATTCGATTAGAGAAAATTAGTACCAATGCATACGACTGTAAGAAAATACAACTTTTAAACCAAATATTCCTAACTGGCTAAAAGATTTTATTCCTCACCGGGTCAGAAAATTTTGTACTTAAAAATAAGAAATAAATTTATTAAAATTAAACTAAAATTACTGGAAATCATATTCTCTTACAATTATTTGAAATAAATAAATTAAAGCATATCATTAAATAATTTACTTTTGTGTTTAATGTAAACCAACAATTTTGATAGATTAATTATATTTTCTCAATTCAAATTATCAAAACACAACTCATCCAATTTTCAAGACTTTTATGATATCAAATTTCCCAAATATTTGATTTTTTTTTAAAAAAAAAATTTATTCTCGCCAAAAAATAATTATAAGGGTACGTGTGTGATAATTTTCTCAAGGGCCATGATGATTGTACGTTCTGCATTGTTGCAATCACAATATGATTACCAATCACTGATTGAATAGTACTGTGTCTCACATAATTAGTTACTAGCAGACAATGCACACGCGTTGCGTATGTAATAAAAGTTTAAATTTTATATATTATATATGTATACTAAATTTTTATATTTGAAATATCTAATTTAAATATGATATTTTATGGGGAAGTGAAAAAACTGTTGCACATATTTTCAGAATGAAAAAAAATGATGAAAAATTGGGAACTAAGTTGAGAAGTTAATATGTGGTCATCCGATATTATCATTTATCTCATGATCTTGTGGCTATTACTAAAGCAAGTAGAGGGTATTTTTGGAATTTCACAATGACCATACCAAGGTGGTTACTCTAAGGTGCTCACACATTATAATATAGTATAGATATTATATAATTTTTAACTTATTAATAATATATTATAAATACTTCATAGAGAATAATGGTATTTAAGAGAGAATAAAATTTAGTTTTGTTGGTTAATTAATGTTGAAGAGACAATTTTGTCTCCCCCAATTAATTGTTATACCTTGCTATTTATACCTCTTTTGGACATGAAACTTTCTTTATTGAGTAAGAGATATTCGATATTCTCAGGGCTAATTATCGTTCTTTGCAAGTGTTGGTTCAATAAAAAAAAACTTAAACAAAATTACGTTATTCTAGAGATAGTGCATTGAGGTATATCAATCATTGATTTAATTAGATAGAATACTGCATATCAATAGTGATGATATGATGCGATTAAGGTACCCTTAGAAAATTTCTAACTAATGGAGGTCTCGGGAATCAAACCGAATAGCATCACCGAGAAGTTCGATTAGTCAACCAAGCTCAGGATGGCCGACCGACAGAGTTGTCAACAATTAGGAGTAATCGCATCCTACCCTCGAGCCCATATGTACTGATAAAAAACATAAATAATTTTGTAAAAGGTTACACAAAAAATTAGAGAAAATTATAGTTGTACATATAGAATTGCTTTAATACGACTTTTGAACTTTATTTTGAATAATAACAGATGAATCTTTGTAGAATAGTTGTATTATGAATTCCTCATCTAGTTTGTAACAGATGAAGGAAATGTTACAGTTGTCTTTCTTATAATTAGCATAAAAATACGTAGTAGGGGAGAATCGTTAATTTTTAAACTCGATGGGGAATTCATAATTGTTCAAATTAGAGGGGGTCTACGTAGAATTCACCATAAAAAGTATTACTTTGTATTTTCTGGTCCCAGTCATGTCCTCTTACAGTGATTCACTTTCTCTCTCCACCTGGAAGTCCCGCTTTCACTCGGCGAAGACGCTTGTGTTATGTTGGTGTACTAGTTTTATATTTTAGTTCTCTGTAGATTTTATGGTTGCTGGTATTTCTGGATTTTGATGTAATTGTCAAGTTGATTATCCTTTAGTTAATATAATTTCTTTTTCTATTAAAAAAGTATATATGAACAAGTTAGTATGTAAGAAAGGTACAAATGAATTCTAATATATAAATTTTTTTCTTGTAGCTAATTTGAAATTTGAAAGATTTGAAAATAGCTGCGTGGCGATATCTTTGTAGTGATTTTGAAAGTTTGAAAGATATAATCAATTGAATAATATTATTATAAAATGTATTTTTCAATTTTGAAAGTTTGAAATACTATTGAATATACATTTAGTATTTGCAAACTTGTATGCAGGCATACTCTAATTCATGTTGTAATCAATTTGGGAAGTAAAATATGAAAACTATTTTCTAAATTATAGAGAACGTAATTAATAATAGAAATAGAAAATGAAATCTTATATTTTATTTTAGTTACTATTTATGCCAAACCAACACATAGTTAAGTAATAACATGGGGGCAATTTCATTTACTATCCCTGCGAAAAATAGAAACAGCACGAAATCTGATACGTAAAATCAATAATATTTTCAAATTCTATATTTTTAATCAGAAGCATAGACATAATTTGGTCGAGATGAGATATTAAACTAGAGTGCTATCACTCAATTTTCTATGTATAATTTTATTAAAAATATATCCTGATTTCACCTCTCAGATTCATTGAATTGTTCAATATGAATATCACTTAGGTCTACACTATGTTAATTTTATGTGAAAAACATAACAAAATAAATGTTTCAAATACTTAATAAAAATTTATCATGCATAAAATTATATTTTATATTAAAATTTAATATAAATACATGCATCACAGATTTGTTTTTAAAAAATTAAAAAATCTTACCTATGAGCGAGAAAAACTCGAACTCGAGTCATTACAGAAGATAAATATGACTAACCAATAGATTACTATACATCGTGAATTTTAATAAAAATGGTTAATTCATAAGCCCAATATGGCCAAGATGAACGAGCAAGCAATGATGTAATTGATGGGAAACCCTAGAAGTAATTCTATTGGTGGGATTTTTATTTTGACAGAAAAAGATTCTCAAAAGAAATTGACAATTCAAAGGAACACCAAATAAGGTTAGACGTGTTATACACTAAAGTCTTCATCCCTTGTCATGCACCTATGAGGCAATCTGACCCCTCGCCCCCACCCAATTCGTTCCTGCCTATACATTTTCACGATCCCATTTTTAATAATTTTTATGTTGGTATATATATAATCGTCTTTGATGGAAAAACAATCGAAACGAAGCGTTTGAGCTGATATACGGTTTAAAAAGATTGGACTTATATTGTTATCATTAGTTATAACTTTTTGGTAAAACAACATGTGTTTGATATTGTTTATATAAATATTTTCGGTAAAATAAAATCAGATATTATTAATTTATTGTCTAGTTAATTATCTCTTGTCTTTATTTTCCCTCTCTTTTCAAATATCTGAGTCTATCATTGCTGATAAACTTTTGTCGTTCTAAATTTTTTGCCGTGATTTTGATTTTCAAATTTCCGAATTTGTTTTATTATAATAAAAAAATTAACTTATTACCGGTATTGTGTGCGCTAGAAGCAATTAAGGGCACGACTTAATGTTTGGTATACTTCGAGTAACTTGGTTAGTATTTCCTTCATGTCATAAGCAGATTTATGGGGTTTTTTTTTAATTAAATAACCTCAATTAAATAAACAATTATCAAAATAACCTCAAATATAACTAATTATGCAAATAACCATAGTCGCCCAGTTACCCAATTGGTGTGTCTTCAACAAAAGATGCCAACCCAATTGGCGTGACCAGTAAAAATAACTCGGTTGGCGTGACATTGTTAAGATCTGGTCAAGCCAACTTGGTTGACGTGTCCAGTTGGTCTCGCCAACTGGGTTGACGAGACGTTATTAAGATCTGGACACGCCAACCCATTGTAAAATCATGGTCACACCAACTGTGTTGGCATGTTCATTGTAAAATCATGCACCCGCCAACTGTAAGGACCCCAAGCCCTTAACTCTTGATTAGTGTATTAATCATTATGTGTGGTACATGCTTTCAATAAAATCAATCGGGAAACACAGATGATACTTTACCATTGAATGGCAATTACAAAATTTCTTTAATATTCAACATTAAGATCATCTCTACCCACAATTAGACTCATAGATTCCGCCCATTTCCATCCCCATTTCACCACTTTTCACATGGTAGACTTTTATAAAAATTTGGGCAGAGTCTCCCCATAAATAGAGCCATCCCGAAATAAAAGTGCATCACAATATATAGTTCCCGGCCAGGGAAAACACATACTCAACAGAACACAGCCACGCTAAGTAAATTCCCAGCCAGGGAAGACACCACACATAAAACAACATAAATGGGTTTCAACACCCACATAATACACCCATGACTCTCATATCATTAGCAATTCTACTCTTAATTGCATGCAACATAGAATGAAAGAGAGAAAGGCTCATGCCTTTATATACAACCCATATACAAGCATAACCGTGCTCACATGCGAGCATCATAAATATGTATATAACCTTCGGGTGTATATAAGTACTCTATACGATACCGTGCTCCATCAAGCCCTGGTACCACGATCCTGGGAGTACATCCAATCAACAGCTCGAGCTCAGCTCCACAGCCATCGATATACCTGTTCACCTGCCCCAACAGAGACAGCCCCCAACGGGGTGAGCATACCAATACACAAAATCCCATAATCACAATAATGAAATTCATAATTTACAACAAAAGTAAATACTAATGAATTTTAAACGATACTCCCTGGATGGCAACGTCCTCATCCGGGATTCCGTGTACTATCCCTGTTCTCACAATCATCAAACTCATCAAATCTCAAAATCAGTAAATCAACACATTGATTTATCTCATAGCATGCCTGATTCTCAAGTATCAATAATTAATGATTCCAAATTCATTATACATACAAATATAGATATCTCGATATCTAATACTGATTTTCAACTTTACTACCAATCACAGATAGCTCAAATGCCTAGCATTTATTTTACCAATTCTCCATTTCACTTAGACATCTCACATGTCTTATAATGAATACATGATTCCACGATCATTCTCAAGCATCTCAAATGCCCTACAATAGTCATATAAACCCAGTACCCCATATCTCTTATAAGGTCATACTACTCTAGTATCACGCACGCTTGTGGCGGCGATGTCAAGGTTGGGTCGTTCCATAATCATATCAACACATATATATATATATAGCCATACCCACAACCATCTAATGCAATTAAAATACATGCATTTCACAAATGCTCTTATATAAAGTAATGCTCGTACGTCGCACGTACCTTAAATTTCCGAAGTCCGAGCCAAACCTTGCTCGAGTTCCATGCCCCGAGGAACGATGTGCTAACACGATAAATAATTCACAATTATTTACGAACATGCAACCCATGCTCAAGCACACCCATAACCCTCAAAAATATTGTCAACACACGACAATTAACCATTATCGAAAATTGCTCAAGAACTCCCCACAAATTTTCGAACCTTCACAACACAAATCGAACTCAAATTAAGCACCATAATACATCTAAAGTATGAATTAATCGATCAATAGCAAGAATCATCACTCCTTGCCAAAAACCCCCAAAATTTGAACATAACCCCACGCACACAGCATGAAATTCGAACAATTAAGCAACAATTTTTCGAACCATTAAAGTCTGAAATTTTCGACCCAAATCAAAGCACAAAACGCCCCAAAATCGCCTGAAAAAAAAGCCCCAAAAACGTACCAAAAATCGAGCTCCAAAATCGGACAGAATCCAGTTTCGAACCCTAGCGCTTTCTGCAGAAATCCGAACTCAAATCGCGACCAAACTTCGAATTGTTGGTATGGGGAGGAGCGCCTGGAAGAGACGAAGCCGGCGGCGGGTCGGACGCGCCGAACGGCGGCGGGCGAAGCGCGTTTGTGCGCGGGGGTCAAAGGGGATCGGGAAATTGCGCGGAAGGAGAGAGAGAGGGAAGGTGGGGAAAATGGTTCCAATAATTAAAATCTCGGGTTCAACTGGTATTTATAGCAAAAATACCCCGAAATACTAGTAGCCCCACAAATACATCATGATTCATTAAAAATCATCTGTTTTCAAAAACTCTCTCTCTAACTCCAAAACCCCTACCGGTGCTCACACAAGCACCCGAGATTCCGAGACACTTCAACAACCCAACTCTTAGATTTTACACCGTAATGAGAATACAATCTCAACCTCGGAATCCAACGATCCCAACTACTCAAATAAACGAGCCCAGAAGGCCCAACACCGCGATTAAACTCCAAGTCGCCACGTAAAACAACTTTAGGGGTTATTAACACTCCGGGATTACCATCTATAATCCCTGGTCATCACACCAACTCAGTTGGCGTTTTTCCCACTATAAAACCACCACTTCGCCTCTCATTTTTACCCACACGAAAACTTTCAACACTCGAAAAAGTACGAGTATTATAATATATTTACATCGTTTTGTATTATTTTTCTATATAATAAAATTCTGAGTTTGCTTTGTAGTTCCAGCTTTAGCTGATCTTCTACATCAGAAAAGATTTTATTTATTATCAAAATATGTCGATTCAAATTTTTATTTTATTGAGGGTAATATCATACAAGATTCTGAATCCGTCCGATATGACCGTGGTCCATCAAGAGTTACACTCATACGTCGTACAATGAATTTTGTACAATCATTAAATAAAGTATATAATATCACTGACTTCGATCACAACTAGTTTCTTTTGAAATTATATGCTAGACATATGTTCAAAGATTTTTCGGGGATACGTCAGACTATTTTACCCATAGACAACGATTACAATTTAGCCTGGCTACTTGATTCAGAACAGGGTAATAGTTGCTTAGAACTTTATTTACAAGCAGAACCAATGAATTATGATTTTATTCCAGAAATGCCAATTAGTAATAGTGTTTCAGACGGATTGACTACATCTATGATGCAAGAGACGTCTGTTGCTCGACATCAAGTTGAGGGTTCATATAGTGGTAGATAACGAGATGATCATCCCGTAGATGTTGATAATACTGCTGGTGAGCCACGAACAGACAGTTTTGCTTATTTTGGTGATGAAATTCATTCTGAACCAGAGGGGATTCCATCTGATGATGGGGCTGATAATGATGATGTTGATATTTGTGTGATGGCAGAAGCAATTGAAAACATAGAGGACGAGGCACCAAGGAGACGAGAAGTGTCAGTTACAACCACGATAAATGATCGTATTCTTTATCCAACAATCTCATTTTTTTCCATGACACATCCTGAAGTTTTTGGAGATTCGATCGACAATCCAATAGGTCGTTGGGGGAGTTTTTATGATTACTCCAAAGGTGAAATCTATTGCAACATGGTCTTCAAAGATAAATTTCATCTGCAGGCAGCTGTGAATGATTATTCAGTACGGGTTGCAAAATGTGAGTACCACTTTGTTAAGAGTACAAAATAACAAAGTATGGTGGTCCTCACACTTGTCTGCTGAGTGAGCTGTCGCTTGATCATTCGCACTTGGATAAGAACATGATTGCTAGCTTGTTATTGGAATCGTTCGCCGTGATCCAGCTTATGAAATCAAGTATGTGCTTCAAATAAGTATGGGTTTGAAATATCATATGCAAGAGGCTGGCATAGTTTGAAATGTGCAGTTCGGAATGTGTATGGAACTTGGGAGAGCTCGGTGAATAAATTACCTTTCTATATGGGAGCTTCGCAAAAATGGAATCCAGGCACAGTCGTGGAGTGGGATCATCTTGATAATGCGAGTCCAAGAGAACAGACTTTGAATTATGTATTCTGGGCCTTCCAGCCTTGTATAGATGGTTTCTGGCACTGTCGTCAAGTTATTACCGTGGATGGCACACATCTATATATAAAATATCAGAATAAGATGTTGATTGCTATGTCCTTGAACACTAATAATCAAGTCTTACCGTTGGCATTTTCAATCGTTGATGAAGAGAACTGTTTGTCATGAAAATGGTTCTTGGATATGGTTAGCAAACACATTATTGGAGAATCTGGCGGTGTATGTTTGATTTTTGATCGACAACCGGGCCTTATTGCAGCAGCCGAATGTATCCCAACTTCAAAACCCCCTCGTGGAGTGCATCGATTTTGTTTGAGACATCTGTGCTCAAACTTTCGTTTCAAAAACGTGCACTTAAAAATTTTGTGTTGGAAAGTTGGATTAGAAAATCAACTGATAAAGTTTTAGCGTACGATGGAACATATCAAAACCATTGAACCAATGGTTTTTTATTACTTGAATCGGATTGACAAGTCTCAGTGCACGCTTGCTCATGATGAAGGATGTCGTTGTGGTATCCTAACAACAAATATGTCAGAGTTCATAAATAGAGTTATGAAAGGTGTCCGTCGCCTTCCAATCACTGCCATTGTACAATTAACATTCGATCGTTGTGTGCAATATTTTTTTTGAGCGATTGAACGGCGGATAAAATGATCCGAAATAATCAAGAATGGCCAGATATGCATTTGAAAAATATGCTCGGGCTGATCATTACTTCGTTGATCATGAAGTGCAGATGTTTGATCGAAGACATCTAACAGCCTCAGTTATCACAAGGATGCAAGCTAGACGTGGGGGTAACACACATGTTGTGAAGCTCAAATCAAGGGAATGTTCTTGTGGAAAATGGAAAGAATTTGGCATTCCTTGCGCACATGTGATACAAGTATGTCAAAATTGTGGCTTAAATGCTAAAACCTTTGTCAAGTCATATTATAATATGCAAGAATATTGGAGCACATATCAAGGACGATTTGAGCCATCATGGGGGAGCAGTATTGGGAAACCCCATCATTCTAACTGTACCACAATTCCACCATGCGTACTATAAGAAGACGGGGTCGAGACCGAACAACACACATGCAAAATGAGATGGATTGGCCTGAAGCCCGGGCAAGACGACATATGGCATCGAGTTCTCAAAATCAATAAAGTTGTAATCTTGTTATTGTTATTGTTATTGTTACATAAATAAAACATTCATATTGTCTGAAAGTACATTCATTATATTTCATAATAAGATTGACAATAGGCAAAACATAACAACATATATTATGGATAAAACTCTATAATGCCACTCCAGTACCATTATACATTCTTACCTCTAAATTTATAAATATGATGGGTTGAGCAATTTTGTAAAGCAAAAGGAAAAAGCAAAATGAGGGTTGATGGAAGAAATGGAGGTGCAGGCCGAGGAAGAAGATGAGGCGGTGTAGGGTCTTCCTACCTTAACATCATATAATATACGTATAATGGACTTAACATGCATTCATAACCTCTTAAGGGTTCCGGTTGTAGCTTGAGCTAAGAAGGTTACAGGCCAAAATAAAATTTCAAAAGCTAATTAATTACATTCTCGATAATGAATGTTAAAGCTATAGGTTTACACTACTCCTAGAGTAGAGACTATCAAAATCCTGCATCCTATATTCATCTTGCTCCTTTTAGCTCACTGCCTCAACCCGACCCTAGGCCCTTCGGTCCAAGAGTGTACCTACAGGGACAACACATCGTGAGCATATACATATTTTCTTAACACCATAACAAGAGACATAACAATAAATGCATGAAATCTTGGTTAAGTAAACTTGCTGGTTATTCGTTAACTTCTTTTTGTTGACCCTGATTTACCTTCATGCATATGGGCATCTGTAAGGACCCTAATCCTTAAGTGCGGAATCAAGGCATAATAGAGCTAAAATAAACAAATCAGAGTCTAAAAGAACATGTTGAGTCTATGAGCTTAAGCATTACATGCCAAAAAGTAAGGACTACCAAATGGATTAATTACATTCCAATCAAAAGAATGTGTGCAACTATAGTTTTATACTACTCCTAGAGTAGATACTATCCAAAATAATCCTGTCCTTTCATCCCCAATAGAATGCTCGTCAAGCTCACCACCTCAACCCGTTCAAGTCCTTCTATCATGCCAAAAAGGTACCTACAAGGACAACCCCCAAACATGAGCAATAATAATCATTCATATTCAACACAATATGAAGATTAAGCGTAATGCATAATCAATATAAAACACTTCCTGTTTTCCCCATGCATTTCAAACGCTTCCCGTTTGGTTGTCCCTGTACCATAACTCATGAGTATAATCAATAGATTATTTTTCAATGGTCTAAACATGTCATGAACATATACCATTTCATCAATACCAAATACTGATCACCAATCCCTAGTCTGTCCATCACAATGTATTTTAATGCCCCTCGCTTATTTACATATAGACGGCATAGGATAACCTCGCTTCAATGGACTGCGGGACTCCCACCCCTCGCCTCTCCTTGAGCGGCAAATACCCTTTCCTCGTCCTATATGATAACCACGCTCAAATGTGACATGCGGCGCTCCCACCCATCGCTTCACATTTAGCGGAACCAAACCAAATAGCGGCAAGCATTAAAATCATCAAGGGATGACCACGACTCATGGGATATGCACCAATAATCATATGCATCTATAAACGTCATGCATAACATGTATTTGCATCCACTATGCAATACCACATATATACTTGCATCCACAATGCATAAACAATAAGTATATAAGATACATGTACCGTTGGGTGCCCGTACGTCCACTACGTACCTTTCCAAAAGTGGAATATGGTAGGACTTCAATTCCTCGGCTGTGTTGCCACCTGGGTTGGTTCTACATATTCACAAATACCCATATTAGAATCCAATAATAGTCCAATACCAAAAATCCCACAAAAATAACCAAAAACACCATTTTTGGTGTCTCGCGATCGATCGCCATCAAGTCCCGATCGATCGCGAGACCTCACTGTCTCGGGCAACAAAATCCAACAATCCGCGATCGATCGCGGAGCTAGCGCCGATCGATCGCGGCCTCGCCGATCGATCGCGCCCATCTCGCGATCGATCGCTGAAGCTCTCTGCCTCAGCACTGCTGCTCGCGATCGATCGCGAGAAAAACGCCGATCGATCGCCGAGCTCTGGGCATGCGGGGTTTGGGGCACTATTCACCCATCTTCAACCCCAACTCATACATACCCACATACACCAACATTAACCAAACCCAATAACTCAAAACCAACAATAAACATCAACATAAACTCAAATATTTAACATCCAACCAAAATAATACCAAAACCACAACAACCCAACACAAACCCATTTTAAAACCCTTCAAAATCAACCCAAACTTAAACAAAACCTTACAAAATTTACAATGAGGTATCCATACCTCTTGTGGACCTCAAATCACCCAATAATCTCCACAAAACAAGATTTTGCAAGAACTTCTTTTCACCCTTGAGCTCAAGCTCGAAAATGTGAAGGGGTAGGGTTTGTGGATTTGATTTTGGTAAAGTGAATGAGTTGGGTAAAGGTGTGGGGTTATAAGGGTATAAAGAGTGAGTTATTTAATTAAAATACATACCAACAATTCCATGGTGTATAAAACACCCCAATATGATATTTTTCAAAGCATTTACTCAAAATGCACCAAATACCAATTAAACACATGATTTCTAATCATGTGCTACCAATGGCAAATAAATCATGCTTCCAATAATATTTACCCAACATGCACCACGTGCACCCTGAAATGCAACCCCGGGCCACCCTATCCACATGACCATGCATTTCCATAAGGTAAATAAATAAATAAATCCAATGCATAATTAATTACCACATAATTAATCATATAAGCACAATTATTGCCCAAATGCAATTTACCATTTCGGGGATGTCACAATACTCCCCTACTTATAAGATTTCGTCCTCGAAATCACATGCACTTACCCCAAAAGAAACTAAACATAAACTCATACCAGAGAATAGTTCCGGGTAGTGCTGCACCATATGCCGCTCCGTCTCCCACGTAGCCTCCTCGACACCCCTGCGATCCCACTGAACCTTGATCATAGGTATCACTTTGTTCCGAAGTCTACGGTCTGCTCGATCCAGAATCCTGACAGGCCGTTCCACATAAGATATATCAGACTCTAACTGAACTTCGTAAGGCTGTAACACATGCGACGGATCCGGCTCATACTTCCGCAGCATCGATACATGAAACACATCATGTATACCTGATAAAGAAGGCGGCAAGGCCAGTCGGTAAGCTAAGGTGCCAATGCGCTGTAAGATCTCGTACGGTCCAACATACCTCGGAGACAGTTTCCCGCGCATCCCAAATCGCACAACGCCTCTGAAAGGCGAGATCTTCAAAAAGACCTTATCTCCCAACTGAAATTCCAACGGTCTCCGCCGTTTATTTGCATAAGCTGCCTGTCTGTCCTGGGCCGCTTTCATTTTCTGCCTTATCGTCTTTATCTTTTCTTCCATCTCCCGAACCAACTCCGGTCCTCCGACCGATTTGCGGTCCAAATCATCCCAACACAAGGGTGATCTACACCGTCTGCCATAAAGAGCTTCAAACGGAGCCATCTGAATACTTGCCTGGTAGCTATTGTTATAAGAAAACTCTACCAAAAGCACTGAATCCTGCCAAGAGGCATCGAACTCCAAAACACAAGCTCTTAACATGTCCTCGAGCGTCTGAATAGTGCGCTCGGTCCGTCCATCCGTCTGAGGATGATAAGCAGTACTCAATCTGATTTCAGTTCCCAAGGCTGACTGAAGGTCTTCCCAAAAATGAGACGTGAATCGCGGATCTCGATCCGACACTATGGAAATGGGGATCCCATGCAATCTCACCACATCTCTAATATACAACTGCGCCATCCTCAAAAAGGTGAACGTCATGCTATAGGGGATAAAATGAGCTACCTTGGTCAATCTGTCCACAATCACCCAAATAGCATCGAAGCCTGAAGCACTCCTCGGCAAATGAGTCACGAAGTCCATGGAAATGTGCTCCCACTTCCACTTCGGTATCTCCAAGCTTCTCAACTCGCCGCCAGGCCTCTGTCTCTCTGCCTTAACCTGCTGGCAGATCAAACACCTCTTTACAAAAGCGACGACATCAGATTTCATCCTTTTCCACCAAAAATGACCACGCAAATCTCTGTACATCTTCTTCCCGCCTGGGTGGATGCTAAGTCTGCTACTATGAGCTCGCTCCAAGATCCCCTTACGCAACTCCGGCGTACTCGGAACCACCCATCGGTCACCCAATCTCAAAGACCCGTCATCGGCCACTCTGAACTTCGTTGGCTGACCAAGATGTACTAAAGATAACCACCTCTGAACCTCAGCATCTGACCTCTGAGCTCTTCTGATACGCTCATAAATATCTGGCTCAGCTAACAGAGTCGATACATACACAGGCGATGCATCAATGTCAAAGTCATAGCCCAAATGACAATAGGAGGTCATCATCGCTGACAAATGAATGACGTCCTCAGCAGAACTCCTCACTTTCCGGCTCAAAGCGTCTGCTGTCAAATTGGCTTTCCCCGGATGGTACTCTATCTCGCAATCATAGTCCTTGAGTAGGTCCATCCACCTCCTCTGCCTCATGTTCAGCTCTGCCTGAGTGAATAAAAATTTGAGGCTCTTGTGATCCGTGTATATGGTGAATGAAGTACCATATAAATAATGCCTCCAAATCTTCAGGGCGAAGATGATAGCCGCCAATTCCAAGTCATGAACTGGATATCTGGTCTCATGCGGCTTCAACTGCCTCGATGCATAAGCTACCACATGCTTATCTTGCATCAGAACACACCTAAGGCCCTGCAGTGATGCATCAGTATACAGAACAAATCTGGAGTTCTCCGTAGGGATCACTAACACTGGCGCCATCGTCAACCGGTTTCAACTCCTGGAAGCTCTCCTCACAAGCTTCTGACCAAAAGAAAGGCACTCCCTTCTGGGTCAACTGAGTCAGCGGCTTGGCAATCTTCGAAAAGCCCTCGACAAAGCGCCGATAATACCCGGCCAAACCAAGAAAACTCCGAATCTCAGGCACAGAAGTGGGGGCAGCCCACTCCATCACAGCCTCAATCTTCTTGGGATCTACAGATATCCCGCTGCTCGATATGACATGCCCCAGGAACACTACACTGCTCAGCCAAAATTCACACTTACTGAGCTTAGCATACAACTGATGCTCTCTGAGAATCTGAAGCACTGTCCTCAAGTGTTTCACATGCTCCTCCTCGCTCCGGGAGTAGATAAGAATATCGTCAATAAACACAATGACGAACTGATCAAGATACTGCTGAAACACTCTGTTCATCAGACTCATGAAGACTGCTGGAGCATTCGTCACACCGAACGGCATCACTAGGAACTCATAATGTCCATATCGGGTCCGGAACGCTGTCTTCTGCACATCTTCCTCTCTGACCCGAATCTGATGATACCCGGATCTCAAATCATTCTTGCTATACACCCTGGTACCTTGCAACTGATCAAACAGATCGTGGATCCTTGGAAGAGGATACTTGTTCTTCACTGTAGCCTTATTCAGTTGCCGGTAATCGATGCACAACCGCATCGAACCGTCCTTCTTTTTCACAAAGAGAACTGGTGCGCCCCATGGCGACACGCTCGGGCGTATATATCCCTTGTTCAAGAGATCCTGTAACTGTTCTTTCAACTCTCTCAACTCGGCCGGTGCCATCCTATAAGGTGCACGAGAGATAGCGGATGTCCCTGGCAACAGCTTGATCCCAAACTCAACTTCCCTAGCCGGTGGGAATCCTGGGATCTCTTCTGGGAATACATCAGCGAACTCTGCCACTACTGGCACATCCTCAACTCTTAGTTCCTTACTCTTCCCAGACGTGTCCACGGCATAGATAAGATAGCCCGTGTGTCCACGTTCCAACAACTGAGTCATCTTGATCGCTGAAATCAACGGAATCTTCGCACGAGAACCGTTGCCATAGAAGGTCCACTGACTGCCCAACTCAGGTCTGAACTTCACTGTCCTCTGTCGGCAATCTACCACTGCGTGATATCTGTTCAGAACATCAATACCCAAGATGCAGTCGAAGTCTGACATACCCAGCACAATCAAGTCTGATCTCAATTCGTTGCCCTCAAAATAAATGAGGCAGTCTTCCATAAACTGATCAGCAACGACATTTCTTCCAGTGGGTGTCGAGACAAGGAGAGGCGTGGGTAAAGAAGACGTGCGCATATGGTGTCTTTCCACAAAACCCACCGATACAAAAGAATGGGAGGCACCTGTATCGATCAAAATAAAAGCAGGGTACGTAAATAAATGACACGTACCGGCAATCACCTCCTCTGGGGCTGCCTGAGCCTGCTCCCTGGTCAGTGCATACACCTGTCCCTGGGGCGGTCCTACTGTCTGACCTCCCGATGGTCGAGGCCCAAACTGCTGCCTCTGCTGCACTGTCCTATCCTCAAACCTCGGCCTGCTGCCCTGATACTCTGACTGTCCTCCCCGTGTGGGGCAATACCGAGCAATGTGGCCCATCTTGCCACAGACATAACATGCAGGACACTTGTTTGAAGAATGTGGCCCTCCACAATTATTGCACCTCGGCTCTCCCGGCCTATCCCCTTGTGAAGATCCTCTATTGGCCGACCAATTGCCCTTCTTGCCATCCTGCTTCTGACCAAAGTGTTTCTTTCCACCATACCGTGAAGATGAAGAGGCACCACGGGGCTTAAATGGCTCACCCCGAGGCCTCAAACTGTCACTAGTCTGCCTCTGTGGCGGTACCGGTGGTGGCATAGCATAAGCTCCCACTCCTAGCTCAGCAAGCTCCGCTATTGTGAGAGCGTCATCAAAAGAAGTTGGGTTATTAGTGATAACCCGGTCATAGAGCTCCGGTCGCAATCCCTTCATAAAGTTTCTCATCTTAGCGTGTCCACTGGTGGCAATGTGGGGGACGTACCTCAGCAATGAAGAGTACCGTGTGGCATAGTCTGCCACTGTCATGTTCCCTGCCTCAGACTTGTGAACTCGTCCTCCTTCGTCTGTCTTGCTGCTGCGGAGAAGTACCGGTTCAAAAACCTCGTCCTGAAGAGTGTCCAATCAATCACAGCACCCAGTGCTCTCACTTCCATTACTGTGCTCCTCCACCACATCAGAGGTTTCTTGGCTAATTGAAATTCCGCTAACCTCAGCCAAGCTGTCACAGCACAAGGAGCCGATACAAAGATCTGCTCCAGTCTTTCCAACCACTCTTCAGCCTCCTCCCCAGACTCTGTCCCCTCAAACCGGGGCGGATGATAAGATAGAAACTGTGTCAAGCTAATCTCACCCGGTAGCAATAACTGAACCACTGGTTCCATTCCCACAGCCGGTGGAGGTAGAGGGTTTGTCTGTCCAATACTAGCATTCATGCTCCCCATATCACCGACTTCCTCGTTAGCAGCCATGCTGTAACACAAATGTTAACAACAATTCCAAAGCAATACATGATATACCGTTAGATAACAGGAGTGATATAAGCATGTTAGTATAACAGGATATACAAAATATGCACCACATGCATAAACATGCTTCAAATGTAAGCACCTAGCCAACCATGCTAAGGCTACCCTTCACTCGTTCCCGGGTTCTCTAACCACTGCTCTGATACCACTAATGTAAGGACCCTAATCCTTAAGTGCGGAATCAAGGCATAATAGAGCTAAAATAAACAAATCAGAGTCTAAAAGAACATGTTGAGTCTATGAGCTTAAGCATTACATGCCAAAAAGTAAGGACTACCAAATGGATTAATTACATTCCAATCAAAAGAATGTGTGCAACTATAGTTTTATACTACTCCTAGAGTAGATACTATCCAAAATAATCCTGTCCTTTCATCCCCAATAGAATGCTCGTCAAGCTCACCACCTCAACCCGTTCAAGTCCTTCTATCATGCCAAAAAGGTACCTACAAGGACAACCCTCAAACATGAGCAATAATAATCATTCATATTCAACACAATATGAAGATTAAGCGTAATGCATAATCAATATAAAACACTTCCTGTTTTCCCCATGCATTTCAAACGCTTCCCGTTTGGTTGTCCCTGTACCATAACTCATGAGTATAATCAATAGATTATTTTTCAATGGTCTAAACATGTCATGAACATATACCATTTCATCAATACCAAATACTGATCACCAATCCCTAGTCTGTCCATCACAATGTATTTTAATGCCCCTCGCTTATTTACATATAGACGGCATAGGATAACCCCGCTTCAATGGACTGCGGGACTCCCACCCCTCGCCTCTCATTGAGCGGCAAATACCCTTTCCTCGTCCTATATGATAACCAGGCTCAAATGTGACATGCGGCGCTCCCACCCCTCGCTTCACATTTAGCGGAACCAAACCAAATAGCGGCAAGCATTAAAATCATCAAGGGATGACCACGACTCATGGGATATGCACCAATAATCATATGCATCTATAAACGTCATGCATAACATGTATTTGCATCCACTATGCAATACCACATATATACTTGCATCCACAATGCATAAACAATAAGTATATAAGATACATGTACCGTTGGGTGCCCGTACGTCCACTACGTACCTTTCCAAAAGTGGAATATGGTAGGACTTCAATTCCTCGGCTGTGTTGCCACCTGGGTTGGTTCTACATATTCACAAATACCCATATTAGAATCCAATAATAGTCCAATATCAAAAATCCCACAAAAATAACCAAAAACACCATTTTTGGTGTCTCGCGATCGATCGCCATCAAGTCCCGATCGATCGCGAGACCTCACTGTCTCGGGCAACAAAATCCAACAATCCGCGATCGATCGCGGAGCTAGCGCCGATCGATCGCGGCCTCGCCGATCGATCGCGCCCATCTCGCGATCGATCGCTGAAGCTCTCTGCCTCAGCACTGCTGCTCGCGATCGATCGCGAGAAAAACGCCGATCGATCGCCGAGCTCTGGGCATGCGGGGTTTGGGGCACTATTCACCCATCTTCAACCCCAACTCATACATACCCACATACACCAACATTAACCAAACCCAATAACTCAAAACCAACAATAAACATCAACATAAACTCAAATATTCAACATCCAACCAAAATAATACCAAAACCACAACAACCCAACACAAACCCATTTTAAAACCCTTCAAAATCAACCCAAACTTAAACAAAACCTTACAAAATTTACAATGAGGTATCCATACCTCTTGGGGACCTCAAATCACCCAATAATCTCCACAAAACAAGATTTTGCAAGAACTTCTTTTCACCCTTGAGCTCAAGCTCGAAAATGTGAAGGGGTAGGGTTTGTGGATTTGATTTTGGTAAAGTGAATGAGTTGGGTAAAGGTGTGGGGTTATAAGGGTATAAAGAGTGAGTTATTTAATTAAAATACATACCAACAATTCCATGGTGTATAAAACACCCCAATATGATATTTTTCAAAGCATTTACTCAAAATGCACCAAATACCAATTAAACACATGATTTCTAATCAATTGCTACCAATGGCAAATTAATCATGCTTCCAATAATATTTACCCAACATGCACCACGTGCACCCTGAAATGCAACCCCGGGCCACCCTATCCACATGACCATGCATTTCCATAAGGTAAATAAATAAATAAATCCAATGCATAATTAATTACCACATAATTAATCATATAAGCACAATTATTGCCCAAATGCAATTTACCATTTCGGGGATGTCACAGCATCTTACCCCGTGGCATCTTACCACACAATAACATCGTATGGCCTCTTACCATATGGGCATCTTACCCCGTGACATCTTACCACATAAATACATCGTATGTCCTCTTACCATATGGGCATCTTACCCCGTGGCATCTTACCACATAATAACCTTGTATGACATCTTACCATATGGGCATTTTACCCTTTTATAAACATTGTATGGCATCTTACCCTTTTATAAGTATTGTATGGCATCTTACCATATGGGCATCTTACCCCTTTATAAACATCGTATAACATTGTTATAAACTTACTTATCATAATCATCTTCATAAACATCATCGTCATAAACATCATCATCATAAACATCATCATCTTAAACTTACTTATCACAATCATCATCATAAACATCATCATCTTAAACTTACTTATCACAATCATCATCATAAACATCATCATCATAAACATCATATGTAGGAGTATGGTTTACCGTCCGATACCCGTACGTTTCTTACGTACCTTAATTCCAAAAGATGGAGAAGTTGTAGAACTTTATCTCCGTGAAGTTGTGGGTACCTGTGATGGTTCTACATAACCATACAAATTGATATTAGAAGCTAAACAATAGCCAAATACCAAAAATTCAACAAAAATCACCATTTTCCAACTTTTGAACAGTGGCGATCGATCGCTCAAAACATGGCGATCGATCGCCTGATTTTTCACTTCGCGGTGATCGATCGCTTCATATGAGGCAATCGATCGCCTGCTGCACAGTTCGCTACTGGGCATTGGCGATCGATCGCGCCATTTGAGGCGATCGATCGCCCACTGTCTCTCGGCGATCGATCGCTGCATTTGTAGCGATCGATCGCCACAACCAGTGGCCGCGATTTCACCATTTTTTTGTGCATTTTTCAAGCTCATCCTTATACCTTTCAAAACCAAACTTTCCTACAACCTCAACAACATCATAACCCACTAAAACCCACGTAAAACACTTCAAAAATCATACCCCAAACATGTATAACATATACCCAAAACAAACCCACATAAATCACTTCAAAATCACCCCATTTCAAAACCAAACATCATAAAAACTTTAGGAAGGGTTCCATACCTCTTGTAGGCTCCAAATCTTAACAAAGATCACACAAACAAAGGTTTTGTGAAGCTTTCCTTCTCCTTCCTTGGTGAATTTCGAAAATGGGAGAAAGTGTAGGGTTTGAAAGTAATTTGGGGATTTAGAGGGAAATGTAAAGTGAGGTAAAGTGTAGGAAAAAGGTGGGTATAGTGGGGGGTTAAAAGGGGTTGTGTAATTTTAATTAAAATTTGTACCCCAAACTTAACATGATGTATAAAACACCCCAACATGGTATTTTAAAAGCATTTACAAAAATGCATCAAACTTCCTATAAATTCACACCTTCCTCATAATTAATAATCAACACAATTAAATCATGTTAACACCCCATACCTAACATATAAATCAATTACCACATAATTCATCATTAATACCGAAATTGCATATAATTAATTTCGGGGCATCACAAGCGGTGACGTGATTTATAGCGTGACCATTGAAAAATAATGGTCACGCCACACGCCAACCGAGTTGGCATGATTATTATTTTTCAAACGTCACGCCAACTCTGTTGGCGTGACCATTATTTTTCAAAAGGACACACCAACCGAGTTGGCATCATCATAATTTTTACTGGTCAAGTCAACCCATTTGGCGTGTCCTGTTTTAAACATATTACATGCCAACTGGGTTGGCGTCTTCTATTGACGACACGCCAACTCAGTTGGCGACTAAGGTTATTTTCATAATTATTTATATTTGGGGTTATTTTGATAATTGTTTATTTAATTGAGGTTATTTAATTAAAAAAACCCGTAGATTTATATTATTCAAATTAAAATTATACTTTTTTACTTTTAATTATTATTTTGTTGTTGTTGTTGTTTTTATTTATGATTCCCGTGAAACTGATTAATTTTAGTTTTGATGTTATCAATATTTATTATGTATATTACTAATTAATATATCAAATGTACAACAAAGTTGAATCAAAACAGTATAAGTCCAGTAAGGTTAGAAGAATTCAACTCATTAGAGTTAAATCGAAGTGATCAGCCTCCATGATCATCAGAAGTGATAAATCCCAAACAGTTGAACCAGGCCAGTTGAGTTGTGTAATATGAATAAATATATATATTAATGTCCTTAGAATAATGTTGTATTCTTAAAGATTGTCCATAGTCAAGTATTATAATGAATTATGATAATGATAATGTATAGAGACTAGTATGTATTGATTGATGAATTTGTTCATGAATATGAGATATTGAATCAACACATAGGTACATGTTAGACAACTGTGTACTGGACCGACCCACCATGAGAATGCTACATGGATTGTTATATAAATGTCATAAGCGATTCTCATAGTGATAATAACATATGTAATCCTTACGACTTGAGATCACTAGAGATCCCAACATAAGGAGTTGTGTATTTTGATATTGTTAAATGTTACCCGTAATAGGGTAAACTATAAAGACAATCATTGGATATACTCCGAATTATGTAGAGGGATGTTGAGTGATCAATATATGATTTGTCTCTCATATTTAACAGGAGGAGTTTCGGCCATTGATCGAGTGAGACTAAAATGCATGGCCATGCTCAAATGAGTCAATATGTGACATCGAGCTTATTCGTTAATTCCAGTCTACACAGGGATCAAGAAATAAAAGATTGAACTATCCGAGCGTGAATTTTTCCATGGCTCATCTTCGATCTAGACACCAAGGACAAATGGATTAAATTACATGATAAGTGTTATCACAAGCATAGGTAATGTCGAGTCTAAGACATTCTTGTACTTGGGTAGTCTTGATGCGTTGCTAGATACCGTTCATTGCTTGTGACATAAAATAAGATTTTATATCACTACCTATATTACACGATCCTAATGGGTAGCACATAAGATTAAATCGATGAAGGGAAATAAAATGCATATGATGAATTAAATAGATTAGGAAGAGTCCTAAACGAAGAATGATAGAAATTATCATATACATTGTTTATATATATATATATATATATATATATATATATATACATATAATATTTATTGGTGATAAATATATATTAATGGGCCGTGAGTTCAAGGGTTTTGGTAACTCTGATGTAACATGCTACAAAACATATATATAAGATATATGTGTCGTAGGTTTGATTGTAAGAGAATATCAGATTCATGAGCTTTTATTAAAAGGGTGTAGCTGTCACATTCTTGGTTGAGTTTTCAAGGCTAGCACCTTGATAATTCAACGTCCCTTTAAGTGATTTGATCGTGTGGATACCGTAGAGGTAAATCTGTGAAGTTTTGCTATTGACTCGTGGACGTTCTTTATTGACAGAGTGCATCAAACATGTTTCAAGGGTATAAATTCTTAAACACCCATATGGTTTCCCTTCGTACAGATCCTTGGTGTAATCTGATATTTTATTTATTCCGTTGCGTATCTCTGATCGGATTACTAACAAAAGAAACAAATGATCTCTAACTAGATCTGATGCAGCTAGGTGAGTGGTGCCTAAGGTCCGGGGTTGATTATCATTTCAGTCAGATTACTGTTTGAAGCTCTCCACTTTGAATCTCCTTTATAATGGTTGGATTCTTGGTTTCCTTGATCTTCAAGGAGTTTTATTTTAGCCCTTAATAATGATATCCTTTGGATCCTTGGTCTCCTTGATCTTCAAGGAGTTTTATTTATAGCCCTTAATAATGATATCCGTTAGACACAAGAATATGACCGTTGTGAAATATTCTGCACGATTCACAAGCTTGCAACGATCATATCCGCATTTTGGGCTATTTCTCGTGACTTATGTGGTCAGCTTAGTCCAACTAAGGTGACTTAGAGCGTGCATTGGATCTAGACTTTCTAATCACTTTTGTAGAGTTTAAAAGTCTAGAGAACTCAATATAGACTTTTATATACTCTGTAGAAGTCCAAAGATATTCAATTTAGACTTTTATATACTCTATATAAGTCAACTGATATTAAAAATAGACTTTGATAGAGTTTTTAAAAGTCAGGTGGTATTCGAAAATGACTTTTAAAAGCTCTATAAAGTCTAGAGTTATCCAAATGTCAATAGACTTACCGGCTCTTAGATACAAACCTTGAAACTCTAGGTATAACTCTAAAAGGTAAAAGTTTCTCCTCCATTCTACATATTGATTTAGACAAGACTTTTAATTGAAAAATACCCATAACCTATATAAACTATTTCTTTACGCCAGTAACAGTAAATTTATTAGCTTTTACACGTTGGCTTATGCTTTCCCATAATCTCCTCATCGGAATTTTTCGAACAACACAACAACTTTTTATTTTAGTGAGATCAAGAAAAAATCAAATAATTGGAAAACATATAGTCAGAATTCAAAATCAAAGTATCAATCAATCAAAATCTGAACTTTCACTGATGTAAAATATACAGATTTAATTTTAGTGGCATAAATTCAATTCCTCTCACCTTGAGAATTTCCACGATGTTTATGTCGATGAAGCTTAAATGTGGAGTACTCTGAACATATTGTCAAAAATGAACGTAAAATATTTGTTTCACAAAAAATACTAACAATATATCAAATTTATCAGTATTCTGATTATTATTTATCTAATATATTCTTAAAAATATTAATTACTTAATTATAGATGCTGAATTGTTCACATGATTGAAACTTTGATTTCAGTAAATTTAATAATGATTCATTCATTATTTTCAAAAATCAAATTGGTTTAATTTTTAAGGAAGAAAAAATAATTTATATTAATAGATAAGAACTTATTTAAGTTCATTATTCATGTTCAATGGCTAGTCAAAAAATTCAATAAAAAATATACAAATGGCTCCTCCACTTCCATATACAACACAAGCATATATTGTATTGGCTTGTGTCGGATTATACAATTTGTTTCTCAAGGAGTGTATTTCTGATGATTTTTAAGTTGAACAAGATAATCAAGATTCATCCTCTTCATCAGAAAAATTTATGAAGATGATGACTTTGATTCATTCTTTGTTACTCAAGAACAATGAGTGAACATTAATGCATGAGAGATAATATAGCACTCGAATGTGGAGTGTTGTTGAACATATTGTTAAACAATGCATTTTAGATATTTTTTCATGAAAAAATATCTAATTCTCTCATATTTTGATAATTATTTATCTAATATTGATATAAGTATTGTTATGTATTTTTCAAAAATATTGGTTTATTACTATGCATGTTGAACTGACTTGAATAATTGAAATTTTGATTTCTATAAATTAAATTATGATTAATTTATCATTTCATATAAATCAAACTGATGAATTTTTAAATAAGTAAAATGTATTTACATTAATAAATAAAAAAACTATTTAATTGAAAAAATTATTCATGTTCAATTGATTGTTCAAAGAAATCAATTATAAGTTACAAAATCTACAGAATTTTTTGAAATTTTACAAATATCTAAAATCTTGTAAAAGAATTCTATGAAAAAAGTCTACAATAGTTTATGAAAATCTTTTTACAACTCTATGAAATATTATAAAAGTCAGAAATCTATCTTTATAAAAGACTATCATTTTTAAAAAAGTCATTAAAATTCTCTAAAAATCTGGAATAAAGTCTATGAAAATCTTTTTATAATTCAATAGAAATCTATCAACTCCACAAAAGTCTATCATTTAAAAAAAAAAAAATCACCTAGAATGAATACACACATCCTATACTTAGCTGGTTTGACTTCGTTGGTTAGACTTTGGTGGTCTACTCCTCTATCCACTTAGCTGGACCTTGCTGTTTTGTTTCAGCAACCCTCTCTTGAATATATCTCTTGATTCGTCGATTTTTGGGCAAAGTGATGAACACGAAAGTTGAAGCCCTTTATCTTGGCTTTCCAGAGAATCAAGAATCGTCGCTACTCTTTGATAAGCTAGCTAAACCAGAGCTGTTCTAACTCTGATGTTATCCTTTTAGCGAGATTCACTGAGGCCCAATTCTGGTTCCAGCGAGTAGCAACATAATAACAAGTTTTGTTAACATCACAACAAGGATTAGTCGGATTCTCAAAACCCAACAATAACAAAAACAACAACAACAATAATAATAATAATAATAATAATAATAATAATAATAATAATAATAATAAATTAATAATAATAATAATTTACCAGACAAGTGTGAAATATTAGTGTGGGAAGGGGATGAGGAATCCATGTCGTCCAAACACTTAAAGACAAAGCAGGTTCAGAAGAGAAAAAGCAACCTTCGCTTTACGACTCAGAAAAGGAGATTTCAAACCCCAGCTTAGGAAATTGAGTGGACACTAAAACATAACCCTATTCTTCCACCACCCCACCTAAACCCACCCCCACCTCACTAAGTGTGTCTATATTTAGTGGCAAAATTTGCGATTGAATTCAATAACCCCACAAATCTCTCCTATCACTCACACCAAAACCCCACAAGAGAATAGGAGCCCCCTTTTCTTGTGTTTAGCCACTGGTTTTTACCAGGCCATGCTTGTTTTTTGCCTCTTCAAATGGCATCCTACTTTCTCTCTTTCTTTAGTTATGTGTAATTTTCTTTATTTATTTCTTGCTTTTGGAAAGTTTTTTCCTTTTAATTTTCGTGTTTGTTTTAAAGGGCTTTGTGGGGTTGATTTGTTAGCAAATCTTGGTTTAATTCTGGACCCATTTCGATCCTCTAAATCTCCTCATCTTTTAACACCAAGATTTTCATGTATTAATATGTGTAATAATCTAACCCTATTCACTTTCTTTCTTTCATTCTCTTTACTGTTCCATCGTCTTCTTGTTTTGAATCAAATGTGAAGAAATCCTAGGAATGCAGATCTCCCATTTGTATTGCATGTAAATGAATAAATATATACATATACATGTATATGTATATATGCCTGGCTCCCTGTATGCCATTCGCTGAGCCCATCGGAGACCCGATGGCCCTTCGTGGATGGCGTATGAGGAGCCAAGCATATTCCCAGTTAGCACATACATGTGTATATATATATAAAGTTTTTTGAGAAAGAATTATATTCGCAGGGCCTAAGCTTCCTCTGAGACCTCCTGAATACCAGGTAAATTTGTATCCATTACTTTTTCACCATTATGGGATACTGATTCTTCTGTCAAATGTGTGTTTTTTATATGCTAATTTCTTGAACTTTTGAACATTTTATTTATTTGATTCTTGATTATTGGTAGGTTCCTGCGTATACATAATATTGTAAGCTGGAATGGCTAATAATATGTGATTAAATAATGGTATGATGAAGAGAATTAAGGAGATAATTTTGGTGAAAGTATATTGTCAGAAGGCACAACTTGATCACGTGGAACAAAAACATTTTACAATGATGTGATTCTGTTCATATTCAGATAAGGCATCGCAACTCTGTATAAACAGACAACATGAAAGTTACCACCTTTAAATTTGCCCCCCTCCCCCATCAACTTCATCCCATTTCTTTATATATTATTTCATATATATTACTTTTTTTTAAAAAAAACAGATATATATTCTTAGATTTTGTTTTGAAAATGAAATTTTAATCTTGAAGTATAATATAGTATATATTTATTAGTCGGTTGTTTTTAATAAAACTTTTAATGAAACCTTAAAATTTTTTGCAGGGTTTTCTACAGACAATGCAATTCAAGAAACAAACACACACAAAGACATACATTATATAGAAATCAAATTGATAAATTAAAGCATCCATTAAGTGTTTACAATGAGAACTTATAAAAAAAAATAGCCAAGAATGACACAGAAGGGCGTAGATGTAATTTCACAACATATATGTGCATGAAACTGAAGAAGAAACATGATTTAGAGTGTTTGGGGATCATAGCTAGGTTCATCTGTATACAGTGTAGTGTGGGGTTCATCATATAATAATAAAGAACAGACACATACACACATCCCTACTCTTCTGCTTAATTTCCCCAGAAAAAGAAAAAAAAGAAAAGAATGTGTGTCTGTGTGAGTGATATTGTTATAGAGCATGTGATTTCTCTTTTCTCTTTTTCTTTTTTTCTTCCTGGGAAAATTAAGCAGAAGAGTGGGAGGAAACAGGATGATTGCTGGCTTTGATGATGGCTGCTTTTTGCTGGGTTTTAGGGAATCTTGTTAATAACAAATATTAATAATAATTTATATTTATATTTTCTAGTTTTACAAAGAATATTGAACCCTTTTTATCAAAAAAGTATATATATGCAAGAGAAATAGTGCGTATATTAGGTATAAAGTGACCCGATATTTCATTGGATCTTGCATGTTGTGAGAGTTTTGTGCACCGGGATGACATTTTTTCTTATATTGAGAATTAACACGAGAGTCTTGGCCTTCAAATGTAATACCTAAGTTTATAGGTCTGTAAAGGGCTTTCTTGGTATGTGGTTGGTTATTATTAGGGAATAACACATTTACGGTCAATGAAGGTCAAGGGGGTTGAACATGCATTAATGATGACTAATGGGTGTAGATTTTCAGAGCACGTTATGAGCTGATCGTGCTAGGATCGTGTACAGATCATGCTCCGGATTTGACAGGCCATGACAGCCGAAGCCAACATTATAAATACAAGCACCAAAAGATGAATGAAGGACAATTTCAGTTGCTCACAAAATACTCTACATATATTCCCAGGTTATTCATACGACTCTTAATCATATTGTGAAGAATCCTCAAACTCTTGCTTATTTGATTCTTGTTTTACTCGGTTTTCCTAGTTGACTTGACCATCAGAGTAGTCATGTCGATGACTATCTCGACGCCCATCTAACCTTTCTATTCTCAGGTTATATCAGTTCGGGACTTTCTACTCGGACCTAAAGAAACTATAGTTTGTCCGCGTCATCCAGATCATCCAACCTCATCATTACACTAATTTAATAAATTTGAATAATAATAATATACAAAAATCTTGTATTCAATTGATAGACACCGAACAAGAGACCAAAAGGAGAAGGTAAAAACCGTATAATGAACCCTTATTTAATGAATCGTTTAGATATGCAAGTACAACGATTGTGCGAGTGCTCAACACTCATTCAAGTAATTAAAACAATTCATGTTGTAGGATCGAGCGCTTATCGCTTTACCAATAACTATAGTTAAGGGTAATTATGCAACTTCAATCTTTTCAACCATACACTGGCACAAGCGCCACGTGTTCGACCAATCATAAAGCAGAGGTAATTGTTGAACCCCAACAATCCCTCCCCCAATAATTGCACTCTCTGCAACTCATGGGAATCGAACACGCGACCTTGGCTCTGATACCAATTGTAGGATCGAGCGCTTACCGCTTTACCAATAACTATAGTTAAGGGTAATTGTGCAACTTCAATCTTTTCAATCATACATTGGCACAAGCGCCACGTTTTCGACCGATCATAAAGCAGAGACAAATTTTGAACCCCAACACATGTGAAAAGAGAAATTCGAAAATCTTACTACGTAGATTGGAGACTATTAGAAAAGACTAATTATTTTTGGTGGAGCGATCAAAATATGGCAATTGAGTTACTGTATGTTTTAAAATATTTGAGTTACATCATTAACAATAATAATTCGTAAAGCGACAAACACTTCATACTATATAAACTATAAATTAGTTGCAAAGATTGAATACTAGAAAGTGTTTTGCCCCTTTCTTACAAATAGTACAGGCAAAACATGATATAAGGTACTAAATGACGGTAGATTTTGAAAATAGGCAGATTATTCCGTGTGATTTAAAATAAGCATTTTACCCCATTTGTTTTAAAAATAAGCAGATTACTCCCTGTGATTTTAAATATACATTTTATCATCCTATGGCTTTACAAATATTTACTTTACCCCATTGTGGTTCGGAAAAAATGGCATTCATAGAGATTTTGCACATATTCACAACCCATAAAGAGGTAAGGTGCCTATTTTCAAATCACAGCAGTCATCTGCATATTTTCAAAACTACGGAGGTGTAAAAGTTTATTTTAAACCACATGAATGTAATCTGTCTATTTTCAAAACATAGGGGTAATAAAATTCTGTGTTATTAAAGTTCTAAATATATTAAATCGTGTTCCTCAAACGACCCTGTCTTAATGATACCTTATTTTATTAGAACTTAAAATAGAAACTTAAACACTTACAAAATTTAACGAAAAAAAATAATACAATTTAATTATATTTTATATAAAATATCTACACACAAATATAATATATATATATATATATATATATATATATATATATATATATATATATATATATATATAGGCACAATTCACTAATATATGGAAAAAATTCGTTAATAGTTTGTATAAGGAAAGAGAACTATTGATTGTAGAAAATATTATCTCTATCGACCATTTAATTTTTACGTTATATTATTACAAAAATAAGAAGTTATGAATTGAGGCGCACAACAAGGCATGCAAATATTTGGTATTATACGCACCATATGAACTCAATAAATACGTGAAATTCAAATATACATATTCATTTAAACATATCATATAATAATTTTTTCAAAAATCCAAAAAATAAAATAAAAAAAGTACATCAATCTTGATAAAAGTAATCGATATTTATAATTTATGTCTCACAATAATAATAAAGAGCACCCACTCATAAAATTATGTTTCGCGTGCTTCGATTTCATAAGAAAAATATTCTTCACAAGTTTCAAATTTTTGGGTAAATTATAAAAAAATACTCATATAAAATAGAGATATCTGTAATAGTAGTCTCAAATTTTTAGAACTAATCAAATATAGTCCAAAAAAATATTTTTAAAAAAGTAATCTCACGTAAATATTTTGTCAAATATAGTCTTACATAAATAATTTTTTAATAAAAACGGTCTTAAGTTTTGTTAAAGACTTATAACCATTTTTTGTTAAAAATAATTTTATAGGACTATATTTGATAAAAATATTTATGTTGAATTTTTTGTAAAAAATAATTACTTTGAAACTATATTTAATTAATCCTAAAAATTTGTGGATTACTATTACGATTATATATATATATATATATATATATAAAGTACCTAGGTAAGTGGAGAACATTCCCCAAGCCCAAATAAGCTTTTATCTTAAAAGGCGGGAAAGAGAAAATAAATAAAGTGAGTGAAAATAGGAATCAGCATTCTTTTTTGCATTTGTGCTCAGATTACAACTAAAGTAGATTCTATTCGATTCTCATCTAATATATAAAATAACCTAATCTATGCCAGCTATTTTATGACATAAATTATTATATCCTTTTTTATTTTATAATGAAAAATCATAATTTATATTTGATAATTTGTATATTATATATGAATCTAACGGAATCGATCATCCCCACGTTTAGATCTAATAAAATTTATATGTTTTATATTTTCGCTGCATTTATATATGACACAAGGGACGAACCCAACAGTAGAACCAAGTTACTCTTTAATTCATATATTTAATAATTATTTTTATTATATCATTTCCAACACAATACTAATCGTGTTATGGAGTCCAAAAAAATATAAAGAATTGATTAAAATGAATTTTTAAGCAAACCCATATCCCGTGTCCGACGATTTGGTCGTTGGACCGAACGTGGGGAGAGCTAGGTTGTACGGTGGAAGCGGCAGCACGACAGGACACGACCGACGCGGTAGCACACGGTGGGCGGAGAAAATATTCTCGGCATCACCAAGTTTCCTGGATTCCCCATCTCGAGATGAGTTGCTGAATTGGCCATTGCGAGCGAAGCTCTAGCAAACTCGTCTGGTGGTTGAGCGACACATGCGATGAAAGCCCTGGCGGCGTGGGCAGCTAGGGTTTCCAAGGAAGAAAAATATGACATGGGCTACCGTCTGTCAGCCCAAAGAAATTTTGAAAAAATTAAAAATTTGGACCTATTTTTTGAATGGGCCAAGAAATCTTAAACATTTTTATTTTGGATCCAAATTGTTTAGAGTGCATAAATTATTTTGGATCGATTTTAGATGTATTACCCCGATACTAATTTTTTAAAGAATAAATCAGAATACTTAATTTATTAAAATATGAATTTTAATTAATTAAGTGTAAAATGAAGATCTTACAAATTAGTTGAAGTTTAATTAATTAGAAATTAAATGAAGTGTTTCTTTTAATTTGTTAATTTTATTTCGATTAATATAATAATTTGAAGGTAAAATAGTAATTTTATCAATAACTGGAAACTTAATTATTGACAATTAAATGAAAATCTTTCATTTAATTTGTTAATTTTAATTTCTATTAATATGATTGGAAGGTCTAATAGCGATTTTACAAATTAACTGAAAATTTGAGTAACTAGAAATTAAATAAAAATATTTATTTAATTTGTTAATTTTATTTTCAATTAATACACGAGTATTGGGGAAACGATATAATAAATTAATTATTTTTTTCTAATTGCATGTGATGTAATTAGTACAATTACATACGATGTAACAATTTTGTTTAATGTTTAATTATATATGAGTGATTGCATGGTAAATGATTATAGGCATTGACCAATGTGTTTAGGTAAATATTTACGTTTTTATTGTTTCATTATAATTATGATTTTTGATTATCGAGCCTGCAAGCCCGCTCTTTATTAGGACCAGGGTAGTGTTTAGAAGTTGGGTTGAATAAACACTATGCTCAAATTCAATTATTAAAATACAACAGACTGTTAAATACTGCAGTAATATCTCAATTGACTTCCAAGACAATAGACAACTAAAAAGATAGTGTGGAAGATGTCTATTGGACTGATGAGTTGTGAACTGATAGACGAAAGTAAAAGGGGACAATAAAGTAAGTGCAGTAAGGTAAGAAGATTGTCATTGTTTCTGGAAGTTCGAAGCACAAACTGCTTCAACGTCTTCCCTTTTTCCTTCACTAGAAGGTTTTGATTTATACTATTACACCAGTATACAACCCACTTAGGCTAATATCACAAAGATTACCTAAACTCATAGATCACACAGTTCACTAAGATTAAGAACTAACGCCTGAGAATACAATGAATATTCTAACACTCTTTTGGATAATAAATCTGTTATGACTTTGAAGTTCTTTGAGCAGTAGACTTAATGCTTTTTATCTTAGAGGCGACTTTAAGAGGTTGCTACTCAGTAACTTATTGAGTGATAGATTGTCAGAATGTTGGAGCTTTTTGATTTAGAGTATAATCAAGAGTTTCTTCAAGCTCTAAGTTGTCGTATTTATAGGATCAAAAGTCCAACGACAACTATTCTCTATATGAATATTATTATTTGAAAGCTTCCTTTGATATTGTCCAAAATCCTTTTTTGTCTTCTTTCCATATTCGAAACAACGGCTAGTAATTCTGAGGCAAATGGAGGCGCTAACATTGTAGTGCCTTTCTTTGTACTATTTGTCAGACTACTTCATGTTCCTTGATCATCTACTGTCTTCCAGGAATGACTTAGTTTACTGGACGTGAGTCGTCTTTTCTTCTTGTTAGTCTTGACTAGTAAGCTCCTACCAGTAAACATTTTCCTTTTAGCTTTGCTGTAGTTTAATTGAAGCAGTAGACAATTAACTTTTCTATTCCTAGTAGACCCTTAAAACAGTAGGTTTCTTAAACGATTCCAGTAGACGTTTTTGCTCAGTTACTTCCAATAAACTTTCTTGGTCAGTAAGCTTCCTCCAAAGATAGCGATAACGTTTTTGAGGCAGTAGACGCTGATTGATGCGGTAGACCTTGTTATCATCAAAACTTAAAAATCTTCCAACAATTTTCTATTTTTGGTGATGACAAAACTTGACTTGGAGTACTTTAACTTTGAATAACAACCAATATAAAGTAACGTGTTAAGAGCTTTAAGCAATAATAGACAGCAGTATATATGTGTTAGTTGATAAGCAGATTACGAGAAGTAATCAAGCTAGACGTTAATTAAAAAAGAACTTCATTTTTTTTATAAAATAAATTTTGTTACAATTCTTACATCAATTCTTTCGAAGTAAGCCAACTTGTGAAACATAGCCAGTAGAGCAAATTCCGGATATAGATATAACCCTAATATCCGGATATTGCTAGTTTCATGGGTAATTACAAGGGGAGATAAAAATACAATTCAGAAAATTCTTACAAAGAAAATCTAAGTAAAAACCTAAGTTATCTTCAAAGTAATCTTCCACCAATATAGCTTGTCTTCCCCCTTTTGTTATCACACTCCGTTCATCTGCCTATGAGATTCCAGGCTAGTGAGACAAGTGACACCAAGTCCTGAACATTCGTAAAATAACTAGGCATGTGAGTGTTATAAGTAATAACCCTTTCAAAAAATAGTAAGAGATTGATAGTATAAATTAATTTGTGAAAGTCCGAATGTGTAAAAATGAGAAACATCATGCAATTAATCATTTTGATCAATTCAGAAAGAGATGAGAATTTATGAACATATCAGGGGTATGTATAGCCAAGTAGTGGCATGGTTAGCTACTTTGAATTGATGTAATACATAATAGGTGTTACTTACTGAATAGTACAGAAGATAAGAACGGAACACAAAGTTGTATTAATTTATAGAAAAAGCGCAAAAACACACAAAAGATAAGTACAACAAGTTTACAATTCACGCCCAAACCAAGGTTGTCGTCGGTCAAAAGGTTTTGGCTCTGCAGAAGAGGACAGAGGCCTTGGAGTCCATGTCCTTTGCTGGGTGTCATGACCTCTACTTTCAAAAGGAGCTCTACTCGAAGATGGACCACTACTGGAAGATTGATTTCTAACAAGAGATGTTTGTCCCGTAGGAGGTGGATCTTGTCGAGGTTTTGCAAAATCTCATGAATATCATTTAACTGAGATGCATGAGTTGTCTGCATGTTTGAGTTGATCAGAAAAAGCCACATGCATTGTCTCAATTTGTTGTCCAAGCTCCAGCCTAGTCAGCTTCGAGAAGTAATCAGAGGAAATACTGGTAATTAGTTGTTTGAGCTTAGTCACTTCATCAGAGAGATGCCCGGTATTTTGATTGACTAGAACAAATTGGTTATCAGCATGTGCTCGATAATTGCCAATTGCAGAGTAAGCATCTCGTTCTTCATGTTTGAGCTTGCCAAATAAGCTATAGCGTGTGTCAAAGTGGCCGCTGGTTAGCAACATCCAGTGGTGATTCTTCTTCTTTGAAATCAGGGGACTTGGGGGAGCTGGTAGTGCTTGTAGCAGCAGGGGCCTCAAGAACAAGAGAAGCATACAAGACATTATCAGAAGATGATAAGGTTGTTTCAGCAGCATGAGGTGATTCGATTGAGATATGTTCCATCTGAGTATCATCAGGAACTGGAATTGAGTCTATCTGAGTGTTGCTCAACCGCATCAACAACGACAGTAGACACATCAGTAGAGGGGAGTGTCAAAATTTGTACATCAGTAACATCTGTAGTAATGGGATCCTCATCAGGGGTCTCCAAAGGTTGAGTAGGAGGGTTGTGAGGTGGTGTGGTTGTTGGTAGTTTAGTGGGTGTAAGAGAAATGGTTGGATCAATAGGTAGTAGAGGATGCGGTTCCAGTATCGGTTGAGAAAGAAATGCTGCAAAAGTTGGGTTAACAAAAATGTGGGACAGTTCGGGTGATGAAACAATAAGGGCATTGGGATAATGACTAATGCATTTGTTGACTCAGTCATCATATCGTCAGTAGATACATTTTCTCAATAGTAAGGTTAACATTTTCCACTACTGTCTTGATGACATCATCAAGGTTAAGTATGTCAACAATAAGGAGTTGGGGTTGTTGCAAGGGTGAGGATGGCTGAGGAAATGGTGCAGCAACAACAATTTCAGCAGTAGGCAGGTTGGCCTATACAGTGGGTGGGGGGGGGGGGGGGGGGGGTTAATCATCATTGAGACTGATGGAGATAACGGTGGTTAGCTATCCACTATTTGCGATTCCAAGGGATCCGCCTAGTAAAGTAAGAGGTGGATTGAATACCTGAGCAGCTTGGAGATCATGCATCGTCTTTTTCGCCAGATTAAGGATAATAGCGTCACGTGTAGCTATACTAGAGATTGGATCAGTTTCGGCCTATAGCACAATAGCTCATCTAGCTTCCGGATAAAATTGATTAGATGGTAAAGCTCTCCCATCTTTAGACCTCCACTGTGATGTCCGGGGATTTATGGTGTTAATCCCGGTGTAGTAGTAATCCTTGATGGATTTTAATTGTGGCAATTAGGAATTAATTGCGGTTTGGCATCCCCCGAGGTTGTTTAATCGGGCATCTGAGATCGTCGGATCCAAAGATTTGAGATTGTATTCTCATTTTGGTGGAAAACCTTTGAGTTGGGTTTTTAGTGGGACTTGGAGTCCGGGGTGCCTTATGTTGGGGCCTGTATGGAGATTTGATGTTGGAGAGAGAGTTTTTGAAAACAGATGATTTTTAATGAATCATGATGTAATTGTGAAGGTATTGGTATTTTGGGGCATTTTTGCTATATATACCAGTTGGACTCGGGGTTCCGTCATTTGGAATCCATTTCTCTCCACTCCTCTCCCTCTCACGCCTCTCTCTCACCCAAACCCTTCCCCTTTCCCTTTGATGGGCAAAATCGAGGGTTGCTCGACTTAGGAGCCGAATTTCTCGAAGATAATAAGGTATTATTCATCTTCTCGCATTTATCTTCAATTTGATAGTAGTATGGTAGCTTTTGGTTGAGGTTTTGGTTGGCTTTGGGTTTTGGGAATTTTTGGCTAAAATCATATGTTGAGTTTTTAAAGTTTTTATTGGCTTTAAATGTAGTATTTGAGGTGTTGGTGGTGTATGGGGTGTTGGATTTGAGTTTGGGTGTGAAAAACACCATGGAAGCTCGAATTTTACAGAAAATTGCAGGTGGCGATCGATCGCCGAGAAGGGGCGATCGATCGCGACGAGCAGCTGCTAAAAATCGAAGATGATGAATAGTGAAGGCGATCGACCGCGTGTCCAAGGTGATCGATCGCGAGCATGTTGGCGATCGATCGCGAAGGGTGGCGATCAATCGCGAGAAGGCACTGGTTGGCCACTGGAGTGTGGCGATCGATCGCGATAAAAGTGGCGATCGATCGCCACCCGAAGGAATTGTTTTTTTTTGGAATTTTTGAAAATGTCGGGATTTTGGAATCGAGGTTTAAAGGGGCCGTTTCCGGGGCAATGTTTACATTCCAATGGGAATGTTATACTTTTAAAATGGATTGGGTGAGGCCAAAGTTTAATAAAATGGGGTTTCCGGTTGAGTCTTTAGCTATCTATTAAACATATAAAATGGAATATTTTGGGTATTATGCATGCTTAGCCGGGGGGCTTTTATTTTGGTCATCGTCATGGATAGACGATAGGTTTGGAAGTTGTGAACGTGCTTGGGCACGTGATTGCATGCTTGTGTTTAATTGGGAGTTATTTGCATGTTAGCACTTAACTCATCGGGTCGTGGGACTCAGGCAAGGTTGGACTCAAACTACGGAATCTCGTAAGGTACGTATGACGTACGAGCATAGCCCTTTAATATAATTGCAATTGTTGAGTGCTTGGTACGCTGTATTGCAATGAATGTGTGTGGAAATGCATGACACATGGTATTAGCCATAAACGGAGATTGAAATGTATGGTTTATGGTATTTGCTTCAAATGTCTATATATGCATTGAGAATTGCATGGTGCCGCTTTTGAGCGAGCAATGATTGGGATGTTGTCGCCTGTGAGCGAACATCGATTATGACGCCGCTACTGTTGAGTATGCGTGGAAATGGAATGCCGCTATTGTAGAGCGAGCAATGAAATATAGCTATGAAACCATAAGTGAGAAACATGGATTGTCTATAATCATTGTTTAATGATTTGATGTTATTGATTATGATATTGGTATATGGCTCATGGAATTATTAATCAATGTAATGATTAACTGGCATTTGAGAATTTGATGGTTTCAGTGTTTTGAGAACAGGGACAGTACAGAAAACCCCGGATGAGGATGATACCATCCAGGGAGTATATTTTGTATTTCATAGCAATTTACATTGTTGTAAATTATGAATTGTATTGTTGTGGTTATTGGATTTGGGATATTGGTATGATCACCCCGTGTGGGGGCTGTCTCTGTTGGGGCAGGTGGTACAGGTGTAGCAGCAGCTTTGGAGTTGAGCTCGGGCTGTTGATTGAAGTACTTCCAGGATTGAGGTACCAGAGCTGGATGGATAGGCGCTCAGATCCAGAGTCGAGATCGAGTTGCGCTTGAGAGGTGCTTCCAGGATCGAAGCACCAGTATTGGTATCCCGTAGAGTGTTTTATACATTAGATACACGCTTATTCATTGGGTGCTCCTATGTGAGTACATATTACGTGTATATGGAATGTATAAATGGGCTACGGCTTTTCTCTATTCATTTACGGTTAGCATGCAATTAAACGTGGAATTGCTAAATGATTTGAGAGCATATTAGTGTATGTTGAAAGGTGCATGACATGTCTTATGGAATATGTTGGGAAAGTATAGACATTACACGATTAATGTAAAGGAATTTTATAGATGGCATTCATGCTAGAGTTGCATGTAATCACTTTCCCCTTGTTAACATGATAGTATGCACTAAGTATAGTGGTTAATACACTAAAATCGGGTTAAGGGCACGTGGGTCCTTACATTAGTGGTATCAGAGCAGTGGTTAGCTCTTTGGGGCTGTTGAAGGCCTGGAACATGCTGATAGGAATGGGTAGCACATAATTATGCATGATAGTAGTTAGTGTTGTGTGACACAACTATTTTGCTTATGTGCATTTGTGATATGTGATCATAGTGAAACGATTATATGTCATGACATCTATAGAATCATAATATAACCTGTTGATTATGATTGTTAGTTGTGACACAGGGACAACCAAATGGAGCGTTTTGAAATGCATTGGGATACAGGAAGTACTTTGTACTCATAGTTTATTCATTTACTCATTATAATCATATTGTGGTGAATATGGATTATAGTATGCTCATGGTTTGAGATTGTTCCTGTAGGAACACTATGACGCGAAAGGCTAAGGCCAGGGTTGAAAGACACGAAACGGTAACCTGCATGTTATATACATAATGGAATTATGCATTGTGGTTGGATGTGTACAATAGAGTGATGGTTTTAATGCTCTGCAGCCAAATGTTGAAGCGAGGGGTGGGAGTGCCGCATGTCGCATTTGAGCGAGGTGCATTAAAATACACTCGTGATGATGTATGTTGGGATATGGATTATGCTTTGTGATGCAGGTATGGATGAAATACTTGGTGAATATCCCATGAGTCATTGTTATGGATGAGTGATGATTTTAAATGCTTGCCGCTATTTATTTGTTTTGTGCCGCTGAAATGTGAAGCGAGGGGTGGGAGCGCCGCATGTCACATTAAAGCGTGGTTATCATATGAGGCGAGGAAAGAATATTTGCCGCTAAAATGTGAAGTGAGGGGTGGGAGCGCCGCATGTCCATTTAAGCGAGGTTATTCTATGCCGCCTATATGTGAAGCGAGGGGTGGGAATACCGCATGTTTTATTTGAGCGAGGGGCATTAAAATACACTACCTTGACAATGACTAGGGATCGGCTATTCTATTGGCGATTGTTTATGCCGCCTGGTATTTATAGCTATGGTTCATTCCGCTATTCTATTGGCGATGGTTTATGCCGCCTGGTATTTATAGCGATGGTTCATTCCGCTATATTGATTGGCGATGGTTCATTCCGCCAGATGTATTGATTGGCGATGGTTCTTGCCGCCAAATATATTGATAGCGACAGTTCATTCCGCTATATTGATTGGCGATGGTTCATGCCGCCGGGTATTCTATTGGCGATGATTCGTGCCACCGGATATTACATAGCGACGGGTCATTCCGCTACACCTATGGCGATGGTTTATACCGCCGGATATCTATAGCGATGTTTTATGCCGCTGACTCTATGATGAGGGATCATACCGCTGATTCTATAGCGATGGGTTATACCGCTATGTGCGTAGCGCTGGATTATGTCGCCTACGAGCGATGGGTGCTGCTTGTGTGCCGCGGGTGGACGATGGATACAGGTATTCCGCTATCTTGATAGCGATGAGGTATGTCATATTACTTTTGTTAGCATTATTGTGGATACTACGTGTTGTTATATACGTCATGTGTTTGACGATGAGATTAAGGATGTCGTGTATTGACATGTACCGTCATATGTTTGACGATGTTAATTGGATGTCATATGTTGACATATGCCGTCACCGGATGACGATGACATAGCGGGTGTTCTATGTAGACGTGTAGCGTCGTTTTGATGATTAATACATTTATGTTTATGTATTTGGTTGTTTGATTCGAGTGCCTTTGATGAGCACATGGTAATGTCTGGGTCACTAGTTGACGAGACCACTATGCCGAGCAGGTTGCTCGAAGAATTATTGGGTGCACCGTACAGGGATTGTACCGCAGCACATATTTGGAGTGTATATTGTTCTAGTAATGATATCCTTGGGTATACTAGCTGGTTTGGCTTAGGCCAAGTGATTGGTGGTAAGAGTAGTCATTGAGGAAACTACTCGCTTGTTGTTGTGATCTGCGGTAGGCGTGATCACACCCACCCTGAGGGTGTGGGATAAGTCCTAATGGATTAATATTGCTTCGTGGTTGAGCAAGGACACCGGGATGTCCATTATGTTTTGGTTTTAGAGAAATATTGGGTGATGACCCACTACTCTAAATGGATGATACGGTATGGTGTACCGGGTGGTACGTATGAGACGTTGGTAGGCTTGATATGAGCCTTTGGAGGCAGCGCTTGTTAGCCAGATATTGTGGCAATGTTATAGCGTGCTTTTGATAGCCGTTATACTGCTCGTTGGATTCGAGTTCAGTGAATCGTATGATGATACGATGAGGACTTTTGGTAGACTCTTGTAGTCTCTTTGTGGCATGATGATTGAGGCAGGGAATACCTCGAGGAGACGTTTATACGTCAATATTTAAGAGACTTGTTTTAGGACAACTCAATTTTGTTGGAATACCAACGTGAGCGTCGACAAGTCGTTGTTAGCTCTGGTTGAGCATCTTTGCATATGGTATGCGACGGAAGTCACAATTGGAATTGTGTGGTATAATTAGTGGAGTGACACTACTATATTGACTTTATCTCTTGGAGAGATTTGGATTGTACTGTCATGGAGACAGCTTGTATTGGTTGAAGGTTGATCGTGAATCAACCAGGGTAAGCCCTACCAGTGTTGGACTAGGTGATGACTTCGTACTTCCAGTGAGACGCTCGAGGAGACGTCTCCGGGGTGATGCTCGAGTTGTGTGGTACTATGGTAATAGTACAGGGCATCGTTGGTTGGGTATACCTGGCGTATACGGGTTTCGTTTTGGCAATAGTTGCTTTGATGCACTATTTAAACCAATTGCATATTTTGGTTCCGAGATATATGTTGGTATGTATATCCAATTTTCCGGACGGTGGTTCGAGGTTGGAGGGTCATGGATTCATGACACTATCCTTGTGGGAAAGGCGGTATCGATATACCTGCCGGTTGAATCTTTTGGGAGATTCGTTGCTTTGGTTATGTGGTGTTGATGTTGGAATCACACCCTTCAACTTTGGTCTGTTGACCACTATTCTCCGTGGAGTGAGAATAATCGAGGTTTGGCAGTAGGTTTTGGGACTTTGGGTATGTTTGGAGATACCCGAGTATATTGCTTTGAGTGTGCCTGTTGTGGGTGCTTAGACATGTATACCCGTGTGTGTATACGAATGCCAACTCTAATTCGTTCCTTGATGAACGTCGGGTTAGTGTGTTTGGTTTGATGAATCTCCGGTGGGAGATTGTGGCAATTTGAGATTGGTAATCTCGATGGCACGATGTATTCTGAGGAGTAATCGTGAGGTCCGTTCGACTTCCCATGAGGAGGGATTGTCGTGTTTTGGGAACCATGGTAGTTCTTGTTGGATAATTCGATAGCCTTCCTGTTTTAGGATTGTTGAATCCCAGGATAAATGAAGGATGGCCAGGATTCGGATTTGTTTAGTGTCACGGTCGACACGTGTTTGGGAATGCAATTGGTTGTCTTGCATGTCCCATGTGGAACTTGAGACCTTGTAGAGTCTCGATAGTGTGTTTTGGACCAAGATGGGACTTCTTGGAACACATGGTTGTAGTCATCTGTAGTGATGTGTTTTGTGTGGATTAGTGACCGTGGTTTACCCGATCCGGGCTGCAAGTGGTACAACTACTCTTTTGGAGGAAATGGACTGGGAAGCAAAAACCGGATTTTCTGTGAGTACACTGTTGTATACTAAGGGTCCACATCATGACGATGCGTGTCAAGCATCGTGGGCGAGTAGTGGATATCATGAAGAGATATCTATGTTAGAACCAATGGGGTTTTGATTGATTTGCAGCTATGATGGACTGACTTCCGGGACGATTCACGTCGAGGTATGTTGTTATCTTTCGGGTTTATATTAGTTTTGGCGTTGCTCTATTGTAGAGCTAGATGCGAGATTGGTGTTCTCGTAGTTGATGATTCGATTCTAATGTGGTCCAGAATCGGGGTTGTGGCTTTACTTTGTTTGTGTAACCCTGGTGTTACGTAGAGTATGCCGGTGCAAATTTCGAGGACGAAATTTTATTAGTGGGGGATAACTGTGATGTCCGGGGATTTATGGTGTTAATCCCGGTGTAGTATTAATCCTTGATGGATTTTAATTGTGGCAATTAGGAATTAATTGCGGTTTGGCATCCCCCGAGGTTGTTTAATCGGGCATCTGAGATCGTTGGATCCAAAGATTTGAGATTGTATTCTCATTTTGGTGGAAAACCTTTGAGTTGGGTTTTTAGTGGGACTTGGAGTCCGGGGTGCCTTATGTTGGGGCCTGTATGGAGATTTGATGTTGGAGAGAGAGTTTTTGAAAACAGATGATTTTTAATGAATCATGATGTAATTGTGAAGGTATTGGTATTTTGGGGCATTTTTGCTATATATACCAGTTGGACTCGGGGTTCCGTCATTTGGAATCCATTTCTCTCCACTCCTCTCCCTCTCACGCCTCTCTCTCACCCAAACCCTTCCCCTTTCCCTTTGATGGGCGAAATCGAGGGTTGCTCGACTTAGGAGCCGAATTTCTCGAAGATAATAAGGTTTATTCATCCCCTCGCATTTATCTTCAATTTGATAGTAGTATGGTAGCTTTTGGTTGAGGTTTTGGTTGGCTTTGGGTTTTGGGAATTTTTGGCTAAAATCATATGTTGAGTTTTTAAAGTTTTTATTGGCTTTAAATGTAGTATTTGAGGTGTTGGTGGTGTATGGGGTGTTGGATTTGAGTTTGGGTGTGAAAAACACCATGGAAGCTCGAATTTTACGGAAAATTGCAGGTGGCGATCGATCACCGAGAAGGGGCGATCGATCGCGACGAGCAGCTGCTAAAAATCGAAGATGATGAATAGTGCAGGCGATCGATCGCGTGTCCAAGGCGATCGATCGCGAGCATGTTGGCGATCGATCGCAAAGGGTGGCGATCGATCGCGAGAAGGCACTGGTTGGCCACTGGAGTGTGGCGATCGATCGCGATAAAAGTGGCGATCGATCGCCACCCGAAGGAATTGTTTTTTTTGGAATTTTTGAAAATGTCGGGATTTTGGAATCGAGGTTTAAAGGGGCTGTTTCCGGGGCAATGTTTACATTCCAATGGGAATGTTATACTTTTAAAATGGATTGGGTGAGGCCAAAGTTTAATAAAATGGGGTTTCCGGTTGAGTCTTTAGCTATCTATTAAACATATAAAATGGAATATTTTGGGTATTATGCATGCTTAGCCGGAGGGCTTTTATTTTGGTCATCGTCATGGATAGACGATAGGTTTGGAAGTTGTGAACGTGCTTGGGCACGTGATTGCATGCTTGTGTTTAATTGGGAGTTATTTGCATGTTAGCACTTAACTCATCGGGTCGTGGGACTCAGGCAAGGTTGGACTCAAACTACGGAATCGCGTAAGGTACGTATGACGTACGAGCATAGCCCTTTAATATAATTGCAATTGTTGAGTGCTTGGTACGCTGTATTGCAATGAATGTGTGTGGAAATGCATGACACATGGTATTAGCCATAAACGGAGATTGAAATGTATGGTTTATGGTACTTGCTTCAAATGTCTATATATGCATTGAGAATTGCATGGTGCCGCTTTTGAGCGAGCAATGATTGTGATGTTGTCGCCTGTGAGCGAACATCGATTATGACGCCGCTACTGTTGAGTATGCGTGGAAATGGAATGCCGCTATTGTAGAGCGAGCAATGAAATATAGCTATGAAACCATAAGTGAGAAACATGGATTGTCTATAATCATTGTTTAATGATTTGATGTTATTGATTATGATATTGGTATATGGCTCATGGAATTATTAATCAATGTAATGATTAACTGGCATTTGAGAATTTGATGGTTTCAGTGTTTTGAGAACAGGGACAGTACAGAAAACCCCGGATGAGGATGATACCATCCAGGGAGTATATTTTGTATTTCATAGCAATTTACATTGTTGTAAATTATGAATTGTATTGTTGTGGTTATTGGATTTGGGATATTGGTATGATCACCCCGTGTGGGGGTTGTCTCTGTTGGGGCAGGTGGTACAGGTGTAGCAGCAGCTTTGGAGTTGAGCTCGGGCTGTTGATTGAAGTACTTCCAGGATTGAGGTACCAGAGCTGGATGGATAGGCGCTCAGATCCAGAGTCGAGATCGAGTTGCGCTTGAGAGGTGCTTCCAGGATCGAAGCACCAGTATTGGTATCCCGTAGAGTGTTTTATACATTAGATACACGCTTATTCATTGGGTGCTCCTATGTGAGTACATATTACGTGTATATGGAATGTATAAATGGGCTACGGCTTTTCTCTATTCATTTACGGTTAGCATGCAATTAAACGTGGAATTGCTAAATGATTTGAGAGCATATTAGTGTATGTTGAAAGGTGCATGACATGTCTTATGGAATATGTTGGGAAAGTATAGACATTACACGATTAATGTAAAGGAATTTTATAGATGGCATTCATGCTAGAGTTGCATGTAATCACTTTCCCCTTGTTAATATGATAGTATGCACTAAGTACAGTGGTTAATACACTAATATCAGGTTAAGGGCACGGGGGTCCTTACATCCACATCTATGATCTGTAAATGTTTGACAATCTTATTCTCAGTTTTTCATGCTTTCTGTAAGATCATAGAGAAGTTGTTGAGACGCACCTTCATTCTTGCCTTTCCCAAAAATCAAATTTTCCCAACTTCTTTTGGACATAATCCTCAACATTGTCCAGCACCAATGTAATTTCAGTCGCCACAACAGATGTGGAGACTTCAGCGGTTTCCTTGCCTTTCCGGTCTGGAGTAAATATGGGAAAGCAGTGGATGCAAGAAGTTTTTGGTGCTCTCAAACTTATTGTGAAAGACCCTGAATGTCTAGATGGAGTAATGGATTGTAGAGGGATCATTAGTGGTGGAGACTTAGTAGCAGTAGTCTCTGATGCAATGTGGTCAGTGACATGAACCTATGTTGAGATTACTGGTTTAGAAGGTTGCAGTGGTGGAGTCTATCCTCTCAGCAGTAGGCTGTGTATCAGTAAATGAGAATATGGCTCTTAGTGACCCAGTAGGTTCAACGTCCGAGTCCATTGATGCGGGAGGAATGTTGTCGATTGCAGAGGTATTCAACTCTGCACCAGTAGATATGCTGACAGTAACCTCAACAACTGCCTCTTTAGCAGGCAGTAAAGTGGGGAATTCTCTACTGCATAAGATACATCAATAACAGTTGTCTCCTGCTGTATAACAGTCCTTTTCCTTGTCGTTCTTAACTTTTTCGATGGGGGAGGAGGGGTAGATTCAGCTGATTCTGAGAGAGTAGGCTCTGAATCACTTACAACTTGACCCTTCTTCCTCATAATGATAGTGTTGAGCCTTAATCGCATTGTTGAGTTTAATGCTTAATTTATCTCCGGATTATTTATGAGTTTTGATGATCAACAAAACTTGTGTTTGTTATACTAATGTGTCTACTTAGTGTACAGGTTTAATGGTTGAAAAGTGGATTGGTTGAAGAAAATCAAATTCATAGTTGGACAGTTCCTAGATTTCAAGATGGTTGATACCAAGCCTATGATGGCGCAAGTACAAGATCTACAAGTGATTTTGCATGACATTCATGCGGAGGTAATGAGTCTAAGTGAATCATTCCAAGTCGCCGCTATGATTGAGAATTTGCCTCATATGTGGAAGGACTTCAAGAACTATCTGAAACACAAAAGAAAGGAGACGAGTCTTGAAGATCTTGTGGTTCGACTACGAATCGAGGAGGACAACAAAGTTTCGGAGAGGAAGGCGGGTAGGTTTCAAATGGAACCAGGGGCTAACCTAGTTGAACAAAGAACCAGATCAAAGCGTAAGTTTGGCGGTACAGCCTCCAACATTGGCAAGGCGGAAAAGTTCAAAGGAAAATGCTATAAGTGAGGAAAGCCCAATCACATGGCAAATGATTGTCGTAACAAAGACACTCGTGGGAAAGCATTAGATCAAGTCAATGTGACCGAACATGATTGTATCTCGGATGACTTGAATGATTTAATGTTAACCGTTGTGATCTTTGAAGTGAACTTGGTGGACAATCCTATGGAATGGTTCGTCGATTCTGGTGCAACCCGAGATGTGTGCTCGGACAAAGCCATTTCTCCCCATATACTCCAATAAGTAGTCGCCAACTCTACATGGGAAATCCACTGTATCTCCGGTAGTTGGACTGGGGAAGGTGGTTCTAAATATGAATTCGGGGAAGAATTGACTGTGATAGATGTCCCACATGTTCCCGACATCCGAAAGAACCTGATATCCAGATTCGCTCTAGTCAAGGCGGGTTTTAGACTAGTTTTAGAAACTGGTAAAATTGTACTCTCCAAAAAATAGAATTTTTGTAGGAAAAGACTATATGGAGAAAAGCCTATTCAAAATGAATGTAATGACGGTTATACGTCAATTTGAAAGCAATAAAGTGAATGATTCTACTTATTTGATCGAGTCTTGTAATTTATGGCATGATCGTTTAGGTCATGTAAATTATGGTTCACTTAACAAATTATTGAAGTTAAACTTATTGCCTCAAATGAATGTTAACTTGAAACATAAGTGTGGAACTTGTGTTGAAGCCAAGTTAACAAAACCATCATTCCATTCAATTGAAAGAACTACGACACCTCTTGAATTAATTCATATGGATTTTTGTGATCTAAAGTTTGTGGAAACTAGAGGTGGGAAAAGGTACTTTATTACTTTCATCAATGATTGTACGAGATATTGTTACGTCTATTTGTTAAGAAGCAAAGGCGAGGCATTGGGAGTATTTAAACAATACAAGAATGAAGTTGAAAATCAACTTAGCAAAAAGTTCAAAGCGATAGAGGAGGAGAATATGGAGCACCGTTTGAAGAATTTTGCACTGAGAATGTCATTATTCACCAAACCACTGCCCTATTCACCACAATCAAATGGTATTACAGAACGTAAAACGTACTCTAAAAGAGATGATGAATGCTATGTTGATAAGTTCTGGATTACCATAAAACTTGTGGGGGATAGCAATCCTGTCGGTCAACTACATTCTAAACAAAATACCATACAAAAGTAAGGATGAAACTCCTTATGAGTTATGGAAAGGCCACAAGCCTTTATACAAATACTTGAAAGTGTGGGGGTGCTTGGCTAAGGTAGAAGAAGTAAAACCAAAGCAAGTGAAAATTGGGCCTAAAACAATAGATTGTGTATTTATTGGTTATACTAACAATAGTAGTGCATATCGATTTTTAGTAAATAAATCTGAAATAAGTGATGTGCATGAAGGTATAATCATGAAATCAAGAAATTTGGTATTTTTTGAAGAAATATTTCCCTACAAAACTAACAAGGAAATGAACCCTAAGAAAATGGTGTATGAAAACGCTAACCGTGACTCTATTGAGGAAGTAGAATCACGACGTAGCAAGAGAACCGAAGTTGCTAAGACTTATGGTCCTAACTTCATGACATATATGCTGGACAATGAACCAAGATCGGTTAGTGATACATTATCTACCCCTGATGCTCCTATGTGGAAAGAGGCTATTAATGGTGAAATAGAATCCATAATGTAAAACCACACGCGGGAATTGATAGACCTTCCAACTGGAACTAAACCATTAGAATGCAAATGGATTCTTAAAAGGAAATACAAGTCTGATGGTTCAATTGATAAGTACAAGGTGAGACTCGTGGCAAAGGGATATAGACAAAAGGAAGGCCTTGATTACTTTGATACATATTCACCAGTCACGAGAATTACGTCAATTAGAGTGATCATTGCTATCGCTGCTCTAAACAATTTAGAGATACATCACATGGATGTAAAAACAACATTCCTCAATGGGAACATGATGAGGAAATTTATATGAAACAACCCGAGGGGTTTTGTGAGACCCCGTTATCTAAACAAGATTCTAAGGCGCAATTAAGAGAACTAATCATATATAAATCAGAGTATTAGGCCATGGTGATTACCTGAGCTTAAGAGATTACAGTACCAAAAGTTCAAAAAGGAATTATACATATTCCTAACAAAATGTACTACACTTATTGATAAGTGTCATTTTTACACTTATATTTGCATATATTTCTTGCGATTTTTATAGTGATTCTTGGAAGATTTTATGCTTTTGGTTGTGTTTTGTTGTATTTCCAGGAATCCAGTAGAAGTGCAAGAAATACTGGAAAAACCCCGGTTTATGGACTAGAAGGTGGAACTATGACAAGACGAGGCAATCCATTGGAAAAGATGTGAAAATGATTTAAAAAATGATAAAAGCTACAGGCGATCGATCGCCTATCATCAAGAGATCGATCGCCTGTAGCCAGAGAGCTCACGGAATTTTCAAGCGATAGGCGATTGATCGCAACAAACCAGGCGATCGATCGCCTTGGGGTAGAACATATAGGCGATCGATCGCCTATCTCGAGAGACCGATCGCCGAGGAGAAAAAGCTGAAGGCGATCGATCGCCACAATTGAAGAGATCGATCGCGTGGAGAGTTTCAGACTTAAAAACTTCCTTAATTAAATTTTGGGCTATTTTTGGTACCAGATTTCTTTGGGCTCGTGAGGGGACATATAAAAAGGAGTTTTTAGGTCATTAGAAGGGTTCTTTCACCTCTGGAGAGGCAGCCACCTCTTGGAAGAGAAGATTCATTCAAGACGATTCAAAGGAACGCAGCTAGAGACGGGAACAACGGATCGACGCACGATTCAACATCGAGTGTTCATTAGTATTTCTCAACTTTTGTTTAGTTTTATTTCGAATTCCAATGTTTATAATGTTATTAGATATTATAAAACGTTGTTTTCCGTTAATATGCTAGGCTAAGTTTGTTATCGAGACAAGGGGATCTTGTGTATGAACCCACAGTTTTAATTCTAGTTTTTGAGTGAGTTTTTGTTATTTTTGAGTTTATGTTATGATTTTAATGCTTTTAAAGAATTAGCTACTCTTTGAATGTTGTTAGTTTGCAATTGAGATCGATAGATGATATTGTAAGACGGAACAAATAACATAAACCGTGGATTTCAGACCGAGATCGAGAGATGACGTCAAATACACGAGATATCTAGTAATCGAAGGCTAGGGGTTTTCATAGAACGTATGCAACATTGAATTGTTAAATAAGTGAACGAGAGTTACTTACTGCAATTTGGTCTTAGGTTAGTATAACTCGAGAGAGTATATTGGATATAACCGGAAAACTTGTCACCTTAGATGCATTAATTCTAATTGGAACTAGTAGGTAAATTGTGGGGGATTACTCAAGTGAACCGAAGTCTCGATATTTATCTCTACTGTTTATTATCTTAATTCTTTGTGGTGCGGTTGAATATTGGAGTTGATTGAATTAGTTCATCTTTCAACAAATTTCGTAGGTTAAATATAGAACGCTAATTAAATTTGGTAATTACTACTAGTCCTCGTGGGTTCGACAATCCTTACTTCTAGATCATTATACTAAAACTTGACACCGTACACTTGCGGTAGAGAATCGCTACACCCAGAAATATTTGTTTAAAATAAAAGCGATCAAGTTTTTGGCGCCGTTACCGGGGACTAGTTTAAGTAATATCATAAGAGATTAGTTGACTATAATTTAGCCATTTTTTCTTTTATAATTATTTTTATTACGGTTTATACGATTTCATTACTGTTCTTCCTTCGTTGTGTTGAATTTTGCAGGGAGTTGTCTTTGTAGTGCATGCTACGAAGTGACAGACCTATATTAGAGCCACTCGACTTAGAGATTGAACGAACTTGCAGAAGACTTCGAAAAGAAACAAGAGAGATGGCTAAGAATAATCGAGGGAATGGTGAACAACACAATGATGAAGTGCCAATTATAAGGTCCATGATGGACTATGCACAACCATCTTTTCAAGGCACCATGTCTAGCATCACAAGACCAAGGATTCAGGCTAATAACTTCGAGATCAAGCCTGCCATAATTCAGATGATTCAACACTCTGTGCAATTCGGAGGATCGCCTACTGATGATCCTAATGCTCATATCCCCAACTTTTTGGAGATATGCGACACGTTCAAGCACAATGGCGTCACTGACGACGCCATCAGGTTACGACTTTTTCCCTTTTCTTTAAATGATAAAGCTAAGAGCTGGTTGAATTCATTGCCTGCAGGGTCAATCACTACTTGGGAGGGGATGGCTCAAGCCTTCCTATCAAGATACTTTCCCCCTTCCAAGACAGCTAAGATGCGCAATGATATTACCACATTCATGGAACATGATCCGGAGACACTGTATGAAGCTTGGGAGCGCTTCAAGGATCTACTTCGAAGATGCCCACATCATGGCCTTCCGATTTGGCTTCAGGTACAAACATTTTACAATGGGTTATTTTCTGCTAATAGATCCATGATTGATGCAGCAGCAGGAGGTACGATTATGAGAAAGTCACCTGAGGAAGCTTACACACTTTTGGAAAAGATGGCATCCAACAGTTACCAATGGCAGTCCGAAAGGAATGTGCCCAAAAGACCGATTGGGATGCATCAAGTTGATGAGGTGACATCAATACAAGCTCAGTTGGAGGCATTGCATAAGAAAATGGATAGCTTGAGCATGACAGCGATGCAAGTTCAAGTAGTCGTATGTGATTTATGTGGAGGCAACCATCAGAGTACGGAATGCCAAGCAGGTAATCCTTTTGTGCAATCTACTGAAAATGCTAACTTTGTAGGAAACAGGCCACAACAGGGTAACTCTTACTCCAACAATTATAACCAACCGTGGAGGAATCATCCAAACTTCTCTTGGTCTAACCAAAAGAATGTTTTGAATCCACAACCGCCACCGGGTTATCCATCAAAGCCGAGTATGGAAGAGTTGATGACCAAGTTTATTACATCAAAGGAGAATAGAATGCAGAACCAGGATGCATCAATAAAGAACTTGGAGACTCAAGTGGGACAGTTGGCGAATATTTTGTCAGGAAGAATGCAAGGACCTTACCTAGCGATACCGAGAAAAATCCAAAGGAGCAAGTAAAGGCTATATCATTGAGAAGTGGTAAGCAGACCGGATCACCCACTGAGGAGAAAGAGGAAGTTGAGGACGTACAAATAGAGGAAAGTGAACAGACTGAAGCAGACGTTGAAGATAAAGGTAAGTCTTCTATCAAGACACCCATCACACCACCAATGCAGGTACAAATCCCACCTCCTTTTCCCGCTGCATTAAAAAGAGCTAAGGTAGATGCAAGTTTTGCAAAATTTCTTGAAATTTTTAAGAAATTACATATCAATATACCATTTGATGATGCTTTACTTCAAATGCCTAGTTATGCTAAGTTTTTTAAGGAAATTTTATCGAATAAGCGGAAATTAGGAGAGCATGAGACGGTAAGTTTAACAGAGGAGTGTTCAGCGATTGTGCAAAACAAATTGCCTCCTAAGTTAAAAGACCCAGGGAGTTTCTCTATACCCTGCACCATTGGCTCTATTTCATTTACTAAATCTTTGTGTGATTTGGGTGCGAGTATTAATTTAATGCCACTGTCAATTTTCAGGAAGTTGGGATTAGGCGAGCCTAAACCCACTACAGTGTCACTTCAACTGGCGGATAGGTCTATCACCTACCCACGAGGACTCATCAAGGATGTACTTGTCAAGGTGGATAAATTCATTTTCCCGGTGGATTTTCTCGTGTTAGATATGGAAGAAGATGCTGAAATGCCCTTGATCTTGGGAAGACCATTCTTGGCCACTGGCAAAGCACTCATAGATGTGCATCAAGGGAAGTTGATCCTCCGTGTAGGGGAGGATCAAGTTCCTTTTAATGTTTTTAAAGCTATGAAACACCCTCATGACGAGCATATGTGTTTTAGTATTGACCATGTTGATGTGTTATCTGACAAGGTATTTCGAACAGACTGCAAAGATGCAGTGGAAGCTTATCTCATTAATGATGAGGACATGCTTGAAAATGAAGAAGAACAAGAGATAGTTGCTCAGATGCGAGCTAAACCTCCTTACATTAGACGTCAAAGCAATAATTTAGGAGAGTTGGGAGAAAGGGACATCAAGCCACAGAAATCTTCAATTGAAGAACCACCCAATCTTGAACTCAAGACACTACCAACTCACCTCAAGTATGTTTATTTGGGTAATAATAATTCTCTACCAGTAATTGTGTCTTCATCTTTGACAGGTATTGACGAAGAGAAGCTCCTTAGGATTTTGAGGGAGCACAAGCAAGCCTTTGCATGGAAAGTGGCGGACATAAAAGGAATAAGCCCATCGATGTGCATGCATAAAATTTTGATGGAAGACACTTACAAGCCGTTGGTGCAACCACAACGCCGTTTGAATCCGAAGATGCAAGAAGTAGTCAAGGCGGAAGTGATTAAGCTACTCGATGCAGGTATTATCTATCCTATCTCAGATAGTGCATGGGTGAGTCCGGTGCAATGTGTACCAAAGAAAGGAGGTATGACTGTTATTACTAATGAAAAGAATGAATTAATACCTACTAGAACAGTCACTGGTTGGAGAGTCTGTATTGACTATAGAAAACTTAATGAAGCTACACGTAAGGATCACTTCCCCCTCCCCTTCATTGATCAAATGATAGAGAGATTAGCTGGGTATGATTATTATTGCTTCCTAGATGGGTATTCGGGATATAATCAGATAGCAATTGCACCTGAGGACCAAGAGAAGACCACCTTCACTTGTCCTTATGGTACATTTGCATTTAGGAGAATGCCTTTTGGGTTATGTAATGCACCGGCTACGTTTCAAAGATGCATGATGTCGATATTCCATGACATGGTAGGAATGTTTTTAGAAGTATTCATGGATGATTTTTCTGTGTTTGGAAATTCATTTGATGCATGTCTGCATAATCTTGATCTCGTATTGACAAGGTGTGAGGAGAACAGCTTAGTACTAAACTGGGAGAAGTGTCACTTCATGGTCAAAGAAGGTATAGTATTGGGCCATAAAATATCCCAGAAGGGTATTGAAGTGGATCGAGCAAAGGTACAAGTGATACAGGAACTACCTCGACCAGTATCAGTGAAGGGAATTCGCAGTTTCTTAGGCCATGCTGGGTTCTATAGACGATTTATAAAGGATTTTTCTCAAATTTCAAAACATTGATCTCACTTGTTGACTAAAGAAGCACCATTTGATTTTAATGCTGATTGCTTGCAGGCATTTGAGACACTAAAGGAGAGATTGGTCACATCACCTATTTTGATAGCACCTGACTGGGATATACCATTTGAGTTGATGTGTGATGCAAGTGACACAGCTGTCGGAGCAGTATTGGGACAAAGAAGAAATAAGGTATTTCATACTATTTACTATGCTAGTAGAACGTTAAATGAGGCACAACAGAACTATGCCACCACTGAGAAAGAACTTCTAGCAGTAGTATTTGCCTTCAATAAATTTCACTCTTATCTTTGTCTATCAAAAGTCATTGTGTACACTGATCACTCGGCACTCAAGTATCTTCTTGCTAAAAAAGACGCTAAACCACGTTTAATCCGATGGATTCTCTTATTGCAAGAATTTGACTTAGAAATTAAGGATAAGAGGGGTGTAGAGAACGTAGTGGCGGATCATTTATCTAGGATTGATTTTGAGGTTGAGAAACATGATAATGAAGTGGAAGAGATCAATGAAAAATTCCCCGATGAACAGCTCTATCAAGTTCTTGCCCTATCCTGGTATGCCGATTTTGCAAACTATCTGGTTAGTGGTATCCTCCCACAAATTACATTTTATCAAAAAAAGAAATTCTTATCTGATGTTAAACACTACATGTGGGAGGAACCATTGTTGTTCAAAGTTTGTGCAGATAACATGATCAGGAGGTGTGTTCCAGAGGAGGAGATGTCATCTATATTGAGCCATTGTCATGATCGCGAGGTAGGGGGACACATGGGTCCAACCAAAACTGCTGCCAAGGTACTGGAATCTGGATTTTATTGGCCTACATTATTTAAAGATGCATACAAGTATGTTTCAGCTTGTGATAGGTGTCAACGAACTGGTAACATTTCTAGGTGACGGGAGATGCCCTTGAACAACATTCTTGAATGTGAATTGTTCGATGTTTGGGGCATCGATTTTATGGGACCATTTCCAGTTTCATGTTCACACTACTATATACTAGTTGCGGTCGATTATGTGTCAAAGTGGGCTGAGGCTGCAGCTTCTCACACTAATGATGCTAGAGTGGTGGTGCAGTTTTTGAAAAAAACATATTTTTACTCGATTTGGCACCCCTCGGGCAATCATTAGTGACGGTGAGTCACATTTTTGCAACAAACTTTTTGACTAACTCTTAAGCAAATATGGAGTCACCCACAAAGTTGCAACACCTTACATCCACAAACTTGTGGGCAAGTAGAAGTGTCGAATAGGGAAGTCAAACGCATTTTAGAAAAAAACTGTCAATACTTCTCGAAAAGACTGGTCCTTACGATTAGATGATGCTTTATGGGCATATAGAACTACATATAAAACACCTATTGGCACCACACCATACAGGTTGGTTTTTGGAAAAGCATGTCATCTTCCGGTTGAACTGGAACATAAAGCATATTGGGCAACAAAGAATCTAAACTTTGATTTAACTGCTGCAGGTGATCACCGTCTCCTCCAAGTGAACGAAATGGAAGAGTTTCGCAACCAATCATACGAGAATTCCAAGATCTATAAAGAAAAGACAAAAAAATGGCATGACGCAAGGATCAGTCAACGTGATTTCAAGGAAGAAGATATGGTGTTATTATTTAACTCCAAATTAAGGCTGTTTCCAGGCAAGCTTAAATCTCGTTGGTCCGGACGATTCCGTATTTCCAAGGTGTTTCCCTCGGGTGCAATCGAGCTCTAGGATCCAACCAAGGGAACGTTCACAGTGAATGCACAGCGATTGAAGCACTACCACGGGCATGATTTCAGTATACCGGAGTGCACCACTGTCCATTTTGTTGAATGAAGCGACAGACGCCAGAAGTCCAGCTTGGGACTATAAATCAAGAACTAATTTTTCTTCCTTCTCCTTCGTTTTTGAATTTAGTAAATAGTTTCTTGACTTTGGTTTGGATTTTAGTTTTTCTTAATTTTTTAGAAAATGACTTTAAAAAAAAAAAAAAAAAAATAGAGCCTACTGGAGTTAGGCGATCGATCGCTGCATCTGAGGCGATCGATCTCCTCTACCAGAAATCTGACAAAACTTACTGGAGGTAGGCGATCGATCGCTTAACTGAGGCGATCGATCGCCTTGAGCATCAAATTTTCACAAAATGCTACTGGAGGTAGGCGATCGATCGCCTAAACGCAAAATTTTTAAAAATATGTTACTGGACACAGGCGATCGATCGCATCATATGAGGCGATCGATCGCCTATCGCGAATTTTGGTTTTTAAAAACCTCTGATTCACTCACTCAACACATTTTCACCTCACCTCCTCCTCTCAAATCCTAATCCCTAAATCCCCAAATCCTCAAATCCCCAATTTCTTTCCCAATCTCTTCTCAATTCTTAATATAATAACAAATTCCTTTCATCTCCACTCCTATTGGCTAAGTTGTGCACATTTCTTCTACAGTTTACAAGCTCGGGTGGACATTCAAGCACCAAGGGGAGATTACTCCAAGCCAAGGACCACACTCCATCAAGTTTCGAAATTTAGAGGTACTTGGCTTGAGATTTGAGGGTTATGCTTAATTACTAGATATTTGGGGAAAGTTGGAAAGGATTTGAATTCTTTGTTGGTAGGAAAGTTCATTTGGAGATTGGTGTTAGAAGCTTGCTAGTATTGTTGTTGTTGAGGCTTGGTGGTGCTTAATAACTTCTTGGAAGTGGTGTGAGGCAAGTTGGATTTTGTAGGAATTTATTGAGGCATTGCTTGTCGTTTTCATATATATCTCATAGCATGGCACCTACAAAGAAGCCAAGACGAGGGGCTTCCTCTTCCGCCCCCACCCCGACTTATGACACGACTCGTTTTGCCAATCATGCCGCATCTGAATTCTTTGACAAATGGCATGCTAGGCCTTTGGTACGGGAGAGGGGAATGGAGATGGACACACCCGATTCGTCCATCCTCCGAGAGGCGGAACGCCGCGGATAGTTGCGCTTTGTGTCACCCCCGTGCCATGCAGTCATCCCCTTGGTGAAGGAATTCTATGCCAACTTTAAAGTCGAAGAGAATGGAACGTATCTGACTATTCGGCGGAAGAAGTTTCTTTTTCTTAACGAACACATCAATCAAATTTATGAGATGCCGGATATAAGAGACGATGAATACTCGGCTTATTTGCATCACCATCTCGACTATAATGAAGTGCTTGAGACCATCTGTGGGGAAGGGGCGGCATGGATACTAAATTCGGATGGGCAGATCAGACATTGCAAGAAAACTCATTTGAAACCAGAGGCAGACATCTGGTTTACTTTTATCTCCCATCGAGTCCTTCCATCGACTCACACTGCCGTGGTTACTAAGGAGTGAGCGGTGTTAGTTTTCGCTATCATGACACACCGTTCGGTGGATATTGGGAGCATCATATACTCCTCAATGAAATTAGCGGTGGAAGGCTCTACCACGATTGGTCTCCCCTTTCCGTCTTTAATCACTGAATTGTGCCGCCAGGAACAAGTCCCTTGGGAGGCTTATGAGGAAACAAGTGTGCCATTTATGCCACTCCGCCTTCCTAGACCACCGTCGGAGCCCGAGTCTGCACCAGGGCCTTCAAATGATCCGGAACATCCCCAGTCTTCACATCGACGAGCTCCTCGTGGCCATTCTCCACTAGCTCATCCTACCACCAATGCTCAGAGATTTCAATCTTTAGAGGATGAGCTTAGGGCCCTCAAATTGCAACAGCGATTGGTGCGTGATGGACAACGAGAGCTCCGGCAAAATCAAGAGGAGATGTTGCACAATCAAGATGACTTGCGCCTGGAGCTTCGTGATTTTCTGCGTTTTTCATACGACTGGCACACACTCGCAGCACAGGCCCATCCAGACTTGGCGTTTCCACTGCCACCCACTCTCCAGCCATACCCGCCACCCACCAATGACGATGATGATGATGGCGATGCCGCTGCGGATGAGGGTGACGACCACTGATGGTTGTCACCACAGGTATTACGTTGTCCTATTATTTATTCCTGTTCACTACATTGAGGACAATGTCTTACTTAAGTTTGGGGGAGCAGTTGTTGAACTGGTATTTGCTATTGTGGAATTGAGGATTGTGTTTTGCTTATATATGGGGTATGCATGGTGTTGAGTCTGAGTCTTAATTTGTTGAATTGTGCGTCTGAACATGTCTACTGCTGTGGAATCTATGAGTGTAGCTTAATATTGATGAGTCCGATGAAGAGCATGGAAAGTTGTTTTTAGTGTAATTGGATTAAAGTAGTGACTCCATGCTATGATGATATTAGTTTTACTCTACTTATGACTTGAATCTTGATGATTGTAAACATGTTGTGAATATTTTTGAGTCGAGTTGACATGTTGAAAATGAGGAATAAATTGAGCACATTGAGTCATGCACTTGTTGATTACATTTGAAGTAGTGATGATATGTGTGAACTTGATGACATGTCTTGAGCATCTTAGAGTAATCATAGAACCTATTTGATGATGGCACTTTGAGGCGAAATTTTTATAATTATGAACTAGACTTGGATATGATTTAGGCGATCTTTGGAACGTTTGAGCCTTTCAAGCCTACCTTATTTACATCTTTCCCTAGTGTCCAACTTTGAGCTTGATTGAATAAGAATGGAAATTAGCCACCATTCGACATTTGTTGATAAACTCATTATACCTACCTTGTTTAGCCAAAAAATTGAAAAATCTTGTCGTCACCCAAGGGAGTATAATGAATTTCGTTACATGCACATAGATGTCTATAGTTGATGAGCTTATTGTGAAAAGAGCTTGTGAATGAGAAAAAAGAAAAGGATAGAGATAGCCTTGAAAAAAAAAACAAAAGAAAAAAAAAACATTAAAGAAAAAGTGATTGAATAAGACCCAAAGCGGGCAAGGCTAAAAGAAAAGAAGAGAAATCCGATATGTGATGCACAAAAATGAACTTTACATGATATACTCTCTTCGTTGCACTTATCCTATCTTTTCTTTGTAACCAACACCAAAAGGCCTAACATTATAAGTTTTAAAAGTCCTTTTGATCCAAGTCTAGGAATTGATTACATTAGTGGAGAAGTGCTTGAAAACTAGGTATATGAGATTCTCGATGAAAAATCTTGATTGTTATTGATTAACACTGTTTTGATCTATGATAATTGTATGATACTTGGGATTGACAACAGCACACACACACGTTCCGAATTTGAAACTGTTATTTGACTTAAAGAGAAAACACTTTGTGTCCAACAATTTGAAGGATTCTTTGTTGTGGTATGAGTAAAAGTTCTGAGATAAACATATGAGCACGAAATGATCCATGTCACTTATTTGTTGTGAATTCACTGGGTTTTATTCTATTCTTGCTCGAGGACGATCAAGAGTTAAGCTTGGGGGAGTTGATAAGTGTCATTTTTACACTTATATTAGCATATATTTCTTGCGATTTTTATAGTGATTCTTGGAAGATTTTATGCTTTTGGTTGTGTTTTGTTGTATTTCCAGGAATCCAGTAGAAGTGCAAGAAATACTGGAAAAACCCCAGTTTATGGACTAGAAGGTTGAACTATGACAGGACGAGGCAATCCATTGGAAAAGATGTGAAAATGATTTAAAAATGATAAAAGCTACAGGCGATCGATCGCCTATCATCAAGAGATCGATCGCCTGTAGCCAGAGAGCTCACGGAATTTTCAAGCGATAGGCGATCGATCGCAACAAACCAGGCGATCGATCACTTTGGGGCAGGACATATAGGCGGTCGATCGCCTATCTCGAGAGACCAATCGCCGAGGAGAAAAAGCTGAAGGTGATCGATCGCCACAATTGAAGAGATCGATCGCGTGCAGAGTTTCAGACTTAAAAACTTCCTTAATTAAATTTTGGGCTATTTTTGGTACCAGATTTCTTTGGGCTCGTGAGGGGACATATAAAAAGGAGTTTTTAGGTCATTAGAAGGGTTCTTTCACCTCTGGAGAGGCAGTCACCTCTTGGAAGAGAAGATTCATTCAAGACGATTCAAAGGAACGCAGCTAGAGACGGGAACAACGGATCGACGCACGATTCAACATCGAGTGTTCATTAGTATTTCTGAACTTTTGTTTAGTTTTATTTCAAATTCCAATGTTTATAATGTTGTTAGATATTATAAAACGTTGTTTTTTTGTTAATATGCTAGGCTAAGTTTGTTATCGAGACAAGGGGATCTTGTGTATGAACCCACAGTTTTAATTCTAGTTTTTTGATTGAGTTTTTGTTATTTTTGAGTTTATGTTATGATTTTAATGCTTTTAAAGAATTAGCTACTCTTTGAATGTTGTTAGTTTGCAATTGAGATCGAGAGATGATATTGTAAGACGGAACAAATAACATAAACCGTGGATTTCAGACCGAGATCGAGAGATGACGTCAAATACACGAGAATATCTAGTAATCGAAGGCTAGGGGCTTTCATAGAACGTATGCAACATTGAATTGTTAAATAAATGAACGAGAGTTACTTACTGCAATTTGGTGTTAAGTTTAGTATAACTCAAAAGAGTATATTGGATATAACCGGAAAACTTGTCACCTTAGATGCATTAATTCTAATTGGAACTAGCAGGTAAATTGTGGGGGATTACTCAAGTGAACCGAAGTCTCGATATTTACTGTTTATTATCTTAATTCTCTGTGGTGCGGTTGAATATTGGAGTTGATTGAATTAGTTCATCTTTCAACCAATTTCGTAGGTTAAATATAGAACGCTAATTAAATTTGGTAATTACTACTAGTCCTCGTGGGTTCGACAATCCTTACTTCTAGATCATTATACTAAAACTTGACACCGTACACTTGCGGTAGAGAATCGCTACACCCAGAAATATTTGTTTAAAATAAAAGCGATCACTTATAGCTTTACTCTACGCTTGGTAGAAACTATACAAAAAGAAATTTTTGTTCTGCTAATCCTGTAGCACTCCTTACAGCTCATAGTATCAACCCCGACCCTGGTTCTCATCGTCAAAAGCACCTACAACGACAACCCCCAACACATGAGCACATCATAGTTCATATCAATCATAATATGAATGTAAGGCATAAATGCATAAATAAGCATAAGATACTTCCTGAATTTCCCATGCATTTATAACGCCCATTTTGGTTGTCCCTGTACCATAACTCATAATAAAATCAATATATGATATTATGGCTTCTTTAAATAAATGTCATGACATATCTTTACTTCTTAAATCTTTACTTCAATCCTTAGTCAGTTTATCATCTGTGTATTTTAATGCCCCTCGCTTCATAACTTTAGAACAAGCGGAACTCCTTCCCTCGCTTCTTCATACAAGCGGAATTTCTATCCTCGCTTCGTATGGTAAACCTCGCCTCCATGTGCAAGCGAGCCTCCCCCCTCCCGCTCCACAATTTTAGCGGTATAAGCGGTAAGCATTAAAATCATCACAGCGATAACCCTGACTCGTGGAATACACACCATTTATTCCACAACATACACATGCACCAACAATGCATAACATGTATCATACTCATAATGCACCACTTTGCATTTATCATGTGTCAAATAGACAGACATAAAATACATGTTACCGTTGGGATGCCCGTACGTCGCTTACGTACCTTTCCAAAATATGGTGTGTTGCAGGACTCTATCCCCTGCGTTGTGTAGCTATCTGTGAAGGCTCTACACCAGTGTACAACACAATATTAGATGCCAATTTATAGACCAAAATCAAAAATTCCAACAAAAAACTTCATTTTCCATTGTTCTGCCTCTGGCGATCGATCGCTACCCCGAGGCGATCGATCGCCAGACTTCACTGGCTTGAGGCGATCGATCGCGCCATTTATGGCGATCGATCGCCTGCCTTTGGTTTTGACTACTGGCCTTCGGCGATCGATCGCCGCGTTTGTAGCGATCGATCGCCACATGCTCTGTGCGCGATATTTTCCAGATTTCCGAACACTCATATTCATACCATCCAATCTAGCATATAAGGCACACCTCATGCTTGAACAAATGTGATAAGAGCTACAATATAATACCCCGAGTGTATTCATATCAAAGTTATACCCATACTTAAACCCACATGCATCAAAATCACCCAACAACATCAATACTCAACCAAGCTTTCTGGAACAGGGTAACATATTTCTTTACCCAGATTTTCGAACACATATATTCAAGCCAACAAATCTACCACATAACAGATATAACATGCTCATATAAACATGCATAACAACACCATAAATGAACTTGAATCGAAGGTTTACCAAAACCTAAGCTAGCATGCCATTTTCACACCAAGTAAAACATGAGCTTAAACAAACTTTAAATCAAAACCAGAACATGATTCCTCACCCTATTTTGCTCCGATTTTTAGAAGGTTTCTTGCAAGGAAAATTGAAATCTCCACCTTCCTACTTGCTCACCTGATGCTGGACGATATTTTGGGTGGAAAGGGAAGAGTTTTTTGAGATGAAAAGTGGATGGAAAGAGTGGGGAAAGTGAGGTATGGGCTCAGCCACTTGCAGCATGGGTTGGGGGGGGGGGGGGTGTGGTTGGTGTTGGGTGGTGTGCTGTGTTATGTTTTGGTCCCGGTATTTAGCACGATGTATTAAAATATCCTCACATGATATTTATAGTATTTAAACAATAAAATACTTCAAATTTATATACCACGACGACCAACACACACCCCAAATAATCATACTACAACCCAAATTCCCAACATACTTCACATACACCCTGAAATAAATTTCCCCAATATAATTAATTCAACACAAAGAATTAATACTATAATCTTCATAACATGATTAATGTTTAAAAACACATAATCATTTCGGGGATATCACAATACTCCCCTACTTATAAGATTTCGTCCTCGAAATCAGCATGCACTTACCCAATATTATATAAAACATAAATCACATACCAGAAAACAGTTCTGGATAGTGCTGCACCATGTGTCGCTCCGTCTCCCACGTGGCCTCCTCGACACCCCTACGATCCCATTGAACTTTGACCATAGGAATCACTTTGTTTCGTAGTCTGCGATCTGCCCGATCCAGAATCCTGATAGGCCGCTCCACAAAGGAAACATCGGACTCTATCTGAACCTCAGAATGCTGCAACACATGAGAAGGATCTGGCTCGTACTTCCGCAACATAGACACATGAAACACATCGTGAATGCCGGACAGAGAGGGCGATAAAGCCAATCGGTATGCCAGAGTACCAATACGCTGTAAGATCTCATAAGGCCCAACATATCTCGGGGATAACTTCCCCCGCATCCCAAAACGTACTACACCTCTAAAAGGTGAGATCTTCAAAAAGACTCTGTCGCCCAACTGAAATTCTAACGGCCGACGCCGTTGATTAGCATACGCTGCCTGTCTGCTTTCATTTTCCTTCTGATCACCTTAACCTTTTCTTCCATTTCTTGGACCAACTCTGGTCCTCCAACCGATTTACGGTCCACATCGTCCCAATACAACGGTGACCTACAACATCTACCGTAAAGAGCCTCAAAAGGAGCCATCTGTATGCTTGCCTGGTAACTGTTGTTATACGAAAACTCCACTAAGGCTACTGAGTCTTGCCAAGAAGTATCGAACTCCAACACACAAGCTTGTAACATATCTTCGAACGTCTGTATGGTACGCTCGGTCTGTCCGTCCGTTTGGGGGTGATAGGCTGTGCTCAACATCAACTCTGTACCTAGAGCTGACTGAAGATCTTCCCAGAAGTGAGATGTAAACCGCGGATCTCGATCAGACACAATCGAAACAGGGATCCCATGCAGTCTCACTACATCTTTGACATATAACTTAGCCATCCTCAAGTACGTGAAGGTCATACAGTATGGAATGAAGTGAGCTACTTTAGTCAGTCTGTAGGGTCTTCCTACCTTAACATCATATATTATACACGTATTATGGACTAAACATGCATTCATAACCTTTTAAGGGTTCCGGTTGTAGCTTTGAGCTAATAAGATTACAGGCCAACATAAATTTCAAAAGCTATTTAAGTACATTCTCAATAATGAATGTTAAAGCTATAGATTTACACTACTCCTAGAGTAGATACTATCAAAATCCTGTATTCCTATATTCATCTTGTTCCTTTTAGCTCACTGCCTCAACCCGACCCGCCCTTCAGTCCAAGAGTGTACCTACAGGGACAACGCATCGTGAGCATACAAGTATTTACTTAACATCATATTAAAAGGCATAACAGTAAATGCATAACATCTTAGTTAAGTAAAATTTATTGGTCGTTCTTTAACTTCTTTTTGTTGTCCCTGATTCTCATTCATGTATAAGGGCATCTTACCCATTGTATGGCATCTTACCATAACATAAACATCGTGTGGCATCTTACCACATGGGCATCTTACCCAATCGTATGGCGTCTTACCATATCATAAACATCGTGTGGCATCTTACCACATGGGCATCTTACCCAATCATATACATCGGGTGGCATCTTACCACATGGGCATCTTACCCAATCATATGGCATCTTACCATATCATATACATCGTATCATTAAATAAACATTGTATAAACATTATCATAACCTTACTCATCACAATCATCATCATAAACATCATCATCATAAAATTACTTATCATTATCATCATCGTAAACATCATCATCATAAACTTACTTATCACAATTATCATCATAAACTTACTTATCATAATTATCATCATAAACATCATCATCATAAACTTACTTATCATAATCATCATCATAAACATCATATGTAGGAATATGGTTTACCGTCCGATGCCCGTACGTTTCTTACGTACCTTAATTTCCAAAAGTGGAGAAGTTGGAGAACTTTATCTCCTGGATGTTGTGGGTACCTGGGATGGTTCTACATAACCATACAAATCGATATTAGAAGCTAATCATAGTCCAATATCCAAAAATCCCATAAAAACATCAAAAATACACATTTTTATACCTCGCGATCGATCGCCGCCCAGGTCCGATCGATCGCGAGATCATACTGGACGAGGCTCAAAAATTCACATCTTGGCGATCGATCGCCACTTTTGGCGCGATCGATCCCCAGCCTCACCGATCGATCGCCCAAAGGTGGCGATCGATCGCCAAATGCTACTGGCGCCCACTGCTGGCTCGCGATCGATCGCCAAAAACGGGCGATCGATCGCCAGTCCCTGTACATCGAAAAATCTCCATTAATGAGCATTTTTCAAGCTCCACCTCAAACCATTCGAACCCAATCTTTCCTACAACACTAACATCATCATAACACACTAAAACCCACATAAAACACTTCAAAAATCATACCCCAAACATATATAACATATATCCAAAACAAACCCACATATTACTTCAAAATCACCCCATTTCAAATCCAAACATCATCAAAACTTTAGGAAGGGTTCCATACCTCTTGAAGACTCCAAATCTTGATAAAAATCACACAAACTCAAGTTTTGTGGAACTTTCCTTCTCCTTCCTTGGAGGATTTCGAAAATGGGGTTAAAGGGTAGGGTTTGTTAGTGGGTTGGGGATTTAAAGTGTGATTGGTAAAGTGAGATAAAGTGTAGGAAAAAGGTGGGTATAATGGGGGTTAAAAGGGGTTGTTTAATTTAATTAAAAATTGTACCCCAAACTTAACATGATGTATAAAATACTCCAACATGGTATTTTAAAAGCATTTTACAAGCATGCTACAAACTTCCCCTAAAATCATGCTTTCCTCATAATTGGTAATCAATATAATTAAATCATGTTAACACTTCATTACCCATCACATAAATTAATTACCATGATAAATAATCACATAACCATCATTAATGCCCAAATTGCATATAATTGCTTTCGGGGCATCACATTACTCCCCTACTTATAAGATTTCGTCCCCGAAATCGCATGCACTTACCCATAAGGAAACTAAACATAAATCATACCAGAAAATAATTCCGGGTAGTGCTGCACCATATGCCGTTCCGTCTCCCACGTAGCCTCCTCGACACCCCGACGATCCCACTGAACCTTGACCATCGGTATAACTTTGCTTCGTAATCTACGATCCTCACGATCCAGAATTCTGACCAGTCGTTCTACGTAGGATACATCTGAATCTAACAGTACTTCGGTAGGCTGTAATACATGAGACGGGTCTGGCTCATACTTCCGTAACATAGAGACATGGAAAACATCATGAATCCCAGATAAAGACGGCGGGTAGAGCCAAACGGTAAGCCAAAGTACCGATACGCTGCAATACTTCATATGGCCCAACATACCTCGGGGATAACTTCCCCCGCATACCAAAACGAACTACACCCCTGAAGGGTGAGATTTTCAAGAAGACCTTGTCTCCTACTTGGAATTCTAGCGGTCGTCGTCGCTTATTGGCATAGGCTGCTTGCCTATCCTGGGACGCTTTCATCTTTTGGCGCATCAACTTAATCTTTTCTTCCATTTCCTTAATCATATCCGGTCCTCCGACCGCTTTACTAGTCAAGTCCTCCCAATACAGCGGTGACCTACATCGTCGTCCGTAAAGAGCTTCAAAAGGGACCATTTGAATGCTCGCCTGATAGCTGTTATTATAGGAGAACTCTACCAGTGGCATAGAATCTTGCCACGGAGTATCAAACTCCAAAACACATGCCCTCAGCATATCTTCGAGCATCTGTATGGTACGCTCTGTTTTGCCGTCTGTCTGAGAGTGATAAGCTGTACTCAGTCCCACCTCGGTGCCCAAAGCTGTCTGGAGACCCTTCCAGAAGTGAGAAGTAAACCTTGGGTCTCTGTCAGACACAATCGAGACTGGAACCCCATGAAACCTCACTACATCCCGTACATATAATTGGGCTATCTTTAGATACGTGAAAGTCATACTGTAAGGGATGAAATGAGCTACATTCGTCAGCCTATCCACGATCACCCAGATCGCATCAAATCCAGAGGCCGTTCTTGGCAAGTGGGTCACGAAGTCCATAGATATATGCTCTCACTTCCACTTAGGTACTTCCAAGCTCTTCAGCTCGCCACCAGGCCTCTGCCTTTCTACCTTTACCTGCTGGCAGATCAAACATCTTTTAACAAAAGTGATCACATCACGCTTCATGCGTCTCCACCAGAATTGACCGCATAGGTCCTTGTACATCTTCCTTCCTCCTGGTTGGATACTGAACCGACTACTGTGAGCTCGCTCCAATATTCCCCTACGCAACTCTGGTGTATCTGGGACTTCCCATCGGTTGCCCAGTCTCAAGGAATCATCTTCGGCCACTCTGAACTTTGATGGCTGTCCTTGAAGTACTATCGATGACCATCTCTGATCCTCATCATCCGACCTCTGGGCTTTCCTGATAGCCTCAAATATGTCTGGCTCAGCCAACAAGGTCGACACTCGCACTGGTGACGTGTCCACATCGAAATCATAGCCCAGATGGCAATAAGAAGTCATCATCGCTGATAAACACATAGCGTCTTCAGCAGTACTCTTCACCTTCCGACTTAAGGCGTCTGCTATCAAATTTGCTTTACCAGGATGGTACTCAATCTCACAGTCATAATCATTGAGCAAATCCATCCATCTTCTTTGACACATATTCAGTTCAGCCTGAGTGAATACGAACTTCAGGCTCTTATGGTCCGTATAGATGGTAAACGTCGTACCATAAAGATAATGACGCCAAATCTTCAAGGCTAAAATAATGGCCGCCAGTTCTAGATCATGGACTGGGTATCTGGTCTCATGAGGCTTCAACTGTCTCGAAGCATAAGCCACCACGTGCTTCTCCTGCATCAATACACAGCCCAAACCCTGCAATGATGCGTCTGTGTACAAGGCAAACCTCTTATTCTCAGAAGGAATTACCAACACTGGCGCTGCCGTCAAACGACGCTTCAATTCTTGGAAGCTTTCCTCACAAGCTTCGGACCAATAGAACAACACTCCTTTCTGAGTCAGCTGTGTCAGGGGTTTGGAAATCTTTGAGAAACCCTCGACGAAACGTCGGTAATATCCTGCCAAACCGAGAAAGCTCCGTATCTCGGGTACAGAAGTGGGTGCAGCCCACTCCATCACAGCTTCAACCTTCCTGGGATCTACAGATATCCCGCTGCTAGATATAACATGACCCAAGAACACCACACTGCTCAACCAGAATTCGCACTTGCTAAGCTTTGCATATAATTGATGATCCCTAAGGATCTGGAGCACTGTCCTCAAGTGCTTTACGTGTTCCTCTTCAGTCCGGGAGTAGATGAGTATATCGTCAATGAAAACTATGACGAACTGATCCAAATATGGCTTGAACACCCTGTTCATCAAACTCATGAAAACAGCTGGGGCATTCGTCACCCCAAAAGGCATAACTAGGAATTCATAGTGCCCATATCTAGTCCTGAAAGCTGTCTTCTGGACATCATCTTCCCTTACTCGAATCTGATGGTACCCCGACCTCAGATCGATCTTACTGTAGAGCCTCGTACCCTGCAACTGGTCAAACAAATCATCGATCCTCGGGAGTGGATACTTATTCTTCACTTTAGCTTTGTTCAGTTGTCTGTAATCGATGCACAAACGCATCGAACCATCTTTCTTCTTAACAAATAAAACTGGTGCACCCCAGGGCGATACGCTAGGGCGTATATAGCCCTTATCAAGGAGCTCTTGCAATTGAATCTTTAACTCCCTTAGTTCCGCTGGTGCCATCCTATATGGGGCACGAGAAATGGCAGACGTACCCGGTAGTAACTCAATCTCAAACTCGACCTCTCTCATCGGTGGGAATCCGGGAATCTCTTCCGGAAAGACATCAGGAAATTCCGCCACTCAGGCACATCCTCAATCTTTAATTCTTCTTTCTTTTCAGAAACATCAACAACATAAATGAGATATCCAGTATGGCCTCGTTCCAATAACTGTGCCATCTTGACCGCAGATATCAACGGAATCTTAGAACGAGAACCATCCCCAAAGAACGTCCATTGTACTCCCACATCAGACCTGAATCGGACAGTCCTCTGCCTGCAGTTCACAACTGCCTGATACCTGTTCAGAACATCAATGCCTACAATGCAGTCAAAGTCTGACATCCCCAGAACAATCAAATCTGACCTTAGCTCGTTATCCTCAAAATAAATGAGGCCATCATAGACAATCTGATCAGTAATCATACTTCTTCCAGCGGGGGTCGAGACTATAAGAGGCGTGGGCGACGGAGAAGTGCATATGTGGTGCCTTTCCACAAAACTTGTCGACACGAAAGAGTGTGATGCACCTGTGTCGATCAATATAAAAGCAGGGTGCGTAAATAAAAGACACGTACCCGCTATAACCTCCTCCAGAGCCACTGTAGCCTGCTCCCTCGTCAAAGCATAAACCTGCCCCTGAGGTGGCCCCATGGGCTGACCTCCAAACTGCCTCGGTGCAAAAGGTGGTCTGTCCTGAGCTGCTCTGTCCGCAGGCCTCCCCGCAGAGTTCTGTTGTCTTACCCTGTTGGGACACTGTCGAGCAAAGTGGCCTTTGTCGCCACAAACATAACATCCTACACAGTCTTTCGCCAAATGTGGTTGCCCACAAAGAGTGCACTGGACCTTCCCGAATCGGTCTCCCTGAGACTGCCCTCTTCCAGATGGGGCATCATTCCTACGACTTCCTTTCCAACGATTGTCGGGCCTCTTACCACTAAACCTTGACGCAGATGTGTTTCCTCTTGGCTTGAACTGATCACCCCTCGGCCTCAAATTATCAGGAGTGGATTTCTGAGGGGGTGCTGGAGGTGGTACGGTATTAGGGTATGCACCAACTCCTAATTCGACTAGCTCAGCCCGTGAAAGTGCATCGTCAAAGCAAGTAGGGCCATAAGTGATCACCCTATCATACAGTTCCGGCCTCAAGCCCTTCATGAAATTCCTCATCTTTGCTTGCGTACTTGTGGCGATATGAGGCACATATCTGAGCAAAGAACAGTATTGGAGAGCATAATCTGACACCGGCATGTTACCTTGCTTGAGGTTAGTGAATTCATCTTCCTTGGCCTGTCGTGCAGCAGCTGAGAAATAGCGGGTCAGAAACCGAGTTCTGAACAGCCTCCAATTAACTTCATGACCTTGAGCCTCTTGCTCTACTACTGTGGTCTTCCACCACATCAGTGCCTTCTTGGCCAACTGGAACTCTGCTAGTCTTATCCAGGCCGTCTTAGCACAAGGAACTACCACGAAGATTTGCTCTATTCTCTCTAGCCACTCTTCAGCTTGTTCCCCTGTTTCAGTTCCTTCAAAGGTCGGGGGTCGGTATGCAAGAAATTGAGTCAAGCTCAGTTCCCCAGGCAGCAACTGCTGTTCAGACGGTTCTTCGCCAAAAGCTGGAGGGGGTAGGGGATTCGTATGTCCAGCACTTGCATTCACACTAACTGCATCTCCCACTTCAACATTCGCTGCCATGCTGCAACACAAGGGTTAACAACAATACTAAAGGCAGTATATATAACACATCGTCAGATAATCAAACATGTTAGTGTGACATCATATACTTCATATGCAACTTGTGTACAAAACATGTTTAGAAAGAAGCACCTAGTCAACTTATTGCTAAGGCTACCCTTCACTCATTCCCGGGTTATCTAACCACTGCTCGGATACCACTAATGTAGGGTCTTCCTACCTTAACATCATATATTATACACATATTATGGACTAAACATGCATTCATAACCTTTTAAGGGTTCCGGTTGTAGCTTTGAGCTAATAAGATTACAGGCCAACATAAATTTCAAAAGCTATTTAAGTACATTCTCAATAATGAATGTTAAAGCTATAGATTTACACTACTCGTAGAGTAGATACTATCAAAATCCTGTATTCCTATATTCATCTTGTTCCTTTTAGCTCACTGCCTCAACCCGACCCGCCCTTCAGTCCAAGAGTGTACCTACAGGGACAACGCATCGTGAGCATACAAGTATTTACTTAACATCATATTAAAAGCCATAACAGTAAGTGCATAACATCTTAGTTAAGTAAAATTTATTGGTCGTTCTTTAACTTCTTTTTGTTGTCCCTGATTCTCATTCATGTATAAGGGCATCTTACCCCATTGTATGGCATCTTACCATAACATAAACATCGTGTGGCATCTTACCACATGGGCATCTTACCCAATCGTATGGCGTCTTACCATATCATAAACATCGTGTGGCATCTTACCACATGGGCATCTTACCCAATCATATACATCGGGTGGCATCTTACCACATGGGCATCTTACCCAATCATATGGCATCTTACCATATCATATACATCGTATCATTAAATAAACATCGTATAAACATTATCATAACATTACTCATCACAATCATCATCATAAACATCATCATCATAAAATTACTTAACATTATCATCATCGTAAACATCATCATCATAAACTTACTTATCACAATTATCATCATAAACATCATCATCATAAACTTACTTATCATAATTATCATCATAAACATCATCATTATAAACTTACTTATCATAATCATCATCATAAACATCATATGTAGGAATATGGTTTATCGTCTGATGCCCGTACGTTTCTTACGTACCTTAATTTCCAAAAGTGGAGAAGTTGGAGAACTTTATCTCCCGGATGTTGTGGGTACCTGGGATGGTTCTACATAACCATACAAATCGCTATTAGAAACTAATCATAGTCCAATATCCAAAAATCCCACAAAAACATCAAAAATACACAGTTTTATACCCCGCGATCGATCGCCGCCCAGGCCCGATCGATCGCGAGATCATACTGGACGAGGCTCAAAAATTCACATCTTGGTGATCGATCGCCACTTTTGGCGCGATCGATCACCAGCCTCGCCGATCGATCGCCCAAAGGTGGCAATCGATCGCCAAATGCTACTGGTGCCCACTGCTGGCTCGCGATCGATCGCCAAAAACGGGCGATCGATCGCCAGTCCCTGTACATCGAAAAATCGCCATTAATGAGCATTTTTCAAGCTCCACCTCAAACCATTCGAACCCAATCTTTCCTACAACACTAACATCATCATAACACACTAAAACCCACATAAAACACTTCAAAAATCATACCCCAAACATATATAACATATATCTAAAACAAACCCACATATTACTTCAAAATCACCCCATTTCAAATCCAAACATCATCAAAACTTTAGGAAGGGTTCCATACCTCTTGAAGACTCCAAATCTTGATAAAAATCACACAAACTCAAGTTTTGTGGAACTTTCCTTCTCCTTCCTTGGAGGATTTCGAAAATGGGGTTAAAGGGTAGGGTTTGAGAGTGGGTTGGGGATTTAAAGTGTGATTGGTAAAGTGAGATAAAGTGTAGGAAAAAGGTGGGTATAATGGGGGTTAAAAGGGGTTGTTTAATTTAATTAAAATTTGTACCCCAAACTTAACATGATGTATAAAATACTCCAACATGGTATTTTAAAAGCATTTTACAAGCATGCTACAAACTTCCCCTAAAATCATGCTTTCCTCATAATTGGTAATCAATATAATTAAATCATGTTAACACTTCATTACCCATCACATAAATTAATTACCATGATAATAATAACATAACCATCATTAATGCCCAAATTGCATATAATTGATTTCGGGGCATCACATTACTCCCCTACTTATAAGATTTCGTCCCCGAAATCGCATGCACTTTACCCATAAGGAAACTAAACATAAATCATACCAGAAAATAATTCCGGGTAGTGCTGTACCATATGCCGTTCCGTCTCCCACGTAGCCTCCTCGACACCCCGACGATCCCACTGAACCTTGACCATCGGTATAACTTTGCTTCGTAATCTGCGATCCTCACGATCTAGAATTCTGACCGGTCGTTCTACGTAGGATACATCTGAATCTAACAGTACTTCGGTAGGCTGTAATACATGAGACGGGTCTGGCTCATACTTCCGTAACATAGAGACATGGAAAACATCATGAATCCCAGATAAAGACGGCGGTAGAGCCAAACGGTAAGCCAAAGTACCGATACGCTGCAATACTTCATATAGCCCAACATACCTCAGGGATAACTTCCCCCGCATACCAAAACGAACTACACCCCTGAAGGGTGAGATTTTCAAGAAGACCTTGTCTCCTACTTGGAATTCTAGCGGTCGTCGTCGCTTATTGGCATAGGCTGCTTGCCTATCCTGGGCCGCTTTCATCTTTTGGCGTATCAACTTAATCTTTTCTTCCATTTCCTTAATCATATCCGGTCCTCCGACCGCTTTACTAGTCAAGTCCTCCCAATACAGCGGTGACCTACATCGTCATCCGTAAAGAGCTTCAAAAGGGACCATTTGAATGCTCGCCTGATAGCTGTTATTATAGGAGAACTCTACCAGTGGTATAGAATCTTGCCACGGAGTATCAAACTCCAAAACACATGCCCTCAGCATATCTTCGAGCGTCTTTACGGTACGCTCTGTTTGGCCGTCTGTCTGAGAGTGATAAGTTGTACTCAGTCCCACCTCGGTGCCCAAAGCTGTCTGGAGACCCTTCCAGAAGTGAGAAGTAAACCTTGGGTCTCTGTCAGACACAATCGAGACTGGAACCCCATGAAACCTCACTACATCCCGTACATATAATTGGCCATCTTTAGATACGTGAAAGTCATACTGTAAGGGATGAAATGAGCTACATTCGTCAGCCTATCCACGATCACCCAGATCGCATCAAATCCATAGGTCGTTCTTGGCAAGTGGGTCACGATGTCCATAGATATATGCTCCCACTTCCACTTAGGTACTTCCAAGCTCTTCAGCTCGCCACCAGGCCTCTGCCTTTCTACCTTTACCTGCTGGCAGATCAAACATCTTTTAACAAAAGTGATCACTTCACGCTTCATGCGTCTCCACCAGAATTGACCGCATAGGTCCTTGTACATCTTTCTTCCTCCTGGGTGGATACTGAACCGACTACTGTGAGCTCGCTCCAATATTCCCCTACACAACTCTGGTGTATCTGGGACTACCCATCGGTTGCCCAGTCTCAAGGAATCATCTTCTGCCACTCTGAACTTTGATGGCTGTCCTTGAAGTACTATCGATGACCATCTCTGAACCTCATCATCCGACCTCTGGGCTTTCCTGATAGCCTCAAATATGTCTGGCTCAGCCAACAAGGTCGACACTCGCACCGGTGACGTGTCCACATCGAAATCATAGCCCAGATGGCAATAAGAAGTCATCATCGCTGATAAACACATAGCGTCGTCAACAGTACTCTTCACCTTCCGACTTAAGGCGTCTGCTATCAAATTTGCTTTACCAGGATGGTACTCAATCTCACAGTCATAATCATTGAGCAAATCCATCCATCTTCTTTGACGCATATTCAGTTCAGCCTGAGTGAATAGGAACTTCAGGCTCTTATGGTCCGTATAGATGGTAAACGTCGTACCATAAAGATAATGACGCCAAATCTTCAAGGCTAAAATGATGGCCGCCAGTTCCAGATCATGGACTGGGTATCTGGTCTCATGAGGCTTCAACTATCTCGAAGCATAAGCCACCTCATGCTTCTCCTGCATCAATACACAGCCCAAACCCTGCAATGATGCGTCTGTGTACAAGGCAAACCTCTTATTCTCAGAAGGAATTACCAACACTGGCACTGCCGTCAAACGATGCTTCAATTCTTGGAAGCTTTCCTCACAAGCTTCGGACCAATAGAACGGCACTCCTTTCTGAGTCAGCTGTGTCAGGGTTTGGCAATCTTTGAGAAACCCTCGACGAAACGTCGGTAATATCCTGCCAAACCGAGAAAGCTCCATATATCGGGTACAGAAGTGGGTGCAGCCCACTCCATCACAGCTTCAACCTTCCTGGGATATACAGATATCCCGCTGCTAGATATAACATGACCCAAGAACACCACACTGCTCAACCAGAATTCGCACTTGCTGAGCTTTGCATATAATTGATGATCCCTAAGGATCTGGAGCACTGTCCTCAAGTGCTTTACGTGTTCCTCTTCAGTCCGGGAGTAGATGAGTATATCGTCAACGAAAACTATGACGAACTGATCCAAATATGGCTGGAACACCCTGTTCATCAAACTCATGAAAACAGCTGGGGCATTCGTCACCCCAAAAGGCATGACTAGGAATTCATAGTGCCCATATCTAGTCCTGAAAGCTGTCTTCTGGACATCATCTTCCCTTACTCGAATCTGATGGTTCCCCGACCTCAGATCGATCTTACTGTAGAGCCTCGTACCCTGCAACTGGTCAAACAAATCATCGATCCTCGGGAGTGGATACTTGTTATTCACTGTAGCTTTGTTCAGTTGTCTGTAATCGATGCACAGACGCATCGAACCATCTTTCTTCTTAACAAATAAAACTGGTGCACCCCAGGGCGATACGCTACGGCGTATATAGCCCTTATCAAGGAGCTCTTGTAACTGAATCTTTAACTCCCTTAGTTCCGCTGGTGCCATCCTATATGGGGCACGAGAAATGGCAGACGTCCCCGTTAGTAACTCAATCCCAAACTCGACCTCTCTCATCGGTGGGAATCCGGGAATCTCTTCCGGAAAGACATCAGGAAAGTCCGCCACTACAGGCACATCCTCAACCTTTAATTCTTCTTTCTTTTCAGAAACATCAACAGCATAGATGAGATATCCAGTATGGCCTCGTTCCAATAACTGTGCCATCTTGACTGCAGATATCAACGGAATCTTAGAACGAGAACCATCCCCAAAGAACGTCCACTGGACTCCCACATCAGACCTGAATCGGACAGTCCTCTGCCTGCAGTTCACAACTGCCTGATACCTGTTCAGAACATCAATGCCTACAATGCAGTCAAAGTCTGACATCCCCAGAACAATCAAATCTGACCTTAGCTCGTTATCCTCAAAATAAATGAGGCCATCATAGACAATCTGATCAGTAATCATACTTCTTCCAGCGGGGGGTCGAGACTATAAGAGGCGTGGGCGACGGAGAAGTGCATATGTGGTGCCTTTCCACAAAACTTGTCGACACGAAAGAGTGTGATGCACCTGTGTCGATCAATATAAAAGCAGGGTGCGTAAATAAAAGACACGTACCCGCTATAACCTCCTCCGGAGCCACTGTAGCCTGCTCCCTCATCAAAGCATAAACCTGCCCCTGAGGTGGCCCCATGGGCTGACCTCCAAACTGCCTCGGTGCAAAAGGTGGTCTGTCCTGAGCTGCTCTGTCCGCAGGCCTCCCCGCAGAGTTCTGTTGTCTTCCCCTGTTGGGACACTGTCGAGCAAAGTGGCCTTTGTCGCCACAAACATAACATCCTACACAGTCTTTCGCCAAATGTGGTTGCCCACAAAGAGTGCACTGGACCTTCCCGAATCGGTCTCCCTGAGACTGCCCTCTTCCAGATGGGGCATCATTCCTACGACTTCCTTTCCAACGATTGTCGGGCATCTTACCACTAAACCTTGACGCCGAAGTGTTTCCTCTTGGCTTGAACTGATCACCCCTCGGCCTCAAATTATCAGGAGTGGATTTCTGAGGGGGTGCTGGAGGTGGTACGGTATTAGGGTATGCACCAACTCCTAATTCGGCTAGCTCAGCCCGTGAAAGTGCATCGTCAAAGCAAGTAGGGCCATAAGTGATCACCTTATCATACAGTTCCGGCCTCAAGCTCTTCATGAAATTCCTCATCTTTGCTTGCGTACTTGTGGCGATATGAGGCACATATCTGAGCAAAGAACAGTATTGGAGAGCATAATCTGACACCGGCATGTTACCTTGCTTGAGGTTAGTGAATTCATCTTCCTTGGCCTGTCGTGCAGCAGCTGAGAAATAGCGGGTCAGAAACCGAGTTCTGAACAGCCTCCAATTAACTTCATGACCTTGAGCCTCTTGCTCTACTACTGTGGTCTTCCACCACATCAGTGCCTTCTTGGCCAACTGGAACTCTGCTAGTCTTATCCAGGCCGTCTTAGCACAAGGAACTGCCACGAAGATTTGCTCTATTCTCTCTAACCACTCTTCAGCTTGTTCCCCTGTTTCAGTTCCTTCAAAGGTCGGGGGTCGGTATGCAAGAAATTGAGTCAAGCTCAGTTCCCCAGGCAGCAACTGCTGTTCAGACGGTTCTTCGCCAAAAGCTGGCGGGGGTAGGGGATTCGTATGTCCAGCACTTGCATTCACACTAACTGCATCTCCCACTTCAACATTCGCTGCCATGATGCAACACAAGGGTTAACAACAATACCAAAGGTAGTATATATAACACATCGTCAGATAATCAAACATGTTAGTGTGACATCATATACTTCATATGCAACTTGTGTACAAAACATGTTTAGAAAGAAGCACCTAGTCAACTTATTGCTAAGGCTACCCTTCACTCATTCCCGGGTTATCTAACCACTGCTCTGATACCACTAATGTAGGGTCTTCCTACCTTAACATCATATATTATACACGTATTATGGACTAAACATGCATTCATAACCTTTTAAGGGTTCCGGTTGTAGCTTTGAGCTAATAAGATTACAGGCCAACATAAATTTCAAAAGCTATTTAAGTACATTCTCAATAATGAATGTTAAAGCTATAGATTTACACTACTCCTAGAGTAGATACTATCAAAATCATGTATTCCTATATTCATCTTGTTCATTTTAGCTCACTGCCTCAACCCGACCCGCCCTTCAGTCCAAGAGTGTACCTACAGGGACAACGCATTGTGAGCATACAAGTATTTACTTAACATCATATTAAAAGGCATAACAGTAAATGCATAACATCTTAGTTAAGTAAAATTTATTGGTCGTTCTTTAACTTCTTTTTGTTGTCCCTGATTCTCATTCATGTATAAGGGCATCTTACCCCATTGTATGGCATCTTACCATAACATAAACATCGTGTGGCATCTTACCACATGGGCATCTTACCCAATCGTACGGCATCTTACCATATCATAAACATCGTGTGGCATCTTACCACATGGGCATCTTACCCAATCATATACATCGGGTGGCATCTTACCACATGGGCATCTTACCCAATCATATGGCATCTTACCATATCATATACATCGTATCATTAAATAAACATCGTATAAACATTATCATAACCTTACTCATCACAATCATCATCATAAACATCATCATCATAAAATTACTTAACATTATCATCATCGTAAACATCATCATCATAAACTTACTTATCACAATTATCATCATAAACATCATCATCATAAACTTACTTATCATAATTATCATCTAAACATCATCATCATAAACTTACTTATCATAATCATCATCATAAACATCATATGTAGGAATATGGTTTACCGTCCGATGCCCGTACGTTTCTTACGTACCTTAATTTCCAAAAGTGGAGAAGTTGGAGAACTTTATCTCCTGGATGTTGTGGGTACCTGGGATGGTTCTACATAACCATACAAATCGATATTAGAAACTAATCATAGTCCAATATCCAAAAATCCCACAAAAACATCAAAAATACACATTTTTATACCCCGCGATCGATCGCCGCCCAGGCCCGATCGATCGTGAGATCATACTGGACGAGGGTCAAAAATTCACATCTTGGCGATCGATCGCCACTTTTGGCGCGATCGATCACCAGCCTCGCCGATCGATCGCCCAAAGGTGGTGATCGATCGCCAAATGCTACTGGTGCCCACTGCTGGCTCGCGATCGATCGCCAAAAACGGGTGATCGATCGCCAGTTCCTGTACATCGAAAAATCGCCATTAATGAGCATTTTTCAAGCTCCACCTCAAACCATTCGAACCCAATCTTTCCTACAACACTAACATCATCATAACACACTAAAACCCACATAAAACACTTCAAAAATCATACCCCAAACATATATAACATATATCCAAAACAAACCCACATATTACTTCTAAATCACCCCATTTCAAATCCAAACATCATCAAAACTTTAGGAAGGGTTCCATACCTCTTAAAGACTCCAAATCTTGATAAAAATCACACAAACTCAAGTTTTGTGGAACTTTCCTTCTCCTTCCTTGGAGGAATTCGAAAATGGGGTTAAAGGGTAGGGTTTGAGAGTGGGTTGGGGATTTAAAGTGGGATTGGTAAAGTGAGATAATGTAAGGACCCTAATCCTTAAGTGCGGAATCAAGGCATAATAGAACTAATATAAATGATCACGTGTTGAGTTTATGAGCTTAAGCATTACATGCCAAAAATAAGGACTACCAAAAGGATTAATTACATTCCCCATCAAATGAATGCTATCAACTAGTTTTACACTACTCCTAGAGTAGACACTAGGCAAAATAATCCTGTCCTTCATCTACCAAAGATGCTCTTCAAGCTCACTGTCTCAACCCGTCTAGCCCTCCTATCATGCCAAACGTGTACCTACAAGGACAACCCCCAAACATGAGCAATAATAATCATTCATATTCAACACAATATGAAGATAAAGAGTAAATGCATAATCATAATAAAACACTTCCTGTTTTCCCCATGCATTTCAAACGCTTCCCGTTTGGTTGTCCCTGTACCATAACTCATGAGTATAATCAATAGATTATTTTTAATGGTCTAAACATGTCATGACATATACCAGCTCATCAATACCAAATACTGATCACCAATCCCTAGTCTGTCCATCACAATGTATTTTAATGCCCCTCGCTTATTTACATATAGGCGGCATAGGATAACCTCGCTTCAATGGACTGCGGGACTCCCACCCCTCGCCTCTCATTGAGCGGCAAATACCCTTTCCTCACCCTATATGATAACCACGCTCAAATGTGACATGCGGCGCTCCCACCCCTCGCTTCACATTTAGCGGAACCAAACCAAATAGCGGCAAGCATTAAAATCATCAAGGGATGACCACGACTCATGGGATGTGCACCAAATCATATGCATCTATAAACATCATGCATAACATGTATTTGCATCCACAATGCAATACCACATATATACTTGCATCCACAATGCATAACAATAAGTATATAAGATACATGTACCGTTGGGGTGCCCGTACGTCCACTACGTACCTTTCCAAAAGTGGATTTGATATGGCTTCAATTCCTCGGTTGTGTTGCTACCTGGGATGGTTCTACACAATCACACAACCCCATATTAGAAGCCAAATAATAGCCAAATACCAAAAATTTGACAAAAGAAAGCATTTCTCAAAAATCCACTGGCGGCGATCGATCGCTTCACCCAGGCGATCGGTCGCCTCAAAATTTTCACTGCGGCGATCGGTCGCCTCAAACATGGCGATCGATCGCCATTCCTTTGATTTGGCTACTGCCTCTCGGCGATCGGTCGCCTCATTTTAGGCGATCGATCGCCTAACCCGTAAAAATGTTACTGTCCCTTGGCGATCGGTCGCCTCTTTTCAGGTGATCGATCGCCTCGCACAGACATGCGATTTTCACCATTTTTGCTCCCAAAAACCTTCCAATCCATACCAACACTTAACCCAACAAATCAACAACATCAAATACAACATAAACCATCAAAATATACTTCAAAACAAGTATAAACTCAACATATAACCAAACCCACAACAACCCAACATAAACCCATTTTAAAACCCTTCAAAACCAACCCAAACTTAAACAAAACCTTACAAAATTAACCATGAGGTATCCATACCTCTTGGGGACCTCAAATCACCCAACAATCTCCACAAATCAAGATTTTGAAAGGTTTCTCTTCACCCCAAAGCTCAAGAACGAAAATGGAAGGGAAAGGGTTTGTGGATTTGATTTTGGTAAAGTGTGGGTGTTGGTAAAGGTGGGGGGGGGGGGGGGGGGGGTATTGGGTATAAGGTGTTGAGTTTAATTAAAATGCAATCCACAATCCATGGTGTATAAAACACCCTCAACATGATATTTTCCAAAGCATTAAACCAAATGCACCAAAATATCAATTAAACACATGATTTCTAATTAATTGCTAACCAAGGCAAATAAATCATGCTTCCAACCATAATTCCCAACACCCAACATGCACCCTGAAATGCTATCCCGGGTCACTCTAACACATGACTAAGCATTTCCACATAATAATTCCAACACATAATTAATTACCATCATAATTAATCATATAAACACAATTAATGCACCAAATAGCAATTAATCGTTTCGGGGATATCACAATACTCCCCTACTTATAAGATTTCGTCCTCGAAATCACATGCACTTACCCCAAAAGGAAACTAAACATAAATACATACCAGAGAATAGTTCCGGGTAGTGCTGCACCATATGCCGCTCCGTCTCCCACGTAGCCTCCTCGACACCCCTGCGATCCCACTGAACCTTGATCATAGGTATCACCTTATTCCGAAGTCTACGGTCTGCTCGATCCAGAATTCTGACAGGCCGTTCCACATAAGACACATCGGACTCTAACTGAACTTCGAAAGGCTGTAAAACATGCGACGGATCCGGCTCATATTTCCGCAGCATCGATACATGAAACACATCATGTATACCAGATAAAGAAGGCGGCAAAGCCAGTCGGTAAGCTAAGGTTTCAATGCGCTGCAAAATCTCGTACGGTCCAACATACCTCGGAGACAGTTTCCCGCGCATCCCAAATCGCACAACGCCTCTGAAAGGCGAGATCTTCAAAAAGAACTTATCTCCCAACTGAAATTCCAACGGTCTCCGCCGTTTATTTGCATAAGCTGCCTGTCTGTCCTGGGCCGCTTTCATTTTCTGCCTTATTGTCTTTATCTTTTCTTCCATCTCCCGAATCAACTCTGGTCCTCCGACCGATTTGCGGTCCAAATCATCCCAACACAAGGGTGATCTACACCGTCTGCCATAAAGAGCTTCAAACGGAGCCATCTGAATACTCGCCTGGTAGCTATTGTTATAAGAAAACTCTACCAAAGGCACTGAATCCTGCCAAGAAGCATCGAACTCCAAAACACAAGCTCTCAACATGTCCTCGAGCGTCTGAATAGTGCGCTCGGTCTGGCCATCCGTCTGAGGATGATAAGCAGTGCTCAATCTGACTTCAGTTCCCAAGGCTGACTGAAGACCTTCCCAAAAATGAGATGTGAATCGCGGATCTCGATCCGACACTATGGAAACGGGGATCCCATGCAATCTCACCACATCTCTAATATACAACTGCGCCATCCTCAAAAAGGTGAAAGTCATGCTATAGGGGATAAAGTGGGCTACCTTAGTCAATCTGTCCACAATCACCCAAACAGCATCAAAGCCTGAAGTACTCCTTGGAAAATGAGTTACGAAGTCCATGGAAATGTGCTCCCACTTCCACTTCGGTATCTCCAAGCTTCTCAACTCGCCGCCAGGTCTCTGTCTCTCTGCCTTAACCTGCTGGCAGATCAAACACCTCTTTACAAAAGTGACGACATCACTCTTCATCCTTTTCACCAAAACTGACCACGCAGATCTCTGTACATCTTCTTCCCGCCTGGGTGGATGCTAAGTCTGCTACTGTGAGCTCGCTCCAAGATCCCTTTACGCAGCTCCGGCGTACTCGAAACCACCCAACGGTCACCCAATCTCAAAGAACCATCATCGGCCACTCTGAATTTCGTTGGCTGACCAAGATGTACTAAAGATAACCACCTCTGAACCTCATCATCTGACCTCTGAGCTCTCCTGATGTCCTCATAGATATCTGGCTCAGCTAACAAGGTCGATACATACACAGGTGATGCATCAATGTCAAAATCATAGCCCAGATGGCAATAGGAGGTCATCATAGCAGACAAATGGATGACGTCCTCAGCAGAACTCCTCACTTTCCGGCTCAAAGCATCTGCTGTCAAATTGGCTTTCCCCGGATGGTACTCTATCTCGCAATCATAGTCCTTGAGTAGGTCCATCCATCTCCTCTGCCTCATGTTCAGCTCTGCCTGAGTGAATAAAAACTTGAGGCTTTTGTGATCCGTATAAATGGTAAACGACGTACCATACAAATAATGCCTCCAAATCTTCAGGGCGAAGATGATAGCCGCCAATTCCAAGTCATGAACTGGATATCTGGTCTCATGCGGCTTCAACTGCCTCGATGCATAAGCTACCACATGCTTATCTTGCATCAGAACACACCCAAGGCCCTGCAGTGATGCGTCAGTATACAGAACAAATCTGGAGTTCTCCGTAGGGATCACTAACACTGGCGCCGTCGTCAACCGGTGCTTTAATTCCTGGAAGCTCTCCTCACAAGCTTCTGACCAAAAGAAAGGCACTCCCTTCTGGGTCAACTGAGTCAGCGGCTTGGCAATCTTCGAAAAGCCCTCGACAAAGCGTCGATAATATCCGGCCAAACCCAGAAAACTCCGGATCTCAGGCACAAAAGTGGGGGCAGCCCACTCCATTACAACCTCAATCTTCTTGGGATCTACAGATATCCCACTGCTCGATATGACATGCCCCAGAAATACTACACTACTCAGCCAAAATTCACACTTACTGAGCTTAGCATACAACTGATGCTCTCTGAGAATCTGAAGCACTGTCCTCAAGTGTTTCACATGCTCTTCCTCACTCCGGGAGTAGATGAGAATGTCGTCAATAAACACAATGACGAACTGATCAAGATACGGCTGAAACTGTGATGCCCCGAAATTAATTAATTGCAATCAAGGCATTAATTATGTTTATATGATGAATCATGTGTTGATGGATTTATGTGTTGGGTATTAAGATGTTAACATGATTTAATTGTGTTGATTTTTTTAAATATGAGGAGGATGTGATTTTAGATGAAGTTTGGAGCACTTTTGTAAAATGCTTTTAAAATACTATGTTGGAGCATTTTAATACATCATGTTAAGTTTGGGGTACATTTTTAATTAAATTAAGACAACCCCTTTTAATCCTTTACCCACCACTTTAACCCCTATACCTTTCACTTTATTAAAAATCCCCAAATCACTTCCCAAACCCCAAACCCTCCCATTTTCGAGTTCCACCAAAAGAGGAGAAGAAAAGTTCCACAAAAACTTTGTTTGTGTGATCTTTGCTAGGATTTGGAGCCTACAAGAGGTATGGAACCATTCCTATAAGTTTTATGATGTTTGGTGTTGAAATGGGTTAAGTTTTTGATGTTTTATGTGGGTTTGTTTGGGTATGTGTTGTTTATGGTTGGGGTATGATTTTTGAAGTGTTTTATGTTGGTTTTAGTGGGTTATGATGTTATTGAAGTTGTGAGGAAGTTTGATTTTGGGTGGCATGAAGAGGAGCTTGAAAAATGAGCATTAATGGCGATTTTTCGGAGTACAGCACTCGGCGATCGATCGCCCGTTCTTGGCGATCGATCGCGAGCCTCCAGTGTCCGCCAGTAGCATTTGGCGATCGATCGCCACTCTTGGACGATCGATCGGCGAGGCTGGCGATCGATCGCGCCAAAAGTGGCGATCGATCGCCAAGAAGAGAATTTTTGCCCCTCGTCCAGTGTGATCTCGCGATCGATCGCGCCTGGGCAGCGATCGATCGCGAGCTGTATAAAGGTGGATTTTTGATATTTATGTGGGATTTTTGGATATTGGACTATATTTAGCTTCTAATATCAATTTGTATGGTTATGTAGAACCATCCCAGGTGCCCACGACTTCAAGGAGATAAAGTCCCCGACTTCTCCATTTTGGGAATTAAGGTACGTAAGAGACGTACGAGCATCAGACGGTAAACCATACCCTTACATATTACGATGATGTTTACGATGATGATGTTTATGATGATATTTACGATGATGATGTTTATTGTGATGTTTACGATGATGATGTTTATGATGATGTTTACGATGATGATGTTTATGATGATGTTTACGATGATGATGTTTACGATGATGATGTTTATGATGATGTTATGACGATGATGCTTATGATGATGTTTATGATGATGAAGTTTATGATAAGGTCATACGACGTGTATGATTGGGTAAGACGCCCATGTGGTAAGATGCCACCCAAAGTATGTAAGTGGGTAAGATGCCCCTGTGGTAAGATGCCACGTAATGATTGTGATATGGTAAGATGCCATATGATTGGGTAAGATGCCCATGTGGTAAGATGCCACACGAAGGTTATATTATGGTAAGATGCCATACAATGGGGTAAGATGCCCTTATAAATGAATAAGAGTCAGGGATAACAAAGGAAGTTGAAGAACGACCAATAACCTTTACTTAACTAAGATGTTATGCATTATTGTATGCTTTTTATATAATGTTAAGTAAACATGTATATGCTCACGATGTGTTATCCCTGTAGGTACACTTTTGAACCAAGGGCCTAGGGTCGGGTTGAGGAGATGAGCTAAAAGGAGCAAGATGAACGTAGGATGCAGGATTTTGATAGTCTCTACTCTAGGAGTAGTGTAAACCTATAGCTTAACATTCATTATTGAGAATGTAATTAAATAGCTTTTGGAAATTTTATTTTGGCCTGTAATCTTCTTAGCTCAAACTACAACCGGAACCCTTAAGAGGTTATAAATGCATGTTCTATCCAATTTATGTGTACTATACGAAGTTAAGGTAGGAAGACCCTACATTAGTGGTATCAGAGCAGTGGTTAGATAACCCGTGGATGAGTGAAGGGTAGCCTTAGCAATAAGTTAGCTAGGTGCTTACTTTCGAACATGTTTCGTGCATAAGTTGCATATGAAGTATATGATGTTGTGCTAACATGTTTTGTTTATCTAACGAAGTCTTATACGAACTGCTTTTGGATTTTGTTGTTAACCCTTGTGTTGCAGTATGGCAGCGAATGTGGAGGTAGGTGACGCAGTGAGCGTCAATGCAAGTGCGGGGCGTACGAATCCCCTACCCCCGCCAGCTTTTGATGATGAACCGGCCGAACAATAGTTGTTGCCAGGGGAGCTAAGCTTAACTCAGTTTCTTGCTTACCGACCCCCAACCTTTGAAGGAACCGAAACTGGGGAACGAGCTGAGGAATGGTTAGAAAGAATAGAGCAGATCTTTGTGGCAGCCCCATGTGCGAAGACAGCATGGATACGGTTAGCAGAGTTCCAATTGGCCAAGAATGCGCTAATGTGGTGGAAGACCACTGTGGTAGAGCAAGAGGCTCAAGGTCACGAAGTTAACTGGAAAATGTTTCGAACTCGCTTTCTGAACCGTTATTTCTCGGCTCCAGCACGACAGGCTAAGGAAGATGAATTCACTCACCTCAAGCAAGGTAATATGTCAGTGTCAGATTATGCTCTTCAGTTTTGCTCCTTGCTCAGATATGTGCCTCACATTGCCACGAGCACGCAAGCAAAGATGAGGAATTTCATGAAAGGTTTGAGGCCGGAGCTGTACGATAGGGTGATCACTTATGGCCCTACTTGTTTTGACGATGCACTCTCACGGGCCGAGCTGGCCGAACTAGGAGTGGGTGCATACCCTGAGGTTGTACCACCGTCGGCACCCTCTCAGAAATCCACTCCGGATAATTTGAAGCCAAGGAGTGATCAGTTCAAGTCAAGGGGGAACTCATCGGCGTCAAGGTTCAGTGGTAAGAGGTCTGACAATAGATGGAAGGGGAACCGAAGGAGTGATGCCCCATCTGGAAGGGGGCAGTCTCAGGGAGACAGATCCGGGAAGATCCAATGCACTCTTTGTGGGCAACCACATCCGACGAAAGATTGTGTAGGGTGCTATGTTTGTGGCGACAAGGGCCACTTTGCTAGACAGTGTCCCAACAGGGGAAGTCAGGGTCCTGCGGGGAGGCATGCGGATAGGACAGCACAGCACAGACCCCCATTTGTGCCGCGTCAGCATGGAGTTCAGCCCATGGGGCCACCTCAAGGACAAGTCTATGCATTGACAAGGGAGCAAGCTTCAGCGGCTCCGGAGGAGGTTATAGCGGGTACGTGTCTTTTATTCACGCACCCTGCTTTTATATTGATCGACACAGGTGCGTCACACTCTTTTGTGTCAACAAGTTTTGTGGAAAGACACCACATATGCACTTCTCCGTCGCCCACGTCTCTTATAGTCTCGACCCCCGCTGGAAGAAGTATGATTACTGATCGGATCGTCTACGATGGCCTCATTTATTTTGAGGATAAAGAACTAAGGTCAGATTTGATTGTTCTGGGAATGTCAGATTTTGACTGCATTCTGGGCATTGATGTTCTGAACAGGTATCAGGCAGTTGTGAACTGCAGGCAGAGAACTGTACGGTTTAAATCCGATATGGGAGTTCCATGGACGTTCTATGGGGATGGTTCTCACTCTAAGATCCCGTTGATATCTGCTGTCAAGATGGCGCAGTTGTTGGAACGAGGCCATTCAGGATATCTCATTTATGCCTTTGATGTTACGGGAAAGAAAGAAGAAGTAAAAGTTGAGGATGTACCCGTAGTGGCGGAGTTCCCTGATGTCTTTCCGGAGGAGATTCCCGGATTCCCACCGACGAGAGAGGTCGAGTTTGGGATCGAGTTATTACCGGGGACGTCGGCCATTTCTCGTACCCCTTATAGGATGGCACCAGCGGAGCTAAGGGAATTAAAGATTCAGTTGCAAGAGCTCCTTGATAAGGGCTATATACGCCCTAGCGTATCGCCCTGGGGAGCGCCGGTTTTATTTGTGAAGAAGAAAGATGGTTCGATGCGTTTGTGCATCGATTACAGACAACTGAACAAAGCTACAGTGAAGAATAAGTACCCACTTCCGAGGATCGATGATTTGTTTGATCAGTTGCAGGGTACGAGCCTCTACAGTAAGATCGATCTGAGGTCGGGGTACCATCAGATTCGAGTAAGAGAAGAGGATGTCCAGAAGACATCCTTCAGGACTAGGTATGGGCACTATGAATTCCTAGTCATGCCTTTTGGGGTGACAAATGCCCCGGCTGTTTTCATGAGTTTGATGAACAAGGTGTTCCAGCCATTTTTGGACCAATTCGTCATAGTTTTCATTGACGATATACTCATCTACTCTCGGACCGAAGAAGATCATGTACGGCACTTGAGGACAGTACTTCAGATCCTTAGGGATCATCAGTTGTATGCAAAGCTTAGCAAGTGCGAGTTCTGGTTAGACAGCGTGGTATTCCTAGGCCATGTCATATCTAGCCAAGGGATATCTGTGGATCCCAGGAAGATTGAAGCTGTGATGGAGTGGGCAGCACCCACTTCTGTACCCGAGATACGGAGTTTTCTTGGCTTAGCAGGTTATTACCGACGTTTTGTCGAGGGATTTTCTAAGATCGCTAAGCCATTGACACAGCTGACTTAGAAAGGAGTCCCATTCTTTTGGTCCGAAGCTTGTGAGGAAAGCTTCCAAGAAGTGAAGCATCGTTTGACGACGGTGCCAGTGTTGGTGATTCCGTCTGAGGATAAGAGATTTGCCTTGTACACGGATGCATCATTGCAGGGTTTGGGCTGTGTATTGATGCAAGACAGACAAGTGGTAGCCTATGCTTCGAGACAGTTGAAGCCTCATGAGACCAGGTACCCAGTCCATGATCTGGAACTGGCGGCTATCATTTTCGCCTTGAAGATTTGGCGTCATTATCTTTATGGTACTACGTTTACCATCTTTACGGACCATAAGAGCCTAAAGTTTCTATTCACTCAGGCTGAACTGAATATGCGTCAAAGAAGATGGATGGATTTGCTCAAGGATTATGACTGTGAAATTGAGTACCATCCCGGTAAAGCAAATTTGATAGCAGACGCCTTAAGTCGGAAGGTGAAGAGTACTGCTGAGGACGTTATGTGTTTATCAGCTTTGATGACTTCCTACTGCCACCTGGGCTATGACTTTGATGTGGACACGTCGCCGGTGCGAGTGTCGACCTTATTGGCCGAGCCAGACGTATTTGAGGCTATCAGGAAAGCCCAGAGGTCGGATGATGAAGTGCAGAGATGGTCATCGATAGTACTTCGAGGTCAGCCAACAAAGTTTTGAGTGGCGGAAGATGATTCATTAAGACTGGGCAACCGCTGGGTAGTCCCAGATATACCAGAGTTACGTAAAGGAATATTGGAGCGTGCTCACAGTAGTCGGTTCAGTATTCACCCAGGAGGAAGAAAGATGTAAAAGGACCTGAGTGGTCAATTCTGGTGGAGACGCATGAAACATGATGTGATCAGTTATGTTAAGAGATGTTTAATCTGCCAACAAGTAAAGGCGGAAAGGCAGAGGCCTGGTGGCGAGCTGAAGAGCTTGGAGGTACCTAAGTGGAAGTGGGAGCATATATCTATGGACTTCGTGACCCACTTGCCAAGGTCGGTCTTTGGATTTGATGCGATCTGGGTGATCGTGGATAGGCTGACGAAGGTGACTCATTTCATCCCTTACAGTATGACTTTTACGTATCTAAAGATGGCCCAATTATATGTACGGGATGCAGTGAGGTTGCATGGGATTCCAGTCTCGATCGTGTCTGACAGAGACCCAAGGTTTACTTCTCATTTCTGGGAGGGTCTCCAGACAGCTTTGGCACCGAGGTGAGACTGAGTACAGCTTATCACCCTCAGACAGATGGCCAAACGGAGCGTACTATACAGACGCTCGAAGATATGCTGAGGGCATGTGTTTTGGAGTTTGATACTCCGTGGCAAGAATCTATACCACTGGTAGAGTTCTCATACAATAACAGCTATCAGTCGAGCATTCAAATGGCCCCTTTTGAAGCTCTTTACGGACGACGATGTAGGTCACCGCTGTATTGGGAGGACTTGACGAGTAAAGCGGTCGGAGGACCGGATATGATTAGGGACATGGAGGAAAAGATTAAGATGATACGCTTAAAGATGAAAGCGGCCCAAGACAGGCAAGCAGCCTATGCAAATAAGCGGCGACGGCCGCTAGAATTTCAAGTAGGAGACAAGGTCTTCTTGAAAATCTCACCCTTCAGGGGTGTTGTTCGATTTGGTATGCGGGGGAAGTTATCCTCGAGGTATGTTGGACCGTATGAGGTATTACAGCGTATCGGCACTTTGGCTTACCGATTGGCTCTACCGCCGTCTTTATCTGGGATTCATGATGTTTTCCATGTTTCTATGCTACGGAAGTATGAGCCAGACCCGTCTCATGTTTTACAGCCTACTGAAGTGCAGTTAGACTCAGATGTATCCTACGTTGAACGACCGGTCAGAATTCTGGATCGTGAGGATCGCAGACTACAAAGTAAAGTTATACCGATGGTCAAAGTTCAGTGGGATTGTCGGGGTGTCGAGGAGGCTACGTGGGAGACGGAGCGGCATATGATGCAGCATTACCCCGAACTATTTTCTGGTATGATTTATGTTTAGTTTCCTTTGGGTAAGTGCATGCGATTTCGAGGACGAAATCTTGTAAGTAGGGGAGTAATGTGATGCCCCGAAATTAATTAATTGCAATCAAGGCATTAATTATGTTTATATGATGAATCATGTGTTGATGGATTTATGTGTTGGGTGTTAAGATGTTAACATGATTTAATTGTGTTGATTTTTTTAAATATGAGGAGGATGTGATTTTAGATGAAGTTTGGAGCACTTTTGTAAAATGCTTTTAAAATACTATGTTGGAGCATTTTAATACATCATGTTAAGTTTGGGGTACATTTTTAATTAAATTAAGACAACCCCTTTTAATCCTTTACCCACCACTTTAACCCTATACCTTTCACTTTATTAAAAATCCCCAAATCACTTCCCAAACCCCAAACCCTCCCATTTTCGAGTTCCACCAAAAGAGGAGAAGAAAAGTTCCACAAAAACTTTGTTTGTGTGATCTTTGCTAGGATTTGGAGCCTACAAGAGGTATGGAACCATTCCTATAAGTTTTATGATGTTTGGTGTTGAAATGGGTTAAGTTTTTGATGTTTTATGTGGGTTTGTTTGGGTATGTGTTGTTTATGGTTGGGGTATGATTTTTGAAGTGTTTTATGTTGGTTTTAGTGGGTTATGATGTTATTGAAGTTGTGAGGAAGTTTGGTTTTGGGTGGCATGAAGAGGAGCTTGAAAAATGAGCATTAATGGCGATTTTTCGGAGTACAGCACTCGGCGATCGATCGCCCGTTCTTGGCGATCGATCGCGAGCCTCCAGTGTCCGCCAGTAGCATTTGGCGATCGATCGCCACTCTTGGGCGATCGATCGGCGAGGCTGGCGATCGATCGCGCCAAAAGTGGCGATCGATCGCCAAGAAGAGAATTTTTGCCCCTCGTCCAGTGTGATCTCGCGATCGATCGCGCCTGGGCAGCGATCGATCGCGAGCTGTATAAAGTCCCCCGACTTCTCCATTTTGGGAATTAAGGTACGTAAGAGACGTACGAGCATCGGACGGTAAACCATACCCTTACATATTACGATGATGTTTACGATGATGATGTTTATGATGATGTTTACGATGATGATGTTTATGATGATGTTTACGATGATGATGTTTATGATGATGTTTACGATGATGATGTTTACGATGATGTTTACGATGATGATGTTTATGATGATGTTATGACGATGATGCTTATGATGATGTTTATGATGATGAAGTTTATGATAAGGTCATACGACGTGTATGATTGGGTAAGACGCCCATGTGGTAAGATGCCACCCAAAGTATGTAAGTGGGTAAGATGCCCCTGTGGTAAGATGCCACGTAATGATTGTGATATGGTAAGATGCCATATGATTGGGTAAGATGCCCATGTGGTAAGATGCCACACGAAGGTTATATTATGGTAAGATGCCATACAATGGAGTAAGATGCCCTTATAAATGAATAAGAGTCAGGGATAACAAAGGAAGTTGAAGAACGATCAATAACCTTTACTTAACTAAGATGTTATGCATTATTGTATGCTTTTTATATAATGTTAAGTAAACATGTATATGCTCACGATGTGTTATCCCTGTAGGTACACTTTTGAACCAAGGGCCTAGGGTCGGGTTGAGGAGATGAGCTAAAAGGAGCAAGATGAACGTAGGATGCAGGATTTTGATAGTCTCTACTCTAGGAGTAGTGTAAACCTATAGCTTAACATTCATTATTGAGAATGTAATTAAATAGCTTTTGGAAATTTTATTTTGGCCTGTAATCTTCTTAGCTCAAACTACAACCGGAACCCTTAAGAGGTTATAAATGCATGTTCTATCCAATTTATGTGTACTATACGAAGTTAAGGTAGGAAGACCCTACAGAAACACTCTGTTCATCAGACTCATAAAGACTGCTGGAGCATTCGTCACGCCGAACGGCATCACTAGGAACTCATAATGTCCATATCGGGTCCGGAATGCTGTCTTCTGCACATCTTCCTCTCTGACTCGAATCTGATGATACCTGGATCTCAAATCAATCTTGCTATACACCCTGGTACCTTGCAACTGATCAAACAAGTCATCTATCCTTGGGAGAGGATACTTGTTCTTCACTGTAGCCTTATTCAGTTGCCGGTAATCGATGCACAACCGCATCGAACCGTCCTTCTTTTTCACAAAGAGAACTGGTGCGCCCCATGGCGACACGCTCGGGCGTATATATCCCTTGTCGAGGAGATCCTGCAACTGCTCTTTCAACTCTCTCAACTCAGCCGGTGCCATCCTATAAGGTGCACGAGAGATAGCGGATGTCCCTGGCAACAGCTCGATCCCAAACTCAACTTCCCTAGCCGGTGGAAATCCTGGGATCTCTTCTGGGAATACATCAGCAAACTCTGCCACTACTGGAACATCCTCCACTCTTAGTTCTTTCTTCTTCCCAGACATGTCCACGGCATAAATGAGATAGCCCGTGTGGCCACGTTCCAACAACTGAGTCATTTTGATCGCTGAAATCAACGGAATCTTCGCACGAGAACCGTTGCCATAGAAGGTCCACTGACTGCCCAACTCAGGTCTGAACTTCACTGTCCTCTGCCGGCAATCTACCACTGCCTGATATCTGTTCAGAACATCAATACCCAAGATGCAATCGAAGTCTGACATACCCAGCACAATCAAGTCTGATCTCAATTCGTTGTCCTCAAAATAAATGAGGCAGTCTGCCATAAACTGATCAGCAACGACATTTCTTCCAGTGGGTGTCGAGACCAAAAGAGGCGTGGGTAAAGAAGACGTGCGCATATGGTGTCTTTCCACAAAACCCACCGATACAAAAGAATGGGAGGCACCTGTATCGATCAAAATAAAAGTAGGGTACGTAAATAAATGACACGTACCGGCAATCACCTCCTCTGGGGCTGCCTGGGGCTGCTCTCTAGTCAGCGCATACACCTGTCCCTGGGGCGGTCCCACTGTCTGACCTCCCGATGGTCGAGGCCCAAACTGCTGCCTCTGATGCACTGCTCTCTCATCAATTCTCGGCCGGTTGCCCTGGAACTCTGACTGTCCTCCCCGGGTGGGGCAATACCGAGCGATGTGGCCCATCTTGCCACAGATATAACAGGCAGGACATTTGTTTGAAGAATGTGGCCCTCCACAATTGTTGCACCTCGGCTCTCCCGGCCTATCCCCTTGCGAAGACCCTCGATTGGCGGACCAATTGCCCTTCTTGTTATCCTGTCTCTGTCCAAAGTATTTCTTTCCACCAAATCGCAAAGATGAAGAGGCACCACGAGGCTTAAATGGCTCTCCTCGGGGCCTCAAACTATCATTGGTCTGCCTCTGTTGCGGTACCGGTGGTGGCATAGCACTAGAGTAAGCTCCCACCCCAAGCTCGGCAAGCTCCGCCCTTGTGAGAGCATCATCAAAAGAAGTTGGGTTATTGGTAATAACCCGGTCATAGAGCTCCGGTCGCAACCCCTTCATAAAATTCCTCATCTTTGCGTGCCCATTGTTGGCAATGTGGGGAACGTACCTCAGCAACGAAGAGTACCGCGTGGCATAGTCTGCCACTGTCATGTTCCCCTGTTTCAGACTTGTAAATTCATCCTCCTTTGTCTGTCTCGCCGCTGCGGAGAAATACCGGTTCAAAAACCTAGTCCTGAAGAGTGTCCAATCAATCACAGCACCTAGTGCTCTAAGCTCCATCACCGTGCTCCTCCACCACATGAGAGGTTTCTTTGCTAACTGGAACTCCGCTAGCCTCAGCCACGCTGTAACAGCACAGGGAGCCGATACAAAGATCTGTTCAAGTCTTTCCAACCACTCTTCAGCCTCTTCTCCGGACTCTGTCCCCTCAAACCGGGGCGGATGGTAAGACAGAAATTGCGTCAGACTGATCTCACCCGGTAGCAATAACTGAACCACTGGTTCCATGCCTACAGCCGGTGGAGGTAGAGGGTTCGCCTGTCCGATACTTGCATTCACACTACCAACATCTCCAACCTCCTCATTAGCAGCCATGCTGTAACACAAATGTTAACAACAAGTCCAAAGCAATATATATGTTATGCCGTTAGATAACAGGAATGAGAATAAGCACGTTAGTATAACAGGATATACATTAATATGCACCACATGCATAAACATGCTTCAAATGTAAGCACCTAGCCAATCATGCTAAGGCTACCCTTCACTCGTTCCCGGGTTCTCTAACCTGGCTCTGATACCACTAATGTAAGGACCCTAATCCTTAAGTGCGGAATCAAGGCATAATAGAGCTAATATAAATGATCAGAGTGAGAAATAACGTGTTGAGTTTATGAGCTTAAGCATTACATGCCAAAAATAAGGACTACCAAAAGGATTAATTACATTCCCCATCAAATGAATGCTATCAACTAGTTTTACACTACTCCTAGAGTAGACACTAGGCAAAATAATCCTGTCCTTCATCTACCAAAGATGCTCTTCAAGCTCACTGTCTCAACCCATCTAGCCCTCCTATCATGCCAAACGTGTACCTACAAGGACAACCCCCAAACATGAGCAATAATAATCATTCATATTCAACACAATATGAAGATAAAGCGTAAATGCATAATCATAATAAAACACTTCCTGTTTTCCCCATGCATTTCAAACGCTTCCCGTTTGGTTGTCCCTGTACCATAACTCATGAGTATAATCAATAGATTATTTTTAATGGTCTAAACATGTCATGACATATACCAGCTCATCAATTCCAAATACTGATCACCAATCCCTAGTCTGTCCATCACAATGTATTTTAATGCCCCTCGCTTATTTACATATAGGCGGCATAGGATAACCTCGCTTCAATGGACTGCGGGACTCCCACCCCTCGCCTCTCATTGAGCGGCAAATACCCTTTCCTCGCCCTATATGATAACCACGCTCAAATGTGACATGCGGCGCTCCCACCCCTCGTTTCACATTTAGCGGAACCAAACCAAATAGCGGCAAGCATTAAAATCATCAAGGGATGACCACGACTCATGGGATGTGCACCAAATCATATGCATCTATAAACATCATGCATAACATGTATTTGCATCCACAATGCAATACCACATATATACTTGCATCCACAATGCATAACAATAAGTATATAAGATACATGTACCGTTGGGGTGCCCGTACGTCCACTACGTACCTTTCCAAAAGTGGATTTGATATGGCTTCAATTCCTCGGTTGTGTTGCTACCTGGGATGGTTTTACACAATCACACAACCCCATATTAGAAGCCAAATAATAGCCAAATACCAAAAATTTGACAAAAGAAAGCATTTCTCAAAAATCCACTGGCGGCGATCGATCACTTCACCCAGGCGATCGGTCGCCTCAAAATTTTCACTGCGGCGATCGGTCGCCTCAAACATGGCGATCGATCGCCATTCCTTTGATTTGGCTACTGCCTCTCGGCGATCGGTCGCCTCATTTTAGGCGATCGATCGCCTAACCCGTAAAAATGTTACTGTCCCTTGGCGATCGGTCGCCTCTTTTCAGGCGATCGATCGCCTCGCACAGACATGCGATTTTCACCATTTTTGCTCCCAAAAACCTTCCAATCCATACCAACACTTAACCCAACAAATCAACAACATCAAATACAACATAAACCATCAAAATATACTTCAAAACAAGTATAAACTCAACATATAACCAAACCCACAACAACCCAACATAAACCCATTTTAAAACCCTTCAAAACCAACCCAAACTTAAACAAAACCTTACAAAATTAACCATGAGGTATCCATACCTCGGGGACCTCAAATCACCAAACAATCTCCACAAATCAAGATTTTTGAAAGGTTTCTCTTCACCCCAAAGCTCAAGAACGAAAATGGAAGGGAAAGGGTTTGTGGATTTGATTTTGGTAAAGTGTGGGTGTTGGTAAAGGTGGGGGGGGGGGGGGGGGGGGGGGGGGTATTGGGTATAAGGTGTTGAGTTTAATTAAAATGCAATCCACAATCCATGGTGTATAAAACACCCTCAACATGATATTTTCCAAAGCATTAAACCAAATGCACCAAAATATCAATTAAACACATGATTTCTAATTAATTGCTAACCAAGGCAAATAAATCATGCTTCTAACCATAATTCGCAACATACCCAACATGCACCCTGAAATGCTATCCCGGGTCACTCTAACACATGACTAAGCATTTCCACATAATAATTCCAACACATAATTAATTACCATCATAATTAATCATATAAACACAATTAATGCACCAAATAGCAATTAATCGTTTCGGGGATATCACAGATAAAGTGTAGGAAAAAGGTGGGTATAATGGGGGTTAAAAGGGGTTGTTTAATTTAATTAAAATTTGTACCCCAAACTTAACATGATGTATAAAATACTCCAACATGGTATTTTAAAAGCATTTTACAAGCATGCTACAAACTTCCCCTAAAATCATGCTTTCCTCATAATTGGTAATCAATATAATTAAATCATGTTAACACTTCATTACCCATCACATAAATTAATTACCATGATAAATAATCACATAACCATCATTAATGCCCAAATTGCATATAATTGATTTCGGGGCATCACACAGTCTGTCCACGACTACCCAGATAGCATCAAAACCCGAAACAGTCCTCGGTAAGTGGGTCACGAAGTCCATGGATACGTGCTCCCACTTCCATTTTGGTATCTCCAAACTTCTAAGCTCACCACCAGGCCTCTGCCTCTCGGCCTTTACTTGCTGACAAATCAGACATCTCTTGACGAATGTGGTGACATCTTGTTTCATTCGTCTCCACCAAAACTGGCTACATAAGTCTTTATACATTTTCTTTCCGCCTGGGAGTCCTGCTGCAATGAGCTCGCTAATATTCCTTGACGCAACTCAGGCGTATTTGGGACCACCCATCGATCACCTAACCTCAAGGAACCATCCTCAGCCGTCCTGAACTTCGACGACTGACCCAGACGAACCATTGACAACCATCTCTGAACTTCCTCGTCAGTCTCCTGAGCCTTCCTGATGTGATCATAAATAACGGGCTCAGCTAATAAGGTCAAAACCTGTACCGGTGAAGTAGACACATCATAATCAAATCCCAACTGGCAATAGGAGCCCATCATAGCTGATAGACACATGGCATCCCTTGCCGTGCTCTTCACCTTCCGACTCAAAGCGTCGGCTGTCAAATTTGCTCTTCCCGGATGGTATTCGATTTCACAGTCATAATCCTTCAGTAGGTCCATCCATCTCCTCTGTCTCAAATTCAGCTCAGCCTGTGTAAACAAGAACTTCAGGCTCTTGTGATCAGTGAAGATAGTGAATGAGGTACCGTATAAGTAGTGTCGCCATATCTTCAAGGCAAACACTATAGCTGCTAGCTCCAAATCATGGACTGGATACCTCGTCTCGTGTGGCTTCAATTGTCTCGAAGCGTAAGCCACAACGTGCTTATCCTGCATCAGCACGCATCCTAGACCCTGAAGCGATGCGTCAGTATAGAGAACGAACCCCTTGTTCTCCCTGGGAATCACCAATACTAGTGCTGAAGTCAATCTGTGCTTCAATTCTTGGAAAATCTGCTCACAAGCTTCTGACCAACAGAATGGAACTCCCTTCTGAGTTAGCTGCGTCAACGGCTTGGCAATCTTTGAAAACCCTTCGACAAAGCGTCGATAATACCCTACCAAACCCAGAAAACTTCGGATCTCAGTAACTGAAGTCGGCGCAGATTAATCCATAACTGCTTCTACCTTCCTGGGATCTACTGATATCCCCTCTCGAGAGATAATGTGACCCAAGAACGCTACACTGCTCAGCCAGAACTCACACTTGCTGAGCTTGGCGTACAACTGATGATCCTTAAGGATCTGAAGTACCGTCCTCAAATGATTGGCATGCTCCTCCTTACTTCTTGAATAAACCAGAATGTCGTCAATAAACACGATCACAAACTGATCCAGATACCTCTGAAATATTCTGTTCATCAAGCTCATAAATACTACAGGGGCATTCGTACCCCGAATGGCATTACTAAGAACTCATAGTGCCCATACCGAGTTCGAAAGGCTCTTTTGAACGTCATCAGCTCTAACTCGTATCTGGTGATAGCCTGACCTCAAGTCAATCTTCGAGTAAAGCTCTGTGCCCTGAAGCTGATCAAATAAGTCATCAATCCTCGGAAGGGGGTATTTGTTCTTAATCGTCACTTTATTCAATTGACGGTAATCGATGCACAGGCGCATCGAACCGTCCTTTTTCTTTACGAACAAGACTGGTGCACCCCATGGTGATACACTAGGGAAAATGTATCATTTGTCAAGGAGCTCCTGCAACTGCACTTTCAGCTCCCTCAACTCTGCCGGTGCCATCCTATAAGGGGCACGGGAAACACCAGATGTCCCTTGCAGTAACTCAATCTCAAACTCCACATCTCTGATCGGCGGAAAACCTGGAATCTCATCCGGAAACACATCGGTGAATTCCGCAACTACTGGTATATCAACCACAGCCTGGTATCTGCTCAACACATCAATGCCGACAATGCAGTCAAAATCTGCCATATCCAACAAAATCAGATCGGCCCTCAGATCATTGCCCTCAAAATAAATGAGGCAATCAGATAACAGTTGATCCGCAATCACATGCTTTCCCGTGGGTGTCGAGACCATAAGAGGCGTGGGCAACGGAGACGAACACAAGTGGTGTCTCTCCACAAAAGCAGAAGATACAAATGAATGTGAAGCACCTGTATCTACTAAAATAAATGCAGGGTACGTAAGTAAGTGGCACGTACCAGCAATCTAAACAAGATTCTAAGGCGCAATTAAGAGAACTAATCATATATAAATCAGAGTATTAGGCCGTGTTGATTACCTGAGCTTAAGAGATTACAGTACCAAAAGTTCAAAAAGGAATTATACATATTCCTAACAAAAGGTACTACACTTATAGCTTTACTCTACACTTGGTAGAAACTATACAAAAAGAAATTTCTGTTCAGCTAATCCTGTAGCACTCCTTACAGCTCATAGTATCAACCCCGACCCTGGTTCTCATCGTCAAAAGCACCTACAAAGACAACCCCCAACACATGAGCACATCATAGTTCATATCAATCATAATATGAATGTAAGGCATAAATGCATAAATAACCATAAGATACTTCCTGAATTTCCCATGCATTTATAACGCCCATTTTGGTTGTCCCTGTACCATAACTCATAATAAATCAATATATGATATTATGAATTCTTTAAATAAATGTCATGACATATCTTTACTTCTTAAATCTTTACTTCAATCCTTAGTCAGTTTATCATCAGTGTATTTTAATGCCCCTCGCTTCATAACTTTAGAACAAGCGGAACTCCTTCCCTCGCTTCTTCATACAAGCGGTATTTCTATCCTCACTTCGTATGGTAAACCTCGCCTCCATGTGCAAGCGAGCCTCCCCCCTCCCGCTCCACATTTTTAGCGGTATAAGCGGTAAGCATTAAAATCATCACAGCGATAACCCCGACTCGTGGAATACACACCATTTATTCCACAACATACACATGCAACAACAATGCATAACAACATGTATCATACTCATAATGCACCACTTTGCATTTGTCATGTGTCAAATAGACAGACATAAAATACATGTTACCGTTGGGATGCCCGTACGTCGCTTACGTACCTTTCCAAAATATGGTGTGTTCCAGGACTTTATCCCCTGCGTTATGTAGCTATCTGTGAAGGCTCTACACCAGTGTACAACACAATATTAGATGCCAATTTATAGACCAAAATCAAAAATTCCAACAAAAAACTTCATTTTCCATTGTTTTGCCTCTGGCGATCGATCGCTACCCCGAGGCGATCGATCGCTAGACTTCACTGGCTTGAGGCGATCGATCGCGCCATTTATGGCGATCGATCACCTGCCTTTGGTTTTGACTACTGGCCTTCGGCGATCGATCGCCACGTTTGTAGCGATCGATCGCCACATGCTCTGTGCGCGATATTTTCCAGATTTCCGAACACTCATATTCATACCATCCAATCTAGCATATAAGGCACACCTCATGCTTGAACAAATGTGATAAGAGCTACAATATAATACCCCGAGTGTATTCATATCAAAGTTATACCCATACTTAAACCCACATGCATAAAAATCACCCAACAACATCAATACTCAACCAAGCTTTCTGGAACAGGGTAACATATTTCTTTACCCAGATTTTCGAACACATATATTCAAGCCAACAAATCTACCACATAACACATATAACATGCTCATATAAACATGCTAGGAACTTCATAACAACACCATAAATGAACTTGAGTCGAAGGTTTACCAAAACCTAAGCTAGCATGCCATTTTCACACCAAGTAAAACATGAGCTTAAACAAACTTTAAATCAAAACCAGAACATGATTCCTCACCCTATTTTGCTCCGATTTTTAGAAGGTTTCTTGCAAGGAAAATTGAACTCTCCACCTTCCTACTTTCTCACCTGATGCTGGACGATATTTTGGGTGGAAAGGGAAGAGTTTTCTGAGATGAAAAGTGGTTGGAAAGAGTGGGGAAAGTGAGGTATGGGCTCAGCCACTTGCAGCATGGGTTGGGGGGGTGGTTGGGTGTTGGGTGGTGTGATGTGTTATGTTTTGGTCCCGGTATTTAGCACGATGTATTAAAATGTCCTCACATGATATTTATAGTATTTAAACAATAAAATACTTCAAATTTCCAATTAAACATGCTATACCACGACGACCAACACACACCCTAAATAATCATACTACAACCCAAATTCCCAATATACTTCACATACACCCTGAAATAAATTTCCCCAATATAATTAATTCAACACAAAGAATTAATACCATAATCTTCATAACATGATTAATGTTTAAAAACACATAATCATTTCGGGGATATCACAGCTTTGTGGTTCCCGGACAAGAGAAAAAGGAGAGTAGACTCGTTAAGTCATTGTATGTGCTTAAGCAAGCGCCAAAACAATGGCATGAAAAATTTGAAAAAACAATGTTGTTAAATGGTTTCAAAATTAACTAGTGTGACAAATGCGTATATATGAAAAACACGCCTAAAACATATGTATAGTATGCTTGTACGTTGATGATATGCTCATAGTAGGAAGCAACTTAGAAATCATCAACGTGACAAAGAAAATGTTAATAAAACATTTTGAAATGAAAGATATGGGTGAAGTTGATGTAATACTTGGAATTAAGATCTCCAAGATATCCGAAGGACGAGTATTGTCGCAGTCTCATTATGTTGAGAAATTCTCGAGAAATCTCTCGCAAATGATACGTCCTCTGTAAAAACCCTATGACCCGAATCTATATTGGGTTAAAAACAAAGGAGACCCTGTCATGCTATTAGAATACTCAAGGATAATTGGCAGTCTCATGTATCTCATGAACTGTACACGTCCTGATATTGCATATGCTGTTGGCAAACTAAGTAGATTCACGAGCAATCCCAACAATGGCCATTGGAAGGCATTGACGAGGGTACTTAAATATTTAAGATACTGTAAGGACCCTAATCCTTAAGTGCGGATCAAAGGCATAATTAGAGCTAATATAAATGATCAGAGTGAATTAATCGTGTTGAGGCTATGAGCCTAAAAGTTACATGCCAAAATGAGGACTATCAATGGATTAATTACATTCCCCATCAAAAGAATGTTATTACTATAGTTTTACACTACTCCTAGAGTAGACACTATACAAAATAATCATGTCCTTCATCTACCAAAAGTGCTCTTCAAGCTCACGGTCTCAACCCGTCTTAGCCCCCTTCATATCATGCCAAAAGTACCTACAAGGACAACCCCCAAACATGAGCAATGATATCATTCATATACAACACAATATGAATATAAAGCGTAAATGCATAATCATAATAAAACACTTCCTGTTTTTCCATGCATTTCAAACGCTTCCCGTTTGGTTGTCCCTGTACCATAACTCATGAGTATAATCAATAGATTATTTTTAATGGTCTACACATGTCATGACACAATACCATCTCATCAAAACCAAATACCAGTCACCAATCCCTAGTCTGTCCATCACAATGTATTTTAATGCCCCTCGCTTATTTACATATAGGCAGCATAGAATACCTCGCTTCAATGGACATGCGGTACTCCCACCCCTCGCCTCACATTGAGCGGCAAATATCCTTTCCTCGCCCTATATGATAACCACGCTCAAATGTGACATGCGGCGCTCCCACCCCTCGCCTCACATTTAGCGGAACCAAAACAAATAGCGGCAAGCATTAAAATCATCAAGGGATGACCACGACTCATGAGATGTGCACCAATAATCATATGCATCTACAATCATCATGCATAATTCAACATGTATTTGCATCCACAATGCATAATCACATATATACTCGCATCCACAATGCATAAACAATGAGTATATTAGATACATGTACCGTTGGGTGCCCGTACGTCCTCTACGTACCTTTCCAAAAAGTAGGATGTGGTAGGACTTCAATTCCTTGGCTGTGTCGCCACCTGGGATGGTTCTACACATTCACACAAATCAATATTAGAACCCAATAATAGTCCAATACCAAAAATCCCACAAAAATATCCAAAAACATCAATTTTGGTGTCTCGCGATCGATCGCCATATAGCCCCGATCGATCGCGAGACCACACTGCCTCGCCCAACAAAATTTCTCAACTCGCGATCGATCGCCGAGTTTGCGCCGATCGATCGCGACCTCGCCGATCGATCGCGCCAAACTCGCGATCGATCGCTGAAGGCTACTGCCTTCAGCCCTGCAACTCGCGATCGATCGCTGGTGGCGCCGATCGATCCGAGCTCTGCATATCCGATTTTTGGGCACTATTCACCCATCTCCTTCCCCAACTCAAACAAACTCATATATTCAAACATCAACCATACCAAATCACTACAAAACTTCAATAAACATCATGATACAACCATAAATCTAACACTCACCCAAAAATAACACCAACTCATACAAACCCATTTCAAAACCCTTCAAACCATTTCAAACTCAAATAAAATACCACAAAATCAACAATGAGGTATCCATACCTCTTGGGGACTTCAAATCTCCCAATAAACTCCACAAAACAAGATTTTTGGAAGGGTTTCTCTCCACCCTTAAGCACAAAAACGAAAATGGACAAAGGAAGGGTTTGGGAGGTGTAATTTTGGGAAAGTGAAAAGTAAGAATGAATGTGTGGTGGGGGTTTGGGGTAATAAAGTGGGTTAATTAATTAAAATGCATTCCACAATCCCATGGTGTATAAAACACCCCAACATGATATTTTTAAAAGCATTAAACCAAAATGCACCAAAATATCAATTAAACTCATGATTTCCAATTAATTGCTACCCATGGCAAATAAATCATGCTAATAACAATTTCCCCAACCATGCACACATGCGCCCTGAAATGCCCTCCCGGGTCACTCTATCATGTGACTAAGCATTTCAATAAGATAAAAATAATTATGGCACATAATTAATTACCACCATAATTAATCATATAAACACAATTAATGCCCAATTGCAATTAATCATTTCGGGGATATCACAGATACACCCTGAACTATGGATTGCTCTATACAAGATATCCTGCTGTATTGAAGGATACAGTGATACAAATTGGTTTTCGGACATGCAAGACTCCAAGTCGACAAGTGGTTATGTGTTTACCATTGGAGGGGCTGCAGTGTCGTGGAGATTGACCAAGCAAACTTGTATTGCTAGATCCACTATGAAATCTGAATTCATAGCTTTGGATAGAGCCGGAGAAGAAGCCGAATGACTTAGAAGTTTCTTGGAAGAAATTTCTTGTTGGGAAAACTTGTGCATGCAATTAAAATACATTGTGATAGCCAATCTGCTATAGGAAGGGCACAAAGTAGCATGTATAATGGTAAGTCTACACATATATATCGTAGACACAATACTATTAAACAGTTGATCTCAAATGGCATTATGTCCATACGTGAAGTCAAAGGAAAATATTACGGATCCGCTCACAAAAGGCTTGCCTAGAGATCATGCATATAGTTTATCGAGGAGAATGGATTAAAACCCTATAATCAAAATCTTGTGGTTGATACCCAACCTATGTGACTGAGATCCCAAGATCTAGGTTCAAAAGGGACAATAAAACTACGACGGTTCGACCCCGTCCTTGGCCTCAAGGAGTGGTGAGCAGCACATAACTTTTGTATAAATACCTTGGAGAACTAATCTCCGACCCATTCCTATGATAAGGGTGTAGCCTGCAAAAAAGGTACGATGATAGGCAAAAAGCCTTTAATGATTCCTATGACATATTAGAATATGTTGGACTATAGCGGGATACTCTTCTAGGAGATCACCTACGTAAGTACGAAGTGTGGCCGCTTCAAAGAATGTAAAGCACTTATGAAACCAAGCGTGGTCCTTGGCCGAAACGGACACAACCGTAAGAAACCAATACGAATATTATAATTATTATGGTGTGGGTTCAATTATCTTGGTTTACACCAATGACTAAATAGTTCAAGACTATAAGTTCTGTGAGACCCCGATATCTCAATATACTAATAGGTGCGATTAAGAGAACTAAACATTCATATGAATAAATGAGAGTAAAGAGTCATGTTGATTTTCCTGAGCTTAAGGAATACAGTAGCAAAAGTTTCAAAAGGGATTTCACAATATTCCTACAAAAGGTGCTACATTATAGTCTTATTCTACCACAAGTAGAAGCTATATAAAATTTTCTCAAATCTTGTAGCTAATCCCGTAACTCTCCTTACAGCTCAGCTTCTCAACCCCGACCCTGGTTCTCAACATCAAAAGCACCTACAAAGACAACCCCCAACACATGAGCATATCACAAATCATATTCAACATAATATGAAAATAAGGCGTAAATGCACAATCATAAAATACAAATCACTTCCTGTATTTCCATCGCATTTACAATGCCCACTGGTTGTCCCTGTACCATGATTCATAATATAACACATTATATGAATGTATGGTTTCACAAATGAATGTCATGACATTTCCTCTTTTTCTTGAGTCAGTCATCATCGGTTATTTTAATACTTCTCCGCTTTTATAATCTCAAAACAAGCGGTATCTCATCCTCGCTTCTTTATACTAGCGGTATCTCATCCTCGCTCAGTATAGTATATACCCGCCTCCATGTGCAAGCGAGCCTCCCCCCTCCCGCTCCACATTTTTAGCGGTAAAGCGTAAGCATTAACACCTTAACCGTGATCGCCCTGACTCGTGGAATACATCTCTTTATCCCACATCACAATATGCAACAACAATGCATAATATGCAACAACAATGCATAATAACATGTATCAACTCAATAATGCATCACATTGCATTCATCATGTGTCATGCAGACAAAACATAAATACATGTTACCGTTGGGATGCCCGTACGTCGCTTACGTACCTTTCCAAAAAGTAGTGTGTGGTGGGACTCTATCCCCTGCGTTGTGTAGCCGTCTGTGAAGGCTCTACACCAGTGTACAACACAATATTAGATGCCAATATATGATCCAAAATCAAAAATCCAACAAAAAAAACAATATTTCAAAATTTTGCTTCTGGCGATCGATCGCTACCCCTTGGCGATCGATCGCCAAACTCCACTGTCCCATGGCGATCGATCGCGCCTTTCATGGCGATCGATCGCGTGGCTTTGATTTTGGCTACTGGACCTCGGCGATCGATCGCGCCCTTTGTGGCGATCGATCGCCACCTGGTCTGTGCGCGATAATTTCCCAGAATGTTCAACACCGATATTCACACCTTTCATTCTAACATGTAAGACATACAACATGCCAAGACCAACATGCTAGTATTTAAAACACATTACCCTGAGTGTATTTACATCGAGATTGTACCCCAACCACAAACCCACATGCATTAAAATCACCCATGAACATCAGTACTCATTCAACATTTTCTGAAAACAGGGCATTGTCTTCCTGCCCAGATTTTTGAGTACACACTTTCAAGCAACGAAATCTACCACATAAGTCATGCAATTTGCTCGAATAAAAATGTCAAGGGTTTCATCAAACTACCATGCATATTTTCACATCGAAGGTTCATTCAAAAACCCTTCTAACATGCATATTACCACCCCTTCAATATCACTCCCAGATCACATATTTCCAGAAAAACAGGGGAAAATATCTACCCAGATTTTCGAACACCATACTTTACATGCTTAAATCTACCACATAAAACATGTAATGTGCTCAAGGAAAAATACTGGAAGCTTCATAAACACACCATAAATGAACATGAATCGAAGGTTTAACAAAACCTAACCTAACATGCCATTTTTCACACTAAACAAAGTATGAACTCAACAACAAAAACTTCAAACCCAGAAATGGTTCCTCACCCCTTTTGGCTCCGATTTTTGCAAGCTTTCCAAGCAAGAAAAATGGTGGATCTCCTCTTGTTTTCCCTTACCAGATGTTGGACGAAAAAGTTGGAGAGAATGGAGTGATTTCAGCTATGACAAGGTGGAGTGGGAGATGAGGAAAGAGGTATGGGCAAGCTGCAGCTGGCAGCAGGGTATGGGTCAAGGGGGGGTGGTTTGTGGTGGGTTTATGTGATGTGTTATGTTTTGGTCCCGGTATTTCGCACGATGTATTAAAATATCCTCACATGATATTTTATAGTATTTTCTCATTAAAATACTTCAATTCCCATTTAAAATATACTTTACCAAAACGATTAACACACACCCCAAATTAAACATGCCACAATCCCCAAAAATCCCAACATGTAACACATGCACCCTCACATGCATCTCCCAACATTATTAATTCAACACAAGAATTAATATCATAATTTTCACAACAGTGATTAATGTTTAAATAACACTTAATCATTTCGGGGATATCACAATACTCCCCTACTTATAGGATTTCGCCCTCGAAATCAGCATGCACTTACCCAATAAAGTGAAACATAAATCACACACCAGAAAACAGTCCTGGGTAGTGCTGCACCATGTGTCGCTCCGTCTCCCACGTGGCCTCCTCGACACCCCTACGATCCCACTGAACTTTGACCATAGGTATAACTTTGTTTCTCAGTCTGCGATCTGCCCTATCCAAAATCCTGATAGGCCGCTCCACATAGGAAACATCGGACTCAATCTGAACCTCAGAAGGCTGTAACACATGTGAAGGGTCCGGCTCATACTTCCTCAGCATAGACACATGGAATACATCGTGTATACCCGACAGAGAAGGCGGTAAAGCCAAACGGTACGCCAGAGTACCCACACGCTGTAAGATCTCATACGGCCCCACGTATCTAGGAGACAACTTCCCCCGCATACCAAACCGTACCACACCCCTGAAGGGTGAAATCTTCAGAAAAACTCTGTCTCCCAACTGAAACTCCAACGGTCTCCGCCGCTGATTGGCATATGCTGCCTGTCTATCCTGAGCTGCCTTCATCTTTCGTCTGATAACCTTAACTTTCTCTTCCATTTCCTGAACCAACTCTGGTCCTCCAACCGACTTACGGTCCAAGTCATCCCAACACAAGGGTGACCTACAACGCCTACCATAGAGGGCCTCAAAAGGAGCCATCTGTATACTTGCCTGGTAGCTGTTGTTGTAAGAGAACTCCACCAAGGCTATCAAGTCCTGCCATGATACGTCGAACTCTAACACACAAGCTCTCAACATATCCTCGAGCGTCTGTATCGTACGCTCAGTCTGTCCGTCCGTCTGAGGGTGATAGGCTGTGCTCAGCCTCAACTCCGTACCTAGAGCTTTCTGCAGACCTTCCCAAAAGTGAGATGTGAACCGTGGATCTCGATCAGACACTATCGAAACAGGAATCCCGTGTAGTCTCACTATATCTCTGACATATAACTGTGCCATCCTCAAGTGCGTATATGTCATACAGTAAGGAATGAAATGAGCCACTTTAGTCAATCTGTCCACGACTACCCAGATGGCATCAAAACCAGAAACAGTCCTCGGTAAGTGGGTTACGAAGTCCATCGACACGTGCTGCCACTTCCACTCGGGTATCTCCAAACTCCTTAGTTCACCTCCAGGCCTCTGCCTCTCAGCCTTCACCTGTTGACAAATCAAACAGCGCTTGACAAATGAGGTGACATCTTGTTTCATACGCCTCCACCAGAACTGGTTGCGTAGATCCTTATACATCTTCTTCCCGCCTGGGTGAACACTCATCCTGCTGCAATGAGCTCGCTGTAATATACCCTGGCGTAACTCGGGTGTGTCTGGAACCACCCATCTGTCGCCAAGTCGCAAAGAACCGTCCTCAGCCACTCTGAATCTCGATGGCTGATCTGAATGGACCACTGACATCCATCTCTGAATCTCTGCATCGGTCCCCTGAGCCTTCCTGATGTGATCATAAATAACCGGCTCAGCTAGCAAGGTCAAAACCTGTACTGGTGAAGTAGACACATCGTAATCGAATCCCAAATGGCAGTAGGAGCCCAACATAGCCGATAGGTACATGGCATCCTCTGCTGTGCTCCTCACCTTCCGACTCAAAGCGTCGGCTGTCAAATTCGCTTTCCCGGGATGGTATAGGATTTCACAATCATAATCCTTCAATAGATCCATCCATCTCCTCTGTCTCATGTTCAGCTCAGCCTGTGTAAACAAGAACTTCAGGCTCTTGTGATCAGTGAAGATGGTGAATGAGGTACCGTATAAGTAGTGTCGCCATATCTTCAAGGCGAAAACTATAGCTGCCAACTCCAAATCATGGACTGGATACCTCGTCTCATGTGGCTTCAACTGTCTCGAAGCATAAGCCACAACATGTCTGTCCTGCATCAGTACGCATCCTAAGCCCTGTAGCGATGCGTCGGTATAAAGAACAAATCCTTTGTTCTCCTTGGGAATCACAAGAACTGGTGCAGTAGTCAGTCTGTGTTTCAATTCCCGGAAACTCTGCTCACAAGCTTCTGACCAACAAAAAGAGACTCCCTTCTGAGTCAGCTGTGTAAGTGGTTTGGCGATCTTTGAGAAACCCTCGACGAAACGTCGATAATAGCCAGCCAACCCAAGAAAACTCCGAATCTCACTGACTGAAGTAGGGGTAGACCAATCCATAACTGCCTCTATCTTCCTCGGGTCTACTGATATCCCTTCTCGTGATATAATATGGCCCAAGAATGCAACACTGCTCAGCCAAAACTCACACTTGCTGAGTTTAGCGTACAACTGATGATCTCTGAGGATCTGGAGCACTATCCTCAGATGATTGGCATGATCCTCCTCACTCCTTGAATAGACGAGGATGTCATCAATGAATACGATCACAAACTGATCGAGGTACTCCTGAAATACTCTGTTCATCAGGCTCATAAAAACTGCAGGTGCATTTGTTACACCGAAAGGCATCACCAAGAACTCATAGTGTCCGTATCGAGTTCTAAAAGCCGTCCTTTGAACATCACCAGCTCTAACCCGCACCTGATGATAGCCTGACCTCAAGTCTATCTTAGAGTACACTTCTGTACCCTGAAGCTGGTCGAACAGATCATCAATCCTCGGAAGTGGATATCTGTTCTTCACTATAGCCTTGTTCAATTGCCTGTAGTCAATGCACAGACGCATTGATCCATCCTTCTTTTTCACGAACAAGACTGGTGCACCCCAAGGCGATACACTAGGACGAATGTATCCCTTGTCAAGGAGCTCCTGTAACTGTACCTTTAGTTCCCTCAGCTCTGCCGGTGCCATCCTGTATGGGGCACGAGAAATGGCTGATGTCCCCGGTAACAGCTCAATAGCAAACTCAACATCCCTGACAGGCGGAAATCCCGGAATCTCATCTGGGAACACATCAATGAACTCCGCCACAACTGGAATGTCCTCGGCTCTCACTTCTTTTTCCTCAGATACATCCACCGCATAAATGATGTAACCGGTGTGGCCGCGCTCCAATAACCGCGACATCTTAACCGCTGAGATCACTGGAATCCTTGGACGAGAGCCGTCCCCATAAAAAGTCCACTGGAACCCCTGATCAGATAGAAAACGAACAGTCCTCTGCCGACAGTCTACCACAGCTCGGTATCTGCTCAACACATCAATGCCGATAATACAGTCAAAGTCTGCCATCTCTAACTGAATCAGATCAGCCCTCAGATCATTGCCCTCAAAATAAATGAGGCAATCAGACAACAGCCGATCCGCAATCACATGCTTCCCCGTGGGTGTCGAGACCATGAGAGGCGTGGGTAACAGAGACGAGCACAAGTGGTGTCTCTCCACAAAGGCAACAGATACAAAAGAATGAGAAGCACCTGTATCTACCAAAATAAATGCAGGGTACGTAAATAAATGACACGTACCAGCAATGACCTCCTCTGGGGCTGCCTCAGCTTGCTCCCTAGTCAGTGCGTACACCTGACCCTGCGGTGGTCCTGCCGCCTGACCTCCTTGCGGTCGAGGCGCAAACTGCTGTCTCGGTGGTGCCCTCCCAGCATCAAATCTTGGCCTATTCGGCCCTGAGTCTGTCTGACTTGCCCGATTGGGGCAGTTCCTAGCTAAGTGGCCCACCTTGCCACAAACATAACAGCCTCGGCAGTCACGTGACAAGTGAAATCCTCCACAGCGGTCACACCTGTCCCCTCCTGCCTTACTCCCCTGTGTAGGTCCTCGATTGCTCTGTTTCTGACTCTGAGATTTCTTCCCGCTAAATCTGGAAGATGATGAGGCTCCACGAGTCTTGAACTGATCTCCTCGTGGTTTCAAACTATCAGCAACAGGCCTCTGTGATGGTACTGGAGGGGGTACAACATCCTTGTATGCTCCCACTGCAATTTCCGCTAACTCTGCCCGTGTCAGGGCGTCATCAAAAGAGCTAGGGTTGTTGGAGATAACCCGGTCAAATAGTTCTGGCCTGAGTCCTTTCATGAAATGCCTCATCTTTGCATGGCTGCTCACAGCAATATGGGGGACATACCTCAACAGTGAGGAATACTGCAAGGCAAAGTCTGAAACTGACATGTTTCCCTGCTTCAAGTTAGTGAATTCGTCCTCTTTGACTTGTCTAGCAGCGGCAGAAAAATACCGGTTAAGAAACCGGGTCCTGAATACAGTCCAGTCTACTACCATGCCTTGAGCTCTCAGCTCCACCACAGTGGTCTTCCACCACATAGAAGGCTTCTTCGCCATCTGAAATTCGGCTAACCTCAGCCATGCGGTACGTGCACAGGGCGCAGTCACAAGTATCTGCTCTATCCGTTCTAGCCACTCTTCGGCCCCTTCTCCAGATTCGGTCCCCTCAAACATGGGTGGACGGAAATTCAGAAACTGTGTCAAACTGAGCTCCCCGGGTAATAACATCTGTGCACTGGGCTCTACTCCCACAGCAGGTGGCGGTAAAGGATTCACATGAGCAACACTAGCATTCATACTGCCCATATCCCCTACCTCTTCATTGAGGTTCTCCGGGTTAATAGCCGCCATGCTGCAACACAAGAGTTAACAACAATACCAAAAGCAGTTCATAGTATAAGCCGTTAGATAACAAGAGTATCATATCCAAAAGCATGTTAGTATAATACTTATACAACAATATGCACCAAATGCATAACATGCCCAACAATGAATACCTAGCCAACTTGTCTCTAAAGGCTACCCTTCACTCTTCCCTGGTTATCTAACCACTGCTCTGATACCACTAAATGTGAGACCCCGATATCTCAATATACTAATAGGTGCGATTAAGAGAACTAAACATTCATATGAATAAATGAGAGTAAAGAGTCATGTTGATTTTCCTGAGCTTAAGGAATACAGTAGCAAAAGTTTCAATAGGGATTTCACAATATTCCTACAAAAGGTGCTACATTATAGTCTTATTCTACCACAAGTAGAAGCTATATAAAATTTTCTCAAATCTTGTAGCTAATCCCGTAACTCTCCTTACAGCTCAGCTTCTCAACCCCGACCCTGGTTCTCAACATCAAAAGCACCTACAAAGACAACCCCCAACACATGAGCATATCACAATTCATATTCAACATAATATGAAAATAAGGCGTAAATGCACAATCATAAAATACAAATCACTTCCTGTATTTCCATCGCATTTACAATGCCCACTGGTTGTCCCTGTACCATGATTCATAATATAACACATTATATGAATGTATGGTTTCACAAATGAATGTCATGACATTTCCTCTTTTTCTTGAGTCAGTCATCATCGGTTATTTTAATACTTCTCCGCTTTTATAATCTCAAAACAAGCGGTATCTCATCCTCGCTTCTTTATACTAGCGGTATCTCATCCTCGCTCAGTATAGTATATACCCGCCTCCATGTGCAAGCGAGCCTCCCCCCTCCCGCTCCACATTTTTAGCGGTAAAGCGTAAGCATTAACACCTTAACCGTGATCGCCCTGACTCGTGGAATACATCTCTTTATCCCACATCACAATATGCAACAACAATGCATAATATGCAACAACAATGCATAATAACATGTATCAACTCAATAATGCATCACATTGCATTCATCATGTGTCATGCAGACAAAACATAAATACATGTTACCGTTGGGATGCCCGTACGTCGCTTACGTACCTTTCCAAAAAGTAGTGTGTGGTGGGACTCTATCCCCTGCGTTGTGTAGCCGTCTGTGAAGGCTCTACACCAGTGTACAACACAATATTAGATGCCAATATATGATCCAAAATCAAAAATCCAACAAAAAAAACAATATTTCAAAATTTTGCTTCTGGCGATCGATCGCTACCCCTTGGCGATCGATCGCCAAACTCCACTGTCCCATGGCGATCGATCGCGCCTTTCATGGCGATCGATCGCGTGGCTTTGATTTTGGCTACTGGACCTCGGCGATCGATCGCGCCCTTTGTGGCGATCGATCGCCACCTGGTCTGTGCGCGATAATTTCCCAGAATGTTCAACACCGATATTCACACCTTTCATTCTAACATGTAAGACATACAACATGCCAAGACCAACATGCTAGTATTTAAAACACATTACCCTGAGTGTATTTACATCGAGATTGTACCCCAACCACAAACCCACATGCATTAAAATCACCCATGAACATCAGTACTCATTCAACATTTTCTGAAAACAGGGCATTGTCTTCCTGCCCAGATTTTTGAGTACACACTTTCAAGCAACGAAATCTACCACATAAGTCATGCAATTTGCTCGAATAAAAATGTCAAGGGTTTCATCAAACTACCATGCATATTTTCACATCGAAGGTTCATTCAAAAACCCTTCTAACATGCATATTACCACCCCTTCAATATCACTCCCAGATCACATATTTCCAGAAAAACAGGGGAAAATATCTACCCAGATTTTCGAACACCATACTTTACATGCTTAAATCTACCACATAAAACATGTAATGTGCTCAAGGAAAAATACTGGAAGCTTCATAAACACACCATAAATGAACATGAATCGAAGGTTTAACAAAACCTAACCTAACATGCCATTTTTCACACTAAACAAAGTATGAACTCAACAACAAAAACTTCAAACCCAGAAATGGTTCCTCACCCCTTTTGGCTCCGATTTTTGCAAGCTTTCCAAGCAAGAAAAATGGTGGATCTCCTCTTGTTTTCCCTTACCAGATGTTGGACGAAAAAGTTGGAGAGAATGGAGTGATTTCAGCTATGACAAGGTGGAGTGGGAGATGAAGAAAGAGGTATGGGCAAGCTGCAGCTGGCAGCAGGGTATGGGTCAAGGGGGGGTGGTTTGTGGTGGGTTTATGTGATGTGTTATGTTTTGGTCCCGGTATTTCGCACGATGTATTAAAATATCCTCACATGATATTTTATAGTATTTTCTCATTAAAATACTTCAATTCCCATTTAAAATATACTTTACCAAAACGATTAACACACACCCCAAATTAAACATGCCACAATCCCCAAAAATCCCAACATGTAACACATGCACCCTCACATGCATCTCCCAACATTATTAATTCAACACAAGAATTAATATCATAATTTTCACAACAGTGATTAATGTTTAAATAACACTTAATCATTTCGGGGATATCACAAGTTCACTATTAAGTCAAGTAAATCCGATTGAATACGACTACGGAAGATTCAAAGCCGCAAGCTATCTCTCCAGATGCCATAATAGTTCGTCAAAGCACTCAATTGCATATATGCATTAATTTAATTCATGTGGGGTATTATTGAAAAATGAATTTTAATTTATTTAGCTCGATCGATCGAGCACGATGGCTCGATCGATCGAGCTCTACAGAAATTTTTGTTTTCATTTGCTACATGAGCTGATCGATCGAGCTCCTATCTCGATCGATTGAGCCATGTTTCTGTTGCGTGAAATGATATGTCCATTCACGTTCGGATGCGATTTTTTGCGATATGATTCCTCCAAATTGTGTCCATTTGGAGTTGTTTTTTGGTTTACTATATATACAACATATCCCTCACTTGATAACAACAATATTTTCGAAATCTACATCATATAAAAAGATTAAATTGAGAGCATTTTGTTTGTTTTCAAGTTTCTTCTTTTGAGTGTTTTGAACCTTTGTGGTTTGAGGACTAGTGATTTGGAGTGCTCCTACCACAAGTCATAGTCGTTGTATCTTCGGAGACAAATTGTCATATCAAACCGTTAGCACCAATGCGGGGCAATATTCTCTTAAGGACGGAGATTACAAATCTCTCCTCAATATGTTATTTGTTACAAAAATTCTTGATATACACTTTGAGAGAGAAAATCATACAACAATTAAAGATAAAACGGAAGACATTTTCTCCATTTGCTGATATGTTCAATCGTCTGCCTCCGCCATTACGGGAATTTGATGACCTAAGGCGAGCTAACATTCGGTGCACTCGTGTAGCATTGATTGGACCACCCAGTGGCGGGATCAAACCATATCCTTCTTCTGTCGATCAACATTGCAGTGCGTACAAGCGAATCAAACAAGTCTCATGTATCTCATAGCCACTCGACCAAATTTAATGTTTGTCACAAGAATCATTAGTAGGTATATGGAAAAACCTACTAAACTACATCTACATATAGCAAAAAGCGTGTTGTGTTATTTAAAAGGAACAACTCACTTTTTGATTTTTAACTTTTTTATAGAAATGGAGGAGATGATGAACTTATTGCTCACACTGGTAGCGACTATGCTGGTAATAATAATAATAATTTTATTAGGTTTTAAATAAATTAAAATTATTATATAAATTATAGATAAATCATATTTTACTTAATTAATCATAATTGTACTATAAACGAATTAATTTTACTGATTGAACCACGTCTCAACCCACCAACCAAATAGGCTGCCCCGTTTAAACCCACGCCAGGCAAGGTGAAAAACCCTCTACAATGTCATTTTAGTTTGGTATCTTGTTGATTTAGTCTTATTGCCACGTTATGAGTTACAAATCGTGAGCTATGCTTATGCTTTCAGTTTTTCTTTGTAAGGTTGTTTAACAGCATGTCAGTTATTCAATAAGAGTACCAATCAAACAGGTTGGCCAATTTAGACCTGACCTACCTCAGGCAGGGTGAAAAAAACCCTCTACAATGTCATTTTATTTTGGTATCTTGTTGGTTTAGTCTTATTGCCACATTACGAGTTACAAATTGTGAGCTATGTTTATACTTTCAGTTTTTTTTGTAAGGCTGTTTAATAGCAAGTATGTTACTCAATAAAAGTACATCTTCTCTATTTCATTCTTTTAGTCTATATACTTTCAGATTGTTTCCTGGTATTTCTTAATATTTTAGGTACGAAGAAAATTTATTTGTCAAATTTAACAATTTTATTTCCTTATCCAACAATCAAGAAATTGATTTTATCACTTACATCTTACCAATACAACTGAAAGATACTTGAAAATAATTCAACCCTATTATGATAAGGCTTTACATATCACATGAACCAATATACCTTAACATAACATTGACATGTTCACAGTAATGTATGAATTTGAATTTGACTATTACTGGATCAATGAAAGACAAGAAAATGGTAAAAGAGATTTTTAGTATCTTTTCCCATCTCCTATTGACAATACCTCAAGAAACTTTGAATAATGGCGCATATAGATCGTCCTAAAGTTGAATAAGGGACAACGGACCAAGATTTTGTCCGGGAACACCTCCCTAATTCAGGTAGGCATAGGCTTGTTCTCCAAAAATGATCTGAAAAGAATGAGAGCTTGCCGCGGGACGATTAAAAGGGACTTCATGTCCAGCTCCAGTTACAGTCACTAATGTCAATCCTTTGTATACTTGGCTCCATCCACCAACCTATATTATATATAGCAGAAGATACACAACAGATATCGAGTCAAATTTACAAAATGCCAAAGTTCGGGGTAGAACTTGTACATGGAAGCTAAATGTTTGAGCAAAACCAAAATAGAATATGTGAGAAATTAAAAGGGCTATTGTATAAACTTCTATCTGTAAATGCAAACTAAAAAATCTCAGGGAGGGGGACAGACTATATTTAAAAACTACCACATGAAATTTTAATGTATGCATGTATAAAATGTGTCCTATATTGTACAAAATCCTAACTTCGAAACATAAATAAAACAAAAATTCCAGAGTGGCCAAAGTGTGTTAATAAATTTTACTCACCTTTCCATTATCGTACCACGGGTACCAACTTCTTACCATCGGAAGCTTCAAAGCATCGATTGAATAACGTGTTGCAGTGACAGGAACCACCGCATCTGTATCACCACTGAAAGTGGAAACAACAAATGGTAAGTAATAGTTTCATCCAGGACAGAGTAAGGACGAGCAAATATATTTCACATGTAATTTATTTATTTAAAATATAAGTCTCGTACTTTCAATATATTAAGTCATCCCAGATAAATCTGGCTGGCCATTGCATGATATAAAGAATATCTATAATCAGCCATAAAGGGACAACAACATTCGGAAATGGAAAAGAAACTGGAATTTGTACCTAAATACCAAAATCTTAAGACCAGCTGATATAAGTTCTTGATAGATTGGAAGCATGGATCGAGGAGAATCTGCCCAATAATTACCAACTATACCACTGCAAATTGAAGAACGCTGTTTATGGCCACGTTTTTTGTGCATTAATGCATAAGCAGAGACTCCAGAGTTTTAAGATCACCTGCATGCTTTCCATGGATAGGCAACCCCTGTCACATTAGCATGGAATGCCTTTTGAACTTCAGGGAGATTTAAGTAAAATTTTGCATACTTCTCGCCGCATGGATCATATCCTCTCCACATCCATGGCTAATATGAAAAGAGAATGATGACTTAAAAGGGACAAAAAAGTAATGCTTGACAAATGTTAGAAATTTAAGGCATATATTCTGAAAGCAGGTATGATATTATTGAATTTATTTTGCATTTTTTTATACATAATTTTATCGAGATGTAATCATGGATTATCTCAAAATATTTAACAGATGTAAAGAGATGATTATTGCAATCTAAATTAATAGAGATGATAAAATTTTAGCCATTTTGCTTGTGTGGGGGAATGCATGCCATTATGGCTGAACCATGTAAATGTTTAACTGTTTGGCTTTTCAATATATTTCTAAAACTACTCAAAATTCAACAACAGGGTTTAGGTTTGTTGCACAATAGTTATCTAATGAGAGTAAAATCAAGAAAAAGAATTGTTATAATGACGAAATTATGGCCATTACTATATCTTTCGTACATAATCTCGCATGTGCATTGCACGCATTAAAAATTTATTTTATTCAAAATGTGTTCTAGATGTAAGGTGACTTACATAGTGACTCCTTTGCCGATTAAGTGAAGCAGTCCAATTGCAAGGGAGAGTGTAAATACTGTACCGGTCAATTTTTCCCATCTCTTTAGCCGTGAGCTCAAGATATTTAAGGCACTTGGTCGAAGGATGAGTCACAGATCCTAAGTCACATGTTATGCGCAACATTTTGTAAGTTGAATCTGAAATTAAACCGTGAGTCCACCAATACTCGAATGTGCCAATATAATCATGGTAATCATCAGTGACAGCATTTCCCACCTAGTAAGTGACGTATCACAAAAGAGAGATTAAGCCACCAATGATTCTGATATTGAACTGGTGCCATTAAAATTTAATCTGAATATTGTGTAAACTATACAATGGAATACCAAGAATCCCTTGAAATTAATAACTGGATTTTTAGTTCCCTTGTTTCTCTCGTAAACAATTTGAGATAATTGAGGAACATAATGTCCTGAAAAGATGAGCAAAAGGGTCAGGATTCATTTATCTGCTGTTCAATGACTAACTGTTCCAAATTATTAACATGTGTATTTGAAAAGGCAGCACAGTTCAGACCTGCATAGCTTTCTCCAGCAATGTAAAAATCTCTATATTTGTACTGAGGAAATCTTTCAATCCAGTTGAGCAGGAAAACATATGCATCTTCAGCTACAAATTCATTAAACCGATATCCCAGACATTCAAAACCAAGAATTCTTCATGGTTCTGCGAGTGTCACACACTGCTATATATATATATATATATATATATATATATATACATACATCGAATGCATTTTGCACCACTGGATCATGCAGGGAGTTACTCAGATTCATGGGAGACAGCGAGTGAAGAAATTCTGGGAAGCAAATTGCCTTGTTTGGCTACTTATGTGGTGATCGATTTAAACGCGGCACTTGAGATGCTATATGATTTAAATTTTTTGAATTATATTGGCATAATCGACTATGACTTCCGGTACGGTCCTACAATCAGCGTAAGAGACAATATCTCTCACTCAACTCCCATGAGCTGCAAACTAGTGCAGTTGATAGAAGAATGACTTTCACACAACAATTATAGATACGTACATGACACTTGATTTTGGCAGTTATATGATATAAAATATTTGAGATATAATGTCAGTGTCAGCTATAGTTTTCGGTACAATCTCAAATACTCGAGATTCCATAAGCTGTAGTTGCATTCAATGTATTTCACATATCACAGCATAGAAAAACCATAATTGTATTGACAAAATTCTTAAGAATCAAAAATTCAGATTTCAGAGTATTACCTGTCCTATTATCACCTACAGTGTATAATCTGATGAAGTATTTGAATACGAATAGCCAACACCAGCAGGAGACTCTAGGAAAAGCAATTTTGCCACTGCCAAAAAAAAGTAAAACAATCCTGAAAATCAGATTCACTTTCACACCAAAATAACTCAAAATTTCACATCAAGATCCAACATACAATAGTTCCAAGAATAAGGATTGAGATAAAGGGTTTCCCCATGAGAATTGATCTGAAAAGGCCCGATTTCTTCTGCAGCTCCATAACCTATAGAAGAGCAACCAGGCCCTCCATTAAGCCATAAAACCAATGGCCTTGAATCAGGCCCTCTATCTGTAGGTGCCTCAGTTAACCAATAAAATAGTGCTCTCCCAGCTTGTTGATTCACGGTTATATAACCAGAATACTGATTGAATCCAATATTTGATGGCTGCCCAGGTAACTGTTTAATCCTATCATTTTCTTGATCAATATTTAACAAATTGTAACATTTTCCCACAAAAATGACAACCCAAAAAGCCAAATTACACAAGAAACCGGGTGTATCAAATAACCCATTATACAAATCAGTAAAAGTGCTTTTCAAAAAGGAAGAAACAAACAAAGCCCAGAAATCAAAATCCTTAAGGTGTTTTCTTTTTTCAATTTTCATGGAATTTATTAACAGACATATGAACAGTGAGCTTTGTCTAACAATAAAAGACATACACAGGCATTTACAATGATATTTTAAATCTGACAAAATTCATGGTCACAATCCCTAAAATATTCTGAGATTTCAAGAAGGGTAAAAAAATAACACAAAAAAAGAGTCAGCTCTAGCGCTCTACAATCATAACAAGCACATGCTTTATGTGCCCAAAGAAACAAGGAAAATGACCCATGAATTAAGCACTGAAAAAACCCACAAATGGCCAAACTTTGCCACATAATATCACAAAAAAATCATGGGCTCAAAGGATATTTAGCTAAAGAATCCATTAAATAACAAAAAATGAGAATTTTTTTGTTGCAACAATGGTACCTGAGTGGCAATGGACTCACTAGAATTGAAAAGTCAAGCTAGAGTCCCTACCAACCATCCGCACCTTCACATACCAACAAATAAGAAAATCGAAATTTATATATTATTTTTTAAATAATGTAAATTAATGTCAAAAAAATAAATTCAGTCACTTTGTCTATATGAGCGGATGTTGTTGGGATAGGGTCAAAATGGGGGAAAACTCAAAAAAATTCCACATTATCATATCTAATTACGGAATCAATTCCTATGTCAGAAAAAATTAATTCAAACTCCCTACTGCAACTTAAAACTTTGTTCTAACTCCCTATTTAGTAAAATGACTATAATACCCCTCTACTAAAGGTTAAAACTTTTAATTTGAGAAATCATTACTGTTAGTACGAAATATATACAATTTTGGTACACGTTACACATAAAATTGGTATGAAATTTATACAATTTTGGTACATGTTAAACATGAAATTGGTATGAAACATATATTATTTTAGGTACTTATTACACGTGAAGTTGGTACGAAACATATACAATTTTACTAGTTACACATGAAGTTGGTATGAAACCAATACAATTTTGGTACTAGTTACACATGAAATTGGTATAAAACTTATACTATATTCGGTACTTATTACATGTGAAGTTGGTATGAAATCTATACAATTTCGGTACTAAATATACATAAAATTGGTATGAAATCTATACAAATTTGGCACTAATTACGAATAAAATTGGTACGAAACTTATACTATTTTCAGTACTTGTTACATATGAAATTGGTATGAAATCTTCATAATTTTGGTACTAGTTACACATGAAATTTGTATGAAACCTATACAATTTTGGTACAAGTTACATATGAAATTGGTACTAAACATATACTTTTTCGGTACTTATTACACATGAAGTTGGTATGAAACATAAACAATTTTGGTACTTATTACACTTGAACTTGGTATAAAACATATACAATTTGGTACTAGTTATACGTGAAGTTGGTATGAAACATATACTATATTCGAAACTTATTACACTAAAGTTGGTATGAAACCTATACAATTTCGGTACCAACTATGCATAAAATTGGTATGAAACCCATATAATTTTGGTACTAATTACGAATAAAATTTGTACGAAACCTATTCCATTTTCGGTACTTATTACAAATGAAATTGGTATGAAATCTTTACAATTTTGGTACTAATTACACATGAAATTGATATGAAACATATACAATTTTAGTACAGTTATACATGAAATTCGTATGGAACCTATACTTTTTAGGTACTTATTGCACTTGAAGTTGGTATGAAACATATACAATTTTGGTACTTATCACACTTGAAGTTGGTATGAAACATATACAATTTTGGTACTAGTTACACGTGAAGTTGGTATGAAACCTATACTATATTCGAAACTTATTACACGTAAAGTTAGTATGAAACCTATACAATTTCGGTACTAAGTATACATAAAATTGGTAAATCTATATAAATTTGGTACTAGTTTCACGTGAAGTTGGTATGAAACCTATACTATATTCAAAACTTATTACACGTAAACCTATTATGAAACCTATACAATTTCGGTACTTAGTATACATAAAATTGGTACGAAACATGTACTATTTTCGGTACTTAATACATTAAATTAGTATGGGATTTTTACAATTTTATTATTAATTACACAAGAAATTGGTACGAAATCTATACAATTTTGGTACATGTTACACGTGACATTGGTATGAAACCCATATTAGTTTCGGTACTTATTACACGTGAAGTTAGTATGAAAGATATACAATTTTGGTACTAGTTACACATGAAGTTGGTATGAAACTTATACAATTTTCGTACTAGTTACACATGAAATTGGTATAAACCATATACTATATTTGGTACTATCACGCGTGAAGTTGGTATGAAATCTATACAATTTCGGTACCAATTACATATGAAATTGATATTAAAACTATACAATTTTGGTATTAGTTACATATAAAATTAGTATTAAACATATATCATCTATTGGTAGTTACACATGAAATTTGTATTAAATCTATACAATTTTGGTACTAGTTACTCATGAAATTAATATTAAATTTATACAATTTTGGTACTAGTTGTACATGAAATTGATATTCAACGTATACAATTCCGGTACTAATTTCACATCAATATTGATGTTCAATGTATATATAGAATAAACAAACAATAGCAAATTCAAAAAACAATAACAACATTTCTATAGAATCTACTATTAATGTTAATATTCTATATCGAACAAACAAAAATATCAATTTCAAATAATATCTATTTCAAACTTTACAAACACTATTTGTTTGTTATGGTACTAGTTACACATGAAATTTTTATGAAACATATACTATTTTAGTACTTATTACACGCGAAGGTGGTCTGAAACCTATACTAGTTACACATGAGATATGTGTATATGAGTTGTATAAATGTCATTGACATTACTATTTTTCAATTGGCATTGCATGCAATGGGTTTAAGAGTCAACGTGCATGATGAATCGAGAATATGATTAGCGTATTATAAAGGATTATGTCAAATCGTGCTTTATTTCTACTTAACACTCGGAAGAGGCAATAGAATAACATAGGATTTTTTGGCTAATAAACTGAAGAACACAACATAGTTGATAGTTGGGTGAAGTCGAATATCTAGAGTCCGTTTTCATTGATTTTCTCCACTTAAATATTCATCATCTTGTTAGTTTATTTTAATTATTTAATTAATTCTCCACTTAATTCGATTCATCAAGCACCTTTACTTTTAACCCATTGCATGCAATGCCCAATTGAAAGGCGAAATGCCAAGGACATTTATACAACTTATATATAACATATCTCTATGTTCACAGACGAGCATAGAATTTGCATTAATTCGTATCATGTGTAACTAGGACCAAATTACATAAGTTTAATACAAATCTCAATTGTATAGGTTTAATAGCACGGATATTATATAGGTTCCATAATTCATACCAATTTTATGTATACATAGTACGGAAATTGTATAGGTTTCACACCAACTTCACGTGTAATAAGGACCGAATATATAGGTTTCGTACAAACTTCATGTGTAACTAGTACCAAAATTGTATATGTTTCATACCAAATTCAAGTGTAATAACTACCAAAATTGTATATGTTTCATACCAACTTCATGTGTAATAAGTACCGAAACTATTATCAGTTTCATACCAATTTCACGTGTAACTTGTACCAAAATTATATAGTTTTCATACCAATTTCATGTGTAATTAGTACCAGACTTGTAAAAATTTCATACAAATAAGTACCAAAAATAGTATAAGTTTCGTACCATTTTCATTCATAACTAGTACCAAAATTACATAGGTTTCGTACCAATTTTATGTATACTAAGTACCGAAATTGTATAGGTTTCATACCAATTTTACGTGTAATAAGTTTCGAATATAGTATAGGTTTCATACCAACTTCACGTGTAACAATTACCAAATTTATATAGATTTCATACCAATTTTATGTATGCTTAGTACCGAAATATATAGGTTTCATACCAACTTTACGTGTAATAAGTTTCGAATATAGTATAGGTTTCATACCAACTTCACGTGTAACTAGTACCAAATTGTATATGTTTCATACCAACTTCAAGTGTAATAAGTACCAAAATTGTATATGTTTCATACCAACTTCATGTGTAATAAGTACCGAAAAAGTATAGGTAACATACCAATTTCATGTATAACTGTACCAAAATTGTATATGTTTCATATCAATTTCATGTGTAATTAGTACCAAAATTGTAAAGATTTCATACCAATTTCATTTGTAATAAGTACCGAAAATAGAATATATTCCGTACCAATTTTATTCGTAATTAGTACCAAAATTATATGGGTTTCATACCAATTTTATGCATAGTTGGTACCGAAATTGTATAGGTTTCATACCAACTTTAGTGTAATAAGTTTCGAATATAGTATATGTTTCATACCAACTTCACGTATAACTAGTACCAAATTGTATATGTTTCATACCAAGTTCAAGTGTAATAAGTACCAAAATTGTATATGTTTCATATCAACTTCATGTGTAATAAGTACCGAAAAAGTATATGTTTAGTACCAATTTCATATGTAACTTGTACCAAAATTGTATAGGATTCATACAAATTTCATGTGTAACTAGTACCAAAATTATAAAGATTTCATACCAATTTCATATGTAACAAGTACTGAAAATAGTATAAGTTTCGTACCAATTTTATTCGTAATTAGTACCAAATTTGTATAGATTTCATACCAATTTTATGTATATTTAGTACCGAAATTGTATAGATTTCATACCAACTTCACATGTAATAAGTACCGAATTTAGTATAAGTTTTATACCAATTTCATGTGTAACTAGTACCAAAATTGTATTGGTTTTATACCAACTTCATGTGTAACTAGTACCAAAATTGTATATGCTTCATACTAACTTCACGTGTAATAAATACCGAAAATAGTATATGTTTCATACCATTTTCATGTATAACTTGTACCGAAATTGTATAGGTTTCATACAAACTTCACGTGTAATAAGTACCGAATATAGTATAGGTTTTATACCAATTTCATGTATAACTAGTACCAAAATTGTATTGATTTTATACCAACTTCATGTGTAACTAGTACCAAAATTGTATATGCTTCATACTAACTTCACGTGTAATAAATACCAAAAATAGTATATGTTTCATACCAATTTCATGTATAACTTGTACCAAAATTGTATAGATTTCATACCGATTTTATGTGTAACGTGTACCAAAATTGTATAGGTTTTGTACCGACTGTAATGATTTCTCAAAATTAAATGTTTACTTTTAGTAGATGGGTATTATGGTCATAGGGAGTTAGAACAAAATTTTAAGTTGCAGTAGGGAGTTTGAATTAACTTTTTTTGACATGAGGACTGATTTCAAAATTAACTTTGACAATGGGTATTTTTTTTGAGTTTCCCCTCAAAATGGTTCAAACTATTAAAGTTAATTAAATTTTAATCTGTCTTTAAAAAATTTTAAACTGCCTTTGTCAAACAATTTGATTGATTTTCTTAAAACCGAACAAATTGATATGATTTAAAAAGGGTTATTTGATTGATTACCGAAATCTATATATGTGTTATTTTTTTTTATAAAAAAGAACCAAATATGAGACAATTGAGTACATCAATTTTTTAGAACAATAATTAGAACACCGCATAGAAGAAATTCTGAATTCTTATTTGATAGACGAATCTGTCCCAGTACTTTCGGTAAATGAGAAACTAACTCCAAGAATCAAGAAACTAATTGATCGGCTAATTAAAGAAAGATATTTGCAGCTGTATAAAATCCCCTAAAATACTACTACAGTGATGAATAATGATGGGGACAGAGATGAGCACAGGCGAATCTAGAAATTTTGTTGAGGGATAAAAAATTAATCACATAAAAACCAAACATAAATGTCATGATAAATACCCGAATTTAAAGACTGTAGGTAAAATTAAAGATAAATAATTACAATACAATTACAATTGTTCTCGACGAGAGCTCATGGTTTGATATCGTGGCATAATAGTTTCATCGTCGATGACATCAAAAGCTTCTTTTTCAATATATGTAACCAATCAAGCATTAAGCTATTTATCTCTCATCCTGCTACATAATTTATTTTTGACAATATTCGTCGCAGAAAATGCTCTCTATACGCCTGTGGTATCAACGAGCAAGGTTTGCCAAAGTAACAAACATATAAACCAATTGGTAGATAGTGTGTTTTCTTGTTTCCAATATTTTCTTAGCGAGATCTGCAATTCCATCCATTGCTGAAAATTCGTTGCTAGTACGCAAATCAATGACATAATTCTCGAGTTGATTATCAAGTAACAAGAGATCATATGCAGAAAACTCATTGATGAGATTTTCCTTGTTGAAGCAGAGACTGAATCCCTAGGATTAAGACATTCCACGCAATGAAGTAATTAAGTATTTGCCTCAAAAAATTGATTATTTAGCTCCATAAGTTGTTTATATCCAAAACAGCATAACTAAATACGAAAAGAAATCAAGTTGGTCTTTTCTTGAGTTCTTTGTCTTGGACTCCTAGGAGCTACAAACTTTTCATCGGTATCGGGGATTACAATTTCATTACTAGAACAAAAAGAAGAGACTTCATTAAATAGAGAATATCACACACTCTCTTAAATATTGCAATCTTTGCTTTGAGATATGCACTAATCTCATAGCATTCTTTGTCATGACCCTTAGTTGAAACAAAGAGACATATTTTATACTGAATTTGATTAAACAATGGGGGAATGACAGGGAATATTGTCTTGTTACAGTAATGTGCATCTCTTGCATTTAGTTTGATCATTTAAATATGAATGATACTAGTTCTTGCATGAATATAAGTTTTCTGATTTTCTTGAATTTCCATTGATGAATTCCAAGATGGACAAGTGAACGTCAAAACAAAAAGTACATAAATATTTAATTAGTTGACGTTTATTCAATCAAAGGGTTAAGTTAATTACCTAACATGCATAAGAAATTCCCCTATTGTGATCTAATTATGGTTCGTGCTTTTGTATTGGATGCTAAAACAGAACTTAGCTAGTTTTACCAAATTTAAATTGAGTAAATGTAATTGTAAATTCGAGAATAATGGATATTGAAATCACTATTGCATAACAATTTAGGATTCTCTAGTATGGACATATCATACATAACAGGTATATACTATCAATACTATTAAACATATAGTATTAAACTTGCTTATGGATTTTTATTATGCTTCTAGGTCAAAATCTCGACAAAAGCACATATAAGGCAAATTAGCAAATCATCAAGATATAGACATAAACTTGTGAGTATAATCTTATAACTTTGTATTAACTTTATGTGGGTGTATGATCTGTGTTTCATGAGTGAAGGAGCTTGATTGTTCATGTGTATTGATGATTGAATGCTTGAAGTGTTTTAAAGGTGAATTATTGATTTTAAGTGATTTTATGGAAATGAGTTATTACTCTGTTGGTGATGTTGTGATGAATTAATGGCATATGCATCTCCATAGATTAATGAATTCTGTTATGGCCACTAATGACCTTGAACCATCTGTTGCAGAATTACAAGAATTACAGAATTATAGAGTACGGGTTAGATTTCGCAAGTTCATAGAATTCATATATATGAGATATAAGTTACAGAGTTCCATGACCCTATCGTGATCACGATTTGTTAATGACATTAGTTGGTTCATAACAATAAAATAAATGACTAGAAACGTGCATTTATATGTTGTGTGACTGATATAAACTGTGTAAGGACCCCCGTGCCCTTAACCCGATATTAGTGTATCAACGACTGTACTTAGTGCATACTATCATGTTAACAAGGGGAAAGTAATTACATGCAACTCTAGCATGAATGCCATCTATAAAATTCATTTACATTAATCGTATAATGTCTATACTTTCCCAACATATTCCATAAAACATGTCATGCACCTTACAACATACACTAATATGCTCTCAATTCATTTAGCAATTCCACATTTAATTTCATGCTAACCGTAAATGAATAGAGAAAAGCCGTAGCCCATTTATACATCCCATATACACGTAATATGTACTCACATATGAGCACCCAATGAATAAGCGTGTATGTAATGTATAAAACACTCTACTGGATACCGTTACTGGTGCTTCGATCCTGGAAGCACCTCTCAAGCGTAACTCGATCTCGACTCTGGATCTGAGCGCCTATCCATCCAGCTCTGGTACCTCGATCCTGGAAGTACCTCTAATCAACAGCCCGAGCTCAACTCCGAAGCTGCTGCTACACCTGTACCACCTGTCCCAACAGAGACGGCCCCCACACGGGGCGAGCATACCAATATCCCAAATCCCATAATCACAATAATGCAATTCATAAATTACAATATGTAAATGCTATGAAATATAAAAGATACTCCCTGGATGGCATCATCCTCATCCGGGATCCCCTGTACTGTCCCTGTTCTCAAAATAACTGAAACCATCAAATTCTCAAATGCCAGTTAATCATTACATTGATTAACGAATTCACTTGCCACATACTGACATTATAACAATAACATCAAATCATTAAACAATGATCACAAATATCCCATATATCTCTTTTATGGTTCCATAGTTCTAATTAATTGCTCGCTCCACAATAGCGGTATTTCAGTCTCACGCATGCTCAACAGCAGTGGCGTCATAACCGATGTTCACTCAAAGGCGACCACATCCAATCATTGCTCGCTCAAAAGCGGCACCATGCAATTCCCAATGTATATGCATCCATTTGTAGCAATCACCATTAAACATGTATTTCAACATCTGTTAATATCCGTTATTGCTAAAACCATATATCAGGCACTTCCAACACATTTATTGCAATACAGTGTGTCATGCACTCAACAATTGCATTTAAAATAAGGGGTTATGCTCGTACGTTATACGTACCTTAGAATTCCGTAGCTCGAGTCCAAACTTTGCTTGAGTTCCATACCTCAAAAAATATGTGCTAAAACACATAAACTACCCACAATCAAGTATAAGCATGCAACCACGTGTCCAAGCACGTTCAAGACTCCCAATCATATCGTCAATCCATGACGATTACCAAAATAAAAGCCCCCCGGCTAAGCATGCATAATACCCAAAATATCTCATTTTATATGTTTAATAGAAAGCCAAAAACCCAACCAAAAATTCCGTCTAATTAAACTTTGGCCACAACCAATCCATTTTAAAAGTATAGTATTCCCATTGGAATGTAGACATTGCCCCGGAAACTGCCCCTTTAAAACCCCGGTTCCAAAATCCCGACATTTTTCCAAAAATTCAAAAAAACAAAATCCATCGGGTGGCGATCGATCGCCACCTTTATCGCGATCGATCGCCACACTCCAGTGGCCAACCAGTGCCCTCTCGCGATTGATCGCCAATCCTCGCGATCGATCGCCAACCCGCTCGCGATCGATCGCCGAGACCTCGCGATCGATCGCCAGCACTGTTCATCGTCATCAAAAATTGGACTGCTCGTCGCGATCGATTGCTACCCCTCGGCGATCGATCGCCACCTGCGATTTTCTGAAAAATTCGAGCTTCCATGGTGTTTTTAACACCCAAACTCAAAACCAACACCCCACACACCACCAACACCTCAAATACAACAATTAAACTCCATAAAAACACTAAAATCAACATTTAGATTTTAACCCAAAACCCCCAAATACAAATCCAACCCAAAAACTCAACCATAACACACCATACCACTATCAAAACGAAGACAATGACGAGGGGAAGAAACTTACCAACTTATCTTCGAGAAATCCGGCTCCTAGGACGAGCCTCCATCAATTTTGCTCATCAAAGGGAAAGGGGAAGGGTTTGGGGTGGGAGAGAGGCGTGAGAGGGAGAGGAGATGAGAGAAATGGATTCCAATGACGGAATCCCGAGTCCAACTGGTATATATAGCAAAAATGCCCCAAAATACCAATACCTTCACCAATACATCATGATTCATTAAAAATCATCTGTTTTCAAAAACTATCTCTCCAACATCAAATACCCAGACTGACCCCAACATAAGGCACCCCGGACACCAAGTCTCACTAAAAACCCAACTCATAGGTTTTTCACCAAAATGAGAATACAATCTCAACCTTTGGATCCAACGATCCCAAATGCTCGATTTAACAACCTCGGGAGACGCAAAACCCCAATTAATTCCTAATTGCCACAATTAAAAATCCATCAAGGATTAATACCACACCGGGATTAACGCCATAAATACCGGACATCACAATTATCCCCCACTAATAAAATTTCGTCCTCGAAATTTGCACCGGCATACTCTACGTAACACTAGGACTACACAAACAAAGTAAAGCCACAACCCCAATTCTGGACCACATTAGAATCGAATCATCAACTGCGAGAACACCAATCTCGCACCAAGCTCTACAATAGAGCAAACGCCAAAACCAATATAAACTCGAAAGATAACAACATACCTCGATGTGAATCGTCCCGGAAGTCAGTCCACCATGACTGCAAATTAATCAAAACCCCATTGGTCCTAACATAGATATCTCTCCGTGATATCCACCACTCGCCCACGATGCTTAACACACATCGTTATGATGGGAACCACTAGTATACAATCAGTATACTCCCGGAAAAATCCGATCTCGCTTTCCCGTTCATCTCCTCCAAAGGAGTAGTTGTACCCCTTGCAACCCGGATCGGGTAATCCACGGTCACTAATCCACACAAAACACATCACTACAGATGTCTACAACCATGTGTTCCAAGAAATCCCATCTTGGTCCAAAACACACTATCGAGACTCCACAAAGTCTCAAGTTCCACAGAGGACATGCAAGACAAACAATTGCATTCCCAAACACGTGTCGACCGTGACACTAAACAAATCCGAATCCTGGCCATCCCTCATATATCTCGGAATTAAACAATCCTAAAACAGGGAGGCTATCGAATCGACCAGCAAGAATTACCACGGTCCTAAAACACGACAAGCCCTCTCAAGGAAAGTCAAACGGACCTCACGATTATTCTTCAGAATACATCGCGCCATCGAGATTACCAATCTCAAATTGTCACAACCTCCCACCGGAGATTCATCAAACCAAACACACTAACCCGACGTTCAACAAGGAACAAAATAGAGTTGGCATTCGTATACACATACGGGTATACATGTCTAAGCACCAACACAACAGGCACACTCAAACAATAGACTCGGGTATCCCAAGCATACCCAAACTCCCAAAACCTACTGCCAAACCTCGATTATTCTCACTCCACGGAGAATAGTGGTCGACAGACTAAAGCCAAAGGGTGTGATTTCAACATCAACACCACACAACCAAAGCAACGAATCTCCCAAAAGATTCAACCGGCAGGTATATCAACACCGCCTTTCCCACAAGGATAGTGTCATGAATCCACGACCCTCCAACCTCGAACCACCGTCCGGAAAACTGGATATATACATACCAATATATATCTCAGAACCAAAATATGCAACTGGTTCAGAATAGTGCATCGAAGCCACTATTACCAAATCAAAACCCGTATACGCTAGGTATACTCAACCAACGATGCCATGTACTATTGTCATAGTACTACACAACTCAAGCATCCCCCGGAGACGTCTCCTCGAACGTCTCACTGGAAGTACAAAGCCATCACCTAGTCCAACACTAGTAGGGCTTACCCTGGTTGATTCCCGATCAACCCTCAACCAATACTAGCTGTCTCCCTGACAGTACAATCCAAATCTCTCCACGAGATAAAGTCAATATAGTAGTGTCACCCCACTAACTATACCACACAATTCCAATTGTGACTTCCGTCGCATACCATATGCAAAGATGTTCAACCAGAGCTAACAACGACTTGTCGACGCTCACGTTGGTATTTCCAACAAAATTGAGTTGTCCCAAAACAAGTCTCTTTAAAACATTTGACGTATAAACGTCTCCGTGAGGTATTCCTGCCTCAATTATCATGCCACAAAGAGACTACAAGAGTCTACTAAAAGTCCTCATCGTATCATCATACGATTCACTGAACTCGAATCACACGAGCAGTATAATGGCTAACACAAGCACACCAAAGGACTGCAACAATACCTGGCTAACGGTTCGTTGGCCCCATAGGCTCATACCAACTTATCAACGTGACACACGTCCCATTCCGGTATACCATACCGTACAAACCATTGGAGTTGTGGGTCATCACCCACATATCTCTTAACACACTAAAGCATAATGGACATCCCGGTGTCCTTGCTCAACCACGAAGCAATCCTAATCCATTAGGACTTATCCCACACCCTCAGGGTGGGTGTAATCATGCTTACACCATATCATAACAACAAACGAGTAGTTTCCTCAATGACTACTCTTACCACCAATCACTTGGCCTTAGCCAAACCAGCGAGTATACCCAAAGGATATCATTACTCGAACAATATATACTTTGAATATGTGCTGCGGTACAATTCCTGTACGGTGCACCCAATAATTCTTCGAGCAATCTGCTCGGCATAATGGTCTCGTCAACTAGTGACCCAGACACTACCATGTGCTCACCAAAGGCACTCGAACCATACAACCAAATACATAAACATAAATGTATTAATCATCAAAATGACGCTACACGTCTACATAGAACACACGCTAGTCATCGTCATCCCGTGACGGTACCTGTCAACATATGACTTTGAAATAACATCGTCGACTCGTGACGGTATATGTCGATACACGATGTCCATAATCTCATCGTCAAGTACATGACAACATAAGTACATCAACGCATGATATCCACAATAGTGCTAATAAAACAACAATAAACCATACCTCATCGCTAATGAGATAGCGGCATACCTGTCTCCATCATCCAACAGTGGTACGCAATCAGCATCCATCGCTCACAGGCGGCATAATCCAGTGCTACGTACATAGCGGTATAACCTCATCGCTATAGAATCAGCGGAATAATCCCTCGTCATAGAGTCAGCGGGATGAAACATCGCTATAGGTGCCTGGCGGCATTAACCATCGCCATAGGTGTAGCGGAATGTACCATCGCTATGAATACCCGGCGGCATAAACCATCGCCAATAGAATAGCGGAATGAACCGTCGCTATGAATATCCGGCGGCATAAACCATCGCCAATAGAATAGCGTAATGAACCGTCGCTATCAATACCCGGCGGCATGAACCATCGCCAATAGAATAGCGGAATGAACCGTCGCTATGAATATCCGGCGGCATAAACCATCGCCAATAGAATAGCGGAATGAACCGTCGCTATCAATACCCGGCGGCATGAACCATCGCCAATAGAATAGCGGAATGAACCATCGCTATGAATATCCGGCGGCATAAACCATCGCCAATAGAATAGCGGAATGAACCGTCGCTATCAATACCCGGCGGCATGAACCATCGCCAATAGAATAGCGGAATGAACCATCGCTATGAATATCCGTCGGCATAAACCATCGCCAATAGAATAACGGAATGAACCGTCGCTATCAATACCCGGCGGCATGAACTATCGCCAATAGAATAGCGGAATGAACCATCGCTATGAATACCTGGCGGCATAAACCATCGCCAATAGAATATCCGGTCCCTAGTCATTGTTACGGTAGTGTATTTTAATGCCCCTCGCTTAAATAAAATATGCGGTACTCCCACCCCTCGCTTCACATATTGGCGGCATAGAATAACCTCGCTTAAATGGACATGCGGCGCTCCCACCCCTCGCTTCACATTTTAGCGGCAAATATTCTTTCCTCGCCTCATATGATAACCACGCTTCAATGTGACATGCGGCGCTCCCACCCCTCGCTTCACATTTTAGCGCCACAAAACAATAAATAGCGGCAAGCATTCAAAATCATCACTCATCCATAACAATGACTCATGGGATATTCACCAAGTATCCCGTCTATACCTGCAACACAAAGCATATTCCATAATCCAACATACATCATCATGAGTGTATTTTAATGCACCTCGCTCAAATGCGACATGCGGCACTCCCACCCCTCGCTTCAACATTTGGCGGTAGAGCATTAAAATCATCACTCCATTGTACACGTGCAACCACAATGCATAATTCCATGATGTATATAAAAGGCAGGTTACCGTTTCGTGTCTTTCAACCCTGGCCTTAGCCTTTCACGTCATAGTGTCCCTACAGTAACAATCCCAAACCATGAGCATATGATAATCCATATTCCCCACAATATGATTATAATGAGTAAATGCATAAACTATGAGTACAAAGTACTTCCTGTATCCCAATGCATTTCAAAATGCTCCATTTGGTTGTCCCTGTGTCACAACTCACAATCATAATCAACAGATTATATTATGATTCTATAGATGTCATGACATATAATCGTTTCACTATGATCACATATCACAAATGCACATAAGCAAAATAGTTGTGCCACACAACACTAACTACTATCATGCATAAATATGTGCTACCCATCCTTATCAGCGTGTTCCAGGCCTTCAACAGCCCCAAAGAGCTAACCACTGCTCTGATACCACTAATGTAAGGACCCCCGTGCCCTTAACCCGATATTAGTGTATCAACCACTGTACTTAGTGCATACTATCATGTTAACAAGGGGAAAGTAATTACATGCAACTCTAGCATGAATGCCATCTATAAAATTCCTTTACATTAATCGTATAATGTCTATACTTTCCCAACATATTCCATAAAACATGTCATGCACCTTGCAACATACACTAATATGCTCTCAATTCATTTAGCAATTCCACATTTAATTTCATGCTAACCGTAAATGAATAGAGAAAAGCCGTAGCCCATTTATACATCCCATATACACGTAATATGTACTCACATATGAGCACCCAATGAATAAACGTGTATCTAATGTATAAAACACTCTACTGGATACCGTTACTGGTGCTTCGATCCTGGAAGCACCTCTCAAGCTCAACTCGATCTCGACTCTGGATCTGAGCGCCTATCCATCCAGCTCTGGTACCTCGATCCTGGAAGTACCTCTAATCAACAGCCCGAGCTCAACTCCGAAGCTGCTGCTACACCTGTACCACCTATCCCAACAGAGACAGCCCCCACACGGGGTGAGCATACCAATATCCCAAATCCCATAATCACAATAATGCAATTCATAATTTACAATATGTAAATGCTATGAAATATAAAAGATACTCCCTGGATGGCACCATCCTCATCAGGGATCCCCTGTACTGTCCCTGTTCTCAAAATAACTGAAACCATCAAATTCTCAAATGCCAGTTAATCATTACATTGATTAACGAATTCACTTGCCACATACTGACATTATAACAATAACATCAAATCAGTAAACAATGATCACAAATATCCCATATATCTCTTTTATGGTTCTATAGTTCTAATTAGTTGCTCGCTCCACAATAGCGGCATTTCAGTCTCACGCATGCTCAACAGCAGTGGCGTCATAACCGATGTTCACTCAAAGGCGACCACATCCAATCATTGCTCGCTCAAAAGCGGCACCATGCAATTCCCAATGTATATGCATCCATTTGTAGCAATCACCATTAAACATGTATTTCAACATCTGTTAATATCCGTTTATTGCTAAAACCATATATCAGGCACTTCCATACACATTTATTGCAATACAGTGTGTCATGCACTCAACAATTGCATTTAAAATAAGGGGCTATGCTCGTACGTTATACATACCTTAGAATTCCGTAGCTCGAGTCCAAACTTTGCTTGAGTTCCATACCTCGAGAAATATGTGCTAAAACACATAAACAACCCACAATCAAGTATAAGCATGCAACCACGTGTCCAAGCAAGTTCAAGACTCCCAATCATATCGTCAATCCATGACGATTACCAAAATAAAAGCCCCCCGGCTTGTTGGGATATGCCCTAAGACAAGTCATTAGATGATTGTTTAAGACATACAATGTTTATGGATTTATGAATGGCAATTCATTATTATATATTATTCTTTTAACTGTGCATTGTGAATTAATATATATGTTAATGTCCTTAGAATAATATTATATTATTCTTAAAGATGTCCCTAGTCAAGTATTATCATGATTGGGATAATGATAATACGTAGAGACTAGTATATGTTGATCGATGAATTGTTCATTGATATGAGATATCAAATCAACATATGGGTACATGTTTGATAACGATGTACTGGACAGACCCACCATGAGAATGCAACATGGATAGTTATATGATCGTCATATGCAATTCTCATAGTGATAATAATGTATGTAATCCTTACGACTTGTGATCATCAGAGATCCCAACATAAGGAGTTATGTATCTTGATATCGTCAAACGTTACCCGTAACAGGGTAATCTATAAAGGCGACTATTGGATACACTACGAATTATGTAGAGGGATGTTGACTGATCGAGATAGGATTTGTCCCTCCTATATAACAGGAGATGTGTTTGGCCCTTGATCAAGTGAGAACTAAAATGCATGGCCATGCTCGAATGAGTCGATATGAGATATCGAGCTTATTCATTTATTCTAGTTCTACTTGGGGATCAAGAAATAAAGATTGGATATACGAGTATGACTATTCCATGACTCGTGTTCAATCTAAACACAAAGGACAAAGGGATTAAGTTACATGATTAATATTATCACAAGTTCTAAAGGTTATGTCGAGTCATTGACATTCTTGTAATTTGGGAAGCATTGATGTGTTGCTAGATACCGCTCAATGCTTGCGACATAAAATGAGATTTTATGTCACTGCCAATATTACAAGATCCTATCGGGTCGCACAAAAGATTAAATCGAGAAGGGAAATTAAATTCATTGGATGAATTAATTAATTAAGAAGAGTCTTAATTAAGTGATTAAAAGGTTTTAATTAAATCATGGGTTTGGGCCCATAAGACTTTAAGAAAGTCTTGAACCTTAATTAAAAGCCTTCTAATATAAATACAAGGTTATGATTTAATTGTAAGACACAACTTTATATCATTGAACCTAAATCTAAGCAAGGCCACACGGCCTCCAAACCACCAAATAGCTCTCGGCTTTCTCATTCTAGCCGAAGAGAATTTGTGAGGTTTTGTGTGAGCCATTCGATTTAGAATCGAGTGTTCGATCTTGTTCCGGTTTAATAACTTGTCTAGCAACTTGTTATTAAACCATCCCTTCACCCGATTTGATCGTGTGGATACCGTTGAGGCAAAACTCATTGAGTTTTGCTATTGACTCGGAGAAGGCGTAGGACGTGGTGCTGCTCCGTGGATTCTGCTTCAAACACGCTACATGGGTGAGACTCTTATGTATTCCTTAATCCGATATGATTACCTATGTATAGATCCGGTGTTAGTAATCCTAAAAATTTTATTCCGCTGCGTTGTATGCCATAAGGATTACTTACATTGGTATCAGAGCCGTGTACAAGGCTCATATCGGATTTATGTGATTAAATTGTGTTAATCATATTAGAATTATTATTGCATGCTAATTGAAACTGTTTAAATTCATATATGATATGAAATTAATTTTAGTTTATGAAAATCATCGTAGTAATTGTATTTGATATAATTGGCGAATAAAATTATTTATTGAGCATCAAATTTTCGGCCACCACCATCACAAATGTCACCATGGCTAGTCACATGAGGGCTAGGGTTTTCGAACCCTTGGCTCGAGATGGCTTAGTCGTTGTGGCTAATAATTGTGCATGGAAGTGTCGAAAATTAATTAGGGTTTAGAACCCATTGGACGTGATGGCTAGCTCATGACGGCTAGGGTTTCGAACCCTAATAGCCGTGCATGGCTCGACCATCATCGCCTTATTTTCTAAAGTTTTGATGCTTGGATGAGTTTTGAACTCCTTGACTCGATAATGGTTCACGCATGCATGGATTAGTAACTTTACCACATGAGAGCAAGGTTTTTCGAACCCTTAGCTCGAGATGGTTGAGCGAACCCCGTGCATGGCATGACCGTGACTCGTGGCTAACAAATTCCGGCGTTTAAAACAAGATGGCTCGACAAATATCAAAAGGGTGCGAGGCGGCTAGGGTTGGAACCCTAGTGCCGCCGCCGCATGAGCCATGGCTCGGCCATGGGCTAGGGTTTCGAACCCTAGGCCCACTATTGGTCCAGCCGTGGGCTTTTTGGTTCGAACCATGGTGGTTCGTGTTTTAGTCGCTTTAGTTCGTGGCATGTGATGTCCCGAGCGTACGATAATTTTTCAAAAATTATTTTACAGTTTTAATTAGAATTAAATTTAAAATGTTTAGAATTTAATTAATTAAATGTTAATGCATGCTTTATGTGTTGTTTGAGCATGGTGTGTGGTTATAGCCCTTTGACCTATTAGATAGGATTTGTGGATGTTTGTAATTTATAATACGACCTGCGTGTCGTGCCTTTCTCTATTTCATTCTATATGTAATCCCTCCCCTATGTTCCCCTCGAATGTGAATCGAGGAATTCTATATCTTGTAAAAAGTGTAGTTTATTTTATTGATGGTGATCAATGAAGATGGAGCATCGTGCCGGGATGAGGAGGCCATTCACAAATTGGAGCCAAGGAAGGTGCTTGTGAAGTTACCTTAGGTTGACTCATAGGATTTTCTCATTGGCTTGAGAAAATCATTAGTAGGGGCTATAACCATGTCACGTTTAATTATGTATGTTGATGCATGATTTATCTTATGTTTTAGTTTGATAATAGTATTACACATATATGTAGATATGTATACAACTATATGTAGTGGACATATTTTAAATTATCAAATTAATCATGAGATCAATAAATCCCTCTAAAATATTAAGTTTTAGATGCCTTCCAAAATAAAAGTACTCGTCAATAACTTCGATTGTACATGTGTGGGTTTGCCAAAGCAAAGCACCGTGTCAATCTTAGTAAGGCGCGAAAGGATAAAAGTGATATCCGTTATACTTTAATTGGGTACGACTTAACTAGGTTATCTCAATAGGATTGTGAACCTAGAGGCATGGGTTGGATTATAATTCATTTGATGAATTGAACAAAGTGTTGTTCGTCCAACTATCCAAGAATTATATGTGATGTAATTGACAAAGTGTTGTCTACCTAAATAACCGAGTCTTGGGCGATTAGCCAAAGCTAACTCAAGATTAAGTGAAATATGGATCTTGGCCCACTAAAGGTTTCGAGGGTTGATATTTTTCAAACAAAATAGTGGGAGTATCATTTAATATAAGACCATGTTAAATGATTTAAATCATAAACTTATTTTGCATATTTATATTGTAGATATCCATGGCAACTAACAACGTTACTAGCACTTTATCACTGCGATCGGTCCTTGAGAAGGACAAATTAAACGGGACGAATTTCCTAGACTGGCATAGGAACTTGAGGATAGTCCTCAAACAAGAAAAGAAACAATATGTCCTAGAGGAACCCTTACCCGCTGAGGAACCTCCCCTAACGGCTACAAGAACCGAAAAGGATGCTTACAAGAAGCATCAGAGTGACGCACTTGATGTTGGGTGCCTCATGCTTGCCACCATGAACTCTGAGCTTCAGAAGCAACATGAGGAAATGGAGGCGTTCGATATGATCGAACACTTAAAGCAGTTGTACCAACAGCAAGCTAGACAAGAGAGGTATGACGTCTCTAAAGCGTTATTCCAGTGAAGGATGGTAGAAGGAAGCTTAGTTGGAACTCATGTGCTCAAGATGATTGGGTACATTGAGAATCTGGACAAGCTAGGTTTTCCATTGGACCAAGAGTTGGCCACCGATGTGATCTTGCAATCGTTGCCTGAAAGCTTCAGTCAATTTGTAGTAAATTACAATATGACTGACATGGAAAAGACTCTACCACAGTTGCTTGGTATGTTGAGAACATATGAAGCAAATACTAAGAAGACTAAGGCCGCAAATGTCCTTATTGTGAATAAGGGCAAAGGAAGGGCCAAAGCTAAAGGCAACAAGAAAGCAAAGAAGGTCTTTGCTAAATCTAAGCCAAAGTCTTATGCACTGAAGCCAAAGGGAGGGATAGCAAAGGAAGGGAACTGTTTCCATTGCGGTGAGATCGGCCATTGGAAAAGAAACTGCAAAGTATATCTGGAGGATCTAAAGAAAGGAAGTGTGACTTCCGCTTCAGGTATTTTTGTTATAGAAGTCAATTTATCTACTTCTTCATCATGGGTATTAGATACTGGATGTGGATCTCACATTTGTGTAAATGTGCAGGATCTCAAAAGGAGTAGGACATTGGCGAAAGGTGAAGTTGATCTCCGAGTTGGAAATGGAGCAAGAGTTGCTGCATTAGCTATAGGAGATTATCATTTAGCTTTACCTTCTGGTTTATCACTGATTTTGAAAGATTATTATTTTGTGCCTTCTATTACTAAAAACATAATATCTATTTCTTGTTTGGACAAGTATGGTTTTTCATTTATAATAAAGGACAATTGTTGTTCTATTTATTTAAATGATATGTTTTATGCTAGTGCACAAATGGTGAATGGTCTTTATGTATTAAATCTTGATATGCCTATCTATAACATAAATACTAAAAGGATTAAAAATAATGATTGTAATCCGACTTATCTCTGGCACTGTCGCTTGGGCCACATAAACGAGAACCGCATATCTAAACTTCATAAGGATGGAGTATTAGATTCATTTGATTTTGAATCATATGAAACATGCGAATCTTGTTTAATGGGCAAGATGACAAAAGCCCCTTTCAAGGGACATGTTGAAAGGGCAAATGTTTTATTGGGACTAATACATAGTGATGTATGTGGACCAATAAGTACACAAGCTAGAGGTGGTTTTCAATACTTCGTTACATTTACTGATGACCTCAGTAGATATGGGTATGTGTACCTAATGAAACATAAGCATGAAACCTTTGAAAAGTTCAAAGATTTCAAGAATGAAGTACAAAACCAACTTGGCAAGAGTATCAAAATCCTTCGATCAGATCGAGGAGGAGAATACTTAAGCCAAGAGTTTCATGACTATCTAAAGGAGTGTGGGATAGTCCCACAACTCACTCCTCCGTATACTCCGCAATGGAATGGTGTATTCGAGAGGAGAAATCGAACCTTGTTAGACATGGTTAGATCAATGATGAGTCATGCAGATCTTCCGATATCGTTTTGGGGACACGCTCTAGAAACATCGATTTTCTTACTGAACCGTGTTCCATCTAAATCAGTGGAAAAGACACCATATGAGATATGGACTGGGAAGTGTCCTAGTATGTCTTTTATGAAGATTTGGGGTTGTGAGGCTTTCGTTAGACGTCACGCCACTAACAAACTTGGACCCAAATCTGATAAGTGTTTATTTGTGGGGTATCCTAAGGAAACGAAAGGGTACTATTTCTATTATCCCACCGAGAACAAAGTAGTTGTTGCTCGGACTGGTGTATTTCTTGAAAGAGAATTTATTTCTAGAAAAACCAGTGGGAGAAAAATAGAACTTAGTGAAGTTCAACCACAAGAAAACACTGAACCTGAGATTGAGATGGAAACAGAGCAGGCACCACAAGCTGTTGTGGAAGAAGCACCTGCTCAAGAGACACAAGCCCAGCGTAGGTCTGTAAGAGTACACCGGGAGCCACAGAGATATGGATTTCTTGTGACTCAACAAGGTGACTTACTACTTATTGATGAGGATGAGCCGTCATCTTATCAACAAGCTATTATGGGCAATGATTCTGAGAAATGGCAAGAGGCCATGAAATCTGAGATGGAATCCATGTATGCAAACCAAGTATGGACTTTGGTTGATCCACCTGAAGGGGTACGGCCCATAGGGTGCAAATGGATTTTCAAGAAAAAGACCGATATGGATGGTAACGTACAAACCTATAAAGGTCGGCTGGTTGCAAAAGGATTCAAACAAATTCATGGTATTGACTATGATGAAACCTTTTCACCAGTGGCCATGGTTAAATCCATAAGGATCTTACTTGCAATAGCTGCATTTCATGATTATGAAATCTGGCAGATGAATGTCAAAACAGCTTTCCTTAATGGAAATCTGCTCGAGGATGTGTACATGACACATCCCGAGGGTTTTGTCGATCCAAAGGATGCTGGAAAGATATGCAAGCTACAACGATCCATTTATGGATTGAAGCAAGCTTCTCGGAGTTGGAATCTTCGTTTTGATGATGCAATCAAAGAGTTTGGTTTTATCAAAAATGAAGATGAACCTTGTGTCTACAAGAAGGTCAGTGGGAGCGTAATCATTTTCCTAGTGTTGTATGTAGATGACATACTTCTTATTGGAAATGATATCCCTGCCTTGCAATCTGTAAAGATTTGGCTAGGGAACTACTTTTCGATGAAAGACTTAGGAGAAGCCACCTATGTATTAGGAATCAAGATCTATAGAGATAGATCAAGAAGGCTTCTTGGTCTAAGTCAAAGTACATACATAGACAAGGTGCTTAAAAGGTTTAGCATGCAAGAATCCAAGAAAGGATTCGTGCCTATGACACATGGTATTTATCTCTCGAAGGAACAGTGTCCTTCAACACCAGATGAGAGACAACGCATGAGTAAGATTCCATACGCGTCAGCTATTGGATCTATCATGTATGCCATGATATGTACTCGTCCCGATGTATCGTATGCTTTGAGCATGACGAGCAGATATCAAGTTGATCCAGGTGAAGGTCACTGGATTGCTGTCAAGAATATCCTAAAGTACTTGAGAAGGACTACGGATACATTCTTGATTTATGGAGGTGAGGAAGAGCTCAATGTAATGGGTTACACTGATGCAAGCTTCCAAACCGACAAAGATGATTTTCGATCGCAATCTGGATATTTGTATTGGCTAAATGGAGGTGTTGTGAGCTGGAAGAGTTCAAAGCAAGAAACAGTAGCCGATTCTACAACGGAAGCTGAGTATATTGCTGCCTCGGATGCAGCAAAGGAAGCTGTTTGGATGAGGAAGTTCATTTCTGAACTTGGAGTGGTGCCTAGCATTAAAGATCCGATAGAACTCTATTGTGACAACAATGGAGCGATCGCATTGGCTAAGGAACCAAGATCTCACCAAAGATCCAAGCACATACTAAGGCGTTTCCATTTCATTCGAGAAATCGTTGAAAGGGGAGATGTTAAAATATGCAAAGTACCAACAGATGATAATGTATCTGACCCATTGACGAAGCCGCTGTCACAGCAGAAGCATGATCGTCATACTAGATCTCTAGGCATTAGGTATATGTCTGAGTGGTCTTAGTGCAAGTGGGAGATTTGTTGGGATATGCCCTAAGACAAGTCATTAGATGATTGTTTAAGACATACAATGTTTATGGATTTATGAATGGCAATTCATTATTATATATTATTCTTTTAACTGTGCATTGTGAATTAATATATATGTTAATGTCCTTAGAATAATATTATATTATTCTTAAAGATGTCCCTAGTCAAGTATTATCATGATTGGGATAATGATAATACGTAGAGACTAGTATATGTTGATCGATGAATTGTTCATTGATATGAGATATCAAATCAACATATGGGTACATGTTTGATAACGATGTACTGGACAGACCCACCATGAGAATGCAACATGGATAGTTATATGATCGTCATATGCAATTCTCATAGTGATAATAATGTATGTAATCCTTACGACTTGTGATCATCAGAGATCCCAACATATGGAGTTATGTATCTTGATATCGTCAAACGTTACCCGTAACAGGGTAATCTATAAAGGCGACTATTGGATACACTACGAATTATGTAGAGGGATGTTGACTGATCGAGATAGGATTTGTCCCTCCTATATAACAGGAGATGTGTTTGGCCCTTGATCAAGTGAGAACTAAAATGCATGGCCATGCTCGAATGAGTCGATATGAGATATCGAGCTTATTCGTTTATTCTAGTTCTACTTGGGGATCAAGAAATAAAGATTGGATATACGAGTATGACTATTCCATGACTCGTGTTCAATCTAAACACAAAGGACAAAGGGATTAAGTTACATGATTAATATTATCACAAGTTCTAAAGGTTATGTCGAGTCATTGACATTCTTGTAATTTGGGAAGCATTGATGTGTTGCTAGATACCGCTCAATGCTTGCGACATAAAATGAGATTTTAGGTCACTGCCAACATTACAAGATCCTATCGGGTCGCACAAAAGATTAAATCGAGAAGGGAAATTAAATTCATTGGATGAATTAATTAATTAAGAAGAGTCTTAATTAAGTGATTAAAAGGTTTTAATTAAATCATGGGTTTGGGCCCATAAGACTTTAAGAAAGTCTTGAACCTTAATTAAATGCCTTTTAATATAAATATAAGGTTATGATTTAATTGTAAGACACAACTTTATATCATTGAACCTAAATCTAAGCAAGACCACACGGCCTCCAAACCACCAAATAGCTCTCGGCTTTCTCATTATAGCCGAAGAGAATTTGTGAGGTTTTGTGTGAGCCATTCGATTTAGAATCGAGTGTTCGATCTTGTTCCGGTTTAATAAATTGTCTAGCAACTTGTTATTAAACCATCCCTTCACCCAATTTGATCGTGTGGATACCGTTGAGGCAAAACTCATTGAGTTTTGCTATTGACTCGGAGAAGGCGTAGGACGTGGTGCTGCTCCGTGGATTCTGCTTCAAACACGCTACAAGGGTGAGACTCTTATGTATTCCTTAATCGGACATGATTACCTATGTATAGATCCGGTGTTAGTAATCCTAAAAAATTTTATTCCGCTGCGTTGTATGCCATAAGGATTACTTACACGGCTAAGCATGCATAATACCCAAAATATCTCATTTTATATGTTTAATAGAAAGCCAAAAACCCAACCAAAAATTCTGTCTAATTAAACTTTGGCCTCAACCAATCCATTTTAAAAGTATAGCATTCCCAATGGAATGTAGACATTGCCCCGGAAACTGCCCCTTTAAATCCCGGTTCCAAAATCCCGACATTTTTCCAAAAATTCAAAAAAACAAAATCCTTCGGGTGGCGATCGATCGCCACCTTTATCGCGATCGATCGCCACACTCCAGTGGCCAACCAGTGCCCTCTCGCGATCGATCGCCAATCCTCGCGATCGATCGCCAACCCTCTCGCGATCGATCGCCGAGACCTCGCGATCGATCGCCAGCACTGTTCATCGTCATCAAAAATTGGACTGCTCGTCGCGATCGATCGCTACCCCTCGGCGATCGATCGCCACCTGCGATATTCTGAAAAATTCGAGCAAAACCAACACCCCACACACCACCAACACCTCAAATACAACAATTAAACTCCATAAAAACACTAAAATCAACATTTTATATTTTAACCCAAAACCCCCAAATACAAATCCAACCCAAAAACTCAACCATAACACACCATACCACTATCAAAACGAAGACAATGACGAGGGGAGAAACTTACCAACTTATCTTCGAGAAATCCGGCTCCTAGGACGAGCCTCCATCAATTTTGCTCATCAAAGGGAAAGGGGAAGGGTTTGGGGTGGGAGAGAGGCGTGAGAGGGAGAGGATATGAGAGAAATGGATTCCAATGACGGAATCCCGAGTCCAACTGGTATATATAGCAAAAATGCCCCAAAATACAAATACCTTCACCAATACATCATGATTCATTACCTTCACCAATACATCATGATTCATTAAAAATCATCTGTTTTCAAAAACTCTCTCTCCAACATCAAATCCCCAGACTGGCCCCAACATAAGGCACACCGGACACCAAGTCCCACTAAAAACCCAACTCATAGGTTTTTCACCAAAATGAGAATACAATCTCAACCTTTGGATCCAACGATCCCAAATGCCCGATTTAACAACCTCGGGAGACGCAAAACCGTAATTAATTCCTAATTGCCACAATTAAAAATCCATCAAGGATTAATACCACACCGGGATTAACGCCATAAATCCCCGGACATCACAAACTGTATATGCGAATTTGTTATCAACCATGTGCTTACATGAAGTTAATTAACATGTTATTTGAATATGCTCACTGAGAATACAACTCACCAAATGCAAATTATTTTTCAGTTGATTGTATATAGAAGTTGGTCTTCCACGGTATTTCTACAACTTTTGAAGCATGGATCCAAGGTCGGCTAGCTAACTCCTTGTTGGATATCATGATTTGATATATATCTACTGAGCTGACTGACATAGACTACCAATGGAATGAAGTTTACCAACCGCAATGAATAAGAAAACTCTACTATAGTCTATCGATACTGAAGTTTATCGAACTCTACCGATGTTGTAATCTACCGACTATAAAGAAGATATGTTTTGTGGAATAAAACATTACAGATGAAGAAGCATAAAAAGAGATATTCAAATATCCGAACGTTGACAGTATAACTAGTTGTGACAAGCTACATAAGGAAAGCAGTACAGCTCTGCAAAAGCTCATTAAATGCATTCGGAGCTTTTCAGGAAACTAACAACAATGCATTTATTGCTCACCAGTTAAAGTCAACAGAGTACAATAGCATCAATACGGATATTCAGGAATCGATATTACCGTTGGATTCATTGAGCTATTTAATGAAGACTCCTTTTAGAGACAAAGAAGACTTGGCAAGCACAAGATAAATATTATTCATTCATTATTGCTCAACCACACCTACAAGAGTTATTTGCTTATTCAAGAAACATTCTCAGGCACAGCATCGGAGACATATCAGGTCTTCAAAAGATTATTAGTGCCAACTGATTGTTGCAATTGATTGCACAATCAATTAAACTCTTTTATCGTTTTACATCATTGTAAAGAGCGAAATCTCTATAAAACAATTGTAACAATTGTGACCATGGGTCAAACTGATTTGTCTAGATCCAAGCTGTAAGAGTGACCTTAGTTGTGGCATTATTAGGGGTTTGGACAATCTGTGTGGTACTAACCTAAGTAGGTTGTATACTCAAAAGTGTAAATGAAAGTCTTCTAGTGTATCCTTCCTGCAAAGGAAGAAGTGGAGACGTAGAAACGTTTGTGCTTCGAACTTCCAGAAACAAATCTTGTCATTTGTACTCTGCATTCATTTATTGTTCATAGTAGCTGTGGTGTCTATGTTGGGTTTTCGTACCCCGGCGCCAGATGCAAACGCAGCGGAAATAATACAATAAACAGATCTGACCCGGGGACGGTCGATCGCGCCTGATTCATATATTAACATGCATAAATCGAATAAATGCACGAAAAGGAATTACCGTTCACCGACGTGAAGCTGATATCGGTGACCCTCGAGTCCAACCAACCTGATCAGATCTACAAGCTCAGCACCAGTGCTAGTTTGGTATGAACTTTTAGAGAGCGTGAATTGATTGAGAGTGATTAGGTCGTTTTAACATTCTGATACAAATCATATTTATAGTTGTAATAAGCTAATTGGGCCAGGGTTAATATAAAACCCATTGGGCCAACGTTTGGCTTGTAGGACATTTATGCTAACAATCTCCCACTTGCCCAAAAGCCAAAACAAAACTACAAATTCATAATCCAAGTAACTCAATCCTATTGAATAACTTGATGTAATACTAATGTACATAATTATGAGACATTAATATATCAAACGTTTTAATTTAGAACTTTCTACAGATGAAACATTTTCAAATATAGAAACTCCACTAAAGTGAGGAGCTTTCAAAAATTAAATTCATCTCTTCTAAATCACTCAATTTGAGCACTTAACATTTAAGTCTCAATTCTCATCAATAGATCGGCGGCCGGTTGATTGTGACCCAGCGAGGCTCAAGTGTATCATAGCAGTAGGATCACAACCTTTGTGATTTTAGAAGTCAAACAACTTCTTTGGGCTTACCCTGAATGCCTCATTGTCAATTAAACTCCTTTAATAGACAATGGCCGAAGTATAATTCCAGCAACAACCTACCGATCGTGGGTAGCGCCTAGCATCTGCGCTTCACGAAGACCTAGATACAAATGACTAGCAATGTACGAGAACCTGTCAACCATAGTTAGCGTGCAGTACATTCCTTTCACTCAATATGTCCCGACTGAATCAAGGGCATTGGTTGATCGAGACCTTTTATGCTTTCAATAACTATGTATTTGTTTCACGTTATATGATTCATTGTGTGCGTATATGAAAAACTCATTTTTCACAAGCACTACCCACTCTAGCCAGAGATTCCTCGAATCATATATAGAAAAACACATAAAACATCCTGGTTCATCAAGACCAGTGGTGAATCTCCAACGACAATCATAGGCCTCTGACAGCATCACTGAATACCCAAAATAATGACTTTATGACCCACATGTGATCAGTCATTAAATAAAAGTACACAGCTATCTATCAAGACCTCAATGACGCCTCGGGTCATGAGGAGTAATGGTGCACAACTATGACTAGAAATTCTATACTCGACAAATGGTAACCACTTATAGAATTCCGAGTAGGGTCGTTCAGTGAACTCATTCCTAATGAGCACCTATTCATGTGTGCTGACTTCTCCAAGCCAACGCCGATGAAACGCGGCGCACTACACTAGACACATCATGAATACCAGTCTCTAACGAGCATATATCGATATCCCATTCTCGAAGGCTCATCGACCAGGAACATTTAGAAATCGCAGTCGAGAATGTATTTCATGGTCACCATCATATGCGTAACCACATTCTATGGACTATAGCAATCTCAAGGACTTCATCAATGCATCAAGATGCATGGGTAAACAGATGAAGAAGTGCCATATATATTAATATTCAAACAAAGATTTGTCATAATAAGATTACAGGTACAATCAATCAACTATTGATTTACTTAATCATGTATGACAACAATATCTTTCACTTTCCCAAAGCCAACTACTCATGTGTCTTAAGACCATCTTCCCAAGATGTCTAACAGACACCAATCATTGTAAATGCTTTGTCAGTGGATTCACTATATTTTTCTGTTGAAGCGATTCTCTCGATAATAATGTCGCGTCTACCATCTCTCTCATTAGATAGTATTTTCTCAATATATGTTTGGATCCTGATGAGATCTTGGCTATTCATAATAGCTCAAATGTTGTCACAGTACACAGAGACTGTGTCAACTGCACTAGAAATTACACCCAACTCTTGGATGAAATTTCTTATCCAAACTGCCTCTTTGCTGCATCGTATGCTGCAATGTATTCAGCTTCAGTGGTGGAATCCAATGTGGTGTCTTGCTTGGAACGTTTCCAAGAGAAATCACCATCATTGAGCTTAAATACAAATCCGAACATCGATATGGTATTATCTACATCCAATTTAAAAACCAGCATCAGCTTAGCCTTCAACTTTTATTTCTCCACTTACAGATCCAAAAACCATGAACATATCATAAGTTCTTCATAAGAACTTGAGGATTATTTTCACAGTTTTCCAGTGACCTTCATCGGGATCTGTCTGATGTCTGCCCATTACTCTAAGAACATGCATCAGGCCAAGTACATACCATAGCATGCAATATGCTATTAAAAGTAGAAATATAAGGTACCAATGTCATCTTTTCTCTCTCCTCATCAATCTTAAGACCCATTGACTCGAGAGATGAATACTATGATATATTATGAAGTAACTCATTTTTTGACTATTCTATGCTAAACCCTTTTAGCACAGTGTTTATGTACGTAAATTGAGAGATCTCAAGCATCCTTTAGATCTATCCCTATAGATCTTTATGCTAAGCACGTATGACGCTTCTCCCAATCTTACATGGAGAAATTAGTAGATAATCATGTTTTAATTGATTAATCCAATACCATTCACAATGAGCATGATATAATCGACTTAAAGCATCACAAATGTAACCATGCTCCCACTAACTCTTTTGCATACACATGTCACTTCCAGATTTTTAACAAAACCAAACACTTTGATGATGTTATCAAAACGAAAGCTCAAACTTCGAGATGCCTTCTTAGGCCCATAAATGGACCTCTGGAGTTTGAAAACATTTTCCTCACTCCAAGAAGTTGTAAACACATTTGGCTGCTACATTTCTACCTCAATGCCACCACTGAGAAATGTTGTGTTCACATCCATTACTCATATCTCATATTCATAATATAAAGATATAACTAATAAAATCTAAATAGACTATAGTATCATAACCGATGAAAATTTTCTCATAAGCAACTCTTTGCCTATGAGAATAACCGTTTCTCACCAGTCAAGCTTTGAAGGTCACTACCTTCTCATCTACTCCAAGCTTTCACTTGTAAATCCATGCAGCCAATGGGAACAATTCCCAAAGATGATCTACTAAGGCCATACCTTATTGGAGTACATGGAGTCCATTTCAGATTTCATGGCATCTTGTCAATGTCACGAATCAATATCTGACATCGCCTCGTTGAAAGTCCAAGGATCATATCCATGGTCTATTTCTTGACTACTTTCAAGGAGTAGATTCATTCTATCAGGAGCTCTTGAAACATTTTCAAATCTCCTTGGTGTGTGTAAATCAAAGGTTGTGATTGACTAAATTAATTTCACTGTTTTCACTTTTCTAGTGGTTTGTGGTGCTTGAACCCTTTCAAGTTATATTATTTTGTCATCCTTTCTAATAGAAACATTTTCTCTAGAAAGATTGCACTTGCGAAACAAACTCTTTGCCTGCAATTGATAATATAAATTTCCACAAAATAACATAAGATGGATCGACTATACAACGTATCTCCCACTGGCTGCTTCACATAAGCAGAACAACCTCAAAATTAAAATTTGGATTATTTTTCAGTCCATATCGTATATGGAGTTTTGGTCACTGCATTGGTATGAATTATATTCAACAAATATGTAACTTTAGAGAGTTACTGTGAGAGAATCACATTCTCTTTAAGATAACTCAACATCATCTTGCATTAAAACTTAGTGCTCCACATACGTCCACATGAATCACATTCAATGGACATTCAACACATGCTAAATATATGTTGGATTTAAGTTATCATTCTTTTTATATTCTTTGAATATAATCATACTAATCATTCATAAGTTCACCAGATTCAATAAAACACGCATTCTTAAAAATACTGCAAATCATATTCGCATATTTAAAAGAATATCATTCTCTATCAAAATAGGAACAATGTTCATGATTAAATCTAGAACAAATAAATAATTGCTCAAACCAGTTCCTAACCAGTTCAAGATTTTATATTAAATAAATATTTCAAACAGCCTTTGCAACAACTCTTGCTACAATGCTTAGTCTCAGGTAGGTTTCACCTTCCTAGGGCTCTCTACTTCTTCACATCACATGCAACTCTGTGCAAAAATGCGAGCACAACTGGCATCATATACCAAAGAAGTAGAACCAATAGAAACATTTAATTTTAATATAAAACATACCCTTTCTAGAACGCTTCTAGTCTAGGTATTCCTTACAATTTTGCGCCAGTGACCAGCAGTGAAAACATAGATGCCTCACCTTTCTTAGTTGCTATTATATCCTTTTTTGTCTTTTGAGGTTGTGAACCATTTCCCTTCCTCTTCTTTATCCTTGAACTCTTCCTACCATTGGTAGAAGATTCGACAAGAAGAACACGTTTCTCCTTTTGAATCAAGGACTCATAAGTTTCCAACATTTTGACTATAAAATCAAATCTACAGCCAGTTAATGAGGATTTGTCACATTCAGATTTTCCAATTTCTCAACAAGAGATATTTTCTTACACCATGCTCATAGACCGAAGCCCCATCTCGCATGTGAAATGAAAATAGCTCTTTTGAAATCGCGAGTCTCAGTAATCGCGTCCGTTCACCAAACAACATTTGTAGGTGTTGGAAAATATTAGCAATGTGAACGAATTTCTCATATCTGTGTCGAAACTCATTGGTGACATTGATGCTATCATATAGCACCTAGCCTAGAGATCATCGTCCCACCACTTCTCAAGTGTGGCGATCTTTTCATGAGACGAACGGGGAGACACTTCAACAGGAGGCTCCCACCAAGGGTATATATCAACCTTTTAGAAGCAAGCACTATTTTAAAATTAATATTCAATCAGAATAATTTGGTGCGGTTACTTTGTTTATATCGAGAATTGATGCAATCGGATTCACGGCAATCACAATACTGAGAATAAACAGAAAATATATGCAAACCTTTTGATTATTAATTAATTCAAAAACTATGAACTTTAGTTATTGAATGCTCCCACTAAATTTTTTCGAATTCGTCACCCTCATGACAAATGAACGGAAAATCGTATTTTCTGGGCTTGGAGTCCAACTAGCTCATGATAGCCCCGGGCGAGGGTCCAGCCGACCTCATGATACTAAAGGTAGCTCACAATTGCATCATATGCAACCCCCAACATATTCGTCTCATGATTGACATAACCCTACGGAGGCAGGCCAATTATGCCTTCTCACGTCAAACTAACCCATCCCACGGATGATAATGTCCGCCAATAAGACCCCACGAGGGTGAGTAATCTTAAAGGTTAACAGAACCCTATCCATAATTAAGTGGCAGTTAAACACACAGCTTTCCCATGCCAGATGCCCCCCATGAGGGTGAGACAAGACACCTAACACAAGTAGCGTCTCATGGCTTAACTGTTGATGGAAGACAGGAAACAACAAACCCCTTTGAGCTCCCTTTACAGTTTGATATTAAATTTTTTTGAATCATATTCAAAAGAGGGATTTAATAATTTTCAAATCTCATCAAGTACTTGTTTGTTTGATTGCCGGATTCATGCAACTATGTTTTATTCATGCAGTCATATGTACTAATAAAACATAAAAACAAACATTTATCATACATCACATGCATAATAAAAAAAAATATGGACGAATACGGCCTTTTCCTAATTGATCCACGTGAGCCATACGTGGATCACAAGTCTGTCTAAGGTGATGCAGGTATGCAATGCAATCCTATTACATTTTGTTTCTATCATACAAGTCTTGATCTTGGTGCTCCGTCTTCAATCTTGATCTCCCACTAATTCTAAAGATTTTACATTTAAATTGTGCAAACAAGAGAATAGGGATACAAATCCGGGGTGGGATACATCAGAAAATAGAGAGAGCAGGCTCGCAGGCCTGAAAACCAAAATCACAATAATAATGAAACAATAAAAACCTAAACATTCACCTAAACACATTGGTCAAGGCCCGTAATAATCCATCATACAATCACATCATATGTAATTAAACATTAAACTAAACAATTACATCATATGTAATTGTACTAATCATATTACATGTAATTAGATCACAATAATTAATTTATTCTATCGTTTCCCAATAATCGCATTATTAATTGAAAATAAAATTAACAAATTAAATAAAACTATTTTATTTAATTTCTAATTAATTAAATTTTTAATAAATTGATAAAATCTCTATTTTACCTTTTAATCATCTTATTAATCGAAAATAAAATTAACAAATTAAATGAAACATTTTCATTTAATTTTCAATTAATTAAATTTTCATTTACTTGGTAAAATCATTATTTTACCTTTTAATCATAACGATAATCCAAAATAAAATTATCAAATTAAATGAAACACTTTCATTTAAATTTCAATTTCAGTAAATTAAATTTTCAATTACTTAGTAAAATCACTATTTTACCTCAAATCATAATATTAGCCAAAAATAAAATTAACAAATTAAATGAAACATTTTCATGCAATTTCAATTAATTAAATTTTCAACTAATTGTAAAATCTTCATTTTACACTTAATAAATTAAAAATCACATTTCTAAAAATTAAGTATTATGATTTTTATTTCAAAAATAATATCCGGACGAAACATCTAAAATGATCTAAAACATTTATGGACTCCAAACAATTTGGACCCAAAATTAAAATGCAATTTCAACCACAAAAATTATCCTATTTTCGGATTTATGAATTTTTTTTTTTAAATTTCCGAAAAGCACTGTTCATCGTCTCCCCCAAATTCGAAATTAGGGTTTAGGGTTTGGCTAGGGTTTAGCGCCGCCCCCTTGCTCGCCAGCCCACGCCGCCGCCCTTGCTCCCTTCACGTCGCACATCATGCCTCGTTTCGTCACATGCAACAATTTTACAAGGGACGTTCGCGCGGCTTGCTTGCGATTTCAGGAGTCCTGCGCACGGCTGTCCGTCTGCAACAATCTGGTTGCAGAAACTCGCGCAAGTCTGGCCGAGGAACCTTTCCCCGACTAGTTGGCTGCAGATGCTCGTATGATTTTCCGTCTGCAACAAGACCCAGAAGAACACGCGCAAGCCTGGTCACGGAACCCTTCCGTGATTCTTGCTCTGCGCCTGTTTCTGGTTCGCGATTTGCGCACAGAAACAACCATCTCCGCTGCGCGCACGGCGGCAGAGAACATTTCTCTGCCGTGTGCTGCCGCCGGTCCGCGGCTGTCAGCCATCCATGGTGGCGATCGGAACAGTAACCTTAGGTTTCCATTAAAAACACTTTTTAATGCATTTTCTATATTTTCCGGATCATATAATTTCTGAAATTCAAACATGATTAATATCGATAGGAAACGATCTAACAAAATTAATTATCAAATATACAAATCAAAGCGCAACCTGGCTCTGATACCACTGTTGGGTTTCCGTACCCCGGCGCCAGATGCAAACGCAGCGGAAATAATACAATAAACAGATCTGACCCGGGGACGGTCGATCGCGCCTGATTCATATATTAACATGCATAAATCGAATAAATGCACAAAAAGGAATTACCGTTCACCGATGTGAAGCTGATAGCGGTGACCCTCGAGTCCAACCAACCTGACCAGATCTACAAGCTCAGCACCAGTGCTAGTTTGGTATGAACTTTTAGAGAGCGTGAATTGATTGAGAGTGATTAGGTCGTTTTAACATTCTGATACAAATCATATTTATAGTTGTAATAAGCTAATTGGACCAGGGTTAATATAAAGCCCATTGGGCCAACGTTTGGCTTGTAGGACATTTATGCTAACAGTCTACACATTAGACTATAGATATATTGCTTACCACTAGACACCAAGTAATTCTTTATCGAGTAAACCTTATCTACTGTGATCATCTCCGTAGTCCACTGAGTTCTTCTTTAGACCAGTAGACATTGTCTATTGTTGTTATCTGTCCAGCTCAACTTATTTACTGCATCAGTTGAGTTGTTTCTGCACTTATCTTTAGTTTCTCGACTGATCAGTATTTAAAAGAGAAAACAACTTTTGGTTGCTAACACAACCAAAGCAAATTTTGTGTAAGGCCTCGCTACCTTAACCCGCTATTAGTGCATTATCATAAATATTAGTGCATACTTTCATGTCATTAGGGAATTCTTATACATGCTTTACTAGTAATAACATGACAACTATAAATTTTTTGACATTAATCCTTTTCTCATTCAATTCCCATATAATCTAACTAACACAAGTATACACTGTACAATGCACCAATCTCATATTCTCAATTCATCATGCAATTTTCCATAATTAATTGCATACAAATCATAAATGGTGAAAATGTGCAATTAAATGTGATTAAGCATGCTATAATTGTTTGGATGGTCAATCTTTGATATAATGCTATCTGACCTTAATAATTTTATGATGCTTTGAGAATTTTAATGTCTATTGGGCATGAGTGCATGAACTCTTGGTAGAACATATGCACAATTCATGTTGATTGCCTTAAATGCATGTTTGTATTCCTCTAAATGATTCAATCTTATGCTTGTTATGGCTATTACATGCTTAATGAGGAACATGTGTAAATTGGTAGACTATGAATGGTTGTCAACATATAATTATGCTTTGTTTATTTTAATTTTTTGCTTTTTGATTAACACAAAAGGGGGAGAATTTTGTGATAAACTTGAAGTTTAATACATGCATAGTTTGAGGGGGAGAGTTTTGTATGCATGGTGTGAGGGGGAGAGTTGTTTGTATTATGCAGTACTTGGTTAAATCTTGTATGTGCTATGCAATTGTTAATTGGAAGTCACGTTTACTCACATTTCATGCATATTACATATTCAAGTTTATCAAGTTTTGTGATCATAAAAAAGGGGGAGATTGTTGAGCCTTAAACGCATTGTTAAGTTTAGTGCTTAATTTATCTCCGAATTATTTATGAGTTTTGATGATCAACAAAACTTGTGTTTGTTAAACTAATGTGTCTACTTAGTGTACAAGTTTAATGATTGAAAAATGAATTGATTGAAGAAAATCAATTGTGTCTGGGCAGGATCGCCCCAGGCGATGGCAGCCAGGAAGAACTTCGCCACACACATCGACTGGAGCGACGCCGAGGCCCACGTGCAGGGCGAGTTCGCCTGAGGCGATGGCTTGATCACCTGAGGCGATGTCTTGAACGCCTGAGGCGATGGGTGCTTCGCCTGAGGCGATGAGACTTTCTGAGCAACCCAAGTTACGACATTGATTTTTGGTGGTGATCGCCTGAGGCGATCCATACATCGCCTGAGGCGATCTGTGCATTTTGGTGACCTTTGGGGCGCGGCGAGGTGATGTCCGAGGCGATCTTGGAGTGATTCAAGCCTTAAGTGTAGCAACGGCTAGTAGGAGACATGTGGGCCTTCTACACTATAAATATGGATGTTTTGAAGTATTTTGAAGACAAGAAACAAGACTATAAACTACAAGAAAGCTTTGCTCTATTCAAATTATTCTAGCATTGCAAACTTCATACATTTGTGTTGTATTAGAGTTTGTAATTCATTTCTTGTGTGAGAGTTTTGATTCTTCGTGTTGGTTAGGGGTGCTTATTGGCCTGAACCGGTCCGGTCCGGACAGGAACCGGCCGGTTCCGGGGCCATTAAGGTCGGAACCAGTCCGGTCCGGTAAGGAACTGGATCGGTTCCGGCTCCGGTTCCAACCTGTTCGGCCCGGTTCAGGGCCGAACCGGTCCGTTTTCTTTTTTTTTCGTATTTTTTTTTTCGTATGTTTTTTTTTCGTATTTTTTTTTCGTATGTTTTTTTTCTTACCTTGGTGCACTAAAATTATAAAAATTAACTGGTGCACGAAAATATAACCTTGGTGCACGAAAATATAACACTGGTGCACTAAAATATAACACTGATGCACGAAAATACAACACTGGTGCATGAAAATATAACCTTGGTGCACTAAAATATAACACTGATGCACGAAAATACAACACTGGTGCACTAACTTTGTGTAAATTTTCGTGCATCAGTAGCTGATTTTAATTTCGTGCATCAGTTCACTGATGCACGAAAATACATGAACTGATGCACGAAAATACAACACTGGTGCACTAACTTTGTGTAAATTTTCGTGCATCAGTAGCTGATTTTAATTTTCGTGCATCAGTTCACTGATGCACGAAAATACAACACTGGTGCACTAACTTTGTGTAAATTTTCGTGCATCAGTAGCTGATTTTAATTTTCGTGCATCAGTTCACTGATGCACGAAAATACAACACTGATGCACTAACTTTGTGTAAATTTTCGTGCATCAGTAGCTGATTTTAATTTTCGTGCATCAGTTCACTTTTGCACGAAAATACAACACTGGTGCACTAACTTTGTGTAAATTTTAGTGCATCAGTAGCTGATTTTAATTTTCGTGCATCAATTCATTGATGCACGGAAATACAACACTGGTGCACTAACTTTGTGTAAATTTTCGTGCATCAGTAGTTGATTTTAATTTTCGTGCATCAGTTACTGATTTTTCGTGCATCAATTACTGATTTTCAAATGTAACCGGTTCCGATTCCGGAACTGGTTCCAAACCGGTAGCATCGGAACCGGTGGTGCTACCGGTTTGGATTTAAAAAACCGCCCCGGACCGATTCGATACCGGTTCCGAGGTGGACCGGAACCGGTTAGTCCGGTTCCGATTCCGGACCGGACTAACAGGTCCGGTTTCGGATCGGGTCCGGATCGACCCGGTCCGATAAGCACCCATAGTGTTGGTACACCATGAAGGTGTTTTATTTGAGTTATTGTAAGGTCCTTCAACACCGACGCAAGTTGAAAATTGTAAAAGTCATCAACAAGTAAAGTTGTGCAAGTGTGTGGCTATCCTTGGAGCCCTTAAGGCCAAGAAGACTGGTGAAGAATGTGGGTAACTCGGGAAGAGTTTTGTGTGGCTATCCTTGGAGCCCTTAAGGCCAAGAAGACTCGTGAAGAGTGTGGTGCTCGTGAAGAGCTGTTTTTACTCGGGAAGAGTGTGTTGTGGCTAACTTGGAGCCCTTAAGGGCAAGATCATTTTCGTTCTAGTGGAACCTCGGTTAAACGTTTTCTAACATTCATCGCCGAACTTCTATAACAAATCTTTGTGTCATTTAACGCTTTATTTAATTTACGCATTTATTTATTACTTCTTTTATTCTTTGTCGATTGACTTGAAGTCTTCCGCAACGCAAACTCGACATTTTTGCAAACTCATTTTAAAATGCTAATGTAGCCAAGGAACCTCATTCACCTCCCCTCTTCGGTTCCAACAAATATCTTGTGCAATCATCGATAGAGTACCGAATTATTTTTCCACACCTCTAGTTTACACAAACTTTAAATCACGACATTAATGTGAATTAATTCTAGAGATGTTGCTTTTCTTTCAACCGAATGTAATGACGGTTTTGTTAACTTCACCTCCACACGAGTTTCACACTTATGTTCTTAAACTAACATTCACAGAAAACAAATAAACTTAACATTACAAATTTGCGTAGAGTTTACATGATCCAAACGATCACGTAATATATCACAAGACTCAAACAAATAATTAAAATGATAAATATGAGTGCTTTAAAATTGATGCATAATCGTCATTACATTCATTGAAATGGCTCTTTTTCTATATAATATTTTTCCCACAAACATTACGTTTTGGGTAATACAACTTTCTCGGAACAAAAGACTTGTCACGCGGTAAGAAATAGATCAGATAAATTGCTTGACAATGTATCATCTTCAGTCACATTGAATCAATCATTTGCCTTCGCACCACTGTCTCCTTTGTTCCGACAATCCTTGGCTAAATGGTTACACATTTGCAACAATTTCCTTTGAACTTTTTGGCATTCCCATTCCTCGAGGCTATACAGTCACAATTTCTTTTATTTTTGATATTTGCTCCAACAAATTTACCCTTGCACTCATTTGGTACTTGATTATTTCCTTTCAGAATTTTTATTGTCCTTCTCAATCCTTAGACGGAAAACAAGATCTTCAAGACTCATCTTTTGTTGTTTGTGTTTAAGATAGTTCTTGAAGTCCTTCCACATATGAGGTAAATTTTCAATCATTACAGACACTTGGAATGATTCACTTAGACTCATTTCCTCTGCATGTAGATCGGCATCCTCGAATCACTATTTCTTATCAAGTGATTCCGATAATTCCTTCTCGGTTTTCACTTGACTATACCTGTTGTATAGTGCATTGCCAAGTCCATTGAGAATATAGTTCTTGGATAGGAATCACTTTGTTTCCATTCGTCACCAGCAACTCTCTTTGTGTGTCGGTTTCAATCCTAGGGGCATCCTTGTTCAAAACCCTTGCCAAGTACAAGGTTATCATCATCTTTTGTTTCCAACATTTTAAGTCAGAGCCGTTGAATTTAGTTGGTCTTTCTCCTTGATGAATAGATGTCGTTGTTGCACTTGTTGAAGCCATTTTTTCTGTAGATATTAGGTTATGATTGTTGATATATTGTATGATTGTGTATCTTTGGGTAATAGTAAGCAAAGAAATAATGGTTTTTAATCACGAATCCTTGAATCACAAAGGTTTAAAGACACTCAAACTTGGGTTAGGAAAAATGGATGATGAATGCATTGATTTCTATTGATTTTATGTTGTTAATCTGTAGAGAATATATGTTTAAACTCAAAAGGGGTTGTTCTTTATATATTAATCCAATAAACATCACCAAAAGACATCATTTAGATGCAAAAATTCATGAAAAATGACACCTGCACGCCAAAGGGTGATTCACTTCAAGAAAAATGGCCATGGGTGCTAGGGCGCTGAAAAAGACAGTGTCCTAGCGCTCGCCTTTCTGGCTTGGGCGCTCAAAATGGCAGCGCCCTAGCGCCCCAACCAGTGTCCAGATTTTGTCTGGGCATTGTTTTGGCGTCCGATTTTTCTCTCGTTTTTCTTTCGTTCGATTCTTCATTGCTTAATCCTTAAGCCTAATTTTCCAACATATCTATAGGTGCCAATTTTGTGTACATTCATGAATTAGAAGTAAGGCTCCAAAAGATGAGTTATCATACAAGAACAAAGATAGAAAACTGAAACTGGCGGATACTTGAGATGAGTAGGACATCTCATATTTATTTTACCAAATCATTTAAATATAAGTAAGCTAACTGCTGGAAGAACTTTCCTGAAATTATTTTGAAAACGATAGAACTATACAAGGACTAAAAGGAGGATTGTTTAGTCAATTGGTAAATTTCTGAAGAACAGATGTGTAAGTTTTGCCTTTTTCTACTCGGTAGTCAGTCCCATAATCCCCTTCCCCTCCAACATGAAGAGATAATATGTGTAGGAAATTGGAAAATTATTCTCAACAAATATTGCTTGGGAAGTGTTGGGAAAAGAGTTAAATTGAGCACATGATACCATAATCTAATGAGTGCGGCACGTAGTTGAATTTTGATTTTTGTTTGCTGCTAAACCAACTAAATAGTAATGGCAATGGGCAATAACTGTAAATTCTTGCAATGATGGGACTTCTATTTTATTCTGGCATTCTAAATAAAGATATTATACTATGATTAAGTGCAAATGAAACAATGTTGTCGTTAAGTAGAACCTGAGCCAAGATCACCCCATTTAACTTTTAAACTTCTTGCTTGTGTACACTTTCACAAAGACTATTGAAGCCTCTAGATTCTTGGAAATAATTTCCCCGTGTTGCGAAATATGACCCAATCATATCAATCTAAATAGATAAATTCATACACTAGTATATATTAAATTGCCTTTTGATACCAAGTTTATTTTCTGGTTAGAAACATAAATATGAAAGAAACTATAACAACTAAAATTCTGTCTATTCAAACTTTACCATTATGTGCAGAAATGATTTCTTGTAGCACTAAGAATCCAACAGAACAATATCTTCACCAAGAACAAGCACTACGATCCTTTCTTCTTGATTAAACTCAACTGTCATAAAATAGATGCAATTCTGCAAAACAATTAACAGTATGCAAATGAATCTTAAAATGCGTCAACAACTCATTCACTTAAATAACAGAATTCACAATGCATTATATCAATTCAATAATAATAGGAAAATTTATGCATATAAGAATCAATAACCAAGAAAAAAGGAAAATCACAACTGTTTTGTTCATGAACCCAGGCACACAGAGCATGCATCACAAGATTATAAAATGATGGCAGAAAGGAAATTGATACAACAATTACGTTGTTCGCAAACACCAATCCAATAATGTTGTTACAGATCGCAAACACATTCATGTCTCTCTTTTTCTCTTCATATCAATGTTTATTCAAGAGAATATCACAAGACATTGTTGGCTAATATGTATTTTTCTCACAATCTTGATGGTCTCTCTTGAATTAACTCTCGGTGCTTTCTCTTTTCAGCCCGTAAAGAAACTGCTCTTCAATCTCTATGTTTCAAGAAATAACTGTACGATCAATGTTTTGTTCTACCCTCTCTTTATGTTCTTATTAACTCTCAACATGATGTTGCAATCTCAGCCGTTCAACATGCTTCCATTTAAGAGGTTGAGATCCAATCTGAAACAGCACAAAGACAAAACAAACAAACAAACAAGTGTAAATAGTAAATGTGCATTAGTTAATTAGCTAAGTCAAAATATAACAACTATGCACTTGACTTATAGTGTAAATTTTCTTCAGAGTTCACCCCCTCCAATCAGCCCCTAAGGGCATTAGTTTCATCTGATATTCATTAAGTCCAGATAATGTCTAACATCTCTCACAAAATGAAGCTTTGCATCAATATGTTTGGATCTCTTACGAAACACTTGGTGTTTGGTCAAGTGAAGCATACTTACACTTGGTGTTTGGTCAAGTGAAGCATACTTTTGTTGTCACAGTGTATTGATAACATCGTGCAAACTAACTCTTCAATCATCGCTTGTAGCCACGTAGCTTCTTTCATTGCTCCGGTGACAACAATATACTCAGCCTCTGTTGTTAAAAGAGCTACCGCATATTAAGGTTGGCTTTCACCTTATTGCAGTGCCACAAATGGTGAAGATATATCATGTTATGGACTTCCTAGTGTCTATACTCCCTACAAAGTCTGAATCCACATATCATAATATGTGATCAGTTCCATTTTCTTGCCTCTTAACATTAACCCAAGTACAACTGATTCTCTTACATATCTCAGAACCCATTGCAGAGCTTCTCAATGGCTTGTCCCTAGATTTGACATGAGCCTACTTATGACACTCACATCATAATCCAAATCAGGTATGCTATACATTATACTTCCTACAACACTCGTATATGGCATGGTCTCCGTTTCTGCATTCTCTTCGTTACTTTCGATAGACTGTTTTGTTGAGAGTTTGAAGTGTTGTCCCAAAGGTGTGGACACTGATTTTGAATCGTGCATGTTAAACTTATGAAGAACTTTATCAAGATATGATCCTTGGGATTGAAATAAACTATTTTTCTTTATGTTTTAAATAATATACATTCCTAGAATACGTTTGGCCTTCCCCAAGTCCTTCATTTCGAATTGATCACTCAATATATCCTTGATCTTTTGAATCTCATCTTTACTTTCACTTGCAACAAACATATTGCCCACATAAAGCTATAGAGATAGGCTGCTACACAGTCTTTCTCCATCTTTATGTAAACACAACAATCACAGCTAGATCTGGTAAAATTGACCTTCAACATGTACTCATCAAAACGCCTATACCATTGTCTTGGGTTTTGCTTGAGTCCATAGAGGGAGTTATTCAATAGACGGACTTTGTTTATGAAGCCTTAGTGTTGACCATATTTATGGTCTCCTCCAACTCTCAATGTAAAAATGTTGTTTTACATCTAGTTGTTCTAGCTCTAAGTCAAAATGGGAAACTAAGGCAAGTAGCAACCTTATAGAGCAATGCTTGACTACAGGCAAGAAGATTTCATTGAAGTTGATCCCTTAAATTTGTGCAAATCTTTTGGCCACCAACGTGGCCTTGTACCTCTCATTCTCTCTCCTTGGAATCCATTCATTTTTCTTGTAAATCCATTTGTACCCCCACAACTCTTTGGTTCTTGGGTCGATCCACAAGATTCCAAGTTTGATTAGTGTCTAAGGAAGTCATCTCATAAGTCATCTCATCTCGCATTGCTGCAGTCCACTGGTATCTGTCCTTGCCGCTCATGGCTTTCTTGTAAGTCTTTGGTTCCACATATGCAATGTCTTCAGCCACATTAGATGCAAAAGAGATAAGTTCAGTGGTGGTCTAATAGCTTGTTTTACTATCTCTAACTAGGACATATGAATCTAATTCGTTTGTATGATCAATAGATTCTGGCCATGATTGTCTTCACTTTGAGGTTTAGATTGAGTTTCAATATCAGCTTCCATAGACTTTTTGATTCTTGAAACTCCACCTCAAGTTGAGATTCATCTCGACAATCCTGGCCATTATATTCATCTAGTATTTTAGTAGCAGGATATCCTATCTTTGAGTCATCAAATATCACATCCCTACTATAAAACACTTTTGTTCTCATGGTTCAAGGCACCACAACTTATACCCCTTCTCACCAGGTGGATACCCTATGAAGATGCATCTCTTTGCACATGGCTCAAGCTTGTCATGTATTGTATGAGCATATGTCATGCAATCAATCAAATACCTTTAAGGTGCTATAGTCTGCTGGTTTCCTCTACCAAAGCTCCACATGTGTCATAAAATTGTTAGCAACAGAGGGACACCGATTGATCAAGTGACAAGTTGTAGAAACAGCTCCACCCCGGAAAGTTTTGGGAAGACCAACATAAGTAACATTCATCTCACCCTCTCTAGCAGTGTTCTATTCATCTTCTCAGTTATGCCATTCTGTTGAGGTGTATTGGGCACAATTTTATGCGTAGTAATATCAGATTTCATACAAACTCCTTGAATTGTAAACAAATTCCAGTCCATTGTCTGTCCTAAGTTGCTTAAGCTTGGTTCTCATTTTAGTCTCAGTCATTGTATTCCATTCCTTAAACCTTTCAAAGGCCTCAGATTTATTTTTTAATAATATCGAAACCCAGACTCTTCTAGAGTAATCATCTACAATGGACATGAAATACCTCACACCACCATGAGTTTGTGTCCGAGCAGGTACATAATCAAAAGGTCTACTTATTTTGTGAATGCCAATGTTGAGCTTAACCTAGGGCTGCTTAACGGGCTGGGTCAATCCGGACCCGGCCCAAAACCTGACCGGTTAACCCGGTTTGGAACTGGAACAGGGCTAATCGGTTCCGAACCGGTCCAGAATCGGTAAGATACCGGTTCGGATCGGTTCTATCATTCCGGATCAGGTATCTTACCGGTTCCGGACAAAACGGATCCGGTTCTGGGCTTAATCGAAAACGGTCAGTTATTTTTAAAAAAATTAAATTTTTTATGAAGGTAAATATAACCTCGATTTTTTGAAAAAAAAACAAAAAAAACAACTGATCCGGGTTGGAACCGGTCAACTCGGAACCGGTTGGACCGGAAGTGGATCCGATTTGGTTCCTTAATGGATCGGACTGGTTCCAGAATTATCGAATGCGGAACCGGTTGGTTCTGGACCGGACCAGACTTGATCAATCCGTTAACCAACCCTAGCTTAACCCTTTTGAGTTTACCTAACACGCATTGTTCAAAGAATTCCAGATTTTCAATTTTGTCTCCACATAAAAGATTGTGTTTGGACAGTTCTACAAGTCCTCTTTAACTCACATAGCTTAATCTCTTGTGTCAAATATTAGCTTTACTAAGATTAGTCTTACTTATGGTGGCAGAGTTATCAATTATGGCATTTCTTGTCCATGAGTACAATCCATTTTTCATCACTCCTCTCATGACAACTAAGGATCCATTTAACTTTTTCAGTGATCCATTTTTAGCCTTAACCCATTCATCTCTAGCGTACCTAAAGAAATTAGATTTCTTTTGAGCTCCGGAATGTATCTCACTTGTTGCAAGAGTTTTTCTGTGCTATCATGCATTTTAAATCAAATGGAGTCAATCTCAATAACCTTGCAGCCTTTGTTGTCCCAAGCAATACTAGTCCCCCATAAGCTCGTTCAAGAGTCTCAAACCAATCCTTGTTTGGGCACATGCGGAAGCTGCAACCTGAATCTAAGACATTCCTTGATTGTTCCATATTATTCAATATATCATGTCGTATAATCTGATCTATATGTTGTTTTCAGCGTTGATCTGAATCTATGTTTGAGATTTGGAGGACGAAATCTATCGATCCACTACCAATGCATCTATTGATTCATAACCATCTGACACCACCAATGAACTTATCCTCATTCCTTAGTTTTCTTTGTCTTTCTTCCTTTCTGGACAATATTTCTTGAAGTGACCTTCTTTGTGGCAATGGTAGCACTTAAATCGAGTCTTTGAAGGTTTACCATTGCCACCTTTAGTAGGACTAGATCTTGATTTCGATCTGGACTTCTTGGTCCACTTTTGACCATGTTGGTCATGTTTTCAGGTCTACCTTTGTAAACAATACATCTCCGGTACTTGCTTCCTTCCCTTTGATTTTTCTTTGCAATTCATTGGCTCGTACTACTGACTAGAATTCATTAAGGGAAATGGTTTGATCCATTTCCGTAGAGCATGGCGTCCTTGAAATGATCATAGGACTTTGGAATCGAATTCAATAATAACAGGTCTTTGTCCTCATCCTCGAGTTTTGCATCTATATTTAAAGACCATTATTAATCTTGTTGAAGTCATCAATCTACACCAAGACTGGCTTTTCTTCAACCATTTGCTTCATGGAGAGTCGACTTGCAAAATATTTTGTCATATAACATTGCTCCACCTTTGTCCATATAGGTCTTGCAGACTTTTCCCTCGCCACTTCTCGGGGTGCCTTATCACCAAGGCTCAAGATGATTGAGTTGTGAGCCTTGTCTAGGATTTTAATTTTTTCTTTGTTAGAGATGGTGGCAGGGAGTGCGTCGATTCCATTTAGGGCATCAACTACTCCTTGTTGGACCAAAATTGCTTCCATCTTAATTCCCCATTATCCAAAATCGTTCTACCCAGAAAGCTTTTCTATATCAACTTGGTGAATCCATTATCGTGGATACGTTTCACACGGATTGTTTTGAAGTATGACCCGATCACACCAATCTAAGTCGATATATCTATACACTTGTATCTATTAAATTTCCTTCCTAGTTTATTTTCTGGTTAGAAAAACAAATATGAAACTAAGATTCTGTCTATTCGAACTTTACCATCAAGTGTAGAAACAATTTCTTGCGGCACTAAGAATCCAACAAAACAATATCTTCACCAGGAACAAGCATTACTATCCTTTATTCTTGATTAAACTCAATTGTGTAAAATAGATGTAATTCCGTAAACCAATTGACATTATGCAAATGAATCTCAAAATGCATCAAACAACTCATGTACTTAAATGGCAGAATTCAGAAGGTCTCAAGCTCTTGAAAGGACATGCAAGAACAATCAATTGCATTCCCGCCACACGTGTCAACCACGACACTTAACCAATCCGAATTCTGGCCATCCCTCGTTTACCCTAGGATTCAACAATCCTAACACAGGGAGGCCATCGAATTAACCAGCAAGAATTACCATGACCCCTAAACACAACAATTCCTTCCTCAGAGGGAGTCAACCGGACCTCACGATCATTCCTCAGAATACATCGTGTCATCGAGATCACCAATCTCAAGGTGCCACAATCTCCCACCGGAGATTTATTCAACCGAACATACTAACCCGATGCTCGACGAGTACTAAGAAAATGCTGGCGTTCGTATAGACACACCGGCATACAAGCCTAATCACCAATACTACCTGCATACTCAATGCAATCGACTCGGGTATCATCAATCATGCCCAAAGTCCCAAAAAAAAAAACAACTGTCAATCCCCAATTATTCTCACATCACGTAGAATGATGATTGACGAACCAAAGGTTAAAGGTGTGATTCCAACATCAACACCGCACCCACCGACTCATAGAGTCTACAAGGATTCCCAATAGGTATATGAATACCGCCTTCCCCACAAGGAAAGTGTCATGAACCATGACCCTCCAACCTCGAACCGCCGTTCGGAAAACTGGATATATTTATACCAAATTATATCTCGGAACCAATAAATACCCAATAGGTTCAGAATAGTGCCTCAATGCCACTATTACCAAATCGAAAACCGTATACACAACGTATACACATCTAACGATGTTCTGTACTAGTACCATAGTACTCCACAATTTCGAGCATTTACCTGGAGACGTCTCCTCGTACGTCTCTCGGAAATAAAAGCCATTACTTAGCCCAACACCAGTAATGCGTACCATGGCTGATTCACAATCAACCCACGACCGATATCAGCTGTCTCCATGACAGTACAATCCAAATCTCTCCAAGAGATAAAATCAATATAGTAGTGTTACTCCACTAACTATACCCACAATTCCAATTGTGACTCCCGCTGCATTCCATATGCAAAGATGTTCAACCACAGCTAACAACGACTTTTCGACACTCACGTTGGTATTCCCAATAAAATTAAGTTGTCCCGGTACAAGCCCCTCAAAACATTTGACGTATAAACGTCCCCGTGAGTTAATTCCTGCCTCAAACCTTAAGCCACAAAGTGACTACAAGAGTCCACTAAAACTCTCATCGTATCATCACACGATTTACCAACTCTGTTCCAACGAGCAATATAATGGCTACAACAAGCACACTATATCACTGCAACAATACCTGGCTAGCAAATGTTGCCTCCTTAGGTTTATACCAAACCTACCAACGTATCATACGTTCCATCCCGGTACACCATACCGTAACACCCATTAGAGTAGTGGGTCATCACCAATATTCCTCTAATACCAATGCACAAAGGACATTCCGGTGTCCTTGTTCAGTCACAAGGCAATCCTATCCATTAGAATTTAATCCACACCCTCATGGGTGGGTGTGACCATGTCTACCACACGTCACATCGACAAGAGCGAATAGTTTCCTCAATAACTACTCCTACTAACAATCACTTGGCCATAGCCATCACAGCGAGTATACCCAAAGGTACCACTACTCGTAAAGTATTTACCTCAAATATGTGATGTGGTACACTTCCTGTACGGCGCACCCAATAATTCTTCAGCAACCTGCTCGGCATAATGGTCTGGTAAACTAGTGACCCAAACACTACCATGTGCTCACCATTGGCACTCAAACCATATGTGTGGGGTCCTCGTTACTTAATCCATTATGTATCATGTTAACATACATCTGTGAGTCTGAATTAAGTAATAACATACACTGATTAAGAGTATCTTACTAGTTAAGTTGTTACAGGGTTTCTAAAAACCTACCAACAACACATTATATGTACGAACAACAACTTATTACAAGATAACTCCTAGGCAGTAGTTCAGCTCGCAGCGGAAAATGACTCACATCCCGTATCCCCACGTCTATGAGTCCCTACAGAAACATTCACACAACATGAGTATAGATAACAACTATCTCAGTGCAATATCAAAACAATAACATTAATGATAAAAGCACAATAAAATCATCAATAGTGAATGTTCTGTATCATGCATCAACAAATGCACTATGTCATGACATGTATCAACAATCACCCTATTATCACGAGCCCCATATGATATGCCTATTCAGCTCAATATGTCAGTGGAACCACATCACATCTTCATATTAGCAGCGCATATCATAGTACCGTACTCATATGTGATAATAGCCAGAGCATATACCCAAACCAGGCGTATATCTCTCAAGCCAAAGCATATGTAGTATATCTATGGCAACGATCCCCAGCCAAAGCATATACCAATCCCGGCATATCTATCAAGGCAATGATCTCACCAAAACATATACACATATCTATCAAGGCATCCATCCCAATCATATGAAATACATGTATGTACATGTATATGATACTACCAATCATATGACACAAAACTAACATAAATCATATGATATCAAAACCATAACATCATCATCACATAATATCTATACTCCGTACGTCAACACGTACCTGGTATACGACAACAAAAGCGATAAATCAGGCGTTGCTGGCTAATTGCTTCTTTGCCCCGTCCCCTGTGATGATGCTACAAACACATGAACAATATACCATGTTATAAGAGGCTTCAAAAATAATTGCTACAAAAATTTAACATTTTTCAACAATCTGCCATCACCGATCGATCGCCCCAGATTCTCGATCGATCGCCGAACTGTTCACTCTTCACCGATCGATCGGACAAAAGCACCGATCGATCGCCACATGTACCGATCGATCGCCTCAAAATCACCGATCGATCGCCTCATGCTCAAACCGCATTAAAACTTTACTGTTCGCGGCGATCGATCGAGACCACATTGCCGATCGATCGGCACGATCAGAAAAATCGAGACAATGGCGATTTTGAGCTTATCTTCATGGTACTTCTTCTCCTACCCAGAATTTCACATGTAACCATGATTCATGCACTCCCTAGTATCATATAAACATGTTTCTAACATCCTAGAATCCAATTCTTGGCAAAGAAACAAGTTATGATTCTAAGCATAAATAATTGATATTCCCCTTCACATACATCAACACCAATTACATAATTCAAGTGTAAAACCATGAAATCCTTACCAAGATATTAAGAAATCATTTCACACAACTTCCTAGCTCAATTCACAAATGAATTCCAAGCTCAAACTATCAAGAACTTGAAAGAGATGGAGAGGAGCTTGTGTAGGATTTTAGTAGGTGTAAAATGGTGTATTGTGAGTTTAAGCTCACTAATCCCCTTCATATAGCCACTTGTTATAATGACATGACAACTAACATAAACATGTAAATCCAAACTCAAATTCACATGCTAATGCAACCTTAAATGAAAGGCAAAGGCATATGAAATTCAAATCAAATGCATACTAGTCCATGTTGCTTGATATGCCACTACAATTCAAATCATTTCTTTGCACTACATCTTGTGCACCATGTTTCATTCTTTGACATATCAACCCGCACCCGAGTCCACATCGTACCGTAATTATTCCAAATTACGCCATAATCATATGACACGTATAAAAATAAATCGAACCATTACAATTCTCCCCTACTCAATGAATTTCGTCCTCGAAATTGCATATACAAACATGCATCTATAGATACGCAACTCAACAATCTTACTACAAGAAGATAGGAAACATGATCATATAAGCAACAGTACAGTATGTATGTACCAACAGTATCATAAAACTGTAAAATCATACCAGTAAACAAATCCGGATACCGTTGCATCATATGCTGCTCCGTCTCCCATGTTGCCTCTTCGACACCCCGTCTGTCCCACTGTACCTTCACCATAGGAATCACTTTATTATGCAACCTGGGTTCAGCTCGATCCAAGATCATAACCGGTCGTTCCTCATACGACACATCTGTATCCAACTGTACATCAGGTAACTGTAATACATGACTCGGATCTGGTTCATATTTCCTCAACAGTGACACATGAAAGACATCATGAATACTACTCAAGGCCGGTGGTAGTGCCAATCGATATGCAACGTACCAATACGTTGCAATACCTCATACGGAACAACATACCGTGGAGACAATTTTCCACGCTTACCAAACCGTACTACACCTTTAAAATGTGAGATTTTCAAGAACACACGGTCACCAACTTGAAATTCAAGTGGTCTACGTCGCTTATTGGCATAAGCAGCCTGTCTGTCCTGAGCAGCTTTAAGTTTCAATCGAATTAACTTTACTTTCTCTTCCATGTCATGAATCATATCCGGTCCATGTAAGGAAGACTGATCCACATCATCCCAATACAATGGCGATCTACATCGTCGCCCATACAAAGCCTCAAATGGTGCCATCTGTATACTAGACTGATAACTGTTGTTATATGAAAATTCCACTAATGGCAATGACTCTTGCCATGAGTTATCAAACTCTAATATACAAGCACGCAACATATCCTCAAGTGTCTGTATCGTACGCTCTGTTTGTCCATCTGTCTGAGGATGATATGCCGTACTCAGCCGCACTTCAGTTCCCAACGCTGTCTGTAACCCTTCCCAAAAATGAGAAGTAAATCTCGGATCCCTATCCGATACAATGGAAACTGGTATACCATGTAGTCTCACTACATGTTGAATGTACAACTGTGCCATTCTCAGATATGTAAATGTCATACAATATGGCACAAAATGAGATACTTTGGTGAGTCGGTCAACAATCACCCAAATAGCATCGCAACCAGAAGACGTCCGTGGTAAATGAGTCACAAAATCCATCGTGATATGTTCCCATTTCCACTGAGGAATTTCCAAACTATGTAATTCACCTCCTGGTTTCTGTCTTTCCGCTTTCACTTGTTGACAGATCAAGCACCGTTTCACAAAGCTCAACACATCCTGTTTCATACGTTTCCACGAAAATTGGGTACGTAAATCATGATACATTTTCTTTCCTCCAGGATGTATACTGTATCTACTACAATGAGCACGTTGTAGTAGTTCTTGGCGTAGTCCCAACGCAGCAGGTACTACCCAACAAGTCCTGTATTTCAAAATTCCATCATTTGCAAGTACAAACTGCGATGTTTGTCCTTGACTTATCAGTTCTTTCCAATGTTGTACCTCATCATCAGTACCTTGTGCCATTCTGATTTTCTCAAAGATATCAGGTTCAACTAATAATGTTAATACCCGTACTGGCACTGTTTCCACATCAAAATCATAACCCAAAGTACAACAAGAAGTCATCAACGCTGATAAATGAATCATCTCATCAGCCGTATGATGTACTTTTCGGCTCAAGGCATCTGCTGTAAGATTAGCTTTTCCTGGATGATATTCAATCTCACAATCATAATCTTTCAACAGATCCATCCATCTCCTTTGTCTCATATTCAACTCTGCTTGAGTGAATAAAAACTTTAAACTTTTATGATCTGTGTATATGGTAAACGACGTACCATATAAATAATGTCGCCATATCTTCAATGCAAAGACAATGGCAGCTAATTCCAGATCATGCACTGGATATCTCATTTCATGTGGCTTCAATTGTGTGATGCATAAGCCACTACATGTTTATCCTGCATCAATACACAACCCAAACCTCGTAATGATGCATCAGTATATAAGGCAAACCTGTCATGCTCCGATGGAATAATCAAAACTGGAGCTGTAGTTAATCGATGTTTCAATTCCTGAAAACTACGCTCACATGCCTCTGACCATCGAAATGGTACCTTTCTGTGTCAATTGTGTCAATGGTTTGGCAATCGCTGAAAATCCTTCAACAAACCGTCTATAATATCCAGCCAAACCCAAGAAACTACGAATCTCTGGCACAGAAGTAGGTGCTGACCAATTCAACACTGCTTCTACTTTCTTCGGATCAACTGAGATACATTCTTATGAAATTACATGTCCCAAAAAGCCGACACTAGTCAACCAAAACTCACACTTACTGAGTTTGGCATACAACTGATGTGTCCTCAACAAATGCAATACCATATGCAAATGTTGAACATGTTCTGCATCACTCTGCGAATAGATCAGTATATCATCGATAAAGACAATGACAAATCAATCAAGATATTCCTGGAAAACCCGATTCATTAAACTCATAAAGACAGCTGGAGCATTTGTCACTCCAAATGGCATCACTAGAAACTCATAATGTCCATAACGAGTTCTGAATGCGGTCTTCTGTATATCTCCTTCCCTCACACGTATTTGATGATATCCTGACCTCAAATCAATCTTAGAATAAATCCTTGATCCCTGCAACTGATCAAACAAATCATCTATACGAGGAAGAGGATATTTATTTTTTATTGTTACCTTGTTCAATTGTCGATAGTCAATACATAATCTCATTGTCCCATCCTTCTTCTTAACAAATAAGACCGGAGCACCCCAAGGCGATACACTAGGACGTATGTACCCCTTGTCCAATAAGTCTTGCAATTGAGTTTTCAATTCTTTCAATTCAGTTGGTGCCATCCGATAAGGAGCTCGTGAAATTGCACAAGTACCAGGTATCAAATCAATACCAAATTCCACTTCTCGACTCGTTGGGAATCCAGGTATCTCATCTGGAAACACATCCGCATATTCTGCAACCACTGGTATCTCCTCCACTTTCCTTTCTCTTTTCTGTTCAGTTACATCAAGGGCATAAATCAAATAACCCGCATGTCCACGTTCTAACAAACGTGACATTCGGATTGCTGATATCAAAGGAATCTTTGCCCTCGATCCCTGGCCATAGAAGAACCATTGATTTCCAGTATCAGACTGAAATCTCACTATCTTCTGACAACAATCCACAACAGACTGATATTTACTCAACACATCGATTCCAAGGATGCAATCAAAATCTATCATGTCTAATACAATCAAATCAGCCTGTAGTCTATCCTCAGTTTCAAACTGAATGTCACAATCAGACACACTCTGACAAGCCATCACAATAGTTCCCATGGGTGTCAAAACATAAAGAGGCATCAACAGTGGAGACGAGCATATATGATACTGATCAATAAAGGCTTGTGCAATAAAAGAATGTGATGCACCAGTATCAATCAAAAGTAAAGCTGGATAAGTAAACAAAGTACACTTACCCGCTATCACAGCATCAGGAGCTGCCTCTGCTTCCTCCCTATTCAGTGCATACACCTGAGCCTGAGGTGGTCATGCCCTCTGTCCTCCACCAGATTGTGGTACACCCTGTGGTCTCTGTTGTACTGTATTCTCTGACATGGGTCCTCTTCTCTGTTGTCCACCCACTTGAGGACAAACACAGATCACATGTCCTGGCTTCCCACAACGGAAACAAACCACTGTATCAAACTGTGGACAATTTCTTTGAAAATGTGGCCCTCCACATTTAAAACATTGTACTCCTCGTCCACTACTACTACTACTCCCTTGAGACTGTCCCTTAGCTCTTCGGTCATCCCCTTTCCGTGGTCCAAAACGTTTCCCACTAAACCTAGATGAAGATGCACCACCTCGTGGTGATTTAAATGATTCTCCTTTAGGTCTCATACTCTCAGATGTAGGTGGTTGGGCTTGTCCAACATCTTTGTATACCCCTACAACAATCTCAGCCATCTCGGCTCTAGTCAATGCTTCTTCATATGATGTAGGGTTATTGGACATGACCCTATCAAACAATTCAGGCCTCAAACCTTTCACAAATTGTCTGATCTTTGCCTTTGTGTTTACAGCAATATGTGGCACATACCGGAGCAAAGAAGAATAGTGTACCGCATAGTCCGATACTGTCATTGCTCCCTGTCTCAAGTTTGTAAATTCATCCTCTTTCCTCTGCCTTGCAGCAACAGAGAAATAATGCTCAAGAAACTTCGTTCTAAACACATCCCAGTTAACTGTCTGTCCTTGAGCCCTCAACTCAAGTACTGTGGACTTCCACCACATCATAGCTTTCTTAGCTAACTGGAATTCAGCTAAGCGTAACCAAGCAGTCTTGGCACACGGTGCTGATACAAATATCTGTTCCACACGTTCCAGCCATTCCTCCGCCAGTTCCCCTGATTCAGTCCCCTCAAACCTTGGTGGCTGATAACTCAGAAACTGCGTCAACGTCAATTCCCCAGGCAACAATACACGTTCCACTGGCCCTTGCTCAATCGGTGGTGGTGGCACATGCACCATCCTCACACTAGCATTGCCACTCATGGCATCCCCAACATCCTCATGATACCCTCTGTCTGTCATAGCTGTAGATCAAGGGTTAACAATAACATTCACAATTATATAACATGTTAGAATAACATCATATTCCAAATCCTAACATGCTATTACCATTCTCAACATGTTTTCAAGTGTTTAGGTAACTCCTGAATACACGTCCTCTACCCATGTTCACCCCGTTCTCGAACCACTGCTCTGATACCACTAATGTGGGGTCCTCGTTACTTAATCCATTATGTATCATGTTAACATACATCTGTGAGTCTGAATTAAGTAATAACATACACTGATTAAGAGTATCTTACCAGTTAAGTTGTTACAGGGTTTCTAAAAACCTACCAACAACACATTATATGTACAAACAACAACTTATTACAAGATAACTCCTAGGCAGTAGTTCAGCTCTCAGCGGAAAATGACTCACATCCCGTCTCCCCACGTCTATGAGTCCCTACAGAAACATTCACACAACATGAGTATAGATAACAACTATCTCAGTGCAATATCAAAACAATAACATTAATGATAAAAGCACAATAAAATCATCAATAGTGAATGTTCTGTATCATGCATCAACAAATGCACTATGTCATGACATGTATCAACAATCACCCTATTATCACGAGCCCCATATGATATGCCTATTCAGCTCAATATGTCAGTGGAACCACATCACATCTTCATATTAGCAGCGCATATCATAGTACCGTACTCATATGTGATAATAGCCAGAGCATATACCCAAACCAGGCGTATATCTCTCAAGCCAAAGCATATGTAGTATATCTATCGTGGCAACGATCCCCAGCCAAAGCATATACCAATCCCGGCATATCTATTAAGGCAATGATCTCACCAAAACATATACACATATCTATCAAGGCATCCATCCCAATCATATGAAATACATGTATGTACATGTATATGATACTACCAATCATATGACACAAAACTAACATAAATCATATGATATCAAAACCATAACATCATCATCACATAATATCTATACTCCGTACGTCAACACGTACCTGGTATACGACAACAAAAGCGATAAATCAGGCGTTGCTGGCTAATTGCCTCTTTGCCCCGTCCCCTGTGATGATGCTACAAACACATGAACAATATACCATGTTATAAGAGGCTTCAAAAATAATTGCTACAAAAATTTAACATTTTTCAACAATCTGCCATCACCGATCGATCGCCCCAGATTCTCGATCGATCGCCGAACTGTTCACTCTTCACCGATCGATCGGACAAAAGCACCGATCGATCGCCACATGTACCGATCGATCGCCTCAAAATCACCGATCGATCGCCTCATCCTCAAACCGCCTTAAAACTTTACTGTTCGCGGCGATCGATCGAGACCACATTGCCGATCGATCGGCACGATCAGAAAAATCGAGACAATTGCGATTTTGAGCTTATCTTCATGGTACTTCTTCTCCTACCCAGAATTTCACATGTAACCATGATTCATGCACTCCCTAGTATCATATAAACATGTTTCTAACATCCTAGAATCCAATTCTTGGCAAAGAAACAAGTTATGATTCTAAGCATAAATAATTGATATTCCCCTTCACATACATCAACACCAATTACATAATTCAAGTGTAAACCATGAAATCCTTACCAAGATATTAAGAAATCACTTCACACAACTTCCTAGCTCAATTCACAAATGAATTCCAAGCTCAAACTATCAAGAACTTGAAAGAGATGGAGAGGAGCTTTTGTAGGATTTTAGTAGGTGTATGTTGGGGTTCAACAATTGCCTCTGCTTTGTGATCGGTCGAACGCGTGGCGCTTGTGCCAGTATATGGTTGAAAAGATTGATGTTGCGCCATTACCCTTAACTATAGTTATTGGTAAAGCGGTAAGCGCTCGATCCTACAATTGGTATCAGAGCCATGGTCGCGTGTTCGATTCCCATGAGTTGCAGAGAGTGCAATTATTGGGGGAGGGATTGTTGGGGTTCAACAATTGCCTCTGCTTTGTGATCGGTCGAACGCGTGGCGCTTGTGCCAGTGTATGGTTGAAAAGATTGATGTTGCGCCATTACCCTTAACTATAGTTATTGGTAAAGCGGTAAGCGCTCGATCCTACAGTGTAAAATGGTGTATTGTGAGTTTAAGCTCACTAATCCCCTTCATATAGCCACTTGTTATAATGACATGACAACTAACATAAACATGTAAATCCAAACTCAAATTCACCTGCTAATGCAACCTTAAATGAAAGGCAAAGGCATATGAAATTCAAATCAAATGCATACTAGTCCATGTTGCTTGATGTGGCACTACAATTCAAATCATTTCTTTGCACTACATCTTGTGCACCATGTTTCATTCTTTGACATATCAAACCGCACCCGAGTCCACATCGTACCGTAATTATTCCAAATTACGCCATAATCATATGACACGTATAAAAATAAATCGAGGCATTACAATATGACTAAATACATATACATAAATGTATTATTCATCGAAACGACGCTACGCGTCTACATAGAACATCCACTATGTCATCGTCATCCCGTGACGGTACATGTCAACATATGACACCCAAAATAACATCGTTAACTCGTGACGGTACATGTCGACACACGACATGCATAATCTCATCGTCAAACACGTGACGGTATATGTATATCAACGCATGACATCCACAATAATGCTAATAAAACAGTAATATACCATACCTCATCGCTAACAAGATAACGGTATACCTGTATCCATTGCCCAACAGTGGTACGCAAGCAGCACCAATCGCTCGAAGGCTGCGTGATCCCGTACTACGTACATAGCGGCATAACACATCGCTATAGAATCAGCGGCATATATCATCGCTATAGATATCCGGCGGTATGAATTATCGCCATAGGATTAACGGAATGTACCATCGCTATGTAGATGTCCGGCGGTATGAACCATCGCCATAGATGTAGCGGAATGACTCATCGCTATGAATACCCGGCGGCATAAGCCATCGCCAATAGAAAGCGGAATAACAAACGCTATGAATACCCGGCGGCATAAACCATCGCCAATAGAATAGCGGAATGAACCATCGCTATGAATACCCGGCGGCATAAACCATCGCCAATAGAATAGCGGAATAACCATCGCTATGAATACCCGGCGGCATAAACCATCGCCAATAAAATAGCGGAATGAACCATCCCTATGAATACCCGGCAGCATAAATCATCGTCAATAGAATAGCGGAATGAACCATCTCTATAGATGTAGCGGAATGACCCATCGCTATGAATACCCGGTGGTATAAACCATCGCCAATAGAATAGCGGAATAACCATCGCTATGAATACCCGACGGCATAAATCATCGCCAATAGAATAGTCGATCCCGAGTCTTGTTATAGTAGTGTATTTTAATGCACCTCGCTTGTCATGACCGCGGCACTAATACCCCTCGCTTCGACATATCAGCGGCATTGAATAACCACGCTCAAATGCGACATGCGGCAATACACTCGCTTCAACATTTGGCGGCAAATATTCTTTCCTCGCTACGATATGACAACGGCAAGTATTCTATCATCGCGTCAAGTGACAGCGGCAAAGCATTTAAAATCATCACTCATCCATAAAAATGACTCATGGGATATTCACCAAGCATCCCATCTATACCTGTTACACAATGCATAATCCATATCCCAATATACATTACCATGAGTGTATTTTAATGCACCTCGCTTCAAATGTGACATGCGACAATACCCTCGCTTCAACATTTTGCGGCAAAGCATTAAAATCATCACTCCAATATATACAACCACTGATAAGGTTGAATATTACGTGTATTTATGCTATGATATGCATGTATTTTCGTGTAGATTCCTGGATGATATTACGATTTTTGGTATATATTTCTATATTTCAGGAATCAATGTTGAAATGCATAAAAGTAGAGGAAATGAGCCAAAAATGATGAAAAAGGATCAAACCGAGCGAACGTGTCAAAGTCTGGAAAATAAGAAAAGAATAAAAGAAAATAAAAAAAAAATGCATCTCGATCAATCGACATGGACAGATACGTGAAGGAAGGAAACTGATAAACTCGCGGTGCCTTCATAACCAATCATAACATCACGCCTCACCAATCACAAATAACCACCGAACCTCACAACTTCTAACCAATTAACCAACGCCACCTCCATCTAAACCTCATGCCTTTCAATTCACCAAACTCACGCCCCGCACTTTTTCTTTTCTGGAGGAGAGTAGACAAAATCTTCACGCCACTTGCAACACACCACACGTCCAGAACCCTTCTTCCAGTCACCAACCACATAATTAATTTCTCCTCCACAAAAAATAAACACGCCGCCTCCATCTGAAACGAATTCACCATTCACGTACGATCCCTTTCCTTCACTCCAACTGGCACCAAAGCCTCCACCTTTCTACCATCTATCATCATTCATCAACCCTTCCCCTATGATTTGGAACAAACCAACAAGAGAATCGAGGAGCATGATCGAGAAAGAAGCGAGGAAGGATCGGGAATCAATGAAGAAGTCGACTTAGGAGTTTTCTTTTACGTTTCTATTATTGTTTTAAATGAATAATTGGATTTGTTGTGTTTTTTATGATTGAGAAATATCAATAACATAGTTTTTCCTATTGATTTTGAGATTGAATTCATATATCTTCTATGTGCATGTGTTATTGTTCTTAATGCTTTTGAAGGATTGATCCCCTTTGAATGATAATTATAATTGAGATCGAGAAATAAGATTATAATACGATATAATAATTTATGCAGTGTGTTAAAGATTAGATCGAAAGATAAAATCACATACGATGTGATGACCAGGGATTATAGATGTTAATCCCGTAGTGTTAAAAATCTCTAAAGTTGTTTTACGTGGCGATTTGGAGTTTAATCGCGGTGTTGAGCCTTCTGGGCTCGTTTATTTGGGTAGTTGGGATCGTTGGATCCCGAGGTTGAGATTGTATTCACATTACGGTGTAAAACCTAAGAGTTGGGTTTTTGATGTGTCTCGGAATCTCGGGTGCTTGTGTGAGCACCGGTAGGGGGTTTTGGTGTTAGAGAGAGAATTTTTGAAAATAGATGATTTTTAATGAATCACGATGTATTTGTGGGGCTATTAGTTTTTCGGGGTATTTTGCTATAAATACCATTTGAACCCGAGATTTAATTAAAAAATCTCATTTCAGCCCTCCAAACCCGCCCCTTTCTCTCTCCCCCGCCGAACCCGTCTGCCCAGCCCCCATCCGCGCGCAAAAACGCTTCGCCTGCCGCCGTCCCGCCGCCGTTCGGCGCGTGCGACCCGCCGCCGGCTTCGTCTCGTCGAGGTCCCTCCGGCAATTCGAAGTTTCGTCGCGTTTTGAAGTCGGATTTTGCAGATGAGCGCCGATCCCCAAATTCTAGGGTTCTTCGATTTCGGTCGATTTTACTTCCGATTTTCGATTGGGTAACGTTCTTTACCTCTTTTTCGTCCCTCTCATGTAATTCCCTGCTATATTTGGTGATTTTGGTTCGAAATTATTTTCGAATTTTGTGGGGTTTGGTTCGAAAATTGGGGGGGTTTTGGCAAGGGTGATGATTCTTGCTATTGATGGTTTAATTCATGTTTTAGATGATTTATGATGCTTGGTTGGGTTCGAATTGTGATGCTAGGGTTCGAATTATTGAAGGTGTTCTTGGGCGATTTTTCGATATGTCGCATTCGTTTTCCCTCCCTGCATGTACCCTGCCCCGGGTCTTTTAAATGATTTATTGTCGCGTGTTGACGATATGTTGTGGGTTATGGGTGTGCTTGAGCATGGGTTGCATGTTCGTAAATAATCGTGAATTATTTATCGTGTTAGCACATCATTCCTCGGGGCATGGAACTCGAGCAAGGTTTGGCTCGGACTTCGAGGATTTAAGGTACGTTTAGCGTACGAGCATAGCTTAAATGATGTTTTATAAGTATGATGCATGATTTAAAATACATGAAATGTTTTACTATGATGGCACCGGGACTTGTTTACGTTATTTTGATTCACATGGTGAAATGCTTGGTGCCGCTATGAAGCGAGCAAATGATGGGTGTGGTCGCTACGGAGCGAACACCAGTAGTATGACGCTACTTTGAAGTAAGAAATGAAAATGTGGTATTGATTAGATATCTAGGATATCTGTATTTTTATTCCCTATTGGTAATGAATAGGAACAGAGGCATAGTTAATCAGAGAAGTGATTAACTAGTATCGGAAGTTAAGGAAATCTCAATATGATATCTAGAATTATGATAATTGCTAGATAAAGAAAGATGTTACGAAATGTTGTTAATTCGAAACTGGTTAGGGTTAACCAATATGATGATTAACTGCATATTCAGGATTTGATGATTTATCAGTTTTGAGAACAGGGTTATTACAGGAGTACGCTAGGATGATGATGATACCATCCAGGAAGTGTCACATATGTTCCACAATATTTACATTTTCGTAAATTATGTATTATGTCATTATGATTATGAAATTGTGGAATTGGTATGCTCACCCCGTTGGGGGCTGTCTCTGTTGGGGGCAGGTGAACAGGTACATCGATGGCTTTGGAGATGAGCTCGAGCTGTTGATTGGATGTACTCTCAGGATCGTGGTACCAGGGCTTGATGGAGCACGGTATCGTATAGAGTACCTACATATATATATATACCCATGATGGTTATACACATATTTATGATGCTCGCATGTGAGCACGATTATACTTGTTTATGGGTTGTATATAAAGGCATGAGCCTTTCTCTCTTTCATTCTATGTTGCATGCAATTAGAGGTAGAATTGCTAAAGGTTATGAGAGTCATTGGTGTATTGTGGGTGTTGAAACCCACTTTTGTTGCCATATGTGTGGTGTCTTCCCTGGCTGGGAATTTACTTGATATTGCTGCATTCTGATGAGTATTATGTTTTCCCTGGCCGGGAATTATGTTATGTGTTGTACTTTTATTTCGGGATAGCTCTATTTATGGGGAGACTCTGCCCAAATTTTTATAAAAGTCCACAATGTAAAAAGTGATGTAATGGGCGAACTCTATGAGTCTCTTGTTGTTAGGATGATGAACTTATAACATTGTATGTTAAAGAAAACTTTGTAATTGCCATTCAATGGTAAAGTATCATCTGAGTTTCCGAATGATTTTATGGAAAGCATGTGCCACACATAATGATTAATACACTAATCAAAGGTTAAGTATATGGGGTCCTTACATTAGTGGTATCAGAGCAGTGGTTGCTCATTGGGGCTGTTGAGGGCCTAGGAAGTTATTGATAGCACATATTTATGCATGATGGCATTAATGTTATACGACATGACTAATTGTTTATGTGCTTTTATGATATGAAAAGTGGTATTGCTAACCATTGTGGTTGCAGGAATCGTGTGGGACACGATAGGATGACATTAATAGTGATGTCTAACACTCTATATGCTACGTGCCAAGGAATCTGATTTTGGAAGAAAATCAGGGAAAAGAAAGATATGACGTATTGTCTGAGGACAGACTGGGTAGACAACCGACAGTGGAATACTTCGGTATGGTCTCAATTATTATTGAATATACTAATGCGTTTGTTCATGTAATGTTCGAGCAAGGAAGGTACGTAAGAGACGTACGAGCATCGGACGGTAAACCATACCCTTACATAAGATGATGATTATGATAAGTAAGTTAAAATGATGATGTTTATGATAAGTAAAGATGATATGATGTTTATGATGATGATTATGATAAGTAAGTTAAAATGATGATGTTTATGATAAGTAAAGATGATATGATGTTTATGATGATGATTATGATAAGTAAGTTAAGATGATGATGTTTATGATAAGTAAAGATGATATGATGTTATGATGATGATTATGATAAGTAAGTTAAGATGATGATGTTTATGATGAGTAAAGATGATATGATGTTTATGATGATGATTATGATAAGTAAGTTAAGATGATGATGTTTATGATAAGTAAAGATGATATGATGTTTATGATGATGATTATGATAAGTAAGTTATGATGATGATGTTTATGATAAGATGATATGATGTTTATGATGATGATTATGATAAGTAAGTTATGATGATGATGTTTATGATGAGTAAAGATGATATGATGTTTACGATGATGTTTACGATGATGATGATTATGACGATGTTTATGATGACGTATATGAGATTGGGTAAGATGCCCATGTGGTAAGATGCCACACAATGTTTATGATATGGTAAGACGCCATATGATTGGGTGAGATGCCCATGTGGTAAGATGCCACACAATGTTTATGATATGGTAAGACGCCATATGATTGGGTGAGATGCCCATGTGGTAAGATGCCACACAATGTTTATGATATGGTAAGACACCATATGATGGGTGAGATGCCCATGTGGTAAGATGCCACACAATGTTTATGATATGGTAAGACACCATATGATTGGGTGAGATGCCCATGTGGTAAGATGCCACACAATGTTTATGATATGGTAAGACACCATATGATTGGGTGAGATACCCATGTGGTAAGATGCCACACAATGTTTATGATATGGTAAGACACCATATGATTGGGTGAGATGCCCATGTGGTAAGATGCCACAAAATGTTTATGATATGGTAAGACACCATATGATTGGGTGAGATGCCCATGTGGTAAGATGCCACAAAATGTTTATGATATGGTAAGACACCATATGATTGGGTGAGATGCCCATGTGGTAAGATGCCACACAATGTTTATGATATGGTAAGACACCATATGATTGGGTGAGATGCCCATGTGGTAAGATGCCACACAATGTTTATGATATGGTAAGACACCATATGATTGGGTGAGATGCCCATGTGGTAAGATGTCACACAATGTTTATGATACGGTAAGACGCCATATGATTGGGTAAGATGCCCATGTGGTAAGATGCCACACGATGATTATGTTATGGTAAGATGCCATATGACGGGGTAAGATGCCCATATGGTAAGAGGCCATACGATGTCATTATGTGGTAAGACGCCACGGGGTAAGATGCCCATATGGTAAGAGGCCATACGATGTTATTATGTGGTAAGACGCCACGGGGTAAGATGCCCATATGGTAAGAGGCCATACGATGTCATTATGTGGTAAGACGCCACGGGGTAAGATGCCCATATGGTAAGAGGCCATACAATATTATTATGTGTGGTAAGACGCCACGGGGTAAGATGCCCATATGGTAAGAGGCCATACGATGTTATTATGTGATAAGATGCCACAGGGTAAGATGCCCATGTGCATGAATATGAACCAGGGAAAATGAAAAGAAGTTAATGAATAACCAACAAGCTTACTCAACTATGATTTCGTACATTTACTGTGATAGCTATAAGATGATGATGCTTATAAGATGATGATGCTTATATGATGATGATGTATATGATGATGATGTATAAGATGATGATGTATAAGATGATGATGCTATGAGATGATGATGCTTATAAGATGATGATGTATAAGATGATGATGCTATAAGATGATGATGTATAAGATGATGATGCTATAAGATGATGATGTATAAGATGATGATGCTATGAGATGATGATGCTTATAAGATGATGATGTATAAGATGATGATGCTATAAGATGATGATGCTATAAGATGATGATGTATAAGATGATGATGCTATAAGATGATGATGCTTATATGATGATGTATAAGATGATGATGCTATAAGATGACGATGCTTATGTGATGATGATGTTATAAGATGATGATATTTATGAAATGATGATGCTCATATGATGAAGATGTTATAAGATGGTGATAATTATAAGATGATGATTTTAATCATTCATGTCAAGAATTAATGACTATATGCATGGCTATGAAACAGGGACATTGGAGTGTCCAGGGTGTATAGGCATTAGAGGAATGTTGGGTAAAGACCCACTACTCTATTGATTTTCTTCCCACAGTATGGTATGCCGTGCGGGAACGTCCATCTTATTGGTAGGTTTGAGGTGAACCTAGAGAGGCAGCGACTAGTTTGTCTGCCGTGTGTGTACAGCACCAAGAGGGGCTTGTTAGAGCCGTTATACTGCTCGTAGGAACCAAGTGTGGCAAATCGTAAGGTGATACGATGTGGATTGTGGTGGACTCTAGTAGTCACCATGTCATCGAGGTTGAGGTTGTGCATGCCTCACCGAAACGTGTATACGTTTATGTTTAAATCTTGGTGAGACTTGTCTGGGACAGCTCATGATGCTGAAGTACCAACAAGAGAGTCATCAATTCGTCGTTGATTCGATCTGGGAATCCATGTATTTGGGATGCAATGGGTTTATTGCATGTCCTTTCAAATTTGAAACTCTGAGGAGTCTCGATTGTTTCTTTATGACCAGGATGTGGTTCTTAGGATATCCGGAGGTGGACATCTTATGAGATATCTTTCGTGTGAATCTATGGCCGTGAGTTGCCCAACTTGAGTTGCAATGATGCGACTGCTCCTTCGATAGAGGAGGTTTGGAAGTGGAAACCAGGTTGGTATGTGTACACCGTGGTGTACTGATGTTTCCCTTGTAACGATGTATGTTAGACATCGTGAGTCATGATAAGAGATGTCAATGGATGATATCTACGATGGAATCGGGAGCGATTCGAATCCTTGCAGTTTCAGTTGACTAACTGCTTTTGGATTATTAGCGTTGAGTTGTGCTGACGCTCTTTGACGTTATGATGGATTTGGAAGTCTATTCCACTCCAGAGTTTGACACGAGGTCAACGTTCTCACGGTTGAGGTGTCATTTAGGATGCGTTCATACTAATTGTATTAGAACTAAGGATGACTGTCCGACCTACAGCCGTAAGTATTGGTTGTTTTGCAGTCATGAAAGGCTGACTTTTAGGATGACCCGCATTGAGGTACGTTTTGCCTCTTGGGTGATATGTTGGTTTTGGTATGTCGCTCTGTTTCAGAGTTGATGTGAGGTAAGTATCCTCGCGTTTATTAATACGATTCTGATATGGTCAAGAATCGAAGTTATGGCTTCATGTTGTTGTGTAGCCTGGGTGTTATGTGATACACCGGTGCTAATTTCGAGGACGAAATTCTTTTAGTGGGGGATATTGTGATGACCAGGGATTATAGATGTTAATCCCGTAGTGTTAAAAATCCCTAAAGTTGTTTTACGTGGCGATTTGGAGTTTAATCGCGATGTTGAGCCTTCTGGGCTCGTTTATTTGGGTAGTTGGGATCGTTGGATTCCGAGGTTGAGATTGTATTCACATTACGGTGTAAAACCTAAGAGTTGGGTTTTTGATGTGTCTCGGAATCTCGGGTGCTTGTGTGAGCACCGGTAGGGGGTTTTGGTGTTAGAGAGAGAATTTTTGAAAACAGATGATTTTTAATGAATCACGATGTATTTGTGGGGCTATTAGTTTTTCGGGGTATTTTGCTATAAATACCATTTGAACCCGAGATTTAATTAAAAAATCTCATTTCAGCCCTCCAAACCCGCCCCTTTCTCTCTCCCCGCCGAACCCGTCTGCCCAGCCCCCATCCACGCGCAAAAACGCTTTGCCTGCCGCCGTCCCGCCGCCGTTCGGCGCGTGCGACCCGCCGCCGGCTTCGTCTCGTCGAGGCGCAGCTATCCCCTCCGGCAATTCGAAGTTTCGTCGCGTTTTGAAGTCGGATTTTGCAGATGAGCGCCGATCCCCAAATTCTAGGGTTCTTCGATTTCGGTCGATTTTACTTCCGATTTTCGATTGGGTAACGTTCTTTACCTCTTTTTCGTCCCTCTCATGTAATTCCCTGCTATATTTGGTGATTTTGGTTCGAAATTATTTTCGAATTTTGTGGGGTTTGGTTCGAAAATTGGGGGGGTTTTGGCAAGGGTGATGATTCTTGCTATTGATGGTTTAATTCATGTTTTAGATGATTTATGATGCTTGGTTGGGTTCGAATTGTGATGCTAGGGTTCGAATTATTGAAGGTGTTCTTGGGCGATTTTTCGATATGTCGCATTCGTTTTCCCTCCCTGCATGTCCCCTGCCCCGGGTCTTTTAAATGATTTATTGTCGCGTGTTGACGATATGTTGAGGGTTATGGGTGTGCTTGAGCATGGGTTGCATGTTCGTAAATAATCGTGAATTATTTATCGTGTTAGCACATCATTCCTCGGGGCATGGAACTCGAGCAAGGTTTGGCTCGGACTTCGAGGATTTAAGGTACGTTTAGCGTACGAGCATAGCTTAAATGATGTTTTATAAGTATGATGCATGATTTAAAATACATGAAATGTTTTACTATGATGGCACCGGGACTTGTTTACGTTATTTTGATTCACATGGTGAAATGCTTGGTGCCGCTATGAAGCGAGCAAATGATGGGTGTGGTCGCTACGGAGCGAACACCAGTAGTATGACGCTACTTTGAAGTAAGAAATGAAAATGTGGTATTGATTAGATATCTAGGATATCTGTATTTTTATTCCCTATTGGTAATGAATAGGAACAGAGGCATAGTTAATCAGAGAAGTGATTAACTAGTATCGGAAGTTAAGGAAATCTCAATATGATATCTAGAATTATGATAATTGCTAGATAAAGAAAGATGTTACGAAATGTTGTTAATTCGAAACTGGTTAGGGTTAACCAATATGATGATTAACTGCATATTCAAGATTTGATGATTTATCTGTTTTGAGAACAGGGTTATTACAGGAGTACGCTAGGATGAGGATGATACCATCCAGGAAGTGTCACATATGTTCCACAATATTTACATTTTCGTAAATTATGTATTATGTCATTATGATTATGAAATTGTGGAATTGGTATGCTCACCCCGTTGGGGGCTGTCTCTGTTGGGGGCAGGTGAACAGGTACATCGATGGCTTTGGAGATGAGCTCGAGCTGTTGATTGGATGTACTCTCAGGATCGTGGTACCAGGGCTTGATGGAGCACGGTATCGTATAGAGTACCTACATATATATATATACCCATGATGGTTATACACATATTTATGATGCTCGCATGTGAGCACGATTATACTTGTTTATGGGTTGTATATAAAGGCATGAGCCTTTCTCTCTTTCATTCTATGTTGCATGCAATTAGAGGTAGAATTACTAAAGGTTATGAGAGTCATTGGTGTATTGTGGGTGTTGAAACCCACTTTTGTTGCCATATGTGTGGTGTCTTCCCTGGCTGGGAATTTACTTGATATTGCTGCATTCTGATGAGTATTATGTTTTCCCTGGCCGGGAATTATGTTATGTGTTGTACTTTTATTTCGGGATAGCTCTATTTATGGGGAGACTCTGCCCAAATTTTTATAAAAGTCCACAATGTAAAAAGTGATGTAATGGGCGAACTCTATAGTCTCTTATTGTTAGGATGATGAACTTATAACATTGTATGTTAAAGAAAACTTTGTAATTGCCATTCAATGGTAAAGTATCATCTGAGTTCCCGAATGATTTTATGGAAAGCATGTGCCACACATAATGATTAATACTAATCAAAGGTTAAGTATATGGGGTCCTTACATACGAGTGATAGCCTTGGGTTGTTTAATCTAAAGTTAGTGGTTTTCATAAAGCGCATTCAATATTAAATTGTTAATTAAGTGAACGAGAGTTACTTGTTGAAATTTGATGTTAGATTTAATATAGCTTGAGAGAGTATATTGAATAAATTCGGAAAACCCGTCACCTTAGAGATGTATGGAGAAGAGAATTGTAAAGTTGGGTTAGGTGAATAATTGTCTTGATAATTCTTTCTTGTGGATTTTTCTCGTGATCGTCGATTGTTTTGGTTGGATTAGAGTAGTTTAATTAGTTATTAGTTTAATTATTAATTAATTATCGTAGGTTAAATATAGTCAAAAGCGTCTTATTTGGTACTTGCTTGTTAGTCCATGTGGGTTCGACAATCCGTATTCTTCATATCTATACTAAAACTTGACACCGTGCACTTGCGGTCTAAAATCGCTAGATTGGAATTAATTGTTTAAAATAAAAGCGATCAACCACAATGGGTGTATTTTAATGCACCTCACTTCAAATGTGACATGCGACAATACCCTCGCTTCAACATTTAGCGGCAAAGCATTAAAATCATCACTCCAATATATATGCAACCACAATGCATAATTCATCATGTATATAAAATGCATGTTACCGTTTGGTGCCCGTCAATCCTGGCCTTAGCCCTCCATGCCAAAGCGTCCATACAAGAACGATTCCAAACCATGAGCATACAATAATCCATATTCACCACTATATGATTATAAAGGGTAAATGCATAAACCACAAGTACAAGGTACTTCCTGTATCCTAATGCATTTCAAAATGCTCCCTTTGGTTGTCCATGTGCCACAACTCACAATCATAATCAACAGATTATACTATGATTCCATAGATGCCATCACATATAATTGTTCCACTATGATCACATATCATAAACGCACATAAGCAAAATAGTTGTGTCACACAACACTAACTACCATCATGCATAATTATGTGCTACTCATTTCCATCAATATGATCCTAGGCCGTCAACAGCCCCAAAGAGCAAACCACTGCTCTGATACCACTAATGTAAGGACCCCTGTGCCCTTAACTCGTTATTAGTGTATTAATCCAAGTATTTAGTGCATGTAATCATACATGTAGGGAAAAACCACTTGTCATCATAGCAAATCACTCTGTGATGTTCATATTCTCAAAATAACTGAAACCATCAAATTCCCAAATGCCAGTTAATCGTTACATTGATTAACAAATCCGTTTTCCACGTACCGATATCATAATCAGTAATATCAAATCATTAACAATGATTACAGATATTCCATATATCTCGCTTATGGTTCCATAGTTCTATTTCATCGCTCGCTCTACAATAGCGGCATTTTATTCTCACGCATGCTCAACAGCAGTGGAGTCATAACCGATGTTCGCTCAAAGGTGACAACGTCCAACCATTGCTCGCTCAAAAGTGGCGTCATATAATTCCCAATGTCTATCCATTTATTGCAATATAATGTACCATGCATTCAACAATTGCAATTACATAAAAGGGCTATGCTCGTACGTTATACGTACCTTATAATTCCGTAGTTCGAGTCCAACCTTGCCTGAGTCCCACGACCCGATGAATTATGTGCTAACACACAAATAACTCACAATCAAACATAAGCATGCAACCACGTGCCCAAGCACGTTTACAACCTCCAAATATATCATCAATCCATGACGATTTACCATTTTAACAGACCCGGGTTAAGCATGCATAATACCCAAAATATTCCATTTTGCAAGTTTAAAAGTTAACCAATTACTCAATCGAGTATTCCATTTTATTAATAAAATTTGGCTCCAACCATTCCGTTTTAAAGGTGTAGCTTCCCATTGGGATGTAGACATTGCCCCGGAAATCGGCTAATTAAACCTCGATTCCAAAATCCCGACATTTTCCAATATTTCAAAAAAAACACAACAAAAAGGGCCAAGATCGATCGTCGTTTAGGCGCGATCGATCGCGTAACCATACTGCCCGAAAAACATAAAGCCGCGATCGATTGCCTACAAATGCCGATCGATCGCCAACTTTCTCTACCACTCGCGATCGATTGGTAACATCTCGCGATCGATCGTGAGTACTATTCATCATCACCCAATTTCCAGAATTATGTCACGATCGATCGGCGCCAAGCCGCGATCGATCGCGACCTGCAATATTTCAAAAAACTCGAGTTTTAATGGGGTTTTTCACAGCCATACTCAAAACCAATACCCCATACACCATGAACACCTCAAATACACCATTTAAAACCAATAAAAACTCTAAAAACTCAACTTTGGATTTTCATCAAAAACCCCCCAATTCCAAATCCAACAAAATATCATCCAAAATCCACCACACTACTACCAAATCGAAGACAACGATGAGGGGAAGATTAATACCTGATTATCTTCGAGAAATCCGCCTACTGAGCCAAGCTACCAACGATTCCTCCTCCAAGGGAGAAAAAAGGGAAATGGGGGAAGGGTTGGGCGCGCAGAGAGAGAGGGGAGAGAGAGAGAGAGGGGGGGGATCCATGGAATGACGGAATATCGAGCCTACTTGGTATATATAGTACCAAAACTCCAAAATACCAATCCCTTCACAAATACATCATGACTCATTAAAAATCATATGTTTTCAAAAATTACCTCACAATCTCTATTTCCATTACCAGCCTCAGTACAAAGTACCCCGGACCCCAAATCCCACCAAAACCAAATTCCAAGTTTTTTCACCACGATGAGAATACAATCTCATCCCTTGGATCCAACAACTCCAAATACCGGATTTAAAATCCCCGGGAGTCCCGAAACCGTAATTAATTCATAATTGCCACAATTAAAATCCATGAAGGATTACTACACCGGGATCAACACCATTAATCCACGGGAATCACACATAACATTTCCAAATACAACATAATGTCACATACTAGCCTTAAACTTATCAAAATAAAACTCAAACTTAGACCCAAAACCAATTCTCTAAATTTCAGCATGCGCGACCCTAGAGATCGGCTCATAACTTGGCCGATACTTAATAAAATCACATGGGTTTGATTTAGTTTAAAAGCTAACTCAAAAATGAACATTTCATCAGTTCAACTCATCTTCAAATTCGTTCATTTAGCCTAGGTAAAATGGTCAAGAACAATCTGTTGGAAAAACAGGACAACTCACCAAATTCCAGCCTGACCCATTTTCATCTAAAAATCATAATAAATTCATATGACGTCCAAAAGACTTGAGGCTGGTGGAAAAATCAAGAAAACGCAAAGTACTACAGTTCATATTTTAAGTACAGAAGCTAGTTCGCTCATCTAGAGGCACATGCAAAGCAAAGTATGCCAGTTGTAAAAATACATATACTCTGTTTTGACAGAGTGAACAGTTCCAGAAAAAGTGCATATCTTGCACAAATAAACTCCAAATCATGTGAGGTCAGTTTCTAATACAAGATAAGTTAATGTTTTACAACTTTTATTCAGACACCAAGGTAAAAATCGTAGTATATTTTGCCCATATTTACCGTGAACACGCTACATGTGCAACCCGCCTACATGCATGTTTCAGATTGTGCACCTTGTGGTAGAAACATCATAACTCATTCATTTCAACTCTAATTTGAGTCTTTTTTTAAAAAAAACTGGATAGATTGAATAGTTCTACAATTTGTTTTTGAAGACCGTTATCAAATTCGAAATCAAGGTGTATTTTAGCATTAATTTTTAATTCTTTGATGTATTGTGGAATCCATGTGTCAATACATCATTATCATGCAAGATTAATGGCTCAAAATCATGTATTAAACATGAGTTAATTTAATTAGTGGCATGTGTTCTCCAAGTGCCATGTGATCATGCACCTGCTCATGCACTAAAAATATTTTTCACTAGTTGCTTGACTTATTGTAGCCCGGAACACCTTAATTCAAGTCTGTACTTTTAATTATCGATAATCCAGATTAATTAGCATCGGGATTCCGTCCTCGAAATTCGAAAAAACTACGAGTTCCAACACATAAGTTACATTTGTACAGCTTTACAAACGCATTGATTGCTCGTATGCACTAGACATTGGATACAAATCAGTGTTCTCAGATAAATATCCCATTCATGTTACATCTTGGCCTCCAAATCCCATGATTTCTATTGTACCAAGGTAATTCATCAATGGTTACGATTATGTGGAACCTTCTCGTGACTGTTCACAAATCATATAGATCGTCCCCCAAGGACAAGGAACTGATTATCTCAATATCTCTTGGCTGAAACATGCGGGATGGATATGGTTTCAACTTTCTTAGTATAAGTACATGAGATACATCATGTATTATCTGAATCTTCTAAGGTATGGTATAGACCATTGTATGAGGTGACAGTCTACCTCGATGTCCAAACCGAAACGTCCCATAAGGAGATTCTGGAGAATACTCCATCGTTGATCTCCAATTCTAATGATCTTTGATCGCTTATTTTTTAAACAGAAATTCCAATCTAGCGATTTAGACCGCAAGTGCACGGTGTCAAGTTTTAGTATAGATAGGAAGATACGGATTGTCGAACCCACAGGGACTAACGTATAAGTACCAAATAAAATTAGTTAAATTATATTTAGCCTACGAAAAAGATGATTAATTAACAAATTAAACTAGAGAATTAAAAACTCAAAACTAACACAATTCCTTTGAAGATGCGAAGGAATTCCGCTCAAGAAATCTATCAAGATGTTTGTTCAATTGTGCGTCGTCAATGATTGGTTTGTTAAAACAACTTCTTAACAATCAATTCTTAAGGTGACGGGTTTCGAATATAATCAATACACTCTCTCGAGCTGTGTTGAAACTAGCAATAAATTGACATAAGTAACTCTCGTTCACTAATACCATGAAAACCGTTATTCTTTAAATCTTTCAATTTAAAGTGACCACGTATGTGATTTAATCTCTCGATCTAAATCTTAAACATACAACATGAATTATTTGAGCGTTTTACAATTTCATCTCTCGATCTCAATTGCAATTCACAAGTTCAATCAAAGATAGCTAGGCTTTGATAGCATGGAGCATATAATTCATGAACAAAAGATATTGATTCACTCAAACACAACCAAATCAAAAAGTCAAACACAAAATTCCTTGAAATTGATAGAATAAACCAGATTAAATTCAAATAGATGTTTAATCGTTTCTCAACCTCAAAAACATCAACTAAATATGAAAATCAAATTAATCTAGAGTTTAGAAATACGATAAACGTAGGAGCGACTCCGTGCGTGGAACGATCTTTCTTCTCTCGCTTCCTTCCTTGCACTTCAAAGGATTCTTCGACCTTCTCTTGTTTCAGGAGGATGAAAGGCGGCTAAGAATAATTTAGGTCTGATTATTCTTCAGCATATGGTGGTCCAATTTTCGTGCCTCTTTTCCTTATTTATAGAGGAGGGGAGATATGGAATTGTTTCCATTAAATCAGACCAAATCAAGAGTTTTATTTTCAGAAAAATCCGCGTCTCGATCGATCGAGCGCCTTCAGCATCCGAGTCTTAACTTCTCTGCCTCTCTCGATCGATCGAGAAGGATGTTCCGATCGATCAAGATTTCTTCTTAATTTCTTTTCAACTTTCTGCCTGTGTCGATCGATCGAGATGCTTGTTCCGATCGATCGAGAGTTCCAGAACAAAATCTTCATTTATTGGCTTGATTTGATCCGTTTTCTTCCTTGTAGCTCAATTCTTCCATATTCCACCTAGATTCCTAAAACAAGCAAATAAATACCAAAAAGCATAACATCTTCACGGAATCTACACGAATATGTATACAAATCATGACCTAAATACGCGTAATAATCAACCCTATCAACTCCCCCAAACTTAGATTTGATCGTCCTCGAGCAAACATTAAGATCAAAATATAAAGTTCATCATTAATGCTTTAAATGATCTTTGAATGTAAAAGCTCAGCAATCCCACTAACACATCAACCATAAATCAATCCAAAACTCAACAAGAAGTGTTTCCTCCTAAGTTAAGCTATAAATCGCAAAATTGGAACGTGTGTGTGTGTTAATGTCAATCATGAGTTTCATATATACTTTTAGGATCAAATAATGCTAGTAAACTCAAAATCAAGATTTTCTTTTAAACACTTCATAAGCCTATTTTTCAAGCACTTCTCCACTAATGTACTTATTCCCTAGACTTGGATTAATAGGTATTTTAAGCTTGTAATGTTTGGCCTAGGTTGTTGGCTTCAAAGAAAAGATAGGGAGATACAAAGAAGAGAGTATAATCTTTGAAGATTCAAAATTTTAGCACACGTTGAGCTTCTCTTCTTTTTCTTTTATAACCTTGGCCACTTTGGGTCTTATTTATTCATTTTTTTCTCAAGGCTTTTTCTATCTTTTTCTTTTCTCATTCTTCAAATTTTTTTCAATAAGCTCATCAAAGTTTAGCAATTCAAGTGCATCTAATGAGAATCATTATACTCCCTTTGGGTCAAGATAAAAAATCTTACAGTTAGGCTCAAGGAGGTGGGTATAATGAGGTTGCCAAAGAATGTTGAATGGGGCTAATAGTATGTCAAACATACACCATTCTTTTATCATTTAGGCTCAAATTAGGGACTAAGAGATTGATATAACATGGTAAGCTTGAAAGGCTCAAACGGTCCAAAGATCCCCTAAATCATTTCCAAGTCTAGTTCCTAACTATAATATTTCGTCTCAAAGTGCTCTCAACTAGGTTCTAAAGTGTTTTAAGATCCTCAAGATAAATCATTGTTAACAAAATTGTTCCAATATACAATTCACTCAATCATGAGCCAAAAGTGCTCAAAATATTCCTCAATTTTGAAATATTAACTCAACCTAAGATATTCACAAACAAGTCAAAAATCTTCAAGACTTAAGGTGAGATGGGGATTAATATCATCATGTAATACCATTGCAGATCTAATTCATTATTTCTAAATGATGAACTTATTTTCAAGAATTTTTTTTTATAAAAAAATGCTCAAAAACGATCTAATCTCATGCAAACTCATGCTAGATTAGTCATGCAAGGAAGTAACGTAAGTCAATAGCAGAAACCAATACACACCCCCAAACTTAGTACATGCATTGCCCTCAATGTATGGTAAACAATAAATGCAAAGGCAAAGCACATACCTCGACGACGATCGTCAGTAATCGTCGTCCTCATCATGCTCTGGAGGTGGTACTGGGTAAGACGGCTCCTCAGCACGCATGGAGTCTCGCCAAAATCAAGAAAACAAAAACAAAAACAAACTAAAATAAAACAAAGCAAAGGGTTAAGAAAGAGTTCTTGATTTATAGTCCCAAGCTGGACTTTCACCTTCGTCTCAGTGATCCATTTTTGCTTGCTCCTTTGGGTTCTTTACCGTATCAGTAGGTAGTGTCCCCTGAGCTCGTCCATGAATTATGGCTGCTAGTTGCCCCACTTGAACCTCCAAGTTCTTAATAAATGCATCCTGATTTTGCATCCTTGTTTCAGTCGATGAAATTAACTTGGTCAAGAGTTCTTCCATGCTCGGCTTAGGTGTACTTCCCGGTTGTTGTTGTGGGTTCAACACATTGTTTTGGTTGGACCATTGCAAGTTCGGATGATTTCTCCACCCGGGTTGTACGTGTTGGAGTATGGGTTGTTGGGCTGCCTGTTTCCTACATAATCCACAGACTCGTTAGATTGAATAAATGGATTACCTGCCTGGCACTCAGTGCTCGGATGATTGCTTCCACATAGCTCGCAAGTGATAACTTGAGCCTTCATTGCTGTCATGCTCATGCTATCTATCTTCTTGTTCAGCGCATCCAACTGTGCCGAAAGAGCAGTGATGTCGTCAACTTGATGAACTCCAGCCGATTTCTTTGGCACGTTCGTCTCCGATTGCCATTGATAGCTATTAGAGCCATCTCTTCTAAGAGTTCATATGCTGCTTCCGGTGTTTTGCGCATTATGGAACCTCCTGAGGCTGCATCTATCATAGAACAGTTAGATGAAAACAAACCGTTGTAAAAAGTCTGTACCTGAAGCCATATAGGAAGTCCATGGTGTGGGCATCTCCTCAGCAAATCTTTGAAACGATCCCACACCTCATATAGTGTTTCAGGGTCGTATTGCCCAAATGTGGTGATATCATTCCTCATCTTTGCCGTCTTGGAAGGAGGAAAGTATTTGGACAGAAACGCTTGCGTCATCACCTCCCAAGTTGTTATCGATCCTGCAGGTAAAGAGTTCAACCACGATTTAGCTTTATCCTTTAGTGAGAAAGGAAATAACCTTAACCTGATGGCGTCATCAGAAACGCCATTATGTTTAAATGTGTCACAGATCTCCAAGAAGTTGGAGATGTGAGCTTCGGATCATCAGTGGCTACTCCTCCAAACATCACTGAATGTTGGATCATCTGTATTATCGCCGGCTTTATTTCAAAGTTGTTCGCTAGAATGGTTGGCCTTGTAATGCTGGACAGTGATCCATGAAAAGCCTGTTGAGCATAATCCATCATCGATCTGGGATTCAATGCTTCATTGTTAGCGCCCCCTTCTTGATTATGTTCAACCATTGCTCGAGCTTCCCTAATTCTTCGTAGACAAGTACGCTCGATTTCTGGGTCAATTGGCTCGAGTGTGGGGTTGCTACTCCTTAGCATGCAGCACGACAATAACTACCTGTAAAAATTAATCCAAAAGGAGAAGATGCAACTGTAGTAAATTTGACGGTCAAAAGTGACAAAACAAAACAAAAACAAAAATTAACGGCTAAATTACAATTAACTAATCTCGTATGATATTATACAGATTATTCCCCGGCAACGGCGCCAAAAACTTGATCGCTTGTTTTTTAAACAGAAATTCTAATCTAGCGATTTTAGACCGCAAGTGCACGGTGTCAAGTTTTAGTAAAGATAGGAAGATAGGGATTGTCGAACCCACAGGGACTAACGTATAAGTACCAAATAAAATTAGTTAAATTATATTTAGCCTACGAAAAAGATGATTAATTAACAAATTAAACTAAAGAATTAAAAACTCAAAACTAACACAATTCCTTTGAAGATGCGAAGGAATTCCGCTCAAGAAATCTATCAAGATGTTTGTTCAATTGTGCGTCGTCAATGATTGGTTTGTTAAAACAACTTCTTAATAATCAATTCTTAAGGTGACGGGTTTCCGAATATAATCAATACACTCTCTCGAGCTGTGTTGAAACTAGCAATAAGTTGACATAAGTAACTCTCGTTCACTAATACCAATTTAATACCGAATAAATCTCTATGAAAACCGTTATTCTTTAAATCGTTCAATTTAAAGTGACCATGTATGTGATTTAATCTCTCGATCTAAATCTTAAACATACAACATGAATTATTTGAGAGTATTACAATTTCATCTCTCGATCTCAATTGCAATTCACAAGTTCAATCAAAGATAGCTAGGCTTTGATAGCATGGAGCATATAATTCATGAACAAAAGATATTGATTCACTCAAACATAACCAAATCAAAAAGTCAAACACAAAATTCCTTAAAATTGATAGAATAAACCAGATTAAATTCAAATCAAATTCAAATAGATGTTTAATCGTTTCTCAACCTCAAAAACATCAACTAAATATGAAAATCAAATTAATCTAGAGTTTAGAAATACGATAAACATAGGAGCGACTCCGTGCGTTGAACGATCTTTCTTCTCTCGCTTCCTTCCTTGCACTTCAAAGGATTCTTCGACCTTCTCTTGTTCCGGGAGGATGAAAGGCGGCTAAGAATAATTTAGGTCTGATTATTCTTTAGAATATGGGGGTCCAATTTTCGTGCCTCTTTTCCTTATTTATAGAGGAGGGGAGATCTGGAATTGTTTCCATAAAATCAGACCCAATCAAGAGTTTTATTTTCAGAAAAATCTGCGTCTCGATCGATCGAGCCTTACGTCTCGATCGATCGAGCGCCTTCAGCGTCCGAGTCTTAACTTCTCTGCCTCTCTCGATCGATCGAGAAGGATGTTCCGATCGATCGAGATTTCTTCTTAATTTCTTTTCAACTTTCTTCCCATGTCGATCGATCCAGATGCTTGTTCCGATCGATCGAGAATCAAATTCGTTGTTGGCCAAAACTTCTGCCTCGCTCGATCAATCGAGATACCTGTTCCGATCGATCGAGAGTTCCAGAACTCAAAATCTTCATTTATTGGCTTGATTTGATCCGTTTTCTTCCTTGTAGCTCAATTCTTCCATATTCCACCTAAATTCCTGAAACAAGCAAATAAATACCAAAAGCATAACATCTTCACAGAATCTACACGAATATATATACAAATCAAGACCTAAATACGCGTAATAATCAACCCTATCAATCTTTTTCTATTGTTGGCAACGCTCGACTGCCTATCACGGGCTGCCTTCATATATTTTTTGAATAAAACAAGCTTGCCCGCTTTCATCTGTCAAATCAGGATGTCTAAGGATGGTAGATAGTAAAAATCACCAATTTTTGTATCCATGGGTTATTTAGAAACACCAAATCTCGATACAAATTTCGGATCTCTATCCAGGCTAATGGAAATTGATGCTCCGTATACGCGAATCAATCGTGCCGTTTTCTTGTAACTAATGTACGAATATATGGAAGAAGGTGCTAATTTTATCAGTCTGTCAATCCCGACCAATAGTTCATCGAAATTTCTATTCGATTTGGGTAAGTGAGTCAAAAATTTCAGAGCAATGCGCTCTCCAATCCACTGTGACACTTCTAAATGTTGAAACATAATTTAACCTCTTGACAGGTTAAACATTTGTTCACACATTCTGAAATTTGCTTTTCATATTTTGCCCAGAAATGCCTCCTCGAGGTATATCTTGCAGTTTTTGAACGGATACTAACAGGGACTGCAATACCTCGTGAAGTAAATGCTTCTTCCAGTTCGTAAGATTCGGTACCATCAATCTGTTACTCTTTCGCCTACCTTGAATCTAGATGGTTGTCATGACATCGCTTGTTCTCTCAACAATGAATGTTGGAGTCTAATTCTTGAGCTTTCAAATCGTTGAGATACATTATGGCTCAAAAACACAACAAAATTCTCTCTTCGGGGCTAATATGCCCATAAATATGCGTATAATTTGTCGTAATTTAGTCATACATGCATAGATGTTACCTTGGCATCTAGAGTCTTAGAACTCAAAGAGTTCGTTTCTTGATCTGTCTTACCTGGATGCTACTGCAATTCATAGAAAAAGTCTTTAATCATTATCTCTGATTCATATTCCGTTATGACTGAGTGCATTTATATACCAACTTCTTATAGTCAGGGTGAATAATGAACTGCTTTCCATCCAAATAGTGGTGCCATAACTTCAGTACAACGATGTTAGGCACAACTTGAGATTATAGACAGGATGCCAATTCTCGTGAGTTCTCAATTTTCTTGAAGGATTGGTAATACTTTCCATACCACATGAGGATACATTTCCAATCCTCAAGTTGATGTGTTTGCATAATCGCATAGTCTCTTGATCCAGATGGCAAAGCTAATACTGGAGCTATGGTCAAATGTTGTTTCAGTTTATGGGTACTGTTTTTATATTCATCTGACCAACTGAAATCCTGATTCTTCTTTGTCTATTGGGTAATATACTTGGCTATCTGCAAGGATAACTTAATGCACCGCCTGCAATGATCTGCCAAACCTTAGAAACTTTTAACTCCAGTACATTTGTTTGTCTGGACCAACTTATCACTGCCCCAAATTTTACTTGGATCAACTGATCCCCAGGAACAGATACCTCATGATCCTGCCCAAGAGATTTCTGACCACTCGATTCATCAACACTGTAGGCGCATTCTTCATACCAAAAGGCATTACTCAAAACATAAAATGCCCAAAATATATGGTCCCAATCTGTCTTAGGAGTATCTTCCTTACTAACTCTTAAGCGGAGTGATGATTTATTTTTTTATAGACTGTTACTCCTTGAAGTGGATCAAATAGATCATCAGTTCTAGACAACATGTATTTATTCGTGACAGTAACTCGATTCTATTACATGTACTCGATTTATACCTTTGCTCATAAGATTCTGCAACTGCTTTATCATTTCTTGAATTCTGTTGATGCCATCTCGTACAGTGTTTTAGCAACTAGGGCCGTACCTGGCATCATTTTAATGTCGAAAATGATTTTCCTCTCTGGTGGGGAATCCCGAAATCTCATCTGACTAACACATTATTAAGTTCTCTATAACATCCAATTATATGGTAATTGTTTCCCTTCCTTTGTGATATCAATCGTTTTATTCATATATATTTAAGTATGCCTACCCTAGCATACTAGGCCATAGCAATTTTACGTAGGACCATTATATGATTGAAACCATACTGTATTCTTGAAACAGTGCACATTATCTCGGTACTATGTGCAATGATTCAATCAGATTGGTACGCTGGTAGTGCCATCAAGTTTCTGATCATGAATTCTCATCATATTGTATACCACAGTTAATGCAAAATAACTAGTTTCAGTGAATCCATCAGCTGAAGTGATAGTTCAAGTTTCTTGTATCTCATAAATTTGTCCAGTGGGATCGAAATTAAAATGTATGCTCGCGATCACACTTCTTGAAATCTCTCTAACTTAATCCTCTGTCAAAACGAACACCCTCGCTTGCTGAGGATTTTTTTTTTTTTGGGAAAAGTTGTGGAGTATTACTCCCACGCTGCGATTTACTGGACTACTGGTGGAAATGAGTGGATCAAAACTGAAAGTCACTTCCGAAACCACCTCCATCAAAGAGTATCTGCTACTGTGGTCGTATCCATACCTAATGATTAACTTTGGGACACTACTATGTATGACCACAGTCTTACAAGACTTTCAAAACTCTATACATTGATCAGTATGTTGTCTCATTCCCCAATAATTCACAAGATCTAGCAAAGACCCATAATCACTCCTAGAACCTAGTTCCGATGATTTGACAAAATATCTTCTCAATCTTCATACATTTCGATTTAAACCTTAGACGTTTCTGAAATTATTACAACCTCTGTTGTTACTGAATTACTATTGGAGCCTTGACTTGCTCCAAACATCAATATGCGGCTTCGGAGACAACCGAGGAACAACTAAGTGCTTCCTCTAATCAATTCGGTCTCAGCTTTCGATCTATCGGTTAAACTGGCTCAAGTCGGAGCCTCACTTGAAATAATCTGTCGTTGTGGGTTCTTCCATAACCTTGATATGGTACTAATGGAGTAGTCCTCCAAAATACATCTTGTCACTTACGAGTTCTCCTCTCAGGTAGTCTTCCTTTTGTGAGAGACACAACCACAAGGATCCAACTCCGGAAAAGTGTGCGAAAAGAAAGATTATGATTTATTGGTTTCGTTCGATAAAATCCAATAAGATATAGTTCAACAACTCTGCCCTTATCCCAGAGTCGATAAAATTTGGGTAGGCGCTATTATAAGAAATAAGGCACAATGTTTTCTCAATCTGATATTACGAATAGTTAGAGTTTCCAGAAAGAGTTTAAAAGAAACATATCTGGAAATGAAATACGATGATCTTCACGTACACAATTTCTCGATTATCAAGAGTCTCGCTCTATCTTATCGTCTCGGTGTATAACAGAACCTGACGAACATTTCTGCATACTTCCTCGCCTTATCAGTCTATAGTTCTCAAATTCAGTCGACAAAATGTGTGGTTAATCACTTACAATATCATTTTACTTGACACAAGGGTTTAATCTAAAGTACATAGATAAAAAATCCCAAATTTAGATGTCATTCTTCAAGAGATAAGGATCAAATTCCCTAAATCTCACCAAGTTATCACTAAGTTTGAATCCAGTCCACGATCTATAGTTCTTACAGGTAAATCACCAACCTGTCTATGTCTAACTGTTCGCTACATGTATGAACACTAATCATGTAGCATATCATCACATTAGGCAAAAGCATGTAAAAACACGTAGTCAATTACATGCACAAACATTTAATTTGTGCCTAAACACATGTGTCCTAACTCTATTTCGAGCATATCCCAGATTATGCTCTGATACCAACTGTGAGGGCCCGGTCCTAATCAGAGGTTTAATTAACACACGATTGTTATATTACCGTAAACAGCGGAATATTAGTTAAAAACTTTCAAAAGTGACCCTCAATTTTCGCATTTTGTTTTTAAAACATTTCAGAGTATTGAAAATATATAATTCCAGTTTTTCGTCAAACATGATATTCATCGCATAAGCATCACGCATAAACTTCTCAGTAAAGTAATACTTAAAATACAGATACTCGGGGCATACCCCGGTAAATTAATCGCATTCAAATATACTCTAACAACTATTGGGACTCAAAACATAAAACATATACCCGAGCTCGTTCTCAAGGAGCTCTGGTATTCATTGGTGCTTTATCTAGAGCATCCACAATACGTCCACATGTACCACCTGTCATGCCCATACAACAAAGACATGACAGCCCCCCGCGAAGGGGTCAGAACCTAGTACGAGAAACAGGTAAAATCACAATGTATGACAAAGTAACATGCGATGTATGTCGTGCATGAATGCAAATGCATATGAGGGATATCAAATCTCCAATATCAAGATCTCAGGAGTCCAATGGAAGGATCATCAATCAAATCATCAAGCTCGAGCAGGGCGTCGACACGCTCGTCGCTACGACATCTCTCTCAGTTGAGCCATCGGCGGTCCATCATCCCTCGTGTCTGGGCGACGTCGGCACACTCGTCACTACGGCATCTCTCAGTCACTCTCTCCACCAAGCCATTGGGGTGCCCATAATCCTCAGACACGCATCACAGATACCAACGAAAGGATAAAGGTATCAACAAAAGAATCAATAGGATCAACATGACATGGTCAATGTCCATGCATGTCAATGCATCATGCAATATCATAATCTCATGTGATGCATCTCAATATATCATGTAGTCAATGTATCATGTAATTCACATACTGCAGTTCAACATGTCATATAGTCACATAAGTAGCAAGAAATGACAAGTAAATCAGACCCCGTGAACATCACTTGTCTTTGCCAGACATCGTGATAGAACCGGTTTTCTACGTACCTCAAACCGTTAGCTAATTACCAAGTGATCCTCGACTCGATCTCAGGATTAATAAACCTGGTCATAACAGTTCCAAATACAACATAATGTCACATACTAGCCTTAAACTTATCAAAATAAAACTCAAACTTAGACCCAAAACAAATTCTCTAAATTTCAGCATGCGCGACCCCAGAGATCGGCTCATAACTTGGCCGATACTTAAGAAAATCACGTGAGTTTGATTTAGTTTAAAAGCTAACTCAAAAATGAACATTTCATCAGTTCAACTCATCTTCAAATTCATTCATTTAGCCTAGGTAAAATGGCCAAGACAATCTGCTGGAAAAACAGGACAACTCACCAAATTCCAGGCTGACCCATTTTCGTAGAAAAATCATAATAAATTCATATGACGTCCAAAAGACTTGAGGCTGGTGGAAAAATCACAAAAACTCAGTACTACAGTTCATATTTGAAGTACAGAAGCTAGTTCGCTCATCTAGAGGCACATACGAAGCAAAGTATGACAATTTTAAAAATACATATTGACTCTGTTTGACAGAGTTAGCAGTTCCAGAAAAAAGTGCATATCTTGCACAAATAAACTCCAAATCATGTGAGGTCAGTTTCTAATACAAGATAACTTAATGTTTACAACTTTTATTCAGACACCAAGGTAAAAATCGTATATTTTGCCCATATGTACCGTGAACACACTGCATGTGCAAACCGCCTACATTCATGTTCCAGATTGTGCAACTTGTGGTAGAAACATCATAACTCATTCATTTCAACTCTAATTTGAGTCTATTTGTTTTTTAAACTGGATATTTTGAATAGTTCTACAATATCTGTTTGAAGACCGTTATCAAATTCGAAAGAAAAGTGGGTCAAAAGTTCGGAATTCTTCAATGCATGTGCATTTTCAGTCCATGCAGAGTCAATCTGGCACATCTTAGAAAAATAAGCATATCTCACTCATTTTAAGTCCACATTGTCTCAAATTCCGGCCACATAAAGAACACCAAAATATCTATAACTTTTATTTAGAACTCTAAGTCAGATTCTGACTCTAAGTGAAACGAAAAGTCGCTATAGTTTACTGCATGCAACAACACTTTCTGCAGGAGCATAGAGACAACAACTCTAATCTAAAAGTCTCTTGCTATGAAATAAAATCTGGCCCATACACCTAAACCCAACTGAATTAAAACATGAAAACAATGTTATACCTTCCTCATCTTGAAGGTTTTTGAAGCTCCAACCAACATCCTAGCTCAAACCAAGCTTTCACCTCTCCAATTTGCTCCAAACTTGAAAATTCTTGAGGGGTTCTTCTTCCCTAGCCTTGTAGCTTCTAAAACCTATATTGCATGTAACATGCATCCACAAATTCACAAGAATTTGGGAACTAAATAAGCTGAAAATTCGAAAGGATAGAGAGATCGAGGAGAAATTTGTTGAATTGGAGAGAGAATGAGTCTTGTTTGGAATGAGGTGGTGTGTTTTTGTGTTTGAGTGGGAAGAGAGAGGTTTTGTCTTGAAAACATGAGTGGTGGCCGAAATCAAGGTGGATTTTAGCATTAATTTTTAATTCTTTGATGTATTGTGGAATCCATGTGTCAATACATCATTATCTTGCAAGATTAATGGCTCAAAATCATGTATTAAACATGAGTTAATTTAATTAATGGCATGTGTGCTCCAAGTGCCATGTGATCATGCACCTGCTCATGCACTAAAACATTTTTCACTAGTTGATTGACTTATTGTAGTCCGGAACACCTTAATTCAAAGTTTGTACTTTTAATTCTCCGGTTTTGCTTAATCATCGATAATCCGGATTAATTAGCATCGGGGCCTTACAGTTGGTATATGTGATGCGTGTCTGGGGATGATGGGCAGGCTAATGGCTCGGCGGAGAGAGTGAGCTGAGAGATTCTGTGGGGTCTTCCCACCTTAACAATGATTAATAGACATAAGAAGGACTAATCATGCATTAATAACGTCTTAAAGTTCTGGTTGTTACATGAGCTAACAGGATTTCAGGCCAAAATAAAAGACTTCAAAAATAATTCATTACATTCCCAAAAGATGGTTAATATTTAGATTTATACTACTCCTAGAGTAGATACTAATCGTAACTTGAATCCTATACATCCCTGTGTTCCTTGTAGCTCACTGCCTCAACCCGACCCTTAGTCCTTTAGCCCAAAAACGTACCTACAGGGACAACACATCATAAGCATATACAATTTACTTAACATCATAAAAACATCATAGTAAATGCATGGAATATTGGTTAAGTAAATATACTGGTTATTCATTAACTTCTTATTGTTGTCCCTGATTCATAATCATGCATATTGGCATCTTACCCTGTGGCATCTTACCACATAACATCGCATGGCTTCTTACCATGTGGGGCATCTTACCCCGTGGCATCTTACCACAAATAACATCGCATGGCCTTTTACCATGTGGGGCATCTTACCCCGTGGCATCTTACCACAATTAATATCATAGACATCTTATAAACATCGTAAACATCTTATAAACATCATAAACATCTTATAAACATCATCATTTCATCATGTATACTCATGCAATAAAAGCATAGTCGTAGTGTAAAGATGTGTTTTACCGTCCGATGCCCGTACGCCTCTTACGTACCTTTTCAAAAAGAGGAGGAGTCAAAAGACTTTATCTCCTTGATGGTGCCGGTACCTGGGATGGCTCTACAAGACCACACAATACCATATTAGATGCCTCAATACCATCTCACATCATAAACTTAACAAAATAAAACATCATTTTATTTTTCAACATTCTGCCTCTCTCGATCGATCGGCCCCGAGGTCTCGATCGATCGAGAAACTGTGCACAACAGTGCTCAACCATTCTGCCCCGATCGATCGATCGAAACATTTTTCCGATCGATCGAGGAGCTTCACCGATCGATCGAGAAATCCACCGATCGATCGGTACCTGAAATTCAAAACAGGCTTTAAACATTCTGTCTCGCTCGATCGATCGGGACCAAAATCTCGATCGATCGAGAGCTCTGAAAAATCGGGACTTCCCCAGATTTTTGAGCACCTCTTTTCACACCATCATTTCTACTTCATAACATAACATACTTTGCCTAAACAAGCATATCAATTGCTTCACCATACTTCCATGCATGTATTAAAAATAAAGGTTCACTCATAACTTAAACCGACATGCATTAAAACTACCCCTTTTTATCAATACTCGCTCAACATTTCTGAAAAACAGGGCATAATTTCATAGCCCATAATTATTGAACATACATCTTTATGGCAACGAAACTACCATATAGCCCATAGTTAATGCTTAAACAAATATGCTGGCATTTTCACTAAACTTCCATGTTTGTAATCACGTTAAAGGTTTACCCATAACCTAAGCTAGCATGCTTCAAATCTTCATAATAAAAGCCATACCCAACATACAAACAGGGCACTTCCTTGCCCCGATTTTCGAGGAGCCCTTTTTACAACCGAAAATCTAACACATAAAGCATGCAAGTTACTTAACAAGACATGCTAGGGGCTTCATAAACATCATATAAAAGTACTCATAACAATATTTCATCGAACACTACACTGGCATGTCAAATATGCTACAAAGAAAACACATGTATAAAACGAAAAAGCTGGTGAACCAGCGTGATTCCTCACCACTTTTGCTCTCCGATTTTTGTCAAGAAGAGACAAGGAATTTCCGATCACTTTCCTCCTAGTAGCAGTCCAGATTTCGGACGAAAAGAAGGGAGGAAGAAGGAAATGTTTGGAAGAGACAAAGTGAGAAATATCTAAGGGCCAACATGCCTACTTGGTCAACTCTTTTCCAGAAAAACAGGGGAGGGGCGTGGGTTGCTGCAAGTGGGGGGTGGGTGGTTGCATGTAGGGTGGTCTTGTGGTGTTTAATTGTGTCCCGGTATTTCATACGATGTATATAAATATCTCCCCTTGATATTTTATAATTTTACTACATCAATACAACAATTAAAAACACCTAACATGCCCTCTAAACCATATCATCATATCATAAATATAACCCCCAATTAAAGTACCACAACCCTCTTAAACACATCGTAAATCATCATCGTAGCACATAATCATATAACATTTCGGGGGTATTACATTACTCCCCTACTTATAAGATTTCGTCCTCGAAATCCACATGCATCATCATAATGGAACTAAACATAGAACATACCAGAGAATAGTTCCGGATAGTGCTGCACCATATGCCGTTCCGTCTCCCATGTAGCCTCCTCGACACCCCGGCGATCCCACTGAACTTTGACCATCGGTATAACTTTGCTCCGTAGTCTGCGATCCTCTCGATCCAGAATTCTGATTGGTCGTTCTACGTAGGACACATCTGAGTCTAACTGAACTTCTGTAGGCTGTAAGACATGAGACGGGTCTGGCTCATACTTCCGTAACATAGAGACATGGAAAACATCGTGTATGCCAGACAAGGATGGGGGTAGAGCCAAACGATATGCCAATGTACCGGTACGCTGTAAAACCTCATATGGCCCAACATACCTCGGAGATAACTTCCCCCGCATCCCAAAACGAACCACACCCCTGAAGGGCGAGATCTTTAAGAAGACCCTGTCTCCTAACTGGAATTCCAGTGGCCGTCGCCGCTTATTTGCATAGGCTGCCTGCCTATCCTGGGCCGCTTTCATCTTCTGGCGTATCAATTTTATCTTACCTTCCATATCCCTGATCAGATCCGGTCCTCCGACCGCTTTGCTAGTCAAATCCTCCCAATACAGCGGTGATCTACATTGTCGTCCATACATAGCTTCAAAAAGAGCCATTTGAATGCTCGCCTGATAACTGTTATTATAGGAGAACTCCACCAGCGGCACTGAATCCTGCCACGGAGTATCAAACTCCAAAATACATGCCCTCAACATGTCCTCGAGCGTCTGAATGGTACGCTCTGTTTGGCCGTCTGTCTGAGGGTGATAGGTTGTGCTCAGTCTCACCTCTGTGCCCAAAGCTGTCTGGAGACCCTCCCAGAAATGTGAAGTGAATCTCGGGTCTCTGTCAGACACTATCGAGACTGGAATACCATGCAATCTCACCACATCCCGTAAATACATCTGGGCCATCTTCAAGTATGTATAAGACATACTGTAAGGGATGAAATGAGCCGTCTTCGTCAGCCTATCCACGATCACCCAGATCGCATCAAATCCTGAGGCCGTCCTCGGCAAGTGGGTCACGAAGTCCATAGATATATGCTCCCACTTCCATTCAGGCACCTCTAAGCTCTTCAGCTCACCACCAGGCCTCTGCCTCTCTGCCTTTACCTGCTGGCAGATCAAACATCTTTTGACGAAATTGATCACCTCACGCTTCATGCGTCTCCACCAGAATTGATCGCATAGATCTTTGTACATCTTCTTTCCCCCTGGGTGGATACTGAACCGACTACTGTGAGCTCGCTCCAATATTCCTCTACGCAGCTCTGGTGTATCTGGGACTACCCATTGGTTGCCCAGTCTCAAAGAATCATCCTCAGCCACTCTGAACTTGGATGGCTGTCCCTGAAGTACCAATGATGTCCATCTCTGAACCTCACTATCCGACTTCTGGGCCTTCCTGATCGCCTCAAATACATCTGGCTCCGCCAATAAGGTCGACACTCGCACAGGCGACGTGTCTACATCGAAATCATAGCCCAGATGGCAATAAGAAGTCATCAAGGCCGACAAACACATAACATCCTCTGCAGTACTCTTCACCTTCCGACTTAAGGCGTCAGCTATTAAGTTCGCTTTACCTGGATGGTACTCAATTTCACAATCATAGTCTTTGAGCAAATCCATCCACCTTATTTGCCTCATATTCAACTCTGCCTGAGTGAATAAGAACTTCAGGCTCTTATGGTCCGTATATATAGTGAAAGACGTGCCATACAAGTAATGCCTCCAGATCTTCAAGGCAAATATGATGGCCGCCAGTTCCAAATCATGCACTGGATACCTAGCCTCGTGTGGCTTCAGCTGCCTCGATGCATAAGCCACCACGTGCTTATCTTGCATCAACACACAGCCCAAACCCTGCATTGACGCATCCGTATACAAGGCAAACTTCTTATTCTCAGACGGAATCACCAATACCGGCGCTGTAGTCAAGCGACGCTTCAGTTCTTGAAAACTTTCCTCACAAGCCTCAGACCAAAAGAAGGGGACTCCTTTCTGAGTCAGCTGTGTCAGGGGTTTGGCAATCTTCGAGAAACCTTCGACGAAACGTCGGTAATAACCTGCCAGACCAAGGAAACTCCGTATCTCCGGTACAGAAGTGGGTGCAGCCCACTCTAACACAGCTTCAATCTTCCTGGGATCCATAGATATCCCATGGCTAGATATGACATGGCCCAAGAATACCACGCTGTCCAACCAGAACTCGCACTTACTAAGCTTTGCATATAACTGATGATCCCTGAGGATCTGAAGCACTGTCTTCAAGTGCTTTACATGCTCTTCTTCCGTCCGAGAGTAAATAAGTATGTCGTCAATGAAGACTATGACGAACTGATCCAAATATGGCTGGAACACCCTGTTCATCAAACTCATCAAGACAGCTGGGGCATTCGTCACCCCAAAAGGCATGACCAGGAATTCATAGTGCCCATATCTAGTCCTGAACGCCGTCTTCTGAACATCATCTTCTCTTACTCGAATCTGATGGTACCCCAACCTCAGATCGATCTTACTGTAAAGCCTCGTACCCTGCAACTGATCGAACAAGTCATCAATCCTCGGAAGTGGATACTTGTTCTTTACTGTAGCTTTATTCAGTTGTCTGTAGTCAATGCATAGACGCATCGATCCATCTTTCTTCTTAACAAATAAGACAGGTGCACCCCATGGCGATACGCTAGGGCGTATGTAGCCCTTGTCAAGGAGTTCTTGCAACTGAATCTTTAACTCCTTTAACTCAGCTGGTGCCATCCTATACGGGGCACGAGAAATTGCAGACGTCCCTGGTAGTAACTCAATCCCAAACTCGACCTCTCTCATCGGTGGGAATCCGGGAATTTCCTCCGAAAAGACATCAGCAAACTCCGCCACTACGGGCACATCCTCAACCTTTAGCTCTTTCCTCTTTTCCGTCATATCGACAGCATAGATAAGATATCCTGTATGACCTCGTTCTAATAACTGTGCCATCTTGACAGCAGATATCAACGGAATCTTTGGGCGAGAACCATCCCCAAAGAATGTCCACTGGACTCCCATAACAGACCTGAAACGGACAGTCCTCTGCCTGCAGTCTACCACCGACTGATACTTGTTCAGAACATCGATGCCCACAATGCAATCGAAGTCTGTCATTCCCAGCACAATCAAATCTGATCTTAACTCATTATCCTCAAAATAAATGAGGCCATCATAGACAATCTGATCCGTAGTCAAACTTCTTCCAGCGGGGGTCGAGACCATAAGAGGCATGGGCGACGAAGAAGTGCATATGTGGTGCCTTTCAACAAAATTCGTCGACACAAAAGAGTGTGACGCACCTGTGTCTATCAATATAAGAGCAGGGTGCGTAAATAAAAGAAACGTACCCGCTATAACCTCCTCCGGAGCCGCTGTAGCCTGCTCCCTCGTCAAAGCATACACCTGTCCCTGAGGTGGCCCCGTGGGCTGACCTCCATACTGCCTCGGTGCGAAAGGTTGTCGGTGCTGTGCTGCTCTCTCCGCAGGCCTCCCCGTAGAGTTCTGCTGTCTTCCCCTGTTGGGACACTGTCGAGCAAAGTGGCCTTTATCGCCACAGACATAGCACCCTACGCAATCCTTTGCCAAATGTGGTTGTCCACAAAGAGTGCACTGAACTCTTCCAGACCTATCTCCCTGAGGCTGTCCTCTCCCTGATGGAGCATCATTCCTACGGTTCCCTTTCCATCGATTCTCGGGCCTCTTGCCACTGAATCTCGACGCTGAAGTGTTTCCTCTAGGCTTAAACTGATCACCCCTGGGTTTCAAATTGTCAGAAGTGGATTTCTGAGGGGGTGCTGGAGGTGGCACTGCATCAGGATATGCGCCAACTCCCAGTTCGGCTAGTTCAGCTCGTGAAAGCGTATCGTCAAAACAGGCAGGGCCATAGGTAATTACCCTGTCATATAGTTCCGGCCTCAAGCCCTTCATGAAATTCCTCATCTTCGCTTGAGGGTTTGCAGCAATATGGGGCACATAACGCAGTAAGGAACAGTAATGTAGAGCATAATCAGATACAGGCATGGTACCTTGCCTTAAACTGGTAAACTCATCCTCCTTGGCTTGTCTTGCAGCGGCTGAGAAGTAGCGGGCCAGAAACCGCGTTCGGAACATCTTCCAGTTTATTTCCTGCCCCAGAGCCTCTTGCTCAATCACGGTGGTCTTCCACCACATCAGTGCCTTCTTGGCCAGCTGAAATTCTGCTAATCTGATCCAGGCCGTCTTTGCACAAGGCGCTGCCACAAATATCTGTTCAATCCTCTCCAACCATTCCTCAGCTTTTTCCCCTGATTCAGTCCCTTCGAACATCGGGGGTCGGTACATCATAAATTGAGCCAAGCTCAACTCCCCAGGTAGCAACTGTTGTTCAAAAGGTTCTTCGCCCAAGGTTGGTGGCGGCAATGGATTCGTGCGCCCAGCACTTGCATTTACACTAACGGCGTCACCCACTTCTATATTTGCTGCCATGCTGCAACACAAGGGTTAATAACAACACCAAAAGCAGTTCATAAAGTACATCGTTAGATAATTAAACATGTTAGCATAACATATGAACTTCATATGCAACATACATATAAAACATGTTCAAAAGTAAGCACCGAGCCAACTTATTGCTAAGGCTACCCTTCACTCATTCCCGAGTTATCTAACCTGGTTCTGATACCACTAATGTGGGGTCTTCCCACCTTAACAATGATTAATAGACATAAGAAGGACTAATCATGCATTAATAACGTCTTAAGGTTCTAGTTGTTACATGAGCTAACATGATTTCAGGCCAAAATAAAAGACTTCAAAAATAATTCATTACATTCCCAAAAGATGGTTAATATTTAGATTTATACTACTCCTAGAGTAGATACTAATCGTAACTTGAATCCTATACATCCCTGTGTTCCTTGTAGCTCACTGCCTCAACCCGACCCTTAGTCCTTTAGCCCAAAAGCGTACCTACAGGGACAACACATCATAAGCATATACAATTTACTTAACATCATAAAAACATCATAGTAAATGCATGGAATATTGGTTAAGTAAATATACTGGTTATTCATTAACTTCTTATTGTTGTCCCTGATTCATAATCATGCATATCGGCATCTTACCCTGTGGCATCTTACCACATATCATCGCATGGCTTCTTACCATGTGGGGCATCTTACCCCATGGCATCTTACCACAAATAACATCGCATGGCCTCTTACCATGTGGGGCATCTTACCCCATGGCATCTTACCACAATTAATATCATAGACATCTTATAAACATCGTAAACATCTTATAAACATCATAAACATCTTATAAACATCATCATTTCATCATGTATACTCATGCAATAAAAGCATAGTCGTAGTGTAAAGATGTGTTTTACCGTCCGATGCCCATACGCCTCTTACGTAACTTTTCAAAAAGAGGAGGAGTCAACAGACTTTATCTCCTTGATGGTGCCGGTACCTGGGATGGCTCTACAAGACCACACAATACCATATTAGATGCCTCAATACCATCTCACATCATAAACTTAACAAAATAAAACATCATTTTATTTTTCAACATTCTGCCTCTCTCGATCGATCGGCCCCGAGGTCTCGATCGATCGAGAAACTGTGCACAACAGTGCTCAACCATTCTGCCCTGATCGATCGATCGAAACATTTTTCCGATCGATCGAGGAGCTTCACCGATCGATCGAGAAATCCACCGATCGATCGGTACCTGAAATTCAAAACAGGCTTTAAACATTCTGTCTCGCTCGATCGATCGGGACCAAAATATCGATCGATCGAGAGCTCTGAAAAATCGGGACTTCCCCAGATTTTTGAGCACCTCTTTTCACACCATCATTTCTACTTCATAACATAACATACTTTGCCTAAACAAGCATATCAATAGCTTCACCATACTTCCATGCATGTATTAAAAATAAAGGTTCACTCATAACTTAAACCGACATGCATTAAAACTACCCCTTTTTATCAATACTCGCTCAACATTCCTGAAAAACAGGGCATAATTTCATAGCCCAGAATTATTGAACATACATCTTTATGGCAACGAAACTACCACATTGCCCATAGTTAATGCTTAAACAAATATGCTGGCATTTTCACTAAACTTCCATGTTCGTAATCACGTTAAAGGTTTACCCATAACCTAAGCTAGCATGCTTCAAATCTTCATAATAAAAGCCATACCCAACATACAAACAGGGCACTTCCTTGCCCAGATTTTCGAGGAGCCCTTTTTACAACCGAAAATCTAACACATAAAGCATGCAAGTTACTTAACAAGGCATGCTAGGGGCTTCATAAACATCATATAAAAGTACTCATAACAATATTTCATCGAACACTACACTGGCATGCCAAATATGCTACAAAGAAAACACATGTATAAAACGAAAAAGCTGGTGAACCAGCGTGATTCCTCACCACTTTTGCTCTCCGATTTTTGTCAAGAAGAGACAAGGAATTTCCGATCACTTTCCTCCTAGTAGCAGTCCAGATTTCGGACGAAAAGAAGGGAGGAAGAAGGAAATGTTTGGAAGAGACAAAGTGAGAAATATCTAAGGGCCAACATGCCTACTTGGTCAACTCTTTTCCAGAAAAACAGGGGAGGGGCGTGGGTTGCTGCAAGTGGGGGGTGGGTGGTTGCATGTAGGGTGGTCTTGTGGTGTTTAATTGTGTCCCGGTATTTCATACGATGTATATAAATATCTCCCCTTGATATTTTATAATTTTACTACATCAATACAACAATTAAAAACACCTAACATGCCCTCTAAACCATATCATCATATCATAAATATAACCCCCAATTTACCACAACCCTCTTAAACACATCGTAAATCATCATCGTAGCACATAATCATATAACATTTCGGGGGTATTACAGATTCCATAGTGACAAGTGTGCCGACGTCGCCCATACACGAAGGATGATGGACCGCCGATGTCTAGATTGCGAGAGATGTCGTAGCGACGAGCGTGTTGACGCCCTAGCTCGAGCTTGAAGTTGATTGATGATCTTTCCCCTTGACCTCCTGAGATCTTGATATTGGAGATTTGATACCCCTCATATGCATTTGCATTCATGTGTGGCATGCATCGTATGATACTTTGTCATTCATTATGATTTACATGTTTCTCGTACTGGGGTTACTGACCCCCTTTGTGGGTCTGTCATGTCTTTGTTGTAAAAGCGAAAAAAATTTAGGGCCACTTGTCGATAAATTTTAATTAAATTTTCGGTTGTTTATGCAAAATAATCATTGTCTGATAACTAAACACTTGATTAGGACCGGCCCTCACACTTGGTATCAGAGCATAATCTGGTATATTCTTGAACTAGAGTTAGGACACTGAGTCTCGACACAAATAAATTGTTTGTGTATGTAATTGACTACATGTTTTTATAGGATTTTGCCTGCTGTGATCACATTTTAGATTTGAGTACATACATGTAGCGAGCAGATAGGCATGGACAGGTAGGTGGTTACATATAAGAACTGTAGATCGTGGACTGGATTCAAACTTATTGTTAACTTGGTGAGATTTGGGGAATTTAATCCTATCTCTTGTAGAAATGAACGACATCTATATATGGGATTGTTATCTATGAACTTTAGATTTAACCCTTGTGTCATGTAAAATGATACCGTAAGTAATTAAACGCTTGTTTTGCCGACTGAATTTGAGAACTAGAGACCGATAAGGAGAGAATGTATGTAGAAATGTTTGTCAAGTTCCACTACATGCCGAGACGATAGTATAGAGCTAGGCTCTTGACAAGTCGAGAATTTGTACGTAAAGATCGTTGTATTTTCATTTCTAGATATGTTTAATTTAAAGCCTTTCTCGAAACTTTATCTTTTTGTAATATCAGATTGAGAAACATTGTGTCTTGTTTCATATAATTACACCTACCCAAATTTGATCGACTCTGGGGTAAGGGCAGAGTTGTTGAATTATATGTTATTGGACTTTATTGAATGAATCCAATAAATCATAATCTTCCTTTTCGCACACTTTTTCGGAGTTGGATCCTCGTGGTTGTGTCTCTCACAAAAGGAGGACTACCTAGGAAGAGAACTCAAAATTGGCAAGTTGTACTTTATGGAGGATGAATCCGTTAGTACAGTACTGAGTATTGTGGAAGAACTGTAACGACAGATTCTTTCAAGTGAGGCTCCGATTTGAGTCAGTTTAACTGATAGATCGAAAGCTGGGATTGAATTGATTAGAGGAAGCATCTGGTTGTTCCTCAGTTGTCTCAGAAGCAGGATATTCATGTTTGGAGAAATTCAACAGCAGCTCCAAGAATAATATCAATAACAGAATAGGCCGCAATAATTTTAGGAAACCGCAAAGGTTTACATCGAAACATACGAAGATTGAGAAGATGTTAATTCAGATCATCCGGAACCAGGGGTTCTAGGAGTGATTATGGATCGTTTACTAGATCTTGTGGATCATTGAGGATGAAATCAACCTACATATCACTGGGTAGGGGTTCAAAAGTACTGTAAGACTGTGGTCAGACAGAGTATTATCCCATAGTTGACCGTTAGGATTGATACAACCACAGTAGCAGATACCCTTTGCTGGAGGTGGTTTTCGAAAGTGGCTCTCGATTTTGATCCACTAGGTTCCACCAGTAGTCCAATCAATCGCAGAGTGGAAGTAATACTCAGCAGCTTTTTAGAAAATCTCAGCAAGCCAGGGTACTCGCTTGGACAGAGGATCAAGTTAGAAAGATTTCAGGAAGTGCGATCACAAGTATATGTTTTAATTTCGATCGCAATGAATGAGTTTATTTTATACAAGAAATTTCAACTATCGCATCAACTGATAGATTCACTCAAATGAGTTATGTTGCATTAACTGTGGTATACAGTATGAGGAGAGATCATGACCAGGAACTTGATGGCGCTACCAGCATACCAATCTGATTGAATCCTTGCACAGATTACCGAGATATTGTACAATGTTTTGGGGGTACAGTATGATTTTGATCGTATAATGGCTCTAAGTGAAATTTCTTTGGTCGAGTGTGCCTGGCTATTACCATTAGCATCAAAGATGAATATGCTTCGGTTGTTATTCTTTGGAAATTAAAGATATATGAGTTACATGATTGATATCACAATGGAAGAGCATCAATTACCAAACATTTCGATGTTATAGAGAACTTCATAATGTGTCAGTCAGATGATATTTTGGGATTCCCCACCAGAGAGGGAAATCGTTGTCGGCACTGAAATGATGCCAAGTACGGCGTCGGTTGCTAAAACATTGTACGAGATGGCATCATCATAATTCAAGGAATTGATAAAGCAGTTGCAGAATCTTATGAGTAAAGGTACATACTTTCGGGTATGTCACCATGTGGAGCATCTATTCTTTTGTGTAGAAGAAAGATGATACAATGAGAATGTGTATCGATTATAGACATCTCAATCGGGTTACAGTCAAGAATAAATACCCGCTACCTAGAATCGATGTTTTGTTTGATCAGCTTCAAGGAACTTTGGTCTATTCCAAAATTGATCTGCGATTAGGGTATCGTCAGCTTCTAGTTAGAGAATAGGATATTCCTAAGACAGTTTAGGACCAGATATTTGGGCATTTTGAGTTTTGAGTAATGTCTTTTAGTCTGAAGAAGGCATGACATGTTAATGAATCGAGTGTTCATAAATCTCTTGGGCATAATCACGAGGCATCTGTTCCAGAAGATCAGTTGATCCAAGTAAATTGGGGCATTGAGAAATTGGCCAAGACAAACCAATGCAGGCGTTGCATTGAGTAATCCTTGTAGATATCAAGTCTATTACCAAATTGACCAAGAAGAACCATAGTTTCAGTTGGTCAAATGTATATAAAAAAAATTGTGTTCATAAACTGAAACAACATTTGACTACAGCTCCAGTAATAACTTTGCCATCTGGATCAATAGAATATATTGTTATGTAAAAACACATCACCTAGAGGATTGGAAATGTATCCTCATGTAGTATGGAAAGTATTGTCGATGCTTCAAGGCAATTGAAACTCACAAGAATTGGCATCATGTCTATAATCTCGAGTTAGCCGCCATCACTATTGTGCTGAAGTTATGGCACCACTAATTATATGAGAGCAGTTCGTTATTTACCCTGACTACAAGAGATTGATATATAAATATATGCACTCAGTCAGAACTGAATACGGATCAACGACGATGATTAGAACTACTGAAAGACTTTTACTGGGAAGTACATTAGCAGTCAGGAAAGATGAATCAAGAAACATTTTCTTTGAATTGTAAAACTCTAGATGCCTACGACAAATTATACATATCCTTATGGGCATTTTAGCCACAAAGCGGGCTTTTTGTAATATCGATTTTTGCATTTTTTAGCCACAGTTTATTTCAATGATTTGAAGGCTCAAGAGTCAGATTTGAAGCCTCAAAATTAGACCCAAACATCCATTGTCGAGAGAGCAGACGATGTTATAGCAACCATCTAGATTCAATGTATCGTTTAGTAGTTGAATGGCTAAAGAGTAACAGATTGATGGTACCTAAATATTACGAACTGGAAGAAGCATTTACTTCAGGAGGTACTGTAGTCCCTGTTGATATCCATTCGAAAACTACAAGATATACCTTGAGGAGGCACTTCTGGGCAAAATATGAAAAGAAAAATTCAGAATGTGTGAACAAATGTTTAACCTATTAAGAGGTTAATGGGGAAAAACAATGAAACTAGATGTTATGTTTTGACTTTTAGAAGTGTCATAGTGGAATTAAGAGTGCATTGTTCCGAACATTGTGACTCACTTACCAAAATCGAATAGAAGTTTCGATGCACTATGGGTCGGGGTTGAAATACTGGCGAAATTACCACATTATTTTGTATAACCGTGCTTTACCTACAAGAAAACAGCACAATTGATAATTTGATTCGTGTATACGGAGTACCAGTTTCCATTATTGCTGTCAGAGATCCGAAATTTGTATCGAGATATGGGGTTTATAAGCAACCCATGGATACAAAATTTGTGATAAGTATTATCTACCATCCTCAGACAGTCTGAATTAACGGATAAAGCTTTGAATAGAGCACTTGAAAGTAGAGGCTGAGGGTGATTCTTCTAAAGATGAAGAAAGACTCTCAAATTATCATACTGAAATGCAGGCAAGCCTGTAAGATCTAGAAAATATATGAAGGCAGCCTGAAATAGGCAGGACATCGTTGCCAACAAGAGTAAAAGATCATTAGAATTGGAGATCAGCGATGGAGTGTTCTCCAGAATCTCTTTATGGGATTATTCGGTTCAGATGTCGAGGTAGACTGTCACCTCATACACTGGTCCTTACCTGATCTTAAAAGATTCCGATAATACATGATGTACCTAAGCTAAGGAAGTTGGAACCATATCCATCTCGCATGTTTCAGCCGAGAGAGATTGAGATGAACAGCTCCTTGTCCTTGAGGAACGATCTATTTTGATTTGTGAACAGGTAATGATGAGGTACCATAGAATCGTAACCATTGATGAGTTACCTTGGTACATAGAAATCATGGTAAGGTGGAGAAATGTAAGGCCCCGATGCTAATTAATCTGGATTAACGATAATTAAGCAAACTCGGATAATTAAAAGTACAGATTTCGAATTAAGGTGTTCCGTACTACGATGAGTCAAACAATTAGTAGAACATGTTTTTAGTGCTTGTGCATATACATGTGGAGAGAACATGTCACTATTTAATTAATGTCCTAGAATTGAATTAACTCATGTTTAATACATTATTTTGTGTTGGGATATGCCCTAAGACAAATCAATAGATGATTGTTTATGACATAAATGTATTATGATTTTAATAATGGCAAATCATTATTATGTATTATTCGAATATCTGTGCAATATGAATTGATATATAAGTTAATGTCCTTAGAATAATATTGTATTGTTCTTAAAGATTGTCCCTAGTCAAGTATTATCATGAATCGGGATAATGATAATGCATTGAGACTACTATGTTTTGATTGATGAATTGTTCATGGATATGAGATATCAAATCAACACATGGGTACATGTTTGAGAACAATGTACTGGACAGACCCACCATGAGAATGCTACATGGATAGTTATATGAGTGTCATAAGCAATTCTCATGGTGATAATAATGTATGTAATCCTTACGACTTGAGATCATCAGAGATCCCAACATAAGGAGTTGTGTATCTTGATATTGTCAAACGTTACCTGTAACAGGGTAAACTATAAAGGAAACTATTGGATACACTACGAATTATGTAGAGGGATGTTGATTGATCAAGATAGGATTTGTCCCTCCTATATAACAGGAGAAGTGTTTGGGCCCTTGATCAAGTAAGACTAAAATGCATGGCCATGCTCGAATGAGTCGATATGTGATATCGAGCTTATTCGTTTATTCTAGTTCTACTTAGGGATCAAGAAATAGAGATTGAATATACGAGTATGACTATTCCATGACTCGTGTTCAATCTAAACACAGTGGACAAAGGGATTAAGTTACATGGTTAATATTATCATAAGTTCTTAGGTTATGTCGAGTCAATGACATTCTTGTAATTTGGGTAGCCTTGATGTGTTGCTAGATACCGCTCATTGCTTGTGACATAAAATGAGATTTTATGTCACTGCCAACATTGCAAGATCCTATCGAGTCGCACAAAAGATTAAATCGAAAAGGGAATTAAATTCATTGGATGAATTAATTAATTAAGAAGAGTCTTAATTATAAGATTATGAGGATTTAAGTAAATCATGGGTTTGGGCCCATGAGACTTTAAGAAAGTCCTGAACCTTTAATTATAGCCTAATATATAATTAGCTAACAAGTGAATGTTTAATTAAGTGTTAATTCATTCATAACCTAGCCTCCACCAAAAACCCACCTTAAGAGCCGCCGCCTCTCATCATCTCTCGGCCATCATCGCCGCCGTGAAAAGTGAGATCCGGCCATCGTTTTCGATTGAGAATCGGAGGTGGTTTTTGATCCGGTTTAAGAACAAGTCTAGCAACTTGTTCTTAAACACTCCTTTTCGATTTGATCGTGTGGATACCGTAGAGATAAAGGTGAAAACTTTTGTTCGTGACCCGTGGTGCTACATCGTGGAGCTTCTGCATCAAAGACGCTACAAGGGTGAGACTCTATTATTCAAATCCCGATATGAATCCTTTGTATAGATCCATGGCTGTAATCCAATTTTTATTACTATTCCGCTGCGTTGTATGCTCGTTGGATTACTAACATGTTGGACCATTAATCTTTCAAGATAGTGATGTATTGACACATGGATTCCACAATACATCAAAGAATTAAAAAATAATGCAACTCCACCTTGAAATTTTCGGCCACTTCATTCATTTCACAAGACCATTCTCTCTCTTCCACTCAACCAAAAATCCTCCTCCTTCTTCAAGAGTGTTCGAAAACTTTCAGCCTATTTTAGCACAAAATTCTCTTGAATTTGTGGATGCATGATTATATTCAATTATAGATTTGAATAGGTATTGATGAGAGGAGAAGAACCCATCAAGAATTTTCAAGTTTGAAGCAAGATTGGAGAGGTTAAGCTTTGTTTGAGCTAGGATGTTGGATGGTGCTTCAAAACCTTCAAGATGATGAAGGTATAACCTTATTTTCATGATTTAAATCAGTTGGATTTAGGTGTAAGGGTCAAATTTTGAAGCCAAGGGATGAAAATTTTAGTTAAAAGTTGTTGTATCTATGAACCTGCAGAAATAGTGTTGCATGAAATAACTTGTAGCGACTTTTTGATTTAGTTAGAGTCTGATTCTGACTTGGTGCAAAGAATTAAAGTTGTAGATAATTGAATTTTATGCGTTTTAAAAATGAAAGCAGATGATTTAGAGCTCAGATGAAAAAGTTATGTTGATTTTACTAGAGGGGTGCACATTCTTGACTCTGCATGCTCGTGCATGTTACATACAGATTGTTCATCGAGTTTTTGGGAAAACATTATGTTTCAAATTTGATGTCAGTATTCAAATGAAAGTTGTATATTTTTTAATTCTCTTCGATTTAAAAAATAATAGGACTTATTTTGGACTTATTTTGAAGTAATTATGAATTTTATATCAAAAGTGCATAATCTGGGTCCTGCGTGTGGGCGGAAATACCCATGTAGTGTATTCTTTGAATTCCTGAGCAGTTTTGGCTTGGAATTATGGAACATTTCCAGAAATAAGAGTTGTAGTGCTTTGTGTTGGCTGTCTTTTGCACTAGAATCACTCAATTTGAATTTAAAACGAAAAGGTTTATAGTATTTGTACTAGAACTGCTCAAACTGGAAAACAGATTTTTAAATGTTACACTTTTAGTGTTCAAACTCATTTTAGATGGATGAACCAGCTTGACATCATAAAAGATGAAATGAAGTCCTTTGCGTTTTTGAGATATGACTACTAGAATTGAGTCTTTTGGACGTCATATGAATTTATTATGATTTTTATACGAAAATGGGTCAGGCTGAAATTTGAAGAAAAGTGCTAAGAGTCATTATTAAAACTTGAAGTAGATATTTTGCACTACTTAACACTTAGTGATATTTTTTTAAGTATACATGACCATGTTTTAATAATCACGAGGTCAACTTGAGGAGCACTCAGTAGTTTTAGCATTGGTCTAAGGTACGTAGAAAACCGGTTCTATCACGATGTCTGGCAAAGACATGTGATGTTCCCGATGTATGGTTTACTTGTCATTACTTACAATGTGACTCTATGACATGTTGGACTGCAGTATGTGATTACATGATACATGGAAATGCATGATATACGATGACATGATATATTGAGATGCATCACATGAGATTATGATATTGCATGATGCATTGACACGCATGGACATTGAACACGTCATGTTGATCCTTTCGATTCTTTCGGTTATACCTATATCATTTCATTGGTATCTATGATGCGTGTCAAGGGATGATGGGAACACCGATGGCTTGGTCGAGAGAGTGAGCTGAGAGATGTCGTATAGACAAATGTGCCGCTGTCGCCCAGACACGAGGGATGATGGACAGTCGATGGCTCGATGAGAGAGATGTCGTAGCGAAGAGCTTGTTGACGCCCTAGCTCAAGCTTAATGTTGATTGATGGTCTTTTCCCTTGGACTCCTGAGATCTTGATATTGGAGATTTGATACCCTCATATGCATTTGCATTCATGCACATCATGTATCCCATGATACTTTTTCATTCATTGTGATTTTACATGTTCTCGTACTGGGGTTACTGACTCCCTTTCTGAGGGTTGTCATGTCTTTGTTGTATGGGCATGACATGTGGTACAGGTGGACGTACTACAGATGTTCGAGATGAAGCATCGATAAATACCAGAGCTCTTGGGGAGCGAGCTCAGGTTTATGTTTTACGTTTTGTGTCTCAGCTCTTAGTAAACATTTTTAAAACTATGGTTCTTCACCGGGGAATGCCCCGAGTATTATGTACGTTGAAGTATTACTGTATTTTGAGACTTTATTGATGTTGAATGATGAATGAGGTGATATATGTGAATGGATAATACGTATTTTCAGTATTTGTTAGGATCGGTCCGGAGTGTTTAGAGGGGGGGGTGAATGAACACTCCTTAAAAATTTATCCCTTGTGAATTCTTTCGGATGAGTGAAAGAAATCTGTTACTTAATCAACTCTTTGAACAGAACAAACCACTAAAAAGGTGAGTGCGGAAACGGTCTGCTCTTGTAAAAGTAAGAACGGCTCGATGGCTAAGTGCAGAAGGATAAGACACAGGATATGTTTCTGGAAGTTCGAAGGTGGTGTAATCCTTCTACGTCTCCCCTTCTTCCAATTAAGGAAGGTTTATACTAGAAGACTTTGATTTATACAATCCTGTTGTACAAACCCGATTCAGACTGGATTTACCTCACTACCAGTCTGAAACTCCTAGTCACTCAACCTGCTCAGACACACTCTGTCTGACAGTTACAATAAGTTGCTCACTTCTATTTTTCAATACACAATGCGCACAGTGATCCTACAATGATCAAATGTTACAAAGTAATTGCGCTTAAATAAATAACTTCAGCTCGAAAGCTTCTGAACTTTGTAAGCGTGTGCAGATGCTTTCCTGTGTGTTTTTCAATTGATCAGCGTGAGTTGGAATCAAGAGTCCCTGTCTTCCTTTTGTTGCATCATTTTATAGTTGAGGGTAGCAACGGCATTGTTTCCCTTAATGTGCAACTTTGACTCTTTTTAAACTCTGAGAAAGCTACAGTCTTCTTCTTCAGGACACTTGCCGTTCTTGTGTATGCTTTTGGCGACTGTCAGGTAAGCTCTCCTTTGTCTTCTTACCTTTAATGGCAATCTTCGACTTTTGATCCTTTGTAGCATTAATTACAGCATTAAATGCTACAATAAATAACCGTTGATGGTTCGGACTGAGAAGCCATCCTTTATGTATCTTTGACTGCTCTGATCTGATAAAGGTTGAGATCGATCTGAAGTATCGATCTAGTCAGTCTGGAATCCATCGATCCGGTCTGATATGTGATATGCTTTATCAGCTTGCTCTGTTTTGCGCGATCGATCTGGTATGCCTGATTTCCATCGATCCGGTCTGAAATAATTTGTCATCTTGCTCTGTTTTGTCCGATCGATCTGGTCAAACTGATATCTATCGATCCGGTCTGAAATGTTTTGTCATCTTTAAAATCTCATCGATAAGGTCCGGAACTAACAAATTCCCCCTTTTTGATGATGACAAAACCTAGCTTCTAAGTCTTTTTAACCAGTCTTGATAAGAGCTCTGAAGCGAATGCTTTCGGATCGATTACTTCTTTGTTCAAAATAAATGAACTTCATTAAGTTGAATCGATTAAATCTTTATTATTAAGCCTTATGATGAGGTTCAAAATAAATGAACACAGACTTAATCAAACGAGGATTTTATTGATCACCAAGAAAATCCTAAAAATACACAGTCTGAAAATATTATTTTCTAGAAGGCGGCCTGAAGTCTGTCTTCTTTTTCCCCTTTTTGTCAGCAGCAATCTCTTGAAGAAAGTCGACAACTTGTGCTAGCTGCGCGCTGATAGCGTCAAGACGAACGTCTTGAGCGCGGGGGGAATTGGCAACGGATGCTCTGACTTCAGTGGCTAGCTCGATCTGCTCTTTTCTCAGGCTGTTCTTGTAAGAAGCCTGTTGAGAAAACAGATCGTTTATGCCGCGCTGAAGGCTTCCGATACTGGCATTCATCTTCTCTTTGAAGGAAGAAAGTCCAAGGCTGTGACCCTCTGACCTTGATGAACTTCTAAAATGCGTTGAGTCAAGGACAGACAGGTATCAGAGAAGTGCTGGATAGTCCGTTCCAGGGATGGAGGTGCATCAGATAGCTTGCTGGGAGAGTGATCTGATGATGACATGGCATGGTCATCTTCTTCAGCAATCGGCACGATGGAAGAAATGGCAGCCCGATGACTTTCGGATCGGATCAGAGTGATCAGATCCGAAGAGAAACCTTGAATGAAGGCCAAATCTTCATCTGATGGTCCCGGAGGAGAGTGGGGACTGGGAAGTTCCTCAACTTGGAGAGCTGCAACCACTGTAGAACCACGAAATCCGGATCGATGAGGTCTGGTACTTCAGTTGTTGCACATGCTTCAGCTGGACTGGGTTGTGCACGGGAGGCTGATGACTTCAATGGAATAGATGTTGTCGGAGAGTCCAACAGAACATTCATTGGTTCATCATCTGTTGCAGACGGAGCATTAGACAATGGCTGCTCCGCTGTCTGGTCTGGTACGTGCTCTGCAGGCTGATTCTCTGTCTGTTGTGCTGCATCAGAAGGAATAACCTCGATAAATGGTTCTGCCAGAGTCTTGCTTGCAGAAGGATGATCCGGGCTTGTGGCTGGAGTGGAGATACTTAGCTTCTGTCGTTGAAAACGGACAGCTAAGGATAGAGCATGAACATCCATCTCGAGTTGAGCAATCACAGCCCCATCATCTCTGGCAGTTGGAGCAAGCGGATCGAAGTTCTTCTTTTTGGCAACAAGAAGCAGATTAGCCAGTCTGAATCTGTGTTTTGCCGTAAATAGATCTCTGCGCTGCACGGCAAGTCGAACATCATCAGTCTCTGTTCCTTTCAGAACTTCATCTTCCATTTTCTTCAATCTGTGCAGCTTACCGTAGAACAGCTCAATGTGGTTGATAGTCCGGTACTGGACATATTCATCAAAAACCACAATGAGTTCCTTTAGCCTCTCATCAACATCCTCCATGGCGATGTCGATAGCAGTCTGCGCTGCAGATTTGGGTTTAGTAGAGAGGGGTTCGGTGAGAATGGTTTTTCCCTTGCCGGTGGAGGAAGGGGACTTAATCCCTGATTGGGTATAGTCTCCCAACTCAGTGATGACTATCCCTTTGACCACGGGATTGGCAGAGGGAATTCTAAGGGTGACTTTGGGTGCAGGGGTTGAAGCTTGTGAAAGCTGGGTGGAAGGTTGAGGGGCAGGGGTTGCTTTAGAGGGTGGTAGTATGGGTGGAGGTAGAGATTTGGCTGGTTTGGTAATCTGGGTTCGGGGCTTTTTGGGAAGTGGTTTGGTTGGTGATGAGTGAGCAGACTGGGTGGCTTCTGAGTCAGTCTGAATGGTCAGCTTCCGCTTGACCCGAGGTTTGCGCACAGCAACTGGTTCCTCGTCCTGCTCAACCTTGACTGCAGCCAGAGTAGCAGGAGTAGGCGGAGCACTCTTGGATTTCAGCAGTGCAAGCCCTTTGGAGTTGAGGATCTTAAAGGGACGGAGAGCAGACGGCTTGCTCAGCTCGAGGCCTAAGGACTCCAAGAGCTTGCTGAGAGGAACAGCAAAACATACGGCGTGCTTGGATGCAATCACCGTTTCCAGCAGTACTCCAAACAAAATCATGGACCAGTTTATCTTCTAGCCGGATACAATAGCCGCCATGGCCCTGAACTTTTCGGCGGTTACAGCATCGAAGCTTCCTGCTTTACCCAAAAGTGGCTTGCCTACCACTTCGCACAGCACCTGGAAATGGAAGAGCATTTCCTTCTTCTTAAAGGAGGGTTGCAATCGTTGGCCAGAAATAGAAATCTTCCCCTGAAGATCTAAGAGTGACGCTTGAGGAGTCTGTCCGAACTCTATCAGTCCGGAACTGGGGAGGCCAAAGGTCTTGGCCATCGTTGTTGGCGAGATCTCGAAAGATTTGCCCTGAACAGTAGTAGAAATGGATGTCTTCCGGGAGACGGCGTTGGCGAACAGCTCGCGGATTTCTGATTCATAAACAACGGTTCCGCATTCCAAGAAGTTCCTTAAACCAGATGATTCCAGGGCTCTAAAAATGGACACCATCGCAGCATCTTCTGCCCTGTAAATGTCATCAAACTCAACGGAGAGTGAGTTATGAGTGATGGTAGCCATTTGAAAAGAGTTTAAAGAAAGTGCGAAGAGTAAGAGAGTGAGAAGGTAGAAAGCGGTAAACTGTAAAAAGTGAACAAGTATGAAATGTTCAGTCCGCTAAATAGGAGAGAGAAGACACGTGTCTTTATCTCCAAGACTGAGAATTAAATAATTCAAAATAAACGGTCAGGATAAAGAAAGATAAGGCGGTTAAAGTACAACTAGTTAAAATGGTCAATCAGTCCGAGCTGTTGTTATTGTCCAGACAGATCATAGGATAAAATCAGACTGACAAGGATCGGTCTGAAAGTTCGGACCGGTCTGTGTCTTTCTGAACATTGTATTATCGATCTGTGGTGACAAAAATCTTTCAGTGCGAAAAGAATAAGGACATCTAAACTAATTAAGATAAGTCAATTAAACCAAGAATTTGACGGAAATAATTAAACTTAGCCTCAGGAAGCGGTTTAGTGAAGATGTCTGCTGCTTGCTGCTCTGTTGAAATGTGCTCGATCCGAATTTCCTTTTTGCCAACATGATCTCGAATAAAATGATGTCGTATATCAATATGCTTTGTTCGAGAGTGCAGAACTGGATTATACGTTATAGCAATTGCACTTGTGTTGTCGCAAAATATCGGAGAGTCAACAGCTTGGATGCCATAGTCTTTGAGCTGGTGTTGAATCCAGAGCATTTGAGCACAACAGCTTCCAGCGGCTAGGTATTCTGCTTCAGCTGTGGATGTGGCAATCGATGTCTGCTTCTTACTGAACCAAGAGATCAATCTTTCACCTAGAAATTGACATGTTCCACTGGTGCTTTTACGATCGATCTTACACCCAGCGTAGTCTGCGTCTGAATACCCGATCAAGCTGAAGTTTGAATCTTTGGAGTACCAAAGACCAACGTTCTGAGATCCTTTTAAATATTTCAGAATACGCTTGGCAGCAATAAAATGTGATTGCTTTGGTTCTGACTGAAATCTGGCGCACATACAGACTGAAAACATAATATCGGGCCGGCTCGCTGTAAGATACAATAGCGATCCGATTAGTCCTCTATACATGGTTACTTCAACTGCCGTTCCCCCTTCATCTTTGTCTAACTTGATTGTTGGACTCATTGGAGTTGATGCAGTTGAGCATGTTTCCATTCCAAATCTCTTGAGGAGCTCTTTGGTATACTTGGTCTGATTGATGAAAATGCCATTGTTGAGCTGTTTTACTTGCAGACCCAGAAAGAATGACAATTCTCCCATCATGCTCATCTCGAACTGTCCCTGCATTAACTTAGAAAATTTCTCGCACAATTTGGGGTTAGTTGACCCAAAGATTATGTCATCAACATAAATCTGAACTAATAGGGTATGTTCCCCCTTAATGAATTTAAATAGAGTTTTATCTACTGATCCGATCTGAAAATCATGGTTCAGCAGAAATTGAGATAGAGTGTCATACCAGGCTCTTGGAGCTTGTTTCAGACCATACACTGCTCTATTCAGTAGATAACATGATTGGGATACAAATGGTTCTGAAATCCAGGTGGTTGCTCAATGTAGACTTCTTCCTGAAGCTTTCCATTAAGAAAGGCGCTCTTGACGTTCATCTGATATACTTTGAAGTCTTTAAAGGCAGCATAAGCAAGAAAGATTCGGATAGCTTCAATTCTGGCGACTGGTGCAAATGATTCATCGAAGTCGATTCCTTCTTCTTGTCTGAATCCCTGTGCCACCAGTCTGGCTTTGTTTCTAACCACAGTTCCATCTGCGTCTAGCTTATTTCTGAAGACCCATCTGGTTCCAATAACAGGCAGATCGCTTGGTCTGGGGGTTAGACTCCAAACTTGATTTTGTTCGAATTGATTAAGCTCTTCTTGCATTGCTTTAATCCAGTTGAAGTCAGTCAGAGCTTCATCGATCTTCTTGGGTTCCAGAGTAGAGATGAAGGCAGCATGAGTGAACTCATCCATCATCTGTCCTCTGGTTCTGATTGGTGCAGAAGGACTACCAATCACTAAATTAGGTGGATGCTTCTTAGTCCATCGATAGCTTGACTCTGGATTGTCTGGTCCGGTCGGATGAACAGTAACAGCATGATCAGCATCTGTTTTAATATTTGAGTCAGGAGCATTCGGATCAGCTCGATCTGAAGTTTCTTCAAAGCCTGGATCCGGTCTGTCTGGTAATTCTGGTTCTGGTGGATTGTCTCTTGACCTGGTAGCTACAATCTCATCATCACTGTTAGCTTCGAGATGGATATTTTCCATCTGATTTTGAATTGATTCTTTGTTGCCCTCAACACATAAAGTTTCATCAAAGACTACATGAACAGATTCTTCTACAGTTAAAGTTCGATTATTAAAAACTCGATAAGCTTTGCTAATTGATGAATATCCTAAGAATATACCATTATCTGACTTAGCTTCAAATGCTGTAAGATGACTCTTACCATTGTTGTGAACGAAGCATTTACAGCCAAATACATGAAAGTGAGAAACAGATGGTCTGTTACCAGTCCATATTTCATATGGAGTGAGATTCAGCTTCTTGTTAATCATAGATCGGTTTTGAGTGTAGCAAGCAGTATTTACAGCTTCTGCCCAGAACTTTTGAGAGATTCCAGAATCAGCAAGCATTGTTCTTGCTGCTTCCTTGAGCGTTCTGTTTCTTCGTTCTGCAACTCCATTCTGTTGAGGAGTTCGAGCAGCTGAAAACTCATGCTTGATTCCATGATCTTCTAGAAAGGATTCAAGATTCTGATTTGAAAACTCAGTCCCTTTGTCACTTCGAATCCTGTCTATGCTGGATGATTTCTCGTTCTGAGTGCGTTTCAGCAGCTTGATCAACTTCGGACCGGTCTGATCTTTACTGCTTAAGAATATAGTCCATGTAAAGCGTGAGTAATCATCAATAACAACAAGAGTATACCGCATTCCCCCTAAACTTGTTATTGGTATAGGACCAAACAAGTCCATATGCAGTAATTCTAAACAGCGGGAGGAGGATTTGGCATTCTTGTTTTTGAAGGATGATCTGATCTGTTTGCCCATTTGGCAAGCTTCGCAGATCTTATCCTTAGCAAAATCGATCTTGGGCAGACCGATAACTAAATCATGTTTACACAGGCTAGCAATGGTCTTAAAGTTGATATGATTCAAGCGCTTATGCCACAGCCAATGTTTATTATCATTGTTAGCGATGAAGCAAGTAGGATTATCAGGTTGAGCATGATTCCAGTTAATCTTATATGTGTTTCCATTCCTGATTCCTACGAGCATGGTTATACCGTCTGATGATTTAACAGTGCAAGTGTGTTTATGAAATTCTACAGCATAACCATTATCACAGAGTTGACTTATACTAATCAGATTATAGCACAGATTTTCAACTAACAGCACATCATTGATAATAATGTTACCATGGACAATCTTACCCTTGCCCACGGTCTTACCCTTTGAGTTATCTCCGAAAATGATTTTGGGTCCAATACATTCTGTCACTTCAGACAGCAGCTCGATGTTTCCAGTCATGTGACGGGAACACCCACTGTCCAAATACCAGTCTGATGCGAGTTTCTTCGGTACCTGTCATCAAATATAATTATTGTTGGTACCCAATCCTATTTGGGTCCAGAACGGATTAGCCCTTTGGGAACCCACACCTGTATCAGCTTCAATGGCTTGTGTGTGTAGGGTGTGCTGTGTACTGGTCTGTTTCGATGCTGTGTGTGATAATGTGTGCGCTGTGAAAACCTTTGATTCTCATAAGGTAGTCTATATCTTCGTTGAATCGGTTTTGAGTTATAGTAATTGTATTGTCTTCCTTGCCTTCGATCTTGCACCTTTGGATTTGGTCTGATAGACGCAAATCTTGCTGGTGCCTTTTCTTTGGCTTGGTCAACATAACCAATTCCTTTTCTCAGATTTTGATTCTCGTAAGAGACTCCTGTTTGAATCTTAGGTGCTTCAGTTTCATATACTGTGCTGGATTTAACAAATGTCATTTGTTTGACTTGATTCTTTACCAGCAACAGCTCAGATTCATCTTTGGTGCATTCTTTGGTGTCAAAGCCTATGCCGGTGAAATCACCGACGTTTCTTTGAACCTCTTGTAATTCTTCCAAGGATGTTCTGGATTTTGTCCATGTTTTGAATATATGTGAGACCTTAGCATTTTGTGTGCTAATTCTCTTATTTTCTTCATGGAGCTGATCATAAGAGATTTTCAGCTTATTCAGCTCGATCTGGAGATTTTTGCACTCACCCTGCTCAGAGCAGCTTGGTTTGTTGTGCTCATCCATTTGAGTACTGATTTTGGCTTTATTCTTCTCAAATGATTCAGCTAAGATCCTATAATCATTAGCCATGTCTTGCAGTGCGGACATGAGCTCTTCTCGTGTAAATTCATTTGAGTCAAGATCATATACCTCGTCTGTCTGACTCATTTCTTCGTCTGCCATAAGACATTGAATATCTTCTTCGCTTTCGCTGGAAGAATATTCAGAGCTTTCCGAGTCTGAGTCTGTCTGAGCCCATTTGTTGTTTCCTTCTTCAGCTACTAGGACTTTTTGGGATTTTCCATGATTCTTGCGGTCTTTGTAGTGCTTCTTCTTTCTATCATCACGATGCTTCTCTTTCCGTTCTTCTTTCTTCGGTCTGGTGCAATCTGCAATGAAGTGTCCGGTCTTACCACAATTGTAGCAAGCCTGATCGTTAACAGTATCATCTTTTCTTGATTTATAATGATGAGAGGGTTTGAAGTTCCTCTTATTTTTAGACATAAATTTACCGAATTTCTTGATAAATAATGACATAGCATCGTTACTCATCTGTTCAGCAGATCGGTCTGATGTTGAAGCGATCTGGTCTTGAGTGGCTGCCAGGGCCTTGTTTGGTTGAGAGATGAATGGCTCTGCTTCACCTCTGCTTATCAGTTCAAACTCATAGGCCTTAAGATCTGCAAACAGATCATGAAGTTCAACCTTGTTAAGGTCTTTTGATTCCCTCATGGCGATGGTCTTTACATCCCATTCCTTTGGCAGAGCTCTCATTACTTTCAGAGCGATCTCTCTGTTAGAATATTCCTTCCCCAGACCATTCAGTTCATTTATGATGCTGGTGACTCTTTCATCAAACTCATTTAGAGTTTCTCCACTTTTCATCTTTATGCTCTCAAATCTTTGAAGAGCAACAGTTAACTTGTTTTCTTTGGTCTGGTCGTTGCCTTCACATAGCTGTGCTATCTTCTCCCAAATTTCTTTGGCAGTAGAGCACATTTTGATTTTGCTGAACATGTTCTTGTCCAAAGTCTTGAACAAGATGTCTTTGGCCACATTATCGAGATTTGCTTTCCTTCTTTCCTCATTCGTCCAGAGGGATCTGTCTTTTTCCACCATTTGTGGTTCTCCATCAGAGATGGCTACTGCTGTATTAATTTTTAAAATCTTCATTGGTCCATCAGTGATGACGAACCACATATCGTCATCCTGAGCTGCCAGATGAGCTTGCATTCTGATTCTCCAGTCATCATAGTCTTCTTTTGAGAACATGGGGATTTTGTTGAATGATGCCATCAGCTTAGTCTTTGTGCTGATTAAGATGACCTGCTCTGATACCACTTGTTAGGATCGGTCCGGAGTGTTTAGAGGGGGGGGGGGGGGGGGGGGGGGGGGTGAATGAACACTCCTTAAAAATTTATCCCTTGTGAATTCTTTCGGATTAGTGAAAGAAATCTGTTACTTAATCAACTCTTTGAACAGAACAGACCACTAAAAAGGTGAGTGCGGAAACGGTCTGCTCTTGTAAAAGTAAGAACGGCTCGATGGCTAAGTGCAGAAGGATAAGACACAGGATATGTTTCTGGAAGTTCGAAGGTGGTGTAATCCTTCTACGTCTCCCCTTCTTCCAATTAAGGAAGGTTTATACTAGAAAACTTTGATTTATACAATCCTGTTGTACAAACCCGATTCAGACTGGATTTACCTCACTACCAGTCTGAAACTCCTAGTCACTCAACTTGCTCAGACACACTCTGTCTGACAGTTACAATAAGTTGCTCACTTCTATTTTTCAATACACAATGCGCACAGTGATCCTACAATGATCAAATGTTACAAAGTAATTGCGCTTAAATAAATAACTTCAGCTCGAAAGCTTCTGAACTTTGTAAGCGTGTGCAGATGCTTTCTTGTGTGTTTTTCAATTGATCAGCGTGAGTTGGAATCAAGAGTCCCTGTCTTCCTTTTGTTGCATCCTTTTATAGTTGAGGGTAGCAACGGCATTGTTTCCCTTAATGTGCAACTTTGACTCTTTTTAAACTCTGAGAAAGCTACAGTCTTCTTCTTCAGGACACTTGCCGTTCTTGTGTATGCTTTTGGCGACTGTCAGGTAAGCTCTCCTTTGTCTTCTTACCTTTAATGGCAATCTTCGACTTTTGATCCTTTATAGCATTAATTACAGCATTAAATGCTACAATAAATAACCGTTGATGGTTCGGACTGAGAAGCCATCCTTTATGTATCTTTGACTGCTCTGATCTGATAAAGGTTGAGATCGATCTGAAGTATCGATCTAGTCAGTCTGGAATCCATCGATCCGGTCTGATATGTGATATGCTTTATCAGCTTGCTCTGTTTTGCGCGATCGATCTGGTATGCCTGATTTCCATCGATCCGGTCTGAAATAATTTGTCATCTTGCTCTGTTTTGTCCGATCGATCTGGTCAAACTGATATCTATCGATCCGGTCTGAAATGTTTTGTCATCTTTAAAATCTCATCGATAAGGTCCGGAACTAACAGTATTAACTTTATATATATGTAAAAGCGAAAAAATTTTAGGGCCACTTGTCGATAAATTTTAATTCTTCCGCTGTTTACACAAAATAATCTTTATCTGTTAATTAAACACTTGATTAGGACCGGCCCCACACATTCTTAGTTCTCTTGTACATTATATGTGCTTAAAATTGTTGCGAAGTTCACTCATATCAGCTAAAGAGCTTCTATTCGGAGTTAAATTTGGTTTTGAGCTCGTAAGTGCAATAGCAATGGAAGCTTGTGATCAAAGTTGGGAGATAATTATAGAAACTGCTCAATTTTTTAGGGTTGCGGGCCGCATCAAAACCTTGGTAGAAACAATAGCTCCAATAATGGCACGTGTTTGGGGGAATGGTCTTGGGACATAATCATAAGAGGCACTACTCGCATTCTTCAGCGGTATCACATCTGTAGATGGTGGTGATGTGGCGGCCGTTCGGAGCGACGGTGGTGGTGTTCATCCCTAATGTGGATTGAAGAAAGATAGGGAGGTGAGATGATGCCATGTTTCATGGCCCCTAATTAGGTTAGACATGAAACCTAGGGTATTTTAGTAAATAAAAAAGACTTAAATAAAACAAATGTTCAAAAAATGGATATATGTGAATAAAATTCTCTCAAAAGTGGATTTAGTTGCACACTTGTTTTTTTGGCTGACTTATTTAAATTAAGTTTCTCCAAATAATACCTCCATGCAATTCCCCCAATAGAGAATTATGGGTAGATATTGGTGCAACACGCCAAAATTATTTGATTCTATTTGAGTTTTCTAAGCATTTCATGCTTAAGACTCGAATTTTCAATAATTAAATCTTGAATTTGAGTTTCTAAAATTTGTACGCTTAAAATGTAAATGATAAAACAAATGCCACAATTGTTGTGATTGTTGTTGTTCTCTCTTTTGATTCTATTTGAATTTTCTAAGCATTTACGCTTAAAGCTCAAATTTACAAGACACTAAATCTTTAATTCAAGTTTTCTAAGTAATGAGCGCTTAAAATAGAAATTGTGATCAAATTTGAGAATTTGCTCAAGTTTCGAATTTTTTAAGCAATTGCATTTAAATCAAAAAAATGCAAGATATAAATCTTGAATTTTGATTTCTAAGATAACACTTAAAATTTAAATATTTGAAAGCTTGGAAAGCAATGTAATCTGGATAAGTTCGAGATTACCCTAAAATTGTAGGGGATAAGAAATCATATTGGTCTACTACATCCTAAGTACCACACTAAGGAAACGACGAAAATCATTATGAATTGTGGAAAGGAGAGAAGTCTTCTTATAAATTCTTAAAAGTATGGGGTGCCTGCTAAAGTAAGTCATAACAAGCGCCAAAATAATGACATGAAAAATGTGACAAAACTCTGTTGTGATAAAATTTAAAGTTAATAAGTGTGACAAATGTGACACGCTGAAGCATATAGAATGCTTGCATATTGATAATATGTTCATTATGAGAAGCATTATAAAGATCATCAAAATGCCAAAAATAATATTAACAAAACATTTTGACATGATGATACGGGTGCAACAAATATACTACTTGGAACTAAAGTTTCCAACACTTTGAAGGATGAATCTCAAAAGATTAATACTAGTTTCAATTTTTTTAAGCTTTTGCATTTAAAATTCAATTGTGCAAGAAAAAAAATCCTGAACTTGGATTTTCTAAGAATTGTTGCGCTTAAAATTTGAATTATGAGTTAAATTTGATAATTTATTCTAGTTTCTGTAGGGTCCTCCTACCTTAACATCCTCTTAATACACAATTATGGACTAAACATGCATAAATAACGTCTCAGGGTTTCGGTTATAGCTTTGAGCTAATTAGATTACATGCCAAGACTAAATTTTTCAAAAGTTAAATTAATTACATCCTCAAAAGAAGTGTATCAATAGAATTATACTACTCCTAGAGTAGAAACTATCCCAAAAGAAATCCTGTAACCTATCTTCTTTTATGCTCCTTTAGCTCACCGTCTCAACCCGACCCTTAGTCTTGGTCCAAAAGTGTACCTACAGGAACAACCCATCATGAGAATGTACATCGTTACTTAATATCATATGGCATATAAATAAATGTACAGAAATAATTGATAACATATACTTCCTGGTTAATCGTATTATCCTTCTTTGGTTGTTCCTGTTTCATAGTTATTCATATAATCATTAGTTCAAGACGTAAATGATTAACATCATACTTCGCATATATGCACACAACAATCCATGTTACTTAGTAATGGGACTATCCGGGTTCTATTATGACAGCGGTACAATTGGCCCCCCCTCGCTCGACATAACACATCGTATGATACCCATCGCTACGCCTTGATAGCGGATGTATCTCTTTGTTCAGCGGATGATACCCCTCGCTACTCCTTGATAGCGGATGTACCCCCTCGCTTAGCGGATGATACCCCTCGCTACGCCTTGATAGCGGATATACCCCATCGCTTAGTTATGTGAGCGGCAAGTACCTTCCTCGCTTGCCCATAATAGCCACCGGGCATTCAACCATTCTAAGTAGCATAGTTAAACATACATTATTATCTTATAAGCATCATCATCTCCAAACATCATCATCTTATCATAACTGTCATCGTAACATCATATCATCTTTGTTTATCACAACATCATCATCATAAACTTATTCATCATAATCATCATCATAAATACTTATGCAATCAATGCAAAGTCATAGTTTAGGAATATGTTACCGTTTGATGCCCGTACGTTTCTTACGTACCTTTTCAAAATATGGTGAAGTCGTAGCACTTTATCTTCTCGAAGTCGTGGGTCCTTGGGATGGTTCTACACAACCATACAATTCAATATTAGAAACTAATCATAGTCCAATATTCAAAAACCCCACAAAAAATCAAAAATACCCATTTTTACATCTCGCGATCGATCGCTGCCCAGGCGCGATCGATCGCGAGATCACACTGGACGGGGGTGAAAATTTCCTTCTTCGGCGATCGATCGCCATAGTTGGCGCGATCGATCGCCATCGTCACCGATCGATCGCCCAAAAGTGGCGATCGATCGCCAAAGGCTTCTGGAGCCTACTGTTGGCTCGCGATCGATCGCCAAAAACGGGCGATCGATCGCCAGCCTCTGCACTTCGAAAATCCACCATTTTTACACATTAAAACTTCACCAACCTCAACCAACATTTATTCCATCAATTCAACAACATAAAAACACTAAAACCTTCCTCAAACATCATTAAACCACCAAAAACAAACATCATTTCAAAAGTCATCCCAACCCCCAACAAACCCATTTCAAAAACCTTCAAAACCATTCCAAACTTAAATCAAACATTTCAAGAACATCAAGGAGTGATATACAAACATCTTAGGTCTTAAATCTTACCAAGAAGTGCAAGAACAAAGCTTTTACAAGGACTTCTTGTCCACTTTGGTGCCAAAATCGGGTTTGAGGGAAAAAGTGAGGGTTTGGGAAGAGATTTGGGGATTTGAGTGTAAAGAGTAAAGTGAGGTAAAAATGGTGGGTTAAGGGTTAAATCCTTATATTTAACTTGTACCCCAATAATTAACATGATGTATATAAAATGCATTAACATGGTAAGCATTTACAAAATGCAACCAACTTCATTAAATCCATACCATCCTCATAATTAAAATCAACATCCTTAAATCATGATAATTCTTCATTTTCCACACATAACTTAATCATCGCAATAATTCATCATATAAACATAATTAATGTCCAAATTGCCATTAATTAATTTCGGGGCATCACATTACTCCCCTACTTATAAGATTTCGTCCTCGAAATCACATGCACTTATCCAAAATGAAACTAAACATAAATCATACCAGAAAATAGTTTCGGGTAGTTCTGCACCATATGCCGTTTCGTCTCCCACGTAGCCTCATCGACACCCCGACGATCCCACTGAACTTTGACCATCGGTATAATTTTACTTCATAGCCTGCGATCTTCACGATCCAGAATTCTAACCGGTCGGTCAATATAGGATACATCTGAACTCAACTGAACCTCTGAAGGCTGCAATACATGAGACGGATCGGGTTCATACTTCCTCAACATAGAAACGTGAAAGACATCATGAATACCGGATAAGGACGGTGGTAGAACCAAGCGGTAAGCCAAAGTACCGACGCGCTGCAATATCTCATATGGCCCAACATACCTCGGAGATAACTTTCCCCGCATACCAAACCGAACGACACCCCTGAAGGGTGAGATCTTCAAGAAGACCTTATCTCCTACTTGGAATTCTAGCGGCCGTCGCCGTTTATTGGCATAGGCTGCTTGCCTATCTTGGGCCGCTTTCATCTTTAAACGTATCATCTTAATCTTTTCTTCCATGTCTTTAATCATATCCGGTCCTCCGACTGCTTTACTCGTCAAGTCCTCCCAATACAGCGGTGACCTACATCGTCGTCCATATAGAGCTTCAAAAGGAGCCATTTGAATGCTCGCCTGATAACTGTTATTATAGGAGAACTCCACCAGTGGCACCGAATCCTTCCACGGAGTATCAAATTCCAAAACACATGCCCTCAGCATGTCCTCGAGCGTCTGAATAGTGCGCTCTGTCTGACCGTCTGTCTGGGGGTGATAGGCTGTACTCAGTCTTACCTCCGTGCCCAAAGCTGTCTGGAGACCCTCCCAGAAATGTGAAGTGAACCTCGGGTCCCTGTCAGACACTATCGAGACTGGAATGCCATGCAATCTCACCACATCCCGCACATATAGTTGGGCCATCTTTAAATATGTGAAAGTCATACTGTAAGGGATGAAATGGGCTACCTTTGTCAGCCTATCCACGATCACCCAGATCGCATCAAATCCAGAGGCCGACCTTGGCAAGTGGGTCACGAAGTCCATAGATATATGCTCTCACTTCCATTTAGGTACCTCTAAGCTCTTCAGTTCACCACCAGGCCACTGTCTTTCTGCCTTTACTTGCTGGCAGATCAGACATCTCTTAACAAAAGCAATCACTTCACGTTTCATGCGTCTCCACCAAAATTGACCACATAGGTCCTTGTACATCTTCCTCCCTCCTGGGTGGATACTGAACCGGCTACTGTGGGCACGGTGCAAGATTCCTTGGCGTAATTCTGGTGTCCTTGGCACCACCCAACGGTTGCCAAGTCTCAAGGAACCATCCTCAGCAACTCGGAACTTTGATGGTTGCCCTTGGAGTACTATCGATGACCATCTCTGAATTTCATCATCCGAACTCTGAGCTTTCCTAATAGCCTCAAATATATCTGGCTCAGCCAATAAGGTCGACACTCGCACCGGCGACGCGTCCACATCAAAATCATAGCCCAGATGGCAATAAGAAGTCATCATAGCTGATAAACACAGGGCGTCCTCAGCAGTACTCTTCACCTTCCGACTTAAGGCGTCTGCTATCGAATTTGCTTTACCAGGATGGTACTCAATCTCACAATCATAATCCTTGAGCAAGTCCATCCATCTTCTTTGACGCATGTTAAGTTCAGCCTGAGTGAATAGGAACTTCAGGCTCTTATGGTCCGTATAGATGGTGAACGTCGTACCATAAAGATAATGACGCCAACTCTTCAAGGCGAAAATGATGGCCGCCAGTTCCAGATCATGGACTGGGTATCTGGTCTCATGAGGCTTCAACTGCCTCGAAGCATAAGCCACCACGTGCTTATCTTGCATCAACACACAACCCAAACCTTGCAATGATGCATCCGTGTACAAGGCAAACTTCTTATTCTCAGAAGGAATTACCAACACTGGCGCTGTTGTCAAGCGACGCTTCAACTCTTGGAAGCTTTCCTCACAAGCTTCGGACCAATAGAATGGGACTCCTTTCTGAGTCAGCTGTGTCAACGGCTTAGCGATTTTAGAGAATCCCTCGACGAAACGTCGGTAATAACCCGCTAAACCAAGGAAGCTCCGTATTTCGGGCACAGAAGTGGGTGCAGCCCACTCCATAACAGCTTCAATCTTTCTGGGATCCACAGATATCCCACTGCTAGATATAACATGGCCCAAGAATACCACACTGTCCAACCAAAACTCGCACTTGCTAAGCTTTGCATATAATTGATGATCTCTAAGGATCTGAAGTACTGTCCTCAAGTGCTCAACATGTTCTTCTTCAGTCCGGGAGTAAATAAGTATATCATCAATGAAGACTATGACGAACTGGTCCAAATATGGCTGGAATACCCTGTTCATTAAACTCATGAAAATAGCTGGGTCATTCGTCACCCCAAAGGGCATGACTAAGAATTCATAGTGCCCATATCTGGTCCTGAAAGCTGTCTTCTGTACATCATCCTCCCTTACCCGAATCTGATGGTACCCCGACCTCAGATCGATCTTACTGTAGAGTCTCGTACCCTGTAACTGATTAAATAAATCATCGATCCTCGGAATCGGATACTTGTTCTTTACTGTGGCTTTGTTCAGTTGTCTGTAATCGATGCACAGACGCATCGAGCCATCTTTCTTTTTGACAAACAAAACTGGTGCACCCCAGGGCAATACGCTAGGGCGTATGTAGCCCTTGTCAAGGAGTTCTTGCAACTGAACTTTTAATTCCTTTAGCTCCGTTGGTGCCATCCTATACGGGGCACGAGAAATGGCTGACGTCCCCGGTAGTAATTCGATTCCAAACTCGACCTCTCTCGCCGGTGGGAATCCGGGAATCTCTTCAGGAAATACATCAGGAAACTCCGCCACTACGGGCACATCTTCAACCTTTAGTTCTTCCTTCTTTCCAGAAATATCAACAGCATAAATAAGATATCATGTATGGCCTCGTTCCAATAATTGTGTCATCTTGACCGCGGATATCAACGGAATCTTTGAACGAGAACCATCCCCATAGAACGTCCACTGAACTCCCTTATCAGATCTGAATCGGACAGTCCTCTGCCTGCAGTTCACAACTGCCTGGTACCTATTCAGAACATCAATACCCAATATACAGTCAAAGTCTGACATTCCCAGAACGATCAAATCCGACCTTAACTTGTCATCCTCAAAATAAATGAGGCCATCATAGACAATCTGATCAGCAATCAAACTCCTTCCAGCGGGTGTCGAGACTACTAGAGGCGTGGGTGACGGAGCAGTGCATATGTGGTGTCTTTCCACAAAACTCGTCGACACAAAGGAGTGTGACGCACCTGTGTCGATCAATATAAAGGCAGGGTGCGTAAGTAAAAGACACGTACCCGCTATGACCTCCTCCGGAGCCGCTGTAGCCTGCTCCCTCGTCAATGCATACACCTGTCCCTGAGGTGGCCCCGTAGGCTGACTTCCATACTGCCTCGGTACATATGGGGGTCTATGATGTGTTGCTCTGTCCGTAGACCTCCCCGTAGAGTTCTGCTGCCTTCCCCTGTTGGGACACTGTCGAGCAAAGTGGCCTCTGTCGCCACAAACATAACATCCTACGCAATTCTTTGTCAGATGTGGTTGCCCACAAAGAGAGCATTGAACCTCCCCAATACTGCCTCCCCGAGACTGTCCTCTTCTTGGTGGGGCGTCATTCCTGCGGTTTCCTCTCCATCGGTTCTCGGGCCTCCTTCCACTGAATCTAGACGCTGAAGTGTTCCCTCTAGGCTTAAACTGATCACCCCTTGGCTTCAAATGGTCGGGAGTAGATTTCTGAGGGGGTGCTGGAGGTGGTACAGCATCAGGGTATGCACCAACCCCCAGTTCGGCTAACTCAGCCCGTGTAAGTGCATCATCAAAGCAAGTAGGGTCATATGTAATCACCCTATCATAAAGTTCTGGCCTCAAGCCCTTCATAAAGTTCCTCATTTTTGCTTGAGTGTCGGCGGCGATATGAGGTACATATCTGAGTAGAGAACAGTAGTGGAGGGCATAATCTGACACCGGCATGGTACCTTGCTTCAATTTAGTAAACTCATCTTCTTTAGCCTGACGTGCAGCCACTGAAAAGTATCGGGCCAGAAATCTAGTTCTAAACAGTTTCCAGTTTACCTCTTGACCCTGTGCCTCCTGTTCAATCACAGTGGTCTTCCACCACATCAGTGCTTTCTTGGCTAATTGAAACTCTGCTAGCCTTATCCAGGCCGTCTTTGCACACGGGGCTGCCACAAATATTTGTTCTATTCTTTCTAGCCATTCCTCGGCTCGCTCCCCTGTTTCAGTCCCTTCAAAAGTCGGTGGCCGATATGCTAGAAATTGAGTCAAACTCAACTCTCCCGGCAATAACTGTTGCTCGGACGGCTCTTCGCCTAGGGCTGGCGGGGGTAGGGGATTCGTGCACCCCACACTAGCGTTAACACTTACCGCGTCGCCAATGTCGATATTTGCTGCCATACTGCAACACAAGGGTTAACAACAAGACCCAAAAGCAGTTCATATATACATTGTTAGAAAGCCATAGCATGTTATCATAACAGTCATATACTTCATATGCAACATAACATGTCGAAAGTAAACGCCTAGCCAATCTATTGCTAAGGCTATCCTTCACTCATCACCGGGTTATCTAACCACTGCTCTGATACCACTAATGTAGGGTCCTCCTACCTTAACATCCTCTTAATACACAATTATGGACTAAACATGCATAAATAACGTCTCAGGGTTTCGGTTATAGCTTTGAGCTAATTAGATTACATGCCAAGACTAAATTTTTCAAAAGTTAAATTAATTACATCCTCAAAAGAAGTGTATCAATAGAATTATACTACTCCTAGAGTAGAAACTATCCCAAAAGAAATCCTGTAACCTATCTTCTTTTATGCTCCTTTAGCTCACCGTCTCAACCCGACCCTTAGTCTTGGTCCAAAAGTGTACCTACAGGAACAACCCATCATGAGCATGTACATCGTTACTTAATATCATATGGCATATAAATAAATGTACAGAAATAATTGATAACATATACTTCCTGGTTAATCATATTATCCTTCTTTGGTTGTCCCTGTTTCATAGTTATGCATATAACCATTAGTTCAAGACGTAAATGATTAACATCATACTTCGCATATATGCACACAACAATCCATGTTACTTAGTAATGGGACTATCCGGATTCTATTATGACAGCGGTACAATTGGCCCCCCCTCGCTCGACATAACACATCGTATGATACCCATCGCTACGCCTTGATAGCGGATGTATCTCTTTGTTCAGCGGATGATACCCCTCGCTACTCCTTGATAGCGGCTGTACCCCCTCGCTTAGCGGATGATACCCCTCGCTACGCCTTGATAGCGGATGTACCCCATCGCTTAGTTATGTGAGCGGCAAGTACCTTCCTCGCTTGCCCATAATAGCCACCGAACATTCAACCATTCTAAGTAGCATAGTTAAACATACATTATTATCTTATAAGCATCATCATCTCCAAACATCATCATCTTATCATAACTGTCATCGTAACATCATATCATCTTTGTTTATCACAACATCATCATCATAAACTTATTCATCATAATCATCATCATAAATACTTATGCAATCAATGCAAAGTCATAGTTTAGGAATATGTTACCGTTTGATGCCCGTACGTTTCTTACGTACCTTTTCAAAATATGGTGAAGTCGTAGCACTTTATCTTCTCGAAGTCGTGGGTCCTTGGGATGGTTCTACACAACCATACAATTCAATATTAGAAACTAATCATAGTACAATATTCAAAAACCCCACAAAAAATCAAAAATACCCATTTTTACATCTCGCGATCGATCGCTTCCCAGGCGCGATCGATCGCGAGATCACACTGGACGGGGGTGAAAATTTCCTTCTTCGGCGATCGATCGCCATAGTTGGCGCGATCGATCGCCATCGTCACCGATCGATCGCCCAAAAGTGGCGATCGATCGCCAAAGGCTTCTGGAGCCTACTGTTGGCTCGCGATCGATCGCCAAAAACTGGCGATCGATCGCCAGCCTCTGCACTTCGAAAATCCACCATTTTTACACATTAAAACTTCACCAACCTCAACCAACATTTATTCCATCAATTCAACAACATAAAAACACTTAAAACCTTCCTCAAACATCATTAAACCACCAAAAACAAACATCATTTCAAAAGTCATCCCAACCCCCAACAAACCCATTTCAAAACCCTTCAAAACCATTCCAAACTTAAATCAAACATTTCAAGAACATCAAGGAGTGATATACAAACATCTTAGGTCTTAAATCTTACCAAGAAGTGCAAGAACAAAGCTTTTACAAGGACTTCTTGTCCACTTTGGTGCCAAAATCGGGTTTGAGGGAAAAAGTGAGGGTTTGGGAAGAGATTTGGGGATTTGAGTGTAAAGAGTAAAGTGAGGTAAAAATGGTGGGTTAAGGGTTAAATCCTTATATTTAACTTGTACCCCAATAATTAACATGATGTATAAAAATGCATTAACATGGTAAGCATTTACAAAATGCAACCAACTTCATTAAATCCATACCATCCTCATAATTAAAATCAACATCCTTAAATCATGATAATTCTTCATTTTCCACACATAACTTAATCATCGCAATAATTCATCATATAAACATAATTAATGTCCAAATTGCCATTAATTAATTTCGGGGCATCACAGTTTCGAATTTTGTAAGAAATAAAGATTAAATCAAATTTACAAGAAGTAAAACCTTGAATTTGGATTTCAAGTTTGTAACGCTTAGAATTCGAAACTCGAGATATCCAACTATATTAGAAGAATACAGTTATGAAAATTGGATATATGGTATGAAAGATCCACAAATGAAAATGTGTTTATCATTGCTGGGGCTGGCGTGTCATGGAAATCCTCTAAGAAAACAGAGTTCACAAGGATTGACAAAGCCGGAGAAGAGGCTGAATTGCTTCAAAGTTTCTTAGAGAAATTCCTTCTTGTGAAAAACTTGTGCCTACAATTAATATATATTGTGATAGCTATTATGCTATAGAAAGGATACAAAGTAGTATGTATATGGTAAGTCTTGAATTCTATGCCGTGGATATAATATCATATGGCAAGTGATCTCTAGTGACATAAGTAATCCACGCGTAAGTTTACGGAAAGGTGTTATCCAAGAGATCATGTAAGTTGCCTATCAAGGGGAATGAGAATAAAAATGTCAAATAAAATCTTGTAGTGGATACGCAACCTAGTTGACTGGAGATCCTAAGATCTAGGTTCAAAAGGGACAACCAGATTACGAGATTGGAGAAAAATCTTGGAGATATCTCCAACACATTCCTATGATAAAGTTGTTGCCCGAAAAAGGGGTATGCGGATAGGTAAATACTTATAATGATCCTAAGACATGTAAATATGTTGGAGTATACCGGGATACTTTATTAGGAGATTAAGTAAGTGTGAAGTGTGACCGCTTCAAAAATGGAAAGTAGTTATGAAACCAAGCGTAGTCCAAGCCCGAAACGGACACAACCGTGAGAAACCAAAATGAATGTTAGAATTGTTATAGTGTGTTATCCCCGAAATAATTATATGCAATTTGGGCATTAATTATGTTTATGTGATTATTTATGATGTTAATTAATTTAATGTGTTGAAATTAATTATTATGGTGGAATGTTTAGTCACATGGTGGCGTGACCCAGTGGTGAATTTCAGGGTACATTTATGCATGTTGGGAAATTGGGTGCTATCATGGTTTAATTGTGATGGTCGATAATTATTTGGAAAGCATGTATTTAATTGAGGTTTTGGTGCATTTTTTGGGAAATGTTTTTAAAATATCATGTTGGGGTATTTTATACATCATGCTAATTTTGGGGTACATGTTTAATTAAAACCCCTTATACCCCACTACCCCTCACTCCCATCACTCTTATCCAATCACCAATTACTCTCCCAACCCTAACCCCCAAACCCCATTTTCGAGTTTGGCAAAAAGTGGGAAGGCAAATCTTTGCAAAAGCTCCATTTGTGAGATTCTTGGTGAGATTTAGAGTCCATAAGAGGTATGGATCCCTCCTTGATGTTTTTATGGAGTTTGGTTTGGTTTTGAAATGGTTTTTTGAGTTTTGAAATGGGTTTGTTTTGAGTTGGTATTGTTTTTGGTTGGGTGTTAGATTTTTGGTTGTTTTAAGGTGTATATTGAAGGTTTATGGTGTTTATATGTTATGGGTTTGATGGTATTTGTGTTGGTGTGGATTGGGATGAGTTTGAGGAGCAAAAATGATGATTTTCGAAGTGCAGATAGCGGCGATCGATCGCCCGAAGTGAGCGATCGATCGCGCGCAGGCAGTACGCTCCAGGGACGCTTGGCGATCGATCGCCATATTTGGGCGATCGATCGGCGAGGCTGGCGATCGATCGTGCCAAATGTGGCGATCGATCGCCAGGAGCAGAAATTTTCGGATTCGGGCAGTGTGATCTCGCGGTCGATCTCGCGATCTATCGGGGCCTTGTGGCGATCGATCGCGAGTCACCAAAAAGTGTGATTTTGGTTATTTTTGTGGGATTTTTGGTATTGCACTATTATTGGCTCCTAATATTGGTTTGTGTGAATGTGTAGAACCATCCCAGGTGGCAACACAGCCAAGGAGATAAAGTCCATCGACATCTCCATTTTGGAACAAAGGTACGTAGTGAGACGTACGGGTATCAGACGGTAAAATGTATTTTTACGCATTGAATTGGTTATGCATTATGGTTGCATACATGGATTTGAATTATGCATTATGGTTGCATACATGGTCTTGGTTATGCATCATGGTTGCATACATGGTTTGGTTATGCATTATGGTTGCATGTGTATATTGGATGTATTGGTGCATGTGATTGTGAGTCGAGATTATATTCCAGTGATGGAGAATACTTGCCGCCAGTGGCGTAGCGATGTGAATACTTGCGCTGTCATACCGTAGTGATGAGAGAATATTTGTCGCTAATATGAAGCAAAGAACACGACCGCTGTTATATTATAGCGAGGGATATTAGTAGTGCCGATGGTATTGTCTAAGCGAGGGGTATTTTCGATGTCATGTTAACACAAGGGGTATTATGCCACTGATATAATAAGACTTGAAAATTGAACACGGTATACATGGAATGGATGCATGTCATGACATACATATTGGTGTTATAATCTATTGGATTGATTGTGGTACAGGAACAACCAAAGGGAGCAATACATGTATTAAATACAGGAAGTGATTCGTATTTACGGTTTATGCATTTCTAAATTACAATCATATTATTGTGAATATGGTTTGTTACATGTTCATTTGGGGTTGTTTCCTGTAGGAACTTTTGGGCGGAAGGGCTAAGGCGGGTTGATGCGGTGAGCTTGTGAGGAGTGCTCTTGGCATAGCATGATTAATTCTTTTGTATAGTCTCTACTCTAGGAGTAGTGTAATGCTATATGATTAACTTTCAATTGGTTAAGAATGTAATTAATCCCTTTTGAAAATTTTATTTTGGCACTGTAATCTTAACAGCTCAAGGCATCAACACGAACTTTATACTCTATTAGATGTATGATAGCTTTATTTACGCCTTAATCCGCACTTAAGGAACTAGGGTCCTTACATATAGTATGTGTTCAATTGTCTAGGTTTACACTAACGACTAAATAGTTCAAGACTATAAGTTCACTATTAAGTCAAGTAAATCCAATTGAATACCACTACGGAAGGTTCAAAACCGCAAGTTATCTCTCCAGATGCTATAACAGTTCACTAAAGGCACTCATCCGACATCATATGCATTCATGCATTAATTTAATTCATGTGGGGGATTGTTAAAAATGAATAATGGATTGAAATTAAGCATGAAAAATTCAAACAAATACAAATGGAGAAAAACAAACTGTAAAACACCACCCCGCCAAAACCTCGGCAATGGGACAGCGGTGCCCAACGTTGTTTGGTGCTTGGGAATTTCCCAGGATTAGGTACAACATTGGGGCGCTGCATATGCAATGCAATAGCGCTGGTGTTTCTTCGAGTTTCCCAAGCATTTTTCTGTGAAGGGTTGTGTATATAGAGCAACTGGAAATCAAAGAAAAATCCATGTATTTTCATATCATCATCTTGTTTCAAGTTGTAGTGCTTTTAAACATGTGGTTTATAGGATTTGTGATTTGAAGTATTTCTCTCGCAATATTCATTGTATCTTTGGAAACGAATTGCCTCATGTAAGCACCGTTGCGGGGTAATATCATTTTAAGAAGAAAGAGTTGAACTCTTGCCTCGACATTTAAATCAATTCTTTCATAGCCCTTACATTGTCCAAGATACATCCAGAATTTATACCAACACCAGCAACTAATGGTTAGATCGTAATGTGGACAAGAGCTGAGCTAGCGAAGTGGGTTTGAAGGTAGTTGTTGGACTGTGGTGGTGTGGAAGGGGAGGTAAGGGCTACTGCTCTCTGATGATCTTAGTTTTTTATATGCATGAACCTTACTTGTTTGACGGATAAAATATTAAACCTTTGTGCAACTTATAAGTAAAATCTATAGAAATTTGTGGTGAAGTTGAGGCAGCTACTCAATCATCCTATCCAGTTGGGGTGACCAAGGTTGTATGAATCTATTGGTGAACATAAAGGGATTAAATCTATTGTATTTAATGTAATTTTGATGGGTCTCAACCTGGTTAAGAAAAATTGCCAGGATTGCCATTTGAATTTGGTCAAGGCCTTTACTTGCAATAAACATGTTACAGATGTCAAGCAATAGCGATGTGTTCCCAAAGATATGTATGACCAGGGGCGAAATTAAAATTTGATTTTTAGAGTCTAAACTTTGTGTAAAACAATCATTCACAAAAAAACAATATGTTAATATATCCGCTATATTATGAGGATGACAACTCAGCCTGGGTAACCTTTCTCTATGCTATGAGGATATATTGACCTATTCTAAACCAGTCCTAATTGTTGTGAAGATATCGGATTGCCTTGCATGATCCCGGTCTAAATGGTTGTGTCGCATATGCTGCAGGTATAGTCCTATTAACATATGATCATACACTTGGAAAGTTATGTATTCATTTGATATACTCGACTTTGGATAATATTTTCAAGACCTGTTACGCCATATTTCCATTGTTCTCGAAATTCATTTCTTGGAAGAATTCATATTTACAGGGTTTTTTTGGTGTCCCTTGCTAGAGAATATACCAACACTCCCCAAATCTTGTGGACACGCCCCAAATCTCGTGTTCTGTATCCCATGGGAGGAACTTGAGTAGCTATTAGTCTGGTTGTTGATGAGTGGCTAAGATTTGATTCAAGAACCAAGATCAAAGCCGAAGCCATCAAGGGAAAAATCTCGTGTTCTGTATCCCATGGGAGGAAACTTGAGTAGCTATTAGTCTGGTTGTTGATGAGTGGCTGAGATTTGATTCAAGAACCAAGATCAAAGCCGAAGCCATCAAGGGAAAATTAGCATGCATTGTTCGTTCAGTTACTAACTAGCCGTTAGGTGACAGCTACAAGATAGGATAAATCCAGTTAGTGCTATAAATAAGATAAAACCAGTTAGTGCTATTAATCTTTGAAAGCTTTGTAACATTGATCCATTTTTACTATCTGAAATATATTATTCTCGGTTCCTCTCATTTTAGTTCCGTATTTGTTATCTCTCTTTCAATCAACATATGCGTTCAACTGATTCTAAAGCATGTACATTATGTGAACTGGTTTCGAGTTTTTACGGTTAACAATTGGCAGCCAGGTTCATCCAAGAGATCTCTTCAATAGCGAGTACGGAATTCAATATTGAAAATTCACGGGCAAGAATGACTTTGGAATTTGGAGAAGGGACTTGAAGAAGCTCTGAAAGGGGAAAAGAAGTTCTTAGACACTATGTCCGATAAGGAAAAGAAAGCACTTCTTGACAAGGCACAAGGCACCTTGATTCTTTCTTTGGGAAGATCAGGTTTTGCGAGAAGTTTCAAAGGAAAAGTCTGTTGCGGCGATTTATGACCAAATCTCTAGCTAAAAAATCGTTTTTTAAACAAAAATGGTACACCTTAAAGACTATGGTAGGCAGATCATTGGAAGATCATTTAGATGATTTTAAAAGAAATCATCTTGGATCTTGAAAATATTGAAATCAAGATAGATGATGAAGACCAAGCACTACTGCTCCTTAGACCGTTGTCCTCCGAATTTGATAATATTTCGGATACTTTAATCTGTGGTAGGGATTCATTGACTCTTGAAGAAGTACAAGCAGCTCTTTCTCTAAGGAACTCAAGAAACCCTTGGAGGAAGTGGGTACATCTAGAGCACGGTGATTAAATATCAGATGGAGAATGAAAAAGTGAGAGTTTGAACCAAGAAGCAATACAAGATCAAAGTCCAGGGGTAAAAGGAAGTGTTTTCTATCCAAGAAGGAATGAAGAAAAGATTGCCCGGATCGATAGAAACACAATCTTGACAAGCAACATGAACATGGAGGTGTTAATACAGTTTCCGAAGGACATGAAAGCACGGAAGTTCTTTGTGTCGTTGGTGAAAGAACAAGTCAATATTGGGTTATTGACTCGGGTTGTCCATTTCATATATGTCCACAAAAGAACTGGTTCTTTTCATATAAATCATGTGAAAGAGGAAGTGTACTGTTTGGAAATGATAAAGCGTGCAATGTTATTGGCATTGGATCTGTTAGCTGTCTATTCGCATTGACATCGTCATGTGTACCTGCAAATCAAAAACCAATACAAATACACAATATGCAAATATAACAGTAATCTTCAAAAGGATATAGGGTCAGCTCAGGTCTGCTATTTTCCCCAATCTATGTCACAGAGAGAAACCACGATAAAGACCGGAAGGTGAAGGCACCACCCCAACCCCCCGGACAGCCAAATCACACAAAGCAGATGGGCAAACAGCACAATACAAACTAATGCACAGCACCAGAAAACCCAACACCACCTACTCACACTCCCACCGAAAGCACACAGGCAAGGAGCACAGGGCCAGCACGCCGCCGCGAACTAGCTGAAAGCAACCGGATAAGACGCTCGTCACGCTCAACCCGCTGAACCACAAAGGAAGAGACGAGAATCACATAGAAAAAGAGCAGGAGAGTTTAGAAGAGAGGAGGCGCAGAACCCGCTCAAAAAGAAGAGCTGGAAGGAGGCGGACGTTCAGAGTTTTTTTCCACAGAGAAAAGCGGCGCACGTACAGAGTTTCAAGATGGGGGCTACTCTTAATTTATCAAAGTAGGGAATAAGAATAAAGGGTCAAATTAAGCCCTAATGGGCTAACTAATTGCGGGCTAAGAATTTTAAGGACCATTGTGCCCTTAACTCGTGATTAGTGTATTAATCCATGACATTAGTGCATACAATCATATTATCATGGGAAGAAAACCATGTGCAAGTATAACATCATATACCATCTATAAAATTTCTTGCATTTGAACCCCATAATATTCAACTTCCCCAACCAAAACCACTTTCATAGTATGCACCCTAATAATACACTAACATACTCTCAGTTCATTTAGCAATTCCGTATTTAATTGCATGCAGACAATAAATGAAGAGAGAAAACCATGCCCATTTATACATTCCATATACAAGTAAAAACGTGCTCACATGAGAGCACCCAACGAATAAGCGTGTATCTAATGTATAAAATACTCTACCCAATACCGTTGCTGGTACTTCAATCCTGGAAGCACCTCCCAAGCACAGCTCGATCTCAACTCTGGATCTGCGTACTTATTCAACCAGCTCTGGTACTTCAATCCTGGAAGTACCTCAAATCAACAGCCCGAGCTCAACTCCAAAGCTACTGCTGCACCTGTATCACCTGCCCCAACAGAGACAGCCCCCACACGGGTGAGCATACCAATACCACCAATCCAATAATCATAATATTACAGTTCATAATTTACAGAATGTAAATGCCATGAATTTAAATGATACTCCCTGGATGGTATCATCATCATCCGGGATCCCCTGTATTGTCCCTGTTCTCAAAATAACCAAACCATTAAATTCTCAAAAGTTAGTTGATCATCTCATTGATCAACTAAAACCATTCCTACTGTACCAGTTCCATAATCAAATATGATTAAATCATCAAATAGAGTATCACTGATATCACATGTCTCTAGCTAATGTTTCCATAGTTCTATTTCATAGCTCGCTCCACACTAGCGACATTTTAACCCCACGCACGCTCAACAACAGCGGCGTCATAATCGATGGTCGCTCAACGGCGACAACATCACAATCCTTGCTCTCTCAAAAGCGGCATCATATAATTCCTAATGTAAGTCCGTTTATCGTAATTACCATCTACCATGCATTTCACTATCCATTTATTGTAAGTACCATATACCATGCATTTCAATATCCCTTTATTGCAAATACCATATACCATGCATTTCACTATCCATTTATTGCAAGTACCATATACCATACATTTCAATATCCATTTATTGCAAATACCATTTACCATGCATTTCACAGTTGCAACATTATAACAGGCTATGCTCGTACGTTATACGTACCTTATAATTCCGTAGTTCGAGTCCACCCTTGCCCGAGTCCCACGACCCGATGAATTATGTGCTAACACATAAATAACTCATAATTAAAAACAAGCATGCAACCACGTGCCCAAGCACGTTCATAACCCCCAAACTTATCGTCAATCCATGACGATTTACCATTTTAAAAGACCCCGGGTTAAGCTTGCATAAAACCCAAAATATTCCATTTTATAAGTTTAAATGATAGCCAAAAACTCAACCGATAATTCCGTTTTATTAAACTTTGGCTCTAACCAATCCATTTAAAAGTATTGCGTTCTCATTGGAATGCAGACATTGTCCCGAAAATGGGCCACATAAACCTCGATTCCAAAATCCCGACATTTTCTACAAATTTTCGAAAAAACATCATCCTTCGAGGGGCGATCGATTGCCGATTTTATCGCGATCGATCGCCTCTGGCCAGTGGCCAACCAGTGCTTCATCGCGATCGATCGCCAACCCACTCGCGATCGATCGCCGAGACCTCGCGATCGATCGAGCTTCCATGGTGTTTTTCACACCCAAACTCAAAACCAACACCCCATACACCTTCAACACCTCAAATACTCCATTTAAAATCAATAAAAACTCCAAAAACTCAACTTTGGATTTTTAACCAAAAATCCCTAAATCCAAAACCAACCAAAACCTTAACCAATATTAACAATACTACTACCAAATCGAAGACAAGGATACCTGATTATCTTCGAGAAAACCGGCTCCCAAGCCAAGCTACCAACGATTTTTTCCTCCAAGGGAAAAAGAGGGGAAATGGGGGAGGGTTAGGCGTAGAGAGAGAGGGGAGAGAGGGAAGGAATCCGTGCCAAATGACGGAATACCGAGTCTATTTGGTATACATAGTACCAAAACTCCAAAATACCAATCCTTCCACAAATACATCATGACTCATTAAAAATCATCTGTTTTCAATAATTACCTCACAATCTCTATTTCCATTACCAGCCCCAGTACAAGCTACCCCGGACCCCAAATCCCACCAAAAACCAAATTCCAAGGTTATCACCACGATGAGAATACAATCTCATCCCTTGGATCCTACGACTCCAAATACCGGATTTAAAATCCCCGGGAGTCCCAAAACCGTAATTAATTCATAATTGCCACAATTAAAATCCATTAAGGATCATTACCACACTGGGATTAACACCATTAATCCCCGGGCATCACAATTATCCCCCACTAATAAAATTTCATCCTCAAAATTGCACGGCGTACTCCACGCATTGCCGAGACTACTAAATCCAAACGGATTTACATCGTCGAATCATGAACATGTCATGAACGACACACCAACCGCGAGGATACCGACCTCGCGCCAACACTTGGAATGGAGTAACCTCCCGAACCAACACAAATTCAAGAAAGACATCAGCATTCCCCGATGCTAACCATCTCAAAAGCAATCAGCCAACCATAGCTACAAATCAAACGAATCATTCGTGATTCCAAAATAGATATCGTCTCGATGATATCTCTACGATTTAGCCTACGATGTTAAACATACATCATTACCAAGGAAACCACCAGTACATAACAGTGTACCTAAACTACATCGGCTTCCGCTTTCCAAATCCATCTACATCAAAGGAGTAGTTGTAACACCTTACAACACGGATCGGGCCACTCACAGCCACCGATCAACACAAACCACATCTCTAAAGATGTCTACATCCGTGCGTCCCAAGAAATCACATCTTGGTCCAAACACACTATCGAAATTCCACAAGGTCTCAAGTTCCCGAAGGACATGCAAGAAAATCAATTGCATTCCCGCCACACGTGTCAACCATGACACCTAACAAATCCGAATCCTGGCCATCCCTCGTTTACCCAAGGATTCAACAATCCTATCACAGGGAGGCTATCGAATTATCCAGTAAGAATTACCATGATCCCAAAATACTACAATTCCTCCTCGAAGGAAGTCAACCAAACCTCACGATCATTCCTCTGAATACTTCGTGCCATCGAGATTACCAATCTCAAGGTGCCACAATCTCTCGCTGGAGATTTATTCATCCAAGCATACTAACCCGATGCTCGACGTGTACTAAGAAAATGCTGGCATTCGTATACACACACCGGCATACAAGCCTAAGCACCAATACTACATGCATACTCAATGCACTCGGCTCGGGTATCTCAAATCTTACCCATGAGCTCCAACAACAACTGTCAATCCTCGGTTATTCTCACCCAGTGGAGAATAATGATCGACGAACTAAAAGCCAAAGGGTGTGATCCCAACATCAACACCACACAAACCGACTCATCGAGTCTACAAAGATTACCAAAAGGTAGGTATATCAATACCGCCTTCCTCTCAAGGAAAATGTCATGTACCATGACCTTCCAATCTCGAACCACCGTTCGGAAACTGGATATATTTATACCAAAATATATCCCGGAACCAACAAATACATAACTGGTTCAGAATAGTGCCTCACTGCCACTATTACCAAATCGAAATCCGTATATACAACGTATACACATCTAACGATGCTCTGTACTAATGCCATAGTACTCCACAAACCTTGAGCATCTCCCCAGAGAAGCCTCCTCGATCGTCTCGCCGGTAATATAAAGCCATCACCTAGTCCAATACTAGTAGTGCTTATCCTGGTTGATTCAGAATCAACCCTCAACCAAAATTAGATGTCTCCATGACAGTACGATCCAAATCTCTCCAAGAGATAAAATCAATATAGTAGTGTCACCACACTAACTATATCTCACAATCCAATTGTGTCCCCCCATTGCAAGCCATATGCAAGATGCTCAACCCGAGCCAAAAATGACTTGTCGACACTCACGTTGGTACTCCCAACAGAATTGAGTTGTCCCAGTACAAGTCCCTTAACATTTGACGTATAAACGTCTCCGTGAGGTATTCCCTACCTCAAACTTCATGCAACATAGTGACTACTAGAGTCCACTATTACCCTCATCGTATCATCATACGATTCACCAAACTCGGTTCCAGCGAGCAGTGTAATGGCTACAACAAGCATACTATATCACTACAACAATACCTGGCTAGCAATTCGTTGCCCCCCCCCCCCCCCCCCCCCCCCCTAGGCTTATACCAAACATGCCAACGTATCATACGTTCCATCGCGGTACTCCATACCATACCATCAATCAGAGTATTGTGTTGTCATCCAATATTTCTCCAATACCAATGCACAATGGACATCCCAGTGTCCTTTCTCAACCCCAATGCAATCCTATCCACTAGGATTTATTTCCACACCCTCAGGGTGGGTGTGACCATGTCTACCACACGTCACAACGACAAAAGCGAGTAGTTTTGTAAGACCCCAACCCCTTATACTCGTCATTAGTGCATTTATGACGTCGTATGAGTATAAAAAAAATTTCATTCTTTAAAATAATCCTTACATGCTTCACATATTATCCATGACATAAATAATACTCAGCAATAAGACTCAAGGTTCACCCATTATCATCACCATTGCACCACTTTTACATTGTGGGTTTTTATAAAAATTTGGGCAGAGTCTCCCCATAAATTGAGCTATCCCAAAATAAAACACATCACCAAAACGATTCCCAGCCAGGGAAAAACACAATACTAAGAAGACATCAAAAGTGGCTTCAACACCCTTATACAGTCCATATACATGCTTCCAGTTGCTCACATACGAGCAACAAATAAATGAATACCAATCTAACTGAATAAATAGCGTATACTATTTACCCACACTCATATACGCTTCTGGAAGCGGCATGATCCAACAAAGCTCGAACCAATATCCCAAAATAGCTTAGTACCTATTGTACCTTATAGTCGACAACATGATGGGCTATCCCGACATCTTGAGAATCATGAAGAATCCAATTTCGCACACAGTTCACGCACGTATTTCGTACGATTCCGGCGGGCTCCGGCGTCGGTAGAGGCGACAACCGGTGTAGAAACTTTCGTCCAGGTGCAAGGAAGAGATTCGATGCCTTGGCTTCGTCCAATTCGTGGTTGAATCGAAGAAATCGAACCAAAAGTGTTCAAACCCTAGTCTGCGAGTTTCATCGTTCCAGGATAAAATCGAAGCACTTTTCGAACACCAAAGTTTGATTATTTGGTATGGAAAGATGCGCCTCTGAGTTGTGAACACGGTGGTAGGTCTGTCTCGTCGTTAGGTGGTCGGACGGCGGCTAACGGAGCGGATAAGTACACGGTGGTTGGTTGTCGCGCGAGCAGTGTGTGTTTCACACCTTTTAGTAGGTGTCCGCGATATGTGTGTGTTTTACACATTTTGTTATGTGTTTTTACATCCTACACCGATATATATTAATTCCCGACCAATTATGAACATCGGGGTGTCACCGGTGTACTGGTGCATGTGCATCACATGTACAGTCCACACCTAACTTCATGTCCTTATTTGAATCACAAAAATTAAATCTTTCGATTTAATGCAAATTTTATATTTATTCAATCATTTTAATAAAATTTCGGTGTTAATTAGCATTATAAATTCGATCCCGGAATTATTTATCCCAACTCCACTCCGAAATCCGATACCCAAGAATTAAATCTCGACATATCATATAACCACCATAATTAAATCAATTGCACAATTAATAATTATTTCGGACATTACAATTCTCCCCAACTAATAAAATTTTGACCCCGAATTTAAACGCATGCTTACCATTAAAATCCAACAGTAAAATTTTACGTATCGTTATACAGCTCAAGATAGTGACTTGACCATCTGTAGGACGACAGCCATCCAAACCATCACGGCTCACACATGTGCCCCATTACACCAACGATCGCAAGACTGCAAATCAAATCACTTTACCGTAGTTTAACATTAGCACTCAATGAGCTATTATATATGCATACCCTTATTCATATGAATCCTTACGGGATTAACATCATCATATAACCGCTAAATCATGCAATCCAGACATATCATGTGTGTTACAGAATGTATGACGACACATCAACAATTTTATCGTATAACTAAGCTTCTACCTGTGTTGTTGCAAATGTATGCAACTTATACCAACATCACCACCATTGTCCGTATGAAATAGCAGAACTCTCGAGCCTTTACACATCAACCTCTCATATCATCTTTTGACTATTATTTAGCGCAAAGTATTTTACTAGAAACACCATTAGTAATTCTCATATACGTATATCAATATTATACGCACCAACAACCACATATCCTCAATATCAATCATAAAGAATGGTCTAACACGAATATTCTTACGTCACTATTATACGCACATAACATCATAATAATGTTTATCCCTCAATTTTATCTCATCACTCATCATTTATTCTTATCCACTTGGATGAGTTATCTTGTACTGTCCATCGTTCCTTACAAATCACTTGCATAAGCCATTTAAAACAGGGCATCAACAGCAATATCGAATAATTAGTCTCATACCTTTGTAGATGAAATCATCTACAATATACAATAGCATCATAATATCTTGTTCATCACAGTACTCACATGCTCTTAAGCATCAAACTTCCGCATTTCATCACCCAACTATCATCTGTCATAGGACAAGTACAAAATAAACTCATTAGTATTTCTCAAATACTCATAACATAACCACGTACCTTGACATTTACGCATTTTGATATTCATAATGTTTCCATCATCGAACATTAATTCCCTGCGTCAAAAGTTTCACGCATACACAACATGCTACAACACACTATCACATATCTAGATGATTGAAATTCAACATAAGAATCAATTGCATGCCTCAATGACGCAATTCATTTCAATCTTTAACTCATCCTCGAAACATTTGAAACATAATAATTCATTCATCATGAATGGTCACAAAGATCATATGTCCACACACGACATTCATAGTGATCCCACGTCATCCCGTGACGTACCCATTAATCTCAGGTTAACATGATCACGTTCACCTATTACTCCTACAATATATCAATCTAGCATGCTTTTCACAGTAAGAAATACCATCTCATCAAGCGATTATCATTTTCTGTTATTCCATCTGTACAATCGATTCTCAAATTAATATAACTCACTGAGATAATGCAATCAGCATCTAGCAACAGATATTAACATATATTCACATGCCAAACCAAACGTAATAGTTTACCAATTCCTAATGAACACATCATCAATATACATCGCTAGCACAATAACAATACACTAATACTCATGCTAACATAATAGCAGCACATCAATATTCATCGCCCAATGACGGCACCCTAATATTCATTGCTAACACAATAGCAATATATCAATACTCATCGCCAACACTGGCATGCATAATCTCATTTCCACTACGGGCATGCACACTATCATCGTCACTACTGGCATCCATAGAACATCCATAATCACAATTAATAAAATTACATTCTTAAAACAATAAGATATAATAACACTTACTGCACACAGTGGATCCACACTCGATCCGTTAAACTGTCCATGTTCTCAACATAAATATTCCACAAAATATAATTCATATCAATACACAATTGATATACTCATCATCAATAACATGACTGTCCAAAAATATTCTTTGCTTCGACATATCAGCGGCATTCACAATATTTCCATCGTTTCGATATGATAGCGGCAAATATTATCAATCTCAAATATCACCATATAATCATACCATCATCTCGCCAAGAAATGTCATCAATATATCGGTATCAATCACACCCCGCTATTGCATCCACTGCAATAAAAATGAAAGAAAACAATAATGCCTCTTCATCCACTCTCTCCATGATCGCTTTCACCTGTACATATGATTATCACATTACGTCAAATCAATATGGTCAATTTAAATTAACGTATATTCATCACCCTCCCTCTATAGTGGAGGCACATAAAATACAATGCACACTCTAGTGTCGATCCCGACAATAATCACATCGCAAGCTCTCCCTAGCACCGACTCAATATCAATATACACGGCACATGCTCTCTCTAGCATTGACCCTGAAATATACACGTCGCTCGCTTGCCAGCGGCGACCACATCACTCACTTATCAGTGGTGACCCGAATCACATCGCTCACTCCTCAGTGGCGACCCAATATCACATCGCTCGCTCGTCAGCGGCGACCACATCACTCACTCGTCAGTGGTGACCCAATAACACATCGCTCACTCATCAGTGGCGACCCATATCACATCGCTCGCTCGTCAGCGGCGACCACATCGTAAATAATCGATATAGTGGCAACACCAAGCCTACTATACCACATCGTCGCATCATCTTTGCGACACATCGTATATAATCGATATAGTAGCATCACCAAGCCTACTATACCACATCGTCGCTCCCCTACTACTGCGACACAATCAATAACAACAACAAGAATAACAACACGTCGTTCATTTCAGCGACCCTCCATATCATCATGCATTTACCATCATCGTTATATCCTAACAACATTACATGCTCGTACATCAACACGTACCTGTGCCATCCTGTAAATGACACACACATACCCGATTGTCACATCATCTGTTGTCATACTCCAACCGCACAGTACTGCCTGCCATTTCCTATTCTCAGATATCATATCTCATTTTATGATTTCACCTGCAAAATCAGATTTCTCAGCACTGCACATACATATACATAACATGTACACAAAACTCAACTCAATAAAATGCATTTATCCCTCTACTAGTAACAACGTCCACTTATTATCAACATTAATTACCGTCAGCGATGTCATTCATCACGCACCTTAAAAGGCATTATCATTTTTACCATAGTCAAGCTAAGGATAATAAAACGAGTTACCATACTCGAGGCTTTTCAACCATACCACCCTCATTGTGTATGTTCATCGTATCTCATACGATCCTGCAATCATGATGGTTAGCAATAACACCAATTTTTCATTGCTTCATATCATAAAATGCACATAGCAGGCGTCATTTTACAATGACAGAAAACTACAATCATGCATAAAAGTATGTGGTATACATGTCTATCAACACATCCCTAGGCCATTAAACATCCCAAAGAGCTAACCACTGCTCTGATACCACTAATGTAAGACCCCAACCCGTTATACTCGTCATTAGTGCATTTATGACGTCGTAAGAGTATAAAAAAAATTTCATTCTTTAAAAGAATCCTTACATGCTTCACATATTATCCATGACATAAATAATACTCAGCAATAAGACTCAAGGTTCACCCATTATCATCACCATTGCACCACTTTTACATTGTGGATTTTTATAAAAATTTGGGCAGAGTCTCCCCATAAATTGAGCTATCCCAAAATAAAACACATCACCAAAACAATTCCCAGCCAGGGAAAAACACAATACTAAGAAGACATCAAAAGTGGGCTTCAACACCCTTATACAGTCCATATACATGCTTCCAGTTGCTCACATACGAGCAACAAATAAATGAATACCAATCTAACTGAATAAATAGCGTATACTATTTACCCACACTCATATACGCTTCTGGAAGCGGCATGATCCAACAAATCTCGAACCAATATCCCAAAATAGCTTAGTACATGTTGTACCTTATAGTCGACAACATGATGGGCTATCCCGACATCTTGAGAATCGTGAAGAATCCAATTTCGCACACAGTTCACGCACGCATTTCGTACGATTCCGGCGGGCTCCGGCGTCGGTAGAGGCGGCGACCGGTGTAGAAAGTTTCGTCCAGGTGCAAGGAAGAGATTCGATGCCTTGGCTTCGTCCAATTCGTGGTTGAATCGAAGAAATCGAACCAAAATTGTTCAAACCCTAGTCTGCGTGAGTTTAATCGTTCCAGGATAAAATCGAATCACTTTTCGAACACCAAAGTTTGATTATTTGGTATGTAAAGATGCGCCTCTGAGTTGTGAACACGGTGGCAGGTCGGTCTCGTCTTTAGGTGGTCGGACGGCGGCTAACGGAGCGGATAAGTACACGGTGGTCAGTTGTCGCGCGAGCAGTGTGTGTTTTCGCACCTTTTAGTAGGTGTCCGCGATCTGTGTGTGTTTACACATTTTGTTATGTGTTTTTACATCCTACACCGATATATATTAATTCCCGACCAATTATGAACATCGGGGTGTCACCGGTGTACTGGTGCATGTGCATCACATGTACAGTCCACACCTAACTCCATGTCCTTATTTGAATCACAAAAATTAAATCTTTCGATTTAATGCAAATTTTATATTTATTCAATCATTTAATAAAATTTCGGTGTTAATTAGCATTATAAATTCGATCCTGGAATTATTTATCCCAACTCCGCTCCGAAATCCGATACCCAAGAATTAAATCTCGACATATCATATAACCACCATAATTAAATCAATTGCACAATTAATAATTATTTCGGACATTACAAGTTTCCTCAATAACTACTCTTACCATAAATCACTTGGCCTTAGCCATCCCAGTGAGTACACTCAAGGGTACCACTACTCGTAAAATATTTACATCTAATGCATGATGCGGTACACTCACCGGTACAATGCATCCAATAATCCATCGAGCAAACCTGCTCGACGTAACAGTCTCGTCAACCGGTGACGTAGACACCACCTTGTGCTCACCGTCGGCACTCAAATCATATGACTAAATACATACACCCAGACGTATTATTCTTCAAAACGACACTACACGTCTACAGAGAATATCCACTATGTCATCGTCATCCCGTGACGGTATATGCCAACATATGACATCCAAAATAATGCTAATAAATAGTAATATACCATACCTCATCGCTAACAAGATAGCGGCATACCAGTATCCATCATCCACAAGTGGTACGCAAACAGGACCCATGGCTCGTAGGTGGCATAATCCAGTGCAACGTACATAGTGGTATAACACATCGCTATAGAATCAGCAGCATGATCTCTCGCATAGAGTCAGCGGCATAAAACATCGCTATAGATATTCGACGGTATGAACCATCGCCATAGATGTAGCGGAATGACCCATCGCTATATAATACCTGGAGGCATGAACCATCGCCAATAGATGTAGCGGAATAACCCGTCGCTATATAATACCTGGCGGTATGAGCCATCGCCAATAGATGTAGCGGAATGACCCATCGCTATATAATACCTGGCGGCATGAACCATCGCCAATAGATGTAGCGGAATAACCCGTCGCTATATAATACCTGGTGGTATGAACCATCGCCAATAGATGTAGCGGAATAACCCGTCGCTATATAATACCTGGCGGCATGAACCATCGCCAATAGATATAGCGGAATAACCCGTCCCTATATAATACCTGGCGGCATGAACCATCGCCAATAGATGTAGCGGAATGACCCATCGCTATATAATACCTGGCGGCATGAACCATCGCCAATAAACTAGCGGAATGTACCATCGCTATAAATACATGGCGGCATGAACCATCACCAATAAACTAGCGGAATATACCATCGCTATATAGATACCCGGCATGAACCATTGCCAATAGACTAGCGGCATGATATCCCTCGCTATAATATGACAGCGGTCGTGTTCTTCGCTTCATATGAGCAGCAAATATCATTCATCGCTACCTCGCTTCGACATACCAGCGGCAAATAATATCCTTTGCTATAATATGACAGCGGTCGTGTTCTTCGCTTCATATGAGCGGCAAATATTCTCTCATCGCTACGGTATGACAGTGGCACCATTACGCCTCGTTTTAATCATGATAGCGAAAATACCCCTCGCGTTAACATGACAGCGAAAATACTCCTCGCTTAGACAATACCAGCGGAAAATAATATCCCTCGCTATAATATGACAGCGGTCGTGTTCTTCGCTTCATATTAGCGGCAAATATTCTCTCATCGCTACGGTATGACAGCGGCAAGTATTCACATCGCTATGCCATGAAGGCGGCAAGTATTCACATCGCTACGCCATCCATGCAACCACAATGCATAACCCATATACCAATATACATCGTTAAGAGTGTATTTTAATGCACCTCGCTTCAAATGTGACATGCGGAATTCACCATCGCTTCAACATTTTGCGGCAAAGCATAAAAATCATCACTCCAATATGCAACCGTAATGCATAATCCATGTCCCATATGACCCTGCAACCACCATGGTTAGCAACAACATATTCCCATCATGAACACATATCATAAATGCACATAAGCAATATAGTTGTGCCACACAACACTAACTACCATCATGCATAAGTATGTGCTTCCCATTCCATTAACGTGTTCCTAGGCCCTCAACAGCCCCAAAGAGCAAACCACTGCTCTGATACCACTAATGTAAGGACCCCCGTGCCCTTAACCCGTTATTAGTGTATTAATCCATGCCATTAGTGCATACAATCATATTATCATGGGAAGGAAACCATGTGCAAGTATAACATCATATACCATCTATAAAATTTCTTGCATTTGAACCCCATAATATTCAACTTCCCCAACCAAAACCACTTTCATAGTATGCACCCTAATAATACACTAACATACTCTCAGTTCATTTAGCAATTCCGTATTTAATTGCATACAAAATATAAATGAAGAGAGAAAACCATGCACATTTATACATTCCATATACACGTAAAAACGTGCTCACATGAGAGCACCCAATGAATAAACGTGTATCTAATGTATAAAATACTCTACCCAATACCGTTGCTGGTACTTCAATCCTGGAAGCACCTCCCAAGCACAGCTCGATCTCAACTCTGGATCTGCGTACTTATTCAACCAGCTCTGGTACTTCAATCCTGGAAGTACCTCAAATCAACAGCCCGAGCTCAACTCCAAAGCTACTGCTGCACCTGTATCACCTGCCCCAACAGAGACAGCCCCCACACGGGTGAGCATACCAATACCACCAATCCAATAATCATAATATTACAGTTCATAATTTACAGAATGTAAATGCCATGAATTTAAATGATACTCCCTGGATGGTATCATCATCATCCGGGATCCCCTGTATTGTCCCTGTTCTCAAAATAACCAAACCATTAAATTCTCAAAAGTTAGTTGATCATCTCATTGATCAACTAAAACCATTCCTACTGTACCAGTTCCATAATCAAATATGATTAAATCATCAAATAGAGTACCACTGATATCACATGTATCTAGCCAATATTTCCATAGTTCTATTTCATAGCTCGCTCCACAATAGCGGCATTTTAACCCCACGCACGCTTGACAACAGCGGCGTCATAACCGATGGTCGCTCAACGGCGACAACATCCCAATCCTTGCTCGCTCAAAAGCGGCATCATATAATTCCCAATGTAAGTCCATTTATCACAATTACCATATACCATGCATTTCACTATCCATTTATTGTAAGTACCATATACCATGCATTTCAATATCCCTTTATTGCAAATACCATATACCATACATTTCACTATCCATTTATTGCAAGTACCATATACCATACATTTCAATATCCATTTATTGCAAATACCATTTACCATGCATTTCACAGTTGCAAGATTATAACAGGCTATGCTCGTACGTTATACGTACCTTATAATTCCGTAGTTCGAGTCCGACCTCGCCTGAGTCCCACGACCCGATGAATTATGTGCTAACACATAAATAGCTCATAATTAAACACAAGCATGCAACCACGTGCCCAAGCACGTTCATAACCCCCAAACTTATCGTCAATCCATGACGATTTACCATTTTAAAAGACCCCGGGTTAAGCATGCATAAAACCCAAAATATTCCATTTTATAAGTTTAAATGATAGCCAAAAACTCAACAAAGAATTCTGTTTTATTAAACTTTGGCTCTAACCAATCCATTTAAAAGTGTAGCATTCCCATTGGAATGTAGACATTGTCCCGGAAATGGGCCACTTAAACCTCGATTCCAAAATCCCGACATTTTCTACAATTTTTTGAAAAAACATCATCCTTAGAGCGGTGATCGATCGCCAATTTTATCGCGATCGATCGCCCCTGACCAGTGGCCAACTAGTGCTTCATCGCGATCGATCGCAAGTCTCCGCGATCGATCGCCAACCCACTCGCGATCGATCGCCGAGACCTCGCGATCGATCGCCAGCACTGTTTATCATCATCAAATTCCAGCTGCTCGTCGCGATCGATCGGCACTCCTCGGCGATCGATCGCGACCTGCGATTTTCGGAAAAACTCGAGCTTCCATGGTGTTTTTCACACCCAAACTCAAAACCAACACCCCATACACCTTCAACACCTCAAATACTCCATTTAAAATCAATAAAAACTTCAAAAACTCAACTTTGGATTTTTAACCAAAAATCCCTAAATCCAAAACCAACCAAAACCTTAACAAATATTAACAATACTACTACCAAATCGAAGACAAGGACGAGGGGAAGATTAATACCTGATTATCTTCGAGAAAACCGGCTCCCAAGCCAAGCTACCAACGATTTTTCCTCCAAGGGAAAAAGAGGGGAAATGGGGGAGGGTTAGGCGTAGAGAGAGAGGGAGAGAGGGAAGGAATCCGTGCCAATTGACGGAATACCGAGTCTACTTGGTACACATTGTACCAAAACTCCAAAATACCAATCCTTCCACAAATACATCATGACTCATTAAAAATCATATGTTTTCAATAATTACCTCACAATCTTTATTTCCATTACCAGCCCCAGTACAAGGCACCCCGGACCCCAAATCCCACCAAAAACCAAATTTCAAGGTTATCACCACGATGAGAATACAATCTCATCCCTTGGATCCTACGACTCCAAATACCGGATTTAAAATCTCCTGGAGTCCCAAAACAACAATTAATTCATAATTGCCACAATTAAAATCCATTAAGGATCATTACCACACCGAGATTAACATCATTAATCCCCGGGCATCACAGAATTGGGCCACAATCCCAGTAAATCTCCACCTTGGCCCAATACCGATTTCTCTTCAGACGTAGGGAAAACATAAGCAGACATCATCATGGTCTTATGGTTCCCACAATACACAAAGTAGTTGTGTGGACCAAGTTTCTGTCAAAACATAAAGTAAAGACAAAGAAAAACAATAACAAGCACATGGCAAGTTAAAGTGGGAAAGTAACCAGGGTAACAGTTTTGTAACGAGCACAAAGCAGTTTATAAAAACTAACAAGGGGCTAACCATGAATCAACCACCATTATCAAATTTTAAAATTTGTAGACATGATTGAAACTTACTAAGGGGCAAACACTTAATGCCCATATTAGCAGGATTAAACTCAGAATGTATTTTCTCAAGATAAACTAAGCATTTGGCAACAACATCTCTAATGTAATGAAATCTAGCATCAATATGTTTAGTTCTATCATGAGACTGGAATCTTACACAACTATATTCCAGATTGTGAATCAGAAAACACAACTACATTACCTTCAAGTAAACCTATTTCAGAGATTAAACCTTTTAACCAAATAGCTTCTTTTAAAGCGTCAGTTACAGCAACATATTCTGATTTAGTTGTAGATAAAGCAACTATATGTTGTAATTGAGATTTCCAACTAATGCAAGCACCACACAAAGTGAACACATAAGATGTAGTAGATTTTCTATTATTTCTATTATTAGCATAGTTAGAATCCACACAACCTTTTATTTTAACACCTTCAGAACACTTAGAAAACTCAAACCATAATGCACAGAGTGTTTCAAGTATCTCAACAGCCATTTAACAGCATTCCAATGCATCATGTCAGGGTTAGGCATATACCTACTTAAGCAACTAACAGCATAACCTATATCAGGCCTAGTACTAACTAAATACATAACAGATCATATTACATTTGAATAAGGCACATTCTTCATAGAATCAAAGTCAAAATCAGATTTAGGACATTGATCTTTACTCAACACAAAATGAGCAGCTAATGGCACATTAACAAGCTTAGCATCAAACATAATTTCTTCAAGATCTTTTCAACATAAGAAGTTTGATTCAAGTAGATAGTCGACATCTTTCTATCTCTCACAATATCCATGCCTAAAATTCTTCCAGTATCTCCTAAGAATTTCATGTCAAATTCACTTAGACATTTCTTAACATGCTCAATTGACTTCAAACAGGGACTGGCAAATAAGATGTCATCCACATAAATCAACAGGAATATAGGCAAAGATACTTTATCCTTAAATACAAGCAATTATCATAAGAGCTTCTTTTAAATTTTAAGGAAAGCATACACTCATCAAACTTCTTATTCCATTGCATAGGGGATTGCTTTAGATCATACAAAGATTCTTGAGTAAACACGCATTTTCAGGGTTTTTAGAATCAATAAAACCTTCCGGTTGCTTCATATAAATCTTTTTATCAAGGTCACCATGTAAAAAGGCAGTTTTAACACCCATTTATATAAGTTCCCAATCAAATTGAGCAACAAGAGAAAGCAGAATTCTCACAGTAATGAACTTAACAATAGGAGAAAAAAATTCAGTGAAGTCTACACCTTCTCTTTGAGTAAAACCATTAGCTACAATTCTAGCTTTGGACTTAACAGAATCATTTTCATTCTTACCTTATACAACCATTTGCAAGCAACAACAGAGCAATTAAAAGGTTTAGGAACAAGAATCCAAGTATGATTCACAATCAAAGAATGCATTTCTTCTTTCATAGCACACAGCCAGTCATTAGCATTTTTTGATTTCAAAGGTTCATTGTAGGTTTTAGGTTCACAGTTATCAATTGATTCAAACACATTGAACACATAAGAAGCAAGATGAAAGTCACTTAGCTTAACAGGTTGTCTTATGTTTCTCCTAGCCCTATCTCTAGTCAATTGATAATCATGCAAATCTTCTTGTTAATTAGCAACCAATTCATCATGCACAACAGGATCATGTTCAACAACAATATCATGATTTTCAGGCATTTCATGAATCTCAAGTTCATTAACAGGCAAGTTCGCATGATTTTCAGCAAAAGGCACGTTGTTATCATTAACAGGAAGCACACCAGGCAAATGTTCCACCTTGCTAGGAGTAGTACTGGACTCAAACTCATCAACAGGCACAGAAGGAAGCAAGCAAGGCATTTCAGACTCATCGAAAATTACATCCCTACTTATAATGCTTTTAAAACCAGGTTCACTTCTTAGCCATAGTATATATCCCTTAACTCCGTCAGGATAACCTAGAAAGACACACTTAATAGACCTCCGTTCAAGTTTGTCACATTTCCTATGCACAAAAGCAGAGCAACCAAACACTTTAAGATTAGAAAAATAAAGTTCTTTACCAACAAAGGCAAACTCAGGACACAAACCATTCAAAGGCACAAAATGAGATCTATTGATCAAGTAAGCAGTTGTCACAACAGCTTCACCCCAAAACTTTTTTGAGAGGCCAGAAAATGCAAGCTACTTCTAACTTTCTCAATGAGAGTCATATTCATCCTCTCAGCCACAACATTTTGCTGAGGGGTATAGGCCACAGATCAGTCAAGTCATCAGTCACTGAATTCACAGATATATTATCATACACAGATTTAGTTTTACAAACATAAAAATTTCTTTTCTTTTCAGCTTTGAAAACTACCAAAGAACCCTTTAAAATTTTCATTATTCTATTTCTCATTTACCTCAAGACCACTAGATTCTAAAGCAGCACAAGACATCAAATTATTGAACAAAGCACGAACATGTCTCACATATTTTAGAGTCAGAGAATAAACTGAGAATAACCGGAACCAAATTTCAAGTAAACATCACCAATGCCAGCAACTTTACAAAGTTTCCTGTTAGCCATAGAAACAGAACAATGTCGACTTATTTATAATTAGAAAATAATTTTCTTAGTGGTGACATGTGATAAGAGCAACCAGAATCAATTAGCCATTCATTTTCACACACAGTAGATGAATGCACAGAATTCACAGAATCACATAAATCAGTCACCATAAATATATCACCTGAGTTTTCACCAGATGAAGAAGCATGATTCACTTATTCATAAGATTGGTTGTTGTCATTTTGTTTTTGGTTTTTATTTTTAGGACAATCTTTAATAAAGTGATTAGGATCACAACACTTAAAGCACCTTCTGTTTTTATGCCTAGACTTAGACCTAGTTTTGCTTTTCCCCTTGTTCTTACCATTATTCTGATTTTGGTTATTATCAGATTTGTGATTTATATTGAGACATACCTCTAACATGCATAACTTCACCTGAATTTTGCTTACTAACTTTGTTCACTTTTAAATTTAATTCTTTACTCTTAAGACCATTAACCACAGTGTCAAGCGTAATGGAATATCTATCATACTTAATAGCAGATTTCATCACTATAGGTCTCAGGAATAGCATTTAAAAGCACAATAGGAGTATAATCAGCAATGTTCCTATCTCCAGTTAACTTAATATCTTGAATCAACTTGGTAAACACATCAAGATTCTCATCAACGTCTTTGTTCAAGTCAAGCTTGAATCTAAAAAAAAATTCAAGTAAAAACAATTTACTAGGCAAAGAGGTTTCCGTATACAACTCTTCTAATTTTTCCCAAAGAAGTTTAGCAGAAGTAAGTTTGCCACATTTTCTAAGCACGGAGTCAGATAGATTCAAGATTATGGAGGATAAATTCATCTTCAGCTTTCTTAGTAGAGGTTATATCATCAGCATAATTACCACTTATAGCTTTAAACACTTTATGTTGAATTAAAATTCCTTTCAGTTTATGTTGTCAAATAGAAATCTGATTTTCCATTAAAAGGTTCCATATTATAGCCAGATAGAAGCCATCGTACACAGGCAAAATAAGACACTAATTCACAGGCTAATAAATTACACAAAGTAAGCAACAGAAGCAGGACCACACAAAAGAAGCACAGATAATGAAAAAATCAAAAGTTTTGACAATTTTAAAATTTCAGTGACTGAAATTCCCAGAAAACACAGAATCACATAAATTCATAGTTTTCTACAGCAAGCAAGCCTCAGAACCTATGACCTAGATGATCAACAAACAATAAGGTACCGTTTACTTTGCATGATTTGATTAATAATCTTCGGATTATTTATTTATCTCATATTTGGTTTGATGTATAAAAAAAAATTATCCCACCAATTTTATCACATTCTAATCCTACTTTGCAAAAAAAAAGACATAAATACCCCTCCCACCTTTTTTTACTATTACAAAATTTGAAATTCCCTTCAAAAATTACAACTTATTTCTTACAAACTCTATATCATATATATAGATTATTATATATACACTATTATTATTATTATTATTATTATTATTATTATTTTATAATAATTATTTTATTATAAAATAATAATATATGTATACATATATATAATAATCTATATATAATAATATAGTTATTATTATTTTATTATAATTATATAATAAGGATAATTATTATTCTTATTATAATAATAATCTATATATATTATATTATTATTATTACTATTTATAATAATAAAAATATTATTATTATTATTTTACTATAATTATATAATAAGAATAATTATTATTATATATTATTATTATTATTATTTTTATATATGATATATATTACTATTATTATTATGCTAAGGACATTTTAGTCATTATACCAAATAATAATTTTATCAACCAGTTTATCCTCAAACCAAACACCATATAACTTGTCACACATTATTTTTACAATCATTTCATATTTTTTAATCTTTACATTACTTATCACATCCTTCAAACCAAACGGTACCTAAAAGTTTTAGGGTTCAAGACAATCACTTACAACCTATAGGCCAACGCTCTGGGGTTTTTCCACCGAAAAGCCGAACCGGTGCAGAATCTGAACCGTTGAATAGCCGCTGCCCGAGTACTGTTGTCCACCCACCAGGCGCGGATAGCCGCTCTGATACAATTGTTAGGTGTCTATTTGCCTTGGCATCACCATGTGTACAAATACACAATATGCAAATATAACAGTAATCTCCAAAAGGAATAGTGTTGGCTCAGGTCTGCTATTTCCCTCTATGTCCAAGAGAGAAACCACGATAAAGACCGAAAGATGAAGGCACCACCCCAACCCACCGGACAGCTGGGTCGCACAAGGGAAACGAGCAAACATCACAATACAAACGGATGCACAGCACCAGAAAACCCAACACCACCTACTCACACTCCCACCGAAAGCACAAAGCACATGGGCAAGGAGCACAAGGCCAGCACGCCGTCGCGAACCACCGGAGCACAAAGCAACCGGACAAGACACCCTTCACGCTCAACCCGTTGAACCACAAAGGAAGAGACGGGAATCACACAGAAAAAGAGCAGGAGAGTTCGGAAGAGAGGAGGCGCAGAACCCGTTCAAAAAGAAGAGCTGGAAGGAGGCGCACGTTCAGTTTTCCACAAAGAAAAGTGGCGCACGAACTGACTTTCAAGATGGGGGCTACTCTTAATTTATCAGATTAGGGAATAAGAATAAAGGGTCAAATTAAGCCCTAATGGGCTAACTAATTGCGGGGTAAGAATTGGGCCACAATCCCAACAGGATCCATAAGACTCAAGCTTGGAGATGGGACTGAAGATCCTAAGTGATGTGAAGCACGTACCAGAATTCGAAAGGAATTTAGTGTCATTGGGAATGCTTCATGGTTTCAGTTGCAAAGTAGAAGGTGAGCTTCTAAAAGTCTTGAAGGGATCATTGGTAATCATGAAAGCAAGATTAACATATGTTACGTATTTACGTCAAGCCGAAATAATCACTGCTAGTGCATCCCATGCAACGGATATTCACACTCAAATGTAAAAACACGGATATGGCATATGAGGTAGGTCTCAAGGACCTTGGTAAACAAGGACTTCTTGGAAAGGATCAAGTGAAAGATTTACGATTCTATGAACATTGCATATGTGAAAAAGCAAAATATTGGATTATATATCTGGGGATCTTTGGGGTCAAGAATCCTCTCACAAAAGAGAGCCGATATTTTTTATCACTAATTGATGACTTCTCCAGGAGAGTTTGTGTTTATATATTAAAGAAAAACAGTGACTCCTCGTAAATAAATTTTTAAAATTTAAAAATTTATATCTAACCTTAAAATGATGATCATATATTTAAAATATATGTTAATTTTGAAGTTCGCAATGCATGACGACACTTTGAAATCATTATATGTATAAATAAGTATGTACATTGTTAATATATTTTTCAAGAATAAAAAAAATTATGCGGTTATATTTTATCATATATATTATCAAACATTTAAACTTTTTTATAAGACACATAAACAATTAAATAAGAAAATAAATTATTATTGTATCTATTTTTTGATCTAAAATTTTATTTCTAATTGTATAATAATAGTTTAAAAGTATTTTAGTCAATGATAATTTATAGAAAAACAAAGGTTTTTATATGGTTTTTTTATTATTGAAATAAGTAGATTGAACTTTCATAATAAAAAAATTATTCCATATGTTTTTTTTCTATGGAACTTTTTTTGGTAATTTCCAAATTTGATTTTCATCGAATAGTTTTTCCATATAGATGCCATTTTATTTATTATAAAAATTAAATAAAAACAATTTTACATTTAAAAGAATAAAATAGCATACATTAATCTAATCTGAGACTACATTTTAATGTTGTATTTATGAATTTATTTGATTGTCATATCAAAACTTCCAGTTAGGTTTTTTATCCACTCGAAACAAGCGAGAATCTAAGGGATCCAACAACAAAAGCGAAGCGAAATCCCAGATTCTTGCAATCTAAGAATCTCGTAAACATACTGTTGCTTTGATCAATTCTTACTCCACCTCCACCTGCGAGGTAGAGGGAAGAGGTTCAGATTCCTGTGAAATGCATTGCTTTTGTTATGCAACGCTTGTAAATAGCTGCAGCCTTGATTCCAAGATTTCTGGTTATGGAATTTCCACCTCTGGTTTCTCTTCTTCGCATCTCTTAACATCAGGTACGGCAAAAATTCAGTATTATTTCTTGTTTTTGGTCATTATATAGTGTGAAGTCAGTTCCAAGATTGTTCTTTGTATTCCATTACAGTTTCTGAAAGTTTTATTGGCATCAGAATATCTACACAAATTTGGAATTATATTATTTCCCTAATTGCATTATATTTTTACCTTATCTTTGTAGATTGTATAGATCTTTTCCTTGTTTTATAAGGTTTTATACAGGTAGTGATAGGAAACTTTCTATATATATTTCATTGATATTTTACATGGCATCAGAGCAAACCGGGTTACCTAAACCATACTAAAATACTGCCTACCAAACGTACCATTCTTCCTCACGACAAAGTCATGGCCGACCATAATGACAAAGATAAAGGCGAAATAATTCCGGTGGAAGTTTGGTGATCGATATCATGTCACCATACTTCCTCCGTGCATCTAATAATCCAGAACAAATTTTCGTTGGTGAATTGCTACGGGATGGAAATTACGGCGATTGGGTGAACGATATGAGTAACGCCTTATTCGCCAAGAATAAATTTGGATTCGTCGATGGCATGGTGGAGATGCCAAAAATGGATTCATCGAAGATTATGCATTGGCGGCGTTGTAATGCATGGTTAAGGGATGGCTTACAAGCGCCATGGACAAGGAAATCAGGAGCAGCGTAAAATACGCAAAGACCGCACGAGAGATTTGGTTGGATCTCGAAGAACGTTTTGGAAAATAAAGCTTGCCTAGATCCTATGAGTTACGAAGGGCTTTGACCTTGATACGCCAAGACAACATGTCCATATCGGCGTACTACACTAAATTACGAGGTTTGTGAGAAGAAATTCATTCTGTCATACCTACACCTCGCTGCACATGCGGTGGATGCATTTGTGAAGTTGGAAAAGAACTTACTGCTACCAATGAAAGGGAACGCTTATATGAGTTTTTGATGGGACTCAACGGTGAATTCTCAACTGTGAAGACTCAAATTCTGAGTAGTAAACCCACGCCCTCATTAGGGATGCGTACCATCTTGTAATGGAAGAAGAGCAGCGACGGAATATCACAATCTCACAAACACCAGCACCAACTGCTGCAGCCTTCCAGGTAAACTAGGCGTGAGGATAAACCAAATGGCGATCGTCGCGGTGAAAAGAAAGATGGCCTACGATGCAGTAGGTGCAAGAGATTCAACCACACCATTGATACTGGCTTTGAAGATATCGGAAATCCATCGTGGTGGAAAGGCGATAAAGATGGGAGCGAAAACCAGCTGCACGACCGCGCACACAATCTGTTGGACAACCACGCGCTGCTGTTGTTGGACTCGAAGGAAGTCCAATATCAGGAATTCCGAACAAGCAGTTTGCAAAATTGCTTCCAGTCTTTGGCCCAACAAATAACGTTAATCAGGTGACATCGAATCCGGAGGCAAATATGACCGGTAAGATGATTTTGGACAAACCATGGGTAATTGATTCGGGAGCCACGGAGCACATTACTTATAACAAAGACATCTTAAAAGACAAAATAGAAAATGGCGCTGAATTGCCAGTGCAAATACCGAATGGTGATGTTATTCCTATCCAAAGCATTGGAAATACGCAGTTACCTAATGGGCTTGTTATCAAACCCGTGTTACACGTGCCTGAGTTTATACGCAGTTACCTAATGGCCTTGATATCAAACGCGTGTTACACGTGCCTGAGTTTAAATGCAATTTGCTTTCCGTGAGTCGCTTAACAAAAGATTTGAACTGCTCAATGACTTTTTCCCTGATTTTTGTGTCATGCAGGACTTAAAATCCTGATTGGGCTAGGTAAAATATGTGATGGTCTTTATTGTTTGGAGCCCATTAAACGGGAAAGTGTGGCTTTATCAGTTTCTGTGGACTCCGAGACATGGCATAGAAGATTGGACATGCTTCAGATATGGTTTAGCATAAAATTCATTCCTTGAAGAATCATGGTAGTAAAAGTTCTTTTTGTGACTATTGCATACGAGCTAAACAAACTAGATTGCCTTTTCCCGCTAGCTCAATTAAAATGAATTTTTGTTTGAGTTAATTCATTGTGATATTTGGGGTAGTTATATAGTAGAATCTTTTTTCTCGAGCACACTATTTCTTATCTATTGTCGATGATTATAGTCGTGGAGTTTGGGTATATCTTATGAAAAATAAAGCCGAGTTGCGCATTTCCTAACTATGTTTTGCAATATGTTGATGACACAACTTGATAAAAAGGTCAAGAGAATTAGAACTGACAATGGGGTGGAATTTCAATCTCATCACATGATGCACTATTATAAAGAACATGGCATTGTAAGGCCCCATTACTAACTAATTATGATTAATCCGGATTAGCGATGTTTAAGCAAACCCGGATATTTAAAAGTGGAGATTTTGAATTAAGGTGTTCCAACATCTTTTTGTTTAATTATGATAAAATACATCATAATACATACATTTTACATGGCACTTGGCCATGCAAGAAACACTTAAATATTTAGTGGGACATTTAGATCACTTAATTATAATTTTAAAAAAGTAGGCATTGTGGGCAACGCCCACTAAATTAATACACCAATTCTTTCAAATTCATTCCTCTCCATCCTCTCTGTTCTCTCCATTTTTCTCTCTAATTTTCGAAATCTCCCCTCAAATTCCCTAAGGGTCCATTTGGATTGGCTGATTTGTAGCTATGGATTTCAAATCCATGATTTTAATCCATTTGATTGTTTGAATGAATTTATATTAGGTGTATTTTCTTAATTTGTGTAGATGTAACGATAATTATGTTGGATTTGAAATACACTCAAGATAGATGTAATTTCAAATACATTATTTGTAGGATCGAGCGCTTACCGCTTTACCCATAACTATAGTTAAGAGTAATGGCGCAACATCAATCTTTTCAACCATACACTGGCACAAGCGCCACGTGTTCGACCGATCACAAAGCAGAGGCAATTGTGAACGCCAACAATCCCTCCCCCAATAATTGCACTCTCTGCAACTCATGGGAATCGAACACGCGACCTTGGCTCTGATACCAATTGTAGGATCGAGCGCTTATCGCTTTACCCATAACTATAGTTAAGGGTAATGGCGCAACATCAATTTTTTCAACCATACACTGGCACAAGCACGTGTTCGACCGATCACAAAGCAGAGCAACTATTGAACCCCAACATTATTCAAATCCCTTTTCAAATCAAATCCCTCAATCCAAACACAACCTAAGAGATTTTAGCTAGAAATCCACATGCAATTGAAGATTTAAGTGCTTCAACCTAGTGAGAACCACATTTGAGCAAAAATCTTGAAGAAATCTCAAGAAGCAACCACTTGTTTGGAGTGTTTGGCTTAGGCAGCATCTTGGTACGGGATGGAAATTACGGCGTTTGGGTGAACGATATGAGTAACGCCTTATTCGCCAAGAATAAATTTGGATTCGTCGATGGCACGGTTGAGATGCCAAAAATGGATTCATCAAAGATTATGCATTGGAGGGGAAATCAGGGGCAGCGTAAAATACGCAAAGACCGTATGAGAGATTTGGTTGGATCTCGAAGAACGTTTTGGAAAATAAAGCTTGCCTAGATCCTATGAGTTGCGAAGGGCTTTGACCTTGATGCGCTGATAGGCTTAGATTTTAAGTGTTTTTAGCTGTAATTTCTTTCCGTTTTTCGTACTTTTTCCTGGATGAAATTACGTTTTTTGGTATTTATTTGCTTGTTTCAGGAAAATAGGTTGGAAATGGAAGAAATGAGCTAAACTGAAGAAAACGGGTGAAATCGAGGCGAAAAAGAGAAAAAAAATGAAGAAATTAGATTTTCAGAGTTTCGATCGATCGAGATTATTTCTCGATCGATCGAGCCGGGCAAGAAAGTTCAGCACCATTTTTATCGAAGGGCCGATCGATCGGAATGAAAATCTCGATCGATCGAGCGAGGCAGAAACTTTTAAAGGCTGAAGTGAACAGTGCACCGATCGATCGAAACATATTTTCGATCGATCGAGACGCGATTTGCTGAAGATCTTATTTTCCATTTTTAACGTGATTTTCGGTGGATTTAAAAGGGTATCTCTTCCAGATCATTCCATATCAGATTAGAGAGGGTTGAGAGCCGATTTTTATCACCTACAAAACCCTAGAGCCGCCGCCGACAAGAAGGAGGAGAAGCCATACTCCTCCGTTCTTCATCCAAGCTTGAGCGAGCCATTTCCGGAGTGCAAGGAAGGAGCAAGAGAAGAGATTACGGTGCAACGCACGGATTCGTTCCAGCATTTATCGTATTTCTAAACTCGGATTTTTTTTATTTACATTTTCTTTGGATGTTTTTGAGGTTGAGAAACAATTAAACGTCTTATTGATTTGTTTTGAATTGAATCAAGTTTATTTTATCGAGTTTGATGTTAATTGTGTTTGATTTATTGATTCGATTGTATTTGAGTGAATTGATTACTTATTGTTCATGAATTAAATGCTTATTAAAATCAAAGCCTAGCTAACTTTGATTTAATCTTGTGAGTTATAACCGAGATCGAGAGATAACGTTATAATACGCTACAGTAACTCATGATGTATGTTTAAGATTGAGATCGAGAGATAAAATCACATACGTGAGCGCTTTGAATCGAGAGATTTAGAGTAACAAGGTTTTGAAGATTTATGCAATATCGGATTAGTAAATAAGTGAACGAGAGTTACTTGTTCTAATTTGATATTAGTTTCTATACAGCTCGAGAGAGTGTATTGAATAATAACGAAAACCTTTCACCTTAAGAATCAATTGTTTGGTAATTGCCTATTCAAACGAATCTTTAAAGATAACATAGTTGAACGAAGAGTGAAATAAATTTCTCGAGCGAAATTCCTTTGCATATCCGGAAACCATTCATTTTATTTATTCTTATTTTATTTAGGTTCTTTAGTTATAAAATTTGCAGTAGTTAATTTACCCTCTTTTTGCTCGTAGGCTAAATATAATTTTACTAGTCTTATTTGGTACTTATACGTTAGTCCATGTGGATTCGACAACCCTTACTTTCATTTAACTATACTAAAACTTGACACCGTGCACTTGCGGTAAAGAATCGCTACACTCGAAAATATTGTTTAAAATAAAAGCGGTCATGCGCCAAGACAACATGTCCATATCGGTGTACTACACTAAATACAAGGTTTGTGAAAAGAAATCCATTCTGTCATACCCACACCTCGCTGCACATGCGGTGGATGCACTTGTGAGGTTGGAAAAGAACTTACTGCTACCAATGAAAGGGGACGTTTATATGAGTTTTGATGGGACTCAACGGTGAATTCTCAACTGTGAAAACTCAAATTCTGAGTAGTAATCCCACGCCCTCATTAGGGATGCGTACCATCTTGTAGTGGAAGAAGAGTAGCGGTGAAACATCACAATATCACAAACACCAGCACCAACTGCTGCAGCCTTCCAGGTAAACTAGGCGTGATGATAAACCAAATGGCGATCGTCGCGGTGAAAAGAAAGATGGCCTACAATGCGGTAGGTGCAAGAGATTCAACCACACCATTGATATTGGCTTTGAAGATATCGGATATCCATCGTGGTGGAAAGGCGATAAAGGTTGGGGTGAAAACCAGATGCACAACCGCGCACACAATCTGTTGGACAACCATGTGTTGCTGTTGTTGGACTCGAAGGAAGTCCAATATCAGGAATTTCGAACAAGCAGTTTGAAAATTGCTTCCAGTCTTTGGCCCAACAGATAACGTTAATCAGGTGACATCGAATCGGAGGAAATATGACCGGTAAGATGATTTTGGACAAACCATGGGTAATTGATTCGGGAGCCACGGAGCACATTACTTATAACAAAGACATTTCAAAAGACAAAACAGAAAATGGCGCTGGATTGCCAGTGAAAATACCAAATGGTGATGCTACTCCTATCCAAAGCATTGGAAATACGCAGTTACCTAATGGGCTTGATATCAAACGCGTGTTATACGTGCCTGAGTTCAAATGCAATTTGCTTTTTGTGAGTCGCTTAACTGAAGATTTGAACTGCTCAATGACTTTTTCCCTGATTTTTGTGTCATGCAGGACTTAAAATCCTGATTGGGCTGGGTAAAATATGTGATGGTCTTTATTGTTTGGAGCCCATTAAACGAGAAAGTGTGGCTTTATCAGTTTCTGTGGACTCTGAGACATGGCATAGAAGATTGGACATGCTTCAGATATGGTTTAGCAGAAAATTCATTCCTTGAAGGATTATGGTAGTAAAAGTTCTTTCTGTGACTATTGCATACGAGCTAAACAAACTAGATTGTCTTTTCCCGCTAGCTCAATTAAAATGAATTTTTGTTTTGAGTTAATTCATTGTGATATTTGGGGTAGTTATATAGTAGAATCTTTCTTCTGGAGCACACTATTTCTTATCTATTGTCGATGATTATAGTCGTGGAGTTTGTGTATATCTTATGAAAAATAAAGCTGAGGTTGCGCATTTCCTAACTATGTTTTGCAATATGGTGATGACATAACTTGATAAAAAGGTCAAGAGAATTAGAACTGACAATGGGGTGGATTCAATCTCATCACATGATGCACTATTATAAAGAACATGGCATTGTAATTGTAAGGCCCTGTTACTTGCTAATTATGATTAATCCGGATTAACGATGTTTAAGCAAACCCGGATATTAAAAGTGGAGATTTCGAATTAAGGTGTTCCAACATCTTTTTGTTTAATTATGATAAAATACATCATAATACATACATTTTACATGGCACTTGGCCATGCAAGAAACACTTAAATATTTAGTGGGACATTTGGATCACTTAATTATAATTTTAAAAAAAAGTAGGCATAGTGGGCAACGCCCACTATCACTAAATTAATACACCAATTCTTTCAAATTCATTCCTCTCCATCCTCTCTTTTTTCTCTCCATTTTTCTCTCTAATTTTTGAAATCTCCCCTCAAATTCCCTAAGGGTCCATTTGGATTGACTGATTTGTAGCTATGGATTCAAATCCATGATGTTAGGATCGGGGTAGTGTTTAGAAGGGGTGGGGTTGAATAAACACTAGATTCAATTTCGATTTTACTTGGTTTGCTGTAGACTGTTAGGTACTGCAGTAGCTTCTCAATTTGTTGCAAGTCAACAGACACTGGTTATAGTGCGGAAGACGTCTGTTGGACTTGTGAGTGGTAATAACTGAATGGTAAATTGCAGTAAGTAAATGACACAAATATTGTTTCTGGAAGTTCGAAGCACAACGCTTCTACATCCGCTTCTTCCTTTGCATGAAGTTACACTAGAAGACTTTGGTTTACACTTTACAGTATACAACCTCCTTAGGCACTCACACAGCTTGGCCTAAACTCCTAGCAATCACAACTTTCTAAGTTGTTTACAATGTATTCTATAACACTCACACGAGATATAAAACTATTTTGCTTCGAGTGTTCTTTGAGCAGCAGACTCAATTGTAATTAATCTTTCAAGATTACAGTAGTAGTTCTTTGCTGCTCTTGCTGACACTTCAGAGTATCTCACTGAAACGATTAGCTTGACGTTGATTTTTGTCTTGTGTTTGATCAGATGGTTCAGCTAACATCTTCATTCTTCACTTTCATGTATTTATAGACACAGTGGTCTAACGGCAACTTTTCTATATTTGGAAGAGATCAATTTCCTGTCTTCATTCCGAATTCTGATTGTCTTCTTTCCAATTTTGTTAAGCAACGGCTCTTTTATTCTGGCGCTAATAGTGGCGATGATGTAGCAAGGTGTGGAGCTCTGTTGTGCCTTTGTCAGAATAAGTTGTACTTATTTTGTCTTGTTGCCTTGTGCATTTGCTGGATAGTTAGACGTCTACTGATATTCTTCTTTCAGTGAGCGTTCATTCTTTTGTACTCGGTAGATATACACTCTTGATATCTTTGCACTTGGTAGATGTCTTTGTCCAGTAGATGTCTGTGTCTGGTATGTTTGTGTCCGGTAGATGTCTATCCGGTAGATGTCTGTGTCCGGTAGATGTCTATATCCGGTAGATGTCTATACGGTAGATGTCTGTATCCGGTAGATATCTATCCGGTAGATGTCTGTGTCCGGTAGATGTCTATATCCGGTAGATGTCTATACGGTAGATGTCTGTATCCGGTAGATATCTATCCGGTAGATGTCTGTGTCCGGTAGATGTCTATATCCGGTAGATGTCTATGTTCAGTAGATGTTTGTGATCACCAAAACTTAGAAATATTTTCCCAACAATTTCCCCCTTTTTGGTGATGACAAAACTTAGTACTGGAGACTCTTGCTTGATTATTTTGAACAGCAACTCCTGTTAAGACTTGGAAACAAAACAATGTAAACTTGCAATTTGTTAGATAGATAAGCAGATTACAAGTAGTAATCAAACTGAGTATTTAAAATGTCATTTTTATTTAAAATGAATTCTGATTACATAGTACATCTTACAAATCTTTCAGCAAACCTATTTCTACAATCTATTCGACTGGGTAAAGACAACTTGAGAAACATAGCCAGTATGGAATGATCCGAGCCAGCTAGTTTCAGAGTTGTTGACAAAGGGAGGGTGAGAGAAAGTGCATACATAGTGTCTTAGAACAAAAGAAAACCTAGAAAACCAACTTTATCTTCAAAGTAGTCCTCTGTTCATTTATCAAGGTCTCTGTCTTTAATGAAAATTCTCTGTCTTCCCCCTTTTTGTCATCAGCACCCATGCATCCACTGTCCAAATTCCAGGCTGGTGGATAACACCAGGACTGGTCCGGGTAGCTGGAGCTAGCTGAGATGGGTTAGATAAGTAATCAACCCATGGAGGGTTGATTTAGATAAGTAATGAACCCATGAATACTTGTTGCAGAGTAGTTGCAAGACCAGTAAGGAACAAGTTAAGAGAAGCATGATTGATGAGTTGAGTTGAAGGAAAATCATGCTATTTATAGGGAAAAATTAGCAAGTTGCGGTTTGAGAAGTCATGTCATGTGTAAAGTAGTGCAGATAAAGATAGATAAGAAATGACAGAATCATGAAGATTTATAATAAACAGATAAGAGTTAACAAAAGAAGACAAAGAAAATGTTACTGTTTTCTCCCTAACCAATGATTGGAGTAGTCACGGGTGGAAGATGGTGTGTCAATAGGAGGTTGTCGTGGAATGTGGGATCGTGGCTGGAAAGAGGTCGTGACCGACTTGACTCTTCAGCAGCAGCAGATGATCGTTGTGCTGGATCTGGTTCTCTTCGGTGCGAGAGAGTAGGTCTGCTGGGCTCCGGTAGGCGTCTAGTGGAGTGAGGAACAGCGGGGAGACTGTTGCTCAAGTCCTGTATTTGTGAATCAAAAGCCGCCTGCATATTAGCCAGCTGATCGGACAGTGCTTTCTTTGCATCCTCAATTTTGTCTTCAAGTGCTAGGGAGGAGCAGTATGAAAAGATTCACTATGCTGGTTAATCTGAAGACGGGCTTGCCCTATCCTGGAGAAAGAGTCAGCAAAAGCATCCATAACAAAACTTTGGAGCCAGTTTACGGTAGTCGTCAGATGGCTTAGGTCACGATAAACCTGCTGAAACTGTGAGTTAGTATGCTGCTAGTGACTCCAATGATAAGACCAGCAGTGCGTTCTTCTTGTTTCAATTTGTTTACATCACTGGCCAGCTTGGAGATTACATTGGATAGATGCACCAATTGATCAGCAATACTTGGAGGCCCTTCAAGAGGAATGTTTGTAGGAAAGTCAAATAAGTCCTCAGGAGGATCATTGTCCAAGGATTAATCCAGGGCATCTGTTTGAGTTTCAGCCTCTGTGGTGATGACGCCGGGAGGATCAGCAATTCTTGCAATAGAGGGAAAAATAGCAGATGAAACAGCTGTAGTGGATGGTGTTGTAGGCATGACGATATCGATGATATCTATGCCAGTAACAGTAGTCTCCAGGTCAGCTGCAGCGGACTGAGAATGGTCAGCAAAATTTGGTGAAGACTCGCTAGGTTCATCATTATCTGAGGAGACGGTAACTTGATGAACCACAGTCTGAATGACAGTGTCGACATTGATAGGATCAACATCCAGCACTTGTAGAGGTTGATCATCGAAAGAACCTGGGGCTGAGGTGATATGTTGTTCAGGGGTAGGAGCGGTTAGAGTAGGATCTACCGTAGAGACTGCAGCCTGGGCGGTAGGAACCATGCCCAAGTCAGTATGAGTGGAGCTTTCGTCCGTTGGTAGAGCAGAGCAAAAGTGTAGACCTGTTAGGATTTTGAGATCATGAAGAGCAGTCTCAGCCATTTCAAGCTTGGTTCCTAAGGCATTGAGTACAACCCTATCATGATTAGATGTGCCAGAGTCGACGTTAAACTCCTGAAGCCGCGAGTGTACCAGAGCTTGAAGTTCGCCCATGTAGTTCATCATGCGGAAAACATCTCGAAGCTGTAGACTCTTCTCTGTGTCATTTAGCTGAAGGTAGGCAAGAATGAGGTTCTCATCAAGTCTTGCCTGTTCTAGAATGGGAGTGAAATCATCAAAGCGACTTGTGAGACGAGCCTCCACCCATCTATCAAAGATTGCAAGTTGCGGTTGCAGTTTTGCTTCTACCTCAGCCATAACCAGTTGTATTTCAAACGCAACTGGAGTGGACACTGGTTCCATAACAGCTTTGCCCTTTCCGGTGGAAGTGTCCTTAGGGTGACAATATGGACAGAGAGACTTTGGCTGCCAGAAGCTGATAGAGCCGGGTCCTTGGTGAGAACTCAATAGTTTGGTGGAGTGGTCAGTAGGAGCGGCTGGTACGGTGAGTACCATGGCCAAGGAGGCAGCTGATGCAACTGGTTCCTCTGGAGGAAGGTTTTCAGGATTGATCTCCCTAGAAATTGTGGTAGCCGCTGCTGGAATTGCAGTAGAGATAGTATCAACAGCAGTTGAAGTAGCAGCAGTAACTTGCTGCTTGAGGACAGTAGGAGCCCCTTTTCTGGTTCTTTTGCTTTTTAGGAGGGGGAGGTGGTGATGACTCAGCAGATTCAGATATCGTCTGGTCAGAGTCGCTCACTACTTGAGTTGTCCGTCGCTTGATCGGACCAACTTCTCTACCAACTCGTTGTCTGTGAAGCTGAAGATATTTGGCTGTGACAAGCTTCCCCAAATGAACAGTGGATAAAGCCCCCGCCTGAATGTGTTTACTGTCAAACATGCAGCTGAGAGGAAGAGCAGAACCAGATTGACCCTTCCCTGATGTCACTAGCCCAGTGAGAACCTAAAATAAGACGACTGACCAGTTGACATCTAGCCCTTTGACAATGGCACTCATAACCTCAAACTTCTCTGGGGTGATGACATCAAATGATCTGGCTTTGCACAGCAGACCTTTGGAGATGACATCAGCAAGTTGACGGAAATGGCTCTTCATTAAAATCTTTTAAAAGGAGGACGTCGCAGACAAGCGTCAGAGTCTGAGAAAATAGTGTGCATTTCTTCTCGAGTAGCCATTGAAATGGTGGAGAAGTCTGTGACTCCTGCTGAAGGAAGACATAGGTGGGTGGAAAAGTCCAGTTGAGTAATGGTGATAAGCTGGCCAGAGATGGAGGCCACCACTAAGTTGTCCACAATTTGTGCAGTGGCGAAGAATTCTTGGAGAGCTTCTTTATAGAATGTAAGAGTCTGGCCTCTGAGTATAACCAGGAGTCCGGAGGTATCCAATTTTGAAAAACTTCTTTGATGTCTTCATCAGAGATGGTGGAAATCGAATGAAAATCCACATGAATAGCATTTGTGACAAAGCTGGGCTGGGTAATCTTTGACATTTTAGCGTAGATACTGAGAATCAGATGACCTAAAGAGTAAAAATTTCTTGAGAGAAAGTTAGCGCAGTAAGTTTGGAAGAGATACAAGTAAGGGAAAATAAGAATGATAAGGGCGGTTAAAGAGAGAGTAGATGTAACATCGTACTGTAGATGAGCTGACACATGGATACGTGGCGTTCATCTAATGATTTAAAATTTAAAAAATACATATAAAAGGACAGGATTTGGGCGAGATCGAAATAATTTATTTTTTGTGTAAAATTAATTTTGAAGTCCGACGTTCCAGTAGGTTAGATCTAAGGTTATTGTCAGCAAGGCATATGTGGTAAAGTCTACAGGTATGTAGAGTCCTACTTGTAAGGTAGCATCTATTGCAGCAGACTATTGTTTTACCTGCTTCTTCGATAGACCTTTGAGAAAAAAGTTTCTTTAACTAAAAATTCCCCCTAAGTACGTGCAGATTCTAGTAAGTAATTCCCCCTAATTTATCATACATAAATAATCACAATCAATGGGTTATTTCAATTAGGCCAAGAATATTCCGAAAGTATGAGAACTTAGCGTCAGGTAAGGGTTTTGTGAAGATATTTGTCGCCTGTTGTTCTGTGGATATGTACTCTAGCCGAATCTCTTTCTTCATAACGTGATCTCTAATGAAATGATGACGGATGTCAATATGCTTGGTGCGAGTATGAAGAACAGGGTTGTACGTGATAGCTATGGCATATGTATTATCACAAAAGAGTGGTGCCTCAATGTATTCTATTCCATAGTCTCGCAGATGTTGTTGAATCCATAGTAGTTGAGCACAGCAGCTTCCAGAAGCAAGGTATTCTGCCTCTGCAGTAGACGTTGCTATGGATGTCTGCTTCTTGCAACCCCATGAGATTAATCTATCTCCAAGAAATTGACAATATCCACTGGTACTTTTCCTATCAATTTTGCATCCTGCATAGTCAGCATCTGGATATCCAATCAGATTATACTTTGAATCTCTTCGATACCAGAGACCAACATTTTCTGTGCCTTTTAGATATTTAGAATCCTTTTGACAGTAGTGAAGTGTGATTGCTTGAGATTTGCTTGGAAACAAGCACACATACAGACCGCAAACATTACGTCTGGTCGGCTGGCTGTCAAGTAAAGTAAGGATCCGATAATACCGCGATAGATTGTTATTTCAACTAGTATGCCTGAATTATCCAAGTCGAGTTTGGCAGATGAGCTCATTGGAGTGGCAGCTGCTGAACTTGTTGTAAGTAATCCAACAAGCATACAACGCAGCGGAATTTAAAATTTTGGATTACTAAAACCGCGGATCTATACAAAGGGTTCATATCGGAATAGAGATAATAAAGAGTCTCACCCTAGTAGCGTGTTTGAAGCAGAATCCTCGTTGTAGCACCACGAGTCACAAACGAAAGTTTGCACCTTCGTCTCTACGGTATCCACACGATCAAATCGAACAAGGGACGTTCAAGAACAAGTTGCTAGACTTATTCTTGAACCAAAACTCAACTCTCGGTTCAAAACCGATCAACGACTACCAATCAACTCCTCCAAGAAATCGGAGGCGGCCGTGAGTCTTGAAGAAGAAGAAGGAGGCGGCCGACGTGAGCTTGAGTGGAGGCTAGTAGGTTTTTGAATGAATTGTATGTCTAACAATTAATTATAACCTTGTATTTATATTATAAGATTTAATTAAGGTTCAAGACTTTCTTAAAGTCTCATGGACCCAAACCCATGATTTAATTAAATCCTTATAATCATTTAATTAAGACTCTTCTTAATTAATTAAGTCATCCAATGAATTTAATTCCCCTTGTCGATTTAATCTTTTGTGCGACCCGATAGTATCTTGTAATGTTGGCAGTGACATAAAATCTCATTTTGCATCACAAGCAATGAGCGGTATCTAGCAACACATCAAGGCTACCCAAATTACAAGAATGTCATTGACTCGACATAACCTTAGAACTTGTGATAATATTAACCATGTAACTTAATCCCTTTGTCCATGTGTTTAGATTGAACACGAGTCATGGAATAGTCATACTCGTATATTCAATCTCTATTTCTTGATCCCCAAGTAGAACTAGAATAAACGAATAAGCTCGATATCACATATCGACTCATTCGAGCACGGCCATGCATTTTAGTCTTACTTGATCAAGGGCCCAAACACTTCTCCTGTTATATAGGAGGGACAAATCCTATCTTGATCAATCAACATCCCTCTACATAATTCGTAGTGTATCCAATAGTTGCCTTTATAGTTTACCCCGTTACAGGTAACGTTTGACAATATCAAGATACATAACTCCTTATGTTGGGATCTCTGATGATCTCAAGTCGTAAGGATTACATACATTATTATCACTATGAGAATTGCTTATGACACTCATATAACTATCCATGTAGCATTCTCATGGTGGGTCTGTCCAGTACATTATTCTCTAACATGTACCCATGTGTTGATTTGATATCTCATATCCATGAACAATTCATCAATCAAAACATACTAGTCTCAATGTATTATCATTATTCTTATTTATGATAATACTTGACTAGGGACAATCTTTAAGAATAATACAATATTATTCTCAGGACATTAACTTATATATCAATTCATATTACATAGATATTCGAATAATATATAATAATGATTTGCCATCCATGTCGGTCTTCTTCTTGAAAATCCATTTGCACCCTATGGGTCTCACCCCTTCAGGTGGGTCAACCAAAGTCCATACTTGGTTTGCATACATGGATTCCATTTCAGATTTCATGGCCTCTTGCCATTTCTCAGAATCAGTGCCCATTATAGCTTCTTGATAAGATGACGGCTCATCCTCATCAATAAGTAGTAGGTCACCTTGTTGAGTCACAAGAAATCCATATCTCTGTGGCTCCCGGTGTTCTCTTACAGACCTACGCTGGGCTTGCGTCTCTTGAGCAGGTACTTTATCCACAACAGCTTGTGGTGTCTGCTCTGTTTCCATCTCAATATCATGTTCAGTGTTTTCTTGTGGTTGAACTTCACTAAGTTCTATATGTCTCCCACTGGTTTTTCTAGAAATAAATTCCCTTTCAAGAAAAACACAAGTCCGAGCAACAACCACTTTGTTCTCGGTGGGATAATAGAAATAGTATCATTTCGTTTCCTTAGAATACCCCACAACTAAACACTTATCAGATTTGGGTCCAAGTTTGTTAGAGGCGTGACATCTCACGAAAGCCTCACAACCCCAAATCTTCATAAAAGACTACTAGGACGCTTCCCAGTCCATATCTCATATGGTGTTTTTTCCACTGATTTAGATGGAACACGGTTCAGTATAAATATTGATGTTTCTAAAGCATGTCCCCAAAAGGATATCGGAAGATCTGCATGACTCATCATTGATCTAACCATGTCCAACAAGGTTCGATTTCTCCTCTCGGATACACCATTTCATTGTGGAGTATACGGAGTAGTGAGTTGTGGGACTATCCCACACTCCTTTAGATAGTCATGAAACTCTTGGCTAAGGTATTCACCTACTCGATCTGATCGAAGGATTTTGGTACTTTTACCAAGTTGGTTTTGTACTTCATTTTTGAAATCCTTGAACTTTTCAAAGGTTTCATGTTTATGTTTCATTAGGTACACATACCCATATCTACTGAAGTCATCAGTAAATGTAACGAAGTATTGAAAACCACCTCTAGCATGTGTGTTTATTGGTCCACATACATCACTATGTATGAGACTCAATAAATCATTTGTCTTTCAACATGTCCCTTGAAAGGAGCTTTAGTCATCTTGCCCATTAAACAAGATTAACATGTTTCATATGATTCAAAATCAAATGAATCCAATACTCCATTCTTATGAAGTTTTGATATGCGATTCTCGTTTATATGGCCCAAGCGACGATGCCAGAGATAAGTTGGATTAGAATCATTATTCTTAATCCTTTTAGTATTTATGTTATAGACAGGCATATCAAGATTTAATACATAAAGACCATTAATCATTTGTGCACTAGCATAAAACATATCATTTAAATAAATGGAGCAACAATTGTCCTTTATAATAAATGAAAATCCAGACTTGTCCAAACAAGAAATAGAAATAATGTTTTTGGTAATAGACGGCACAAAATAACAGTCTTTCAAAATCAATGATAAACCAGAAGGCAAAGATAAATGGTAATCTCCTATAGCTAATGCAGCAACCCTTGCTCCATTTCCTACTCGGAGATTAACTTCGCCTTTTGCCAACGTCCTACTCCTTTTGAGATCCTGCACATTTACACAAATGTGAGATCCACATCCAGTATCTAATTCCCAAGATAAAGAAGTAGATAAATTGACTTCTATAACAAAAATACCTGAAGTGGAAGTCACACTTCCCTTCGTCTTCTTAAGATCCTCCAGATAAACTTTGCAATTTCTTTTCCAATGACCGGTCTCACCGCAATGGAAACAGTTCCCTTCCTTTGTCACTCCTCCCTTTGGCTTTAGTGCAGAAGCATGTGGCTTAGACTTAACAATGACCTTCTTGTTCTTCTTGAAGCTTTTAGCTTTAGTCTTTCCTTTGCTATTATTCACAATAAGAACATTTGGAGGCTTAGACTTCTTGCTATTTGCTTCAAAAGTTCTAAGCATGCCAAGTAACTGTGGTAGAGTCTTTTCAATTTCAATCATATTGTAATTCAAGACAAATTGACTGAAGCTTTCAGGCAACGATTGCAAGATCACGTCAGTGGCCAACTCTTGGTCCAAAGGAAAACCCAGCTTCTCCAGATTCTCAATATACCCAATCATCTTGAGTACATGAGTTCCAACTAGACTTCCTTCTATCATTCTACACTGGAACAACGCTTTAGAGACGTCATACCTCTCTTGTCTTGCTTGTTGTTGGTACAGTTTCTTTAGATGCTCGATCATATCGAACGACTCCATTTCCTCATGTTGCTTCTGAAGCTCAGAGTTCATGGTGGCAAGCATAAGGCACCCAACATCAAGTGCGTCATTTTGATGCTTCTTGTAAGCATCTTTATCTGCTTTAGCAGCCGTCAAGGGAGGTTCCTCAGCAGGTAAGGGTTCCTCTAGGACATATTGCTTCTTTTCTTGCTTGAGGACAATCCTCAAATTCCTATACCAGTTTAGGAAATTTGTCACATTCAGTTTGTCCTTCTCAAGGACCGATCGCAATGATAATGTGCTTGTGACGTTGTTAGTTTCCATGGATATCTATAATATGCAAAATAAGTTTATGATTTTAATCATTTAATATGGTCTTATATTAAATGGCACTCCCACTATTTTGTTTAAAATTATCAACCCTCAAAAACTTTAGTGGGCCAAGATCCATATTTCACTTAATCTTGAGTTAGCTTTGGCTAATCGCCCAAGACTCGGTTATTTAGGTAGACAACACTTTGTCAATTACATCACATATAATTCTTGGATGGTTGGATGAACAACACTTTGTTCAAATTCATCTAATGAATTATTATCCAACCTCATGCCTCTACGTTCCCAATCCTATTGAGATAACGCTAGTTAAGTCGAACTCAATTTTAAAATAACACGGATATCACTTTTATCCGTTTGCGTCTTACTAAGATTGTCACGGTGCTTTGCTTTGGCAAACCCACACATGTTCAATCGAAGTCTTGACGAGTATTTTTAATTGGAAGGCATCTTAAACTTAATATTATAAGAGGGATTTATTGATCTCATGATTTTATTAATATTGAAAATATGTCCAGTATATATATGAATATATACATATCTACATATATATATATAAGCATCAATATTAAATAAAACATTAAACATGCATCTCATACATTAACATAATGAAAACGTGACATGGTTATAGCCCCAACTAAAGATTTCTCAAGCCAATGAGAAAATCTAAAAGGTCAACCTAAGGGTAACTTTTCCAAGCACCTCTTTGGCTCCCTTTTGTGAATGGCCTTCTCATCCCGACACCATGGTCCATCTTCGTTGATCTCCATCAATGAAATTCTAACTAAACTATATAACAATTACATGATTTAGAGAATTCCTCGAGTTACATTCGAGGGGAGCATAGGGGAGGGAATGCATTCAGAAAAATAGAGAAGGCACGACTCGCAGGTCGTATTAAATACAAACATTCACAAATCCTATCTAATAGGTTAAAGGGCTATAACCATGCACCATGTTCAAACAACACATATAACATGCAATAACAATTAATGAATTAAATTCTAAACATTTTAAAATTTAATCCCAATAAAAACTGTAAAATAAATTTTATGAAATTATCGTACGCTCGGGACATCACATGTCACAGAACCTTAGCCCAAAACCACGGCCCACCACGCATGTGACTAGGGTTCAAAACCCTAGTCATATCGGGGCCTTCATGGGCCGAAAGTGGCTAAGGGTTCGAAACCCTAGCCTCTAAAACTTGCGGCGGCCGTGAGCCACTTGAACCCTAGGGTTCAAAACTCTAGTCCAACGGCGGTGGCACGACTTATGCATGATTCATGACGGTGGCGGTCGACCATCTCGAGCCAAGGGGTTCGAAAAACCCTAGCTCTCATGTGGAGGAAGCCGCCAACCATCTAATCGAGCCAAAAGTTCTAAACCCTAGCATTGTTTCGACACTTCCATGCACAATTATTAGCCACAACGGCTAAACCATCTCGAGCCAAGGGTTCGAAAACCCTAGCCCTCATGTGGCAGCCGTGTGTCATTTGTGATGGTGGTGGCCGAACCATCTCATGCTATGGGCTCGGTTTTGCGCTTTCATGTATCGTATACAATAAACTTCAATTATATCAAATATAATTTTACGATAATTACACAAACTCGATTTACTCATATCATATATGATTATATACAGTTTTATTAGCATGCAATACAAATCTAAATATGATTAAACGATTAACCACATAATTCCGATATGAACTTTGTACACGGCTCTGATACCACTGTAAGTAATCCAACAAGCATACAACGCAGCGGAATTTAAAATTTTGGATTACTAAAACCGCAGATCTATACAAAGGGTTCATATCGGAATAGAGATAATAAAGAGTCTCACGCTAGTAGCGTGTTTGAAGCAGAATCCTCGTTGTAGCACCACGAGTCACAAACGAAAGTTTGCACCTTCGTCTCTACGGTATCCACACGATCAAATCGAACAAGGGACGTTCAAGAACAAGTTGCTAGACTTATTCTTGGACCAAAACTCAACTCTCGGTTCAAAACCGATCAACGACTACCAATCAACTCCTCCAAGAAATCGGCGGCGGCCGTGAGTCTTGAAGAAGAAGAAGAAGAAGAAGAAGGAGGAGGAGGCGGCCGACATGAACTTGAGTGGAGGCTAGTAGGTGTTTGAATGAATTGTATGTCTAACAATTAATTATAACCTTGTATTTATATTAAGATTTAATTAAGGTTCAAGACTTTCTTAAAGTCTCATGGGCCCAAACCCATGATATAATCATTTAATTAAGACTCTTCTTAATTAATTAATTTCATCCAATGAATTTAATTCCCCTTATCAATTTAATCTTTTGTGCGACCCGATAGGATCTTGTAATGTTGGCAGTGACATAAAATCTCATTTTGCATCACAAGCAATGAGCGGTATCTAGCAACACATCAAGGCTACCCAAATTACAAGAATGTCATTGACTCGACATAACCTTAGAACTTGTGATAATATTAACCATGTAAGTTAATCTCTTTGTCCATGTGTTTAGATTGAACACGAGTCATGGAATAGTCATACTCGTATATTCAATCTCTATTTCTTGATCCCCAAGTAGAACTAGAATAAACGAATAAGCTCGATATCACATATCGACTCATTCGAGCACGGCCATGCATTTTAGTCTTACTTGATCAAGGGCCCAAACACTTCTCCTGTTATATAGGAGGGACAAATCCTATCTTGATCAATCAACATCCCTCTACATAATTCGTAGTGTATCCAATAGTTGCCTTTATAGTTTACCCCGTTACAGGTAACGTTTGACAATATCAAGATACATAACTCCTTATGTTGGGATCTCTGATGATCTCAAGTCGTAAGGATTACATACATTATTATCACTATGAGAATTGCTTATGACACTCATATAACTATCCATTTAGCATTCTCATGGTGGGTCTGTCCAGTACATTGTTCTCTAACATGTACCCATGTGTTGATTTGATATCTCATATCCATGAACAATTCATCAATCAAAACATACTAGTCTCAATGTATTATCATTATCCTTATTTATGATAATACTTGACTAGGGACAATCTTTAAGAATAATACAATATTATTCTCAGGACATTAACTTATATATCAATTCATATTACACAGATATTCGAATAATATATAATAATGATTTGTCATTTATAAATTCATAATACATTGCATGTCATAAACAATCATCTAATGACATGTCTTAGGGCATATCCCAACAAATCTCCCACTTGCACTAAGACCAATCAGACATATACCTAATGCCTAGAGATCTAGGATGACGATCATGCTTCTGCTGTGACAGTGGCTTCGTCAATGGGTCAGATACATTATCATCTGTTGGTACTTTGCATATTTTAACATCTCCCCTTTCAACGATTTCTCGAATGAAATGAAAGCGCCGAAAGGTCCGACTCCAAGTCCCACTAAAAACCCATCTCATAGGTTTTCCACCAAAATGAGAATACAATCTCAACATTTGGATCCAACGATCCCAAATGCCCGATTCAACAACCTCGAGAGACCCAAAACCGCAATTAATTCCTAATTGCCACAATTAAAAATTCATTAAGGATTATTACCACATCGGGGTTAACAGCATTAATCCCCGGGCATCACAATTATCCCCCACTAATAAAATTTCGTCCGCGGAATTTGCACTGGTGTACTCGACGTAACACCAAGGCTACACAAAACAAAACAAAACCACAACCCCGATTCTGGACCACATCAGAATCGAATTATCAACTGCGAGGACACCAATCTCGCACTAAGCTCTAAAATAGAGCAAACCTCCAAAAACCAATATAAAACCCAAAAGATAACAACTTACCTCGATGTGAGTCATCCCAGAAGTCAGTCTACTACGACTGCAAATTAACCATGTCCTCCTTGGTTATGACATAGATATCTCCCCATGATATCTCCATCACTTGCCCACGATGCTTAACACGCATCGCTATGATGGGGATTACTAGCATACAACAGTATATTCACAGTAAACCCGGTTTCCGCTTTCCACCCCCATCTCCTCCAAAGGAGTAGTTGCACCACTTGTAACACGGATCGGGTAACCCACGGTCACCGATCCACACAAAACACATCACAGAAGATGTTTACCCGGTGTGTTCCAAGAATTCACATCTTGGTCCAAACCCACTATCGAGACTCCACAAGGTCTCAAGTTCCCCAGAGGTCATGCAAGAAAATCCATTGCATTCCCCCACATGTGCCAACCATGACACTAAACAAATCTGAATCCTGGTCATCCCTCTCTTACCCTAGGATTCAACAATCCTAACACAGGGAGGCTATCGGACTATCCAACAAGAACTACCATGGTTCCAAAACACTACAATCCCTCCACAGGGGAGGTCAACCGGACCTCACGATTCTTCCTCAGAAGACATCGCGCCATCGAGATCACCAATCTCAAGGTGCCACAATCTCTCACAGAGATTCACCAAACCAAGCGTACTAATCTGTTACTCAACAAGTACCAAAACGCGGGCATTCATATACACATACATGCCCAAGTACCTACACAACATGCATACTCAATGCAATAGGCTTGGGTATCTCCAATCATACCCGAAGTCCCAAAATCAACTGTCAAACCTCGATTATTCTCACCCCACGGAGAATGATGGTTGACAAACCAAAACAAAAGGGTGTGATTTCAACATCAACACCACACGAACCAAAACAACGAATCTCCCAAAAGATTCAACCGATAGGTATAACAATACCGCCTTCCTCATAAGGAAAAAGTCATGAATCCATGATCCTCCAACCCTCGAACTACCGTTCGGAAACCTGGATATATTTACCAACACATATCCCGGAACCAATAAACTACACAACTGGTCCAGTAGTGCATTCCTGCCACTATTATCAAAATGGAACTTGTATATGCCATGTATACTCAACTAAAGATGCTCTGTACTAATGCTATAGTACTCCACGATCTCGAGCATTACCCCGGAGACGTCTCCTCGAATGTCTCACTGGAAGTACGAAGCCATCACCTAGTCAACACTAGTAGGGTTACCCCGGTTGATTCACAACCAGCAGTCACCATGACAGTACAATCCAAATCTCCCCGAGAGATAAAATTAATACAGTAGTGTTACCCCACTAGCTATATCTCACAAATCCAATTGTGACTCACGTTGTATTCCACATGCAAAGAACCAGAGCTACTAACGACTTGTCGACACTCACGTTGGTACCCCCAACAAAATCGAGTTGTCCGGGTACAAGTTCTTCAAACACTTGACGTATAAACGTCCCCGTGAGGTATTCCATGCCTCAATTATCACGCCGCATAGAGACTACAAGAGTCTACCATAAGTCCCCATCGTATCACCATACGATCCACCGAACTCAGTTCCAACGTGAAGTATAATGGCCACAACAAGCACACTATACACTGCTACAATACCTGGCTAGCAAAACGCTGCCTCCATAGGCTTATACCAAGCCTACCAACGTATCGTACGTCTCATCCCAGTACACCATACCGCAACATCCATTAGAGTAGTGGGTCATCACCCAACATACCTCTAAAACACCAAAGCATAGTGGACATCCCGGTGTCCTTGCTCAACCACGGTGCAATCCTAATCCATTAGGACTTATTCCACACCCTCCGGGTGGGTGTGCCCATGCTTAACACACATCACAACAACAAGCGAGTAGTTTCCTCAAAGACTACTCTTACCACCAATCGCTTGGCCTTAGCCAATCCAGCGAGTATACCCAAAGGATATCATTACCCGAAAAGTATTTACCTATATTACATGATGCGGTACCCTCACCTGTACAATGCATTCAATAATCCATCGAGCAATCTGCTCGGCATAATGGTCTTGTCAACTAGTGACCCAGACACCATCCTGTGCTCGCCATCAGCACTCAAACCATATGGCTAAATACGTACACTCAGAGGTGTTATTCATCAAAACGACACTACATGTCTACATAGAATATCCACTATGTCATCGTCATCCCGTGACGACATATGCCAACACATGACATCCAAAATCCCATCGTCAACTCGTGACGGTACATGTCGATACACGACATCCATATTCTCATCGTCAAACATATGACAATATATAACCATATATGGTATTCATAATAATGCTAACAAAGCACTAATATAACATACATCATCGCTATCAAGATAGTGGTATACATGTATCCCTCGTCCACCAGCGGTACACCAGCAGCACCCGTCGCTCGTAGGCGGCATAATCCAGTGCTACGCACATAGCGGTATAACCCATCGTTATGTAATACCCGGCGGTGTGAACCATCGCCAACAGAATACCAGGCGGCATGAACCATCGTCAATAGCATACCCGGCGGTATGAACCATCGCCAATAGAATCCCCGGCGGCATGAACCATCGCCAATAGAATCCCCGGCGGCATGAACCATCCCCAATAGAATGCCCGGCGGCATGAACCATCGCCAATAGAATGCCCGGCGGCATGAACCATCGCCAATAGAATGTCCGACGGCATGAACCATCGCCAATAGAATACCCGGCGGCATGAACCATCGCCAATAGAATACCCGGTGGCATGAACCATCGCCAATGACATAGCGGAAAGAGACATCGCTATCAATATACCTGGCGGCATGAACCATCACCAACTGAATCAGCGGAACAGATCAAGGACTCAAGAGGTACTCACATGCATGTAGCACTTTGTTCCTTTCGGACCCAAGAGGTGGCTCCCATTACACGCAACACTTTATTCCCGATCGCGTCGCTCAAATATCGATAATGTGGCTGTTCCGGTTATAATAGCGGAATTTTAGGACCCCTCGCTTCGACATATAGAGGCATCATATGATATCCCTCGCTTCGACAATGACAGGGGCATGTACATCGCTTCGACATGACAGTGGCAAATATCATATTACCATCGCTTCATATGACAGCGGCAAGTACCTCCCTCGCTCGAATATAACAACCACCGGAACCTTCCACTAGCTCCATATACATGCATCCAGGTTAATACAACAGTTCACAAATCCTACTACGTCATATCGGCGGCTCAATATTATCCCTCGCTTCGACAATGACAGAGGCATGTACATCGCTTCGACATGACAGCGGCAAATATTATGATCCATCGCTGATGATATACCCGTAGTATGACGCTAAAAGTAACACATTGTATATTCAATAAAAATTGAAATCATACCACAATATCTCACTGTCTGTTGTCAACCATCCCTGTCCTTAGACAGCATGTCACATTTCCCATTTCCTGATTTTCCTACAAAATCAGATCCCTTAGCACATAATACATGGAGTGCCAGACATTACCATTAATGACATCCCATCGTATTCTACACGATTCCTGCAACCACAATGATCAGTAATACCACTTTCCATATCGTAAAAACACATAAGCAATTAGTTGTGTCACACAACACTAATACCATCATTTATAAATATGTGCTACCAATTCCTATCAACAAGTTCCTAGGCCCTTAACAGCCCCAAAGAGCAACCACTGCTCTGATACCACTAATGTAAGGACCCCCGTGCCATTAACCCACAATTAGTGCATTAGGCCATGCATTTGGTGCATTCAATCACGTGTAAAGGGAAACTATATGTAAACGTGGCACACAATACCATCTATAAAATTTTCTTACTCCATCTATTCCATTACATGCAATATCCGATTTCCCAAATTAAGACCATTTGACACATCATGCACCTATGTAATACACTAATCACAATCTCAACTCATCTAGCAATTCCCTAGTTGATTGCTCACACATATAATGAAAAGATAAAGGCACATGCCTCTTTATACAACACATATACACATAATTATTGCTCACACACGAGCATCGAATAAACCTATGTGTACGTAATGTATAAAAAGGGCAGACACAATATCCAGCTCCACATGAGCTCCGGTGTCTTGATCCTGGAATCACCTCCAATTCATAGCTCGATCACAGCTCCAGAGCTACCATTGTACCTGTTTCACCTGCCCCAACAGAGACAGCCCCCACACGGGGTGAGCATGCCAATTCACTAATCCAATAATCATAATATTACAATAAATAATTTACAAAATGTAAATGCCATGAATATAAATGATACTCCCTGGATGGTATCATCCTCATCCGGGATCCCCTGTATCGTCCCTGTTCTCAAAATAATCAAACTCATCAAATTCCCAAAGCCAGTTAATCGCCACATAGATTAACAAATACCATCTCTATTATGCCAGTTCCATAATCAATATGGTAAAATCATCATATATATATGATCGTAGATATCACAAATATCTAACCAATGATTCCACGTTCCTATTTCATTGCTCGCTCCACAATAGCGGCATTTCAAACCCCACGCACGCTCAACAATAGCGGCGTCATAACCGATGATCGCTCAACGACGATAACATCTCAATCGTCGCTCGCTCAAGGCGGCATTATATAATTCTCCGCGTATTTCCTTTTATCACAATTACCAAATACTATACATTTCGCTGACCATTTATTACAAGCACCATATACCATACATTTCAACCTTCATTCATTGCAATTACCACAAACCATGCAATTCACAGTTGTAATATTATAACAGGCTATGCTCGTACGTTATACGTACTTTATAATTCCGTAGCTCGAATCCGAACATTGCCTCAGCCCCCGAGGTCCGATGGAGGAATGTGCTAAACACAATACAATAACTCATAATCAATGAGTAATCCCAAATTCATATGCACAAGCATGAAATCCGACCCCAATCATCCCAACACGATGATTAAATAGTAAATGGTCGATAATCGCTCCCTAAAACCCGAGGGATGACCCAAAATAACATTTTCCAAAATCGCCCTACCGATCGATCGGTCACCATTACCGATCGATCGGTAACTGTTCACAAAATCAATTTAAGCTACGGCTTTGCACTGATCGATCGGTCCAAGCTACCGATCGATCTCTAGCCACCCACCGATCGATCGGTCGTTCTTACCGATCGATCGCTAAAGATCGAAATAAACGCCCAACGCTACGCACATGCACCGATCGATCGGTCCAAGCCACCGATCAATCGGTCGCTGTGCGAACCCGAAAATCACCATTTTTAAAAGCTTGAAAACCTCCACCAATCATACCCAAACTTCCTCAAACTCGAAAATAACCACATACTAGCACCCTAGTACACTTAACAAGGGTTATAATCCATTTAAACACAAAACCCAAAAGATTTCAAGATTTTACAAAAATCTCCCAAAACCCAAAACTCAACCATTTAGCACAAAACCAAAATCAAATCGAAGCTAAAGGTGAGGAGAAGAAGATTACCAGCCTTTCTTCAAGAAATCGAGCTCCCAAGACGAGCCCCCATCAATTGATCCAAGAGGAGAAGAGGGGAAGGGTTTGGGGTGAGGGGAAAGAGGCGTGAGGGAGAGGAGAGGGAAATGATTCCGTAATGACGGAATACCAAGTCCATTTGGTATATATAGAAAAAATGTCCCAACATACCAGTACCTCCACAAATACATCATGATTCATTAAAAATCATCTATTTTCAAAAACTCTCTCTCCAACATCTAATCCCCATAGCAGCCCCAACAAAAAGCACCCCGGACTCCAAGTCCCACTAAAAACCCATCTCATAGGTTTTCCACCAAAATGAGAATACAATCTCAACCTTTGGATCCAACGATCCCAAATGCCCGATTCAACAACCTCGGGAGACCCAAAACCGCAATTAATTCCTAATTGCCACAATTAAAAATCCATTAAGGATTATTACCACATCGAGGTTAACACCATTAATCCCCGGGCAACACAAGATGTCTACGTCCGGTAGATGTTTGTGATCACCAAAACTTAGAAATGTTTTCCCAACACATGATTTTAAATCCATTTGATTGTTTGATGAATTTATGTTAGGTGTATTTCAAATCAACCCCTTTCTTAATTTATGTAGATGTAACGATAATTATGTTCGATTTGAAATACACTCAAAGATAGATGTCATTTCAAATACATTATTCAAATCCCTTTTCAAATCAAATCCCTCAATCCAAACACAACCTAAGAGATTTTAGCTAAAAATCCACATGCAATTGGAGATTTAAGTGCTTCAACCTAGTGAGAAACACATTTGAGCAAAAATCTTGAAGAAATCTCAAGAAGCAACCACTTGTTTGGAGTGTTTGGCTTAGGCAGCATGTTGGTGTTGATTAGTACTCAAACATTGAAGATGTTTGGAGATATAACCCTTCTTTTCAAGTTTTATTACCATGGTTTTTACATTTGGATCGAAAATTATGAGTTTAGTTGCTGTCAATTTGTTCTGTAACATTCAATGCACATGCAATATGTTTGGGAAATATTTCGAAATTGATAAGCTTCGAATTAGAATTTGAGCCCACATGAAAGTTGTAGATATTTGAATTCTCTTCGATTTAAAAAAAAAAGAGGACTTAGTTTGAAGAAGTTATTAATTTTATACTATTAGTGCTCATTCTAATCCCTGCATGTGGGCGAAAATACCCATGCAGTGTGTTATTCGAATTCCCGAGCATTGTTTGCTAAGAATTCTGGAAAATGTCTAGAAATAGGAATTGTAGTGTTTCAAGTTGGCTGTAATTTTCCACTATAATCACTCAATTCGGATTTGAAACGAAAAAGTTATAGTATTTTTACTAACACTGCTCGAGATGGAAAACAAGTTTTTAAATGCAACGTGTTTAGTGTTCAAACCCTTTTCAAATGGAGGAACCAACTTGACATTATAATAGATTAAATGTAGCATTTTGAGTTTCTGAACTTAAAGCACTATAATCGAGTCGTTTTGATGTCGTATGAAATTATAGTGATTTTTCTAAAAAATGGGTCAGCTGAAAATTTAAGAAAATTGCTAAGGGTCAATTTGAGAAGTTGAATTTGATTCAATGCACTACCTGAACACTTAGTGTCATTTTGGAATTTATATGACCAGGTTAACAGATCTCAAGGTTTATTTGAGGAGTACTCGGTAGATATAGCATTGGTCCGAGGTACGTAGAAAACCGGTTCTTTCACGATGTCTGGCAAAGACATGTGATGTTCCCGGGGCATGATTTACTTGTCATTACTTGCTACTTATGTGACTATATGACATGTTGAACTGCAGTATGTGAATTACATGATACATTAACTGCATGATATATGATGACATGATATATTGAGATGCATCACATGAGATTATGTTATTGCATGATGCATTGACACGCATGGACATTGAGCATGGCATGTTGATCCTATCGATTCTTTTGTTGATATCTATATCCTTTCGTTGGTATCTATTATGCGTGTATGGGGATGATGGGCATGCCGATGGCTCCGTGGAGATAGTGAGCTGAGAGATGCAGTAGCGACGAGTGTACCGACGTCGCCCAGACATGAGGGATGATGGATCGTCGATGGCTCGACTGAGAGAGATGTCGTAGCGACGAGCGTGTCGACGCCCTGCTCGAGCTTGATGATTTGATTGATGATCCTTACATTGGAATCCTGAGATCTTGATATTGGAGTTTGATATCCCTCATATGCATTTGCATTCATGCACGACATGTATCGCATGTTACTTTGTCATACATTGTGATTTTTCTTGTTTCTCATGCTAGGTTCTGACCCTCTTCGCGGGGGGGGGGGGGGGGGGGGTGTCATATCTTTGTTGTATGGGCATGACAGCTGGTACAGATTGACGTACTGTGGATGCTTGAGTTGAAGCATTGATGAATACCAGAGCTCCTTGAGAGCGAGCTCAAGTATATGCTTTATGTTTTGAGTCCCAGTAGTTGTTAGAGTACAATTAAATACGATTCAATTTACCGGGGTATGCCCCGAGTATCTGTATTTTAAGTATTACTTTACTGAGAAGTTTATATGTGATGTGTATGCGATGAGCAACATGTTGAATTGGGAAACTGAAATTACATATTTTCAGTATCATTATATATGTATGACCTAGAAGCGAAAAATTTTATGGGCCATTTGACAAGATATTTGAAACAAATCTTCTGTTGTTTACGCAAATTAATCAGTGTATGATAATTAAAGGTTGATTAGGACCGGGCCCTCACATGGCATCGTCTTAGAAACTTCTTGGACTTACACGCCTCAACAAAATGGGGTAGTCGAGAGGAAACAGAGACACATTTTGGAAATAGCACGAGCACCACGTTTTCAGGCCTCATTACCTTTTGGGGAGAATGCATTCGAACTGCGGCCTATATCATAAATAAATTGCCTTCCAAAGTTATTGGAAATAAGACCCCTCATGAGCTTCATTTGGAAAAATTGTCGTCTTATAATAATTTTTGGGTTTTTGGTTGTCTTGTATATGCACATGACAATCGCAAACAAGGTGATAAGTTTGGTGAAAGAGGGAGAGCTTGTGTTTTTGTTGAATACCCTATGGGCCAGGAAGGATATCGTGTTTATGATTTGCAACATCACATCATCTATACATCTCGTGATGTCACGTTCTTGGAAAATACTTTTCCATTTAAGAACAATTTTGAAGGGCTAAATTTACATGTGGAAACGGGCTTACGGGAGGAACTCATTCAATTTCAGCAATCAAAGACCCACACTTTTCCTTTTTTTATGATGGACTTTCCTCTACTAATAGTCCAGCCATGGTGGACCCAACTGGGCCTAGAGACTTCGCCAGGCCCAGCACACGCATAACGCCCCCATCAGTTTCATATTCAGATGAGCCCACTCATGTTGAGTCTCATGGCCCCCTCTTGCTGACCCCTCTACTGAGCAGCACTCACCCCCGCTGCCACAACCGAATTCAGGACCAGATTGTTTTATTAGAAAAAATCAGAGGCAAAAATCACAGCTAAGCATCTACAAAATTTTGAAACTGATTTTGCCACCTTCTCTCACCATTCACAACCCAGTCCAACGTCAGGAACCTCGACGGTATATCCTATTTCAAATTTTGTGTATTATGCAAAATTTTCTAGCTCTCATAAGGCTTTTTTTAGCGGCCAACACTTCCCATGATGAGCCCAAATATTTTTTTCCAGGCTATTAAATATCCTAAGTGGCAAGAAGCTATGAAAAAGGAAATTCAGGCCTTGGAAGAAAATGGCACTTCGTCATTAGTTAATTTACCACCTGGGAAGATAGCTGTTGATTCCAAGTGGGTGTACAAAATTAAATACAAGCCAATGGTGATGTTGAACGTTACAAAGTCCGCCTTTGTTGCTAAGGCTACACTCAAGTTGAAGGGATTGACTTTTCACGAGACCTTTGCTCCGGTCGCTAAATTGGTGACAGTTTGTTGCTTACTGACTGTAGCTGCTAAACGAAACTGGGAAGTACATCAACTAGATGTCAATAATGCCTTCCTCCATGGAGATCTTAAGGAAGATGTCTACATGAGAATTCTTGCCAAGCAAGGGGACACTCAGGTATCTAAACTTCATAAATCTTTATATGGGCTCCGCCTCCTCCAGGCATCATGAAATTGGTACCACAAATTTACCAAAGCACTTCTTGTTGTTGATTTTCATCAATCTCAAGCCCATCACTCCTTATTTCTCTTTCGGCGCGACAGTACCTATGTTTCTGCACCAATATATGTAGATGATGTTCTCCTTGCTGGTAATGATCCTTCGCACATTCAGGCCAACAAATCTTACCTTAATGATGCCTTCAGCATTAAGGACTTGGGCAAATTGAAATATTTTTTGAACATTGAAGTCGCACGGTCTTCCGAAGGCATTGTCCTTATCCAACGGAAATACACTTGGATATTTTGGAAGAAAGTGGTCTTCAAGCAAGTCGCCTCAGTCCTTTTCTCATGTAGCAAAATCTTAAACTTCAGAAAGATGCCGATGGCTACAGAGTCGATTCTGCTTGCTATAGACGCCTCATAGGTCGGCTCCTATATCTCACTGTGAATCAACCTGATATCGTCTTCTCTGTCAACCAACTCAGTCAATTCATAAGTGATCCTCGTCAATCTCATATGGATGCTGTCATCCGTATAATGCGTTATCTTAAGATGACTCCTGGACAAGGTCTTTCTCTCCCTACTGCTTCCTGGACAAGGTCTTTCTCTCCCTACTGCTGGCACTCCCATTTTGGAGGCATATTGTGATGCCGATTGGGGTGGATGTGCCCTCACTCGCCATTTTAGTACTGGATATCTTATTAAACTTGGTGGTTCGCCTGTTTCATGGCGCATCAAGAAACAGACTATCGTTTCTCGCTCTTCCGCTGAGGCTGAATATCGTGTCATGGCAAATATTATCAGTGAAATATTGTGGCTTGACTGGTTACTTCGGGATCTAAGTGCTTCACAAAGTGGTCCCACTTCCCTCTTTTGTGACAATCAAGCCGCTCGTCACATTGCCGTTAATCATGTCTTCCACGAACGCACCAAACATGTTGAGATGGATTGTTATTTCGTGCACGAACGTGTTGCGAGTGGTGAAATAATACCTCGCCAAATCTCGTCGGATCTTCAAATTGCCGACATATTTACAAAAGCCCTGGGCTCCGAACGCTTTCAATTTTTACATGGCAAATTGGGCGTTCGAAATCTTTCATGCTCTAACTTGAGGGGAGTAATGGCATCAAAATATCTACACAAATTTGGAATTATATTATTTCCCTAATTGCATTATATTTTTACCTTATCTTTGTAGATTGTAAAGATATTTTCCTATTGTATAGATCTTTTCCTAGTTTTATAAGGTTTTATACATGACAGGTAGTGATAGGAAACTTTGTATATATATTTCATTGATATTTTACAAGTTTATCAAATACATTACCTTAGTTCCTGAAATATTATAGCATATTTCATTCTGCTCTCTTTCTTTTTCACTGATCTTACTTATATATTGGTGTGGTCGTATCGGTATGCAAGTGTGCTTTTTTATTTTAACTAGTGCCTCTGGTGCCTCAATTTTTTTGTTTTGATTTACAAATTTCCTCCTGCTTGGAAATTATTTTCTTATACTGCCAAAGGAGCATGATGTTTACTAAGAGGTGGATTTATTTCAGCGAGAGTACAATAAAATCAGTTGAACAAGTGATGATGGTAAAAATTCAAACAATCGTAAATTTCGTCTCGATTGGGCATATTGAACGTTGAGATGGGAAATTGAGTATAATCTTGTGGTCTAGTTCATGACACAATGTCGAATGCTGCAGCAATTCCCATCAAAATAGTTGCTGTTGTCGGGCCCCTGTTCTATTCACGTGTTGAGATTTTGAGCACATTGAGATCCAAAATTCAAGCATTGTCTTATTATGATAGAGATCTGAGTTGGTTTTTGGAAGCCTGATTTCAGGCTTGTTTCATTCAGGAGTTCTTTAGCCATTATTGTACTGATTTCTATCATCAACTGATATATTCATAAATAAGTTGAAGATCTAGCATTTGAATGGTTAACTAGATATATTCTTAGAGGGAAAACTGCAGAATTGGTATTAGTATAAGTAAATGATGTAAAACTCCATATTAACTTTTATATTTTTATTAAATAACGATCTCGAAAACCAAATTTCCGAAAACAGTCTCATCAAAAGTTTTTTCTTAGGGATTTGTATGGCAAGTCAAGTGGGTGAATTATACCAACGACATCTCCTGAGGTGGTTGTTCTTGAAGATAGGATAGATGATTGATGGGAAGTAGCTGAGACACACTGCAGTTTTTCTTCCTACGTATGCTTCCACTCTGGATTTAGCACTGAGAATTTGTTAGCATGTGGCTAATTAGGTGGCTCATTTCATAATCCAAAGATGAAAGGTGGCTTGCAAGGTGGCCAAAATGATAGACACCTTATCTTCCATGTGTCAAGAGATGGTAGACTTCAAGTTCAAGATGATAACCATTTCCGGGGTAATTCGCACCTATATGTACATAGCACTAATGCTCTCCCAAAATCATCCCTCAATCTGAAAATCACTCAATAACAAGCTTTTAAGCATTTGTATATGTTTTTGTCAGTTGTGTGGTGATCTTGGAGAGTTTATAATTCTTATATGAAATCTTCAATAAATTGTGTTTGCTTCCCGTAGACGTAGGCAATTAGCGAACCACAAAAAATATTCATGTTCTTGTGTGTGTGTGTGTGTGATGTTTACACTTTATTTTCGTTATTCTGGCACAACAAATGGTATCAGAGCCACCATGTGTTCGTGAAATGCCCGAAAATTAAAAGTGTCCGAAATTGATTTTTGACCACACCACTAGAGTCTCGTCGACGGGAGTCCGGAACAATTTTCGGTTTGTAATTTCAACTTTCGAGTCAACGAAAAATCGAAATTAAAGTATTGAAAATTTTCTGAAATTTGGTCATTCAAAGTTGCTGGAAACTTGGAGAAGAAAGGCTCAACTTGAAATTTTGAACAGGGTTGACCCACGACCTAGCCCGTCGACCCAGAACCTGCACACTACCAGGCCCAAATTTCAGCCAAATTTTTCGGCCCAAAATTAAATTTTCGGCCCACATTGTTGGCCATCACTATTCATCGGCCCGTCACTATTTATGGCCCAACTTTATTCATAGGCCCGGTACTATTCACGCCCAGCATTATTCATCTGAACAGAAAAAGCCCGTTTCGATCGATATTTCGCCCGTTTCGTTGATCCAGGGCTGGTTTGCTACTATTTTGATCCTTCCGGACACAACGTGTGATATCCCCGAAATAATTAATTGCAATTGGGCGTTAATTATGTTTATGTGATTTTATGGTGATAATTAATAATTGTGTTGGCATTAATTATCTTGGTGAAATGCTTAGTCACATGGTAGGAGTGACCCGGTAGAGCATTTCGGGGTGCATGTTATGCATGTTGGGTAATTGGGGATTTTAATGGTTTAAATGAAATGGTTTGTGATTATTTGGGTGAATCATGTTTTAATTGTGAGTTTGGTGCTTTATGGTAAAATGCCTTTTAAAATATCATGTTGGGGTGTTTTATACACCATGGAATTGTGGGGTGTAATTTAATTAAACTCAACCCACTTATACCCCAATCCCCCCTTATTTCATTTTCCACTGTCCCAATTAACTCACCCAAAACCCTTCTCTACCTCACATTTTCGAAATTTGGTAAAGAGGTGAAGAGAAATATGTCTAAAAGTTTGGTTTGTGGAATTTATTGGGTGATTTGGAGTCCCCAAGAGGTATGGATGCCTCCTTGTTGTTTTTGTTGTGTTTGGATTGAGTTTGTTGTGGTTTTGTATGGTTTTGAAATGGGTTTTTATGGGTTGGTATTATTTGAGTTGAATGTTGGATTTTTGGGATGGTTAAGGTGTATTTTGAAGGTTATTATGTGTTTGATGTTGTTGGTTTGAAGGTAGAAGAGTGGGTATGGATTGGAGATAAATTTTGGAGCAAAAATGGAGGATTTTCGGGTTACAGGGGTTGGCGATCGATCGCCCATTTCAGGCGATCGATCGCGCACAGGCAGTAGGCTCCAGGGGCATTTGGCGATCGATCGCCAAATCTTGGCGATCGATCGGTAAGGCTGGCGATCGATCGCGCCAAGTGTGGCGATCGATCGCCGAAGGGTGAAAATTTTGGCTTCGGGCAGTAAGGTTTCGCGATCGATCGCCCGTAACTGGCGATCGATCGCCTGTAACTGGCGATCGATCGCGAAAGACAATATATGGCATTTTTGGGTATTTTTGTGGAATTTTTGATATTGGACTATTATTGGCTCCTAATATTGATTTGTGTGAATGTGTAGAACCATCCCAGGTGGCCACACAGCTTAGGAGATAAAGTCCACGATATCTCCACTTTTGAAACTAAGGTACGTAGTGAGACGTACGGGCATCGGACGGTAAAACGTATTTATTACGCTATAAATTGGTTATGCATTATGGTTGCGTATATGGTCTCATTATGCATTATGGTTGCATACATGATTAGAATATGCATTATGGTTGCATGTGATTGTGGGTCGAGATTATATTACAGTGAAGAAGAATACTTGCCGCCTTCATGTCGAAGCGATGATAGAATACTTGCCGCTGTCATATTATAGCGATGAAGAATATTTGCCGCAAACATGTCGAAGCGAAGGATAATGCCGCTGTCATGTTGATGCGAGGGATATTATGCCGCTAATATGTCGAAGCGAGGGGTATTAATGTCGCTGTCATGTAACGCGAGGGGTATTATGCCACTGATATAATAAGACTGGGATTGGCCATTGGTATACATGGAATGGATGCATGTCATGACATACATTATTGGTGTTATAATCAATTGATTGTAATTATGGTACAGGGACAACCAAGGGAGCTTCTATATATGTGTTAAATACAGGAAGTGATTTGCATTTACGGTTTATGCATTGAATTATGATCATATTATTGTGAATATGATTTCCATACATGCTCATGGTTTTGGGGTTGTTCCTGTAGGTACTTTTGGGCGTACGGGCTGAGGCGGGTTGATGCGGTGAGCCAGTGAGGAGTGCTTTTGGCATAGCAGGCCTAATTCTTTTGTATAGTTTCTACTCTATGAGTAGTGTAAAACTATAGTATTAACATTCAATTGGTTGGGAATGTAATTAATCCCTTTTGGGAATTTTATTTTGGCCTGTAATCTTAACGGCTCAATACATCAACACGAACATTATAGTCTTATATGCATGTTTAGCTCTATTACGCCTTTTATCCACATTTAAGGAACTAGGGTCCTTACATTAGTGGTATCAGAGCAGTGGTTAGAGAACCCGGGAACTAGTGAAGGGTAGCCTTAGCATGATTGGCTAAGTGTTTACATTTGGGGCATGTTATGCATGTGGTGCATATTTATGTATACAATTGTTATACTAACATGCTTGTCATTCATATTGTCTAACGGTTTAGCATATATATTGTTTGGAATTGTTGTTAACCTTTGTGTTACAGCATGACGGCTATGAATGCGGGGAACCTCAACGAGGAGGTGGGTGATATTGGGAGCGTGAATTCTAGCATCGGGCAGGCAAATCCTTTACCCCCACCTGCTGTGGGCATGGAACCGGTTGCTCAATTACTGTTACCAGGGGAGCTTAGCCTGACTCAATTTCTGACCTTCCATCCACCCATGTTTGAAGGAACAGAGACAGGAGAAGAGGCCGAAGAGTGGCTGGAGAGACTAGAACAGATTTTTGTATCTGCGCCGTGTGCTAGGACGGCTTGGTTAAGACTGGCAGAATTCCAACTGGCAAAGAAGTCTTCCATGTGGTGGAAGACGACTGTAATGGAATTGAGGGCACAAGGCATGGTAATCGACTGGACTTTATTTCGGACTCGGTTTCTAAACCGATACTTCTCTGCCGCGGCTAGGCAAACTAAGGAGGATGAATTTACGAATCTGAAGCAAGGGAACCTGACAGTTTCGGACTACGCCATGCACTACTCGTCCTTATTGAGGTATGTTCCACATATTGCTACAAATGGACATGCCAAGATGAGGCACTTCCTGAAGGGGCTGCGACCGGATTATTTGATCGGGTCATTTCTAACAACCCGACATCTTTTGATGATGCACTGGTTAGAGCGGAGTTAGCAGAGATATGGGTGAGTGCTTATCCTGAGGCCATACCCTCACCAGCTCCATCACAAAGATCAACATCTTAAAATCTGAGGCCTCGAGGAGGATCTTTTAAGTCACGGGGGACTTCTTCTTCTTCTCGATTTAGTGGAAGGCGGCCGGAGGGCCGAAAGCAAGGAGATCGGAGGAGTGGTGCATCTACTTATGGGGGACCGGCTCAAGCTAGTAGAGCTGGAGATGTCAAGTGCCACTTTTGTGGAGGGCCACATTTGATGCGAGATTGTTCTGCGTGCTACATTTGTGGCAGGTCGGGCCACATTGCTCGACGTTGCCCCAACCGGGAAGGACAAACGGATCTCAGGGAAGGTCGAGGGAGGTTTTCTACTGGTACAGTGCAGCAGAGGTCACCGATGGTGCCTCGTCAGATGGGAGGACAGGCGATGGGGCCACCTCAGGGACAGGTCTATGCATTGACCAGGGAGCAGGCCGATGCAGTTCCAGAGGAGGTTATAGCTGGTACGTGCCTATTATTTACATATTCCGCCTTTATTTTGATAGACACAGGTGCTTCGCACTCCTTCGTGTCTGCGGACTTTGTGGCGAGACATCATATGTGCACGTCTCCGTTACCCACGTCTCTATTGGTCTCGACACCCACTGGGAAGAGAGTTGTTGCTGACCGGTTTCTGATGGACTGCCTCATTTATTTTGAGGGCAATGAGATAAAGGCGGATTTGATTGTTCTGGGTATGTCAGATTTCGACTGCATTGTGGGCATCGACATTCTGAACAGATATCAGGCAGTGGTAGATTGTCGGTAGAGGACAGTTCGGTTCAGATCTGGTTTGGGAGTTCAGTGGACCTTTTATGGCAACGGATCTCGTGCAAAGATTCCGTTGATTTCGGTGATCAAGATGTCCCAATTGTTGGAACGTGGACACACGGGCTACCTCATCTATGCCGTGGACACGTTGGGAAAGGGTAAGGAATAAAAGGTTGAGGATGTGCCAGTGGTAGCAGAATTTGCTGATGTCTTTCTAGAGGAGATTCCAGGGTTCCACAGACTAGGGAAGTCGAGTTTGGGATTGAGTTATTACTAGGGACATCCGCTATTTCTCGTGCTCCTTATCGAATGGCACCGGCAGAGCTAAGAGAACTGAAGGAACAGTTACAGGAACTCCTTGATAAAGGATATATATGCCCTAGCGTATCTCCTTGGGGCGCACCAGTTCTTTTTGTGAAAAATAAAGATGGCTCGATGCGTTTGTGCATCGATTACCGGCAACTGAATAAGGCTACGGTAAAGAACAAGTATCCTCTTCCAAGGATTGACGACTTGTTTGACCACTTGCAAGGCACGAAGCTGTATAGCAAAATTGATTTGAGATCCGGGTACCACCAGATACGGGTCAGGGAGGAGGATGTGCAGAAAACAGCATTTCGGACTCGGTATGGGCACTACGAGTTCTTGGTGATGCCGTTCGGTGTGACGAACGCCCCGGCTGTCTTTATGAGCTTGATGAATCGGGTGTTCCAACCCTATCTGGATCAGTTCGTCATTGTGTTTATTGACGATATACTCATCTACTCCCGCAGCGAGGAAGAGCATGTGAGACATTTGAGGACAGTGCTCCAGATCCTTAGAGATCACCAGTTATATGTCAAACTCAGTAAGTGTGAGTTTTGGTTGAGTAGTGTGGTATTTCTGGAGCATGTCATATCTAGCAGTGGAATTTCAGTGGACCCCAGGAAGATTGAGGCGGTGATGGAGTGGGCTGCACCCACTTCTGTGCCCGAGATTCGGAGTTTTCTTGGTTCGGCTGGCTATTACCGACGCTTTGTCGAGGGTTTTTCTAAGATTGCTAAGTCACTGACTCAATTGACTCAAAAGGGAGTGCCCTTCTTTTGGTCTAATGCTTGTGAGGAGAGTTTCCAAGAGTTGAAGCACCGATTGACGACGGCACCGGTATTAGTGATTCCTACGGAGAACAAGAGGTTTGTTCTATATACTGACGCATCACTTTAGGGCTTGGGATGTGTATTGATGCAAGATAAACACGTGGTAGCTTATGCATCGAGGCAGTTGAAGCCGCATGAGGCTGGATACCCGGTCCATGATTTGGAGTTGGCGGCTATTATTTTTGCCCTGAAGATATGGAGGCATTATCTGTATGGTACATCTTTACCATATATACGGATCATAAGAGCCTGAAATTCTTGTTCACTCAGGCGGAATTGAATATGCGTCAGAGGAGATGGATGGATCTGCTTAAAGACTATGACTTTGAGATTGAGTACCATCCGGGGAAGGCGAATTTGACGGCAGACGCCTTGAGTCGGAAAGTGAAGAACACTGCTGAAGATGTCATGCATTTGTCGGCTATGATGACTTCTTATTGCCATCTGGGCTATGACTTCGATGTGGACGCATCGCCGGTTTGGGTATCGACTTTATTGGCTGAGCCAGATATCTATGAGAATATCAGGAGAGCTCAGAGGACAGATGAGGAGGTTCAGAGATGGACATCATTAGCACTTCAGGGTCAGCCATCGAGGTTCAGAGTGGCTGAGGACAGTTCTTTGAGACTCGGTAACCGATGGGTAGTTCCATGTACGCCGGAGTTGCGTAGAGGAATCTTAGAGCGAGCTCATACTAGCCGATTCAGTATTCACCCAGGAGGGAGGAAGATGTATAAGGACTTATGCGATCAGTTCTGGTGGAAGCGGATGAAGCGCGATGTGATCGCTTTTGTCAAGAGGTGTTTGATCTGTCAGCAGGTTAAGGCAGAGAGGCAGAGACCCGATGGCGAAATGAGGAGCTTAGAGATACCGGAGTGGAAGTGGGAACACATATCTATGGACTTTGTGACCCACTTGCCGAGGACTACCTCAGGTTGTGATGCCATTTGGGTGATCATTGACAGACTGACGAAGGTGGCTCACTTCATCCCCTACAGTATGACGTACACATACTTGAGGATGGCTCAGTTGTATGTCCGGGACATAGTGAGACTGCATGGGATTCCAGTGTCTATTGTGTCTGACAGAGATCCGCGGTTCACATCTCATTTCTGGGGAGGTTTACAGTCAGCTTTGGGCACTGAGGTAAGATTGAGTACGGCTTATCATCCCCAGACGGATGGTCAGACTGAGCGCACTATACAGACACTCGAGGACATGCTACGGGCGTGTGTACTAGAATTTGATACCTCATGGCAAGATTCTTTGGCCTTGGTAGAGTTTTCATACAACAACAGCTATCAGGCGAGTATTCAGATGGCTCCATTTGAGGCTTTGTATGGTAGGCATTGTAGGTCGCCGTTATACTGGGATGACTTGACCAGTAAAGCAGAGGACCCGAGTTGATTCGAGAGATGGAGGATAAGGTAAGGGTTATCCGTCTGAAAATGAAGGCAGCCCAAGATAGGCAAGCAGCTTATGCGAATAAACGGCGGAGACCGTTGGAATTTCAATTGGGAGACAGAGTCTTTTTGAAGATCTCACCTTTCAGGGGTGTGGTTCGATTTGGTATGCGTGGTAAATTGTCTCCGAGGTATGTGGGACCGTATGAGATTTTGCAGCGCATCGGTACCTTGGCTTACCGTTTGGCACTACCACCGTCGTTGTCTGGTATTCACGACGTGTTCCATGTATCTATGCTGCGGAAATATGAGCCAGATCCGTCGCATGTATTGCAGCCTTCTGAGGTTCAGTTGGATCCTGATGTATCATATGAGGAACGGCCAGTCAGGATTTTGGATAGGGCTGATCGCAGACTCCGGAATAAAGTGATACCGATGATCAAGGTTCAGTGGGATCGCAGGGGTGTCGAGGAGGCCACATGGGAGACGGAGCGGCACATGATGCAGCACTACCCGGAGTTATTTTCTGGTATGTAATTTATGTTTGGTTTCGGTTTGGGTAAGTGCATGCGATTTCGGGGTCGAAATCCTATAAGTAGGGGAGTAAGGTGATATCCCCGGAATAATTAATTGCAATTGGGCGTTAATTATGTTTATGTGATTTTATGGTGATAGTTAATAATTGTGTTGGCATTAATTATCTTGGTGAAATGCTTAGTCACATGGTAGGAGTGACCCGGTAGAGCATTTCGGGGTGCATGTTATGCATGTTGGGTAATTGGGGATTTTAATGGTTTAAATGAAATGGTTTGTGATTATTTGGGTGAATCATGTTTTAATTGTGACTTTGGTGCTTTATGGTAAAATGCCTTTTAAAATATCATGTTGGGGTGTTTTATACACCATGGAATTGTGGGGTGTAATTTAATTAAACTCAACCCACTTATACCCCAATCCCCCCTTATACCTTCATTTTCCACTTTCCCAATTAACTCACCCAAAACCCTTCTCTACCTCACATTTTCGAAATTTGGTAAAGAGGTGAAGAGAAATCTGTCTAAAAGTTTGGTTTGTGGAATTTATTGGGTGATTTGGAGTCCTCAAGAGGTATGGATGCCTCCTTGTTGTTTTTGTTGTGTTTGGATTGAGTTTGTTGTCGTTTTGTATGGTTTTGAAATGGGTTTTTATGGGTTGGTATTATTTGAGTTGAATGTTGGATTTTTGGGATGGTTAAGGTGTATTTTGAATGTTATTATGTGTTTGATGTTGTTGGTTTGAAGGTAGAAGAGTGGGTATGGATTGGAGATAAATTTTGGAGCAAAAATGGAGGATTTTCGGGTTACAGGGGTTGGCGATCGATCGCCCATTTCAGGCGATCGATCGCGCACAGGCAGTAGGCTCCAGGGGCATTTGGCGATCGATCGCCAAATCTTGGCGATCGATCGGTAAGGCTGGCGATCGATCGCGCCAAGTGTGGCGATCGATCGCCGAAGGGTGAAAATTTTGGCTTCGGGCAGTAAGGTTTCGCGATCGATCGCCCGTAACTGGCGATCGATCGCGAAAGACAATATATGGCATTTTTGGGTATTTTTGTGGAATTTTTTATATTGGACTATTATTGGCTCCTAATATTGATTTGTGTGAATGTGTAGAACCATCCCAGGTGGCCACACAGCTTAGGAGATAAAGTCCACGATATCTCCACTTTTGGAACTAAGGTACGTAGTGAGACGTACTGGCATCGGACGGTAAAATGTATTTATTACGCTATAAATTGGTTATGCATTATGGTTGCGTATATGGTCTCATTATGCATTATGGTTGCATACATGATTAGAATATGCATTATGGTTGCATGTGATTGTGGGTCGAGATTATATTACAGTGAAGAAGAATACTTGCCGCCTTCATGTCGAAGCGATGATAGAATACTTGCCGCTGTCATATTATAGCGATGAAGAATATTTGCCGCAAACATGTCGAAGCGAAGGATAATGCCGCTGTCATGTTGATGGGAGGGATATTATGCCGTTAATATGTCGAAGCGAGGGGTATTAATGCCGCTGTCATGTAACGCGAGGGGTATTATGCCACTGATATAATAAGACTGGGATTGGCCATTGGTATACATGGAATGGATGCATGTCATGACATACATTATTGGTGTTATAATCAATTGATTGTAATTATGGTACAGGGACAACCAAGGGAGCTTCTATATATGTGTTAAATACAGGAAGTGATTTGCATTTACGGTTTATGCATTGAATTATGATCATATTATTGTGAATATGATTTCCATACATGCTCATGGTTTTGGGGTTGTTCCTGTAGGTACTTTTGGGCGTACGGGCTGAGGCGGGTGGATGCGGTGAGCCAGTGAGGAGTGCTTTTGGCATAGCAGGCCTAATTCTTTTGTATAGTTTCTACTCTATGAGTAGTGTAAAACTATAGGATTAACATTCAATTGGTTGGGAATGTAATTAATCCCTTTTGAAAATTTTATTTTGGCCTGTAATCTTAACGGCTCAATACATCAACACGAACATTATAGTCTTATATGCATGTTTAGCTCTATTACGCCTTTTATCCGCATTTAAGGAACTAGGGTCCTTACACAACGGTAGCATCTATCTCTGCTAAATAGCTACCAAAAAGGTCGAAGTAATGGATCAAGAAGCCTCCACTAGTGGTTCAGTGCGACGAACCATGCTATCAAATGCAAGGTTCAAGGTGGAGAAATTTGACGGCACCAACACTTTGGCATGTGGCAATGTGAGTCTCATGTCTCTTATTCCGTGAAGGATCTAATATAGACTTGGAGTCCAAACCCAATTATATGTGACCTGAGGATTGGAACTATGTCAACAGGCAAGCTTGCGGCACGATCTGACTCTGCTTATCCAATTAGCAGAAGTACTTTGTCATGAAAGAGACTTCAGCAACGAGTCTCTAGAAGAAGCTGGAAGACAAGTACATGACGAAAAGCATAGAGAACCGGCTCTATTTGATCCGTATAAGAAAGGTACCCCAATGATTGAGCATCTTGATAATTTCAACAAAATTATTGTCGATCTGCAAAATCTGGAAGTTGAAGTAAAAGATGAAGATATGGTGTTATTGTTGTTGAATTCCATACCCGAATCTTATGATCATCTGACCACGACTCTGTTATGCGACAAAGATGAAGTCAAATTCATGGATGTTTCCAATACTTTGGCAAACAATGAATATCAGAGAAAAGACCAGCATGATCATAAAGATACCACATGCGAAGCATTGATGGTATCTAGAGGGATAAATAACAACAGGAAATCTGTCAAAGGACGATGAAGATCTAGATAAAAATCCAAAGGAGAATCAATATGAAGACGTCTTACAAAGGATGGATGTGCCTATTGTCATCAGAAAGGGCACTAGAATAAGGATTGTCCAAATAAGGAAAAATCCAATGCTAATGTGGCACAACAAAATTCTGACAATGAAACTGACTCGGCATTCTCGGTTTCATCATCTTCATTCAATGCATCTGATAGTTCTGGATTCTGGATGTACGTATCATATGTGCCCACATCGCCAGTGGTTCTCAGACTTCGAAGAAATCAATAGTGGAGTTGTCCTCATGGGCAACTATAATGCCTGTCAAACAACAGGCATTGGTACAATCAGCTTGAAGATACACAACGGTGCGATCAAACAACTTACAAAGGTGAGATATGTTTCTGATCTAAAGAATAATATAATCTCACTTGGAGTCCTCGAGTCAAATGACTACAAGATAACCATGGAGGGCGGAGTTCTGAAAGTTGTACGAGATGCACTCTTAGTGATGAAAAGTACTCGAGAAATAAATCTATATTTTCCGGATGGTCACACAGTCTCTGCGAGAGCTGCGGTCTCCACTAGAACCGGAGAGATTCACCTGATACCTCATGGCTCTGGCATATCCGCTTGGGACATGCCGGTGAGAAAGCTATGCAAAACATAGTGAATCGAGGTGTTCTAAAAGGTGCCAAAAGTGGGGAACTTGAGTGAACATTGTTACTTGGGCAATCAGACACGTGTCAATTTTGGTACCACAATCCATCGTACCAAAGGGATACTAGACTATGTGCACACTGACGTTTGGGGAACTATCAGAATGCTTCATTGGAGGTAAACGTTGGTTCATTACTTTTATAGATGATTTCTCGAGATATGTCTAGGTGTATACTATGAAGCACGAGGATGAAGTTCTGGACATCTTCCTTAATTGGAAGAAGATGATCACAACCCAGACCGAAAGAAAGATTAAGAGGCTCATATCTGATAATGGTGGAGAATACAAGTCAGACACATTTCAAAAAACCTGCCAGAAAGAATGGATAGTCAGACATTTCAACGTACCAGGCACTCCACAACATAATGTTGTAGCAGAACGTATGAATCGTACTCTGATTGATAAAGTCCGCTGCATGTTGTCCCATTCTGGACTGAGCAAGACATTCTAGGCTGAAACCTTGTCATAGGCCTCTTATATCATCAACAAGCTACCAACTTCTGCACTAGTCGGAAAATTCACACTGAAAATTAGAATGAATTTTATTCAAAAATAACTTTGGAAACATTGTTTTTAAATAAGTAAAATTAAGATGTCCTAGTCAATGATGCCAAAGTAAAATATCACGAGGGCCAAAAAATAGGCATAGAGCTGAAGCAGGTCGTTTGAGCATGCCTGACAAAGGTAGATCCAGAATGCAAGAGATATAAACCACCATCTTGTTCAGCAACCCCAATCATTTTCCCGAGGTTAAATTCTGAAATTGACAATGAGAAGGATGAAAATTAGCATCACAGTTAAAATCCTTAGTTGCTTTACTGAGCGATAAAAAAATTGTATGACAAGGATAGAACATGCAAAACATCATTAAAAACCAAGGACTGGTGAAATAGGGACAATCGCTTTCCCGGCAACTGAAGCAAATTACTCGTTCTCAAGTCTATCTTATTGATTTTCTGCACAAGGAATATATGAGGAAAAAAATCCCGAAGATCCAGTCATATGATCAGTTTCTCCATAATTTAATATCCAGGAATTACTAAAATTAGTGCAAGTCAACGCAGCGGAAATATTTTATACCTGACTGGGCAACAGAGCAAGAGGAATTATTAGGAACCAAATATTTAAACATATTATTCAAAAGCTCTAACTGTTCTTTTGTGAAAATAGGCTGATTTGATTGAGAACTTGGTCCTCGGCCAGATCCACTGTTTGTGAGAAGAGGCTGAGATGATGGAGGAATTGGGCCTGGGCCAAAATTATTATATGAAAAGCCTTGGAGTTGGAATCTTCACTGGACTTTGCATCACGCTCATTACATCTCTCTCCATCAGATCGAACATCTCGACCACCACGCCTCTTTCAGTACAAGGGTTTCCTGTGGATCTTCCAGCATGTTTTGATGTTGTGGGTTGGCAGGAGGCAAACATCACACCAAAGAACTAACCGATTTCCACCTGAGTCCCCAAAAAGCTGCAAGCAACAAGGGCAGACGCATCGCCAGGAAATCCACCGGCTGTTGAAGGTTTGAGCATCACCAAGCGACGGATTCTTCATGTCGAACCTCAGAAAACACTTCACGGAGGCTGGCAATGGCTTGTGACCGAGGAGACGCCTACGTACATCATCGAGTTTGGGAAAACAAAAACATGTGTACGTTCAAGTTTCTGGTGGTAACAAACCGCATCGGTGGGGTTGTCACATGCTTCGTCTTCAAAGAGGTCGAGTTCCTGCCAAACCACAAGTAAATCATTATAAAATGTGTTAACGGTGCGTGGACCTTGATGCATATTCCACATATTGGTGGTGAGCGCATACATTTGAGAATGGTTATCAAGATCCGAGTAGGTCTCACGGATGGCATCCCAGACATCTCTGGCGGTGGGTCAGAAATGAAACAGCTTTGCTCCACATACAGAGCAAAAAATAGAGTCTTGGTCAGAGCAAGCCGTCTTATTCTATTTCCATTCGTCGGGGCCATGGAATTGATTAACCAGACAGTAACCATCGAGTTTTCAAATCTCCAGTGTTTATAACGTGGATCATCAATGGATGACGGTTTCGTTTCACTAGTGAGATGACCCAGATTGCCTTTTCCATCGATTACCATACGAACTGATTGCGACCATTCGAGGTAATCAGCTCCATCTTTATGGATAGTAATTTGTAGGGATTGGTCAATGGAGGGAACGAACAGAGAGGGATTCTCCATGACGATGGAGCTGTCACTGTTGGTGGAGGAGGAAGCCCCACTGGTAGAGGAGGCAGAGCCGACCATGGCGGCTTTAAAGTTCATGATCGAACCTACTGATACCATGTAAGTAATGGAACGGAGAGAAAAATAATCTCTTTTAATATTCTGCAATATATAACTGAATACAATGAGCCTCTTTAAATAGGAGGAAAAAATACATAAAGGAAATAATATACAATGAAACGAAAACATATATAATCCCCTTTATTATGGGATTTAGCCAATCAATCCCGGCTATTCCTCTAATCAATCAACAGAAAATGCCAAGGAAGTTTATCGGCTTTGAGACATCCTACATTTTTAAGGTTTAGTTATAATGTATGATCTAAGTTCGGTCAGGCCTTTACTTATTGTAGTTCTCCCCCCTTCAAACGACAAAAAGTTCAATATTTATATGTACCTTTTCTAAAAATTGAAAATTGATTCAATGAATTCCATTGAGTCGCTCTTTTTTGCTGGCTCAACCCCTCAGCGAAATTCGCGGATTCGGCCCTACAGGTAAACATATATTGAAGTGAAGTATGTTGTGGTTGTGTGGACAGGACAGGAATTGCGTACATATCGACTATTGTTGTTCGAGATAAATACCGTAGAAAGGTAATAGCAAAGAGGCTAATAGCTAAAGCAAAGGTAGAAGCTAAAAGTTGGGTATGTCGTTCCATAGCCTTGCACTGCAATCTTAACAACAAAGAAGCAACTACATTGTAGGCAAGCCAAGGCTATAAATCCATAAAAGTGCCCAAAGGTGCGAATTGGCCTTACCCGAAAGCATCTCAAGAAGTGAGGCACAGTTTCATGATGAAACTTCTTTAACTGCTCAGGCATTTCTCAGATTGCTTGGGAAAATTATGTGTTTAGTTGTTTATAAAATGTGAAAAGTATAAAGGTAAAAGTACAAAAATGTTGATCATCATCATTATTTTGTTCGTATAAATATGCCCTTACAAATTGGTTGTTGGCTTTTATGCACCCAAAACTCATTAGTGACTCATTCATCACCTATAAATATATATATTCTGTCCCTGAACGAAACACACCAAACAATACACAAGTCACATATTTCTCTTTGTAAAAACGCTGAGATCAAACTAGCATCAGTGTTAAACCTTGTAGATCTGATCAAATGTTTGGACTCGAGGGATCACCGTTGTCAGATTTTCATCGTATATCGATAATCTCCTTTCATCCAATTTATATTTTATATTTGCACGTTATATATAAATTTATTGTAATTAAACGTCTCCAGGTTTAGATCTGGAAAAAAAATTTATATTATATTCCGTTGTTTTATATCTTTCGTAAGGGACAAACCCAACATATTCATGATATAATATTTCATTCAAATATTGGGTTCTATGATCATAAAACCCAATGTATATATATATATATATATATATATATATATATAATAATAATAATAATAATTTGAACAGTATGATCATAAAAACTGGAGATCTTGAACAAAAGATAGCGACCCTTTAATATCAACCAGTTCATAAATTTGAAAAAATTAAAAAAAAAAAAAAAAAAAAAAAAACCAAACAAACAAAGATAGTGGCATATATTGATAAAAACAAAGATTAGTGGCATACATTGATAAGTGCATGTGAAGCCAATATCCATCCCTCCCATTAATCTAACCAAACATTTGACTTTTAGAGCCTTCATTAATGTTGGCGCCCAAGATGTGCTCAATAAATATAGTGTTCTAAATGTCTATTTCTAAATGTAATTTGGCTGGCAGTTTTCATATATATGTCAGCAAATATCAAGTATAAAACATGGCATTCAACAACTATGAGTCTAGCGACTGGTGCAAAGGATTCATCGAAGTCAATTCCTTCTTCTTGTCGGAATCCTTGTGCCACTAGTCTGGCCTTGTTTCTAACCACAGTTCCATCTGCGTCCAGCTTGTTTCTGAAAACCCATCTGGTTCCAATAACAGGCAGATCGCTTGGCCTGGGGGTTAGACTCCAAACTTGATTTTGTTCGAATTGATTAAGTTTTTCTTGCATGGCCTTAATCCAGTTGAAGTCAGTCAAAGCTTCATCGATCTTCTTAGGTTCCAGAGTTGAGATGAAGGCAACATGAGTGAATTCATCCATCATCTGTCCTCTGGTTCTAATCGGTGCAGATGGACTTCCAATCACTAGATTAGGTGGATGCCTCTTAGTCCATCGATAACTCGATTCTGGATTGTCTGGTCCAGCCGGATGAATAGTAGCGACATGATCAGCATCTTCTTTGATATGAGAGTTTGAATTATCCGGATCGGCTCGATCTGAAGAAGTTTCATTGCCCTGATCCGATCTGTCTGGTACTTCAGGTTCGGGTGGATTGTCTCTTGACCTGTTAGCTACAATCTCATCATCACTGTTAGCTTCGAGATGGATATTTTCCATCTGATTTTGAATTGATTCCTTGTTACCCTCAACACATAAAGATTCCTCAAAAACTACATGAACTGATTCTTCTACAGTTAAGGTGCGATTATTGAAAACTCGATAAGCTTTACTAGTTGATGAGTATCTTAAAAATATTCCAATATCTGACTTAGCTTCAAATGCTGTAAGATGATTCTTACCATTGTTGTGAACGAAGCATTTGCAGCCAAATACGTGAAGGTGAGAGATAGACGGTCTGTTACCAGTCCATATCTCATATGGAGTGAGATTCAACTTCTTGTTAATCATAGACCGATTTTGAGTGTAGCATGCAGTATTTACAGCTTTTGCCCAGAACTTTTGCGAAAATCCAGAATCAGCAAGCATTGTCCTTGCTGCCTCTTTAAGCGTTCTGTTTCTTCGTTCTGCAACTCCATTTTGTTGGGGAGTTCGGGCGGCTGAAAATTCATGCTTAATTCCATGATCTTCTAGAAAGGATTCAAGATTCTGATTTGAAAACTCAGTGCATTTGTCACTTCGAATCCTGTCTATGCTGGAAGATTTCTCTTTCTGAGTGCGTTTCAGCAGCTTGATCAATTTCGGACCGGTCTGATCTTTACTGCTCAAAAATATAGTCCAAGTAAATCGTGAGTAATCATCAATAACAACAAGAGTATACCGCATTCCCCCTAAACTTGTTATTGGTATAGGACCAAACAAGTCCATATGCAATAGTTCTAAACAACGGGAGGAGGATTTGGCATTCTTGTTTTTGAAGGATGATCTGATATGTTTGCCCATTTGGCAAGCTTCGCAGATCTTATCCTTAGCAAAGTCGATCTTGGGCAGACCGACAACTAAATCATGTTTACACAGGCTAGAAATAGTCTTAAAATTGATATGATTCAAGCGTTTATGCCATAGCCAGTGTTTATTGTCATTATTAGCGATGAAGCAAGTAGGGTTATCAGGTTGAGTAATATTCCAGTTAATCTTATATGTATTTCCATTCCTGATTCCTACAAGCATGGTCATACCGTCTGACGATTTAACAGTGCAAGTGTGTTTGTGAAATTCTACAACATAACCATTATCACATAGTTGACTTATACTAATCAGATTATAGCAAAGATTTTCAACTAACAGCCCATCATTGATAATAATGTTACCATGGACAATCTTACACTTGCCCACGGTCTTACCCTTTGAGTTATCCCCGAATATGATTTTGGGTCCAGTACATTCTTTGACTTCAGACAGCAGCTCGATGTTTCCAGTCATGTGACGAGAACACCCACTGTCCAAGTACCAGTCTGATGCAAGTTTCTTTGATACCTGTCATCAAACAAGATTATTCTTGGTACCCAATCCTACTTGGGTCCAGAACAGATTAGCCCTTTGGGAACCCACACCTGTGTCAGCTTTAATGGCTTGTGTGTGTCTGGTGTGCTGTGAGCTGATCTGTTTCGATGTTGTGTGTGATAATGTGTGCGATATGGAAACCTTTGATTCTCATAGGGTAGTCTATATCTTCGTTGAACTGGTTTTGAATTATAGTAATTGGATGGTCTCCCTTGCCTTAGATTTTGCACCTTTGGATTTGGTCTGAAAGACGCAAAGCTTGCTGGTTCCTTTTCTTTGGCTTGGTTAACATATCCAATCCCTTTTCTTAAACCTTGATTCATGAAAGAGACTCCCGTTTGAATGGTAGGTGCTTCATTTTCATATACTGTGCTGTATTTAACAAAGGTCATTTGTTTGATTTTGTTCTTTACCATCAACAATTCAGATTCATCTTTGGTGCAGTCTTTGATATCAAAGCCTATGCCTGTAACATCACCGACATTTCTTTGTACCACTTGCAATTCTTCCAATGATGTTCTAGATTTTGTCCATTATTTGAAGATATGAGAAAGCTTAGCATTTTGTGTGCTAATTCTCTTATTTTCTTCATGGAGCTGATCAGCTTATTCAGCTCGATCTGTAGATTTTTGCACTCACCCAGCTCAGAGTAGCTTGGTTTGTTGTGCTCATCCATTTGATCATTGGCTGTAGCTTTACTTTTCTCAAATGATTCAGCTAAGAGTCTATAATCATTAGCCATGTCTTGCAGTGCGGACATGAGCTCTTCTCGTGTAAATTCATTTGAGTCAAGATCGAATACCTCGTCTGTTTGACTCATCTCTTCGTCTGCCATTAGACATTGAATATCTTCTTCGCTTTCGCTGGAAGAATATTCAGAGCTTTCTGAGTCTGAATCAGTCTGAGCCCATTTGTTGTTTCCTTCTTCTGCTACTAGGACCTTTTGGGACTTTCCATGATTTTTGCGGTCTCTGTAGTGCTTCTTTTTCCTGTCATCACGATGCTTCTCTTTACGTTCTTCTTTTTTTTCGGTCTGGTGCAATCTGCAATAAAATGTCCGGTCTTACCACAATTGTAGCAAGCCTGATCATTAACAGCATCGTCCTTTCTTGATTTATAATGATGAGAGGGTTTAAAGTTCCTCTTATTTTTAGACATGAATTTACCAAATTTCTTGATAAATAATGACATAGCATCATTACTTATATGTTCGATAGATCGATCTGTTGTGGGGGCGGTCTGATCTGGAATGGCTGCCAGTACTTTGTTTGGTTGAGAGATGAATGGCTCTGCTTCACCTCTGCTGATCAGTTCGAACTCATATGCTTTAAGATCTGCAAACAGATCATGAAGTTCAACCTTGTTCAGATCTTTGGACTCCCTCATTGCAATGGTCTTAACATCCCATTCTTTTGGCAGGGCTCTCATAACTTTCAGAGCAATCTCTCTGTTTGAGTATTCCTTGCCCAGACCATTTAGTTCATTGATTATACCAGTGACTCTTTCATCAAACTCATTTAGAGTTTCTCCTATCTTCATTTTATGCTCTCAAATCTTTGAAGAGCAACAGTCAGCTTGTTTTCCTTAGTCTGGTCGTTCCCTTCACATAGCTGTGCTATCTTCTCCCAAATTTCTTTGGCAGTAGAGCACATTTTGATTTTACTGAACATGTTCTTGTCCAATGTTTTGAACAAGATGTCTTTGGCAATGTTGTCGAGGTTTGCTTTCTTTCTTTCTTCATTAGTCCAGAGGGAACTATCATTCTCGACGATTTGGGGTTCACCATCAACAATGGAGGCTGATGTATTGACTTTCAGAATCTTCATTGGTCCATCAGTGATGACGAACCACATATCGTCATCCTGTGCTGCCAGATGAGCTTGTATTCTGATTCTCCAATCATCATAGTCTTCTTTTGAGAACATAGGAATTTTGTTGAATGATGCCATCAGTTCGAGTGTCTTTGTGCTGATTAAGATGACCTGCTCTGATACCACTTGTTAGGATCGGTCTGGAGTGTTTAGAGGGGGGTGAATGAACACTCCTATTAAAAATTAATCCCTTGTGATTTCGTTCGGATTAGTGAGACGAAATCTGTTTCTTAATCAACTCTTTTGCATAACAGACCACTGAATGTTTTAATGCGGAACGGTCTGTTCTCAAATTAGTAAGAACGGTTCGATGGCTTTGAATAACAGAACGAGTACAGAATGATAAGACACAGAATATGTTTCTGGAAGTTCGAAGGTGGTGTAATCCTTCTACGTCTCCCCTTCTTCCAATTAAGGAAGGTTTCCACTAGAAGACTTTGATTTATACAATCCTGTTGTACAAACCCGATTCAGCTGGATTTACCTCACTACCAGACTGAAACTCCTAGTCACTCGATCTTCAATCAGCTGTTATTGAGCTTCCAAATCATGTATATATAGCCCCAAGTAATGATATATACGTTAGACACAAGAATATGCCCGTTGGAAAAGGTTCTGCACTATTCCCGAGCTTGCAACGGTCATATTCTGGTTTCTGGGCTATTTGTATTTCGGACCGGATTGGCCGGATCAACTTGGGCAGATCAGTCTGGCCGGATCAGCATGGGCAGCTCAGTCTGGCAGATCAGCACGGGCAGATCAGTCTGGTCCGGATCAGCACGGGCAGATCAGTCTGGTCCGGATCAGTCTGGACAATCAGCTTGATACAAAAACAGATTGATAAACTTGCTCTTCGATCTATTGCTTGTAACTGTTGATTCTTTGATTTCTGGGCAAAGTGATCTACATGAAAGTTGTAGCCCTTTCTCTTAGCTTTCCACGGAATCAAGAATCGCTCGATTTCGAGTTTATATGAGAGAGTTATGCTCGAAATACGAGGCAATGCTCCTACTGCCTGTTTGCTGGATGCAGTAGCACATGGCGTGACTTGCAGAAGCTTTTTGGCCATCTTAACATTCGACTCAGTCTTTCACTTCCAAAGATGACCTGTATATCTTTGTCTTAGCTTTCCAACCCATACTGAATTGTTCCGTTCCGATAAGCGAGCTAAGAGTTATGCCCACCAGACTGACAGGGACTTTGCTGTAACAGCTTGATCTTACAGGCGTCACAAGGCGTGACTTGCAGAAGCTTTTTGGCCATCTTAAAGTCCGATTCAGTCTTTCACTTCCAAAGATGACTTGTAGATATTTGTCTTAGCTTTCCAACCCATACTGAATCGTTCTGTTCCGATAAGCGAGCTGAGAGTTATGTTCACCAGAATCACAGTTGCTTGCTGAAACAGCTTGCTGTTTCTTCGCGGTTCAGCTCAATCTTGCAGGCGTCTTTTCTCCTTGATAACATTTGAACTAGCCGATCTGTTGTGAAATATGACTTTTCATATTTTAAGTTGGCTGTTCAATCTCTTTGGAAGCACGCCATTTCGATATCCGAGCTATTAGATATGATCGAAACAATCCGCTCTGCCAGGATTTCAGTCTTGGTCCAGCTTGATATTTTCAAGCTACTTCTTTGTACTTCATCAAGCTTCTAAGTTGTGATCTATGAACTGCACACTTGATGAAATATGTTAGTAACACAATAACAAGTTTTGTTAACATCAAAATCAAGATTATTCGGGTTTCCAAAACCCAACAATCTCCCCCTTTTTGATGATCACAAAACTTGACTAAAATATGAACATTAAAGCATAATGTTGCATAACAAGAAAAATCATATTTTTTAAACAACATATTTCTCCCCCTTTTTGTGTGAATCAAAAAGGAAGACAAATAAAATTTACTCCCCCTCAAGGATTGAGATTAAACTCTCCCCCTTAATTTTAAAATGTTTGAAAATTTGAGCAAGAGAGGGGCAAATGGGGTAGGCTAAAACAAATTTAAAAACAATGCAATGCACATTAATTTTTGAACAAAAATAACCTCTTTTGATGATGCATGTAGCATACTCGGCAACAAATTTGAATTTCATGACAAAACTCAACAATGTCCATTTCATCTTTCTGCGGTGGCAGCACATGAGTCAACTTTGCAGAATAAACTGCTTTTCCTCGTGAAGAATTAGGCTGCAAGACCTATACCATTGCGATCATCTATGAGTCTAGTTTGCAACGCAAAAAATGGTTCGTCATTTGGACATCCGAGCAAGAGGTTATGCCAAGGATAGAACATGCAAAACATCATTAAAAACAAGGATTGGTGAAATAGGGACAATCGCTTTCCCGGCAACTGAAGCAAATTACTCGTTCTCAAGTCTATCTTATTGATTTTCTGCACAAGGAATATATGAGGAAAAAAATCCCGAAGATCCAGTCATATGATCAGTTTCTCCATAATCTAATATCCGGGAATTACTAAAATTAGTGCAAGTCAACGCAGCGGAAATATTTTATACCTGACTGAGCAACAGAGCAAGAGGAATTATTAGGAACCAAATATTTAAACATATTATTCAAAAGCTCTAACTGTTCTTTTGTGAAAATAGGCTGATTTGATTGAGAACTTGGTCCTCGGCCAGATCCACTGTTTGTGAGAAGAGGCTGAGATGATGGAGGAATTGGGCCTGGGCCAAAATTATTATATGAAAAGCCTTGGAGTTGGAATCTTCGCTGGACTTTGCATCAAGCTCATTACGTCTCTCTCCATCAGATCGAACATCTCGACCACCACGCCTCTTTCAGTACAAGGGTTTCCTGTGGATCTTCCAGCGTGTTTTGATGTTGTGGGTTGGCAGGAGGCAAACATCACACCAAAGAACTAACCGATTTCCACCTGAGTCCCCGAAAAGCTGCAAGCAACAAGGGCAAACGCATCGCCAGGAAATCCACCGGCTGTTGAAGGTTTGAGAATCACCAAGCGACGGGATTCTTCATGTCGGACCTCAGAAAACACTTCACGGAGGCTGGCAATGGCTTGTGACCGAGGAGACGCCTACGTACATCATCGAGTTTGGGAAAACAAAAACATGTGTACGTTCAAGTTTCTGGTGGTAACAAACCGCATCGGTGGGGTTGTCACATGCTTCGTCTTCAAAGAGGTCGAGTTCCTGCCAAACCACAAGTAAATCATTATAAAATGTGTTAACGGTGCGTGGACCTTGATGCATATTCCACATATTGGTGGTGAGCGCATACATTTGAGAATGGTTATCAAGATCCGAGTAGGTCTCACGGATGGCATCCGGACATCTCTGGCGGTGGGTCAGAAATGAAACAGCTTTGCTCCACATACAGAGCAAAAAATAGAGTCTTGGTCAGAGCAAGCCGTCTTATTCTATTTCCATTCGTCGGGGCCATGGAATTGATTAACCAGACAGTAACCATCGAGTTTTCAAATTTCCAGTGTTTATAATGGGGATCATCAATGGATGACGGTTTCGTTTCACTAGTGAGATGACCCAGATTGCCTTTTCCATCGATTACCATACGAACTGATTGCGACCATTCGAGGTAATCAGCTCCATCTTTATGTATAGTAATTTGTAGGGATTGGTCAATGGAGGGAACGAACAGAGAGGGATTCTCCATGACGATGGAGCTGTCACTGTTGGTGGAGGAGGAAGCCCCACTGGTAGAGGAGGCAGAGCCGACCATGGCGGCTTTAAAGTTCATGATCGAACCTATTGATACCATGTAAGTAATGGAACGGAGAGAAAAATAATCTCTTTTTTTTTTCTGCAATATATAATTGAAAATACAATGAGCCTCTTTAAATAGGAGGAAAAATTACATAAAGGGAAATAATATACAATGAAACGAAAACATATATAATCCCCTTTATTATGGGATTTAGCCAATCAATCCCGGCTATTCCTCTAATCAATCAACAGAAAATGCCAAGGAAGTTTATCGGCTTTGAGACATCCTACATTTTTAAGGTTTAGTTATAATGTATGATCTAAGTTCGGTCAGGCCTTTACTTATTGTAGTTCTCCCCCTTCAAACGACAAAAGGTTCAATATTTATATGTACCTTTTCTAAAAATTGAAAATTGATTCAATGAATTCCATTGAGTCACTCTTTTTTGCTGGCTCAACCCCTCAGCGAAATTCGCGGATTCGGCCCTACAGGTAAACATATATTTTGAAGTGAAGTATGTTGTGGTTGTGTGGACAGGACAGGAATTGCGTACATATCGACTATTGTTGTTCGAGATAAATACCGTAGAAAGGTAATAGCAAAGAGGCTAATAGATAAAGCAAAGGCAGAAGCTAAAAGTTGGGTATGTCGTTCCATAGCCTTGCAGTGCAATCTTAACAACAAAGAAGCAACTACATTGTAGGCAAGCCAAGGCTATAAATCCATAAAAGTGCCCAATGGTGCGAATTGGCCTTACCCGAAAGCATCTCAAGAGTGAGGCACAGTTTCATGATGAAACTTCTTTAACTGCTCTGGCATTTCTCAGATTGCTTGGGAAAATTATGTGTTTAGTTGTATATAAAATGTGAAAAGTATGAAGGTAAAAGTACAAAAATGTTGATTATCATCATTATTCTGTTAGTATAAATATGCCCTTACAAATTGGTTGTTGGCTTTTATGCACCCAAAACTCATTAGTGACTCATTCATCACCTATAAATATATATATTATGTCCCTGAACGAAACACACCAAACAATACACAAGTCACATATTTCTCTTTGTAAAAACGCTGAGATCAAACTAGCATCAGTGTTAAACCTTGTAGATCTGATCAAATGTTTGGACTCGAGGGATCACCGTTGTCAGATTTTCATCGTATATCGATAATCTCCGTTCATCCAATTTATATTTTATATTTGCACGTTATATATAAATTTATTGTAATTAAACGTCTCCAGGTTTAGATCTGGAAAAAAAATTTATATTATATTCCGTTGTTTTATATCTCGCGTAAGGGACAAACCCAACATATTCATGATAATATTTCATTCAAATATTGGGTTCTATGATCATAAAACCCAATATATATATATATATATATATATATATATATATATATATATATATATATAATAATTTGAACAGTATGATCATAAAAACTGGAGATCTTGAACAAAAGATAGCGACCCTTTAATATCAACCAGTTCATAAATTTGACAAAATTAAAAAAAAAAAAAAAAAAAAAAAAACTAAGATAGTGGCATATATTGATAAAAACAAAGATTAGTGGCATACATTGATAAGTGCATGTGAAGCCAATATCCATCCCTCCCATTAATCTAACCAAACATTTGACTTTTAGAGCCTTCATTAATGTTGGTGCCCAAGATGTGCTCAATAAATATAGTGTTCTAAATGTCTATTTCTAAATGTAATTTGGCTGGCAGTTTTCATATATATGTCAGCAAATATCAAGTATAAAACATGGCATTCAACAACTATGAGTCCAATAATGTAATATAAATCCAACTCATACGCCATTTGAAAATCCCTACAACAATCAACTGCAAAAAGAATTCCCATGAAATGGAGAGAAGCTACTTTGGAACCGAGAAGCCACTATTTCTAAGGACCTAACACAAGATAGCGACTAGCTACATTATCATCATCTGTATATAGCTTCCATCCCAACACAAACTACTGTACAATGAACCAATGACGACACGGAAAACAGCATAACTAAGTAAGCCATTTTCTTTGACTGAATTTGATCACCTACTAGAGTGAGGTGCTTGGGACACATTTGGTCTTTGATGTTTTTCCCATGCTTTCGAGGCCAACTTTGTTCCTCATCTCAATAACTTTCTTGTGGGAGTTGGAGTGCAGAGCTGGAACAAAGGTCGGACTGGCAGCCGGACGGTACTCGGGGAACAGTCGACCAGACTTGTGGCGAACACCACATGCGTTGCATAGAGTTTTCGGGCCCATTGGGCCAGCTCTCCATTGAGGAGTCTTTGTTATCTCGCAGTGCAAGCATTTACGAATGGATTGTGTAGGTGTGTTCTGATGTGTAGATTCCATCGGATCCACTGTTACAGATGATTTGATTTTTCTTCTCTTCTTATGTTCGGCTCCATCCAGTTTCGGGGATGATTCTGCGAAACTCACGGTTTCGGTATGGAATCTTGGAGGGGCAGAAGGCGGAGGGGCCTCTCTAAAGGTTGATGGGGAGATGAGTTGAATTGGCAATCTGGGATTGAAAGTTGCAGGGCGGGGGCGCTTGCTTCGAGCACGTTGTGAACGGATGAGAGGCGTATTCTTCCCAACAGAAGAGCAGCTACTGCTGCTGCTCTCTAGCACTGAAACCGGGCTCGAGGTTTGGAATTGTTTGCGAGAGGGTGGTGGCACTTTGTTAATGCCAGAGTTCTCTTTTCCAATGGTCATGCCTCCGCAGGAAAATGAATCCTCCATGAACATCGAAAGCCATTCGAGTTGCATGATATCCTCATACTGAGACAATAAAGCAGAAAAGCAATCAGCACCTAGGCAAGATAGATGACACACAAACTTAAATGCATTATTATATCACAAGAAATTGAACTAAATTATCAGGGATAACTCGTGAATCGAATAGACCACCAAACAAACACCTCAAACATATAAATTTTGAAATCCAATTCAGAATTACAGCCAAGATACCTTACAACGTCATCATATAGTATACTGACCAAAGCAACAGCCAAATAATGATGGCATATGATATCAAATATAATCAATACAATCAACCAACTATATTCTATACTTCTCATCCATTGCACGTAACAAACTCCACCTTACCAATTCACAGAAAGGTTTGAAATTTACAACTTTTTTGAAGAAAAAAAAATCTTTATCTATCAGCAAATAAGAATTCAGACAGGTCTCCAAACCACACAAATGACACCAACTGGACTGGTCTAAATGATAAACTATCACAAAACAATGTGCAAAACCTCACGTTTGCTGTTTTAACAAATAGCTATAGATGTTTAATAGTGAAACTCAAATCTTGTAAACCATAAAAACATCTAAGGTTCGAACATTATGCCTCGTAGGCCGCATAACAAGGCATCTTTGCTCCCCAACACAACGTGCGTAAGCTATATGGAAGTGCGAAATACATAGCAATTTTGACAAGCAATTTATGCTCACCGGAACAGAGAGCTCTGCAGAAAGGTCAGCTGCAGAATCAGTTTGGCTTACAGGGAAAAAAGGGTCATGATCAGGTAGCGAATCATTCCACATGCTCGAAATATCTCGGCAATCACCGGAACTAACTAAGTCACCATCGGCACACTCATTTTCAGGAGGAAACTCAATTAAATCGTCCATTTGGTCAAAGAAGTTTCCACAGTCAATTTCATCACCGAAATTGGGCCCCATTACCTCTAATTTATTCTCACCCTGAACAAGAAACGGAAAGAAAATTAAGAAAGAATTATGCTTAGAACACAGAGAAAATAAATGTTGTATTGTATGAAAGATTAAATGAATTTTGAAACGGGAATGATGCTAGCGTGCACATGAGGTGTAGGAGGGAGGGGGCCACAAGAACTGCCTTTAGCGGTGTGGAAACATTACTTGTCAAATGATGCTTGCCACAACGGCTAAAAATAAATATTCAAAGCATAATTGTTCGTATGTACCTAATTTTTCATTGGATTTTGAAAATCTCCCCAGAATACAAGTAAACAGAAACAATTAGGAAAGAAAAGAGATGAAATGGCAGTAAATATGAAGTGAATGTGAACATAAAGCCTTTGTCAGAACGCACCGACACAATAAATTTTAACTTTCAGAATTAGATAACAAACCATGAATTGGGTTTTTTATCCAAGAACTGGAGAACCCAAAATGCAGCAAGTTTCAATGGTTGCAAAGTTCTTCGACTCAAGTTCCCACTACACTGACATTCCTGTAGAAAATAAGTAAATTTGGTCAGTTAAAATTCATTAAGAGCAAATTAGAAAACTATATCAACCAATATTCTTCAAAAATGGTAAATATCAGATATTCAAGTGTAAATATCCATGAATATCACAAATATCAAGATAGGTAACAGTCACAGAAGGAAAATGTGTATAAAAGATCACATTAGTGGCTAGAAATTGCAAAGATAGAAAATTTTCCTCATATGAACGATAATGAACATCAAGACTTGAACTTTTCCATTTTTTTCTCCAGCAACAGAGGAAAAAATTTATTATCAAACCAAAATCTTTGCTCCATTTCAGGCAAAACAAAGGTAACAGATTCACACTTTACCATGTTTTCTTTTGTTCATTTTTCAACCTTGTTTCCCTCAAAGGGGTGAGGAAAACCCAAATGCTATAAGGGAAAAAGAGGCCGCAGTTTCTCAATTTTGGTTATGAAAACTCATGAAACCCACATTTCCAAGCAAGAAAGGAGAAAAAAACAACTCTTTTGCAGTCAGAAATGAGAGGGAAAAAAAAAGAAAAAAAAAACAAAGCAAAACCAAAACTGTGCTATACATTTAATAGTGAAACTCAAATCTTGTAAATGGGTCCAAATCTTTTCTAGTGGCACAACTTCCAAGCGTACAAGAAGTTCATATAAACAAAGCCAAACTCTGAAACCCAAAGCCTCAATCAACAGACAAAACAAAAAAGGGAAAAACTGAGCCAACACCTACTCTATTATTCTTCCATTACTCCGCAGTAAACTAACTCTATTCACTGCAACTGAATAGAGTGATAGGAGTCTACAGAGTTATGTATGTATATATGATAAGAGTAAAGAAAATGATTTGAGACTAAAATTTGCCTGCGAAAGATTGATTATGAAGAAGAAATGGTGAGAGAAATAAAGGCTATAAAGAAAAAGGAAAATGGTAGTTGAAATTCTCGCTTCATTGCTAGCTGTCTTTTACACTAACCCCTCGCTGTCTTGATATTTAAGTGTTCTTCGATACCCCCTCTCCCCCCACCACCACACCCACCCCCCCACCACCCACGCACAACCTCACCTCCATCTCCGCCTCTGATTAAAAGATTCAATTTTTATTTTTATTATTTTGGTTTTACCATCATTTTGACTTTTTGTATCGAACCATTTTCAAATTTCCAAACATAAATAAATAAATAAAAAGTAATCGCGTGCTACCCTTGGACTAATATGTACGTTTCCATAAACATTTAATTTTTTGATTGGAAATGTAATATGATTGCTTATATTATGACATTGAATTGTAATAAGACCGAGTTTATGTATGGAAAGCACAGGCTATTGTAATTTTGAATCGGAAAAAAAGATTTTATTTAATTTCAAGAAATTTTTTATTTAATATGGATATTTAAAATTTTGGTTAAAAGAAGGATTCAAAGAGCGAAAAAGAAGATAGATGTAGAGACTAAATTAATTAAGGGATTAAGTGCTTGTCTTTTTACAAAAAAGCTATATTTGGTGATAGCAATACAACTTAAATATTTTAAACTGCACATCAATTTATGCAATACGGTTCGATTGTTCTCCTAGCATGACCAATTATTGTATTCTAACAATGTTCATTCCAATAATTACACACATTGCAATGCATGGAATCGAACACGTAACCTTGACTTCGAAACCAATAGGATTGAACACTTGCTGATTTACCAAAAGTTATAGCTGGTAGTAATTACAATAACAACAATAACTAAGTATTTAATCCCAATGGATTGAGGTAGACTACATGGCATTATATAGAATCAAGTCGGGTCGGACATGTGCGTCGGTCTTCTCCAAGCGCTTGTATCGCTCAATATCCTATTAAGTCATTGCGTATAGCTTCAAGACATGTCTTCTTCGATAGTCCTCTCGTTATCGTGAAATGGCAGAAATCCATGGACTTCACTCGACACACATGTGCATTGATGGGCCTACGTCATATATGACCAAACCAAAACTAAGCGACTTAGTTTGCATCTTATGTTCTAATTTCTTATTTTATAGCCAGTAGTAATTGTGCAACGTAAATATTTTAAATCTTACAACAATCCCAACATCAAAGTTCGATCGTTCTTCCAGTATAGATAATTATTTAACACCTACAAGTATTCTTCTAATACGTCACATATAAAATGTCATAATAAGACGCTAAAAAAAATTGGTCATAATAAGTTGAAACTGAGTATGCATTCAACAAAGAAATATAAGCTAATTAAAGTGACTCCACAGCTGAAGATGCATTCTGATATTAAACATCTAAATCTGATTATAGACGTTCACAATATTTAAATTCTACACAACAATTATTAAATGGAAAATTATATTGCACGTACTTTTATGTAACATCATAAACATAATATTACTTTTTTACTTCAATTTTTTTTATTACTTAAGAGATCTTTGAATCACTTCCTTTCAAAAGATTCACCCTTTTGAAATGCCAATCTTTTTTAAATTAATTTTGATTTCCAATTATTTTACGCTTGGTGCAAAGAGTATATCAATGACCTTTTATCGATGTTATATCGGAAGAATTAATTTCTAAGTAGCTTGACCAAAACTAGATATTTGAAACTCTAATATATGGGACGGATCTCTCGCAAGGATGGATCCACACTTGAGCAAGGTAGGCAAGTGCCCACTTACAAAAATATATATATATATATATATATATATATATATGAGTTTTTGAACTTTGAGCACTGGTTTCGAGTCATTTTGATGTCGTATGAATTTATAGTAATTTTTCTACAAAAATGGGTCAGGCTGAAAATTTAAGAAAATCGCTAAGAGCAATGTTTAGAACTTGAATTTGATTTAATGCACTCCTTGAACACTTAGTGTCATATTTGGAATTTACATGACTATGTTAATAGATTCCGGGTTGATTCGAGGTGTACTCGTTAGATTAGCATTGGTTTGAGGTACGTAGAAATGAGTTTTATCATAAAGTTAGACAAAGACGTGTAATAATGCTAATGTATGATCTTATATGACATTATTTGATATATATATATATACAATTACAGTTTAATCCCAGAATTACATTTTTTTCTCTAAATTATATTTTGGCTTCTAAAATATTTTTTACCTCCATTTTTTTATTTTAGTATTTTTTGACTTCTCTTACCAAATTTTCTTCCTAAAATATACGAGGGGGGTCTCCCATTTGATCTAAGGGTTTAGATGACCTATGGTACTCCTCACCGTAATTAATTTTTAGTGTTTAATAGCCTCATGATCAACAATTGCCACGTCTAAATGATCCGTGTTTGATGTTTCAAGATTACAATGAGATGTGATATCATAATAGCATTCTTCCATTTTTAGGGGCGGAGCAAAAATTCAAAAATACCTGAGATTCATTGGGTTACATAGGGCTAAAGTAACACGATTAGAGTTTTTGACAAAAAATTAAATTTTATAAATTAATATTAAAACTTATTTAAAAAATTTGCATGGGGTTGGGGCTTACTCTAGCCCATCATAAGGTGGCTCCGCCATTGTTCAATTCGATCTCTTTATTGTGAATCAATAATTACTCCTGCCGAGAGAAACGATCGAAGCGTGATTTCTGGGTTGTTATACAAGTTAAAAAATTTGAGTTACACAGCTACCACCAGGTATAGATTTTGTAGAACGACAAGCTTTTAATCATACAGTTGATATCAGGGTCAAAGTCACGTGTTCGATTCTTATGAACCGTAAAAATTACAATTAGTGAGAGATTGTTGAGAAGCAATAATTATCTTTTTTTGCAGAGTGATCGAAACGTAATGATTAAGATGCATAGTTAAAATATTTAAGTTATACTATTTTTATTCGCTATTAAAACATCAAACTTTTAAGGGAACCGGTACTATTTGGTAAAAGATTTTTCGGACCAGTCACCCCAAAAAAATTCTTTCAACTAGGTCCAATTTTGGTCAAAATGAGCAAAATAGTCTTCTGTCTTCCTTGGATCACCTCCTTCAACATCAAAACCCTAGTCTCCAACCCTCACATCAGCCACATGTCCCAACCACCAACGCCGTCGTCGGAAGTTGTCGCTCCTCCCATGGCGTCGGAGTTGCGCGCACTGGTCAAATGAAAATAAAAAGGTTGTGCAAGAAGACAAAATCATCGCATTCTTCTATTTATCATCTATTTAGGGATTGTATTGATTTTGTTTTATATTTCATATGAATTTCAATTTTTTTGTAATGTCTGTACGTAGATTTTTAATGTGAAACGTAAAAGTATAACGTATTTCAATTGTTCGATCAATTGTTTGAATGAAAATTTTATATTTATTATGAATTTTAATTTTATTGTAATGATTGTTTGTAGATTTTTAATGTAAAACTCAAAATTATAATGTATTCGATCAATTGTTTGAATGAAAATTTTGAGAATGTAATGTTATTGAAACAATTGGTGCATGTAATTTACATGCACCGGGCACCGACAGTTCACGAGTCTATCGGTTCATGTAATTCACATGCACCGATAGACTCATTGGTGCATGTAACTAAAATAGACTTAGCGGTGCATGCACTAATAGACTCATCGACTTGCTAAAATCTATCGAAGCATGTAATTTACATGCACTGATAGGCGATGATGCACTAATATACGATTTTTTTATCTCATTACTAAATACGTATTTGAATTGTTCGATCAAATGTGATGCAGGTTTCCTAATAGCATTCCATCGCATTGGTTCTCGTGCACACATAGTATGCATATTTATTGACAAAAGTTATTGAATTCTAAAGGCATTTGAGATCGATTGAATAGTAAACATTGAGCAGCCACAGTATACATATTTATTGACAAAAATCAAATAGATGTAATATATCCAACATTAAATGAATCATCATACGCATATATTCAACCAATAATTTGAGAACCAATGCAAATATTGAGTCTACCGATGCATGTAATTTACATGCACCAGTAGACTATCGGTGTGATGACCAGGGATTATAGGTGTTAATCCCGGAGTATTAATAATCCCTAAAGTGGTTTTACGTGGCGATTTGGAATTTAATCGAGGTGTTGGGCCTTCTGGGCTCGTTTATTTGGGTAGTTGGGATCGTTGGATCCAGAGGTTGAGATTGTATTCACATTACGGTGTAAAACCTAAGAGTTGGGTTTTTGATGTGTCTCGGAATCTCGGGTGTTGTGTGAGCACCGGTAGGGGATTTTGGAGTTAGAGAGAGAGTCTTTGAAAACAGATGATTTTTAAGGAATCACGATGTATTTGTGGGGCTATTAATTTTTCGGGGTATTTTTGCTATAAATACCAATTGAACCCAAGAATTTGTGGAAATTATCATTTAAGCCCCAAAGTTTTCCTCCCTCTCTCTCCCGCGCGATTCCCGTCTGCTACAGCACCCCCGCCGCTTCAAGCGGTGCGCCCGCCGCCGTCCGGCCGCCGATCGGCGCGTGCGACCTACCCACGGCTTCGTCTCGACGAGGCGCTCCTTTCCCCTCTGCCAATTGGAAGTTTCGTCGCGTGTGGAAGTCGGATTTTGCTGGTAAGCGTCGATCCCCAATTTCTAGGGTTCTTCGATTTTCGTTTGATTTTGCTTCCGATTTCGTTGGGTAACGTTCCTTACCCCTTTTCCATGCTTATGATGTATTTTCCCTACCTATTGTGAATTATTATGTTCGAATTTTGAGGATTGAGTTCGAATTTGTGGAGGTTGGTTCGAATTTCATGATGTGTGGGGGATTTATGTTCGATTTTGGGGATTGTTGGCATGAGGATGATAATTCTTGTTAGGATTCGATTTATTCATGCTTAAATGAATTATGATGCTTAAGTGGGATCGAATTAAGATGTTATGGTTCGAATTTCCCCAATTTCGTAGGGTTTAATTTTCGAATTATTGGGGGTTTTTGGCAAAGGTGATGATTCTTGCCATTGATGGTTTAATTCACATCTTAGGTGTATTATGATGCTGGTTGGGTTCGAATTGTGAGTTTAGGGTTCGAATTTTGTAGGATGTTCTTGAACAATTTCGATATTATCGCATTCGTTTTCCCTCCCTGCATGTACCCTGCCCCGGGTCTTTTAAATGATTTATTGTCGTGTGTTGACAATATTTTGAGGGTTATGAATGTGCTTGAGCATGTGTTACATGTTCGTAAATAATTGTGAATTATTTATCGTTTTAGCACATCGTTCCTCGGGGCATGGAACTCGAGCAAGGTTTGGCTCGGACTTCGAGGATTTAAGGTACGTTTAGCGTACGAGCATAGTTTAAATGATGTTTTACAAGTATGATGCATGATTTAAGATATATGATATGTTTTACTATGATGGTATCGGGACTCGGTTACGATATGTTGTTTCACATGGTGGAATGCTCAGTGCCGCTATGAAGCGAGCCAATGATGAGGTGTGGTTGCTACGGAGCAAACACCCATAGTATGACGTTACCTTGAAGTAAGAAATGAGAATGTGGTATTTGATTAGATATCTAGGATATCTGTATTTTATTCCCTATGGGTAATAATAGGAACAGAGACGTAGTTAATCAGAGAAGTGATTAACCAATATCGGAAGTTAAGAAAATCTCAATACGATATCTAGAATTATAATCATTGCTAGTTAAAGTAAGATGTTATGAAAAGATGTTATGAAAAGATGTTATGAAACGATGTTATGAAACGATGTTATGAAAAGATGTTATGAAACGATGTTATGAAATGATGTTATGAAATGTTGCTAATTATTGCTAAATTAAGTAAGATGTTATGAAAAGATGTTATGAAACGATGTTATGAAAAGATGTTATGAAAAGATGTTATGAAACGATGTTATGAAACGATGTTATGAAAAGATGTTATGAAACGATGTTATGAAAAGATGTTATGAAACGATGTTATGAAAAGATTGTTATGAAACGATGTTATGAAATGATGTTATGAAATGTTACCAATCATTGCCAAATAAAGTAAGACGTTATGAAAGGTTACTGATTTGAGACTGGCTAGGGTTAACCAATATGATGATTAACTGCATATTCAAGATTTGATGATTTATCTGTTTTGAGAACAGGGTTATACAGGGGTACGCTATGATGAGGATGATACCATCCAGGAAGTATCACATATATTCCACAATATTTACATTTTCGTAAATTATGTATTATGTCATTATGATTATGAAATTGTGGAATTGGTATGCTCACCCCGTTGGGGGCTGTCTCTGTTGGGACAGGTGAACAGGTACATCGATGGCTTTAGATATGAGCTCAAGCTGTTGATTGGATGTACTCCCAGGATCGTGGTACCAGGGCTCGATGAAGCACGGTATCGTATAAAGTACTCATACGCCCATGAGGGTTATATACATATTCATGATGCTCGCATGTGAGCACGATTATACTTGTATATGGGTTGTATATAAAGGCATGAGTCTTTCTCTCTTTCATTCTATGTTGCATGCAATTAGAGGTAGAATTGCTAAATGATAAGAGAGTCATTGGTGTATTATGTGGGTGTTGAAACCCACCTTTGTCGTCATATGTGTGGTGTCTTCCCTGGCTGGGAATTTACTTGCATTACTGCTTTCTGCTGAGTATTATGTGTTCCCTGGCCGGGAATTATGTTATATGCTGTGCCTTTTTTTCGGGATAGCTCTATTTATGGGGAGACTCTGCCCAAATTTTTATAAAAGTCCACAAGTAAAAAAAGTGGTGTAATGGGCAAGCTCTATGAGTCTATTGTTGTTAGGATGAGAGCTTATAACACTGTATGTTAAAGAAAATGTTGTGTTGCCATTAAATGGTAAGGTATCATCTGTGTTTCCCGAAAAATTTTATTGAAAGCTTATGCCACACATTAATGATTAGTACACTAATAAAGGGTTAAGTATACGGGGTCCTTACATTAGTGGTATCAGAGCAGTGGTTGCTCATTGGGGCTGTTAAGGGCCTAGGAGGTTATTGATAGCACATATTTATGCATGATGGCATTAATGTTATACGACATGACTAATTGTTTATGTGCTTATATGATATGAAAAGTGTTATTGCTAACCATTGTGGTTGCAGGAATCGTGTGGAACACGATATGATGGCATTAATAGCGATGTCTAACACTCTATATGCTACGTGCCAAGGAATCTGATTTTGGAAGGAAATCAGGGAAAAGAAAGATATGATGTATTGTCTGAGGACAGACTGGGTAGACAACCGACAGTGGAATACTTCGGTATGGTCTCAATTATTATTGAATATACTAATGCGTTTGTTCATGTAATGTTCAAGCGAGGAAGGTACGTAAGACGCGTACGGGCATCGGACGGTAACACACATCTTTATACTACAACTATGCTTTTATTGCATGAGTATTCACGATGAAATGATGATGTGTATACGCTGATGTTTATGATAAGTAAAGATGATAAGATGATTATGATGATGATAATGATAAGTAAGTTATGATGATGTTTACGATGAGTAAAGATGATAAGATGTTTATGATGATGATAATGATAAGTAAGTTATGATAATGCTTATGATAAGTAAAGATGATATGATGTTTATGATAATGATTATGATGATGATTATGAGGAATAAGATTATAATGATGATGTTTATACGATGTTTATATGATGATGTGCATAAGATGTTTATATGATGATGTGCATAAGATGTTTATATGATGATGATTATACGATGCTTATATGATAATGTTTACATGATGTTATTGTGGTAAGGTGCCACGGGGTAAGGTGCCCCACATGGTAAGTAGCCATGCGATGTTATTGTGGTAAGGTGCCACGGGGTAAGGTGCCCCACATGGTAAGTAGCCATGCGATGTTATTGTGGTAAGGTGCCACGGGGTAAGGTGCCCCACATGGTAAGTAGCCATGCGATGTTATTGTGGTAAGGTGCCACGGGGTAAGGTGCCCCACATGGTAAGTAGCCATGCGATGTTATTGTGGTAAGGTGCCACGGGGTAAGGTGCCCCATATGGTAAGAGGCCATACGATATTATTATGAGGATTTACGATGACTCATTCTTTTATGAGGACTGGCGATGGTTCTTTCCGCCAGATGTATGATAGCGATGCCTCATTCCGCTATATTGATTGACGATGGTTCTTTCCGCCAGATGTATGATAGCGATGCCTCATTCCGCTATATTGATTGGCGATGGTTCTTTCCGCCAGATGTATGATAGCGATGCCTCATTCCGCTATATTGATTGGCGATGGTTCTTTCCGCCAGATGTATTGATAGCGATGCCTCTTTCCGCTATTATGTGGACGATGATTCATGCTCAGGTGTATAGCGAGGTTTCATGCCACCTATTATATGACGAGGTATCATGCCGTCGATTCTATAGCGATGGACTGTACCGCTATATATTCAGCACAGGATTTTGGCCGCCTTCGAGCGATGGGTGCTGATTACGTATTATTATGGAGCGACGGAGATAGGTATGCCGCTATCTTGTTAGCGATGAGGTATGAGATATTGCTATTTTATTAGCATTATTATTGCTGGTATGCGTTGATATGCATGTTTTATTATGACTATTTACTAGCATGATGATGGATGACATATGTTGATATACATGGACCGTCACGAGTTGACTAGGTTATTTAGATGTCATTGTTGACTTGTATCGTCACTAGTTGACGATACCTTAGATGTCATGAGTGGGCATGTGTCGTCACGGGATGGCGATGACGATAGTGCAGGAGATGTCTTATTAGACACGCATCATCGTTACGATGATCGGTGCGTTGAGTATACGTTTTCAGTTGTATGCCTTGGGTGCCAGTGTCGGGCACAAGGTGGCGTGTGCGTCACCGATTGACGTGACCCTTATACCGAGCGGGTTGCTCGAGGAATGGATGGACGCGTTGTACATGTGATTGTACCGCAGATATTGTTTGAGGCAATCATATTACGAGTGGTGATACCCTTGAGGTATGCTCGTTGGATTGGCTTTTTGGCCATGTTTTTGACGACAGGAGTAATCGTGGAGGAATTTCTCGCTTCCATTGATATGACATGTGGTAGACATGGTCACACCACCCATGAGGGTGTAAGATGGGTCCTAAGGGAATAGGATCAGGTTATGTTAGGTACATGGGGACGTTGAAGTGTCCAAGGTATGTCAGTATTGGAGGAATGTTGGGTAAAGACCCACTACTCTATTGATTGTTCTTCCCATGGTATGGTATGCCGTGTGGAAACGTCCATCTGATTGGTAGGTTTGAGGTGAACCTAGTGAGACAGCGATTAGTTTGTCTGCCGCGTGTGTGCAGCACCATGATGGGCTTGCTAGAGCCGTTATACTACTCGTTGGAACCAAGTTTGGCAAATCGTAAGGTGATACGAAGTGGATTGTGGTGAACTCTGGTAGTCACCACGTCATTTGAAGTTGAGGTTGAGTATGCCTCACTGAAACGTATATATGTTTATGTTTAATCTTGGGGAGACTTGTCTGGGACAGCTCATGATGTGAAGTACCAACGAGAGAGTCGTCAAGTCGTCGTTGATTCGATCTGAGAATCCATGTATTTGAGTTGCAATGATGCGACTGCTCCTTCGATAGAGGAGGTTTGAAAGTGGAAACCAGGTTTGTTATGTGTACACCGTGGAATACTAGTGTTTCCCTCGTAACGATGTATGTTGGACATCGTGAGTCATGATAAGAGATGTCAAGGAATGAAATCTACGATGGAATCAGGAGCGATTCGAATCCTTACAGTTTCAGTTGACTAACTGCTTTTGGATTATTAGCGTTGAGCTGTGCTGACGCTCTTTGACGTTATGATGGATTTGGAAGTCTATTCCACTCCAGAGTTTGACACGAGGTCAACGTTCTCACGGTTGAGGTGTCATTCAGGATGACTGTCCGATCTACAGCCGTAAGTATTGGTTGTTTTGCAGTCATGAGAGGCTGACTTTTGGGATGACCCGCATCGAGGTACGTTTTGCCTCTTAGGTGATATGTTGGTTTTGGTATGTCGCTCTGTTTCAGAGTTTGAAGAGAAGTAAGTATCCTCACGTTTATTAATACGATTCTGTTATGGTTAAGAATCGAGGTTGTGGCTTCATGTTGTTGTGTAGCCCGGGTGTGACGCGATACACCAGTGCTAATTTCGAGGACGAAATTCTTTTAGTGGGGGATATTGTGATGACCAGGGATTATAGGTGTTAATCCCGGAGTATTAATAATCCCTAAAGTGGTTTTACGTGGCGATTTGGAATTTAATCGAGGTGTTGGGCCTTCTGGGCTCGTTTATTTGGGTAGTTGGGATCGTTGGATCCAGAGGTTGAGATTGTATTCACATTACGGTGTAAAACCTAAGAGTTGGGTTTTTGATGTGTCTCGGAATCTCGGGTGTTGTGTGAGCACCGGTAGGGGATTTTGGAGTTAGAGAGAGAGTCTTTGAAAACAGATGATTTTTAAGGAATCACGATGTATTTGTGGGGCTATTAATTTTTCGGGGTATTTTTGCTATAAATACCAATTGAACCCAAGAATTTGTGGAAATTATCATTTAAGCCCCAAAGTTTTCCTCCCTCTCTCTCCCGCGCGATTCCCGTCTGCTACAGCACCCCCGCCGCTTCAAGCGGTGCGCCCGCCGCCGTCCGGCCGCCGATCGGCGCGTGCGACCTACCCACGGCTTCGTCTCGACGAGGCGCTCCTTTCCCCTCTGCCAATTGGAAGTTTCGTCGCGTGTGGAAGTCGGATTTTGCTGGTAAGCGTCGATCCCCAATTTCTAGGGTTCTTCGATTTTCGTTTGATTTTGCTTCCGATTTCGTTGGGTAACGTTCCTTACCCCTTTTCCATGCTTATGATGTATTTTCCCTACCTATTGTGAATTATTATGTTCGAATTTTGAGGATTGAGTTCGAATTTGTGGAGGTTGGTTCGAATTTCATGATGTGTGGGGGATTTATGTTCGATTTTGGGGATTGTTGGCATGAGGATGATAATTCTTGTTAGGATTCGATTTATTCATGCTTAAATGAATTATGATGCTTAAGTGGGATCGAATTAAGATGTTATGGTTCGAATTTCCCCAATTTCGTAGGGTTTAATTTTCGAATTATTGGGGGTTTTTGGCAAAGGTGATGATTCTTGCCATTGATGGTTTAATTCACATCTTAGGTGTATTATGATGCTGGTTGGGTTCGAATTGTGAGTTTAGGGTTCGAATTTTGTAGGATGTTCTTGAACAATTTCGATATTATCGCATTCGTTTTCCCTCCCTGCATGTACCCTGCCCCGGGTCTTTTAAATGATTTATTGTCGTGTGTTGACAATATTTTGAGGGTTATGAATGTGCTTGAGCATGTGTTACATGTTCGTAAATAATTGTGAATTATTTATCGTTTTAGCACATCGTTCCTCGGGGCATGGAACTCGAGCAAGGTTTGGCTCGGACTTCGAGGATTTAAGGTACGTTTAGCGTACGAGCATAGTTTAAATGATGTTTTACAAGTATGATGCATGATTTAAGATATATGATATGTTTTACTATGATGGTATCGGGACTCGGTTACGATATGTTGTTTCACATGGTGGAATGCTCAGTGCCGCTATGAAGCGAGCCAATGATGAGGTGTGGTTGCTACGGAGCAAACACCCATAGTATGATGTTACCTTGAAGTAAGAAATGAGAATGTGGTATTTGATTAGATATCTAGGATATCTGTATTTTATTCCCTATGGGTAATAATAGGAACAGAGACGTAGTTAATCAGAGAAGTGATTAACCAATATCGGAAGTTAAGAAAATCTCAATACGATATCTAGAATTATAATCATTGCTAGTTAAAGTAAGATGTTATGAAAAGATGTTATGAAAAGATGTTATGAAACGATGTTATGAAACGATGTTATGAAAAGATGTTATGAAACGATGTTATGAAATGATGTTATGAAATGTTGCTAATTATTGCTAAATTAAGTAAGATGTTATGAAAAGATGTTATGAAACGATGTTATGAAAAGATGTTATGAAAAGATGTTATGAAACGATGTTATGAAACGATGTTATGAAAAGATGTTATGAAACGATGTTATGAAAAGATGTTATGAAACGATGTTATGAAAAGATTGTTATGAAACGATGTTATGAAATGATGTTATGAAATGTTACCAATCATTGCCAAATAAAGTAAGACGTTATGAAAGGTTACTGATTTGAGACTGGCTAGGGTTAACCAATATGATGATTAACTGCATATTCAAGATTTGATGATTTATCTGTTTTGAGAACAGGGTTATACAGGGGTACGCTATGATGAGGATGATACCATCCAGGAAGTATCACATATATTCCACAATATTTACATTTTCGTAAATTATGTATTATGTCATTATGATTATGAAATTGTGGAATTGGTATGCTCACCCCGTTGGGGGCTGTCTCTGTTGGGACAGGTGAACAGGTACATCGATGGCTTTAGATATGAGCTCAAGCTGTTGATTGGATGTACTCCCAGGATCGTGGTACCAGGGCTCGATGAAGCACGGTATCGTATAAAGTACTCATACGCCCATGAGGGTTATATACATATTCATGATGCTCGCATGTGAGCACGATTATACTTGTATATGGGTTGTATGTAAAGGCATGAGTCTTTCTCTCTTTCATTCTATGTTGCATGCAATTAGAGGTAGAATTGCTAAATGATAAGAGAGTCATTGGTGTATTATGTGGGTGTTGAAACCCACCTTTGTCGTCATATGTGTGGTGTCTTCCCTGGCTGGGAATTTACTTGCATTACTGCTTTCTGCTGAGTATTATGTGTTCCCTGGCCGGGAATTATGTTATATGCTGTGCCTTTTTTTCGGGATAGCTCTATTTATGGGGAGACTCTGCCCAAATTTTTATAAAAGTCCACAAGTAAAAAAAAGTGGTGTAATGGGCAAGCTCTATGAGTCTATTGTTGTTAGGATGAGAGCTTATAACACTGTATGTTAAAGAAAATGTTGTGTTGCCATTAAATGGTAAGGTATCATCTGTGTTTCCCGAAAAATTTTATTGAAAGCTTATGCCACACATTAATGATTAGTACACTAATAAAGGGTTAAGTATACGGGGTCCTTACAATCGGTGCATGTAAATTACATGCACCGATAGACTAGCGGTGCATGTAATTACATGCACCGATAGACTAGCGGTGCATGTAATTACATGCATCGATAAACTAGGGGCGCATGTAATTTACATGCACCGCTATATGTTGCTTGCTTGTTGATCTTATAACAAATTAAAGATACAATATATTATTTTATAAATTAATTTTTTATTATGGATGAGTATATAATATATGATAAATTATTGAATCATCAAATAACAAAATTACCTAAAGAGACCTTTTAGCAAACACATAATGTGCACCAAAATTGAAATAAAAGTTCAATGTTAATTAAATCCAAAAATACCATAAAAACAACAAACAAAATTGAAACGAAACATATGTTTTCTGTGGTTGGAGAAGAAGGACATTTGGCGAAACGAAAAGGAGTCACCGTCGCATCCACCACAACGCCGCCACCGCTCCATACGCCTCGCATAACCATCATTGTTGATTTCCCAGAACACGAGATAATCACCAACTCTCACGACGAGGAAGAGATGATTCATCTGTTATAAATTGATTTTTAGAACAAGGGTGTTATAGGAATAGCAAATGACTAATTAGATTAGGTTTTCATAAAAAATGGACTTAGTTGAAAGAAGATTCTCACAAGATGTATTTAGTTGAAATGAAAATATTTTGCTAGATTTAGTTGAAACATATTTTCAAAAGTGATACCTATGTGTAATTTCCTCAACTTTTAAACCTACCTTTTATATCAACAATCTTACACGAGCTATGGTCCCAACATATAATAACTAATTAAAAAATGAATTAAACAAATTCGCATAACGAGTTGTCGAATTCTGCAGTATCCGATACTGACCATAATAATTCTTGCATGCAAAATTGGAATCCATGTTAATCTTTTCAAAAAAAAAAAAAAGGTTTGCATCCTTAAATTTTTTACAAAATCCGATTTTTTCAGCCATTAAACCAAAAAACTAATTGCATTATTTTCGATCTATCATTCATAATTCACCAGAATCTATAACATAAAACAAATAAAACCTATAGTAAATAAATTTGGAAAACATACCTTCAGGCAAAACATATAACATAATACAAAAAACCTAAGTAAATGCAATATATACTCAAAAAATGTAAAAATTAAATTTTTAAATATTTTTACCTTTGATGAATTTGGGAATTATTGTAGTAATATTCTTCACAAATAATACGACGAACTTAGAAATGGTTGAAGAGAAAATTTGATTGAAAATTTTCGGATGAAATTGGGTGAAAGTGTTCAAATAAACACCATGCATATAGTGCCAAAAAAATGAAGCCAGTCACGAGCTAAGCCTGCAATAAATTTTTTTAAAAAACATCCCGCTTTGCACATTTTATTTTTTAAAAAAGTTTACATTATGAAATTCGTGAAACGGGATCGCGGATTTTGGTAAATTTGCAATCCTCATATGCAAATTACAATAGAACTGTAATCCTCTTACGATTCACGTTACTTCTTGAAATATATTATATTTTTATTATATTTAATTCAATTATCGTCTTAATTACATTTTAAAAAAATTCAAAATTGTAATCATCATATGAATGGGGCTAATTTAAAAAATAATTGCAGATTTTAAAAAACATTTAAAAATTACTGTTAATTTTCTTTTTTTAACAAAGTACCGTAAAAAACATAGGTGGTATTATATGCTTGAAACTTGATTTATTACAAATATTATTAATTGTATATTTATATATATAAAAATTAATTAATAAAATTTGACGTATCCGGACGTATCGTATCCTACAAATTTTGAAAATCTCGTGCAGCCGTACCCGTATCTGCGTATCCACGTATCCGCGTATCCATATCCGTGCAACATAGGTGAGATGAGTGTAATGTCGTGTGACAGAGATGTGTGTGTGCGCGCGTGCGTGTGAGAGAGATGTGTGAAATAAATATTTAATTTTAATTAATTAGGATGTTGTTTGTACTAAAAAAATTTACTTTTTTTAGGTCGATAAAAGCTGAACCAAAAATTACAAGTTATATATATTATTTTTGTTATAAAATAATAGTATTGTATTCTATAGAGAACAATTTAGAGAGAGAAATTTAGAGAATTTTTTATTCTATCTTTCATTTAACTTTAAGCCTCTATTTATAGGCTTAATATTGTAGTTACATGGGGGTGGAATGTGGAAGGTAAATGGACATCCAATATACATAAATATTACGTTTCACGACACTTTAATTAATACATGCATTAACACATGTATTTATGAACATATTTATAACACTCCCCCTTGGATGTCCACACACTGCCTCGTTAAAAACCTTACCAGGAAAAACCCATTGGAAAAAAAAAACATGGTTAAGGAAAAAAGAGTACAGTGTGAAATAATTCCACTTCTTGAGCTCATCATTTGACGTCTTTTAGTCGTCGCATTCCAATTTTGTGAACCAACTTTTCAAATGATGAAGTCGGCAGAGACTTTGTAAATAAATCTGCCAGATTATCATTTGAACGAATTTGTTGAACATTGATTTCACCATTCTTTTGAAGATCATGAGTGAAAAAGAATTTTGGTGAAATGTGTTTCGTTCTATCACCTTTGATATATCCTTCCTTCAATTGAGCAATGCATGCAGCATTATCTTCGAACAAAGTTGTATAAACATTTTTGTCCAAATGCAAACCACATGTTCCTGGAATATGATGGATTACAGATCTTAACCAAACACATTCCCGACTTGATTCATGGATCGCCAATAATTCAGCATGATTAGAAGTGGCAGTTATAGTTTGTTTCAGAGAACGCCAAGAAATAGCTGTACCACCACATGTGAACACATAACCCGTTTGTGACCGAGCATTATGAGGATCAGATAAATATCCAGCATCTGCATAACGTATGAGATCAAATTTGGGTGCCTTAAGATAATAAAGGCCCATATCCTTCGTTCCTTGAAGATAGCGAAATATATGTTTAACACCATTCCAATGTCTTCGTGTAGGTGAAGAACTATATCTTGCTAGCAGATTCACAGCAAATGATATATCAGGGCGTGTATGACTAGCAAGATACATTAATGCTCCAATAGCACTAAGATATGGCACTTCTGGGCCTAGTAGTTCTTCATTATTTTCATGAGGTCGAAAAGGATCTTTTTGCACATCAAGTGATCTTACAACCATAGGTGTGCTTAGTGGATGTGCTTTATCCATATAGAATCGTTTAAGCATTTTTGCTGTATAAGCAGACTGATGTAACAAGATGCCATTTTCTGAGTGCTCAATTTGCAAGCCTAGGCAAAATGTTGTTTTTCCAAGATCCTTCATTTCAAATTCTTGCTTCAAATAATCCGTAGCTTTCTTGAGCTCCTCAGGAATCCTAATAATATTTAAATCATCAACATATATTGCAATGATTGCAAACTCAGTTCCAGGCCTCTTAATAAAAACGCATGGACAAATAGGATCATTCATATAGCCTTGTTTCATCAAGTATTCACCAAGACGATTATACCACATGCGTCCAGCTTGTTTCAAGCCATATAGCGATTTATACAATTTGATCGAGTAAAGTCTTTAGAACCGTGGTCATGTTCCTTAGGTAATTTTAAACCTTCAGGGATTTTCATATAAATGTCATTATCAAGTGAGCCATACAAATAGGCAGTAATAATATCTATAAGACGCATTTCAAGTCGTTCATTTGCTGCCAGATTAAGCAAATAACGAAAAGTTGTTGCATCCACAACAGGAGAATATGTCTCCTCATAATCAATACCAGGTCTTTGGGAAATGCCTTGTGCAACAAGTCGTGCCTTATACCGCACAATTTCATTTTTCTCATTTCGTTTTCGTACAAAGACCCATTTATAGCCAACTGGTTGCACATCTTCAGGTGTGCGTATTACTGGTCCGAAAACTTTACGTTTTGCCATCGAATCCAACTCTGTTTGAATTGCATATTTCCACCTTTCCCAATCATTTCTAAGTCTGCATTCATCCATAGATTTTGGTTCATGATCCTCATTCTCATTCATAATAGTAATTGTTGTGGTATATACAAATTTATCATCAACATTAGTTGTATATCGGTTCCATCTTTTCCCAGTCATGACATAATTTATTGAGATCTCATTATTATTAAAATTTTACCTGAACTTCTTATGGAAGTTTATTGTTTGTCATGTGTGGAAACTCTTCAAGAGTTTTTGATTTTGAGAATTCTTCTGGATTTTCAATTTCCTCGATTTTACTATCTTCATTATTAACTTCTTTTCGTTTTCGAGAATTTTTATCCTTAGAACCGACTGGTCTACCACGTTTCGTAGGCGCCTTTAATTTACTAATAATGGTAGAAGGTTCTTCAGGGACATTAATTCGAATTGGAGCATTAACAGCCGGTACATGTGACTTGGTCACACGCTTTAGGTCAGAAAAAGCGTCTGGCAATTGATTTGCTAATTGTTGCAAATGAATTATCTTTTGAACTTCAAATTCACATTGTCTTGTGTGAGGATCAAAATGAGATAATGACAATTCATTCCACATAATTTTATCAACCGACTGTTTATTTCACCCCCCTAATGTTGGGACAAATGATTCATCAAAATGACAATCAGCAAAACGAGCCGTAAATAAATCTCCAGTTTTTGGCTCAAGATATTTTATTATAGAAGGTGATTCATACCCAACATATACGCCCAATCTCCTTTGAGGTCCCATCTTTGTGCATTGTGGTGGAGCAATTGGAACATAAACTGCACATCCAAAAATTCTAAGATGGGAAATATTTGGTTCCTGACCAAAAACCAACTGTTGGGGAGAATATTCATGATAATTCGTTGGCCTTATGCAAATTAATGCAGCTGCATGCAAAATAGCATGTCCCCACGCAGATATTGGGAGTTTAGCTCGCATGAGCAATGGTCGTGCAATCAATTTAAGACGCTTAATAAACGATTCTGCAAGACCGTTCTGTGTATGAACATAAGCGACAGGATGTTCAACAATTATTCCAACAGACATACAATAATCATTAAAAGATTGTGATGTAAATTCACCAGCATTATCAAGACGAATTTTCTTGATAGTATAATCTGGAAAATGTGCTCGTAACCGAATTAACTCCGCAAGTAATTTTGCAAATGCCAAGTTGCGAGTTGACAATAAGCATACATGTGACCATCTCGTTGATGCATCAATTAAAATCATAAAATATCGAAATGGTCCACAAGGTGGGTGAATAGGCCCACAAATATCTCCATGTATGCGTTCTAAAAATGCAGGAGATTCATTTTTAATTTTCGTCGGTGACGGCCTTATGATTAACTTGCCTTTGGAACAAGCTGCACATGAGAATTCATTGGATTGAAGAATCTTCTGGCTCTTCAAAGAATGACCACATGAATTCTCTAAAATTCTTCTCATCATTATAGAACCGGGATGACTCAACCGATCATGCCAAATGATAAAATCATTATGATCAGTAAACACCTCGTTTATCGTTGCATATATTTCAATTGTAGTTATATATGTGTAGTATAATCCAGATGAATAAGAAGATAATTTTTCCAAAACAACTTTCTTTCCAAAGTTAATACTTGTAATATACAAGTATTCATTAGTATCTTCACTTCTAGTCTCAATATGATATCCATTTTTGTGAATATCTTTAAAGCTCAATAAGTTTCTTTGAGACTTTGAGCAAAATAAAGGATTATCAATGCAAAATTTTGTTCCTCCAGGCAAAATTATAGTTGCTCTTCTGGAGCCTTCAATTAATTTTGCATTACCAGATATGATACTAACATGAGCTTCTTTCATTATTAGATATGAAAAATACTTCTTATCCTTAAGTATTGAGTGTGTTGTTGCATTGTCTGCCAAACATATTCTTTGTCAATGATCATTGGAACGTCCATTTTCTTCAAAATAAAAATAAAAAATTTCAAAATGAGATTTTTCTTCTTCTTCTGTTTATGATAATAAAATATTTGTATAATAAAAGAAATATTGACAATAAAAATTTATTATAAATATTCATTTACAAACATAAAATGAAATATTTATTTGCAAACATAAAATGAAAATTCTTAGGCATTTCCATGACTAGTATCACCTTCAGGGTGATTGACAAAGAAATCAGCAACATCAAAAGAAGTAAAATCATTAGAACCTTTGTCAAACAAAATTATGGTCAAGATTAACATCTTTGCTATTGAAATTTGTCTCTATCATTTTCTCTTTTTTCTTCAATGATTCTTGATAGAGATCAACAAGATGTTTGGCGTACGACAAGTACGAGTCCAGTGGCCTTTCATGCCACATCGATAGCACTTATTCTCCTCCATTTTATTTTGGTTTACATATTTCTCATCATTATGCTCCCACTTCTGGTGGTGTGCAATGTTTTTTATATGACCACCACGATTATTGTTGTAACGGTTATTGTTACTTTCCCACTGCTGGTGGTGCTTAATACTTTTGATATGGCCACCACGATTATTCTTGTAACGATTTCGACCATGACCACGACCTCGGCCTCGATTTTGTTCATTATTATATCGCATAGCTATCGCATTTACTTCAGGAAATGGAGCAGCACCAGTTGGACGAGCCTCGTGGTTTTTCAACAAAAGCTCATTATTTTGTTTAGCAACAAGAAGACAAGAAATCAATTCAGAATATTTTTTGAAACCCTTTTCACGATATTGCTGCTGCAGGAGCACATTCGATGCGTGAAAAGTAGAGAATGTTTTCTCCAATAAATCCTCATCAATTACATTTTCCCCACATAATTTCAACTTTGAACTGATTCGGAAAATTGCTGAATTATACTCACTTACAGTTTTAAAATATTGCAAGTGTAAGTGCATCTACTCAAAACGAGCCTTGGGAAGAATAACCGTTTTTTGGTGTTCACATCTTTCCTTCAAACTAGTCCACAAGGCAAATGGAACCTTCACCGTCAAGTATTCTGTTTTTAACCCTTCATCAAGGTGGTGGCGGAGGAAGATCATTGATTTAGCCTTTTCTTGATTTGTGGCTATACTTTCTTCTTTTATGGTTTCTCCAAGACCATTTGCCTCTAGATGGATTTCAGCATCTAGTACACATGATGGATAATTCTTTCCAGTGATATCAACAGAAACAAACTTGAGTTTTGCAAGATTAGTCATACTGTAATTAAAATCAAGAAAATAAATAAAACTTACCACACTTACACAAAGTTGGCTAGGGATTCGTGCTGATAACGTGTTATAAAATAATAGTATTGTATTCTATAGAGAATAATTTAGAGAGAAATTTAGAGAGCTTTTCATTCTATCTTTCATTTAACTTTAAGCCTCTATTTATAGGCTTAATATTGTAGTTACATGGGGGTGGAATGTGGAAGGTAAATGGACATCCAATATACATAAATATTACGTTTCACAACACTTTAATTAATACATGCATTAACACATGTATTTATGAACAATTATAACAATTTTTACTATTTTTCTTTTAATTATGTTTAGATTTTTAATTTTTTTTATTAGGATATGTTTATGCAAATTAAAGTTAAACATCTTTTCACACGACAATTTTAATTAATTGGGATGTTGTTTTGTGTTAAAATATTTACTTTTCAGGTTGATAAAACTGAAGCATTACATTAAAAGCTCATACTATATAATTTCACTACATTGCTTTTAAATATATTTATATTTTTAAAATTTCTTTATTTGAATATGTTTATGCAATATAAAATATAATTATGACGTCAGTGATCGAAATCAATATTTTCAAAATTATTTATTTTTTCAAAATAATTTTTGGCAATTGATAAAATAAAATATTTATCATGTGAAATTAATCTTATTTTAATAATTTAAAAAATATATAAAAGTAAAAAATAATATTCTTAATATTTTTTAATAATTATAAAGCGGACATCGCGAACTCGATCACTTAAATATTTAATTTCACAACATTTTGTTGTCATTGGAATATTATAATGATAAATAATATTTAATATTTAAATATAAAAAATGTTCGAATATCCCAAGCTAAGACACATATCATTAAATACAAGTATATCTTAATATCGATTTAATATCATTAACATATTTTATGATGCATGTACTAGTATTTTAATATATAAAATTATTAGTCTGCCTTCTTTTCCTATATTTTTTGGAACAATTATTTCTATTATATATATATATATATATATATATATATATATATATATATATATATATATCAAAAAACTTAATACAATACTTAATAAAACTTAGTCTTAAAGTGCCGCATCCGTACTCAATATGTCAGATCAAGAGCGGAGCGTGAGTGCGCAAATTATATATTCTAATAAAAAATGCGCCAATGAGCAAATGGGGTAGAAGGATTATGTGACTTATGCCATAATTAGATTTTATATTGCATAAATATATTCTATAATTTTTTTTTTAAAGAAAGCTAAACATGATTAAAAGAAAAATAGAAAATAACATAGTAAAACTTGTAATGTTTGATCCTTTTATCGACCTAAAAAAAAGTAAATATTTTAGCACAAGAAAGCAATTAAAATTAAACATTTATTTCACACACACTCTCTCTCACACGTACACACACACTCTCTCTCACACGCACACACACATCACACTCTTCTCTTATACAATTCTCTCATACGCAACTTTTTCACATATACACACACAATAAACGCATAGGTGGTACATACCATACCTATGCGTTTTACGGTACTTCGTTAAAAAAAATTTAACATTTGTTTTAATTTTTTTTTAAAAATCTGCAATAATTTTTTAAATAAGCCGTGGGCGCTTTGCCATAAAGTAATTCCACGTTGGATTCTTGATGAAAACATAAATAAATAAATAAATTAATTGATTATAGCAAACAAATAAATGGCGCTAATTTAAATAAATATTATAAATTTAAAAAATAATTACAAAACTAATGCCGAAAAAAAGAAATTTAACAAAATAATGTAAAATGCATATGGTGTATGCGTTTTTAAAAACCGCAGTTGACAATTGCGTTTTTATACAATTTTTTTTTTAAATCTGACACGTAGGGCATGTAGGCTTGCTGTCAATAATTTTTTTGTTCTTTGTACAGTTGCCTAGACTACTACAGCAAGAAAATAAGAGGAGAAAAAAAAAATTACCTTAAAATAATGCATGTAGATACATCACAACTAAAATTACTTTTTGAATGTCATTGTTGGTTTGATTTGATATGTTAAGAAAATCAAAATTTAGGTTCTTATTAGAATTCTCGTGTATAGATAAGGGAATTAAATTTAATCGCATTTTATTATAGAATTTGATAAACATTTAATGTTTTATTAGGATCTGTCAATTATCATCATTTTGTTTTTCATTTATGCAAAGACATTTAATAAAGTCTGACGATTTTAATCAACTTCATTTTAAAGATCGCTACAAGCAATTTGTATTCTAAAGCACTAATTACTTGAAAATCTTTACTTATTAAAGTAAAAAACCCTGGAAACATCCAAACATAAAAGTGTATTTGTATTCTAAGTATACTCCAATATCCGCTTTTTTCGTTCTTCGGATTTCTTGATTTTTTAGGGAACATTCATTTCTTAATTTTAAAATTAACAGTTTTAAAATATTTCATTTATCCACTAATATATCCAAATATTATTCTGCAAGTAAAAAAAAATTTATTTCAGTGAATATTATCTAGATATTAAAAACAATTAATACCATCACTTATTTTCATAAATATATACATATACAATTATTTTTTTTAAAATTAATTTATGAAATATGATACATTTATTAGTGATGTACATACAATTAAATTGATTTTAAAATGTTGTCAATTTGAGTACGATAATAAAATTAATTTAATTGTATGTACATCACTAATAAATGTATCATATTTCATAAATTAATTTTAAAAAAAATAATTGTATATGTATATATTTATGAAAATAAGTGATGGTATTAATTGTTTTTAATATCTAGATAATATTCACTGAAATAAATTTTTTTTTACTTGCAGAATAATATTTGGATATATTAGTGGATAAATGAAATATTTTAAAACTGTTAATTTTAAAATTAAGAAATGAATGTTCCCTAAAAAATCAAGAAATCCGAAGAACGAAAAAAGCGGATATTGGAGTATACTTAGAATACAAATACACTTTTATGTTTGGATGTTTCCAGGGTTTTTTACTTTAATAAGTAAAGATTTTCAAGTAATTAGTGCTTTAGAATACAAATTGCTTGTAGCGATCTTTAAAATGAAGTTGATTAAAATCGTCAGACTTTATTAAATGTCTTTGCATAAATGAAAAAAAAAATGATGATAATTGCCAGATCCTAATAAAACATTAAATGTTTATCAAATTCTATAATAAAATGCGATTAAATTTAATTCCCTTATCTATACACGAGAATTCTAATAAGAACCTAAATTTTGATTTTCTTAACATATCAAATCAAACCAACAATGACATTCAAAAAGTACTTTTAGTTGTGATGTATTTACATGCATTATTTTAAGGTAATTTTTTTTTCTCTTATTTTCTTGCTTTCAGTAGTGGTAGAGGCAACTGTACAAAGAACAAAAAAATTATTGGCAGCAAGCCTACATGCCGTACGTGTCAGATTTTAAAAAAAAAAATTTGTATAAAAACGCACTTGTCAACTGCGTTTTTTTTAAAAACGCATACACCATATGCATTTTACATTATTTTGTTAAATTTCTTTTTTTCGGCATTAGTTTTGTAATTATTTTTTAAATTTATAATATTTATTTAAATTAGCCAAATAAATGGATAGAAAGAGACTGTAAGACAAGCAATTGAATGAGAACAAATATGGTTCCTTTATTTTTCATTTATTTTAAAATCGATTGTTCTCTATCACAGCCGACACAATTTTGTCGGTAAATATAAATTAAATAAAAATAATAACAAGTAATTTCCATCTCATTTTGCATGTGCATTGCACTTTTTTGAACCATATGAACATGCCATTAAATAAATGATGTGTTAAGGAAGAAAAGAAATTAAATCATAGTGACATTGATGTCGATTCAAAAAACGAATAAATATTGACACATGTGACTTTCCGCTTTGGTTGTTACATGTCCCAATTGGGCACAAACCCAATTTCTAATCCCGGTAAATACAATTTCAAAATATCGTCTTTCTTATAAAACAAAAATAAATATTGAACATTTGAGATATTCTATAAAAAAATCTACGTGGGGTGATTCAAAATATAAGATTTTGGAATATTTACATACAAGGAACCATAACCATCTCTCAAAATACAAAAGAAAAAATTATAGATCAAATTTACATTCCTTTACCATCCTAATCTCTTATAATAATACAAATATTGAAAAAAATTTGCATAGAAAATAGACACCTACCATGTCCTAAACTACACCATTTCCCCAATATCAAAGCTAAAATCATTTTAGGTTATGTTTGGATTGAAGGATTTACAGTTCGATTCAGAATAAGAAAACAAAACGTTACCTGTGCGGAATTTAGATGCGGAACATAATTTTAAGACCATGTAAAATACGTAGATGAATATATATATATATATATATATATATATATATATATATATATATATATATATATATATGTAGACCCAAACAAAATAGAACCCAGATCACCAAGCCTCTGTCGACCTTAAATATCAAACCCATTTCTACCTTGCCCTCAACAAAAGCCACCCCTGCAACCCGAACTCCGATTCAACCCTCAAAAGTTCAAACTTCAGCAGCTCCACCCACTGTACCCAGGTTCACCATCCGAGTCCCTTCCACTACTCCTGTGGTCAAGGGAATTGTTATCAAGGACTTAGGGGACTACACCCAATCAGGGCTTAAGCCCTCATCTGCCATTGGCAAAGGCAAAACAGTCCTAGTTGAGCCCCTCTCTTCAAACCCAAGTCAGCCGCTCAAACTGCAATTGACATCGCCATGGAAGATGTTGAAGACAAAGTTAAGGAGCTTACTGTGGTGTTCGATGAATGGGTTGAATACAGAACGATCAACCATTTTGGTATGTTCTTCGGCAAGCTAAAGAGACTCCACAAAATGGAAAAGAAGTCCTTAAAGGGATAGAAACTGATGACGTACGGATTACGGTACATCGCAAAGAATTGTTCCAGGCTAACCACAGGCTCAGACTGGCAAACTTACTCATTGCAGCCAAAAAGGCGAATTTTGATGCCAACAATCCGACTGCCAAAGATGACGGTGCTGTCATTGCTCAGCTGGAGATGGATATTCGTACTCTTCACATGGCTATTCATTTTCAACGACAGAAGCTCAATATATCCACTCCGGTTCCCAGCCCAGATCACCCATCTGCGAGCAAATCTGTGGCAGAACCATTCTTTGAGCCAGTTCCTTCTGATACAGCGGAGCAGCCACTGGCCAATGCTCCGTCTGCAGCAGAGACTGAAGCCATGGATGTCCTGCTGAACTCTCCCACAACTTCTATCCCTCTGGCGTCCTCAGTCTCCCATATTCAGCACAGTCCAACCGATGCCCCTTCGAAAGTTGTCTCACCAAACTCCGTTGATCCAGACCAGTCTGCTGAAGATTTGGCATTTATGGCAGAATTCTCTACGGAGTTAGTTACTTTGATCCAGTCCGATACACGCCAATCTGATGTCTCTTCGCTTGTACCAATTGAAGCCTAGGTTGATCCTACTATGTCACCATCTGATCACTCTCCGGGCCATTTATCTGCTGAAGCCTCATCTCTGGCCAAGTCACTTCAACTCCTCTCTGATAACTGTTTCTCTCTATCTCAACGAGTCAGAGAAGTTCATCATAGTCAAAGGTCTACACACTTGGATTTTGAATCCTTCAGAGAAAAGATGACGGCTAGCATAAGCGGTATTCAGCGTGGACTGAATGACCTGTTCTCTCAGCAAGCTTCATATAAAAACAGCCTGAGAAAAGAACAGATCGAGCTGGCCACTGAAGTTTGGACTTCCGTCGCCAAGTACCTTATTGCTCAAGACACTCGTCTGGATGCTATATGTGCTCAGCTCACGCAGATCGTAGATTTCCTTCAGGAGATTGCTGCTGACAAAAAAGGGGAAAAGATTAAGGATTTCAAGTCAGCTCAGCAGTCCTCAGCAAAGAAATAGATGTCTATTTGAATCAGACATGTAAATGTATCTATCAGATTTTTCTTCAATAAAATCAAAGTCCTTCAGTCACTTATCTAAGTCTCATTCATTTATTTTGAATAGTTCATTTATTTTGAACAAAACGACTTAATCGATCCGAACTACAACCTACAGTGTTCATTTATTTTGAACAAGAAGACTTAATTGATCTGCAAGGATTCTATTCAAAGCTTGTTAAAAGACTGAATAAGAAGACATAGAAGCTAGGTTTTGTCATCATCAAAAAGGGGGAATTTGTTAGTTCCAGATTTTAAAGATGACAAAAATACCAGACCGATCAAAGCCGTAAAACCATGACAAAGCAGATCACGCAGATATGGTCTATCGCAAAATCAGAACGGATCGATGAAAATCAGCCTGACCAGATCGAAGCACGAGATCAACTCAATAATGATCAGATCAGAGCAAACAAGGTTGAATAATCTTCGTTCTTCAGTCCGAATCATTAACGGCTATTTATTGAAACATTTAATGATGCAATTAATGGTGAAATAGACCAAGGAGTGAAGATTACCTTAAAAGGTAAGAAGACAAAGAATGGCTTACCTGACAGACGCCGAAAGCACAGACCAGAATGGAAAGTGCCTAAAAGAATAAGACTGAAGCTTACTCAGAGATTGAACAGAGTCAAGAGTTGCATAGAAAAAAGAAATAATGTCGTTGGTATAAGCAACTATATAAGGATGCAACTAAAGAGCTCAAAGTGCCGACTGCTCAATCAAGAAACGAAAAGAAAAACAAAAACATCACAAGCCTACAAGTCCAGAAATTAACTGCTAAAAGTTTTCATAAGCACATCATATTGTAATATTTGATCATCATAGGATCATTGTGTGCATTGACAAAATAAGTTCGCCTTCTGTATTTTACTAAAATAGAAGAGTGAGATTCTATTGTAACTGTCAGACAGTTTGTGTCTGAACAGATCAAGAGACTAAGAGTTTCAGTCTGGTAGTGGGATAAATCCAGCTGAATCGGGGTTGTACAAGTAGTTGTATTACTCAAAGTCTTTTAGTGTATCCTTCCTTAATTGGAAGAAGGGGAGACGTAGAAAGATTACACCACCTTCGAACTTCCAGAAACATATCCTGTCTATTCTCATTTTGTACTAAGTTACAATCATTAAGCCATCAAGATGTTCTTATTAGTCAAGAACAGACCGTTCCACACTCTTATATTCAGTGGTCTGTTCTGCTCATAAGTTGATTAAGAAATAGATTTCACTCATTAACCCGAGAGAAATCAATAAGGATTATTTTTAAAGGAGTGTTCATTCACCCCCCCTCTAAACACTCCGGACCGATCCTAACAAATATATATATATATATATATATATATATATATATATATATATATATATATATATATATATATGATGTGATCCTAAATTCTCTGCGTTCGGATAGAGTATGTGCGACAGAAAATTAGTAAGAGACACCACAAGTTTTCACGTGAAAAACCCTCTAGACAAACGAAAAATCACAGGACTTTGTCCAATATAAATTTTTCACTATAAATATTGGTCTGTTACAGGACTTTGACACAAAATGCTGATAATAAACTTTAAACAAGAATAAAAGAAATAAACAAATAGAAAGACCGACCGTATGATATGATCTCCTCGGTATATTTCTTGCCCGAAAAATCCAACCTCTTAAGTGTGATGGTGGAGTTGTATTTATAGCGCAAAACTCGGAGGTTGAGGAGCGCCAAATCTGGGACATGATCTCCCTTGATCACATCATCATGGGCTCAAGACGTGTCCGAGAAATCCGCTCGCCATTAAGGCACGTTCATCTGCACCCGTTAATTTGTCAGTTATGTCAGGATCTTCCGCTGCAGTTTTGACCAAAAAGTCCAGCATGGTTTAGTGGTGTTCGGGTATCTTGTGCTCAGGGTTATGTCCTCGGGATATTTCTGTTTGGTACTTCTGGGGGATTTTACCCGACGAAACTGCTTCATCATATGACATCACCTCATCCCCCCGACGTTTTAGCAAGACGAGAATTTTGAAGTTTTGTTTTATCGTGTTCGGGTAAAATCCTGATTTGACCTGCAAAGGATGTTTTTTGCCGCCCTTTTTTCGGCTCAAAATTTTCAACCACAGTTGTCACATTTGATCTTAATACTTGTCTCATTTTCAACCATAGCTTTCCATCTTTTGAAAGTATCAAATACTTCGGACTTCTGCTTTAGAAAGTAAACCCATACCTTCCGAGAGTGATCATCGATAAATGTCACGAAGTAATATTTTCCACCAATGGATGAGATAGTGGCTGGTCCCCAAACATCAGAGTGAATGAGTTCTAGGGTTTCCTTCTTCGGTGTTCTGCCACTTGTCTGAAAACTGACCCTCTTTTGTTTGCCATATATGCAATCTTCACACATGTCAATTTTTATTGACTGGATGGCTGGTAGTTTTCCCTTGGAATGCATAATCTTCATTCCTTTCTCACTCATGTGGCCGAGTCTCTGGTGCCACAAAGTATGACTTTCTTTGTTTGCTGCAACTGCAATTGAACAGCGTGCTCCTGCTGTCATGTAAAGAGTACCACTCTTATTGCCTCGAGCAATTATCATTGCACCTTTTGAGATCTTCCAAGTACCACCGTGAAAGACTGTTGTATAACCTTCACTGACCAACTGGCCAACGGAGATTAAGTTCTTTCTCAGATCGGGAATATGCCTGACATCCTTCAGCTCCCATACAGACCCGTTCAACTTAATCTTTATGATACCTTTGCCAACAATCTCGCAAGATTGTTCATTACCAAGGTAGACTTTACCAAGGTTTCCGGGGACATATTTCTCGAAGAGTTCTCTTTGCGAAGTAGCATAGAATGATGCTCCGGAGTCTAACACCCAAGATTCTTCCTTGCACTCTAGAGAGCATATTAATGCATCATCTCTAGAAGCAACGTTTGCTTCTGCCTTCACCTCCTAGTTTTTCGGTGCATTTTTGCACTGATTTTTATAATGTTCAGGCTGCCCGCATTTCCAGCACTCGATAGTCTTTGAGTTCTGAGAATTAGGGGGATTTCTAGATTTGGACCCCTGTCCTTTGATCTTCCTCTGTAGTTTGATCTATCGCGTCCATTTCCTCTGGTTCTTCCTCTTGATTCCGTAGACAAAGCTGAAGAGGACGATGTCTCACTTGACGCTCTCCTTCGGATTTCTTCGCTAAGAACAAGATCACGAACATCGTCAAATTTTAATTTAGTGCTTCCCGACGAGCTACTCAATGCTGTGACTGTAGCATTCCAACATTCAGGTAGAGAAGATAAAAGTATCAATGCTCGTACTTCATCATCCAATTCAATCTCAACTGAGCTCAGTTGAGTTGTAATTGTATTAAGCTCATTGAGATGTTGAGCTACTGATGCGCCTTCCGTTGTCCGCAAGTTGAACAATCGTCTCATCAGGTGTACTTTATTTGAGGCTGACGACTTTTTGTACATACTGGTGAGAGCCTTCATGAGATCTCATGTGGTCTTTTCTTTTGCAATATTGAAAGCAACATTGCGGGAAAATGTCAAACGGATTACTCCAAGAGCTTGTTTGTCGAGGATTTTCCAATCTTCATCTGTCATTGTTTTTGGCTTCTTTTCTTCGAGAGGTTGATACATTTTTTTCTGATACACAGAGTCCTCTATTTGCATTTTCCAGAATCCAAAATCTGCACCATCGAACTTTTCGAGTTTTAGCTTCCCTTCGTCTGCGGCCATTGCTCCTGATACTTTGATGAAGTACTTGAATAGTACACGCTAAGTAAGCTCTCAGGAAAGAGAGAATCTCGATCTTTCCTAGACAGAGCTTCAAGGTTCTCAGGAAAATTGGTGGGTCACACCGGTCCCACTTAAATACCGATTTTCCTAGACAGAACCTCCTTAGTCAATACGTATTCGCCTACCACACCAAAGCTCTCTCCAGCAAAATGACCATGGCTCTGATACCAGTTGTTAGGGAACTGCTGTCATGTTCTTGCGGAAGTTGCAGGAGCTATAAGGGACAGGAAAAACAACGCACACACAAAAATAGAGACACAAAGATTTACGTGGTTCGGCAAAACTCGCCTACGTCCACGGAGCACACACACTTCACTATATCAAATATGAAGACAAGAGGAGTACAAACTCCCAACTCTCGGAGAATGAGCAAACTTGCTCAACTCGACTCAAAATCTCTCAATCACACTTTGCTCTATCTCAAAGCTTACTAAACTTTGATTTGTGTTGTGATACAAATGAGCAAAACTCTTGCCTATTTATAGGTGAAAACTATGGTGGTGTGAACCAAGAAACTTCCGGTGTGAACATCGCTTCATTTTTCTTGCCTACCAATTGGCCGGTAATGCGAACATTCACACTTGTTCAAACATGCCTACAACTTGGACTTCAAACTTGGTGATTTTCAAACTTCAACAAATATTACATCAAACGAAGGGCGGAGGTGAGGCCACACCCCCAATTTTTTTATCTTTATAAAAAAAATAATTTATTTGTGAATATATGTATTAAATATGTCCACTCTTTTTGTAAAATCAAACCATATCCCAATTATAACGTTTTATCCCCGATAAATAAACTCCGTCGACTTTGGCCTCCCAAGTGCAGGTCCGATGTATGCATGGATTCAAAACCCACAATGCATTGTAAGCATCAAAAGCTTTGGTTTTGTTATCCCACCATAGATGACAGAAGAACAAGGTCTTAAAAGGTTTCACGCAGAAACGGAAGCTCATATCTTCATTGGTTGCTAATGTCTGCCATCCAATATCGTCGTCTCTCGAAGCACAATGTACAGTCAAAGGGTGGTTCGGATCCGATGGAAGCCTGCTGAATACTTCAACCCTAACCCTATAGTTTAAAAAACAAAAGCTCATCACTTGGAAAAGATTTGCAGAAACAATGAAACATAATAATAGGCATTTTTAATCATCATTATATTATATACTATTTTTATGGCTTATTTTTATTTTTGTATGCCGTTTTATAGTTGAATTAAAACGAGTTATTAGTAATAGAATTACTGTAAGATGTTTTAGAAATGTATAAGTAGTTATAAATCTGATCCTGTCATAGTTTTTTGACTGTAAATAATTTTTTTGACTGTGAGAATCGTTGATTTGTGTATATATGTTTAATTGGTTTGAGTAAATGATATTGTATCAATTTATCAGAAGTTTAAGTCAAAGTTTCCTGTGAGTGGATTACAAATTATTTTCATCTTCACTAGCAATTTATTATATTTTTTTATAAGTACTTGACACTAAAAATAAAGTTAAACAAAAACAAACCACAACATCAATCGGTCCGAAAACGATAAATAACGGCCGGATTTACATACCAACTAGCAATGTATTATATGTGTGTTAATATTTGTGAAAACTAAAGGTGTTTCCGACTTTGGATTATGCCTAGATAATCTTAATACATCAGTATGTTTTTTTTTTCAGAATACTTATATTATTTTTTGTCCATAAAGTAGTGAGAAGAGTAACATCGATCACCTAAGCAAAGGTATAGATAATCTTTTTGGTATACTTGTAATTATTAATATACATAAATTACAAAAATGGTCCAACGAAATATGGTAATTACAATAGTAATCTCAAACTTTAGGACTAATAAAATATAGTCTCAAAGAAATTATTTTTTTAACAAAAGTAATCTCATAAACTATATGCATAAATTACAAAAATGGTCTCATAGAAGAGGGTACTTACAATAGTAGTCTCAAAGATTCACGACTAATCAAATATAGTCCCAAAAATATTATTTTTTAACAAAGTAGTATCATATAAATGTTTTTTATCAAATATAGTCATACATAAATAATTTTTTTACAAAAATAGTCACAAGTTTTGTTAAGGGTTATGTACAAGCGTCCTTTTCTTGAGTTGGGAGCACTTTCTTAGCTGTCTTTGTTTGTTAAAATTAATTTTTGTGAGACTACAATTGATAAAAAAAACATTTATGTGGAACTAGTTTTGTTAAATTTAATCGCTTTGGACTATATTTGATTGGTACTAAATGTTCGCGACTACTCTATTGCAATTGTCCATATTCCGTGGGACCATTTTATAATTTCCTTAGAGTATATTTATTTCTTCGTACTGAGGGTTCATGTAATCTAAACAAGATATATCATTTATTAATTTTTTTTCTAAAAATTTCCAGTAAACTAATTCACGCAAAAATGCACTAAATCTCTACTTTTGGTCAAATTAAAATACCATATTTCCCACATAATTTGTAATCAGCGCCCTTGAATTTGACTTGGAATTCTAAAATTAGTGATTGCAGTTTAAAAAATCTAATCTTAAAAGGTTTTTTAATTAATTTAATCTACCCAAAAGCATATAGGAATTGGATAATCCTAATCCAACGCAGTTTAAATTTTGTGTCATTGATCTCACAATTTCCTCAATATTAAACCATATAATAACCTCTATAATGTGTTATCACACCTACCATTGAATTAATCCCTTAAACCCAAGTTTAGTAACAATATGATGATTAAGTACATTTTAATATGGCTTATTCTTTGTACAAATGTTTTCCAAGCAATGAGCTTTTGTTTCTTTTCCTACAGGGTTACTGTTCATGTTGTAAGTCGTCTTCCATCGAATTCAAATCCATTGCTAATCCACTGCGGTTCTAAAGACGATGAACTCGGATGGCATAATCTCACAACGGATCAGGAGTTTAAGTTCAGTTTCTGTGCGAAAATTTTTAGTACATTGTTTTTCTGTCATTTCTGGTGGGAAAACAAATACAAAGCTTTTGAAGTTTTTAATGCACAATGGTTTTTCAATCCATGCCATCGTAATACTTGCACATGGGAGGCCAAAACCGATGGTATTTACTTGTCAGGGGGTAAATACTATAATTGGGACGAAAAAATGTAATTTATATTTAAAGGAAAAAGAAAGCCGATATATAATTGGTTTCTTAATGTAAATCTACTTGTTTGGGTTGAAATTCCATATATTCTCGTATCCAGATGATACAAAATATTTAGAAGGCGCAAAAATATTGTGTATCTGATTTTCATTTTTCGATAATGAAGGGACTCACAAAGGATAAAGACAAAAAATGTTATTATAACTACAACAACAAGCTCTAGATTCTAAGAGCATCTCCAATCGGACGTTATCTTAGCGTGAAAAATAGCATCCGGTTTTGATTTCCAACCCAAAAGCTTATTTTTGTGTACCGCTATATTGTAGCAATGCTCTCTTACCTTTTTTAAAAAAAAAAATTAATTTTTTGAGATTATTAGTTTCATTATTTTAAAACTAAATTATTTTATTGAATTGTTATATCGCTACACAAAACTTGGGAAATATATTTTGAGTATTTAATATAAAATTAAAATAAATATTTAAGAATAATAAAATATTATTTTAATATATTAATGAATTATTTATATAGTTAATATTTATAACAAATATACTTAAAAATTAAATTTATTTGTTACAAAGTAAATAAATTATCAATTGTATTAAATAAAATTAAGTGATTAAATTGAATAAATGATTAAATTTGAATAATTTAATTATTAAATTTAATTTAATTAATTATCTAAGTAAATTTTTTTAACATAAATTTAATATGTAAATATATTAATAAATTCGTAAATAGATAATTGATTGAATAAAAGAATTAATGTAAATGAAATTAAAAGGAGTATTGTAGGGAATAATCCTTTTGAGTAAAGTTTGTAGTTGATGGGTTAGAGACAGTTTTCTGTTTGGTGCATAAATTGCACTATTTTGGTAAAAATGCGCTAAAATGAAGTTGTTGGTTGAAGATAGCGTAAGAAGACTATCTGAATAAAACTCATTTTTTAGATTGTCATACTTTTAAAAATCAAATAAATATAGATGTGGATTGCGTAGGAGATACATGATCTAGGAGGATTAATATAACCGGTCTTACTTAGTGGTATAAAAAACTTGGTTATTTTTGTTGTCCGTGCGGTTGGGTGATGTTCAGTAGTTAAGGATTCCCAAACAAAAGATACGAGTGAGTCTCACATGCCATATCCGTACAAATCATCAGACTCTTAACACACTTAAAATCAGAACATGGTAGTTCAGAAAAATAAAATCAGAACTTGGTAGTTCAGAAAAATAAAATCAGAACTTGGAAATAGTTAAAATCGTGATTTCACACTTCAGCCTTCTCAAAAATGTAGGTGAAAGCCCAAAGCTCAATTTTTTGGGTTAAGTGAATTAAATTGCTAGAAATTCCACATTGATTTTATGAAACATTTGAGGTTTATTTATATTGAGAAACAAATCAATGGAGTGTAATAATATATAAAAGAAGGGTGCTCCACGCGCTCCGTCCGTCCTTCAGCTCCGCTCGCCTCGCCTCGTCGCTGCCGCGAAGGCAGCCTTATCTTTTTACTACTCGATTTTCTGGGAAGAAGCGTCTTTTCATATTCCTGACTTTTCACCTACTATTTTTTAATGCAAGTTAAATCTGACTTAAGTTTGAGACTTAATTCGAGTTTAATCTGATTTAAGTATGAGACTTAAACACGAATTAATGTTCAGACTCTTCAACTTGATCGCGATTTATTTAAACAATAAAATAAACAGAGCAGCGCGATTATACCGCAAGTGCACGGTGTCAAGTTTTAGTATAGATAGGAAGAATACGGATTGTCAAACTCACAGGGACTAACAAGCAAGTACCAAATAAGATGCTTTTAACTATATTTAACCTACGAAATTGAATTTAATAAAATACTAAATAACTAAATTAACTACTAATCCAACCAAGTCAATAAAAGTAAACGAGAAAATTTCGCTAGAAAAGAATATCAAGACGTCGGCTCACCAATGCAATCCCCTACAATTCTCGATTGAATATCCAAATATTTCTAAGGTGACGAGTTCTCCAAATTTATCTAATATACTCTCTCGAGTTATATTAAACATAATATCAAATTGCAGTAAGTCACTATCGTGTACTTATTTAACAACTCAATATTGCATAAGATCCATGAAAACTACTAGCTTTCAATTACTAGATATCTATGGCTATCACGTTTGACGTCATCTCGGTCTGAAATCCATGGTATGAGTTATTAATTCCGTATCATAAAATCATCTCTCAGTCTTAAATACGATACTAACATCATTCAAAGGTGATCAATCCTCTAAAAGCATGAAGAACATAATAAATACGCAAAGAACTATAAGATTCAATCATCAAATCATAGGTTCATAACAAAGGTTCGCCTAGCCTCGATAAATAAACTTAGTTCATACTCATAAATAAAACCAATACTCAAACATGTATTGCAACAATCCAAGCATGATATAATCAAAATAAAACTAAACTAAAGTTTAAAAGTAAGAATAAACTCCCAGCGTCGATTCCGGTTGTAGATCCTCGCTCCTTCTCTTGCTTCCTTCTCGATCGTCACTTTAATCGCCTTGTTGGAGTTGTTCCAAAATCATAGGTTTAGAAGGATGATAGATGGTGGATGGTTGAAGATGAGGGATGGATCTGGAGTGAAGGAAAGGAACGTACGGTTCTTGGGTTTTTGGGTGAAGGCGTGAGGTGAGATGGACATGTGAAGGCTTGAAATGGAATAGTTGATTGGTTGATGGAGAGAGAGGCGTGTGATTAGGTTTTGAAGTTGGGTGAATGCGTGAGGTTGGTGTGATGTGGTGAATGTGGATTGGTGGAGGGATATGGAGTGAGGTGGATTTCTGTAGAAAAGAGGCGTGAGGTATGGTTAAGCATGGAAGGAAGTGTACGTGATTGGTGAACTCAAGGTGTGGATGAAGAAGGGGTGTAATTGGTGGAGGAAGGGGTTCGGTGGTGATTTTTTTGATTGGGTGTGAGACGTGAGGTTATCTCCTTTGAATGGAAGGAGCCGTGAGTTTTTATTCTGGAAGCATGAAGTGTTTGTGAATTCTTCCTTCTACTCCATGATTCTCACGTGAGTCAAGAATGTTAAAATCTAAAAATCTGCTCAACCATTATCTTATTATCTTATCAATCTTTATCAATCCAAACTCAATATTTTATTTCCTTGTAGTAGAATCTGCATGTGTATATCCTGTTTTGCATGAATCTTTCCATATAGTGTATGTCAAATCTTTCCTATATAGTGTATGTGGATTCCCTTGCTGTGTAATTTGATATCAAAGTTCACTTGCAAATCTGCTGCCTTGTGATGCTATACGTTTTGCTATGTTATTTTTCATCATTTCTCTCCTTTTCTTCATTTTCTTGCATTTTCACAAAGATTCATGAAACATGCAAATTAATATCAATAAATGTAATATCATTCAAGAATCACTATAAAATACTACTAGAAAACGTCAAAATATAAGTGTAAAAATGACACTTATCAAGCTACCACACTAAACCTTGCATTAAGCTTTTGACATTTGGGAGATCTGTTCTCAGCTATATAAGCTGCACCAGCTTCAGCCTTTTAGTATCTAAAAACATTGTTCATTCATACATTTCATAAAGTTTGAGAATACTGCACACTACTAGTGTTCGAGATAGTCTGCTCGGATTTCTGCTTCATTCCGAACAACGAGATTGGGCGTTGTACCTTGGCACTCTCTTGTCCAGAAGGCCAGAAGCTTGTAGGCTGACAAATTTGAGTTTATGGGAACACGACTTGCTGTGGCCTTGTCTAGTTCTAGTTTCTTGTTTTTCGAAGACTTTGAACAATATATATAAATTGTTGTTGTGAGTTTACTATTTCAGTATAATTTCCGTTTGCATGATCATTGTAATATGTTTAAATTTGTCTATTTAAATATATACAGAACCAACAATCGTAAATTTAAATCTTTTGTCTTTTGTTTAAGTTTTGTTTTGTGTTCTTTAAATTTTGGATTTTAATCAATTGCAATTTAAAACAAAATTGTTACTGCTCAAGTTTTGCTTAATTTAGACACTGTTTCTGCACTGTCTTAGGAATAATCCCGTTGTTTTAAAATCGTTTGATATTATTTGTGCTCTATCATTTGTTTCTGTTTTAGCTAATGGATGACCAGATTCCAAACCGAATTGCTGAGAATACTGAGATTTCAGTAGTGAAAGCCAGCGGTGCTGAGGTCGTTATGCCTGAGAAACCCAATGCCGTTCTCTCAATTTAAAAATCGGAAAAGTTCAAAGGTTCCAACTTTAAGCGTTGGCAGCAGAAGATGATATTCTTCTTGACCACCTCGAACTTGACCAGGTTTCTCAAAGAGGAGAAACCAGTTGAGAACAAAGAGGATCCTCAATCTGCTGTAATAGTCGAATCGTGGATGAATGCTGACTACCTCTGTCGCAACTACGTACAGAATTCTCTTGACGATGCACTTTTCAATGTGTATTCCCCCAAAGAAACTACGAAGGAACTTCAGAATCGTTACAAATGAAGTACAAAGTTGACGACGTAGGCGTAAAGAAATTTGTAGCCGGACGATTCCATGATTATCGAATGGTAGATGGCAAGAGAGTTGTCGAGCAATGCGAAGTGCTGCAGCTGATATCATGAACTTGCTGCCGAATGTATGGGGCTAAATGATGCCCTCCAAGTGGCGATGATGATTGAAAATTACCACCATCTTGGAAAGACTTCAAGAGCTACCTGAAGCACAAGCGAAAGATGATGAGTCTCGAGGACTTAATCAGGAGGCTGCGCATTGAGCAAGACAACCAAAAAGTTGACAAGAAATCAATCGGAATGATTTCCAAGGCCAACATGGTTGAGGTTGGGGACAACTCCCATGGGAATAAGCACAAACACACTTTTGATTCCAAGGGAGATACTCAGAACAAGAGGTTCACAGGTTACTGCTACGTGTGCGGAAACCTAGCCATAAGGCCATGGACTGCAACCAACGCCAAATCAATGAGGGTAAACGGAAGGGAGTCCCAAACAGAGGCAAAGGCAAGAGACCTGCTCATGCCCACGTTGCTGAGGACGACCTGAGCTCCGACATGGATGACATGCATCTGACTGCTGTGGTGTCGGAGTTGAACCTTGTTGGTGGCAATTCCAAGGAATGGTGGGTGGACACTGGGGCTACTCGCCACATATGCGGCAACAAATGGATGTTCAAGACCTATCAACTGGTAAACTATGAGCACTGCTATATGAGAAATTCAGCAGTCTCAAAAGTTGAAGGCAAATGAAAGGTTGTGCTAAAGATGACTTCTGGCAAAGAATTGACTCTTACCGAGGTGCTCCACGTGCCAGAGATCCGGAAGAATCTCATCTCAGGAGCAGTGCTGAACAAGAAAGGTTTTCGGCTTGTGTTTTGAATCCGACAAAGTCATCTATCCAATGGTGGTATGTTCGTGGACAAAGACTACTTGGCAAATAACCTCATTGACTGCATTTACATAAATCTCAACCTCTATACTAGACTTAGTCTTAGGAGCTAAAGTCATTACAGTCATCTGTATAAGCTCGAAAAATGAAAAAAAAAACAGCTTTTAAGAAATTGTGATGCAATGAAAGCGTCGTAGGTGGTTGTTTCAATAGGTATGTAGGTTATAGTGACGCTTTAAAGCGGCGCGGATACTACTTTTCGTGACGATTTCAAGCGTCACTATAACCTACATACATATTGAAACATCTACGTACGCGACGCTTTAAGCAAGCATCATTAAAAGTAAAAGTGTAACTATAGCCACATTTCGTGACGTTTTTTAGCGTCACTAAAGCTGATTTTTCTAGTAATGAAACCAAGAGAAAAATGTGTACATTATACCTAAAATGGCCCGATCTTTCCCCGTTTCAGCGTATAACGGGTGTTTCGTGCATCGAATTTACCCATTTATCAATATTAATATTTGTTTTGCCATAGAACTAGTATTTTTGTGGTAAAGAGAGCTTTTTTTCATGTTACCAAAACTTTAAGATCTATTAAAGTTGAATTGTATAAAGTTTTACTTGCATACGTTAACTTCAACATATCCAGTTTTCGTGAGTTTGGAAATAATTTGATTTGCCTGTAGCTTAACCAAGTTAAATAACAAAAAGGAAAAATTACAAAACTAATCATATAATTCCAAATTTCACTTTAATCTATTATTTTGAAAATTACAGTTTATATGAACTTTCATAAATTATAATATTGCATCATGTTGACTTAGTTTGATATTTTTTTTATTGAACATTTATCTCTGCATTCCATCATCATCACACAACTCAAACGTAAAGTTTCTTAAGCTATCACAATTTTTTTAAAAAAATCAAAATAAATCTTGGGAGTATCAAATTTTTTTTTTTTTTCTGAAATCAAACTACTAGATAATTTTGATACCAAATATTTTTTTAATTTTAAAAATTTGCTACATCTAGCCTAAGGACTATATATTTGAGATATTAGGTGATAATGAATTCAAAGATGAATCTTCAATAAAAACACTAAATCAATAAAATGTTACAATTTAAGAAAGTTTAGGGTATTAAAGTATAATTTTTTAAACAATGATTACAAAATAAAATTTGGACCAAATTATATATTGGTTTTTATAATTTTCCACTTTAAAAGTTCACAAAATATTTACTGATAAAAACACAATATGATGATTTTAACTAATTTGATATTTTAGTATGATATTTGATAAAATATAACGAAAGTTTATAGGCAGCATGTTTACAAATATTGTTACTAAATTGTTGGGGCCTACCTTAAAAGGCTGGACCCTCCAAAAAGAGGTGTATGCTGCTTAAATGCAACGCGCACACGATATTCTTTAGTAAAAGGCGAAAGAATAATTCGCTATGTGCTCACTACGCAGCTGCGTGGGTTTAAAGGAGTTTCAACTGTTTATTTATACAGTATGCTTCTCTTTGATGTTTAAATTTAGTCGATGTGGGAACAAGTAACGGGGACAACTATGCTAGTGCCATGTGCCAATGTTCTTCACCACTTCAGAATTGGTTTTCAGCTTCTAAGCTTCAGGTTTTTTTACAAAATAAATAAATATTATTATTTATATAATGAAATTTTTTTTTTAACAGGTTTTTTTACAAAATTTTCATTATTTTGTAAAAAGGGTATTATTATTTTTTTTACAAAAGAAAAATCGCAAAATATTATATTTCCAGCACCTCCTTAGCTCGACCAAGCGAACTTTATACATTGTGGATGAATTAGTACAAAATAAGGATTTACTTAAAACACATTTAATCTGTATCTGTAAATCGAAGATTTGAATGATTTGCAAGAAATTGCTAGTTTTATCGTTAAAAATCTTGTTCCTGAGATGTTTATTTTCATAGCCATCAATTATATTGTAGGTATGTATGTACATATATATGTAGTTGAACTCGTAGTGCAATTTAGTGGCATGTTAATTTATTAATGGTTTTAAATTTCTCTATGTTTGTTTTCATGTCTAGTATCTGATTTGAATTTGTTGGATATACCTAAACAATATGCTAGCACCACGCTCATTTAAGTGCTAAGAGTCTCGAACCCGAGATCTCCCACACTCCTCCCCAAATAGTGTAGGATTGTACTAAAAACACACATGTTGGTTATGGTAAGAGATATTAAAGGGATTTTATTTTTTCACAACCTTTATTTGTTAGAGCCTAAACTCGTCAAGAATATTGTTAGACATCCTATTCGCTTCAAACCAGTACATCAGACAAAATTTGTGTCAGGATGCAACAATACAAAAACCAAATATTTCAAACGTTAATGAAAGATCAAGAAATGAAGATGATTTGAGTTCCTTTTGATCAAATTTATTTTCTTCCCTTTTCCCAAACTTCACCAATATTTCCAACTATTGAGGGAGATGAGGAAACCCAGTTAACAACATCCATCAAGAATCACAAATGAAAAAGGTATTATAAAGTAATTGCCTGTAATCCAAAGTCGATATAGGTAAACAAAGTGCATATCCTTCCTCACTAGTTGGTAGACAACCTACATTAGTAAATTAAACACTTTAAAAATACACGCACAATATTTTAAAACCTTAATAGACCGAGCAAACCTCCAGTTCTGGCATCAAACCTGAAAAATCATTCAAAGGTCTCGATTTCACCGAAAAATCACATATGCATAGGTTCTAGTTAAAAAAATATAAGCCTAAAATATATAAAACAAGATCATATAAACGAAGAAGATAATCTCTTGACAATCTATTTTTTGACCTGAACTTATAATAAAGTCAAAAGAGGGAAAGAAAACTGCATAAAAAAGCCATAACTTACTTGAGCCTCTACATACGTGGAACTAAACTTCAAAACAAACTACATGTCTCCACAGGCGGGCATCTAAGAAAACGGTGTAATTCATTACCGTAAACAAAAATCATCGGTCCAATAAGTGCTCACTGTTCCATCTTGCAATTTTATGCAGGCAAAAAATTAAAAACCCCGGAGTTTTACGAATATCCGATGCTTAAATCTTTAGGTTTTAGTTTTTGAAATCTGGAGACTGGAGTGGGTTGAGAGAAAAAGAGCGAGCGAGAGAGACAATAATTACTAATTTGTCCAGTATTAAATGCTAACTATCTAGATGACGTGGGGCAAATTTGGAAAAAAATAGTTGCTATGTCATTGACGGATCAAAACAGTTATGAAAAAAATATTTATCAAAATAACATAAATTCTTTTTTTTTAAATAACCGAAGTAGTCATCTCAATATTTTATTTTTATATATAAGATGACAACTTCCATATATATATATATATATATATATATATATATATATATATATATATATATATATATATACCTTCCATATATGGCGGCTTCCATATATGTTTAAGTAATTACGTTAATTATAGAATGCTAAATAAAATATATTTCTACTATAAGTGTATGTTTATATAATAGAACATAAAACAAATTAATTTATGAAGTATTGGATAATTTATGAAAGTATTGAATATGATTAATTATCTATTATTTATAGATTTTCAACTTGGTTGTATTAAAACCCACTCATCCTTTTGAACTTTTAATAGAAGATATCAATTGAGATTTAATATTTTGAAAACTAGTTTTTTGTATTCACATGTCGAGATAATTTATTACTCGTATTGATGTGATCCGATATTTTTCATGTTCGGTAGAATTCAATGTTTGCGAAAAATAAATGAAAGACACCACAATTTTTACTTGAATACCTCCAAATCGAAGGAAAAACCACGAGACCTACTCCAATATAAATCTTCAATATAACTTTATTTTGGTTTACATGACTTAGAAGCAAAACAAGAACTTTGAAAAACAGCATCAGTATAAAGACCGGACATACTATGATGTGCTCTCTTCAGAGTCTTTTCTTGCCTAGAAAGTTCAACAATTTACAATGAACCATAGGCGTGTAATTACAGTGTTGATCCCTGTGGTTGGCATGCGCTAAATCATGAACACGATCTCCTCTGATCGTGACATTATTGGCTCAAGACGTGTCCGAGAAATCCGCGTTCCATTATTACATGTTTGTTTGCGCCGGTTAATTTGTCAGTTCCGCCGGGGTCTTTCACTACCCTTTGACAGTATGTCGAGCAGGTGTTGTTGTTTTTCGGGAAATTTGTGTTCGGTACTTTTGCTCGGCGCTTGCATGGGATTTTACCGAAGAAACTGACTCATCCTATGACATCATCTCACCAATGAAGTCTCAGTTTATCGTCTCAATGTAAATCCGCGTTCTGACCTGCTCGGGGGTTTCCAGCCAAAAGTTTTCAAATCGCCTTGTGACGTTAGTTTCCCAAGGCTAGTCTGTGACCATTCATTCGATTTATTTTGGATGGTGCAGATCGAAAGAATGTTCACGTGGTCCCCCTCGATAAATACTCCATCATTCCACTTCATTTCATTCACTTGCTTCATTCTGCTTCCGAGCTAGCATCAGACAAACGAGCACTTCTATCTTTCAGAATTTCCAGCCCCCAGGTCATCAGTATCTCTTCTTCATCAGGTGATTCCTCTTTGAGGGCAGTCAATGAATACAGAACTTTCACGGGGGAAAAATCTTCATTCTTCCCCTACCGACATCCTCAGACAATGAGGAGAGTTTGAGATCTTTTGGTTCCTCTGCTATTCGTCGAGAGAACAAACCAACTGACGTAGAACAGGGTTTGGTTGCTGCCCAAGTCCCTTGGTACGAAGTCTTCAAGTCGAGGATTCGTACCAGTCAACAACTCTCCCTCCTCCGGGAGAAATGGGAGATCCCCAAAAGCACCATCATTATCACCCCCTCTTCGGTTCACGCCCCCGCTTACCCCCGAGGGTTATTTTTCTTTTTATCTAGACCAAATTCGAGCGTTTTCCAATTCCTGCCTTCTTCCTCGTTGTTGCGAATTATTTTACTGTTTCACTCAGCCAGCTATTCCCCAATAGCTATAGGCTTTTGGCTGGTTTTTTATTGTTCTTTCTTACTTGGGTTTGACCCCCACTCATGAATTATTTCAATGTTTTTCCAGCTAAATAAAAAGGAAGTATGTCTTTTTTACTTCTCTTCCCGAATGGTGGTAGGTTTCCTTAAGAACTGCCCTTCTTTAATAAAGGAGTGGAAGAAATTTAATATTTTTGATCGTACGTCTCAGCCTTAGGACTGCCCCATGCTTTGGAAGGAAAGTCTCCCGAGGGCCAAATCCATCAAGGGTCTCCTAAAAAAAGAACCGTATTTGTCCGTTCGTCGGAAACTCGGTGACCAGTGTTATGATCTGGCAGAGCTTATTGACGACGGGCTACTGTACTTGTTCTTGCTGAGCCCGAAGGCGCATCAGTAAGCATGCCCCTCGGTGAGTGACTATAGCACCTTCTTCTTTCCGCGAATAATAATTATCGCTCGAACTAACCATGTTTTTCTTTTATGCAGAGGAATGAACAGATCAAGGATGTTGGCCAACCTAAAGGTCAAGTCCAGGAAGAGCCAAGCTTCGGGGTAGACGTCGGGATCAAAGGGTCCAGCACCTTCGGTTGAGGAGACCCTGCCAGTAGCCCCTCCCCCTACTTATACAATCATGGACATTACCGATCAACCCAAGGAGGAAACCTTGGTTACTCGCCCTCGGAAGAAGGCAGCACCCGAAAGCCCGGGTTCCTCCTCAAGAACCCCTCCTGCCAAGAAAACTGTTCCTGCAACTCCCCCTCATGAACCGAGAGGCTCTTCACAACCAGCCCCTTCTTATGCTCCCAGCAATCTTCGCCCTCCCCCACAAAAACATGTTTCTCACTGGGACTACTCTCCTCACATCCCTTTCCTCAAAAAACTTGACCACAGAACCTCGCAATCCATTCTCTCTTTCTCTCCCAACAGTCCAGATAGAAAGCTGCTCGGGAAGTTAGCTTTCAGCAACTTAGTGAACGATTTCTCCACCTCTTTGGTGAAGGTAAATCAAATTCTTTTCCCAAAATTTTCTAAGCATTTTTGTTCTTGCTCTTTACTTCAGTGTATTCTTGTGCAGGCCCACATGATGGCGGGCGAACTCTTGAACCGATTTCACTCCACCCAAGCAGAGAGCACTGTTAGGCACAAGGAGCGGGATCGGTTTCATGACATGTGCGAGGATTTGCAGATGAATATGGCCATTCTTCAAGAGCAGCACAAATCTGACAAGAAGGCTCAAAAAGTGGTCCAAAAGGCTCTTGACGAAGAGCGAAGAAGGTCTGAAGAGCTGGAGAAAAAGGCGGCTGACCTTGAAGAAATCAATAAAACTTTATCCGAGCAATATGCTCAAGAGAAAGCTTCCTTCGAAGTTCGGGTACAGGAAATCTGGTTGAAGAGGAAATCCAATTTTCTGAAGTCCGAAGAGTATGGCAATGCGGTGTCTGGCCACGCCTCCGTATTTTCCGAGCATGAGTTTGAGGCCTGCCCTCGTCAATTCGAGGAGAAGGGTTATCCACCAAAAGGCACCTCTTCGGACTTTCTAGACCAAGAAGCAGCTCTGTCCAGTCTTCCTGAAGATCTTTTTAAATGATAGAGTAGGGTTGCGTTCTTCTGTTTTCTTCCTTGTCATTGTAATCCTTTTCTTCCTTAATGCATGAAACTTCTATCATTTCTTTATTCTATACATACATTATCAAAATTGACGAATAAGCTCGATCCTCCCGAGCATAAATACTTAAATAGACTAATAAAATTCCAAACAAGCTCGAACATCCCGAGCACCAACACTTAGGCGATTTCAGGTTTAAACATGGACCTAACATCCCGATCCCATGAATAAACTAGAAAAACTCCAAACAAGCTCGAACATCCCGAGCACCAACAATTAGGCAATTTTAGGTTTAAACATGGACCGAACATCCCGATCCCATGAATAAATTAAAGCTCGAACATCCCAAGCACCAAGACTTAGGCAATTTTAGGTTTAAACATGGACCGAACATTCTGATCCCATGAATAAATTAATAAAATTCCAAACAAGCTCGAACATCCCGAGCACTTAGGCAATTTTAGGTTTAAACAAGGACCGAACATCTCGATCCCATGAATAAACTAAAAAATTCCAAACAAGCTCGAACATCCTGAGCACCAACACTTTGGCAATTTTAGGTTTAAACATGGACCGAACATCCCGATCCCATGAATAACTAATAGCAACATCCCGAGCACCAACACTTAGGCAATTTTAGGTTTAAACATGGACCAACATCCCGATCCCATGAATAAACTAATAATACTCAAAACAAATTCGAATATCTCGAGCACCAACACTTAGACAATTTTAGGTTCAAATACGGATCAAACATTCCGATCTAGCATTTAACCTGCCAACAACGGACTAGAGCAAATAACTCAACCCACAATCAAATATGCTCGAACATCCCAAACACAAATACTTAGTCCCATTTTAGGTTCAAATACGGATCAAACATTCCGATCCTGCATTTAACTTGGCAACAACGGACTAGAGCAAATAACTCAACTCACAATCAAATATGCTCAAACATCCCGAGCATCAATAAAACGTACTCGAACATCCCGAGCACAAATACTTAGTCCCATTTTAGGTTCAAATACGGATCAAACATTCTGATCCCACATTTAACCTGCCAACAACGGACTAGATCAAATAACTCAACCCACAATCAAATATGCTCGAACATCTCGAGCATCAATAATAAGTACTCGAACATCTCGAGCACAAATACTTAGTCCATTTTAGGTTCAAAGACGGATCAAACATTCCGATCCCGCATTTAACCTGCCAACAATGGACTAGAGCAAATAACTCAACCCACAATCAAATATGCTCGAACATCCCGAGCACCAATAAACGTACTCGAACATCCCGAGCACTAATACATAGTCCATTTTAGGTTCAGATACAGATCAAATATTCCGATCCCGCATTTAACTTGCCAACAATGGATTAGATCAAATAACTCAACCCACAATCAAATATGCTCGAACATCTCGAGCATCAATAAAACGTACTCGAACATCCCGAGCACAAATACTTAGTTCCATTTTAGGTTCAAATACGGATCAAACATTCATATCCCGTATTTAACCTGCCAATAACGGACTAGAGCAAATAACTCAATCCACAATCAAATATGCTAGAACATCCCAAGCATCAATAAAACATATTCGAACATCCCGAGGACAAATACTTAGTCGTATTTTAGGTTCAAATATGGATCAAACATTCTGATCCCGCGTTTAACCTACCAACAACGGACGAGATCAAATAACTCAACCCAATATCAAATATGCTCGAACATCCCGAGCATCAATAAAACGTACTCGAATATCCCGAGCACAAATACTTAGTCCATTTTAGGTTCAACTACGGATCAAACATCCCGATCCCGCATTTAACCTGCCAACAACAAACTAGATCAAGTAATCAACCCTCATAGAATATGCTCGAACATCCCGAGTATCAATAATAAAACGTACTCGAACATCCCGAGCACACATATTAAGACGTACTCGATCATCCCGAGCACAAATACTCGGGCAACTTTAAGTCTAAACATGGACTGAACATCCCAAACCCATGAATAAATTACTAAAAATTCCGAACAAGCTTATACAAAAGCAAATTTACTTTATTAATATCCAAAGTACTCCTAAAATCATAAAAATAACAATCAAATTACTACACAAAGTACTTCTTAATGTTGTGAATATTACACGGTCTTGCCAGTTCTCCAGTCTATATGCCCCTCCTCACCCTATCACTTTTTTTTACTTTATAAGGGCCTTCCCATTTTGTGTGATGCCCGGGGATTAATGGTGTTAATCCCGGTGTAGTAATAATCCTTAATGGATTTTATTGGTGGCAATTATGAATTAATTACGGTTTTGGGACTCCGGAGATTTTAAATCCTGTTTTAAGAGTCGTTGGATCCAATGGATGAGATTGTATCCTCATCGTGGTGATAACCTTAGAATTTGGTTCTTGGTGGGACCTGGGGTCCGGAGTACTTTGTACTGGGCTGGTAATGGAAATTGAGGTTAGAGAGATGATTTTTGAAAACAGATGATTTTTAATGAGTCATGATGTATTTGTGGAGGAGTCGGTATTTTGGAGCTTTGGAGCTATATATACCAAATAGACTCGGTATTCCGTCATTATACGGAATCACTTCTCTCTCTCATCTCCCTCACGCCTCTCTCACCCCAAACCCTTCCCTCTTCTCCTCTTGGAAGCAAAATTGTTGGGGGCTCATCTAGGGAGCCCGATTTCTTGAAGAAAGGCTGGTAATCTTCTTCTCCTCACCTTTAGCTTCGATTTGATTATATTTTTGTGCTAAATGGTTGAGTTTTGGGTTGGATTTGAAATTAGGGGGTTTTGGTTAAAAATCTAAAATGTTGATTCTAGTGTTTTTATTGAGTTTAAATGGTGTATTGGAGGTGTTGAGGAAGTTAGGGGTGTTGGTTTTGACTTTGGGTGTGAAAAACACCATGGAAGCTCGAATTTTTCGAAAACCCGCAGGTCGCGATCGATCGCGGCATGGCGCCGATCGATCGTGACATGTTACTGAATTTGGGAAGGCGATGAACAGTCTCGCCAATCGATCGCGAAGGTCTTGGCGATCGATCACGAGGTTTGGCGATCGATCGCGGATGGCAGTACTGCGGGCAGTGTACTCGCTCGATCGATCGTGCCTGATGGGCGATCGATCGCGGCACTGTTTGGTTTGTTTTTTTTAGAATTTGGAAAATGTCGGGGTTTTGGAATCGAGGTTTAAAGGGGCCGTTTCCGGGGCAATGTCTACAATCCAATGGGAATGCTATACTTTTAAAATGGATAGGTTGGAGCCAAAATTTAATAAAATGGAATACTCGATTGAGTAATTGGCTAACTTTTGAACTTGCAAAATGGAATATTTTGGGTATTATGCATGCTTAGCCGGGGCTTTTATTTTGATAATCGTCATGGATTGACGATATGTTTGGGGGTTATGAACGTGCTTAGGCACGTGGTTGCATGCTTGTGTTTAATTGTGAGCTATTTATGTGTTAGCACATAATTCATCGGGTCGTGGGACTCAGGCGAGGTCGGACTCGAACTACGGAAGTATAAGGTACGTATGACGTACGAGCATAGCCCTTTATTATAATGGCAATTGTCGAGTGCATGGTACACTGTATTGCAATAATTGTATATGAAAATGCATGGTAGTTGGTGCTAGCAATAACCGGATATTGAAATACATGGTTTATGGTAATTGCTACAAATGGATACATATATGCATTGGGAATTATATGGTGCCGCTTTTGAGCGAGCAATGGTTGGGATGTTGTTGCCTTTGAGCCAACATCGGTTATGAATGAAATGCCGCTATTGTAGAGCGAGCAATGAAATAGAACTATGGAACCATAAATGAGATATATGGGATATTTGTAATCATTGTTAATGATTTGATATTATTGTTTATGATATCGGTATGTGGCAAATGGATTTGTTAATCAATAGGATGATTAACTGGCATTTGGGAATTTGATGGTTTCAGTTATTTTGAGAACATGGACAGTAGAGGGAATCCCGGATGAGGATGATGCCATCCAGAGAGCATCTTTTATATTTCATAGCATTTACATTTTTGTAAATTATGAATTGTATTATTGCGATTATGGGATTTGGGATACGGGTATGCTCACCTCGTGTGGGGGCTGTCTTTGTTGGGGCAGGTGATTAGGTACATTGATGGCTTTGGAGTTGAGCTTGAGCTATGGAATGGAGGTGATTCCAGTGATCGAAGTACCAGTGACGGTATTGGACACCGTATTTTATACATTGATGCACACAGACCTATTTGATGCTCGCATGTGAGCACTATTATGTGTATATGGCATGTATAAAAAGGCAAGGGCCTTTCTCTCTTCATTTATGAGTAGCATGCAATTATTTATTGAACTGCTAAATGAATTGAGAACATGTTAGTGTATTATATTGGTGCATGATGTATGTAGAATTTTGTTGGGGGAAAACTAGACATTATATGGAATAATGTAAAGAACTTTGTAATTATGCATGATTGGCTATAATGACAAGTGGTTTTTCCCCTACATGAATGATTGTATGCACTAATGGCATGGATTAATACACTAATAACGGGTTAAGGGCACGAGGGTCCTTACATTAGTGGTATCAGAGCAGTGATTTGCTCTTTGGGGCTGTTGAGGGCCTGGAACATGCTGATAGGAATGGGTAGCACATATTTATGCATGATGGTAGTTAGTGTTGTGTGACACAACAATTTTGCTTATGTGCATTTATGATATGTGATCATAGTGGAACAATTATATGTCATGACATCTATGGAATCATAGTATAATCTGTTGATTATGATTGTGAGTTGTGGCACAGGGACAACCCAAGGGAGCATTTTGAAATGCATTGGGATACAAGAAGTACTTTGTACTCATGATTTATGCATTTACTTATTATAATCATATTGTGGTGAATGTGGATTATTATACGCTCATGGGTTGCGATTGTTCCTGTAGGGACACTATGACATGAAAGGCTAAGGCCAGGGTTGAAAGACACGAAACGGTAACCTGCATTTTATATACAACGTGGATTATGCATCGTGGTTGCATATATATATTGGAGTGATGATTTTAATGCTTTGCCGCCAAATATTTAAGCGAGGGTATTGACGCATGTCGCATTTGAGCGAGGTGCATTAAAATACACTCATTGTGGTTGTATATATGGGAGTGATGGTTTTAATGCTTTGATGCCAAATGTTGAAGCGAGGGTGTTGCCGCATGTCACATTTGAGCGAGGTGCATTAAAATACACTCATGATAATGTATATTGGGATATGGAATATGCATTGTGTTGCAGGTATTGATGGAATGCTTGACGAATATCCCATGAGTCATTGTTATGGATGAATGATGATTTTAAATGCTTTGCCGCTGTCACTTGATGCGATGATAGAATACTTGCCGCTCTCATATCGTAGCGAGGAAAGAATATTTGCCGCCAAATGTTGAAGCGAGGGTATTGCCGCATGTCGCGTTTGAGCGAGGTTATTCTATGCCGCTGGTATGTCGAAGCGAGGGGTATTAGTGTCGTGGTCATGACAAGCGAGGTGCATTAAAATACACTACTGTAACAAGACTAGGGATCGGCTATTCTATTGGCGATGGTTTATGCCACCGGTTATTCATAGCGATGGTTCATTCCGCTATTCTATTGGCGATGGTTTATGCCGCCGGGTATTCATAGGTGATCAATCTAACAATCAAACATAACAATCATGGCAATAAAATCAGAAAAACAATTGATACTCAATGAAAATCAACAATCAAAACTTAATCTCACGAGAATCGTAAACTCCAATGTATCGTCTTCCTCAACCGAGAGTCACAAAGGTGTTTAGTTACTCATAACTAAATTAAAAACAATCAAAACTAATTTAGAAATCATTAAACTAATAGTAAAAGAAAGAATGGCTAAAGAGAAGCACGATTCCGGAGCGTCACTTCCGTATTCGTTCCTCGTTCTTCAAGTTGTTCTTCAAAAGGTTGAGAGAAAAACTATCCTAAAAATCTAAAATATGTTGGAATCCCCTAAAATAATGAAAGATAGTCTGGTTTAAGGTCCCCAAATCATGCAAATAGGGTGGGAATCTGATATAGTAGGTAAAAATCTATCCAAGATGGTAAAAATATCAAATTTCCTTTTTCTCGGACTCTCTAGCTTTATTTCTTTCGGGCAGATTCCTTGGGCGATCGATCTCTCCTTTGTTGCGATCGATCGCTTGGCTCCAACACACTTTGGGGATCGATCGCTATAAAGTGACGATCGATCGCTGACCCGCATATTTTATTGTTCAACTTTCTGTCCATAAGCGATCGATTTTCTCTTCTAGGCGATTGATCTCTGCTCCAAAATTACCTTTTAAGCCCTTTTCTTGATCTACCTCGAGTCCTTATCATCTCCAAAGCTTTTCTTGATCTTTATTCGCCCTTGTAGCTTGATTTCTTCGATTTCACATACACTTACACAAATATACGATTAGGTAACATATGTATCAAATTATCCATCAAAACATACCGAATCGTAGACAATTAAGCGCAATAGATCTGTCTATTTCCGCTGACATCAAACTCCCCCATACTTAATCTTTACTCGACCTCGAGTAAATCAGATGAAACTAAAATCTTTTTGCTTGGCTCATAGCATCATAACAAATTAACTTGTCCCCTCTTTTATGCCTCAACAATTTTAAATATGCTTAGTAATGAAAGGCGGTGAAAGGTTAACAGTGGAACAAGTTCAATCCCTAAACATTTTATACCCAACAAAGCAGTGAACGTGCGTGTGTGGTCACAAATAAGTGTCATGTACAAATTATAGACCCAATAGATGCAAAGCCACAATAGCTCAAGTCGTACACTAACACAAGTATAAATTCACTTGAACACTCTTCTCCACTATCTTACCCACTTGCAAACATGAATCAAGTAGGTCTTAATTAGCTTGTAGCTTGGCCTACGTGTTGGCTTATGAAGGAAAAGTAAGGATGTATCAAGCAAGAGAGTATGATGATATGCACAATTTAAACTTCTCTTCTTGCATGAATTTTCAAACTTTGTTCACACCTTGTATGTTTTTGCAAGGTAATTTCAATATTTTTCTCTTTTGTGCCTTGGTTCCCATTGGAGTCATATTTTTACTTATTTTCTCAAGGCATCCCTTTTCTTTCATGCATTTCATTCTTTGGACAATGAAGCTCAAAACATATGGATCAATGAACACCTAAGTTCATGTGAATGAAACACATCATACTCCCTTCATAGGTATGTATAAAAATCACATTTAGGCTTATTATGGAAGGATGATAAGCTAGTCAAAGAATGTTGAATGGTGGTCTTTACTATGCTTAGCACACTATGATGCCCGGGGATTAATGGTGTTAATCCCGATGTGGTAATGATCCTGAATGGATTTTAATTGTGGCAATTATGAATTAATTGCGGTTTTGGGACTCCCGGGGATTTTAAATCCGGTATTTGGATTCATAGGATCCAAGGGATGAGATTGTATTCTCATCGTGGTGATAACCTGTAATTTGGTTTTGGTGGGATTTGGGGTCCGGAGTACTTTGTACAGGGGCTGGTGATGGAAATTGAGATTGGGAGGTAATTATTGAAAATAGATGATTTTTAATGAGTCATGATGTATATGTGGAGGGATTGGTATTTTGGAGTTTTGGTCCTATATATACTAAGTAGACTCAGTGTTCCGTGATTGGCACGGATTCCTTCCCTCTCTCCCCTCTCTCTCTTCGCCTAACCCTCCCCCATTTCCCCTCTTTTCTCCATTGGAGTAGAAATCATTGGTAGCTTGGCTCGGGAGTCGATTTCTCAAAGATAATCAGGTATTAATCTTCCCCTCATCCTTGTCTTCGATTTGGTGGTAGTATTGTAGAGTTTGGTTAAGGTTTTGGTTGGTTTTGGATTTAGGGGTTTTTGGTTAAAAATCCAAAGTTGAGTTTTTAGAGTTTTTATTGGTTTTAAATGGTGTATTTGAGGTGTTGATGGTGTATAGGGTGTTGGTTTTGAGTTTGGGTGTGAAAAACACCATGTAAGCTCGAGTGTTTCGAAAAATCGCAGGTCTCGATCGATCGCCGAGGAGTGCCGATCCATCGCGACGAGCAGCTGGAATTTGGTGAAGATATACAGTACTGGCATTAGATCGCAAGGTCTTGGAGATCGATCACGAGTGGGTTGGTGATCGATCGCGGAGACTCGCAATCGATCGCGATGAGGTGCTGGTTGGCCACTGGTTAGGGGCGATCGATCGCGATAAAATCAGCGATCGATCGCCGCTCGAAGGTTGGAGTTTTTTCGAAAATTTTAGAAAATGTCGGGATTTTGGAATCGAGGTTCAGTTAACCGATTTCCGGGGCAATGTCCACATTCCAATGTGAATACTATACTTTTAAAATGGATTGGTTGGAGCCAAAGTTTAATAAAACGGAATTCTCGGTTGAGTTTTTGGATATCTTTTAAACTTATAAAATGGAATATTTTGGGTTTTATACATGCTTAGCCGGGGGGCTTTTATATTGGTAATCTTCACGGATTGACGATAGGGGTTGGAAGTTGTGAGCGTGCTTGGGTACGTGATTGCATGCCTATGTTTAATTGTGAGTTATTTGCATGTTAGCACTTAACTCATCGGGTCGTGGGACTCAGGAAAGGTTAGACTCGAACTATGAAATTATAAGGTACGTATGACGTACGAGCATAGCCCTTTATTATAATTGCAATTGTTGAGTGCATGGTACACTATGTTGCAATAAATGTATATGTAAATGCATGGTATATGGTATTAGAAATAAACGGATATTGAAATGCATGGTATATGATAATTGCTATAAATGGATATATATATATATATATATATATTGGAAATTATATGGTGCCGCTTTTGAGCGAGCAATGAATGGGATGTTATCGCCATTGAGCGACCATCGATTATGACGCCGTTGCTGTTGAGCAAGCGTGGGGTTAAAATGCCGCTATTGTGGAAGCGAGCAATGAAATAGAAACATGGAATCATTGGTTAGATATATGTGATATCTACAGTCCTTTATTTAATGATTTAACCATATTATAAAACTGGCATGGCAGAAATGGTATTAGTTAATCTATGTGGTGATTAACTGGCTTTGGGAATTTGATGAGTTTGGTTATTTTGAGTACATGGACAATATTGGGGATCCGGATGAGGATGATACCATTCAGGGAGTATCATTTAAATTCATGACATTTACATTCTGTAAATTATGAATTGTAATATTATGATTATTTGATTTGTGGTATTGGTATGCTCACCCCGTGTGGGGGTTGTCTCTGTTAGGGCAGGTGATACAGGTGCAGCAGTAGCTTTGGAGTTGAGCTCGGGCTGTTGATTTGAGGTACTTCCAGGATTGAAGTACCAGAGCTGGTTGAATAAGTACGTATATCCAGAGTTGAGATCTAGCTGTGCATGGGAGGTGCTTCCAGGATTGAAGTACCCGTAACAGTATTTGGTAGAGCATCTTATACATTAGATACACGTTTATTCATTGGGTGCTCTCATGTGAGCACGTTTTTACGTGTATATGGAATGTATAAATGGGCATGGATTTCCTCTTTTCATTTATTGTCTGCATGCAATTAAATACGGAATTGCTAAGTGAATTGGGAGCATGTTAGTGTTATGAGGGTGCATACTATGTAAGTGGTTTTGGTTGGGGAATTTGAATATTATGGGGTTCTAATGCAAGATATTTTATAGATGGTATATGATGCTCTACTTGCCTATGGTTTTCTTCCCCATGATAATATGATTGTATGCACTAATGCAATGATTAATACACTATTAAAGGGTTAAGGGAACGGGGGTCCTTACATTAGTGGTATCAGAGCAGTGGTTTGCTCTTTGGGGCTGTTGAGGGCCTAGGAATATGTTGATAGAAATGAGAAGCACATACTTATGCATGTTGGTAGTTAGTGTTGTGTGGCACAACTATATTGCTTATGTGCGTTTATGATATGTGTTCATTATTGGAATATGTTGTTGCTAACCATGGTGGTTGCAGGGTCATATGGGACATGGATTATGCATTGCGGTTGCATATATATATTGGTGTGATGATTTTAATGCTTTGCCGCTAAATATTGAAGCAATGGTAAATTCCACATGTCACATTTGAAGCGAGGTGCATTAAAATACACACATAGTGATAGTTATTGGGATATGGATATGCATTGCGGTTGCATACATGGCGTAGAGATGTGAATACTTGCCGCTGTCATATTATAGCGATGAAGAATATTTGCAGCAAATATGTCGAAGCGAAGGATAATTTTGCTGTCATATTACTATCGTGAGGGATATTATGCCGCTAATATGTCGAAGCGAGGGGTATTTCCACTGTCATGATAAAACGAGGAGTAGTGGCGTCGCTGTCATGCCATCGCGATGAAGAATATTTGCCGCTTAAGCGAGGGATATTATACAGCTAATATGGCGTAGCGATGAGCTTTTCCGCTGTCATATGATAGCGATGAAGGATATTTGCCGCTTAAGCGAGGGATATTATGCCGCTGGTATGTCGAAGCGAAGTAGCGAAGATGGATATTTGCCGCTGTATAGCGAGGGATATCATGACACTAGTGTATTGGCAATGGTTCATGCCGCCGTGTATTTATAGCGATGGTACATTCCGCTAGTTTATTGGCGATGGTTTATGCTGCCGAGTATTTATAGCGATGGTTTATTCCGCTATTCTATGGACGATGGTTTATGCCTCTGGGTATTCATAGCGATGGTTTATTCCGCTATTCTATGGGCGATGGTTTATGCCGCCGGGTATTCATAGCAATGGTTTATGCCGCTATTCTATGGGCGATGGTTTATGCCGCTGGGTATTCATAACGATGGGTTATTCCGTTATTCTATTGGCGATGGTTTATGCCGACGGGTATTTATAGCGATGGTACACTCCGCTACATTTATTGGCGATGGTTCATGCGCCGGGTATTAAAGAGCGACGGGTCATTCTGCTACATCTATTGGCAATGGTTCATGCCGCCAGGCATTATGTAGCGATGGGTCATTCCGCTACATCTATGGCGATGGTTCATACCGACGGATATCTATAGCGATGTTTTATGCCGCTGACTCTATGGCGAGGGATCATGCCGCTGATTCTATAGCGATGGGTTATAGCGCTATGTACGTAGCACTGGATTACGCCACCTACGAGTGATGGGTGCTACTTGCGTACCATTGGTAGACGCTGGATACGGGTATGCCGCTATCTTGTTAGCGATGCGGTATGGTATATTACTGTTTTATTAGCATTATTGTGGATGTCATACTTTGATATACATATACCGTCACGTGTTTGAAGGTGACATTGTGAATATCAGGTGTTGACATGTACCGTCGCTAGTTAACGATGTTATTTTGGATGTCATATGTTAACATGTACTGTCACGAGTTGACGATGTTATTTTGGATGTCATATGTTGGCATATACCGTCACGGGATGACGATGACATAGTGGATACTCGGGTTATTTATTAAAATAACCTATATTTTAAAAATATTTAATAAAATAACCTAAAATAAAAAAATTAATAAAATGACCGAAAACGCCAACTGGGTTGGCGTTTTCTAGGCGTTTTCAGTAGAAAACGCCAACTCAGTTGGCGTGTCCAAGACACGCCAATCAAGTTGGCGTGGCCAACTTTCCAAAAAGTTGTCCACGCCAACTTCTATTTTTTTTAATATTTTTTTTTAAATAAAAAACAAATTAAAATAAAATAGAATAAAAATATATACAAATCTAATATTTTTATGGGCTTGGTTTTTGCACAACTCACAAATCAACTAATTAGTCTAAATTGACTGATTTATTATTTTATATATCTGGTTTGCGTTCAACTTATACAACAACTCAAAAAAAAAACTTATTTTAAAGAAAAAATATAAAATAATAAATCATTCAATTTAGACTAATGAGTTGATTTATGAGTTGTGCACAAATCAATTCCATACAAAAATTGGACTTGTATATATTTTATTGTATTTTATTTTAATTTTTTTTTTTTTAAAAAAAGAAAAATAAAAAAGCGTGGCCAACTTTTTGGAAGTTGGCCACGCCAACTTAATTGGCGTGTATTGGACACGTCAACTTGATTGGCAGTTAGCGTTTTGGATTATTTTATTAAATTTTTATATTTTAGTTTATTTTGTTAAATATTTTTTAAATATAGGTTATTTAAATAAATAACCCAAAAACTGAGCCCAAATATATGGACTTCAAATTGGTATAATGTTTTGACAGTCGCTATTTTCTAAACAATTTTAGATTGGGGTGTTAAAAAAAAGAAGAAGAGAAAATTGTATGTTGGTATTGGTTTCTAAAATATTTTTCTAACTAAGTCAATCAAAAATTATTATTTCCAACTAAATACATCTTTCATAAAACTTTATCAAATAAGTCCAATTTTGTCCTCTTTATTTAAGAAATCTTTATGTTTTTCTTAAAAATCCATGTCGCTTGTTCGTGTCACGTCGTGTCCGTGTCACGTCGTGTCAGTGTTCGTGCATCATAGCTTTGTATTGAGTAAAATGGTTCGATCCAGTCTTCCAGTTCTATAGTTGTCTTTATCGTTTGAGGACTGAATAAGCTTATTTCTATATTGCTACAAGAATTCAGTTGTCAAGCTCTTCCTCTCAGGTCCAACCGAATTAATTTTTTGACTTAACATTTATTTTAAAAAAATAATAGGCTTGAAAGTTGTTCAATATGAAGAAAAAGAGATCATATATTAAGATTTTTTAATTATAATAATAATAATAATAATAATAAATTAAATTTAAAAAAAAAATGTATAAAAAACAAAATAAAATATGTAGAGTTGACGTCTCCATTAGAAGACTCTAATTGAGTTGGCGTTTCGGGTTACTTTGATAAATATTTTTAAAATGGGTTATTTTGTTAAAAAATTAAAAATTTCAGGTTATTTTATTTAAAAAACCCTGGATATTCTATGCAGACGTGTAGCGTCGTTTTGATGAATAATACGTCTGGGTGTATGTATTTAGTCATATGGTATGAGTGCCGATGATGAGCACAAGGCGGTGTCTACGTCACCGGTTGACGAGACTGTTACGCCGAGCAGGTTTTCTCAATGGATTATTGGATGCATTGTACCGATGAGTGTACCGCATCATGCATCAGAGGTAAATATTTTACGAGTAGTGGTACCTTTGAGTATACTCGCTGGGATGGCTAATGCCAATTGATTTATGGTAAGAGTAGTTATCGAGGAAACTGCTCGCTTTTGTAGTTGTGACGTGTGGTAGACATGGTCACACCCACCCTGAGGGTGTGGAAATAAATCCTAGTGGATAGGATTGCATTGGGGTTGAGTAAGGACACCGGGATGTCCATTGTGCATTGGTATTGGAGAAATATTGGATGATAACCCGATACTCTGATTGATGGTACGGTATGGCGTACCGGGATGGAACGTATGGCATGTTGGCAGGTTTGGTATAAGCCTATGGGGGCAGCGAATTGCTAGCCAGGTATTATTGCAGTGATATAGTGTGCTTGTTGTAGCCATTACACTACTCGCTGAAACCGAGTTTGGTGAATCGTATGATGATACAATGAGGGTAATAGTGGACTCTAGTAGTCACTATGTCGCATGAGGTTTGAGGCAGGGAATACCTCACGGGGACGTTTATACGTCAAACGTTAAGGGACTTGTACCGGGACAGCTCAATTCTGTTGGGAGTACAAACGTGAGTGTCGACAAGTCGTTGTTAGCTCTGGTTGAACATCTTTGCATATGGAATGCAACGGGAGTCACAATTAGAATTGTGAGATATAGTTAGTGGGGTGACACTACTATAATGATATTATCTCTTGGAGAGATTTGAATTGTACTGTCTTGGAGACAACTAATATTGGTTGAGGGTTGATTGTGAATCAACCAGGATAAGCCCCACTAGTGTTGGACTAGGTGATGGCTTTATATTTCCGGCGAGACGTTCGAGGAGGCGTCTCTGGGAGAGAGCTCAAGGTTTGTGGAGTACTATGGCATTAGTACAGAGCATCGTTAGATGTGTATACGGATTTCGATTTGGTAATAGTAGGCATTGCGGCACTATTCTGAACATGTTATGTATTTGTTGCTTCCGAGATATATTTTGGTAAAAATATATTTAGTTTCCGAACGGTGGTTCGAGGTTGGAGGGTCATGGATTCATGACACTTTCATAATGAGGAAAGCGGTACTGATATACCTACCGGTTGAATCTTTGGGAGATTCGTTGAGTCGGTTTGTGCGGTGTTGATGTCGGAATCACACTATTAGTCGTTGGTTCGTCAATCATCATTCTCCGTTGAGTGAGAATAATTGGGGATTGACAGTTGTTTTTGGGACTTTGGGTATGATTGGTGATACCCGAGTCGATTGCATTGAGTATGCATGTTGTATTGGTACTTAAGCATGTATATCAGTGTGGGTATACGAATGCCAGCATTTATTTTGGTCCTCGTCGAGCATCGGGTTAGTATGCTTGGAGGAATGAATCTCCGGTGAGAGATTGTGGCACTTTGAGATTGGTAATCTCGATGGCACGATGTATTCTGAAGAATGATCATGAGGGTTGATTGATTTCCCCTGAGGAGGGATTGTCGTATTTTAGGCCATGGTAATTCATTTCTGAGTAATTTGATAACATCCCTGTGTTAGGATCGTTGAATCCTAGGGTAAACGAGGGATGGCCATGTTTTGGATTTGTTAGGTGTCGCGGTTGACACGTGTGGCGGGAATGCAATTGATTGTTCTTGCATGTCCTTTCGGGAATTTGAGACCTTGTAGAGTCTCGATGATGTGTTTGGACCAAGATGTGATTTCTTGTAACTTACGGATGTAGACATCTTTAGAGATGTGTTTTGTGTTGATCGGTAGCGGTGAGTTACCCGACCGTGTTGCAAAGGGGTGCAACTGCTCCTTTGATGGAGGTGGAATTGGAGAACGGGAACCGGATTTAGTATAAGTACACTGTAGTGTACTGGTGGTTTCCTTGGTAACGATGTATGGTGTAAGGACCCCCGTGCCCTTAACCCGTTATTAGTGTATTAAGCCATACCATTAGTGCATATAATCATACTATCATGGGGAAAAACCATATGCAAGTGCAACACCATATACTATCCAGAAAATTTCTTGCATTCTATCCACATAATATTTAAATTCCCCAACCAAGATTAATCATATAACATGCACCCTCATAATACACTAACATGCTCTTAGTTCATTTAGCAATTCCTCGCTCCTTGAATAGGGGGCTCAGTCGCTCCAGTTCACTTCGTTCACTTGCCGCTGGAGCCCACCCACCGCTAACCCCCCTATTCAGATTACATCTGAATTAAGGGACCCCAGGGTTAGCTGCTCGTTCCGTCCCTCTGTGATTAATTCCTATGCGCATGTATACGTGTACACACCCGCTCATTAAGCTGCTAAAACCTCCGTTCTCCGTATTTAATTGCATGCAAACCATAAATGAGTAGAGAAAAGCCGTAGCCCATTTATACATTCCATATACACGTAAAATGTACTCGCGTAAGAGCACCCAATGAACACGCGTGTATCTAATGTATAAAACACTCTACTGGATACCGTTACTGGTGCTTCGACCCTGGAAGCACCTCCCAAGCGCAACTCGATCTCAACTATGGATCTATGTGCCTATCCAACCAGCTCTGGTACCTCAATCCTGGAAGTACTTCAAATCAACAGCCCGGGCTCAACTCCAAAGCCGCTGCTACACCTGTAACACCTGCCCCAACAGAGACAGCCCCCACACGGGGTGAGCATACCAATACCACCAATCCAATAATCATAATATTTGCAATTCATAATTTACAGAATGTAAATGCCATAATTTAAATGATACTCCCTGGATGGTAACACCCTCATCCGGGATCCCCTGTATTGTCCCTGTTCTCAAAATAACCAAAACTCATCAAATTCCAAAAGCCAGTTAATCGCCACATAGATTAATTAATACCGTTCTGTTATGCCAGTTCCATAATCAATATGGTGAAATCATTATATAAAAGACCGTAAATATCACATAAATCAATTCAATGATTCCATGTTCCTATTTCATTGCTCGCTCCACAATAGCGGCATTCTAAACCCCGCGCACGCTCAACACTAGCGGCGTCATAACCGATAGTCGCTCAACGGCGACAGCATTCCAAATTATTGCTCGCTCAAAAGCGGCACCATATGGTTCTCAATGTATAATCCATTTGACGCAAATACCATTTACCATGCATACGTTATCCATTTATAGCAAGTATCATGCACCATGCATTTCAATACCTATTCGATGCAATTACCACATGCCACATATTTCAATGTACATATCATACAATTATCACATACAGTGCATTTTACAGTTGCAATACTATAATAGGCTATGCTCATACGTCATACGTACCTTAAGTTTTTCCGTAGCCCAAGCCAAACCTTGCTTTAGCTCCAAGCCTCGAGAAAGATGTGCTAAAACGCATAAACAACCCACAATCAAGCATAAGTATGCAACCACATGTCCAAGCACGTTCAAAACTCCCAAACATATCGTCTATCCATGACGATTACCAAAATAAAATCCACCCGGCTAAGCACGCATAACACCCAAAGTAAACCATTTTACAAGTTTAAAAGATAGCCAAAAACTCAACCGAGAGTTCCGTTTAATTTAACTTGGCTCCAACCAAACCATATTAAAAGTCTAACATTCCCATTGGAATGTGAACATCGCCCCGGAAGCCGACTATTTAAGTCGCAAATCCAAAATCCCATAAAAAAGCCAAGAAAACCACATCCACCTACTGGCGATCGATCACTATACCGGGCGATCGATCGCTAGCCCCTTGGCGATCGATCGCTCGATATAGCGATCGATCGCCAAAGCTTTCTGGCGCGAGGCGATCGATCGCTCAAAAGTGGCGATCGATCGCCACAATGCTTAAAAGCTTATTGCCAGCGGGCGATCGATCGCTCGCCACATGCAACACAAAAATCTCCATTTTTAAAAGCTTGAAACCTCCATAAATCATACCCCAACTCCTCCCAACCCAAAACCACAATCAAACCACACACAAGGACCTCCAACAAGGGTGTTCAACCAAAAATAAAACAAACCCAAAAGATTTTATGGTTTTCAACAAAAATTCACCCAAATCAAACTGAACCCAAAACTCAACCAAAACCAATAAAATCACAATCCAACCAAAGATAAAAGAGAGGAGAATGAGATTACCACCTTTTCTTCAAGAAATCCGGCCCCTAAATCGTGTTCCCAACGATTTTTGTTGAAGGGGAAAGAGGGGAAGGGTTTTGGTGGTGGTTATCGCAGGAGAGGGGAGAGAGGAGAGGAAATGGATTCCAAATGACGGAATCCCGAGTCCATCTGGTATATATAGCAAAAATGCCTCAAAATACCAATACCTCCACAACTACATCATGATTCATTAAAAATCATCTGTTTTCAAAAACTCTCTCTCCGACATCAAATCCACATACCAGCCCCAACATAAAGCACCCCGGACACCAAGTCCCACCGAAAACCCAACTCATAGGTTTTCCACCGAAATGAGAATACAATCTCAACCTTTGGATCCAGCGATCCCAAATGCCCGATTATACAACCTCGGGAGACCCAAAACCGCAATTAATTCCTAATCGCCACAATATAAAATCCCTTAAGGATTATTACCACATTGGGATTAACACCATTAATCCCCGGGTATCACATATGGTTAACATCGTAGGCTAAATCGTAGAGATATCATCGAGGCGATATCTATTTTGGAATCACGAATGATTCGTTTGGTTTACAATTATGGTTAGCTGACTGCTTTTGAGATGGTTAGCATCGGGGAATGCTGACGTCTTTCTTGAATTTGTGTTGGTTTGAGAGGTTACTCCATTCCAGGTGCTGGTGCGAGGTCTGTATCCTCGCGGTTGGTGTGTCGTTCATGTTATGTTCATGATTCGACAATGTGGATCCGTTTGGATTGCGTGGTCTTGGCGATACGTGGAGTACGCCTGTGCAAATATTGGGGATGAAATTTTTATTAGTGGGGGATAATTGTGATGCCCGGGGATTAATGGTGTTAATCCCAGTGTGGTAATGATCCTGAATGGATTTTAATTGTGGCAATTATGAATTAATTGCGGTTTTGGGACTCCCGGGGATTTTAAATCCGATATTTGGAGTTGTAGGATCCAAGGGATGAGATTGTATTCTCATCGTGGTGATAACCTTGGAATTTAGTTTTTGGTGGGATTTGGGGTCCGGAGTACTTTGTACTGGGGCTGGTAATGGAAATAGAGATTGGGAGGTAATTATTGAAAACAAATGATTTTTAATGAGTCATGATGTATATGTGGAGGGATTGGTATTTTGGAGTTTTGGTCCTATATATATACCAAGTAGACTCGGTGTTCCGTGATTGGCACCGATTCCTTCCCTCTCTCCCCTCTCTCTCTATGCCTAACCCTCCCCATTTCCCCTCTTTTCTCCCTTGGAGGAGAAATCAATGGTAGCTTGGCTCGGGAGCCGGATTTCTCGAAGATAATCAGGTATTAATATTCCCCTCATCCTTGTCTTCGATTTGGTAGTAGTATTGTAGAGTTTGGTTAAGGTTTTGGTTGGTTTTGGATTTAGGGATTTTTGGTTAAAAATCCAAAGTTGAGTTTTTAGAGTTTTTATTGGTTTTAAATGGTGTATTTGAGGTGTTGATGGTGTATGGGGTGTTGATTTTGAGTTTGGGTGTGAAAACACAATGGAAGCTCGAGTTTTTCGGAAAATCGTAGGTCGCGATCGATCGCCGAGGTCTCGGAGATCGATCGATCGTCGAGGTCTCGGAGATCGATCGTGAGTGGGTTGGCTATCGATCACGGAGACTCGCGATCGATCACGATGAGGCGCTGGTTGGCCACTGGATAGGGGCGATCGATCGCGATAAAATCAGCGATCGATCGCCGCTCAAAGGTTGGAGTTTTTTCGAAAATTTTAGAAATTGTCGGGATTTTGGAATCGAGGTTTAATTAACCAATTTTCGGGGCAATGTCCACATTCCAATGGGAATGCTATACTTTTAAAATGGATTGGTTGGAGCCAAAGTTTAATAAAACGGAATTCTCGGTTGAGTTTTTGGCTATCTTTTAAACTTATAAAATGGAATTTTTTTATTTTATGCATGCTTAGCCGGGGGCTTTTATATTTAATCGTCACGAATTGACGATAGGTGTTGGAAGTTGTGAACATGATTGGGCACGTGATTGCATGCCTATGTTTAATTGTGAGTTATTTGCATGTTAGCACTTAACTCATCGGGTTGTGGGACTCAGGCAAGATTGGACTCGAACTACGGAATTATAAGGTACGTATGACGTACGAGCATAGTCCTTTATCATAATTGCAATTGTTGAGTGCATGGTACACTATGTTGCAATAAATGTATATGGAAATGCATGGTATATGGTATTAGCAATAAACGGATATTGAAATGCATGGTATATGGTAATTGCTATAAATGGATATATATATATTGGAAATTATATGGTGCCGCTTTTAGCGAGCAATGATTGGGATGTTGTCGCCATTGAGCGACCATCGATTATGACGCCGCTGTTGTTGCGCAAGCGTGGGGTTAAAATGCCGCTATTGTGGAAGCGAGCAATGAAATAGAAACATGGAATCATTGGTTAGATATATGTGATATCTACGGTCCTTTATTTAATGATTTAACCATATTTGATTATGGAACTAGCATGACAGAAATGGTATTAGTCAATCTATGTGGTGATTAACTGCTTTGGGAATTTGATGAGTTTGGTTATTTTGAGAACATGGGCAATACTGACGATCCCGGATGAGGATGAACCATTTAGGGAGTATCATAAATTCATGACATTTACATTCTGTAAATTATGAACTGTAATATTATGATTATTGGATTCGTGGTATTGGTATGCTCACCCGTGTGGGGGCTGTCTCTGTTGGGGCAGGTGATACAGGTGCAGCAGTAGCTTTGGAGTTGAGCTCGGGCTGTTGATTTGAGGTACTTCCAGGATTGAAGTACCAGAGCTGGTTGAATAAGTACGTAGATCCAGAGTTGAGATCGAGCTATGCATGGGAGGTGCTTCCAGGATTGAAGTACCAGTAACGGTATTTGGTAGAGTATCTTATACATTAGATACACGCTTATTCATTGGGTGCTCTCATGTGAGCACGTTTTTACGTGTATATGGAATGTATAAATGGGCATGGCTTTTCTCTCTTCATTTATTGTCTGCATGCAATTAAATACGGAATTGTTAAATGAACTGAGAGTATGTTAGTGTATTATTATGGTGGTGCATACTATGTAAGTGGTTTTGGTTGGGGAAGTTGAATATTATGGGGTTCTAATGCAAGAAATTTTATAGATGGTATATGATGCTATGCTTGCATGTGGTTTCCTTCCCATGATAATATGATTGTATGCATTAATGGCATGGATTAATACACTAATAACGGGTTAAGGGCATGGGGTCCTTACACACACAACCATTCTTTCATATTAAAGCTCAAAAAAGGTAGTAGTGATTAATTTTATTTACATGGTAGGCTTGAAAGGTTCAAACATATCAAATATTACATATATCACTTTCATGTTCGCAAGTAGTCTAGACATACGCCTCAAAGAGCATGTAGTTAAGTTCTAGCATGTATTAGAGACTTCTTAAGATTATCACAAAATTCACACAATCTTCAATACGCTATGCACACTTCACATGTCATGACAATATCGTGCTCAATATATTCAACTACTATGTCAAAGCACAATTTACATCTATAGTTCAAAGTGTTCCAAGGTTAATAATTCATCTATGTTCAGAAGCATGAATGTTATCAATTAAGTTTCATCACGGGCTAGTGATTCTAAGCTTGCATTCATTACTAACTATGAGCTCAAAATTTACAAATTTTTGATTTTTTTTTTGTATTTTGGTAATAGGAAAGCAATAACACACCACTAATCCCTCCCCCATGCTTAAATCTTACATTGTCCCTAATGTAAGGCAAAAATATAAGAGAAGAAAAGTCTAACTAAGAAAGCAATAAAAAAAACAAAAAAGAAAGGAAAATTAACTCCCATTAGGTTGCCTCCCAAGCAGCGCCTCTTTTTAACGTCGGTGGCCCGACGCCAGTCCATGGATCATGTGATGCTTGGTGGATCTTCAAGATCCACTTCTCCTTATTTAGCTGTATGGAAACCTTCATATTAGGGTTTCATTCTATGGATGTTCACCTTGAATGTCTTTGCTTTTGCTAGGCTTTGAACTTCAACTGCACCATGATGAAAAATAGTAGTTACTATAAAAGGTCCAACCCATCGAGAACGTAGCTTACCTGGAAATAGGCGAAGGTGGGAAAGGTAAATGAGGACTTTTTGACCAACTTTAAACTCCTTCCTTTAGATCATCTTGTCATGAAAGGTCTTCGTTTTCTCTTTGTAGAGCTTTGAACTTTCATACGCATAATTGCGGATCTCTTCCAACTCTTGTAATTGTAGCTTTCTATGCTCGCCGCTCTTGTCCATAGACATGTTGAAGTGCTTGATGGCCCAATATGCTCGATGTTCCAACTCTACAGGCAGATGACAAGGTTTATCAAAGATTAGTCTGTAAGGAGACATACCTATTGGCGTTTTGTATGCAGTTCGATAAGCCCACAGTGCATCGTCTAGTCTCAAACTCCAATCCTTCCTAGTGGGATTTAGAGTATTTTCGAAGATGGATTTGATTTCTCGATTTGAAACTTTGGCTTGTCCATTTATTTGCGGGTGGTAGGCGGTGGATACCTTGTGTGTCACATGGTAATTCTTTAATAAACTCTCCACCGTCCTATTGCAAAAATGGGTGCCTCGATTACTTATGATTGCCGTTGGAGTCCCAAACCTAGAGAAAATGTATTGTTTTATAAAATCTGCAACCACTTTCGAATCATCAGTACAGGTGGCTAAAGCTTCCAACCATTTCGACACATAATCCACAGCAAGTAAAATATATATGTGGCCAAAAGATTAAAACGGTCCCATGAAGTCGATGCCCCATACATCAAAGATTTCACAATAAAGTATGGGTTGTTGGGGCATCTCCTTTCTTGAGATATGTTACCCATCTTTTGGCACTCATGGCATGATTTACATAAATTATATGCATCACGAAATAAGGTTGGCCAAAAGAATCCACATTCTAATACCTTCTGTGCAGTTCGTTTGGCTCCAAAATGGCCACCAACCTCATGTGAATGACAAAAACGGAGTATGGAGGATACCTCATTGACCGGGATGCAACGTCGAATAACTTGATCCGCACAATGTTTCCATAGGTATGGATCATCCCAAACATAGTACTTGGCGTCGCTTCTTACTTTCTCTTTTTGAGTCCTATTTAATCCATTAGGAAAAGTATTAGTGGAAAAAAAAATAGCAATGTTTGCATACCATGGTAAAATGTTGTGCATGGCAAAGAGTCACTCATCCGAGAATTCTTCTTTGAAGCATGGTGTACCATCCACATAAATTAGGCGACTTAGGTGATCCACCACTTTGTTCTCCATTCCTCGATTGTCTTTAATTTCAACATCGAATTCACTCAAGAATAAAGTTTATCTTATTAGCCTTGGCTTTGACTCCTTCTTCGTCATCAAGTAGTGTAGAGCTGCATGGTCATAATAAACAATAACTTTAGCACCAAGCAAATAAGAGCGAAATTTTTCTAAAGCAAAAACAACAGCTAATAGTTCCTTTTCCATAGTAGAATAATTTTGTTGGGCATCGTTCAAAGTCATGGATGCATAGTAGATGGCATGAGAAATCTTTCCAATATTTTGGCCCAAAACGGCGCCTACTGCGTAGTTGCTTGCATCACACATTATCTCGAATGGCTTACTCCAGTCAGGTGGTTGGATATGTGGATGTCAAGGAAGCCTTCAATGTGTCAAATGCAGTCTTGCACGCCTCATCAAACTCGAATGCCACTTCCTTTTGTAACAATTTGCACAATGGTGATGCTATCTTGGCGAGGTCCTTGATATATCTCCTATATAAACCTGCATGGACAAGAAAGGAACGCACATCCCGCACACAAATAGGATAAGGTAGAGACTGAATAATGTCAATTTTTGCTTTGTCTACCTCCATACCTTTGGAGGAAACCACATTACCAACAACAAGACCTTGTTCTACCATAAAGTGGCATTTTTCAGAATTTAGCACAATGTTTGTTTCTATGCATGACAAGGTAAGATTAGTTAGACAAGGATTGAATGAGTCACCATAAACAGTAAAAGCATCCATGAATACCTCTAATATATGCTCAGTGTAATCAGAAAATATACTAACCATACACCGTTGAAAAGTGGCAGGTGTGTTGCATAGTCCAAAGGGCATGTGCCTATAAGCGAGAGTTCCAAGGGGGCATGTGAATGTAGTCTTTTCTTGATCTTACGGAGCAATTGCAATCTAAAAATAACGAGAATATCTATCAAGAAAACAATAATAAGAATGGCATGCTAGCCTTTCAAGCATTTGATCAATGAAGGGCAATGGAAAATGGTCCGGGTCATAATGTTCAACTTGCGGTAGTTAATACAAACTCTCCATCCATTTTGAATGTGGGTGGTGACTAATTAATCGTCTTTGTTCCTCACCACTGCGATGTCAGTATTCTTTGGAACTATTTGGACAGGACTGACCCACTGGCTATCAGAAATGGGGTATATAATTCCAACTACAAGAAGTTTTAAGATCTCATCTTTCACGACTTCCATCATTGCTGGATTAAGTTTTCTTTGCGGTTGACGTGTAGGTTTGGCTCCTTCTTCAAGTAGAATCATATGCATGCTTGTAGAGGGGCTTCTACATTTAATGCCAGCAATGGTCCATCCTATGGCGGTCTTGTGCTCCTCTAGCACTTGAATGAGCTCATTCTCTTGGCCATCTCCCAACTTGCTAGAGATTATTACCGGTAGTATGTTTCCTTCTCCTAGGAACACATACTTTAGGTGGCTTGGTAATGGCTTCAGTTCAACAGCAGGTGCCTGCGATACGGAAGGAAGAGGCCTAGTGTTACGAATAGGCAATGACACAAATGAAACATTACCTTGTATCTCGGGCGTGGTATCCAAAGCCGTGATGTTGTGTTCCACCTCATCTCCAAGTGGCAACTCTTCCTCAAAATGGTCTAGAGGGGTGGTGAGGGCTATCTCCAACTCATCTTTACCTGCAATCTCAAAAATGCTTTGGGACAAGAAATCAATAATATCGATAGAGTAAACATTATTATCGTCGTCACAAGGATATTTCATGGCATCATGTATATTGAATTTAACAACTTCACCATCAAATTCCGTCGTGAGTGTGCCACTGTGAACATCTATCTTAGTCTTGGATGTTTTCAAGAAGAGTCTCCCTAACAATATAGGGCTACTATTGTCACTCTTTGCCATATCGAGCACATAAAAATCAGCAGGAAATACCAACTCATTTACTTGCACTAAAACATCTTCTAAAATTCCTATAGGGTATGCATTAGATCTATCTGCTAATTGGACAACCACCCTTGTTTCACTTAAATGTCCTAGATTTAAAGAAGCATAGAAAGAGTATGTCATGACATTTATCGACGCTCCTAAATCTAGCATAGCTTGACATGTTGTACCAATTGTGCATGTGATAGTGAACATACCTGGGTCATTCCAATTGATAGGGATTTTCCATTGAATAAATGCTAAGATGTTCTCCCCCAACTCAACTTTGCGGCATCCTTTAAGATTTTGTTTCCTTTAGGATTTTGTTTCCTTTAAGATTTTGTTTCCTCTTGGTGGTGCACAACTCCTTTAAGAACTTTGCATAGTGTGGCACCTGCTTGATAGCATCCAAGATTGGAATGTTCACCTCACATCTCCAAAAGGTTTCATAGAGGTCTTTGATGCTTTCATTCCTCCTATCTTCCTGAAATGCAAGAGGGAAATGTGGTTCAATCTTATACTCAGAAATTAGAGAGGATTTACCTTTTTGTTCCTCCTTTTGTATGGAATCATTTCCCGTAGACGCGATCTCTTTCTCCTCTTCATGTGTAGTCTCCATCAGTTTCTCCTCATCTTGTGTCTCAAGTTCTTTCCCACTCCTTAGTTCAATCGCACTGGCATTCTCCCTCGGATTCACTGCGGGTTGTGATGGTAGGGTGCGTGATATTTGAGACTCTACGCAATTTATTATGGTGGCCAGCTGTCCCATTTGAGTACTCAAGCTTTGGATGCTTGCTCTTTTCTCCTGTTGAAATTTCACAGATCCATTAGCAATTTCCTTAACAATATTTCTAGATACTCACCAGGTGTTGGGGTCGGAATGGCTTGTGGCCTTTGGAATGGTGGTCTATACGGTGGTGGTTGGTGTTGCGTCTGTGGTTCAACTTGATTCTCATATCTCAAATTTGGATGATCTCGTCATCCTGGGTTATATGTGCTAGAAAAAGGGTCATACTTTTGTTGTGACTGTCTCGGAAATCCGCCCATTGCATTTGCTTCCTAGATAGATGGTTCTTGAAGTGCGGGGCAAGTGTCAGTTGGATGACTCGGTAGTGCACAAATTCCACATACCTTAGCACTTTGTCCAATCAATTGTAAGTTGTTTCACAATACGGGTTAAGGAAACAATTCTTGTTCGAGGCTAGAGATATTTACCTCGCCTTGCTTCCAAAGCTTATGGTTTGATCGAGCAGTTCCAAACTGTTGAGAGTTGGCTGTCATGTTTGCAATTAAATGCCTTGCTTCCGTTGGCATCTTATCCACAAATGCTCATCCACTTGCAGCGTCTATCAAGTTCCTGTCATTTGGCAAAGGACCCTCATAACATATTGAATAAGTAAATGCCCACTTATCTGATATTGAGGGCAGCTTGCACAAAGCTTTTTAAAGCGCTTCCAATATTCATGCAGTGATTCCTCATGGAGTTGTCTAATGTTGTATATATCTTTACGAATATTTGTCGCCCTTGATGCAGGAAAGTATTTCTCCAAGAAGGTTCTTTTCAGCTCATTCCATGTAGTGATGGATCCAGAAGGTAAATAGAAGAGCCAATCCTTAGCAGCGTCCTTCAAAGAGAACAAAAAAAGCTCGTAATTTGATTTGTTCCTCAGTTATGCCGGTCGGCTTCATCGTAGTGCATACTACATGGAATTCCATCAAATGCTTATGCAGATCCTCACATGCAAGACCATGAAAAGAGGTAAAAGATGTATTAGGCCCGATTTTAATTTAAAGTTTATATTAGTAGCAAGGGTAGGAAAGGTTATGCAGAGAGGTTGTTGATCCAAGATAGGATTCGCTAGCTGTCGTAGGCTTTGATTCTCTGCCATGATAGTATTTCCTCCTCTTCTTTTTCTTCTTCTTTAAGTTTTCTTTGATTTTCTCTCCTTAGTTGGTGTAAAGTCCTTTCTATCTCGGGATCGTATTTGATGTTCGTCCTCCTCTGATGAAAAATCGCCTGCGTGCATGAACAAATAGGTAAAACGTATGGGAAGATGAATATCAATAAAAAGTTAACACAAATTAAGAAAAACGCCTTTCCCCGGCAACATCGCCAAAATTTGGTAGCGTTTATCACGTATACCCAAATTAACCCTCTCAAGTTAATAGCATTTATGAATGTAGTAGCGTGAGTAGAGATCGATCCCACGAGGAAGGTTTAATTCTTTTGTTAACTAGTGCAAATTAAAATAAAAAGGGGATTTTGAAATCAATTGAATTACTACTATGATACAAAATTAAACTAATATGCAAAATTAACTAGTTGAATTAACTTATGAGAGGAGAGCGATTCTTGGTTTTCGACTGACTTTACAATTGGTGTTTACTATCTCGATCATCGATCTTCACAAACGATTCAATTTTCATATGAATATTCATCGTTGGACGTTTAATCCAATAATCAAATTCTTATATCACCTTAAGTTTAGTTAAGTAGCCAAGCGTTCTAGTTTAACCCTTATCAAACAATCAATCAAAATACAAGCGATTAAGATTTAAATCGATTATAGCATATGAATTAGTGAGATCGATGAAGCTAAACAACATAATCCAAGCGTCTATGTTTAATCTAGTCAATTATTTTTCCTAAGAATTTAACAAACTCACAAGCACAATTTTATTAATCTTAGATAGAGGGATCAAATGATTCCGTATTTGATATTAGCGTTAAATTGTATGAACAATAGCTAGGTGATCAATCTAACAATCAAACATAACAATCGTTGCAATAAAATCAGAAAAACAATTGATACTCAATGAAAATCAACAATCAAAACTTAATCTCACGAGGATCGTAAATTCCAATGTATCGTCTTCCTCAACCGAGAATCACATAGGTGTTTAGCTACTCATAACTAAATTAAAAACAATCAAAACTAATCTAGAAAGCATTAAACTAATAGTAAAAGAAAGAATTACTAAAGAGAAGCACGATTTCGGAGCGTCACTTCCGTCTTCGTTCCTCGTTCTTCAAGTCGTTCTCCAAAAGGTTGAGTGAAAAACTATTCAAAAAATCTAAAATATGTTGGAATCCCCTAAAATAATGAAATATAGTCTGATTTAAGGTCCCCAAATCGTGCAAATAGGGTGGGAATCAGATATAGTAGATAAAAATCTATCCAAGATGGTAAAAAGTTCAAATTTCCTTTTTCTCGAACTCTCTGGCGATCGATCGCTATAAGCTAGTGATTGATCGCTAGCTTTGTTTCTTTCAGGCAGATTCCTTGGGCGATCGATCTCTCCTTTGTTGCGATCGATCGCTTGGCTCCAGTACACTTTGGTGACCGATCACTATAAAGTGGCGATTTATCGCTGACCCACATATTTTGTTGCTTAACTTTCTGTCCATAAACGATCGATTTCCTCTTCTAGACGATCGACCTCTGCTCCAAAATTATATTTTAAGCCCTTTTCTTGATCTACCTTGAGTCCTTATCATCTCCAAAGCTTTTCTTGATCTTTATTCACCATTGTTAGCTCGATTTCTTCGATTTCACCTAGATTTACTCAAATATACGATTATGTAACATATGTATCAAATTATCCATCAAAACATACCAAATCGTAGACAATTAAGCGCAATAGATGTGTCTATTTCTAGTCACATCAGTTGGCATGCGATAAATCCGGAACACGATCTCCTCTGATCGTGGTATTATTGGCTCAAGACGTGTCCAAGAAATCCGCGTTCTATTATTACATGTTTGTTTGCGCCGGCTAATTTGTCAGTTACGTCAGGGTCTTCCGTTACCCTTTGACCAGTATGCCGAGCAAGTATTGTTGTTCTTTGGGTAATTTGTGTTCAGGGTTTTTTGCTCGGGATATCTCTTACTCGGCGCTTGCTTGTGATTTTACCGAAAAAAGTGACTCATCATATGGCATCACGTATTATTTGAAAACTATTCGTTTAATAGCAAAAGTTGGAAACATACACTTAGAGTACAAAATAGATTTTATTTAGTTAATTATGGAATTGCTTACCATATATGGAAGTCATCATCTCAGATGACAACTTTCATATAAAAGAATATACATATGGAAGTCGTCAACTGAGATGACGACTTCAATTTCAATAAAAAAATAATTTTCTTATCAAATGGCTACTTCGGTTACTTCGATACAAAAAAGTTAGGTTATTTTGATAAATATTTTTTTAGGTCGAATAATTTAAAAACCCCTAATATGCTCTTTCATTATAATATAGTAAAAATAAATTACTAATCATATCATAATATAAAATCCTGGTTTTCCTTGTGCGTATTTTGATTCAAGTCTATTGATTTCTTTAAGCATCGCCTCTCCAGTGATCCCACAAAGCATTTCGAGTTCTTGAGTTGGTTGAACTTATTGTACAATAAATAAACTGAACAAATCCATGGAACATGGTTTGAGTTTTTCGAGATGCGAGTCCATTCCCTATTAAAATATCTATGCACCAATTCTTAGCAACCACTCAGATCTGTTCACAATCAGTATAGTTGTATATAAAAATACAAAATTGTTTAAATATATTTGTTTGGTTAATGCATTGGTAATATATTTATTTTGATGATAACAGAATATAGTTTTACTAGACTAGATGCTCCAATGACATTCATGACTTTTGATGTGATTTCAAAAAGATTGAACTTGAAAATGATACTTTGCAACTGCTACTAAACTCAATTAGAGTTGATGAGCAAAACAATGAACATAGAAGGCATAATGATTTTCTTGTAAAATAAGAGTCTTCAAATCTTTAAGTTAACCTTGGATATTGCTTGCTCCATCATAGCCTTGGCCACGTAACCTTGATATACTTAGACCATGATGAGAAAATAACCTCTCAATAGAAGCCTTAAGTGAAGCTGCAGTTGTACTAGAAACTGGCTCAATACCAAGAAAACATTCAATTATATTTTCCTATTTGTTCACGTATCTTAAAACATTTGTCATTTACTCTTTCACTGATGCATCACGAGACTCATCTACCAAGACAACAAAATGTGCCTTGCCTATACCTTTGATAATGGCACAAGTAGTTTCAGCAGCAGCAGCAACACAAACATCCTTCTGAATATTAGATGAAATCAACTGTAAATTTTTAGGAGCTTTTTTAAATGAAGCATCATGTATATGATCATTGTGATCATCAAGCCAATGAAAAAGTTCTAGATAGTTGCCTCTATTGCTTGATAAATCAGATTCATCATGACCCTAGAAAGCTAATCCTTCTCTCAATAGAAACGAACACAAACAATAGCTGCATTCATCCGAATTCGATATTCAACTCTATCCTTATCTTTTTTTTCCAGTGAATAAAGCATAAACACTCCTTGTAAGATTCTGATCCATTAGGTCTTTGCATTTCTTTTTTGTTTGGTTATGAAAACTATAAGGCTTTCTAAGATGATGATCAAACTTCTCTTTCATTCTCCAATTTCTAAATTCTTCACCAATAAATGTATCGGCTCCACCTTGGTTACTTTGAGTCCTAAAACGATAACAATAAAGGCAATATTCACTATCTTTGGATATGATATACTCCAACCAATCTAGATATTGTTTAAATCAATCAGCAACGAACCTTTTTTGTGTGTTTGCCATTTATGTTTGTGGAAAGTCATGCACAATAGGCGGACATGGTCCCTCTAATAGATATGTCCTTCGTACTCGATCCATATGATCAGAATCATAATTCCATATTGGTGGTCGTTGTCCAGGGTCTGCTGGAAGATTCTCAAAATTAATTTCCACATTTTGACCAAGAGAATGGGAAGTCAATATCATTGTAGATTTTATTTTGAGAAATTTCTCCATAGCTCTAATATTCAACCAAACAACAAATATAACATTAATTAGTCAATTTTCTGTTGCTTAATAATTCCAAGATAAATGTCACTAGTAACATATTTTAATCACAACTCAATCTAGCAAAAAGCAGGCTACCGAGAACCGGGTTGATGGTATTGAGCTGGAATTTTAGGCCTTTGATTAAAGATGTCAATTGGGCCGGGCAGCACGAGGCTCGGTCCGAGCTAGGCACACCACGAATCGTGCTACATTACCGGGTCATGCTGGGCCAGTGTTACTGCTGGCACGATCCGTTAGCACGTTTATTATTATTATTATTATTATTATTTTAAATATGGCAAACGATCAGCAAATGGTTGTCGATCGGTAGCCAAATGTCGTAGCTTGGCATGAAAAAATGAGCTTTACCGATCGATTGGCAAGCAATTACCGATTGATCGGTAATTTGCAAATGGTCAAAAAAAGATCGTTTGCAGATATCTTTTTAAAAAAAAAAAATGAATTTGATGGTTATAAATAGAGTGTATGAGAATCATTTTATCCTCACAATTTGTTGGATTCTTTCTTTATTCTCTAAGCTCTCAATTCTCTAGTATCTCAATTTTCAATTTCTAAGCAAGAGAAAGAAGTTCGGCTCTCAATATTTAGCAATACAAGGCACAATGCAAAATATTTGGTAACATTTATTTTTGTTGTTTTATTGGATAATAATGACCGATTCATCTTATATCATTGTAAGTTATGATGATGAAATTGATTAATACCAAAATGAAGAAGAAAACACACAAAATGTTAAATCATCTATTAGAAAAAGAAATAGTAATGTTTGACAATTATTTGATGTCGAAGATATCGAAGGAAAGGCAAAATAGTAGTTTGTAAAATAAAAAAAGATTATGCATATGCTTTTTTGGGTGAGACGGGTCATTTACTTAGGCATATGACTAAACATGACAGAGAACCTAATGATGGTAGCCAAACTACTCTTTTACAATTTCATAGTAGTGTTAGTAGTTCGAATTTAGGATTTTTCACTTATTCAGTTGAAGAGATATGAAAGAATTAGCTAAATACATAATATGGGCGGAGCAAACTTTTTCAATGGAGGCAGATGCGAAATGCACTAATTATATTAATTTAGTTTACAACCTCAAAATAAAATATTTTCAAGAAATAGTATTCAAGCGGATGCATTCACAATTTTTAATGAATATAAAGCAAATTTAATTTGGTATTTAGGAAATCTTTCTTCAAAAATAGCACTAATCAGTAATATTTGGACAACTTATATTAGCAATGTATCATACGTGTTACAGGACATTGGATTAATGATAATTGAATGTTAAATAAAAAGAATTTAGGTTTTGCAAAAAATGATTGACCTCATACGAATGAGACTATTTTTAATGCAATTATGCAAGTAATTAATTAATATATGTTAATAATAAAATATTCTCTATTTCTTTTGATAATGCATCTAATAATATCTCTACAATTACTCATTTAAAAGCTTGTTTGAAACCAATTTTAAATGGTGACATTTTTCATATTCGTTGTGCATGTTTTAAATTTGTACGTGCAAGATAGGTTGAAACCACTAGAAACTTCTTTACAAAAAAAAAAAAGCTCTTAGATTTCTTAATGGTTCAGTTGCTAGAAAACAAGAGTTTCAAAGATTTTGCCATTCTCATGGTAAAAATTATAAAGATTTTCCTTATGATGTTCGTACTAGGTGGAATTCGACATATTTAATGTTTCAATCATGTTTACCTTATAAAAGATGTCATTACTTTGTTTTTGAATGAAAGGATGTCTAGACCATTTCATATTTATAATGATGAATGGGAAATTGTTTAAAATATAATAAATTTGTTGGAATCTTGGCTAGTAAATTATTTCGAGGTGTTTATCCAACTTCTTCATTTTTTTAAAACAAAATTAATGAAATTAGTGAATTTTTGCATTATATAGGGGAAATCATATATTTAGAAACATTGTTGAACCAATGGAGTCTAAATTTAAAAATATTGGAAAACTATTCATCTTCTAAATTATTTGGCCGCAATTATAGATCATAGATCAAAATTATAGTGTAAAATTATACTTGAATCTTATTACACCAACATGAATTATGATAATGTTAATGTTAATCAACAAAACAAGCACATCAATAATAGTTTATTTTCTTTGTTTTCTTTGTTTTATTTATATGATTTATTATATAATTCTAGATCACTTCCAACAAGAGAAAGTAATGGTACTAGTAAAGGTTCTGTGTGGACAATGTTAAGAAGAAAAACAAGATACTAGTTCGATTTCTTCTAATTCATCTTCATTTACGGAGCTTCAAATATATTTAAACCAAGTAATTAATTTTAGTGAACAAGAATTGGTAACATTTGATGTTTTGGCATGATGGAAAGATAATGCTAAACTTTGAACAATGATTTCTATCATGGCAAGTGATCTACTAACCCCTCCAATATCCACAGTTCCATCGAAGTCATGTTTTAATGCATGTGCAGAATAATTGATGATAAACAAAGTAGAGGAAAAAAGAAATGTGTATCTATTAAAAGATTTGTTTGATGCCGAATCATATTATAAAATGTAGGAGGACATGACATATCTTTTGATGAAACTGAAGAAAGTTGAATGTTTTATATTTATATTTTATGATTAGTTAGTTTGGTACTTGCTAGTTTGTTATGTGAAATTGTGAATCAATGAATGTAATATTGTAATTTATAGACTTAGTTATTCAATTTATAGTCAATAAATTTGAATTTTTCACGTCTATTATGTCAAGCTTACAAGTTTATGTTGGTTTATGTTGATGGATATAAAACTGATGGTATCTACATATATTTTCAGTATATGTCTATTGATATTGGTGGTATGTTCCTCGTATGATGAGATCAAGCCAAAATTGAAATTTTTGTGGCCACATGTTAATAAATGTTAAAAAAATCTTCCGCTGTTTACGCTATAATTATCATTATGTGATAATTAATCACATAATTAGGATTGTGCCCTCACAATATGGTATCAAAGCATAACTGAGAATGCTCTCGAGTTTTCTGTACACTAATAGGCACAAATAAATATGTGCGCATGTGTTTGGCTTATTTGAACTTCATTGCACTTGTTCGATTTGACTTGAATTATTTGAAAATATGATTTCTATGTTGTTGTATATTTTATTTGGATTATTGTGTCAACACTTGAACTTTGTAGATGTTTAGAAAAACAAGAGGTTGGGGTAAGGGCAAGACGCCTGCTATTGAATCTGAAGTTGCCAATAGCACCAATGTCGAGCGTGTGACTAATTAGCTTGAATAGATGTCCATGGATCTTGTAATGGCTCGGTTTCAAAATCAACATCCACCTAAATTCCGTGGTACAGAGGCTTCTAAGCGAATCCTGGTTGAAGGAGATTGAACATCTATTCAGGCTGATAGATATCCAGAATCTCGCATACTGCCACTTGCCCTATATCAATTGAAGGATAGTGCAGGATCTTGGTGGGAAGCCGCAGAGATTGGTTTGGTTGAAGCTGGCATTGAGATTACTTGGGATGTGTTCAAGGCCAGTTTCTGGAGCAGTATTCACCTCCATCCTACTATACTACTCAAGAAAATGAAGTTAATAATTTGCGGCATGGAAACATGATTGTTGAGGAATATTCCTCAAAATTCTCTATCCTGCTGAAATATGCAGCACACGTGGCGGCAAACTCAGAAGACAAAATTTAATAGGCTTGTCAACAGGTTGCATCCTACCTTGTTTACTTTGGTGACTGTTGGCTCCCATACTACTTATGCTGATGTAGTAGGGCGAGCAAAGATGGTCGAATCAGGACTTAGACGGGGATGTCATCAATTTCTTCCTCCGCCTTCAGTATAGACTCAACAGTCTACTGTGCGTCCTAAGGGTAAAATATTCAAGTAGAAAGGCTATTCTTCCTCATCTTCTGGTTCCAGTGGATCACATCAAAGGAGGTTGTGCACTGATCCTTACTGTAGTCATTGTGGTGGTAGACATACCATTGAACAATGTCGAGGTATGTCTGGTATATGCCACAACTCTGGGCAAGAAAGTCATTATTCACGAGTTTGTCCTAACCGAGGCATGTTTCATTTGCAACCTCAGCCACGATTTCTTGGTGGCCTCAGTATTTTTAGACATACTGCTCCTATTGTCCTATTACTTCTATGACATCATGTCAATAGTAAAATGTTCATAGTACTGAGGATCTCGAGGTCACATTGTTTCGGGTCCTCCTCAGGCCAGACTGTACGCCATGACTGAGGATCAGGCGAAGGAGTCTCCTGGTGGCATTATTGCAGGTATTTGCACGTAATGTGATTATCATGCACATGTGTTATTTGATACAAGTGCATCCCACTCATCCATATCGCATGAATTGTTGCAGTGCATGACATTATCTGTACTTCATTATATGGTACTTTATCGATAGCCACACCAGCGGGAAGAATTATCTTCTCTGAGCAGGTTGTGCATAATTGTGGGTTAATTTATGATGATAACGTTCTATTCTTAAATTTGATTGTCGTTCCTATGCACGACTTTGATTGCATTGTTGGCATGGACGTTCTCTCTATCAATCGAGCTACTATTGATTGTTGTCATGGGGTAGTTCGATTCTGACCAGTTGATGGACCCAAGTGGAATGTTTATGGCAAGGGTTCCCAAGTATACCTGACCACGGTTCGGAACCGCGGTTAGACGGTCCAGAACCACAGGTTCGATGGTTCAAAAAACCTCGACCCTTAGCCTTAACATTTTTTGACGGTTCCATTTACGGTTCATGAGCCGCTGATTATGATTTCAGTTTAGGTTACGGTTAACCAACGGTTACGGTTTGACCCATTCTTTTTTTAAAAAAATCTAAAAATATTATTAAAATTCGAAAAAAATGTAAGTATTTGATTGTCTTTTCCACCATGGATTAAACATAACGTGAAATAAATTCAACCTCAAATAATCAAAATGTATAAGATATATTTGTTTGCTTAATAAATATAGAGTATAACACTTTATTTAGATCAACAAGACTCTTATAGCTTAGTGGTTGAAGGTAATTATTTCATGAGTTCAAATCTACATCATAACATATGTTTGAAATTTAAAAATGTAAAAAAAAATTAAAATAAACCCACCGTCGGTTAACCGGCGGTTCACGGGTTAGAAAATTATGACCGGTTACGGGTCCGACCCTTCGAACCGTTGACCCGTTAATCGGCCCATTGACCACGGTCCGGTTTTGGGTCGGGTAAGGGTCATTTATGACCCTTGGTCGGGTCTATTCCCAAGCCAAAATTCCATTGGTATCTTCTCTTGAAATGTCCTGACTTTTATTTAGTGGAATGAGGGTTTTCTTATCTATGGTATTGATGTATTGAAAAAGGAGACCTCGTTATATAATACTCCTGTAGCTAATGAATCCTGATGCCTTTGCCGATGAGGTTCCTATTATTGATCTTGTTCTGGGAACTGCACCTGTTTCCAAAGCTCTTTATCGTATGGCACCGTTGGAGTTGAAAGAATTGAAAGAGCAATTACAGGATCTTCTCGATAACGGGTATATTCGACCAAGTGTATCGCCTTGGGGAGCTCCAGTTCCAATTGTTCGAAAGAAAGACGGTACTATTCAAAAGTGAATCTATTATAGGCAACTAAATCGGGCAATTGTGAAAAATGAATACCCATTGCCTCGTATCGATGATTTATTCGATCAACTTCAAGGCACTTCTATTTACTCGAAAATTGATCTTCGTTCTGGTCATCATTAGGTACGTGTTCGAGAGGAAGATGTACCTAAAACTTCTTTTCGTACTAGGTATGACCATTATGAATTCTTGGTCATGCCATTTGGTCTCACTATGCTCATGCAGTCTTTATGGACTTAATGAATCCAGTTGGGATTTCTTGGATAGATTTGTTATCGTCTTTATTGATGATATTTTGTCTATTCGAAATCCAAAGAGGAGCATGCTGAACATTTGAAGTTGGTACTTCAAACTTTCCGCACCGAGCATCTTTCTGCCAAATTGTCCAAGTGTGAATTCTGGATGGACAATGTGGTATTTTTGGGCCAAGTCATTTCTCGACATGGCATTTCTGTTGATCCAACTAAGGTTGAAGCATTGTTAAACTGGCCGAGACCTACCAATGTTCCTAATGTCCGAAGCTTCATGGGTTTAGCTGGTTATTACCATTGTTTTATTAAGGGAAAATTGCGGGCCGGTACCCTTTCCTGAAACTTAATTCATCATAATCTAGTTAAAAAACCTTAGTTCACTTAGGTCCATTCTTGGTTGAAATGACTATAAAACCCCAATGTGGTCCATGTGGTCCAAGTGGTCCACATGGTCCAACCAACTCTTAATAAAAGTGCATTCTTAACCCTAAGAAAATGTTTAAAGGTCAAATAAGCATCTATATACTATTTATCATCTTCTTTATCGTATTATTCATGAAACAATAGCATTTATGAACATGAGATCCTTCAGTTTCTGTCATCTCGGGTGAACCCAAGAGCATACTTTTGCAAAGGACTCACAGTTCATATAACGTTCTTCTAATTATAATTCACAACCCGATTTGAAGATCATGTTAAAAATAAATAAAAGGCCCAACATGCTTCCGTATTACAATAAAATTTTAACAAACTGAAATATACCATTTTGACCATAACGGCATCGGGTGAGGTGGGTCGCAACGCCACCAATCGAAAACTTACTGCCTCCAGACTGTTTTACGAATGGCTCCTCACCATTCAACCTCAGCACACGGGCGAGGCTAGTCTGCCAGTTATCCAACTCATTCAGAAACCGCACAGCACAGCCCTAATTCGTTCCTACCTTAGGGCGTAAGGTATAATCAAGATATAAAAAAGATTTAAAGAAATCTGGGAGATAGCTGGGCAACAGCCTTGTTTTTATTCTGGAATACTTATAATATCTATTACATTAAAACGTCCCCTTTTGGGAGGAGACAGACTTGTTTAGCCTCTCATATAGATGAGGCTTGACTCAAGAACACATAAACTTTAAACAAACAGAATAATATTACAGACAGACACTTATGAAATGAAAGAAAGAAAAGAAATATTACCAAGCTAAGAAAGCTGAAGATTACAAAGCTTGGAGACTACAAAATTTATTTTTCAGAAAACTATGGAGAATTTTCGATGTCCTTAGCTTCCTGAATGCCTTGGTATTTATAGAAGTCTGGAGGTGGATGTGAAATCCGGACTTCAATTCTTGTTTATAATCAGACGTCATTGCATGCGTCTTCTCTCTTGTTTGGTATCTTGTGGTCCCTTCGACTTTCGATCGAAGAGCGGTCCTACCATTTTGTTTTCTTTTGCAAATGGTAGTGGTCCTCGTCAGAGTCACATGGCTCTTGTCTCCCTGTGGTCCCTAAAAATTTGGCTTTTGCAGTCTGCGTGGGAATCTTTCATGTTTGCCCGGTCCTGCTTTATCATCTTTCTTCTGGTCCAGTTTGACAGGGAATCCTTTCCCGAACAGTGGCTCTTTCTGCTTTGGGCAGCTCGGGCAGATGTAGTCCTGCCATCTTCCCACATGAGCCATGTTGCAGAACTTCCGGCTAGTTTCTTTGATTGCCGGAATCTTGTTTTCCCATAGTATTTGCCTCTTCTTTTCAAAGATGTCCTCGGCAAATTTTGAAGTATGGCTTGTCATGGAGTTAACCATGAATGATTCGTTCGCAGTTTTCTGGAAGATTTTGAACGTATACTTGACTTTGTCCATCTCAGTAAGACAGACCCATAATCCCCAAGCTCTTCTGGTAGTAATGTCATCTTCTTTGAGCGGGGAAACTAGTGTTGTTCCTTTAGGCGGTGGTTTTATTTAATCCATCGCCTTCCAGTTAGGTCTCTGTAACTTTACAAAATGAAAGCTAGGGTGAAGACCTTTTCCTGTAATTTCTGGGGCTGCAGTAATGAATTTCAGCTCCAGAACATCTCCTCGTCCAAGTGTATGATTATTTTGCCATGAGTCATACACTCCTTCATAGATCCAGTCCAGTAATTTTGCGATTTCTGGAAAACTTGGTGTTGTGGTAAAGACTGAGGCTAGGCAGCCAAAATCAAACCACTCACGAACACTTTCTGGTTTGACACCAGGATGCATCCACATTCTTGGGTATTTTCCTGACCAGTTTGCTGTAATTTTTCCAGGAATTATACCCACTCTTGTACAAAGTTTCTCCCATGATCTTTGATATTCCTGCAAAGGGGAAGTTTGGGAAAGATTATTTTCATTAGTATTAACCTTGGATTTGCTCGCCGATGGCCTAAGATTAATCTCTCCCTTTTTAACCCCTGAGGTGCTGGGTTGGCTTGATTCTTCAGATATCCCAGATACCTTGGAATCAATTTTTCCTTCTGTATCTTCCCCGAAATGATCAATACTAGGACATGTAGTGGCGGTACTTGAATCCTCCACACCGGTTGATGAGCCCGACTCTCTGAAACACGACTTTAGCTTCACTGCTGAAGCATCCCGTCGGAGGGGAATATAAAGACTGTCCCATAAACAGGTGTGAGCCTGCATGGTAGCCGTCATAGCCTGTTGGACCTTTGTGAGATCCAGTTTCTGTACTTGACCCGCAACCTGAGAATTAATCACTAGGCCGTTGATCTTCTTGTCTAGCTCCTCTAGATTTTCTCGGAGGTGCTTTGATCTCGTGATGATGGAATTAGCTTCACTCGCTTCCATCTCTCGTCAAAAAATATGCAAGAATATTTTTATCAGATTTTACAATGACAATATCATAATCATAATATTGGCATTCAGCTTGCCATCTTAAATTCTAGCCTTTTCTGGTTTTGATTCGATTTTATTTTTTAAAAAGGCTTTGACACTCGTATTATCAATTTTCAAGGTAAATTTCTTTGCAAGTAGGAAAAGTGGCAATTTCTTAAAAGCCTTTCGAACAGCAAATAACTCTTTCTCGTTGATGTGCCATCTGATAACTTCGTTGTTATCAAATAGCCCACTGCAATATTTGCATGTCACTTCTCCTTCTGGTGTAATTTTCATGAGAACTGCAGCCCACCAATGATCACTAGCATCTGTGTATAAAACAAGTTCATCCTCATCGTTTGGTATTGCAAGCTTTGGTAGTTGCCTGCAAACCTCCTTCAGCTGTTTGACAGCTTGTCTGTGATCTTCATTCCACTCAAACTTAAAATCTTTTTTGAGTAGTAGACTGAACACCTTCCCGTGGTTTGCTAGATTGTTGATAAACATCCCAGCAAAATTAACAACTCCAAAAAAACTCTGAAGTTGTTTTAAATCCTTGAGGTCATTCGGATATCCTTGTACTTTTTCAACAATATGATTCTGCAGGATAATTCCAGACTCGTCGATCTCGATTCCAAGGAACTCGATCTGTCTTGTAGCAATCACTGTTTTCTTTTCAGAAAGCACTAATCCTTCCTTTTAGCAAACGTCTGAAAAGATTTCCAGATGTTTAAGATGTTCAAAACGAACATAAAGCTGAAATAATCTTTGAACAGATTATCCATCTTTCTTTGATATATCTGGGGGCATTTGCCAATCCCATTGGCATAACATTCCAGATATAATGTCCTTGTGGTGTGGAGAATGTTGTAAACTTTCTGCTTGCTTCCTCCATTTTAATCTGGTAAAAGCCAGACTTGCAATCGAATTTAGAAAACACTTTGGCATTCTTGATGTTATTTACCAAATGTTCTCTGCTTGGGATAAAATATCCATCGAACTCTAAGATTTCGTTGATCCCTTTATAGTTGATCACCAATCTCGGCTTTCCTCGTTTAATTTCTCCATGATTCCGTACAAGAAATCCTGGGCTGCTGTATGGAGAAATACCTGTTGAGATTAACTTAAGGTCAATATGCTCCTTAAGTATGATCTGCATATCCTTCCGATCTTCCTGGTTCATGGGGATCGGCCTGTACCTAACAAACTCTTTTTCTTTTCAGTTTTCACCTTCAAAGTAGCTCTGAGCTCATTTTTGTTCCACCATGCTAGTGGATCCTCCTACGAATCTTCATTTTTACATCCTCTAGAGTGATTTGCTCTTTGAGGGTAGATTCGGGTTGTGGAACTTTTTCTCGTAACACATTTTTCAGTAGCAACAGGGTTTCTGGAGTTACTCTTTCCTCATCCTGCTCTCTGAAAGACATGATATTAACCCAGTCAAAAGTTTGAGAATCCTTTTTACTAGGACCTTGTTGTCGGAACTGAAGAATTGCCACTCCAAATTTCCTCTGATCTTTCATCTTTGGGTGTCAAAGTTTTCCTTCATCACCACGCTTGTTGCGAAAATGAATGGGGAATTTTCTGTGAAACGCTTCCCGTAATCGCTGTACCATAATCTTATGATCACACAGAGTTGTGAAAATAAGTCTTCTCGTTTCATTCTCTTGTCAAAGATCGCCAGGTTGAGGGGCGAATCAATTCCTTCTTTGAAAGTTGCCTTGATGATTACTCTAATGGCTCCAATATGAATCCATAAGAGCGTGTTAGAAACTTCTCTTTTGACCTTGTTCTTAATCTCCTGGATTTCTCTGTAGGGGATTAACTGCATCTCAATTTGGTTTCTCGTGAATTCCATTGGGATCGCAAATTCACCTGTTGTCGCCTTATGGATAATCTGATGCTTCCTGCTACGAAGACCAATCATATCCATGGCTTTTTCCATTGCTCCAATTGTAAATCCATCATACATTTGAAGCTTTGGCTCTTCTTTCATGATCCTCATAAGGGTTTTATGAGAAACCGTGGTATGCGAGAAAAACCCCGACGGCTCTTCTCTAGTCACGTGCTGAAGGAACTCTCATTCACTCTGATTCTGAGCTAGATTCACCTCCATCTTTAGAATAGATCTCTTCTTCGTAGATGCTTTCATCTGAGGGAATATCCTCAAATTGATACACCTGCACCAAATCCTGGAAATAAACAACATCTTCAAATTCCTTGGTATGCTCGAACTGTCTTACTCCACGAATTTGGTTTTCTGGACAATCTGTAGAGATATGTCCTTTCGCTCCGCATGTCCAGCAGTTACAATCTCTGAAACTTTCATTTGCACGGGTAGGTGTGCGTCTGAAAGTCCTCTTCGTTGGTCCTCTGCTCGAACTAGCTTGATTAGAATCTGTTGACGAGATTCTACTCCTTGTTGGTCCTGATCTTTGCCCCGATCTGTAGCTTTGGGCCTTCTGCTTTGACCAGAACTTTCTAGGTCTCCATGAAGACCTACTTCTTCTTGAACCACCTCCTCGGGCATATGGATGACTTCTGTGCTTCTTCATCTTTCGCCTTTGTGGATAGTTCCCAATGATTGTAGGGATATCATTTCCCGTACAACAAAGAGGAGCCATTTTGTTGATTCCTCTGAGCTTCTTGAAATTCTTTTGGAGCTTTGCTTGGTAGCACCACTCCGCAAGCTTTACTTTAAGAAATGACATTCTCCTGGACACCGTCTCGATTGCATGAGGTGTATACTCCTGGATAAGCATTTCTCTCCATGGGCTCTGGATTTTGGCAAAGAACAGCTCTGCTGCATCCTTTTCCGCTATCTTCGACTTCCATCGATACACTGTAAAGAGTTTGATATATTCGTCTACATAGCATATGTCATGTAGTTCCAGGCTAATTAGAGCTTGTCTGTATTTCTTAGCCTTTTCTTCCCCCATTCCTTCGAAGTAGCTTATTCCGATGAAACAGATTTTGAAGAATCTCGCCATCTTGTCCACGATCTCTTTCAGGGACTCTCCGGCTAAAACTTCTTCCTTGGTTCCTGGGTCTCCTAGATCTCAGGCAATCCTAACTGATCCTTCTAGACTCATTTTTAGAAGTAAAATGAATCCTTCTTTGCTTAAGTCAAGTGTTCCTGCTGCAATTCTCATTGCCGAAGCCCATTCATCAATAAGAATTTCTCTGTTTTTGAAATCCAAAATATCCATGTCGAGCATAAGTCCATATGGATGGATTGGATCTAGATGTGATTTCCCATAGGGCGTCTGATGAATATCTGGCCTTCGGGAATGGTTCCTTGTTCCAACTGGGGGATCCAAAGTTGCTGAGGTGAAATCTTCCCTGTGTGGCATACTTTGGTCTCCTTCGGGTGGATTGTGCGACCCGAAGCTCTCTTGTGGTGGAGATCTTTTTACAAGATCTCCCGTCTTGATTTCTACGAGATTTAATCCCGCAAATGAATCAGCAAGATCATGAAGATCTTCTAGGTTGATTCTTTTCATTACTTTGTGGGATGTAATGGTTCTCTTCGTAGGACTGCAATCATTTTTTCAGTCTCCATCAAAGGCCTCCGAACCTCTTCTGCTTGCCCTTTTTGGTGTAAAAGGGGTTCTGTTCCGTAAGATGGTGGCAACCATCCTCCGTTCCTTCTTCCTGTCGGACTTGGCCTTGACTCCAATTCCTTCACTCGGGATTGAACATCTTGAAGGTTTTCAAGAATCTCCTTCTGATGTTTAATCATAATCTCCATCTGACTCTGAACATGATGGATCTGGGCAGGAACATGGTATTGAAGGTAACCATAGCGCTGCACTGTCTTCTGGATTTCTCTAAGATCTTGGGATATCTTAGAAGAATCTGGCTCGATTTCTCGAAAGGTTGGTTCTCCCATCCTAATCATCCGGTCCAGACCTTGTTGGATCATTGGTGGCTGGAACCATATCGTCATGTTCAGGATGATCGTCCTCCTGAAGTTCAGCTAACTCGAACTGTAGTTTGAGGTTCACTTGATGGAGCCTCTTCGCCATCCTTTCGAGTTTCTTGTAATGGTTTATTCCGGGTGTGTATAACAAACCTGTTCCTCATAAAAGTTTCCACTTATAGCTGAAACATTGAGCTTCTGCCATATGCTTCTGATTTAGTTTTTCCAATTTCTGGAAATACCACCTGTAAGCATGACACTTCGAACATTCGTTCGGGTCCATTAATTTCTTGAATCGTCCGTTCGGGTCCATAATTTTCTTGAATCGTCTCATCCGTATAGATTACAAATTAATATTCAAGATATTATCATAGTATTTCCAGAGTAAACCTAGGCTCTGATATCATTTTGTGCCAAGGATCGCAAAAAACGGGGACTTGTAAAAAGAAGACATTAAATACCAATTTTTTATAAGTATAAGGATATAAAAGATAATTAAATATTATATACAGACCATTTTGTAAACTAAACAAAAGCCTAGGAAATAGAATGCAATCTCACCTAACCATTGAGGGGTAAAAGAGTCAAATAAAACACTCAATTGATTTGCAAATTTGAAGATTGGACCTATTTGAATAGAAGTTTCTCCAACTTGGATTTTCTTGCACTAAAGTTTTTTCCCAAGACGTAAGTGATTAAAGTTTCCCAAAAGAGCACTTCCTTGCAATTTCCCATTTTATTAAAGGATTTTCAAAAATTGCTAAACCAAATACTCAGCTGACACAGAAAAATCAGAAATGTATTTGGTCAGATAAGTGTGAAGCAAGTTTTCTTGAACTGAAGACGAGACTAACCATTGCACCTGCACTTACTATTCCTTCAGGTACCGGAGGATATGTGGTATGCACAGATACAACAACAATAACAACAACAACAACAACAACAACAACAACAACAACAACAACAACAATTAAACCTTTATTCCCAATGAATTGAGGTAGGCTACATAAACAATAGAGAGAATCAAGTTGGGTCGGACACATGCACATCTTCTCCAAACACTTCTATGTGTCAACATATCTTCTGTAATCCACTTGCACTCCAAGTCTTTGTGTATAACATCGAGCCATGTCTGCTTCGGTCATCTTCTTGCTCTCGTGAACTGGCCTAATCCATGGACTCCACTCGACGCACATGTGCACTGCTGGGCCTACATCGAACATGACCAAACCAACGTAAGCGGCTTTCTTGCATCTTCTCTTCTATACAAGCTACACCTACTTCAGTTCGAATATCTTCGTTCCTTATTTTATCTCTTCTGGTCTTACCGCACATCCAACGAAGCATATTCATCTCTGCCACACTCATCTTTTGGATGTGATTCCTCTTGGATGCCCAGCATTCCGTCTCATGCAACATTACAGGTCAAACGATGGTTCTATAACACTTTCCATTCAATTTCAGCAGGAGGTTATGATCGCATAGTACTCCAGTGGCATTTCTCCATTTCAACCAGCCAGCCTGAATCCTGTGGTTAAAGTCACTGTCAATCTCTCCATCCTTTTGGATAACTGAACCTATATATCAAAACTTGATGCTCAACCATACCTCTTGACCACCGTGTGATACAAAACCAGAATCCTGAAAGGAGACAACTAAATTTGCACTCCATATATTCTATTTTAGACGTACTTATTCTAAAACCCTTTGATTCCAACATCTCTCTCCATAACTCTAATTTGGCATTTACCCCTAATTTTGTCTCGCCGATTAACACAACATCGTCAACAAAAAGTAAGTTCCAAGGTAATTTAGTATGTATGCCTTTTGTTATCTCATCCATCACTGTGACGAACAGGAAAGGACTCTACGCAGACCCTTGATGCAATCCAATAGTGATCGAGAACTCACTTGTCACCCCACTGCACGTTCTCACATTGGATGCTACTTCGTCATACATGTCCTTGATTATAATATCTCCCTTGGTACTTTATCATATGCCTTCTCCAAGTTTATAAAGATCATATGCAGATCTTTACTCCTCGCACGATAGCGCTCGACAAGTTGACGAAGTAAATGGATAGCTTCAGTAGTTGATCGTCCTAGCATGAACCGAAATTGGTTCTCCGATATGAAATGTGGTATGCACAAATGCGTCTTTAAAAGTTTTGGGATGTATATTGATGCAACATGGCCTAGTGGTTGCTTATGCGTCTCGTCAACTGAAATCTCATGAAAATAAATACCCCGTAGATGATTTGGAATTGGAAGCAATTGTTTTTGCTTTAAAATTTTGGCGCCACTATTTATACGAAGAAAATTTTGTTATTTATTCGGCTACAAGAGCTTGAAATATCTATCTCTCAATCTGATCTTAATATGAGGCAACTCAGATGGATAGATCTTTTGAAGGACTTTGATTGTGAGATTCAATATCACCCTAGACAAGTGAATGTTACTGCAGATGCCCTTAGTCGTAAAGTTCATTATTATTTTCTAACTTCTGTTCGTATCGCTAAAGTACATGACGATATATGTACTTCTGGCTGGACGTTTCACTCACATGGGAATTTTGTCACTATTTTTGCATTACAAGTTGAGCCAAAATTGATTTCTAAAATCAAGAAAGCCCAACGAAATGATTCTCAGACCTGGAAATCTAAAGAACTTGTATCTGCAAGACATCCTTCTGGCTGCCAGATATCTTCTGATGATTCCTTACCGCTTAATGGTCGGTTGGTTATTCCTGATAATTCAGATCTAAAATCTTCCCTTCTTCGTCAAGCACATTGTAGTAAATATAGTATCCACCCTGTAGGCCGAAAGATGTATATGATTCTGAGACTTCAATTCTGGTGGAGACGTATGAAGAAGGATATTGCTAAATTCATTTCCAAATGTTTGGTTTGCCAACAGGTGAAAGCCGAACGAATGAAACCTGGAGGGTTACTTCATAGTCTTGAAATTCCCTAATGGAATTGGGAACACATTGCTATGGGTTTTGCAACCCATCTTCCTAGATCACCCAGAGGTTGTGATGCCATTTGGGTGATTATTGATCGACTTTCTAAATTCTAGAGTAGTTTCAAGATATTATGGGTACGCGTTTGGCAATGAGTACTGGTTATCATCCTTAGACTGATGGCCAGACTTTGCATACTATTCAAACTCTTGAAGATAGGTTACGTGCTGTGGTGATGGACTTTAATGTTGGTTGGAAAGAAGCATTGTCGTTGGTGAAATTTTCTTATTATAATAGCTACCAGGCGAGCATTGGTATGTCACCTTTTGAGGAATTATATGGGAGACGATGTAGATAACCTCTATTCTGGGAAGAAATTGGTGAAACACAATTGCCTGGACCTTGTATGATACAAGAATTGAATGATAAGGTCCAGTTAATTAGACAGCATATGAAGGCCGCACAAGATCGTCAAATAAGTTATGCTAACAAGCGAAGAACGACCTCGGAATTTTAGAAAGGTGATCGTGTGTTTATGAAAATATCTCAATTTCAAGGCATTGTTCGTTTTGGCATCCGAGGCAAACTATCACCTCGATATGTTGGCCCGTATGAGATCCTTGATCGAGTTGGAGATCTTGCTTATAGATTGGCATTGCCTCCAGCTTTATCTGCCATTCACGATCTATTTCATGTTTCTATGTTACGAAAATATGAACTGGATCCATCACATGTACTTCAGCCTGATGAGGTTGAACTTGATCCTTAGTTATCCTATGTTGAACACCCCGTTTGCATTTTAGATTGGAAGGATAAAGTATTTATGTAACAAATCCATTCCGCTAGTACGAGTACAATGGATACAACATGGCGTGGAAGAATCAACGTGGGAATTGGAAAGGAAAATGCGAGAATCTTCACATTTGTTTGATTCTGCTCCATTGTATTCCATGTATTTTGTTATATGTTAATGATCTGTATTCTGATTTTAGCTTTGATATGTATTATGACTGGTAATATGATATATGCTTGTAATGTGATATATGTATGTAAGCTTGAGATTTCGGGACATAATCTTTTCCAGTGGGAGAGAAATGTGGTGCCCCGATATTGATTAATGTTAATTACATATAATGTGTACATTATTTTGTTAATTAATTAGAAGGGAGATGGATAATACAACTGGCAATACAGTCAGGTCAGAAAATGGTGAATGGACAAATATATTTTTTAGATATTCAGATTAATTCCAAAATTTGGTTAAATAATTTAGCAAATATAAATTTGTATTAAATTGATAGATTTAATTTTTGTGATTGAAATAGGGACACGAAGTCAGATGTAGACTTTACATGTAATGTACTGCACTAGTACACCGGTGATATCCCGATGTTCATAATTTTGCCTGGAACGAACAAAACCGCGTCAGTTAGGGTTTATGTGCTATTGGTTCGATTTCTATAATTCAGCCACGATTTGGACAAAGGCAAGGCATTGTATCTCTTCCCCTCACCTGGACGAAACTTTCTACACCGGCAACCACCTCTATTGCCGCTGGAGCTCACCGGAATCGGAAGAAAAAAGAGCGTGAACTGTGAGCGAATTGGGTATAAATTTGACGTAAAACCAGTTAATTTGGAATATAATTGGTGAAAAATAATTTGAATTGGCGAAAAATAATTTAACACATTAAATTATGATGCAATCACATCAATTTAATTATTCTAAATTAGTTAAGTTGTGACTAAAATTGATAACCAAATTTTGGGGACTAATTTCCTGAATTGTGAATTTATTTTGGTGTACAATGAATACATCGACTCTAAAAGCGGACTTCGCTCCAGTAGAGTCCAGCAGACTTCGAAGTAGTAGAGGCCAGCGGACTTCGAGCCAGTAGAGGCCAGCGGACTTCGAACCATTAGAGGTCAACAACTCAACCAGTAGACTTGCAAGTAGATCTACTCTACTGGAACAAATTAGCAGCCTTTCAGAAATAACCTAGAAGCAGAATATGCCCGTTGCAATGTTTGAAAGCTTACCAAAACTGTCACAACGGCTATATTCTTGTATCTAACGTATATATCATTATTTGGGGCTATATATACATGATTTGGAAGCTCAATAACAGTTGATTGAAGTTCAATCCAAGCATTCGAAAGCAAACCCACTTGGGATTCAATTGGGAAACTTCAAAAACAAAAGCTGCTAAATGAAGAGTACTCCCCAAACATTGGAACATCTTACGTTGCTGTATCAGATTCATTATGGAATCATTTGTGCCTTTGTATTCATTCTATTCATTGTATTTGTGAGATAAAATAGAAGTGTGAATACCATTGTAACAGTTTGTGATTCATCACAACTGGATGAGAGGTCGTTGTATGTGAGACGTTAAAGAACATACATAGTTTAGTTGCTAGGAGTTCTAGTTGGATGAGGAATGCCCAACTGGATCTGGTTTGTACAAAGAGTTGTATAAATCAAGTTTTCTAGTGTATCCTTCCATGTGCTTCAAACTTCCAGAAACAAATGCTTGTGTTATTTACTTTACTGCATTTATTTACCTTACTGTTTTTACATACTTTCTTGCATATCTTTAAAATGCCTTTCATATGATTAATCGATTTTAGAGCGGGTTATGTCGAGTGTCTTCCACTCGTTTTTGTAACCGAACTCGATATAATCTCTCAGTGCAATTATTTCAAGAATACGAGCTATTAAAGATCAAGTTGGTTGAACTCGAGTGTGGAATGACAATCCACCCCCGGAATCGATTCCAAGAAGTGGCATCAAAGACAGGTTGTTCTTGGAAATCATTTTAACCGACTTAGACGGAAATTTTTTAAAGAAAACTTTCTCATGAGCATGAAATTATTTTCATAGCATAATTTTCTAAAACTTGGTGTATGAAAATTTTTAGTATAAAAATCAATTTCATTGCATTCATTTTCCATGAAAATCTATTCTAAATGTTCAAATTTTTGTTCAATCTATTCTAAACTAGATTTTACTTTTAAATTGTTATTTTAAGAAATTTTCTAACAATTTTCGAATCATTTTAGTTTTCTGGCAGCTTGCAGCGTCTTTGGGAAAATTGACATAACTTCTTGCTCGGATGTCCAAATGACAAACCGTGTTTTGCGTTGCAAACTAGACTCATATAGAATCGTAACGGTATAGGTCTTGCAGCATAATTCTTCATGAGGAAAAGCAGTTTATTCTGTAAAATATACTCAAGTGTGCTGCCGCAGCAGATATGAAATGGACATTGTTGAGGTTTGTCAAGAAATTCAAATTTGTTGCCAAATATGCTTCATTCATCATCAAAAGAGGTTATTTTTGTTCAAAAAATTAGTGTACATTGCATTTTTTAATTTGTTTTAGCCTACCCCATTTGCCCCTCACTTGCTCAAATTTTCAAACCTTTTAAACTAAGGGGGATAGTTTAATCTCAATTCTTGAGGTGGAGTAGATTTTATTTGTCTTCTTTTTTTATTCACCCAAAAAGGGAGAAAAATATGTTGTTTTTTAAAATATGGTTTCGTGTTATGCAACATTGCGCTTTAATATTCATATTTTTATTCAAAATTTATGATCATCAAAAAGGGGGAGATTGTTGGGTTTTGGAAACCCGGATAATCTTGATTTTGATGTTAACAAAACTTGTCATTGTGTTGCTAACATATTTCAATAAATAATCATTATTAGAATCTTGATGATTTGCAAAGAAATATGTTGAAGAAACTGGACCAGTAGATACAACCAGTAGAACCCGAGCGCTGCTGACTAAATTGATCATCTACCGGATCGTCTACCAGATCACCTACAGGATCTACCGGACTACCAGCACTTCGAGCAGTAGAGTACGACCAACCAGTAGATGTCAACCATTAGACGTTGAGCTGTAGACATTACAAGTAACTCAACCTACTGCTGCACCCATGACCCAGTAGTCCTTGACCAGCAGACCTCAAAGCTCCAACCAGTAGAGTTTGACCAACCAGTAGACCTTGAGAAGTAGACGTGGACAAGTGGACTTTGCACCAGTAGAGTACAACAGACTTCGAAGTAGTAGAGGCCAGCGAACTTCGAACCAGCAGAGGCCAGCGACTTCGAACCAGTAGAGGTCAGCAACTCAACCAGTAGCTTTGCAAGTAGACCTGCTCTACTGGAACAAATCAGCAGCCTTTCAGAAATAGCCTAGAAGCATAATATGATCGTTTCAATGTTTGAAAGCTTACCAAAACTGTCACAACGGCTATATTCTTGTATCTAACGTATATATTGTTACTTGGGGCTATATATACTTGATTTGGAAGCTCAATAAAAGTTGACTGAAGATCAATCCAAGCATTCCAAAGCAAACCCACTTGTGATTCAATTGGGAAACTTCAAAGACGAAAGCTGCTAAATGAAGAGCACTTCCCAAACATTTGGCACCTCTTACCTTGCTGTATCAGATTCATTATGGAATCATTTGTGCCTTTGTAGTCACTCTATTCATTGTATTTGTGAGCTAAAATAGAAGAGTAAATACCATTGTAACAGTTTGTGATTCATCACAACTGGATGAGAGGTCTTTATATGTGAGACGTTAAAGAACATGCATAATTGAGTTGCTAAGAGTTCTAGTTGGATGGGGAATACCCAACTGGACCGGGTTTGTACAAAGAGTTGTATAAATCAAAGTCTTCTAGTGTATCCTTCCATGAGATGGAAGAAGGGGGGACGTAGAAGCTTTGTGCTTCGAACTTCCAGAAACAAAAGCTTGTGTTATTTACTTTACTGCATTTATTACCTTACTGTTTTACATACTTTCTTGCATATCTTTAAAATGCCTTTCAAATGATTAATCGGTTTGAGAGCGGGTTATGTTGAGTGTCTTCCGCTCGGTTTTGTAACCGAACTCGATATAATCTCTCGGTGCAATTATTTCAAGAACACAAGCAATTAAAGCTCAAGTTGGTTGAACTCGGGTGTGGAATGTCAATCCACCCCGGAATCGATCCTAACAGTGTGTTTAGAAGGATTGTTGAATAAAATCTCACAAATATTTTGCGGATGATGACCAGTCTTTTTATGGACAAGAAACAGGATATTGATAATAACAAAAACAACATACTACTTGAAATAAGTGCGGATAAATAGTCTGCTGAAAAAGCGGATGAATAGCTTGCATTAATAAATGGCTAGATAGAAAGAAAGGCTTCAAAAATGTAAGAACACACATTTTGTTTCTGGAAGTTCGAAGCTAAAACGTCTATGTCATCCATTCTTCCTTTGCAGAAAGATATCACTAGAAGACTTTGGTTTACACAGATCACGTATGCAACCCTTAGTAAGTAAATTGTGATGCTCTTAGCTTTCACTAGTAAGTTGTTTGGATTTGGTCAATGTAAGCAATGAAAGTTTTTCAGAGAATGTTTGAATAATTTGTGCGTAGTTTAGGTGTGTCAAACATCCAGTCTCTGAGCTATTTATTGAAGAGTCCTGCAACATATACTTTGCCTCTTTTGTCCATCGAGTACAGTTTAGTTGCGATAGTATAGGCTCCTGACATTCCTTTTGTTTTATTGTCAAATCCGTTATTAACGCTCTCTAATACTGACAATGTTTTGGCTCTGCGGAATAGTATGGTTGAAAGTGTACTATCATCTAGTTTGACTTATATGGGCTAACAAGTCTACTGGACTATAGTCTACAAACTCTGTTATAACATAAGTGAGCTGCCCGATCACTAAGCGGGTCTAAACTGATCTGTCTCGAACTCTACTTGTAATCAAAGGAGCTGTTTTGAACTTAGCTAGTAGCAACTTTGAATCTTTTATGCGGATAGCAGTCTTCAGAGTTGAGCTATTTTGCAATCACCAAAACATAAAATATTCCAACAAACGAGATTGTAGAAATTGAAGTCTTCTAGTGGAATCCTTCCATTCCGTGAAAGAATGGGAGACGTAGAAGGATTACACAGCTTCGAACTTCCATAAACAAATCTGTGTGCATTTAATTTTTTTGTTTTGTTTAAATGATTTTATCTAGTTAATCAGTTTCAGAGCATCTTAGTTCGAATGTTTCCCACTTGATTTGTCATCTCCGGTGCGTTCACCTCAATGAACACAAGCTGCTACAACTCATGTTCGTTGAACTCGACTGACCACCCAACCCCAGAAGCGATTCTAACAATTTTTTTAAAATTATTGTTCTTTATTATATAAATAAAGTCTATGACAGTATGTAATAATAAATAATTTTTATACATTGTTCTTTATTATATCAATAAAGTCTATTACAATAGCTAATACCAAACAATCTTTATATATATATAGAATATTAAGTCGTTAGACCTTATAGAGCCTCCACGTAATGTAGCCAAAGAGGCACCCAGTAAAAAGTCTTCTATAACTATTTTCGTCTCCCAAATTATGTGTGTTCAGAAAATTTCTTATTCAAATAGTCATATGAATCGATTGTATCAAATAGTTATTGCGTAAGTATAGAATAAGAATCAAGAAATAAAGTAATTAATACCACAAAAGTTCATTATTATTCATTTTTTACTTTGCTTAAATTTATTTGGTAATCACTTATTCGATTATTTTAGAACTAAATTATATCATATTCAAAACTACAATTGTGATCATCATATGAATCGATTGTATCAAATAGTTATTGCATAATTTTATGAAAAATTATATTATTTTTTAAAAATATATTTAGAAATACATATACATCATGTATGCATTGTTCACGAGTAAATTAATTGTATTGTGGAAGAAAGCGGGGATCATATATTTTAGTGTAATAACTGTCTATACTTGGAGAGCGATCAAATATTGATGTTTGGGCTGCTGTACTATTTAATATATTTGAATTGCACAGTTACCACCAGCTATAACTTTTGGTAAAAAGACAAGCTTTTGATCATATAATTCATATCAAAGTCAAGGTCATGAATGCGATTCTCATGGATTGCAGGGACTGCGGTTACTATGAGTAGATTGTTTAGTGCAATAATGACCTTACTTAGAGAGCGATCGAAAAGTAGTGTTTGGGCTACAGTACACTTTAAAATTTTTGAGATATATTGTAGCACCACCTATAACTTTTGGTACAACAAACGTTTGATCCTACATCATCACATTTGAATAAAAAAAATTAACATATTATATTTTTAAAAAAATCAAATATACTCCTTAAAATATAATTAAATTATTTCCTCAAAGTCGCCCATCTCCAACCGCCCTATAACGCTAAATAACATAACTTTATGTCTTGGATACCAATTTTTATACGGCAAAGTATATTTTTTAAGCAGCAGAAGCCATATATACATATATATATATATATATATATATATATATATGGAATGTTATTTACATTCGAAAAAGTATTAATAACACCATACCGATCTATTTAAGTTAGTACTAGACAAGATTATAATTATAGTAACTTTTCTTATATTATAAATGACGTGATCTGTTATTCTCCGTGTTAGATAGATTTAAATGTATGCAAAAAAATAAAAGAAAGATAACAAGATTAATTACGTAAAAAACCCTCGAATTTAAGGAAAGCCACGGGACCTAGTCCAGTATAATTTGCACTAATCACAATCGAAATTTGTTACAAGACTTGTGACACAATATGTAAGTGAAATATTATTATACGAGGATATCTGGAAAAATAACAAGAAATGACCGAACAGACAAAATAATGTTGTCTTCGGAATCTCTTTTGCATACAAAGTCCAACCCCTTTAATGAAACTCTAAGCGTCTATTTATAAGGCCAATTTCAGTGTTTAAGTGGGGGGAAAGCTAGAACACGATATCCCCTAATCGTGGCGTTAATGTGGCGAGTGTGTCCGAGAAATCCGCATCCCATTAAAGCACGTTTATCTCCGTCGGTTAATTTGTTGGTTACAGTCGGGTCTTCAGTTAGTCTTTGACCATTATATCGAGCAGAGTTTAATAGCGTTCGGCTACCTTGTGCTCGGATGTTGCTTATTCGGATATTTTCTGTTCGGTATCTGTTTGTTCGGCTTCTTGCAGGGGATTTTTCCAGAGAAAGCTAATATGTCATATGACATCACCTCACCCCCCTGAAGTAAAGAAAGACAAGAACATTGAAGTCTCGTTTTATTGTATTCGGGTAAAATCCTAACTTGACCTGCTCGGGGGTTTTGTCGCTCTGTTTTCCCGCTCAAAATTTTCAAATGTTGCTCGACTTTCATTTTCCGAGGCACATCTATGACCGTCCATTCAGCTTATTTTGGACGGCGTGGATTTAACGACTGTTCATGTGGTCCCATCTATAAATACTCCACAATTCCCTTCATTTGTTTCACTTTTGTAAGGACTCTGATACATTAAGTGCGGATTAAAGACATAAGAAGAGCTAAACATACATCTAACATAGTATAAAGTTCATGGTGATGCCTTGAGCTATTAGGATTACAGTGCCAAAATAAATTCCAAAAAAAGATTAATTACATTCCAAACCAAATGAATGTTAATCCTATAGTTTTACACTACTACTAGAGTAGAGACTATACAAAAGAATCATGCCATCCTATCCCAATAGCGCTCCTCACAAGCTCACCGCATCAACCCGCTTCTTAGCCCTTCATGCCCAAAATGTACCTACAGGAACAACCCCCAATCATGAGCATATAATAACTTAATCATACCAACAAGATTATGATATAAAATGCATATCCGTAAATACAAATTACTTCCTGTAATATATGCACTTAAAGCTCCCTTTGGTTGTCCATGTACCACAAGCATAATCAATAGATTATAATGCCAATAATGTATGTCATGAAATGCATCGATTCCATCAATACCAATGTCCAATTTCCAAGTCTTATTATATCAGTGGCATAATACCCCTCGCGTTGACATGACAGCGGCAATAATACCCCTCGCTTCGACAATACCAACGATAAATAATATCCCTCGCTATACTATGACTGCGACATTATCCTTCGCTTCGACATATTAGCGGCAAATATTCTCTCGTCGCTACGGTATGATAGCGGCAAGTATTCTTCATCGCTACGCCATGAAGGCGGCAAGTATTCTTCATCACTGGAATATAATCTCGACTTACAATCACATGCACCAATGCATTCCATGTGTGTATGCAACCATAATGCATCAACGAATATGTGTATGCAAACATAATGCATAACCAACAAGATATGCAACCATAATGCATAATCCAATATGTAAAAATACATTTTACCGTCCGATGCCCGTACGTCTCACTACGTACCTTTGTTCCAAAAGTGGAGATGTTGTAGAACTTTATCTCCTTGGTTGTGTTGCCACCTGTGATGGTTCTACACAATCACACAAACCAATATTAGAAGCCAATAGTAGTCCGATCCCAAAAATCCCACAAAAATAACCAAAACTCCCATTTTTGGTGACTCGCGACCGATCGCTATATTGCCCCAATCGATCGCGAGATCACACTACCATTGCCAACAAAAATCTGTCTTCGGCAATCGATCGCCAAGTTTGGCGCGATCAATCACGAGACTCACCGATCGATCTCCCAAACTTGGCGATCGATCGCCAAAGGCTTCTGCCCTCTACTGCTTGCGCGCGGTCGATCGCCAAAAATGGGCCATCGATCGCCGCGACCTATAATCCAAAAATCGCCATTTTCCTTCAATTTTCCTTCCCCAATCCATACCAACTCAAATACCAATCCAACAACAACATCAAAACACCATAAACCTTCAATATAAACACTAATAACACCAAAAATCCAACACCCAACCAAATACAACATATACCCAAAAACAAACCCATCTTTCCCCAAATATTCAACCCATTTCAAAACAAAACTTCATAAAATCAACAAGGAACGATCCATACCTCCTTTAGACTTCAAATCCTACCAAGAAATCCAACAATCCAAGCTTTTGCAAAGTTTTCTCATCCTCTCCTTGGGTTGGACGATTTTTGGGGTAGGGGTAGGGTTTGAGAGTGATTTGAGAGAAGTGAGTGGAGTGATAGAAGTGTAAGAAGGGGGTAATGGGTATAGGGGTTAATTAAAATATGTCCCGGTATTTAGCATGATGTTAAAATATCCCTACATGATATTTTAAAAGTATTTTCCAAAAATGCACCATAACCAAAATAATTAACACCCACCCCTAATAAACCATGCCATTACTCAAATTCCCAACATGCATCACATGCACCCTGATATGCATTACCAGGTCACGCCCACCGCATGACTAAGCATTTCACCATAATAATTAATTCAACACTAAATTAATTTACACCATAAATATCACATAATCATAATTAATGCCCAAATGAACATAATTATTTCGGGGATATCACAACTTTGATGCATTCTAATCCCGAGCTAGCACTAGACAACAGATCAATTTATCTTCAATCATTTCCAGCTTCTATCTACCAAGTATGGCCCCTTCTTCGGATGATTCCTCTTTGAAGGTGATAGACATGTATGGCGAGCATGATGAGGAAAGAGCTACTACTCTTTCTCCTCAATCATCGTCCACCCATATAGCAAGAAGACACTAAGCTCTTCGCCTACTTCAGCTACTCGTAAAAAAGAGCAGTGAGCTACCATGGAATAAGACTTGATAAACACCCAAGTTCCCTGGTTCGAAATTTTTGAATCCGAGATTACATCGGACCAGGATCTGTCCAACATTCGCAACAAATGGGGAATTTCTGAGGGGACTTCTATTATTGTTCCCCCTTCAGGATCTCCCCCTCATCTGCCCCCTAAGGGATATTTTCCATTTTACTTAGATCAACTTCGAGAGGCCTTTCCTGTCCCCTCTTTTTTTTTTTATTGAAGTCGCTTCTTACTTTTTCGTCTCTCTCAGCCAATTATTCCACAATAGTTATAGATCGTTGGCGGGCTTCTTTATAGTTCTTTCTTTTTTGGGTTTCACCCCTACTCCCGAACTCTTTCATTACTTTTTTCAACTGAATACGAAAGAGATCGGTCTTTTCAATTTTTCTTCTCAAACAAGGGTATGTTTCCTCAAGAAATATCCCGCATCGATAAAGAACTGGAAAATATTCTACTTTTTTGCTCGTCCACTCCAGCCTTGGGATTGCCCCATGGAGTGAAGAGAAAACCTCCCGAAGGGAAAATTGATCAAGGGACACCTTGAGAAGGAACCGTATCTGTCGCTTTGTCGTAAGCGTGGCAATCAGTGTTTTAACCTAGCGGAGCTGATTGACGACGGACTGTTGTACTTGTTCCAGCTGAGCCCGAAGGGTGCATCCTTGAAAATGCCCATCGATGAGCGTGTCTGAGCACTTTTACTTGTTTGCGCATTGTGAATAATATGTTCGGACTGACCTCTGTTCACTCATTTCAGGAACAAAAATGATGAATGATATGAAGGCTGAGAAGTTGAAAGCCCAATCCCAGAAAGGACAAGCTTCGGGATCTTCAGATCTTCATACTCCTCCTCCATCAAACGAGCCTACACCTGCTCTACCCTCTTCGCCGATCGTTGACATCACCGCCTCTCCTGAGGTAGAGGGGACCCTGGCCCTTCGACCTTGTAAAAGGGCAATTCCCGTGGGTCAGGGTTCTTCCTGCAAACCCCCATTGCCAAAAGAGCTTCTTCTTCCACCATTCCCCCGTACCCCGAGCTTCTTCCCAACCTTCTCTGGTGGTCCGAGAGCTTCTCGGCCCACCTCGAGATACCACTTATCCACCTGGACCTATTGTGATATCCCTGAAATTAATCATGTACTTAAAGGTTTTAATACTGATTTGAGGTGATTATGGTGTTATTATTATTGTGTGGTTGGGAAATGTATAGTTATGTGGTGGGCATGAACTGATAATACATTTCAGGGTGCATGTGATGCATTGTGGGAATTGGTGTAAATTTGGCATGATATATTGGGCTTTATTCTAGTGTTGTAAAAAAAGCATGTTTAATTGTGGTAATGGTGCATTTTATTGGAAATACTTTACAATACCAAGTAGGGATATTTTATACATCATGCTAAATATTTGGACATCATTTTGTTATTATTAACACCCACACTATACCCTCTACTTCACTTCCTACCACTCTTCATTTTACCACTCAATCCCATTCCCCAAACCCCTCTCTTTATCGCCTAACTCTAGAGGAAGGAGGAGATATTTTCCAAGGCTTTCATTGCTTGATTTCTTGCTAGATTTTAAGCTCAAGTGATAATCAACCTTCTTTGATAGGGGTTGAACATGTTTAGATGAGTTTTGGGTTTATGGTTTTTGGGGATAATGGTTTATGTTGTTGTATTTGTGGGTATTGAGTTTTGGTGTTGTTAGTTTGTGTAGTTTGTGGTATATTGAAGTAAATATGATGCTGGGTTGTAAGGATGTGGTGTAAAATGGTTTGTCATGGATTTTATGTACAAAAAAGGTGGATTTTTGGAATTGTAGGGCTCGTCGATCGACTGGGACAAACTCTCGATCGATCGCGCGTTCCAGGAGCCATGTCTGGCGAAGATGCTTTGCTCGATCGATCGGTGGAAATTTGCGATCGATCAACTAAGCTCGGCGATCGAGCGAGAAGGCCATCTCGATTGATCGAGAAGGGCAGAACTTTTGTGCATTATTTTCGTTGCCTTGCGATCTATCGAGAGAAATGGCCGATCAATCGCGAGGGTGTGAATGGGGAAATGTTGGATTTTTGGTAATTGGTTGAGATTTTGGTGATGGACTATTATTTGGCTTCTAATATTGAGTTATGCACTTGTGTAGAGCCTTCCCAGGTAGCAACTCAACACAGGGGGTAAAGTCCTACAACATCCCATATTTTTGGAACAAAGGTACGTAGAGAGACGTACGTGCATCGGACAGTAAAATGTGTTTTTACATTTGGATTATACATTGTGGTTGCACATATATATTGGATGCTTGGTGCATATAATGGTTAGTCATTATTATATTCGAGTGATGATTTTAATGCTTTGCCGCTGTCATTTCAAAGCGATGATAGAATACTTGCCGCTGTCATATCTAGCGATGATAGAATATTTGCAACTAATATGTCAAAGTGATGGTAAATGCCGCTGTCATATCGAAGCGAGGGATATTAGTGCCGCTTGTTTGTCGAAGCGAGGGGTATTAATGACATTGTCATGTCGAAGCGATGTGCATTAATATATACTGTTATAACAAGACTGATATTGGTTATTGGTATTGATGGAACATATATATGTCATGACATTTGTAAACTGCATTATAATCTGATGATTATGAATATAAGTTGTGGTACATGGACAACAAAAGGGTACGTTTGATTTGTCAACAGGTGAAGGCAGAGAGGCAGATGCCTGGTGGTGAATTGAAGAGCTTGGAGATACCTAAATGGAAGTGGGAGCAAATATCCATCGACTTTGTGACTCATTTGCAGAGGAAGGCTTCAGGATTTGACGCCATTTGGGTGATTGTGGACAGGCTGACAAAGGTGGCTCACTTTATTCCATACAATATGACCTTCACGTACTTGAGAATAACTCAGTTGTACATTTGGTATGTGGTGAGATTGCACGGGATCCCGGTTTCTATTATGTCTGATCGAAACCAGCGGTTTACGTCTCACTTTTGGGAAGGCCTTCAGTTGGCTTTGGGAACTGAGGTGAGGTTGAGCACGGCATACCATCCCCAAACAGATGGCAAGATCGAGCGTACACTCGAAGATATGTTGTGGGCTTGTGTGCTAGATTTTGACTCTACGTGGTGGGATTCAGTGGCTTTGATGGAATTCTGGTACAACAACAGCTATCAGGCGAGTATTCAGATGGCTCCGTTTGAGGCCCTATATGGTCGACGTTGTAGATCACCGTTGTACTGAGATGATTTGGATTGTATATCGGTTGGAGGACCGGAGTTGATCCGGGAGATGGAAGAGAAAGTATAGGCGATCCGGCAGAAAATGAAAGCAGCTCAGGATAGGAAGACAACCTATGCTAATAAACGGTGACGACCGTTGGAGTTTCAGTTGGGCGACAAGGTCTTCTTGAAGATCTCACCTTTCAGAGGTGTGATACGGTTTGGGATGCACGGGAAATTATCTTCGAGGTACATTGGACCGTTTGAGATCTTGCAGCGCATTGGTATCTTGGCTTACCATCTGGCTTTGCCATCGTCTTTGTCTAAGATACATGGCGTGTTTCATGTGTCAATGTTGAGGAAGTATGAGCCGTATCCGTCTCATGTGTTGCAGCCTTCAGAAATTCAGTTGGATTCTGATGTGTCATATACTGAACAATCGGTTAGAATTCTGGATCGAGCTGATCACATACTTCAGAACGAGGTTATACTGATGGTCGAGGTTAAGTGGGATCGCAGGGGTGTCGAGGAGGCCATGTGGGAGACGGAGCGACATATGATGCAGCAGTATCCGGAACCGTTCTCTAGTACGTGAATTTACATTTTGTTGGCATTGGTAAGTGCATGTGAATTTCGAGGTCGAAATTTTCTAAGTAGGGGAGTATTGTGATATCCCTGAAATTAATCATGTACTTCATGGTTTTAATACTGATTTTGAGGTGATAATGGTGTTATTATTATTGTGTGGTTGGGAAATGTATAGTTATGCGGTGGGCATGCAATGGTAATACATTTCAGGGTGCATGTGATGCATTGTGGGAATTGGTGTAAATTTGGCATGATATATCGAGCTTTATTCTAGTGTTATAGAAAAAAAGCATGTTTAATTGTGGTAATGATGCATTTTATTGGTAATGCTTTAAAATACCAAGTAGGGATATTTTATACATCACACTAAATATTTGGACATCATTTTGTTATTATTAACACCCACACTATACCCTCCCCTTACTTCACTTCCCACCACTCTTCATTTTACCACTCAAACCCATTCCCCAAACCCCTCTCTTTATCGCCTAACTCTAGAGGAAGGATGAGAGATTTTCCAAGGCTTTCATTGCTTGATTTCTTGCTAGATTTGAAGCTCAAGTGATAATCAACCTTCCTTGCTAGGTGTTGAACATGTTTAGATGAGTTTTGGGTTTATGGTTTTGGGGGGAAATGGTTTATGTTGTTGTATTTGTGGGTATTGAGTTTTGGTGTAGTTAGTTTGTGTATTTTGTGGTATATTGAAGTAAATATGATGCTAGGTTGTAAGGATGTGGTGTAAAATGGTTTGTCATGGATTTTATGTACAAAAATGGTGGATTTTCAGAATTGCAGGGCTCACCGATCGATCGAGACAAACTCTCGATCGATCGCGCGTTGCAGGAGCCAAGTCTGGGCGAAGATGATTTGCTCGATTGATCGGAGGAAAATCCTGATCGATCGACGAAGCTCGGCGATCGATCGAGAAGGCAGAACTTTTGTGCATGATTTTCATTGCCTCGCGATCGATCGAGAGAAATGGCCGATCGATCGCGAGGGCGTGAATGGGGAAATGTTGGCTTTTTGGTAATTGGTTGAGATTTTGGTAATGAACTATTATTTGGCTTCTAATATTGAGTTATGCACTTGTGTAGAGCCTTCCTAGGTGGCAACACAACGTAGGGGATAAAGTCCTGCAACATCCCATATTATTGGAACAAAGGTACGTAGAGAGAAGTACGAGCATCGGATCGTAAAATGTATTTTTACATTTTGGATTATACATTGTGGTTGCACATATATATTGGATGCTTGGTGCATATCATGGTTAGTCATTATTATATTCGAGTGATGATTTTAATGCTTTGCCACTGTCATTTCGAAGCGATGATAGAATACTTGCCGCTGTCATATCGTATCGGTGATAGAATATTTGCCGCTAATATGTCAAAGCGATGGTAAATGCCGCTGACATATTGAAGCGATGGATATTAATGCCGCTGATATGTCGAAGCGAGGGGGTAATAATGCTGCTATCATGTCGAAGCGATGTGCAGTATAATACACTGTTATAACAAGACGGTGATTGGTTATTGGATTGATGGAACATATATATGTCATGACATTTGTAAACTATATTATAATCTGATGATTATGAATATAAGTTGTGGTACAGGGACAACCAAAGGGAGCGTTTTAAATGCATTCAATACAGGAAGTGCTTTGTATTTACGATTTATGCATTTATACACTATAATCATATTGTTGTGAATATGGTTTATTATATGCTCATGGTTTGGGGTTGTTCCTGTAGGAGCTTTTGGCATGGAGGGCTAAGGTCAGGGTTAATGCTGTGAGCTGTGTGAGGAGTGCTACTGGTATAGCATGACATGAATTCTTTTATATAGGTTCTACATAGAGTAGAGTAAATCTATAGCTTTTACATTCATTTTGTGGCAATGTAGCTAATTCTTTTTGGAATTTTATTTTGGCACTGTAATCCTTAAGCTCGATGCATCAACATGAACCCTTATACTCTGATGAATGTATGTTTAGCTCTCTTTATGTCATTAAATTCACACTTAAGGTAGCGATGCCTTACATTAGTTGTATCAGAGCAGTGGTTAGAGAACCAGGTTGAGCGAAGGGTAGCGTTAGTGAACAAGTTGGATAGGTGTTCACCTATGAGCATGTTCATGCATGTGGTGCATATATGAGTATATATGTGTTATACTAACGTGCTTGAATTATTAATATTCATGTGACGACTAACGTGGACTGTATTACATGAATTGTTTCTGGTATTATTATTGTTAACTCCTGTATTACAGCATGCCAGCCAGAAACTCAGGGCACCTCAATGAAGAGGTGGGAGATGCGATAAGTGTGAATGCGCGTATTGCTCAGACTAACCCTCTACTGCCGCCGTGTGTGGGCGTGGAACCTATTGCACAGTTGTTATTATCGGGGAGCTGAGTTTGACGCAGTTCTTGACCTTCCATCCGCCTCGATTTGAGGGAACTGAGACTGGGAAAGAAGCAGAAGAATGGTTAGTGAGGATTGAGCAAATATTTGTGTCGGCGCCATGTGGCAAGACTGCTTGGTTGAGGCTGGCGGAGTTCCAACTGGCTAAGAAATCTTCCATGTGGTGGAAGACAAATGTTATGGAGTTGAGAGCTCAATGAGTAGTAGTGGATTGGAGCTTGTTTAGGACCCGGTTCCTGAACCGATTTTTTTCAGCGGCTGCTAGACAGATTAAAAAGGATGAGTTCACCGACTTGAAGCAGGGCAACATGACAGTTTCAGACTATGCCCTGCAATACACATCACTCTTACGGTAATGTCCCCCATTTTACTACAAATGGACATGCCAAGTTGATGCACTTTCTAAAGGGCTTGAGGCTGGAGCTGTTTGATAGGGTTCTCTCTAATAACCCTAGTTCTTTTGGTGATGCGCTTACAAGAGCGGAGCTAGCGGAAATTGGGGTAAGTGCTTACAAGGATGTTGTACCCCGCATGTGCCATCACAGAGGCCGGTGTCTGACAATCTGAGACCACGAGAGGAACAGTTTAAGCCTCGTAGGGCTTCTTCATCTTCCCGATTTAAGGGGAAGTGATCTGATAACCGAAGATCGGAGACCGAAGGGATAATGCACCGACCAATCGGGGGCCAACACAAACGAGTAAGACGGGGAAACGAGATGCGATTATTGTGGAGGACCGCATTTGACGCGTGACTGCTCGGCTTGGTATAGTTGTGGCAAGATGGATCACATTGTTCGGTATTATCCTACCCGTGGAGGACAGTCAAACCTCATGGAGAACAAAGCGATATTTGATGGCAGGGCAGTACAACAAAGGCAACCGGTTGTGCCTCAATCATTGGGAGGTCAGACAGCGGGACCACCTCAGGGGCAGGTGTATGCACTGACAAGGGAGCAGGCTGAGGCAGCCCCGGAGGAGGTGATTGTGGGTAAGTGTTATTTATTTACCTATCCCGCTTTTATTTAATAGATACATGTGCCTCCCATTCTTTTGTGTCTACTGCTTTTGTGGAGAAATATCATATGTGCCCATCTCTGTTGCCCACGCCTCTTATGGTCTCGACACCAACCGGGAAGAATGTGATTGCTCGCATATTATCTGACTGCCTCTTTTATTTTGAGGGCAATGATCTGAAGGCCGACTTGATTGTACTGGGAATGACAAACTTTGATTGCATTGTGGGCATCGATGTACTAAACATATATCAGGCAGTGGTTGATTACCTGCAAAGGGTAGTCCGCTTCCGATCTGATCATGGATTCAGTGGATATTCTATGGAAGTGGTTCCCGTCCAAAGATTCCGTTGGTATCAGCTATCAAAATGCATGGCTATTGGAACGTGGACATACGGGCTATCTCATCTATGACATTGATGTTGCGGAAAAGAGGAGAGAGATGAGAATCGAGGAGATACCCGTGGTTGCGGAATTTGCCGATGAGTTTCCGAAAGAAATTCCAGGTTTTCCGCCGAGCAGGGAAGTCGAGTTTGGGATTGAGCTATTACCAGGGACGTCCGCTATTTCTCGTGCCCCTTATAGAATGGCACCAGTGGAGTTGAGGGAACTGAATGTGCAGTTGCAGAAACTCCTTGACAAGGGATACATACGTCCTAGTGTATCGCCTAGGGTTCTTATTTGTAAAGTAGAAGAATAGTTTGATGCGCTTGTGCATCGATTACCGACAATTGAACAAAGTGACGGTAAATAACAAATACCCTCTTCCACGGATTGATGACCTGTTTGATCAGCTACAGGGCACAACAAGATTGACTTGAGGTCGGGGTATCATCAGATACAGGTTAGAGATGAGGATGTTCAGAAGACATCATTTCGGACTCGGTATGGGCACTATGAATTCTTGGTTATGCCGTTCGGAGCGAACGCCCCGGCTGTCTTTATGAGTCTGATGAACCGGGTGTTCCAGCCCTATCTTGCTCAGTTTGTCATAGTCTTTATTGATGACATTCTTATATATTCTAGAAGTGAGGAGGATCACGTGAGACATTTGCGTACGGTGATTCAGATTCTCAAAGATAATCAGCTGTTTGCTAAGCTCACCAAGTGTGATTTCTGGTTGGACAGTGTGGTATTTCTGCGTCATGTCATCTCTAGAGATGAGATATTAGTCGATCCCAGGAAGGTAGAAGCAGTGATGGAATGGTCTACACCTACCTCTGTGCCCGAGATTCGAAGTTTTCTTGGTTTGGTCGGATATTACCGACGCTTTGTCGAGGGATTCTCGAAGATTGCTAAGCCATTGACGCAGTTGACTCAGAAAGGAGTGCCATTTTATTGATCCGAGGCTTGTGAGTAGGGCTTTCAAGAGTTGAAGCATCGGTTGACGACTGCACCCGTGTTGGTGATTCCCACTGAGAACAAGAGGTTCGTTCTTTATACTGATGCGTCGCTACAGGGTTGGGATGCGTATTGATGAAAGACGAACATGTGGTGGCCTATGCATCGAGACAACTGAAGCCGCATGAGACCAAATATCCAGTCCATGATTTAGACTTGGCAGCTATTGTGTTTGCCTTGAAGATTGGCTGCACTACTTGTATGGTACTTCATTTACCATCTACACGGACCACAAGAGCCTGAAATTTTTATTTACTCAGGAAGAACTGAAGATGAGGCAGAGGAGATGGATGGACTTGCTGAAAGACTATGATTGCGAGATAGAATACCATCCGGGCAAGGCTAATTTGACAGCTGACGCTTTCAGTCGGAAAGTGAAGCACACAGCGGAGGACATCATCCATTTGCCAGCTTTGTTGACTTCCTATTGTCAGTTGGGTTATGCCTTTGATGTTACTGCATCACCGGTACGTGTTGATGTGACTAGAAATAGACACATCTATTGCGCTTAATTGTCTACGATTTGGTATATTTTGATGGATAAATTGATACATATGCTACCTAATCGTATATTTGTGTAAATGTAGGGAAAGGTGAAGAAACCAAGCTAAAATGATGACAGAAGGAATAAAGTTGAAGAAAAGAGGAAAAAACCGGAATCAAAGACACATGTTTCTCCTTTCTCCTCAAATTTATATATGTTTGATCCAATTTTTGGAAATGTGGTCCATAGAAAAGTTGTAGAACTTTGAGTTATCTTCGCGTGGACAGATGATTCATCGAATTCGGAGTTTGTACGAGAAAGTTACGGCCAAAATACGAAACTCGCCAGAAAACGTTAAGGCTCGGCGATCGATCGGCACAAATCCGCGATCGATCGCCGTGACAATCTTCCTGAAAAATAAAGGCTTGCGATCGATCGCCAGCCAGCGCCGATCGATCGCAATTAGAGTTTCGGAAAGCATGGATTCTTGATTTCTTTCCTTCCTACATGGATTCTAACCTACCCCTCAGCCTCCTAACCTCTATAACTCAAAATTTCAGCCACATTGGAGAAGAATTCAGACTTTAGAATTAATTTTTAGATTTTAGAGTAATTTTTCTTTCAATTTTTGTGAGGAACGCTCGAAGAACGAGGACGGAAGCGACACTCCGTAATCGTGATTCCTTTTAGTAACTTTTTCTTTTCCTATTAGTTTGATGCTTTCTAGATTAATGTTGATTGTTTTTAATCTAGTTCTGAGTAGCTAAATACTTTTGTGATTCTCGGTTTAGGAAAACGATATTGGATGTTTATGATTATTATGAGATAAGTTTTGATTGTTGATTTCCATTGAGTATCAATTGTTTTCTGATTTGATTGTCATAATTGTTATGCATGATTGTTGGACTTATCACCTAGCTTTTGTTCATACAATTTATTGCTAAATTAGATATCAAATACGAAATCGTTTGATCCCTCTAATTTACGAAGCAACTAAGATTAATTAAATTCAGCTTGTGAGTTTGTTAATTCTTAGGAAAAACAATTAACTAGATTAAACATAGACGCTTGGATTTTGTTGTTTAGCTTCATTGATCTCACTAGTTCACATGCTATCATCGATTTAAATCTTAATCGCTTGTATTTTGATTGATTGTTTGATAAGGGTTAAACTAGAACACTTGGGCTACTTAGCTAAACTTAAAGTGAGATATGACTTTGATTATTTGATTAAACACCCACGATGAATATTCATATAAAAATTGAATTGTTTGTGAAGATCGATGACCGAGATACTAAACACCAATTGTAAAATTAACCAAAAACCGAGAATCGCTCTTTTCTCATAAGGTAATTCATCTAGTTTAATTTTGTATCATAGTAGTAGTTAATTCAATTGATTTTAAAAACCCCTTTTTATTTCGTTTGCATAAGTTAACACAAATATATAGCCTTCCTCGTGGGATCGATCCCTACTCACGCTACTACATTCATTATTGTTATTAACTTGAGAGGGTTAATTTGGGTGTACGCGATAAACGCTACAAAATTTTGGCGCCGTTGTCGGGGAAGGCAATTTTATTGATATGTGTTAAATTTTTTTTATTGATATTCTTCTTCCCGTGCTTTTTACATGTTTGTTCGTGCATGCAGGCAATTTTTCATTTGAGGAGAACGAACACCAATACAATCCCGAGATAGAAAGGACTATCATGGCGGAGAATCAAAGCCTACGACAATTAGCAAACCCTACCTTAGATCAGCAACCTCTGCATAACCTTTCCTACACTTGCTACTAATATAAATTTTGAATTAAAATCTGGCCTAATACATCTTTTACCTTCTTTTCATGGCCTTGCAGGTGAGGATGCGCATAAGCATTTGATGGAATTCCATGTAGTATGCACTACGATGAAGCCAACTGGCATAACTGAGGAACAAATCAAAGTACGAGCTTTTCCGTTCTCTTTGAAGGACGCTGCTAAGGATTGGCTCTTCTATTTACCTTCTGGATCCATAACTACATGGAACGAGCTGAAAAGGACCTTCTTGGAGAAATACTTTCCTGCATCAAGGGCGAAGAATATCCGCAAAGACATATACGGCATTAGACAACGCCACGAGGAATCACTGCATGAATATTGTGAGAGCTTCAAAAATCTTTGTGCAAGCTGCCCTCAACATCAGATAAGTGAACCCTTACTTATTCAATATTTTTATGAGGGACTTTTGCCAAATGTGACAGGAACTTGGTGGACGCTGCAAGTGGAGGAGCATTTGTGGATAAGACGCCAACGGAGGCAAGACACTTGATTGCGAACATGGCAGCCAACTCTCAACAGTTTGGGACTGCTCGATCAGACCATAAGCCTAAGAATCAAGGCGAGGTAAATGTGTCTAGTCTCGAACAACAATTGATTGAATTAACAGGTATCGTGAAACAACTTGCAATTGGAGTTGGACAAAGTGCTAAGGTATGTGGGATTTGGGCACTACCGAATCATCCAACTGATGCATGTCCCTCACTACAAGAGACAGCCACTGAGCACGTGAATGCAGCGGGAGGATTCCCATGGCCACCACAAAGGGGCTATGACAATCCCTCGAGCAATTACAATCAAGGGTTGAGGGACCATCCGAACCAAGGATATGGGAACCCACAGATGCACCAACCTCCACCCTATAGACCGCCATATCAGAGACCTCCACCACCTCCAGTGCACCCTCCTTCTGACAGGTTAGAAAATATTATTAAAGTTATTGCTGAAAATAGCTTACAATTTCAACAGGAGACGAGGGTGAGCATCCAGAGTTTGACTACGCAAATAGGACAATTGGCGACTTTACTCAACAAGATTGAAGCAAGAATAACAAATGGATTACCTTCACAGCCGGAGGTGAACTCAAGGGAAAATGTGAGCGTCATCACTTTAAAGATGAGCGAAGATGGAATTAAGGAGAATGTGATACTGACGCCACCCAAGAAAAAAGAGATGAAGGAGAGAGAGACGGACATTGAAGAACCCATACAAGAGGAGGAACCACGGGGTAAGTTCCATAAATTTTCTGAATATAAGATTGAACCCCCATTCCCCCTTGCTTTTAAGGAGAATAGGAAAGATGAGGATATCAAAGGAGTATACGAGACTTTACGACGTTGTGAGGCAAACACCCCACTACACGACGAAATGATAAAAATACCTCGATGGGCGAGATTCTTGAAAGAGATATGGAAAGCGGATAAGATCAAGAAACGCAAAGGGTGCCCCAAGATCGAGCTAGGTGAGAATGTTTTGGCGGTCATCCAAAGAAGCATTCCCACAAAGTGCAAGGACCCCGGTATGTTCTCTATTCCTTGTGTGATCGGAACCACTAGAATTGAGAACGCGATGCTAGATTTAGGATCTTCAATTAATGTCATGCCTTACTCAATCTACACTCAACTGAAACCTGGACCTTTGAAACAAGTACTGTGATTCAATTAGCTGATAGGTCCACGGTTATTCCTAGGGGGATAGTAGAGGACGTACTTGTTCATATAGAGAATTTGGTCTTCCCCGCCGATTTCTATGTCTTAGACATGGAAAATGGTGATCCATCTAGCCCCATTCTTTTAGGGAGGCCATTTTTGAAAACATCAAAATCTGTTATCGATGTGAATAGCGGCATGTTAACAATGGAGTCTAATGGTGAAATTGCAAAATTTAATATCTATGAACCCATTGAAACTCAAGAGCATTCTATTTACGCTATCGATACAAATGATGAATTTGATGCTGATTTTGATAATGATGATTTATGGGAGATGGGAAAGGCTACTGGTGGCCTTGATGACAAAGGAGGTATGGATTCGAGCCCTGTGCATACTGTTCATACTATTGCTGCTTTATCTACTCATGATACTGCTGACCCTATCTTTTCTAACTTGCAGGATCGTACCATTGAAAAGAAACACCCTCCGGATCGACCACAACAAGCCACAGATGTTGAAGGAGGAACAAAGACTGAGGACGCCACTCAAAGGCGAACAAACCGAAATTTAGAGGAGTTAAAAAGATATTGAGGTGGAAGATGAAAGATAGAGCGACCCCGCATCACCCACCTTGATAGAGGACTGGCGTCGGGCCACCGACGTTAAACAGAGGCGCTGCTTGGGAGGCAACCCAAGGGGAGTTAGTTTCCTTTCTCCCTTTTATTTATTTTTTTTTTGCTTTAGTAGTTAGACTTTTCTCTTTTCTTGTATTTTTGCCTTACATTGGAGACAATGTAAGATTTAAGTATGGGGGATGGATTAGTGGCGTGTTATTGTTTTTCTTATTATAAAAATACAAAAAAAATCAAAAATTTGAAACTTTTGAGCTCATAGTTAGTAATGAACACATGCTTAGAATCATTAGCCCATGATGAAACCTAATTGATATCATGCATGCTTTTGAACAAAGGTGAATTGTTAACCTTGGAACACTTTGAACTCTAATGCAAATTTTACTTTAACTTAGTAGTTGAATATTTTGAGCACATTATTGTCATGACTTGTGAAGTGTGCATAGCTTAGTGAAGATTGTGTAAATTTTGTGATAGTCTTAAGAAGACTCTAATACATGCTAGAACTTAACTACATGCTCTTTGAGGCGTATGTCTAGACTACTTGAGAACATGAAAGTGATATAGGCAATCTTTGATGCGTTTGAGCCTTTCAAGCATACCATGTAAATAAAATCAATCACTAGTACCCTTTTTGAGCTTAATGCAAAAGAATGGTTGTAGGCTAAGCATATTAAAGACCCCCATTCGACATTCTTGACTAGCTTATCATCCTTCCCTAATGAGCCTAAATATGAATTCTATCCATACCTTTGAAGGGAGTATGATGTGTTTCATTCACATGCACTTAAGTATTCAATGATTAAAATGTTTGTGAGCTTCATTATGAAAAGAATGGAATGCATGAAAGAAAAGGGATGCTTTGAGAAATAGATAAAAAAATATGACTCCAAGGGGAGCCAAGGCACAAAAGAAGAAAAATGTTGAAATAAAAGTTGAAAAATTCAAGCAAGAAGAGAAGCTTTTAGTGTGCATATCATCATACTCTTTTGTTTGACATGTATTTTTCCTTTCTTTCATAAGCCAATACCTAGACCAAGCTACAAGCTAATAAAGACCTACTTGATTTATGTTTGCAAAGTGGCTAAGATAGTGGAGAAGAGTGTGCAAGTAAGCTTATACTTGTGTTAGTGTATGACTTGAACTATTGTGGATTTGCATCCTTTGGATCTATAATTTGTACACAACACTTGTTTATGACAACACACACACGTTCACTACATTGTTAAGTATGAGATGTTTAGGGATTGAACTTGTTCCACTGTTAACTTTTCACCGCCTTTCATTACTATGCATGTTTAAATGCATTAAAGTGAGAACAAGTTATTTTGATATGATGCTATGAGCCAAACAAAAAGATTGTAGTTTTGTCTGATTTACTCGAGGTCGAGTAAAGTTTAAGTATGGGGGTATTTGATGTGACTAGAAATAGACACATCTATTGCGCTTAATTGCCTACGATTTGGTATATTTTGATGGATAAATTGATACATATGCTACCTAATCGTATATTTGTGTATATGTAGGGAAAGGTGAAGAAATCAAGCTAAAATGATGAAAGAATGAATAAAGGCTGGCGATCGGTCGCCAGCAGAGTTTTGAAAAGCTTGGATTCTTGATTTCTTTCCTTCCTACAGGGATTCTAACCTACCCCTCAGCCTCCTAACCTCTTCAACTCGAAATTTCAGCCTCATTGGAGAAGAATTCAGACTTTAGAAATAATTTTTTAGATTTTAGAATAATTTTTCTTTCAGTTTTTGTGAAGAACGCTCGAAGAACGAGGACGGAAGCGACACTCCGGAATCGTGATTCCTTTTAGTAACTTTTTCTTTTCCTATTAGTTTGATGCTTTCTAGATTAATGTTGATTGTTTTTAATCTAGTTATGAGTAGCTAAATACTTTTGTGATTCTCGGTTTAGAAAAACGATACATTGGATGTTTATGATTATTGTGAGATAAGTTTTGATTGTTGATTTTCATTGAGTATCAATTGTTTTTCTGATTTGATTGTCATAATTGTTATGCATGATTGTTGGACTGATCACCTATCTTTTGTTCATACAATTTATTGCTAAATTAGTATCAAATACGGAATCGTTTGATCCCTTAAATTCAGCTTGTGAGTTTGTTAAATTCTTAGGAAAAACAGTTGACTAGATTAAACATAGACGCTTGGATTATGTTGTTTAGCTTCATTGATTTCACTAGTTCACATGCTATCATCGATTTAAATCTTAATCTCTTGTATTTTGATTGATTGTTTGATAAGGGTTAAACTAGAACTCTTGGGCTACTTAACTAAACTTAAGGTGAGATATGACTTTGATTATTGGATTAAACGTTCACGATGAATATTCATATGAAAATTGAATCGTTTGTGAAGATCGATGACCGAGATAGTAAACACCAATTGTAAAATTAACCGAAAATCGAGAATCACTCTTTTCTCATAAGTTAATTCATCTAGTTTTATTTTGCATCATAGTAGTAGTTAATTCAATTGATTTCAAAAACCCCTTTGTATTTTCATTTTCATAAGTTAACACAAATATATAGCCTTCCTCGTGGGATCGATCCCTACGCACGCTACTACATTCATTACTGTTATTAACTTGGAGGGTAATTTGGGCATACACGATAAACGCTACCATGTGTATCAACATTATTAGCTGAGCTGGACATTTTCAAGAATAGCAGAAAGGCTCAGAAGTCAAATGATGAGATACTGAGATACAAAGATGACATTAGTGCTCCTTGGACAACCATCGAAGTTCAGAATGGCTGATGACTATTCCTTGAGGCTTGGTAATCGTTGGGTGGTTCCGAATGCTCCAGAGCTACGCCAAGGAATCTTACAGTGAGCTCACAACAATAGATTTAGTATTCACCCGGACGGGAAGAAAATGTATAAGGATAAGTGTGACCAATTCTGGTGGAAGTGGATGAAGTGAGATGTTATAGCATTCGTTAAGAGGTGTTTGATTTGTCAGCTGGTAAAGGCAGAGAGGCAGAGGCCTGGTGGTGAATTGAAGAGCTTGGAGATACCTAATGGATGTGGGAGCACATATCCATGGACTTTGTGTCTCATTTGCCGAGGACAGCTTCGGGATTTGACGCCATTTTGGGTGATTGTGGATAGGCTGACAAAGGTGGCTCACTTTATTCCATACAGTATGACCTTCACGTACTTGAGGATGGTATAGTTTAACATTCGGGATGTGGTGAGATTGCACGGGACCCCGGTTTCTATTGTGTCTGATCGAGACCCGCAGTTTACGTCTCACTTTTGGGAAGGCCTTAAGTCGGCTTTGGGAACTGAGGTGAGGTTAAGATCGACATACCATCCACAAACAGATGGCAAGACCAAGCGTACTATACAGACGCTCGAAGATAAGTTGCGGGCTTGTGTGCAAGAGTTTGACTCTACGTGGCAGGATTCAGTGGCTTTGGTGGAATTCTTGTACAACAGCAGCTATCAGGCAAGTATTCAGATGGCTCCGTTTGAGGCCCTATATGGTCGTCCTTGTAGATCACCGTTGTACAGAGATGATTTGGATCGTAAATCAGTCGGAGGACCGGAGTTGATCCAGGAGATGGAGGAGAAAGTAAAGGTGATCCGGCAAAAAATGAAAGCAGCTCAGCATAGGAAGGCAGCCTATGCTAATAAACGGCGAAGACCGTTGGAGTTTCAGTTGGGCGACAAGGTCTTCTTGAAGATCTCACCTTTCAGAGGTGTGATACGGTTTGGGATGCGTGGAAATTATCTCCGAGGTACATTGGACCATTGAGATCTTGCAGCACATTGGTACCTTGGCTTACCGTCTGGCATTGCCACCGTCTTTGTCTGAGAAAAATGACGTGTTTCATGTGTCAATGTTGAGGAAGTATGAGCCGGACCCATCTCATATGTTGCATCCTGCAGAAGTTCAATTGGATTCTGATGTGTCATATATTGAACGACCGGTTAGAATTATGGACGAGCTTGTCGCAGACTTCGGAACATTGTTGTACTGATGGTCCAGGTTCAGTGGGATCGCAGGGGTATCGAGGAGGCCACGTGGGAGACAGAACGATATATGATGCATCAGTATCCGGAACCGTTCTATGGTACATGAATTTACATTGTGTTGGCATTCGTAAGTGCATGCGAATTTTGAGGTCGAAATTTTCTAAGTAGGGGAGTATTGTGATAGCCCTGCAATTAATCATGTACTTTATGGTTTTAATACTGATTTTGAGATGATTATTGTGTTATTATTATTGTGTGGTTGGGAAATGTATAGTTATGCGGTGGGCATGAACTTGTAATATATTTCAGGGTGCATGTGATGCATTGTGGGAATTGGTGTAAATTTGGCATGATATATTGAGCTTTATTCTAGTGTCATAGAAAAACCATGTTTAATTGTGGTAATTGTGCATTTTATTTGTAATGCTTTAAAATATCAAGTAGGGATATTTTATACATCATGATAAATATTTGGACATCATTTTGTTATTATTAACACCCACACTATACCCTCCCCTTACATCACTTCCCACCACTCTTCATTTTACCATTCAAACCCATTCCCTAAACCCCTCTCTTTATCGCCTAACTCTAGAGGAAGGAGGAGAGATTTTCCAAGGCGTTCATTGCTTGATTTCTAGCTAGATTTGAAGCTCAAGTGGTAAGCAACCTTCCTTGCTAGGTGTTGAACATGTTTAGATTTTGGGTTTATGGTTTTGGGGGAAAATGGTTTATGTGTTGTATTTGTGGGTATTGAGTTTTGTTGTTGTTAGTTTGTGTATTTTGTGGTATATTGAAGTAAATATGATGCTAGGTTGTAAGGATGTGGTGTAAAATGGTTTTTCATGGATTTTATGTACAAAAATGGTGGATTTTCGGAATTGCAGGGATCGCCGATCGATCGGGACAAACTCTCGATCGATCGCGCGTTGCAGGAGCCAAGTCTGGGCGAAGATGCTTTTCTCGATCGATAGGTGGAAATTCCAGATCAATCGACGAAGTTCGGCGATCGATCGAGAAGGCCATCTCGATCGATCGAGAAGGGCAGAACTTTTGTGCATGATTTTCGTTGCCTCGCGATCGATCGAGAGAAATGGCCGATCGATCGTGAAGGCGTGAATGGGTAATTGTTGGATTTTTGGTAGTTGGTTGAGATTTTGGTAATGGACAATGATTTGGCTTCTAATATTGAGTTGTGCACTTGTGTAGAGCCTTCCCAGGTGGCAACACAACGTAGGGGATAAAGTCCTGCAACATCCCATATTTTTGGAACAAAGGTACGTAGAGAGATGTACGTGCATCGGAAGGCAAAATGTATTTTTACATTTTGGATTATACATTGTGGTTGCACATATATATTGGATGCTTGGTGCATATCATGGTTAGTCGTTGTTATATTCGAGTGATGATTTTAATGCTTTGCCGCTGTCATTTCGAAGCGATGATAGAATACTTACCGCTGTCATATCGTAGCGATGATAGAATATTTGCCGCTAATATGTCGAAACGATGGTAAATGTCGTTGTCATATTGAAGCGAGGGATATTAATGCCGCTGATATGTCGAAGCGAGGGGTATTTGTAAGGACCCTGATACCTTAAGTGTGGTTTTAGGTGCAATAAGAGCTAAGCATGCATAAATCAGAGTATAAAGTTCGTGTTGATGCCCCGAGCTATTAGGATTATATTGCCAGAATAAAATTCCAAAAGGATTAATTACATTCCCAACCAAATGAATGTTAATCCTATAGCTTTACACTACTCTTAGAGTGTAGACTATATAAAAGAATCCCGTCTTCTATACCCAAAGCACTCCTCACAAGCTCACTGCATCAACCCGTTTTTAGCCCTTCATGCCCAAAATGTACCTACAGGAACAACCCCCAAACCATGAGCATATAATAACCATAATCATACCAACAAGATTATGATATAAAAGGCATACCATAAATACAATTCACTTCCTGTAATATATGCACTTAAAAGCTCCCTTTGGTTGTCCCTGTACCACAAGCATAATCAATAGATTAAATGCCAATAATGTATGTCATGACATGCATCCATTCCATCAATACCAATATCCAATTCCCAAGTCTTATTATATCAGTGACATAAGACCCCTCACATTAACATGACAGTGGCATTAATACCCCTCGCTTAGATAATATCAGCGGCAAATAATATCCCTCGCTATAATATGACAACGGCGTGTTCTTCGCTTCTACATATTAGCGGCAAATACTCTCTCATGCTACGGTATGACAGCGGCAAGTATTCTATCATCGCTACGCCATAACATCGGAAAGTACTCTTCATCACTGGAATATAATCTCGACTTACAATCACATGCACCAATGCATCCAATGAGTGTATGCAACCATAATGCATAACCAAAATCATGTATGCAACCATAATGCATAACCAATGTATGTATGCAACCATAATGCATAGCCAAAATCATGTATGCAACCATAATGCATAACCAATGTATGTATGCAATCATAATGCATAGCCCAACACGTAAACACATTTTACCGTCCGATGCCCGTACGTGTCACTACGTACCTTTGTTCCAAAAGTGGAGATGCCATAGGACTTTATCTCCTTGGTTGTGATGCCACCTGTGATGGTTCTACACATTCACATAAACCAATATTAGAAGCCAATAATAGTCTGATACCAAAAATCCCACAAAATAACCAAAATACCCATTTGTGGTGACTCGCGATCGATCGCTATAAAGCCCCGATCGATTGCGAGATCACACTGCGAAAGCCAACAAAAAATCTATCTTCGGCGATCGATCGCCAAGTTTGGCGCGATCGATCGCGAGACCCACCGATCGATCACTCAAACTTGGCGATCGATCGCCAAACGTTGTTATTCGCTACTGGTTGCACGCGATCGATCGCCAAAAACAGACCTGCAACCCGAAATTTCACCATTTTTACACCTTAAACCTTCCCCAATCCATACCAACTCAAATACGAACAAACCAACAACAACAAAACACCTTAAACCTTCAATATAAACCTTCATAGCACCAAAAATCCAACACCCAACCAAATACAACATATACCCAAAATCAAACCCATTTTTTCCCCAAATATTTCAACCCATTTCAAAACAAAACTTCATAAAGCCAACAATGAGGGATCCATAACTCTTTTAGGCTTCAATTCCTACCAAGAATCAAACAAATGAAGATTTTGCAAAGGTTTCCCCTCCTCATTTATGGTTTGGACAATTTTTGGGGGTTGGGGGTAGGATTGAGAGTGATTGGTAAGGAATGGTGGGTTAAAGATATTTTAAAAGCATTTTTCAAAAATGCACCATAACCTCAATTAAAACACGTTTTACCAAAATAATCCTTGTCCACCACAATTAAACCATGCCAACACCCAATTTTCAATATGCATCACATGCACCCTGAAATATTACCAAGTCACGTCCACCGCATGCTAAGCATTTCACCATAATTAATTCAATACTAACTTAATTAACACCATAATTATCACATAAACATAATTAATGCCCAAATGCACATAATCATTTCGGGGATATCACTGTATTAATGTCGATGTCTTGTCGAAGCGATGTGCATTATAATACACAGTTATAACAAGACTGTGATTGGTTTTGGTATTGATGGATAGATATATGTCATGACATTTGTAAACTATACTATAATCTGATGATTATGAATATAAGTTGTGGTACAGGGACAACCAAAGGGAGCGTTGTAAATGCATTGAATACATGAATGCTTTGTATTTACGTTTATGCATTTTACATCATAATCATATTGTTGTGAATATGGTTTATTATATGTTCATGGTTTGGGGTTGTTCCTGTAGGAGCTTTTGGGATGGAGGGCTTAGGTCAGGGTTGATGTTGTGAGCTGTGTGAGGAGTGCTACTGGTATAGCAGGACAAGAATTCTTTTGTATAGGTTCTACATAGAGTAGAATAAATCTAAAGCTTTTACATTCATTTTGTTGGAATGTAACTAATTCTTTTTGGAATTTTATTTGGCACTGTAATCCTTAAGCTTGATGCATCAACATGAACCCTTATACTCTGATGAATGTATGTTTAGCTCTCTTTATGTCATTAAATCCACACTTAAGGTAGTGAGGCCTTACACCTATTCTCCTAATGTCCCCCTCCTGAAAAAACCAGACCCCAAGGTTTCCCAATCCATCCTCTGTCATTCCCCCAACTCCTTACCGCAAATACCTCGAGGTGTTGGCCTTCAATAATCTGGTGAATGAATTCACCACTTCCTTCACGCAGGTAATTATCCTTTATTGATAATTTTCTCAGTCTGTATCTTACGTTCTTATGCACGCCCGCATGATGGCGGGTGAACTTCTCACCCGATTCTATTTTGTTCAATCAGCAGATGCTAATCGCCAGAAGCAAATTAAGCAACTTGAAAATATGGGTGATGACTTAAAGAAGTCCATAAGCCTTCTGGAAGATCGGCATTCTGCTATGATGGCCACTCTGGATGAGGTGCAGAATGCCCTCGAGGCAAAGCGCAAGAGGTCGACTGAAGTAGATGAGGCCAACAAGACCTTATCAGAGCAATACAAATCCATCTCCGAACAACTTGCCCATGAGAAATCTTTGGCAGGTGCTCGAGTGGAGGAGTTTTGGCTATCGAAGAAGGCCGACTTCTTGAAGTCCCCGGAGTATACCAGCATGGTGGCTAGTTGTGCCTCAAAATTTTTTGGCCATGGGTTTCAAGCCTGTGCTAATCAGTTTGAGGCGAAAGGTTACCCTCCAAAATGAGTGAACAGAGGTCAATACGAAGATATTAATCAAAATGCGCAAACTAGTAAAAGTGCTCAGAAACGCTCACCGAGGGGCATTTTCAAGGATACACCCTTCGGGCTCAGTTGGAACAAGTACAGCAGTCCGTCGTCAATCAACTCCGCTAGGTTAAAACACTGATCGCCAAGATTACAACAAACCGACAGATACGGTTCCTTCTCAAGGTGTCCCTTGATCAATTTGCCCATCGGGAGGTTTTCTCTCCACTCCATGGGGCAATCCCAAGGCTGGAGTTGACGAGCAAAAAAGTAGAATCTTTTCCAGTTCTTTATCAATGAGGGATATTTCTTGAGGAAACCTACCCCTGTTCGATAAGAAAATAGAAAAGTCCGATCTCTTTTGAATTCAGTTGAAAAAAGCAATGAAAGAGTTAGGGAGTAGGGTGAAACCCAAAAAAGAAACTATGAAGAAGCCCGCCAACAATCTATAACCGTTGGGGAATAATTGGATGAGAGAGAGGGAAAAGTAAGAAGCAATTTCAATATAAAAAAAAGAGGGGATAGGAAAGCGAAGCCCCCCTCGAAGTTGATCTAAGTAAAAGGGAAAATATCCCTTAGGGGGCAGAAGAGGGCGAGATCCTGAACGGGGAGCAATATAAAAGTCCCCTCAGAAATCCCCCATTTGGTGCAAATGCTGGACAGATACTGGTTCGATGTAATATCGGATTCAAAAATTTCGAAATAGGGGACTTGGGTGTTTATCAAGTCCTGTTCCGTGGTAGCTCGCTGCTCTTTTTTACGAGCAGCTGAAGCAGACGAAGATATTAGAGTCTTCTCACTATCTGGGGTGGTCGATGATTGAGGAGAAAGAGTAGTACATCTTTCCTCATCATGCTCGCCATACATGTCTATCGCCTTCAAAGAGGAATCATCCGAAGAAGGGGCCATACTTTGTAGATAGAAGCTGGAAAGGATTGAAGATAAATTGCTCGGTCGTCTAGTGCTAGCTCGAGAGCAGAATGCAACAAAGTGAAACAAATGAAGGGAATAGTGGAGTATTTATAGATGGGACCACATGAACAGTCGTAAAATCCACGCCGTCCAAAATAAGTTGAATGGACGGTCATAGATGTGCCTGAGAAAATGAAACGTCGCACATCATTATAAAATTTGAACGGGAAAAAAGAGCGACAAAAACCCCCGAGCAGGTCAAGTTAGGATTTTACCCAAATACAATAAAGCAAGATTTCAATGTTCTCATCTTGCTGATGTCATATGACATATTAGCTTTCTCGGATAAAATCCTCTGCAAGAAGCCAAACAAACAGATACCGAATAGAAAATATACGAATAAGCAACATCCGAGTACAAGGTAGCCGAACACTATTAAATCCTGCTCGGTATAATGGTCAAAGACTAGCGGAAGACCCGGCTGTAACCAACAAATTAACTGGCGGAGATAAACGTGATTTAATGTGGTGCGAATTTCTCGGACACACTCGCCACATTAACGACACGATCAGGGAAGATCGTGTTCTAGCTTTCCCGCCAATTAAACACTGAAATTGGCCCCATAAATAAACGCTTAGAGTTTCATTAAAGGTGTTGGCTTTTTATGCAAACGATATTCCGAAGAGAGCATTATTTTGTCTGTTCGGTCATTTATTGTTATTTTTCCAGAAATCCTTGTGTAATAATTTTTCACTTATATATTGTTCAAAAGTCCTGTAACAAATTTCGATTGTGATTAGTGCAAATTATACTGGACTAGGTCCCGTGGTTTTTCTTTCAATTCGAGGTTTTCCACATAAAATCTTGGTGTCTTTCTTTTATTTTCCGCATACATCCTCTTTCAGTTACCACGTACCCCAAGAACTTCCCACTATGAATTCCAAATGTGCACTTTGCAGGATCCAACTTCATGCCAAATTTTGGCAAAGCGCCGAAGACTTTCTCAATGTCCTCGATCAAATTTTGTGCCTTCTTGCTCATCGTTTACGTATACTTCCACATTCCTTCCTATCTGGTCTTTAAACATTTTATCCATCAGTCATTGGTAAGTGGCCCCAGCTTTTTTAGGCCAAAGGGCATGACCACGTAGCAAAAAGTTCCTCCTGCTGTGACAAAGCTGGCTTTTGGTTGATCTTCTGGGGGCAAAGGGATTTGATAGTATCCCTGATAAGCATCCATACGACATAATAACTCGTGCCCTGCAGTAGAATCTGGCAGTTGATCAATCCTCGGCAACGGGTAACGGTCTTTGGGAAATGATTTATTCACATCTCGGAAATCCACACACATCCTCCACTTATCTCCTGATTTGGGTACTAGAACACATTGGAAAGCCATGTGGGGAAACTGATTTCCCATATATGGCCTACTCTCAACAACTCCTCCACCTGCTTGGCAATAATTGCGTCCTTCTCTAGACCAAATATGCCTCCTCTTCTGCTTGATTGCTCGAGCATTGGGATCAACATTAAGATGATGCTTGGCAATCTCAGGTTTTACCCCGACCAAGTCAGCAGTATTCCAAGCGAACACATCCACATTGCTATTCAAGCAATCAATCACCCTTTTTCGCAATTCTGGATCTAACTGACATCCTACTCTGGTTGTTCGAGTCCGGTGACCTAGCTCGATTGTGAGAAATTCCTCTGCGGGCATTACTCGCTCCTCAACCTCCATCTTCCCACGCTTTCTCTTGTTATTGTCTCCTCTCTCGCCTCCTTCATTTTTCTGTTCTTTCTCCTGCCTCAACTCCTGCACATAACATTTTCTCGAGGAGCTTTGATTTCCTCTCACTTGTCCAACTTCCTCACCTACCAAAAATTTTATTGCTAGGTGATAAGTAGATGCCACTGCCTGAAAAAAAGTTAATGCTGGCCGGCCCAATATTATGTTATAAGATGAGGGCGCATCCACTACGGGAAGTTGATCATCTTGGTTTTTATCCTCAGTTCTTCATCCAGCGTAACTGGTAAAGACACCTGCACCATTGAGATTACAATCTCCCCAGCAAATCCATGAAGTGAGGTATTCAACTTTTGTACGGCTATGCTTCCCAACTCTATCTAGGTCAAGGTACTAAAGAAAAGTACATCGGCTGAACTCCCTGTGTCCACGAAGATCCTCTGTACGTTGTAATTGGCTATCGTGGTAGAGATACCTATTGCATCATCATGGGGGAAATGAATACCCCGCAAATCTTCGAGTCCGAAAGCTATGGAGGGGCCTTCTGGTGTGTTATCTGGATCGATGGACAGTATTTGGAGATTTCGAACATGATTTTTTCTTGCTCGATTAGAATCTCCACACGATACTGCTCTAGAGATCATATGTGTAGTTCCTCGGTTAGGAACATTGTTTAGGGCGACCTCCCCGACAACTTGATTATCATCTTCTTCTGGCCTTTCTCCTCGAATTGCCCATGGTACCGGCTGAGGTACCCCCTTCCCGGATTAGCATTATTCCGAGGAGGGGGATTATTGCCAATTGGCACATCACGGGGTCCTTACCTTCCCCCAAATCTACCAGCTCCTCTTCCTCGAAAATGTCCTCCTCGGAATGGCCCTCCTCTGTATGGTCCACCCCGACCCTTCTTCAGAATCATCTGATTCATAGCTACTTCCCGGTGAGATCTCATCGGAAGGTATTGATCAAAACACCTTTTGGGTTGTTCCACTTGCTTATCCATCCTACTGAGCTCACCACCAGCTTTCACATCTTTCCTCTGTTTCATTTTTTGGGCTTCTTCTAAATTGATATAATTAGAAGCCCTTCCCAGCAGCTCGTCATAATCTGAAGGTGGCTTCTTCGCCAAAGATCTGAACAGATCTTCCTCTCGTAGTCCCTTAGTAAAAGCGCAGACCTGTATTTTGGAAGTAATATGAGGGACGTCGAGGCATGCTTGATTGAATTTCTTCAAAAAGTCTCGAAGAGATTCCTTCTCTGCTTGCTTTATCCCAAACAGACTAAGGGTCATTCTCTTGCAACTTCTACTGCTCGCAAACTGATGAAGGAACAGTGAGCTAAATTTAGGGAATGAATCTATGATCCCCAACGGCAGTTGGTTAAAGAAAGATTGAGCAGCTCCGGCAAGAGTGGTCAGGAAGACTCTACACTTCACTCCATCCGTGACTTGGTGAAGGAGTGAAGCGTTCTCAAATCGGGACAAGTACTCCTCAGGATCTGTGTTGCCATCGTAATTCCCTACATTCAGAGTTCAGAAATTAGATGGTAGGGGATCGTCAATAATTTGATGAGCAAATGGGGTGCCTCTCCGAGCTGGATAGATGCGCCCTTCCATCTTGTTGCGCATCTGCTGGAACTCATCTTTTAAGCTCTCCATCTGGTGATGTAAAGCTTTGTCTGCTTCTTCACCCATATGAGTGGAGGGATCTTTTAACTCTTTCGTTCCTTCCTTCGACTCCTCGGAAGAGGCTAAATCTTCTTCCTCTTCCGTGATTTTTTCTGGCTGGGGTGGAGTCATAAACTGCTTCATGACTTCCCCCACAGTTCCGACGATCACCTCAGTTAATTGTTCCATAGGCGTTCCTCAATTAGGAAATGCCCGAGGATCATTCTGAGATGATTCTGCATCCTCCGCTTCTTCTTCCTACACCGGGAACGAATAGGGAGGGGAGCTTGGTATATTCCCCTTCGAATTTTGCCCACAGCCCTTACTTCTAACCATGTTGTCATGAATTTTTGCAATAAGAAAATTTTCTACTTCAACATCTTTGCTCTAAATGTTCCCACAAACGGCACCAATGATGTGATCTGTAATCTCCGTGTTCGGTGGATTTAAATGTATGAGGAAAATAAAAGAAAGACACCAAGATTTTTTACGTGGAAAACCCTCGAATTCAAGGAAAAACCACGGGACCTAGTCCAGTATAATTTGCACTAATCACAACAAAATTTGTTACAGGACTTTTGACGCAATATGTAAGTGAAAAATTATTACACAAGGATATCTGGAAAAATAACAAGAAATGACCGAACAGACAAAATAATGCTCTCTTCGGAATCTCTTTAGTCCAACCCCTTTAATGAAACTCTAAGCGTCTATTTATAGGGCCAATTTTAGTGTTTAATTTGCAGGAAAGCTAGAACACGATCTCCACTGATCGTGGCGTTAATGTGGCGAGTGTGTCCGAGAAATCCGTACCCCATTAACGCATGTTTATCTCCGTCGGTTAATTTGTTGGTTACAGTCGGGCTTCCGCTAGTCTTTGACCATCATACCGAGCAAGGTTTAATAGCGTTTGGCTACCGTGTGCTCGGATGTTGCTTATTCGGATATTTTCTGTTCGGTATTTGTTTGTTCGGCTTCTTGCAGGGGATTTTACCCGAGAAGGCTAATATGCCATTTGACATCACCTCACACCCTGAAGTAAAGCAAGACGATAACATTGAAGTCTTGTTGTATTCTGGTAAAATCCTAACTTGACCTACTCGGGGGTTTTTGGCACTCTTTTTCCCCTCTCTGCATGACGTTTCATTTTCTGAGGCACATCTATGACCGTCCATTCAACTTATTTTGGACGATGTGAATTTAACGACTGTTCATGTGATCCCATCTATAATACTCCACCATTCCCTTCATTTGTTTCACTTTGCTGCATTCTGCTCCCGAGCTAGCATTAGACGACCGAGCAATTTATCTTCAATCCTTTCCAGCTTCTATCCACCAAGTATGACCCCTTCTTCGGATGATTCCTCTTTGAAGGCGATAGACATTTATGGCAATCATGATGCGGAAAGCGCTACTACTCTTTCTCCTCAATCATTGTCCACCCCAGATAGCGAGAAGACTCTAAGCTCTTCGCCTGCTTCAGCTGCTCATAAAAAAAGAGCAGCGAGCTACCACGTAACAAGACTCGATAAACGCCCAAGTCCCCTGGTTTGAAATTTTTGAATCCGAGATTACATCGGACCAGGATCTGTCCAGCATTCGCACCGAATGGGGGATTTCTGAGGGGACTTCTAATATTGTCCCCCCTTCAGGATCTCGCCCTCATCTGCCCCCTATGGGTTATTTTCCATTTTACTTAGATCAACTTCGAGGGGGCCTTCGCTTTCCTGTCCCCTCTTTTTTTTAATGAAGTTGCTTCTTACTTTTCCGTCTCTGGCAGCCAATTATTCCCCAACAGTTATAGATTGTTAGTGAGCTTCTTTATAGTTATTATTATTATTTTTTTTTTGGTTTCAACCCTACTCCTACACCCTTTCATTGCTTTTTTCAACTGAATACGAAAGAGATCGGTCTTTTCTATTTTTCTTCTCGAACAGGGGTAGGTTTCCTCAAGAAATATCCCTCATCGATAAAGAACTGGAAAAGATTCTACTTTTTTGCTCGTCCATTCCAGCCTTGGGATTGCCCCATGGAGTGGAGAGCAAACCTCCCAAAGGGCAAATTGATCAAGGGACACCTTGAGAAGGAACCGTATCTGTCGGTTCGTCGTGAACTTGTCGATCAGTGTTTAAACCTAGCAGAGTTGATTGACTACTGACTGTTGTACTTGTTCCAGCTGAGCCCGAAGGGTGCATCCTTGAAAATGCCACTCGGTGAGCGTTTCTGAGAACTTTTACTTGTTTGCGCATTTTGATTAATATGTTCGGACTGACCTCTGTTCACTCATTTCAGAAACAAAAATGATGAAGGCTATGATGGCTGAGAAGTTGAAGGCCCAATCCCAGAAAGGAAAAGCTTCGGGATATTCAGATATTCCTACTCCTCCTCCATCCAACGAGCCTACACCTGTTGTACCCTCTTCGACGATCATTGACATCGCTGACTCTCCTGAGGGGGAGGGGACCCTGGCCCTCCGACCTCGTAAAAGGGCAATTCCCGAGGGTCAGGGTTCTTCTTCCAAAACCCCCTGCCAAAGAAGCTTGTTCTTCCACCATTTCCCCGTACCCCGAACTTCTTTCCAACCTCCTCCGGGTGGTCCGAGCGCTTCTTGGCCCACCTCGAGTTACTACATGCCCACCGGATCTATTCTCCCAATCCCCCTCCTGAAAAAACCAAACCCAAGATTTCCCGATCCATCCTCTGTCATTCCCCCAACTCCTCCGACCGCAAATACCACGGGGAGTTGGCCTTCACTAATCTGGTGAACTAATTCACCACTTCCTTCACCCAGGTAATTATCCTTTATTGATAATTTTCTAAGTCTTTATCTTCGGTGTACTCACTTATTACGTTCTTATGCAGACCCACATGATGGCGGGTGAACTTGTCACCCGATTCCATTCGGTTCGATCAGCATATTCTAATCGCCAGAGCAAATTAAGCAACTTGAAAAAATGGGTGATGACTTAAAGAAGTCCATAAGACTTCTGGAAGATCGGCATTCTGCTATGATGGCCGCTCGGGATGAGGCGCAGAATCCTTCGAGGAAGAGCGCAAGAGGTCGGCTGAAGTAGATGAGGTCAACAAGACCTTATCGGAGCAATGCAAATCCATCTCCGAACAACTTGCCCAGGAGAAATCTTCAGCAGGTGCTCGAATGGAGGAGTTTTGGCTATCGAAGAAGGCTGACTTCTTGAAGTCCCAGGAGCATAGCATCATGGTGGCTAGTCGTACCTCAAAATTTTTTGGCCAGGGGTTTCAAGCCTATGCTAATCAGTTTGAGGCAAAAAGTTACCTTCCAGAAGGTGCTCCAAAGGATTTTCTTGATCTTGGGGCCGCTCCGGAAAGCCTTCCTGAAGAGCTCACCTAGACATAGAATATGATTATTGTTTTGCTTTTCTTTATTCATTTGGTGTTCGAAAACCCAATCCCCAACACTTAAGAAAGTTTAAGACATGGACCAAACGTCCCGACCCTACAAATAAAATTCATGAATAAGCTCGGTACCCCAAGCACCACCACTTAGGTAATTTTACGTTTAAACGTGAACCAAACATTCCGATCCCACGAGTAAATCATTAAAATTACGAACAAGCTCGCTACCTCGAGCACAATCATTTAGGCAATTTTGTGTTTAAACGTGGACCAAACATCCCGATCCTACGAGTAAATATTTAAAATTTTGAACAAGCTCGCTACCCCGAGCACAATCACTTAGGCCATTTTGTGTTTAAACGTGGACCAAACATCCCAATCCTACGTGTAAATATTTAAAATTCCGAACAAGCTCGCTATCCCGAGCACAATCACTTAGGCAATTTTATGTTTAAACGTGGACCAAACATCACGATCCCACTAGTAAATCATTAAAATTCCTAACAAGCTCGCTAAGCAAAATCACTTAGGCAATTTTATGTTTAAACGTGGACGAAACATCCCGATCCCATGGGTAAATCATTAATTCCGAACAAGCTCGCTACACCGAGCAAAATCACTTAGGCAGTATTATCTTTAAACGTGGACCAAACATCCCGATCACACGAGTAAATCATTAAACTTCCGAACAAGCTCGCTACACCGAGCACAATCACTTAGGTAATTTTGTGTTTAAGCGAGGTTAAAACATCCCGATCCTACGAGTAAATATTTAAAATTCCGAACAAGCTCGCTACCCCGAGCACAACCACTTAGGCAATTTTATGTTTAAAGGTTGACTAAATATCACGATCCCACGAGTAAATCATTAAAATTCCTAACAAGCTCGCTAAGCACAATCACTTATGCAATTTTATGTTTAAACATGGACTAAACATCCCGATCCCATGAGTAAATCATTAAAATTCCGAACAAGCTCGCTACCCCGAGCATAATCACTTAGGCAATTTTATCTTTAAACGTGGACCAAACATCCCGATCCCACGAGTAAATCATTAAAATTTCGAACAAGCTCGCTACCCCAAGAACAATCACAGGAAATTTTATGTTTAAACATGGACCAAACACCCCGATCTCACGAGTAAATCATTAAAATTCCAAATAAGCTCGCTATCCCGAGCACAATCACTTAGACAATTTTATGTTTAAACGTTGACCAAACATCCCGATCCCACGAGTAAATCATTAAAATTCCGAACAAGCTCGCTACCCCGAGAACAATTACTTAGGCCATTTTATGTTTAAACATGGACCAAACATCCCGATCACACGAGTAAATCATTAAAATTCCAAACAAGCTCGCTACCCCGAGAACAATCACTTAGGCAATTTTATGTTTAAACGTGGACCAAACATCCCGATCCCATGAGTAAATCATTAAAATTCCGAACAAGCTCGCTACCCCCGAGCACAATCACTTAGGCTATTTTATGTTTAAACATGGACCAAACATCCCGATCCCACGAGTAAATCATTAAAATTTCGAACAAGCTCGCTACCCCGAGCACAACCACTTAGGCTATTTTATGTTTAAACGTGGACCAAACATCTCGATCCCACGAGTAAATCATTAAAATTCTGAACAAGCTCGCTACCCCGAGCACAAACACTTATGCAATTTTATGTTTGAACGTGGACCAAACATCCCGATCCCCAAGTAAATCATTAAAGTTCCAAACAAGCTCGCTACCCCGAGCACAATCACTTAGGCAATTTTATGTTTAAATGTGGACCAAACATCCCGACCCCATGAGTAAATCATTAAAATTTCGAACAAGCTCGCTACCTCGAGCACAATCACTGAGAAAATTTTATGTGTAAACGTGGACCAAACATCCCGATCACATGAGTAAATCATTGAAATTTTGAACAAGCTCGCTACCCCGAGCACAATCACTTAGAAAATTTTGTGTTTAAACGTGTACCAAACATCCCGATCCCACGTGTAAATCATTAAAATTTCGAACAACTTTGCTACCCCGAGCACAATTACTTAGGCAATTTTGTGTTTAAACGTGGATAAAACATCCCGATCTCACGAGTAAATGACTTTATTTCATTAAGAACATATTCATAAACAAAAACAATAATTAAAACGTTACACGAAATATTTCTTTAAATTATGAATGTTCCAAGGCCTCACCAGTTCACAACCTTCTTGATCTTCCAGCCTGTATGATCCTCTTCCAATAACTACTTTGACTTTACAAGGCCCTTCCCATTTTGGTGCCAATTTCTTTACGCCACCAGCTGGATTAGTTCTTCGTAATACCAGGTCCCCGACCTGAAATCCTCTTGGGCGAACTCTTCGGTTGTATGCATTGGTAATCCTCACTTTATACATTTCAGCTCTTGCCACAGCTTGTTCCCTTAATTCATCAATCCAATCTAACTCTAGCTTCCTCATATCTTCATTATGCTCGGGATTATAACATTGTACTCGAAGAGATTCAACTCCAATCTCCGCTGGGATAAGGGCTTCTGAGCCATACACTAGGTTGTATGGTGCGAATGCTGGACCGATCATGGTCCGATACAATATCGGATTCAAAAAATTTGAACCAAGGGACTTGGGCGTTTATCAAGTCTTGTTCCGTGGTAGCTCGCTGCTCTTTTTTACGAGCAGCTGAAGCAGTCGAAGAGCTTATAGTCTTCTCGCTATCTGGGGTGGACGATGATTGAGGAGAAAGAGTAGTAGTTCTTTCCTCATCATGCTCTCCATACATGTCTATCGCCTTCAAAGAGGAATCATCCAAAGAAGGGGCCATACTTGGTAGATAAAAGATGGAAAGGATTGAAGATAAATTGCTCGGTCGTCTAGTGCTAGCTCGGGAACAGAATGCAGCAAAGTTAAACAAATGAAGAGAGTGTTGGAGTATTTATAGATGTGACAACATGAACAGTCGTTAAATCCACGCCGTCCAAAATAAGTTGAATGAACGGTCATAGATGTGCCTCGGAAAATGAAACGTCGTGCAGCATTTGAAAATTTGAGCGGGAAAAATGAGCGACAAAAACCCTCGAGCTGGTCAAGTTTGGATTTTACTCGAATATAGTGATCATGCACATACCCCTAACCAAGAAAATATCGACCATGTTCAGACATCCAACTCTAAAGTTGATTGGTTTTATGTAATCTTGATTTTGGTGTACGCAACCGGATGTTCAGCCACTTGCACCATATTAATCATTAAGAAGACTTGGAGGTATGCATAAATTGGCTTTTTTATGAAGCACACGGGACAAGCTTTATGTATTGTTTTAACTTGCTAAATTTAATGTTTGATCGATGATGGACGTCCAAGAACTTGAGCATTTTCATTTTTTTTCTTTTTGTATTTGAATTTAAATATTGATGTTTGATAATTAATAACTATCATGAATCTTAATATTTTATAACATATCTTAGTTGTCCTTAATTTGCATATTGCTTGGTTTCATGTGATAAATTGCTAACAATTTTGGTTTCTCATCAGATTCATAGGATGCAAATAAGATTTATCATATATTCCAGAAAAGCTCATTTCATAACTCAAATATATCGGATAAAACTTATAAACAGAGAGGGATATATAAATAAATTTTGAGACATAAAAAAATATTTTTTTAAAGCATGTAAATGTATTTTAATGTCGGAAAGGCTTCATTGGGAATGACCAGTAAATTTAAACCTCAGCTTAATAAAGGCTGGGATTGTTTCTCCAAAATAATTGTGGCTCGAGTCAAGAAACCTCAGATATTTCAGATTGAGCAAAGAGGAATTCAATTCTTTACCTGCATATGCAGAGTCCGCCCCCAAACGACCTCGTAGGTTCAGTCCATGAATATGGCCTGTCAAGTAGCTGCAAACTACACCTTCCCACATGCAGCAATCAATTTGATCGGTAGCATTCCAAGAATATAGTAAACATTTTGTCTTTACCGGTGCAGCAACTTGATTTGTAGCATGTTGTGGCGCAAGTAAGTAAGAAGAACAAATATGTGTGCACTAACTTTGAGCCTCTCATCTTTTTTCAAGGATTTGGAACTGGAAATCAATCAGTACATGTATGATCAAAGGGGAAGGACTTATATCTTTAACTTAATGCCAATATTTCAATAATTTGGAGCTAGTGTGATGAATTACAGATACTAGCTAGCATGCTATTTATAAGTGGGTAGAAAAGGAGAACAGCAAATATGAAAAGAGACCAAAACTACCTTGACATATACATCAGATTAATATTTAGAGGGACAGGAACCTAGCAACTTGATGCATACATGCAGGCTAATGCCTAGAGGGAATAAAAGGGCGGTCGCCTTTCTATATGAAAAAAATTTAAATTCTATTCATAGTTCTTTCGAAAAATTTAAAGGGGATGGTGCAGTAACTTGATTCGAAAAACAAAGATGCATGCTCTAACTTTGAGCCTCTCATCATTTTTGCAAGGATTTGGAATCGGAAATCAATCAGTACTGGTGGTGTTTTTTTACCTTATATATTAACTTAATTAATGCCAAGAATTCAATAATTTCGAGCAAGTGTGGTAAATTACAATACTTGCTAGCATGCTATAAGTGGGAGAAAAGGAAGAACGGATAGTAGACCTTGAATTAGTATCATGTCAATTTAAATTTATCTAGGGAGTCATTCCATAGACCAACTTCACCACTATCACTACAATTATTGCATTTAATTGATTTATTTTTTTACAAGAAACATATATAGAAACAAGAAAATTCAATGCATCTGTTTGACAAGCAACGTATAGAATAAGAAAATTCAATGCATCAAGTTGCCTTGAATGAAAACAATTTTACATGTAATGAAAATTATAATGGAGAAAGAAAAGTCACGAGCACTTTGTTTAGAGAAATTCTTGTATGAACCGGGTGCTGTCATGCACCAAGACACACGGCACACATATAGACATATATATACTAAAAGATACATATATATGTTTGTTGGTATATGGCAGAACTAATTTCCCATTTGTTTATGTGAAACAAAAGTCAATCGGCAACAAGTTAAACGGAATGTATCTTAAAATAATTAAAAAGAAGAAAATTCAAATCCCACAAAATTTATTTTAGACCAAGTGTCTATACATATTCTTCCACAGGAGACAAGGCTATCCTTTTTGGTTGTCTAAATTAATTATATAAGTTGTTTTTAATATCAAAATCAAATATATTATATTTTATTGAAGAATAAGTTTTTTCAAAAACTTTATAAAACACATCAATATATTGAGATATTAATATGATATAAATTTAATTTTTACAATATTATAAAATGGTGTTTATTTTACAAGATAAAAAAAATCCACAAAAGAGACCAAAAATTTGGACCACATCAAAGAGACCAAGAATTTTACTCTGTATGGCTATTGTTTAATATATACTACTACTAGGAACTGAGGGGTTTTTTAACAAATTATTCGAAAAAAAAAAAATTTTAATAAAATATCCGAATTTGAAAATCATTTTTAAAATGACCCAAAACGCCATCTGTGATGGCGCCTTCAGGTAAAGCCGCCATCTCAGATGGCGGCTTTGTTAATCTGAAAAAAAATAATTGAAGGCGCCATCTTGGATGGCGCCTTCAAATAAAAAAATAATTTTTTATTGAAGGCGCCATCCAAGATGGCGCCTTCAGTATAAAAATAAATCGCCGACCCTCTTCTTCTTCCTCATTTCTCATCGGCCTTTCTGAAATTTTCTCATTCTCATCTCAGATCTTTGCATATTATTGTGCACAAATTAAAAAATCATCGTGATTTATCATTTCTGGAGCTTGCTTGTTCAACATTTTTGAATTTCAGGTAACATTAAAAGTTTGAATCGAAATTTTTGAAAGTTGTAAAATTTGAAATATGTTGTTGGTTGTTTTTAAATTTTGTTGTTTGGTAGTTTTTATTGAAAAATTAGTTATAGTTTCGAGATAATGGCAAACCGTCGGATGATTTACAAATTTTTAGTTTTTGCCGGATTTTTGTACTCCGGCACGGCGGCGGCGGCGGCGTCGGGGCGGCGGCGGCACGGCGTCGACGGCGGCACGGCGTCGACGCCGCTCCGGCCCAGGCGGCCGTGTTGTCACCGGTAGGGGCGGGTGGTGGTTGTCATGTGATATTTTGTTATATTGATATTTATTGTGTAATATTTCAGGATGGAGAGGACCAGGACCGATTGACAGTCATCTGCTATCGTTGCAGTCAGGTCATCGATCTGAAGCTCTTTGGGCAGGTGATATTGATTCTACACTTCGAGGCAGAAACCCTGATAAGTATTTTTGGGATCTTTGCCCCCTCGATACTCGTGTTGCGAGTTTGTTGGACAGTTTTGGTTTTTGTGGTGTTTATAGGTCTGGTAGAATTACACTTGACTTTCACCTCATCACGGCTTTAGCTGAGAGATGGCGCCGTGAAACACATACTTTCCATCTTAGATCCGGAGAGGCGACCATCACACTGCAAGACATTGCAGTTATATGGGCATTGCCAGTAGATGGTAACGTAGTATCCGGTATTGATTATGAAAGGAGTATACCTGACTGGCAAGCATATTGCCATATGCTTTTGGGATTTATACCGGATACTGCACACTTTAAAGGTGCAAAGTTATTTTTATCTGCAATAAACAATCATTTGGTGAATAATGCTCTTACTGAGCACATTACGGAAGAAGATGTAGTCCGTTATACTAGGGGCTGTGTGTTATTGATGTTTGGTGGAATTTTGTTTCCTGATTCGTCCGGCAATACTGTAAAGTTATTATATTTACATATGATAGAGAATATTCATTTAGTTGGTAATTATAGTTGGGGGAGTGCCGTATTGGCATATTTGTACCGTGAGTTATGCACTTCCTCGATTAGAGGCAAAAAAGTGATCGGTGGTGCATTACAGGTCGTACAGGTAAACTTACATTAACACTTTTCAAATGTTTGAAATATTATTGTCGTCATAATAACTGATATTATTCCTGATAATATTTTAGATTTGGGCATGGTTAAGATTACCTGGTTTAACTCCTCAACTGGGTGATGCTAGATTCGACACTGGCCCAATAATTATCAATGAGGAGAATATCTTACCTGCTGCTCCATATGGTGCAAGGTAATAATGTTTTTATGTTTTGTGCTATTTTATATGTTTAAATATATTTATAGATTTTGTAAATGTGTTTTTTTCAGGTGGACATGCCATTTAAGGTTCACGGAAACAGGGAGGCATTCTGTACGTATCATTAGGGACATTCTTGATGAGCAGCCATCAACTCAAGTAAGCAGTATATAGTTGTGTTTGTTATGAAAGTTAATAATGTTGTTTATATTATTTTAATCCAATTTTGTATTTGTAGTTTAATTGGCAGCCATACCCTGATGAGTGTACTGAGCATCTGAGCCACCAGTTATGGACATATGCCGGCCCATTAATTTGTTATGAAATTGTTGAGATGCACCGTCCTGATAGGGTTCTTCGTCAATTTGGAATGCTCCATGACATCCCCACAGATCCACAATCGAGGGATGATAAATTGCATTCTGTTGATCGAAGAGGAAGTATGAACAAGGATTGGAGTGCACATCATATTGGATACGTGCAGAAATGGGAGATGGCAGGTGATTTATGTGTGGACAGACCACTATATTGTGCAGTAGTGGTTGGATATAGTGAGTGGTATGACCGAGTCACCCGCAGATATATTGGCCATCAAAGGCAATTTGTACAGACCGGATACCAACATGGTGACGGCCCAGCGTGGCATCATGTGGTAAGTAAATATATTCAAACTTTGTTTTGTAGAATATGTCATATGGATTTATAGATTGAACATGTAATTATTGTTATTCACTTTTCAGCTTGATCAGATGCAACAGTTAAGTGTTAGTTGCGACCGCTATCCTGCTGAGGGAGAATCTGTTAGCACGTATATGGAGTCGATGAGAGATCATCATAGGGCAATAGCGCAGGATGTGATGCAAGTGGCTCGTGAACGACGAGACAGAAACTTCCCACCAGACGAAGAAGTTCACGAGCCTGATGAAGAACCAGTACAGACTGATATCGCAGGGCCTTCTATGTATACACCTTTCTCGACAGATGAAGCAGGTCCATCTACGTATACACCTATACCGACAGATGGGGCAGGTCCATCTACATCTTTTACTTGTTATTGTCCCGCAGCCACAGATGTATGATCCTTCACCATTCACTCCGTATGCTCCGATGTACACACAGCAGGGTACAGATGTGGGATATGAATTTCCACAATCATATACCACATCTGCGGGCCTCGATTTTGATGTATCACCTGTTGCATTTCCACAGCTCACACCATATCGACCACCTACTGATGTACCTGTGGCACAACAGAGGAATGACCAAGCGGATAGAAGGCAGAGAGTTCTAAGAGAGATCATTCCTCCTCCTTGTGGTACCGGAGGTCATTTACAAACGAGGCCTCGTGGTCGTGGTCGTGGTCGTGGTCGTGGTCGTGGTCGTGGATGATATTTGTTGTCTTTCTTTTGTAAATATTTGTTATTTGATATTTTTTTGACATATTGAACAATGTTGTTTTGTGAGCAATTAAACATATACTAAAATAGTGTGATAGACAAACAACCAATTTTCACAATAACGTAAAATCATTTACAAAATAAACTTACAATAAATTACACATAAAAATATTTATTGATTTCGAGAAGATGAAGCCATTTGTCGTCTTGGTTGTACTCTTGTGATATTTATTAGTGTCTTTCCATTTTCCACAAGAACATTCTCCTGATTTTAGATGCACAACATGGGTGTTACCCCCACGTCCTGGTTGTACTCTTGTGATAACAGAAGCTGTAAGGTGTCTACGATCGAACATCTGGACATCATGATGGATGGAATGATAGTCGGCACGACCATATCTTTCCAACACAGAATCTGGCCATTCTTGATTATTTTCAATCATTCGCTCCATCTTCTTAATCCGTTCGACAAAATATAGTACACAACGATCAAAAGTTAATTGCACAATTGCTGTGATTGGAAGCCGACGAGCACCTTTCAAAACTCCATTTATGCATTCTGACATATTTGTGGTCATGATACCACAACGCCAGCCTCCGTCATGAGCAAGAGACCATTGACACTTATCGATACGACTCAAGTAATCAAAAGCCCTTGGCTCTATAAGTTTTATCTCTTCCATTGTGCGATCAAATTTTCTGAGTTGATTTTCTGATCCCGCTCTCCAACATAAGTCTTTCAAATGAACGGATTTGAAGCGACTATTAAAGTTTGAGCAAACATGTCTCAAACAAAATCGATGTACTCCACGCGGTGATTTGAAGTCAGGAATACAATCGGCTGCTGCAATGAGACCCGGATGACGGTCAGAAATCAAACATGCACCACCCTCAGATCTTCTCACAATATGCTGGCTTATCATCTCCAAAAACCATCTCCATGACAGAAACTTTTCTTCGTCAACAATTGCAAATGCCAAAGGTAACACTTGATTATTAGTGTCCATTGTCACGGCAATCAACATCTTATGTTGATATTTCGTATACAGATGTGTTCCATCCACGCTTATTACCTGGCGGCAATGTTGAAATCCTTCTACACATGGTCGGAAGGCCCAGAACACGTAATTCAATGTCTTCTCTCTTGGTCTGGCATTGTCAAGGTGAACCCACTCAATGACGGTGCCGGGATTCCATTTTTGCAAAGCTCCCGTATAGTAAGGCAGTTTCTGAACGGAGCTCTCCCATGTCCCGTACACATTCTCAACAGCACGTCGCAAACTAAACCATCCTTTTGCATAAGAGATTTCAAATCCATATTTGTCTTTGACTGTTTGAATTACATACTTTATCTCGAAAGCTGGATCACGCCGAACAATTCCCACTAACAAGCTAGCAATCATGTTTTTGTCCAAATTTGCATGATCGATAGACAGCTCACTCAAAAGGCATGTGTGAGAACCTCCATATTTGTTTATTTTGAATAATCCAACTTTCTTCTTCAACGAGGCGCGCAGGTACCATCTACAAGGTGCATCTTCTGTACTGTGTTTGCACACAACTTTCCACAATGTTTTTGTACTTTTCACAACGCGGTACTCTCGTTTTGCAACACGTACAGAGTAATCATTTACAGCTGCCTGCAGATGTGCTTTATTTTTGAAGACCATATCTACATGCATAACCCCTTTGGAGTAATCGTAATAACTACCCCATTTACCTGTTGGAATGTCTACTGAGTCTGCAAATACTTCAGGATGTGTCATTGAGAAGAATGGAATTGTTGGATAAAGGACATGACTAGTTGTCGTGGTTGTCTCCGGTACATTAACTGACACTTCCTGGGTGATTGGGATCCCTTCATCTTCATCTGCAATTGTTTCTGACATGACACAAATGTCAACCTCATCGTCATCAGCATCATCCTCGGACGGAATATCATCTGGTTCTGACTGAATATCATTTCCCAATTCAGCGAAACTGTATGCTAGTGGCTCAGGAGCAATAACATCAGCATCTATTGGATCGTCATCGTGGTGTCTACCGGAGACAGTCGGTCGTTCTGCAACTACAGGCAAACAATCTAAATTTTCTGGAATATAATCATAGTTTCTTTGTTCCGTTTCTATGTAAAGTTCCAAGCAACTAAGACCTTGTTCTGAATCCAATAGCCATGCTAAATTATAATCATTATCGATTGGCAAAATTGTCTGTCGTACCCCGACAAAATCTCTAAACATATGTCTTACATGTATTTTCAGAAGAAACTGGTTGCCATCGATGCCCGTGATATTATATATTTCGGTCAACAACTGCATAAAATTAATTGTGCGAGATATTGTGGTAACTCTTATTGGACCACGATCATATCTAATGGTATCCAAATCCTGTAATATATTACCTCCACAATATAATAATATTTGAATCGACATATCTGAAAAATTTATAAAATATTACAAATAATTAATAAATTTATAAAATCAATATGATAAAATCAATAATATAACAACATTTTTACCTGAAAAATACTTCGAGAGCGGTTAATTGAGATTGGAGATTGAACAATTGTAACGATAAAAATAAGATAAGAAACTATGATGATATGTGATTTTCGCTTCGGTATGAAAAATGAAGGGCGCGGCCGGGGTATTTATACCCGAGAAGGCGCCATCATAGATGGCGCCTTCATAAAAAAAATTAATTTTTTATATGAAGGCGCCATCCAAGATGGCGCCTTCAATTATTTTTTTTATCATATACAGAAGCCGCCATCTCAGATGGCGCCTTTTCATGAAGGCGCCATCTGAGATGGCGTTTTGAGTCATTTTAAAAACGAATTTCAAATTCGGATATTTTGTTAAATTATTTTTTTTTTTCGATTATTTTAATAAAAAACCCAGGAACTGAGTATACATATTGTATATATAGAAATATATCTTACATATACGTATTATAATACATGATTTATTAATTTTAAATATTAGAAATTATACCATGAACTGCAAAAAATGTACTTTAGAAAATTTAAAAAGGCAAAATCTAAAAGAGATAGTTATAAGCGTTTGCCACTTTACCAAGAGTTATAGCTGATGTTAACGGTGCAACTCAAATCTTTTTAAGCCGTACAGCAGCACAAGCACTACGTTTCAATCGATTACACAGTAAGGGCAATTATTGTACCCCAACAATCATCCTCCCAATAATTGCACTCCTTGCAACTCATGGGAATCAAACACGTGACATTGCATCTGATACCAATTGTAGGATCAAGCGCTTGCCGATTTACCAAGAGCTATAGCTGATGATAACGGTTCACTCAAATCTTTTTAAACCGTAAAGCAACACAAGCATCGTATTTCGATCGATTACACAGTAAGGATAATTGTTGTACCCCAACAAAGTTGTATTCTAGAAATAATAAAAAAACGCATACCAAAAAATCAAGCAGTTGCTATGTATACTTCTCCCTTAATAATGTAGTAGAAATAGCGACGAGATTATAGATTATAGATATATAATTAAAGGCTACGTAAGATCCATAAATACATGCATAAACACAAAAACCTACATGCACACATTAATCTCTTAGGACACACACGTCTGTGTGAATGTGTGTATATATATATATACACTGCCACAACCCCTATGTTGTCGAAGATGGTTGCTTGGTTCGTAATGCCCAACGAGCAAGACTAAGTCAATGATAAACTTGACACCAAACTTTGTAAGAGAAGCTACACGAGCTGAATAAATGATTCACATCCTCATCATGTTCATTACATAATACGCACAATGCATTTCCAATTTGAACACATCGTCTTATCAAATGGTGTGTAATTCAATCTACACAGCCGAGTAAAAAAAATCAGTTGGGTATTCAACTCAACTGATTCAAACAAAGACTAGATAAGTCAGCCTTACTGAATAGATCAGACCAATTAAGTGTTTAACTTAACTTAACTGAAGTAAATTAGCGAAGTCATCAACAGATAAGCTGCAGATAGCCTAAAAGTCAAATATAAACGTTGGAGAAGTCAGAAGAGAGTACAAAGAAGTCAAACTCGTACAGTACTTTCCAACATACATATTTCTGTGTCTAACAAACAAATCAAGTTAAAGCCTATATATACACTCGAAGAATGATAATAGAAAAGAGACAACAAGAAAGAGGATGACCTCATACATCTCACAACTCATCATGAATATCCTTAGAGATATCGATCCAAGAAGGTGAGCTTAAAAGATACATCAGCTTAGTATAGAGCATACCCCATATGTACGCACTATCGTTGAACATAATATCTAGTCATGTATAGGATCAATTGTGCGTCATAAACACTCAACCTTTATATCGAGAGCTTTATTGTTAATGAGTGATTTGTGTAACTGTCTGACTTGTGTCTGAATAAGATGAGAGATAAGATGAGTTAAACTGTTGTTGATAAGTGAGGTAGCTAGAAGTTTCAGCTAGGTGGGACTTTTGTACAAGGTGATGTATAAATCAAAGTCTGCTAGTGTATTATTTCATTCGACGGAAGAAGTGGAGACATTGAATGATTGAGCAAGTTAGTTTGCGTTACTTCTCATAAACAAATCTGTGTGCATATTTTATTTTCCATGTGTTTATTTTTGTTTACATTGATTTCAGTACTCTGCTTAAAGTTCAGAGCATGTTAGTTTGAGTTACTTCCGCTTGGTTTCTTAAACCAAGCTCGATCTAATCTCTTGGTGCATACACTTCAAGACACGAGCTATAACAACTCAACTTGGCTGGAATCAGTTGGGTGGAATGACCACCCCCCCATAATCGATCCTAATAAGTGGTATCAGAACAGTAGACTTAACCCACTTGTTTTCCCATCATGGTCTTTCATGATCAAGTTATAAGCACTCTTGACCATGTACGTGGCCGAAACATCCAGTTCCCATGCCAAACATCCTCATGATCTTCATACAAATGAACCGCTTTAAGAGAGCCATTAAATCATTAAAGAGTGTTAAGTCCCAGGAGAAAAAACTCATTCTCCATTCAAACCCCATCTCCAACTCCCTTCTTCTACTCCACAATATATTTAAAGTTAACTCTCGACACACTAAAAATCCTTCCAAATTTATTTTTAAGGGGTTCCCCGCCGAATTTTCCCACTAAAATAGAGTGTTGGATCCATCGCCTACTTTTTTCCTTAAACCCTTTTTAAACCACCGTTTCTCCTCATATTCACCCAAACTAAAGATTGTTTTTCACCAAGAAGAACTGATCAACTGAAATTCCCTCTCCTGCGTCACCCCCTTTGCTCACTTTCCTCCCCTATCTCAGATTATTTATATTTTAAAATTTTCACTAACCCAGAGTTGATTATTTGAATGAAGTAACCTCCATTTCCATTTTCATAACAAAGAACTATTAAAAGAGCCCATATCCCGCACTCCAAGTTCCCCAGATTCTTTTGCTTGGCACACTTTTTCCCACTTAACCTACTCAATTTTTCCGCTCTCCCGAAGATCCCCACAATGAAAAGCTTTCCGAAGGCTAGTAAAAACTCGGAAGGCTTTATTGGGTAGTTTATAAAAGGAAATTAGGTAAACCGGGAGTGACGAGAGCACATCACTTAAAAGAACGACTCGGCCATCCATAGATAGGTTCTTATTATTCCACCATCCTAGCCTCCGTTTAAGTTTCTCTATCAACGCACAATGATTTAAAATTTAAAATAATATTTAATTAGTAATTTGAAAAACAAGATAAAAATCTAAATTTTGAAAACAAATTATCCAAATATGAGTTAACGATCCAAATGGAGAACACTGTGCTCAAATCCAATTAAATACATGCTCTGTTTGGCACACACAGAGACAAAACAAAATAAAATAATAATAATAAAATAAATCAGAACAAGCACTGTGTTATTGTTCCTCTTAATAGTGAACCTTGTACGCTTATTATATATGGTAATATATATATGATGTTATATGATATATTAGTTTTCTCAGGGTAAAATCTCCTGCAAGTATCGAACAACAGTATCCGAGCACAATGTATTCGAACAGAGATATCCGAACACTATTAAACCCTGCTCGGTAGACTGGTCAAAGAATAGTGGAAGACCCGGACTTAACTAACAAATCAATCGGCGTAGATAAACGCGCAATAATGGAGCGCGGATTTCTCGGACACGTTTAACGCCACGATCAGAGGAGGTCGTGTTACGGATTTCCCACGAGCTAACCACCGGGATCAGCCTTATAAATACACAATTATGGTCTCATTGGCATAGTTTAGACTTTTGAGGCAAGAAAAGACTTCGAAGAGAGCATTTTAAGTCTGTTCGGTCATTTCCCGTATTCATTTCTGATATTCTTGTTTAGAAGTTTGTTATTCTTGTTTTGTGTCAGAGTCCTGTAACAAATTCATTTTTATAGTAAAGAGTTTATACTGGACAAGGTCCCGTGGTTTTTCCTTCATTCTTGAAGGTTTTCCACGTAAAAATTATGGTGTCTTTTGTTTATTTTTGGTAAACATTTAGTTCTATCGAACACGAGAAATAACGAATCACATCATTGGCACCGTCTGGGGAAATTTCGAGCGAAGGCGTTGAAGAAGAAGGAATTTTTTGCATAGGTCCAAGAAAGGAAATATGGTTAGAAGCAAAGGCCGTGGGCAAGGTTCAAAGGGGAATATACCAAATTCCCCTTCATGTTCGTCCCCGGTGAGCAAAGGAGGAGGAGATGATGTGGAGTCATCTCAAAATGTTCCTCAAGCATTTCCTACCGGGAGAATGCCTATGGAGCAATTAACCGAAGTAATTGCCAGAACTGTGGTGGAAGTCATGAAGCAATTTATGACTCCGCCCCAGCCAGAGAGAACCACTGAAGATGAAGAAGATTTGGTTTCTTCAACGGGGCTGAAAGAGGAAACAAATGAGGTTAAGGATCTCTCCAGTCGGATGGGCGATGAAGGTTATAAAGCTTTACACCATCAGATGGAGGATCTAAAAGGCGAGTTGTAAGAGATGCGCAACAAGATGGATGTATGTATCTATCCAGTACGGAGGAGCACGCCATTTGCTCCTCAAGTTGTTGATGATCACCTACCATCTAATTTCCAAAACTTGAATGTAGGGAATCACGATGGCAGTGCAGATCCGAGGAGTATTTATCCCGAACGCTTCGCTCCTTCACCAACTTAGAGATGGAGTGAAATGTCGAGTTTTCCTGACTACTCTAGCTGGGGCCGCTCAGTCTTGGTTTAACCAACTGCCATCGGGGATCGTAGATTTTTTCCCAAAATTTACCTCGTTATTCTTGCACGAGTTCGCGAGCAGTAGAAGTTGCAAAAGAACAGCCCTCAGTCAGTTCAAACTCAAGCAAGTAGAAAATGAGTCTCTTCGGGACTTTCTGAAAAGATTCAATCAAGCATGCCTCGACGTCCCTCATGTTACCTCAGAGATATTCATCAGCGCCTTTACCCAAGGACTACGAGAAGGAGATCTGTTCAGATATTTAGCTAAAAAACCACCTTCTGATTATGATGAGCTGCTTGGAAGAGCTTCTAAGTATATCAACTTAGAAGAAGCCCAAAAAATGAAGGAGAGGAAAGATGTGAAACCAGGAAATGAGCCAAATCGGAGGAATAAACAAAACAGCCGAAAATGAGTTTCAATCAGTACCTCCCGATGAGACCTCCTCGGGAAGTAGCCATGTATCAAAGGGGCCGAAGAGTCGAAATGGACATTTACGAGGAGGAAAATTCGAGGAGGATATTTTTGAGGAAGAGGAGCTGGTAGATTTGGGGGAAGGCAAGAACCCAGTGATGGACCAATTGGCAATAATCCACCTCCTCGGAATAATGTTAATCGAGGAAGGGGAGCGCTTACGCCAGTACCGTGGGCAATCCGGGGAGAAAGGCAAGAGGAGGATGACAATTAGGTTGTGGAAGAGGTGGTCCCAAACAATGTTCCTAACCAAGGAATACATATGATATCAGGGGGTAGCAGGCGGAGACTCTAACCGAGAAAGAAAAAGTTATGCTCGAAAGCTGCAAGTGATGTCAATCGACCGAGATAACACGCCAGAAGGGCCCTCCATTGCTTTCGGGCCTGAAAATCTGCAAGGAAGTCATTTCCCCCATGATGATGCACTTGTTATTTCTGCCACGGTAGCCAATTACAACGTGCGAAGGATCTTTGTAGATACATGAAGTTCGACCGATGTGATTTTTCTAAGTACATTAACCCAGATGGAGTTAGGGAGCATAACCATACATAGGGTGAACACATCTCTTCATGGATTTGCCGGAGAGGTTGTAAGCCCGGTGGGACTGTAAGTAATGAGTAAGTATTTGTTTTTATCCAGCCTGATGGATCGATTCTGATATGTTTTCCTGCTTTTTTGTATTATTTAATAAAAATTCACCGGAGAAAAAAATTGGATTTTGGATAATTTTGAAGGCCTTTTCAGAATAGTGTTCCTTAACTTTGATTCGTTGTTCATAAAGAATTGCTCTTGGCTTAGATATTAATGTTCCATTCCTGGACAAATTTGAGGAACATGAGGCACCTGGCTCAAGGACATTTTTCACCGAAATAATTGCTTCAATTTCAGATATTAAGTTTGCGAAGGATGGAAGATGCATACTGAGTCGTGCTCTCATCACCTTAAGGTTCGAACTTCTGCAGTTATATTTACACTCTTGACCAATACTTGTTAGTTTTACTGAAGCTCGGATATTTTTTTTTCTAGATTAATTTATGACACGATAATGAAAGAACGTGGGCATTGATTTTTTCAGATTAATTTATCACATGATAATGAATGCATGTGGGGCATTAATCAAGTGTTCCGAAAGCAATATATCAAATTTTACATTATGAATAGGTGGTACAATGGCATACTGAATGGTTGCTAGCAGTTTCATACATCTATGTTTTATCTGAAAGAAGAAACTTGATAAATTCAAGCTTTCTATTAGAGATAGGAAATTATCCATTATAATGCACTCAAACAATTTTGCTTACGTGTAATATTTTTTCACTCTGTTCCTAGGCTGAAAATGAACTTTAGTGATTTCTGTTCTTTGGAGCACTCAGATATAATTATTTGCAAACCTTTGCATAGTGTCAATTTGATTGTCTATGACCTTTATATGATTTGTGTAGGTTGTAATGGATGAAGCATGATAAAGAAGCTATTGCAGAAAGTTTCTTAGGGAGACAATATTAACTTTAATTTGTTTTGGTAGAATTTGATTATTGCTACAGGTTGTCAAAATCTTTGTTTAGTTTTTTATAATGACTTTGATAGCTTTAGAGCTTTTTTATCCAACTTGATTTTTGTTTTATTTAGATTTTGTAATTTGTGATTTAAAATGGGATAGAATTTTGTAACAAGTTACATGATTTTAGTTTAATACAGATATTTGCTTTAATTTTATTTGTTTTTATATTTATAAGCAAGAAAATGAAAAAAAAAAAAAAAAACCAACTTTCAGTTATTATGATGTAATTAGCTGTATTGTGTTAGATATATAGTAACACTTTATGCTAAAATTGTGAACGTCACCATGTCAACGTTTGGTGACGCTTTATTTTGTCCTTAAATGAGTTAGTTAGGTTTGCTATTGAAATATTAAATGACGATAAACGTCACATGAGATATTTGTTGTGACACTTCTATACAATGTAGCACTTGCGAAAATGTCACTATAACTTATAAAACGCACACATATGAAACGTTATAAGCAAGTGTCACTATATGAAAAGTGTTTGCATTTGAACTTGCAGGATTCACAACGTACATATGGAAAACGGCTACGCAACAATCAGCAATTGGCACCACGCCTTGCTTGATGTCAAAGTAACTAGTATATATATATATATATATATATATATATATATATATATATATATATATATATATATTGAAATGTTATGTTTAAATAATCGTGATTTACCTAAATTTTTTTATTAATGTCACGAGGGTCAAAATAGACATGAATTAAAAAAAAATTAAATGGAAGAAAAATTCACTTGTCTCAAACAATCACTCAAGTCTGTAATAATTACACTTTTTTTCTCAAAAAATCCATAGGGTTGCTATCTTATGCATATCGACTGCTGTAGACAAAAAAAAACATAAAGATTAATTACATATTATTCAGCTTTTAATATTAGGCTTTGGGTCATAGTTTAAAATGAAATATACGAATTATATTTAAAATGAGGAGCCCATAAATTGTTCTATTATTATTATTATTTTTTTTTTTTTGGAGCATTATACAAGAGTCGAACAAGTGTTAATTCCTCTTGTCGGGAAGATAGGTGCGTTGATAGACTTAGATTTTAAGTGTTTTTAGCTGTAATTTCTTACCATTTTCAGTACTTTTTCCTGGATGAAATTACGTTTTTTGGTGTTTATTTGCTTGTTTCAGGAAAATATGTTGGAAATGGAAGAAATGAGTTAAAATGAAGAAAACGGGTGAAATCGAGGCGAAAAAGAGTAAAAAAAATGAAGTATATGATTTTTCAGATTTTCGATCGATCGAGATTTTCGATCGATCGAGATTTTATCTCGATCGATCGATCGAGGCAGAGACTTTAGCAACAAATTTCGAGAATTGTCGATCGATCGGAAAAATATCTCGATCGATCGAGCGAGGCACTGAGTTGAAAAGGCTGAAGTGAACAGTGCACCGATCGATCGAAAATTCTTTTCGATCCATCGAGACGCGATATTCTGAAAATCTTATTTTCCATAATTAACGTGATTTTTCGGTGGTTTAAAGGGAGGATCTCTTCCATATGATATCAGAGCCGTTTTTCACCAGAGAAGAACCCTAGCCGCCGCCAAGGAGAAGCCTAGGAGAGCCATCCTCTTCCGTTCTTCATCCAAGCTTGAGCGTACCATTTCCGGAGTGCAAGGAAGGAGCAAGAGAAGAAACTACGGTGCAACGCACGGATTCGTTCCAGCATTTATCGTATTTCTAAACTCGGATTTATTTGATTTACATTTTCATTTGATGTTTTTGAGGTTGAGAAACAATTTAACATCTTATTGATTTGTTTTGAATTAAGTTGAGTTTATTTTATTGAGTTTGAGTAAAATTGTGTTTCATTTATTGATTCGATTGTGTTTGAGTGGATTGATTACTTATTGTTCATGAATTAAATGCTTATTAAGATCAAAGCCAGCTAACTTTGATTTAATCTGTGATTTATAACCGAGATCGAGAGATAACGTTATAATACGCTATATTAATTCATGATGTATGTTAAGATTGAGATCGAGAGATGAAATCACATACGTGAGCACTTTGAATCGAGAGATTTAGAGTAACGAGGTTTTGAAGATTTATGCAATATTAGATTAGTAAATAGGTGCACGAGAGTGACTTGTTCTAATTTGATATTAGTTTCTTTACAGCTCGAGAGAGTGTATTGAATATTATTGAAAACCTTTCACCTTAAGAATCAATTGTTTGGTAATTGTTTATTCAAACGAATCTTTGAAGAGAACATAGTTGAACGAAAAGCGAGATAAATTTCTCGAGCGAATTACCTTTGCATATCCGGAACCCGACTCATTTTATTTATTCTTGTGTTTTAGTTCTAATTTCCGAATTAGTTAGTCTACCCCCGTTTTAATCATAGGCTAAATATAATTTTACTAATTTTATTTGGTACTTATACATTAGTCCATGTGGATTCGACAACCCTTACTTTCATTTCACTATACTAAAACTTGACAACCGTGCACTTGTGGTAGAATCGCTTCACACTACACTTTGAAAAATTTCTGTTTAAAAAATAAGCGGTCAAGTTTTTGGCGCCGTTGCCGGGGACTAATCTGTATAATATCATACGAGATTAGTTAATTGTAATTTAGCCAATTCTTTATTATTTCGTTTTTGTTTTCGTTAGTTGTTTTTGGTTTTGACTTTGTATTTTTGTTGTTGTCTCATTTTGTCTGATTCCGTACAGGAATCATTTCTTCAGTGCAGGCTCAGAAGAGAGGAGCCCATTCTCGAGCCATTTGATCCGAAAATAGAGAGAACTCTACTAAGAAGATTACGAGAAGCTCGATCAATGGCCGACAATAACGAGGCACAGAACCCGAGATCGATGATGGACTTTGCACAGCCGGCATTTCATGGATCTTTATCCAGTATAATGAGGCCGACGATTCAAGCAAACAACTTTGAGATCAAGCCTGCGATTATCCAAATGATACAGCACTCTGTAATGTTTGGGGGAGCTGCCACGGACGATCCAAACACTCACATCTCCAACTTCTTGGAGATCTGTGACACGTTTAAACATAATGGCGTCTCCGACGACGCCATCAGGTTAAGGCTCTTCCCTTTTTCATTAAGAGACAAAGCTAAATCATGGTTGAATTCTTTACCTGCAGGATCGATTACAACGTGGGAAGGAATGACAAAAGTTTTCTTATCGAAGTACTTTCCTCCCTCTAAGACGGCAAAGGTGCGGAACGATATCACTACGTTCGGGCAATATGATCCCGAGAGTTTATACGAGGCGTGGGATCGTTTTAAAGATTTACTGAGGAGATGTCCACATCACGGTCTACCCATCTGGCTGCAGGTACAGACTTTTTACAATGGTTTGTTTTCTGCTAACCAATCTATGATAGATGCAGCATCTGGGGGATCAATCATGCGGAAGACACCGGAAGAGGCGTATGACTTATTGGAGGAAATGGCGTCCAATAGCTATCAGTGGCAATCTGAAAAGAACACGCCAAAGAAACCAATAGGAGTCCATCAAGTGGATGAGATTACTGCTCTTTCGGCTTAGTTGGAAGCAATGAACTGGAAGATAGATAGCATGGGAGCATCAGCGATGCAAGTTCAAGCTATCTTCTGTGATTAATGTGGAGGCGGTCATCCAAGCATTGAGTGCCAAGCAGGTAACCCATTCATTCAAACTAATGAAGTGGTGAATTTTGTAGGTAACAGGCATCCCAACAATCTGTACTCGAACTCATACAACCCGGGGTGGAGAAATCACAACAATTTTAGGTGGACCAACAAAGAGAATGTGTTAAATCCACAGCTACAACCGGGAGGGTCGAATAAACCGAGTATGGAAGAGCTGATAGCCAAGTTCATAGAAACAACTGAAACCAGGATGACGACTCAGGATGCATCCATAAAGAACTTGGAAGTGCAAGTGGGGCAGCTCGCATCATTAATATCCGGACGAACGCAAGGCATGATACCAATTGGGACAGTGAAGAGCCAAAACGAGCAAGCAAAGGCCATTGAGTTAAGGAGTGGAAAAGAACTAAGACTGCAAGCTGAAGCAGAGGAGAGTCATGGAGAGACATCTGAAGGCAAGGATAAGACTAAGGAAAAGGCGACGGAGAAAGGTAAGAATTCTAACACTACACCGATCACACACACTGATAGGATAGTAATTCCTCCCCCGTTTCCCGCAGCATTAAAAAAGGCTAAGATGGACGCAGAATTTGGTAAGTTTCTTGAAGTATTTAAAAAACTACATATTAATATTTCATTCGCTGATGCTTTACTTCAGATGCCTAGTTATGCTAAGTTTTTGAAGGAAATTTTGTCAAATAAGCGAAAGTTGGGTGAATATGAAACGGTAAGCTTGACAGAGGAGTGCTCAGCAATTGTGCAAAATAAAATGCCTCCAAAGTTAAAAGACCCAGGAAGTTTTACTATACATTGCACCATAGGATCAGTATCTTTTACAAAGTCATTATGTGATTTGGGTGCTAGTATAAATTTGATGCCATTCTCTATTTTCAGGAAGTTGGGGCTAGGTGAGCCGAAACGTACTAAGGTTTCACTACAATTAGCAGATCGATCCATCACATACCCCAAGGGTATCATTGAAGACGTCTTAGTTAAAGTGGATAAATTCATCTTTCCCGTTGATTTTCTGGTACTAGATATGGAAGCAGATTCAGAGACACCACTGATTTTGGGTCGACCATTCTTAGCAACGGGAAAAGCAATCATCGATGTTCAACAAGGGAAGTTGATCCTCCGAGTAGGGGAGGATCAAGTTACTTTTAATGTTTTTAAAGCACTTCAACACCCACACGATGAACACATGTGTTTTAATGTAGATATTATTGATGTTTTGACAGGTGAGGTGTTGCAAGATACATTCAAGGATAACATGGAAGCATGCTTAGTGGAAGCTGATAAGCAAAATTGCGAGGAAGACATCAAGAGTATAGCTTATATGAACAACACCAGTCCTTACATGAAATGAGCCACCGAGAATCTTGGAGAGTTGGGAAAAAGGGATATTAAACCTCAAAAACCATCAATTGAAGAGTCACCTACTCTCGAGCTCAAACATCGTCCATCACATCTCAAGTATATTTTCTTAGATTCTGAAAAATCTTTACCAATAATTATTTCTTCGTCTTTGACAGGTGATAATGAGGAAAAGCTTCTGAAAGTCCTTTAGGAGCACAAGAAAGCATTTGGATGGAAGATATTAGATATTAAAGGAATTAGCCCATCGGTTTGCATGCATAAAATTCTTATGGAGGACACATTTAACGCCGTGGTCCAACCACAACGTCGTCTTAATCCAAAAATGCAAGAGGTAGTAAAAGCTGAGATTATTAAGCTAATGGACGCAGGTATTATCTATCCTATCTCTGATAGCTCGTGGGTAAGCCCTATTCAATGTGTACCAAAGAAAGGGGGTATTACTGTTGTCCCGAATGAGAACAATGAGTTAATACCTACAAGAATAGTAATGGGGTGGAGAGTGTGCATTGATTATTGGAGGTTAAATGATTATACTCGTAAAGACCACTTTCCCCTTCCCTTCATTGATCAAATGGTAGAGAGGTTAGCAGGGTATGATTTTTATTGCTTTCTAGATGGATATTCGGGATATAACCAAATTGCAATTACACCTGAGGATCAAGAGAAGACCACCTTCACTTGTCCTTATGGCACATTTGCATTCCGACGAATGCCATTTGGATTATGTAATGCACCTGCTACCTTTCAAAGATGTATGGTGGCCATATTCCATGATATGATAGAGAAATTCCTAGAAGTATTCATGGATGATTTTTCTGTGTTTGGTTCTTCTTTTGATATATGTTTGTCTAACTTGACTTTAGTGTTGGCAAGGTGTGAAGAGACAAATCTTGTATTGAATTGGGAGAAGTGTCACTTCATGGTCCAAGAAGGAATAGTCTTGGGACACAAGATATCTGAGAAGGGTATTGAAGTGGATCGGGCAAAGATTCAAGTGATACAACAATTGCCACCACCGACAACAGTAAAGGGATCCGAAGCTTCTTAGGACATGTGGGATTTTATCGACGTTTCATTAAGGATTTCTCAAAAATTTCTAAACCTTTATCTCACTTGTTAACTAAAGATGCATCTTATGAATTTGATTCTGATTGTATGCCGGCGTTCAATACTCTCAAGGAGAAATTGGTGACCGCACCTGTGTTGGTCGCCCCTGATTGGGAGTTACCTTTTGAACTGATGTGTGACGCCAGCGACACCGCGGTAGGAGCAGTCTTAGGTCAAAGGAGGAACAAGGTATTTCATACGATTTACTATGCTAGTCGCACTTTGAATGAAGCACAAATTAATTATGCCACCACTGAAAAAGAGCTTCTAGCCATAGTTTTTGCTTTTGATAAGCTTCACTCCTACCTATGTCTTGCTAAAGTTATTGTGTACACCGACCACGCTGCACTTAAATACTTACTTGCAAAGAAAGATGCCAAACCACGCTTGATCAGGTGGATTTTATTATTGCAAGAATTTGACTTAGAGATAAGAGATAAGAGATAAGAGATAAGAAAGGTGTTGAAAATGTGGTTGCAGATCATTTATCGCGAATTGAAAACAGTAATGATGCAAGTGACAATGAGTTAGATGAAATTAATGAAAATTTCCCTGATGAGCAATTGTTTAATGTTGATATGGTACCTTGGTATGCACATTTTGTAAACTATATTGTTAGTGGTATCCTCCCACAAAATCTGACTTTTTATCAAAAGAAAAAATTCTTTTCTGAGGTTAAACATCTTCTGTGGGAGGAGCCATATTTGTTCAAAGTTTGTGCAGACAACATCATAAGGCGATGTATCCCCGAGGAGGATATGCAAGATATCTTGAAACAATGCCATGATGGAGATACAGGTGGGCATTTTGGAGCTACCAAAACAGCTGCTAAGGTACTTGCTTCTGGGTTTTATTGGCCAACGTTGTATAGGGATACATTCGGGTATGTCTCTTCATGTGATAGATGTCAGAGGGTCGGTAATATTTCTAGGAGGAATGAATTACCATTGACCAATATTCTTGAATGTGAGATTTTTGATGTGTGGGGAATATATTTCATGGGACCTTTCCCCAGCTCTTGCTTAAATAAATACATACTTGTCGCAGTAGATTATGTGTCAAAGTGGGTAGTGGCGGAAGCTTTGTGCACTAATGATGCTCGAGTGGTTGTGCAATTTTTGAAAAGAAAATTTTTTACTCGTTTTGGCACCCCTCGAGCAATTATTAGTGATGGTGGCACTCATTTTCATAACAAACAATTCGAAAAGCTTTTGAGTAAATATGGTGTCACCCACAAAGTGTCTTCGCCTTATCATCCACAAACTAGTGGGCAAGTAGAAGTTTCAAATCGAGAGTTGAAGAGGATTTTAGAAAAGACAGTGACTCTAAGCCGAAAGGATTGGTCCTTACGCTTAGATGATGCACTATGGGCTTATAGAACTGCCTTTAAGACTCCTATTGGCACATCACCATATAAATTGGTATTTGGTAAGGCATGTCACCTTCCTGTTGAACTTGAGCATAAAGCATATTGGGCTATTAAATGGTTAAACTTTGACTGTCATGTTGCAGGTGAGAAGCGTCTTCTACAATTGAATGAGATGGAAGAATTTAGAAATCAGGCATATGAGAATGCCAAGATTTACAAAGAGAAAACCAAGAAGTGGCATGATTCTCATATACAAAAGAGAGACTTCAAGGTAGGAGATGCCGTACTCTTGTTCAACTCCAGACTGCGACTCTTTCCAGGAAAACTACGTTCTCGTTGGTTCGGGCCATTCACCATTACAAAAATCTACCCCTCTGGAGCATTTGAAGTTACCGATCCCAGCAGGGGAACATTTACAGTGAATGGGCAGCGCTTAAAGCATTATCACATGAGCAATGAAGTCCAAACTGTGACCGCTATAGTTTATCTTGATAACTGAGAGAGAGGAGATGACAGTCCAGCTTGGGACTATAAATCAAGAACTCTTTCTTATTCCCTTTGTTTCTTTTTCTTTTTCTTTAGTTTAGTTTAATCGATTTTTGTTGTTTTGTTTCTTTTATTTTTAGCATGAATCCGTGTGTGCTGAGCGTCACTATCCAGTTCCCCCTCCGGAGCATGATGAGGACGACGATCAGTGACTATCGTCGTCATGGTATGTGTTTTTGCCTTTACGCTTATTTGTCTTGTACATTGAGGGCAATGCACATATTAAGTTTGGGGGGGTTTGTTTATATTTGTTTATATTTGTAGCTTTTGCATTTCTGCTACTTGTCTTGTTTATTTCCTTGCATGACTGCATTTTTTTTAGACTAATTCGTCCTTGAGCTCTATCAACAAATTTTTTTTTAGAAATGAGTCAATACTTGAGAAATGATGAGTTGGATTTGCAACGGTAATACATGATGAAATTAATCCACATCTAGATAGGAGTCGTGAAAATGTTTAACTTCTTTGTATATATCCTTTGTTGAGCTTATGTCAAAATTGAGGAATAATTTGAGCACGTTTTGAGTCATGATTGAGTGAAGTATGTATTGAATAAAGTGAAAACTTGTGTTAACTATGATTAGTCTTGAGCATCTTAGAAAACTCTACAATTTAGTTGAAAGCACTTTGAGGCAAAATTTTTAATTAGGAACTTGACTTGGAGATGATTTAGGCGATCTTTGGACCGTTTGTGCCTTTCAAGCTTACCTTGTCTATATCATTCATTAGTGTCCCCTCTTGAGCCTTATTGAAAAAAGAATGGTATATGCATTGCATATAATTAGACCCCCATTCGACATTTTTTTGGCTAACTCATTATACCTACCTTGGATTGAGCCTAAGTGAAAAATTTTATCCGTCCCTAAGAGAGTATAATGAAGCTCATTCATTGCACTGAATTGTTATATGTAGAGGAGTTCATTGTGAAAAACAAAAATGAACAAAAGAATGAGCAATAAGAAAAGATGTAGAGAAAAGCCTTGAAAAAAAAAATGAAAAAAATATTCAAATAAGACCCAAAGTGGCCAAGGCTAGAAAAAAAAGTTGAAGAGAAGCTCAATATTGTGCGAACAAGTTTGAACTGATTCTTTTATACTCTCTTCTTTGCATTCATCCTACCTTTTCTTTGGAGCCGACACTAAAAGGCCTAACGCTATAAGCTTTTTAAGAGATTATGATCCAAGTCTAGGGAATAATTACATTAGTGGAGAAGTGCTGGATAGTAGATTTGTAGAGTATCTTAAAGTAATGTTGACTTTGAGTTTTTATGGCATAGTTTGATCTTAAAAGATATGTATATAACTCATGTTTGACAATAGCACACACGCACGTTCCGATGTTGCGATGTATTGTTTAGCTTAGGAGAAAACGCCTCCAGTTGAACTTTGAATGACTCTTATTGATGTATAAGTAGGATTGCTGAGCTTTTACCTTGAGTTGTAAGGATGATTCATACAAAGTATTAAGTTTGACTCTACTTTTTGAGCTTATTGCTTGCTCGAGGACGATCAAGTCTAAGTTTGGGGGAGTTGATAGGCTTAGATTTTAAGTGTTTTTAGCTGTAATTTCTTACAATTTTTAGTACTTTTTTCCTGGATGAAATTACGCTTTTTGGTGTTTATTTGCTTGTTTCAGGAAAATAGGTTGGAAATGGAAGAAATGAGTTAAAATGAAGAAAACGGGTGAAATCGAGGCGAAAAAGAGTAAAAAAAATGAAGAATATGATTTTTCAGATTTTTGATCGATCGAGACGATCGATCGAGGCAGAGACTTCAGCAACAAATTTCGAGAATTGTCGATCGATCGGAAAAATATCTCGATCGATCGAGCGAGGCACTGAGTTGAAAAGGCTGAAGTGAACAGTGCACCGATCGATCGAAAATTCTTTTCGATCGATCGAGACGTGATATTCTGAAAATCTTATTTTCCATAATTAACGTGATTTTTCGGTGGTTTAAAGGGGGGATCTCTTCCATATGATATCAGAGCCGTTTTTCACCAGAGAAGAACCCTAGCCGCCGCCAAGGAGAAGCCTAGGAGAGCCATCCTCTTCCGTTCTTCATCCAAGCTTGAGCGTACCATTTCCGGAGTGCAAGGAAGGAGCAAGATAAGAAACTACGGTGCAACGCACGGATTCGTTCCAGCATTTATCGTATTTCTAAACTCGGATTTATTTGATTTACATTTTTATTTGATGTTTTTGAGGTTGAGAAACAATTTAACATCTTATTGATTTGTTTTGAATTAAGTTGAGTTTATTTTATTGAGTTTGAGTAAAATTGTGTTTCATTTATTGATTCGATTGTGTTTGAGTGGATTGATTACTTATTGTTCATGAATTAAATGCTTATTAAGATCAAAGCCTAGCTAACTTTGATTTAATCTGTGATTTATAACCGAGATCGAGAGATAACGTTATAATACGCTATATTAATTCATGATGTATGTTAAGATTGAGATCGAGAGATGAAATCACATACGTGAGCACTTTGAATCGAGAGATTTAGAGTAACGAGGTTTTGAAGATTTATGCAGTAATAGATTAGTAAATAGGTGCACGAGAGTGACTTGTTCTAATTTGATATTAGTTTCTTTACAGCTCGAGAGAGTGTATTGAATATTATTGAAAACCTTTCACCTTAAGAATCAATTGTTTGGTAATTGTTTATTCAAACGAATCTTTGAAGAGAACATAGTTGAACGAAAAGCGAGATAAATTTCTCGAGCGAATTACCTTTGCATATCCGGAACCCGACTCATTTTATTTATTCTTGTGTTTTAGTTCTAATTTCCGCATTAGTTAGTCTACCCCTGTTTTAATCGTAGGCTAAATATTTATTTGGTACTTATATATTAGTCCCTGTGGATTCGACAACCCTTACTTTCATTTCACTATACTAAAACTTGACAACCGTGCACTTGCGGTAGAATCGATTCACACTACACTTTGAAAAATTTCTGTTTAAAAAATAAGCGGTCATGCGTATTAATCCTCCTTTGAATATCTAATAATGAACAATGATAAGTTTGAAATGCTCAAACTCGACAAAGACTGTCAAATTCACTTCTGCAATTTATACTTTACAGCGTTTCGACATAATGATAATTAACAATGGCATATTGTTTCGAATATCACCAGTTGAATGTGTTTTTCACTATCTTATTGCATCATTTGTTATTTGATAAACTCTCATTCTTTTTGCCTATCAAAAAAAGCTACTGCTTGTGGAAGAAATACTTGTTTCTAGTGATGGAGAAAACAAGTATAAATTAGACATGGGAAGAATTATATCTCATAACTTCTGTAGTAGATAGATCTTCTGCCTTATCCCTTATCATATAAATCGGTTTATTTTGACTCCTGCTAGTCGAAAATTTTGAGCTGGGGTTACAATGTGTGGAATTCATGTATCTTACTTACCAAAGCACACCTTCACTCTTGGGATAAATGCTTTTGGTAAATTACTCACTAGGGATCATTTTCCCTTTATCATGGAAAAAATGTGTGTTTTGTGCTTTAGATATCTCTTTTGGGAATGCCCGATTAGTAAATGAATCTGTGGTTCAAGGTCCGTATTGGCTTGACATCATAAGAGCCACGCACAAATATAGCAGGTAATTAGATAAAAATAGCTAACCACCAGTGCCCAAAAATTTCCCAATGAAGTTTTTCTGACATTAAAATTGATACATTTATCCTATACTAGTATTTCTTGGCACCGTGCAAGGCACGGTGTCAGGGACGAACTTAATGGGCAAATAAATATATTTCACTAAATTAGTATTTCGTAGAAATTTTGAAAGAATATGCACAAAGAAACAAACAAAAAGACTCTTCGCAAGATAAACCCTCAAAATTTCTTATGACAAGCACCCCATAAAAAGCACCATACGATTAAGAATCACGCACATAACTCAACACGGCATGCTAAAGATAGATTCTTGATGCGTTTTATGCTGGATACTCTCAAAAAGAAACATTACTATGTATACAAATCTATGAACAAGCACTTTGGTCCCGTAATAAAATAACACTCGACTGCAACAATAAAAAGCGAAAATGGGTATGCTCACCTAGCAGTAGGTTGAAGCTGAGGGTTCTTCTCCAACTTGGACAACAATTCAATCAACGCATCCGCCTCACTCATGGTATATTCAAATGTATCATCTATCTTCAACTGTTTCAAACCTTGAACCAAAATATAATGGCCTAGAAGTTGCCCATGCAAGTTCAATAATAAAATAACTATAGATCATATATTAAAGAATGATAGCAATGACTGTAACTACAAACAAACAAGTGAATCCAGCCATAAGATTGTTAGCTCTTAGCAGGGGCCAAGATATCCCAAAACAGAAATCATTAGCAAAAAGTGCATCATCGCAGTAGACGACATCCGATAGTGCATCAAAGGTTAACTCTAACAGACCACAAAACTAAACAAAAGTCATCTTCAAGAGTTTTCAAAATGATAATGGTTCATTATAGAGCAAATATGTGTTCGGTATGTCATGGTAGGAGATGACATCGCATAGCTAGTCAAATTTCTTGGCTTTAATGATTCTTCCCCTTGCAGAACTTTTTGTTTTGGTCACTTCGTTGGCAGCATCTGCATTGGGCAAGGCATTAAATTCTTTAACGTTTATAGGAAAATCCCAGAAAAGATGCCAAGATGATGTCTGATAGATGGACAGAAGGAAAAATAACCTTCGATGGGACTGTCAGCTTGGTTGAGTGTCTCACCAACTTTGAGGTCGTCTTCTAAGTCGTCATCATCAATGATGACTCGATGCAAGAACCTCTTCCGTGTTTGTTTTTGGTTAGCGCTCCCAACTGCATAAGAATTTTCTTGGGTTACATAGATAGGGGTACTTTTCATCGTAATAGCTTTTCATGCCAAAGAAACATAGAATAAAGTAGGTGAATTATTGGTGATGGCGAAGCTAAATTCAGCTATCCTGCGATGAGGATTACCTTTTTCTGATTTCACGAGTAGAGGCATTTCAACTTTTGTCCGATCTATTAAATTTTCTTCAGTTGTGGGTCGAACATGTGAATTTTTTAATAGGACACGAGCATTGTTTGCCTGGACGAGATCTAGAAATACACATACACAACAATGTAATATATTTCCAAGCAATATGTGACAAACATTGTGTATGTATGAATTTTAAAGGAAGAGAAATATTTGAAAGGTAGTAACCTAAAAGAGGCATACCGTCATCAGAAGAACCAATGTCATGTAAATCGATGGTCGGCAGCTCGGATTCCTCAAATGACACAACACCTGTAATTTATACAACACACCGTTTTGTTGCCATGAGTCATTTGTAGCCACTTGTCCAACTAAGAAGTGCCACTATAATTAAAATAAAGACAATTTGGCAGCAACCACTCACTTGGCTCATACGCCAGACTTTCTTCCCCAACCTTGTTTTCCCCCATTTTTATAAGGCGTCTCCGAATCGAAACATCCCCTATGTATCACATTCAAGTCTAATTTAATAAATCCGTCGATTACATATTGGGATGCTATTGTATGTTTTTTTTTAGTTTAAAAGGACAACCTATCTCACAAACATCCACTGGTTTCCCCGGGCCAACGCCTGCAGGGTCATTGGCTGGTGTCGTGATTGCCAATCCGAAATCGAGCTTCGGCTTTGCGACCTCTGAAAAAGCATCTGATACCTTTTGTGTAGAATAAAACGAGACCAACATGAATGGAACAAATGGCCAACAAGACAAACGTACCTTCTAATTCTTGGGTGGAACCCATAGTAGCAGACAAATATTTATTGGGGCTTGGTGTTGGCGGTAGGGCAGACCTGGCAAGACTGTCAACATATTCCATAGCTAGTAAGCTATACACGATGATTTCTTTCGCATTGCGCCCGCTAAATAGCCTCGAGCGTATCTTCATGAATACTTCGCGATCCTTCAACCCCTGTCTAACAAGAGCAATTGGAGGCGTTTCGTCCTGAGGTACGAAGCACAGGTTGTGTAATTCAACAATCTGCAGAAAGATTCGATAAAGTATTGGAGCATCAAGCTTTATTGATATGACCTACAAAGTTTTGTTGTAGAAATCTTGCGCAGACATTCCAATGATTAGGTCTCCTTCTTTTCCAAACACCGTAACATCGAGTGAGCCAGTACAATCAGAAACGTTGAGGCAGAATCGAAATCTACAAGCAAAAACGTAACCCATGTAAAACGCCGACACACTGTGATATCATGAAAAAATATGAAGCTAAAACCTTGGCGGCAATTAGTACCTGGGTTTTGCTATTTTTTTTGCGTTGCATGTCTTACAAGTGAAAATAGAATTGTAATCAGCGTTAATTCCACAGCTGCATTCTTCACAGCCCATGTAAACAAAGCTTTGGGACGCGTCGTCCAAGCAAGCTTTGACCCTGATATTATATCTGTCCGGCTGAGAAATGGAAATCGTAAGAGAAGAATATCCATTGAGTATCTAAAAAGGAAAATAGGCGTAGACATTTGATGCTTTTCTAAAACCTTTTCAAGTTGAAGCACTTCGGTGACAGTGTTGATCGGTAAGGGCTGTCCTCCTTTGACATTGATCTTCTCCTCGAAAAAGCCACCCCTTACCACGACATCGTCAATGAGAAGTTTTTCCTTGGTCCGCCTATGAAAATAAAATGGACCCATGGGAAATTAATATATTATAAGCACAAGAAGCGTGTTATTGTTATGTAAATATGTAAGAAATGGGTGACAGGATCATTACCATATCTGTAGGTCAGAAAAGCATTGATTGTCCATTTGTTCAAGAACAACTGAAGATGAAGTCGAGCTAAGAGACAAACCTACAAATGATAGTTCATTGATTATGTAAAGGAATGCAATAACAATTGTAAGACGCAACATAAATTATAAGTTCGAAAATCAAATAGTAGGGAGTTAACCATAGTATCCCTTCACCAGAAAATTGTGGAGGGCGAGGACCGGCCGCTTGTAGCAGTCATCAAAAATGGCAAACAGTTGCGGAGTCACAGCGTCTCCCCATAGAGTCACCACAAATGGGGTAAATCTAGCAGGATATAAAGGCGGTAAATTGAACATGCATGGGAGCAGGCTAAAATTAAGCGCGAAACCTATAATGAAAGAACAACTTACTGTGTGTCAATCGCCGCATATTCATGCAGAACTTGTGTCTGACCTTGCGTAGTAATTTTCCTGGGGGACCTTTTCCCAATGACCACGCCGATGGTACCTAATCAGAAGCTGTCAGTCATTGAAGGGATTGAGGAGATGACTATTAATCACTGTGTTGACCGCAAGGCACATGTGAAAACACGTCCACTACTTACTAATCAATTTTTTTGACTCCATGTATGCAACAAATTTTTCGGACCCGATGAAACTTGGGCGAAATGAGGATGAAGAAATGGCGCCATCAACAACAGGTACGACCGAAGTATTTGAGGTGATAGTCCATTGGTATGGACTACTAACCAGGTCATTCTTGTAAATATCTTTTACTTTGGTCACCTGAGCATTTGAGATCGTATATGTCTTCGACTCTTCCAGAGAATTTTTGTATATGTCAACATCAGTCTTGAAAATTATGGCCTCCACCGTGTCACCCTATCACAAAACATCAGTTAAAGCAATAAATATATGACCGTCATCAATAACCATGAACAGTGACATGCATTACTTGAAAGAATTACCGTTTCGTCAGCAAGAATCATTTTTTTGGTATTTCGTTGGCGAGAAGATCGCTGTTTTCACCCCAAGCTTGCTTACGACGCGTACCTTCGCTGACCATCTATTTGTCTCAGTAGTTATTGATCTAATAGGCATTAGATTTTCACCCATTTTCGACCTGTCGGTAAATAAGACTGAAGCAATCTTGGATGGGTGGTGCAATACTTCCACACAAACAGGGGTGCCAATATTGGATGGGGCAAAGACATAAACCACAAGAAATATGTAATGCTCAGCACATGAGATAACTCGAAACAATACAAGCGAAAGCGTGTAGAAAGTTTGTAAGGTGCAAATAAGTTGTAAATCAAGGTTGGGGAACCCCCCTCCCCCCTCCCCCCTCCCCTTCCAACCAAAAAAAAAACATGCATGTATCGAGTTAATTTTGTGCGCGTAAGATACCCATCTTCACATGGCGGCATTTAGAATCTCTTTGTAAACAACATTCTTAGTTTGACAGTGTTGTAAAGATTGCAGTTGATGGCTTTATCAAGACTTTGACGGAGCTACTACATCTGACCCTAGAAAGTGCGACATATAGTTGACCATGTGAGAAGACAGGTTGGGGCAAGTAAATCCCAACCTTATCAAGTGTTTGCCCCTGGGCCTTGTTAATACTCATTGCAAAACAAAGTCGTATAGGGAATTGATGTCTCTTAAAAGGTATGGGACATCTAAGATTATCAGAAGTTTCCAATGGTATCCTCGGGATGAAGACAAATTTTCCGGTGTACTCGCCAGACGCTATGACAGCGCCAATAACTTTTTTGCTCAAATCACGGCAGATGAGACGTGTGCCATTGCATAGGCCTTCAGATGGATTAGGGATACTTTTTTTCAAGCGAAGCACATGAGGAGGCAAACCTGGTGCAGAGACCCCATTTAAGAAATCTTGGTATTGGCATTGTTGGTGTACGTTCTTTGTTATGTCAACGCTGATATATTCGACAAGTTCTCCGGGAAATTTGTCAATCATAGCATTGTTTATGTTCTCCATGCAAACATTCTTGGGTGTCAGTATAGCCCTGTCGATAATCGAGAAAGGATCCTTGTAAAAATCATCGAAAGAAGGAAACACTGCACCGATGAGATAGTCTAGTGGCTCGTTGCAATCGACGTATGGCAAGCACATATTTGCTGGCAATGTGATTTCGTCTTTGAGATTTAGTGGTTCCGTTCCATCGCCAATGCGTAATAAGAACTCAGTAAAAAATGGGTCTTCTCGGGCGCACATATTCTGGAGTAGGTGGAATTTCTGCACCTTAGGCCACAAAGGGGAATTGACAAGGCATGAATCGACCGCATCCTCATGGGAACCACCGACCACAACTGGGATAGTCTGCCTGAAATCTCCACCAAAAACTATTGTCTTGCCTACAAATAATTGTGGATTATCCGTAAGATCGCGCAAGAAAACATCCAAAGCTTCAATACATCTTCGGTTGGCCATTGAAGCCTCGTCCCAAATAATTAGCTTGGACGATAGAATAAGTTGTGCATGGACGCTTTTTTTTTTATTGCGCAAGAGATTGATTGGTCAACTATGGTCGGAAGTTTGAAGCGTGAATGAGCAGTCCGCCCACCGGGAAGTAACGAGGTTGCGACGCTTGAAGATGCAACTGCGAGGGCAACTCCACGGGTCTTCCTCACAATAGCCAGCAGTGTTCGATATAGGAAAGTTTTCCCTGATCCCCCTGGGCCATCGATGAAAAAAGCACCCCCATTTGGGTCATCCACACACGCCATGATAGAATCAAAGGCCTCTTGTTGTCTTTAATTTAGCTTGTGCACAGCGTTCAATTCCTCCTCAGTCACGGAGATATTAAGCTCGTTCTTGTAATACATGTTCCGCATCTCGACCTCACTAACCCAAGTCTTAAACGGCACGAGATTGAAATCATCCACGATTTTACCCATTGATTGGAGGAAGACATCAATTGAGCGTAGAGCACGATCGAATGCAACATTTTCCTGTTGATCGCAAGTCGATAAGAAATCCTAAGAAAGATGTAGTTTAAATTCTTCCCAAAGGGTGGCAGGGTTAGAAGGAAGGTTGTAAACAAGGATAGTAGCAAATAACCATCGCAACGTATATGGGACCTGATAAGTCGACGCTTCTTCTATGGACGCTCGAATGTCATTATCTGCATCAAGTAGCCCACGTTGCATTGCAGCCTCCCGGAAGTTTGGGAGTAGGACACCATTGTGGGTCCTCAAATATTCGAATGAAGTGGGTGCCCTGACATGACTCAACAACAACCTCAAATAGTATCGTTCGGTCTCTACGGGGCTCACCGTCACAAGCCGCCCAATGGCAGTACCACGATTACGATAATACCATTCCTTGTGTGTAGACTTCCAGACAAAGTGCTTAGGGAATTCACGATAAAGCAGATCGATGGCGTGGACGTCTGAATGCGTCGCATTCATCGAGAAGAACTGTGTCAATTGGGTTTTCGAATTGTTGGGGTTCGATAAGATGCTTTCTAAGGAGCGGGCAACATGGAAAAAGATATAATGAGAATTCGGGAGATGAACATGAAGCTGAACAACAACGGGGCTCATCTCGTAAAGTGTATAACCATAAATGCGCCACATAGCCTCTGGAGCACAAAGCCAACGCGCAGATTGGAAGTCATGTATCTTTTCCATTGTTGTCTGGCGCAGGAGTGGCAACTACATTGTAAGCAACCTTGTCGTTCCCTTTACACACATATTTATACAGGTACTTAACGACCTTGATATCTGCACATATCTCAACATTAATGTCGCTGTCGAATTTCGCAAGAAGATGAGGATTGTATGGAATCACCCATCTATTGTCCAATAGCTTCCTCCGGGCAAGGACTGTCCGGTTCGTGTCTCGGGGTCTGTACACAGGATAAGAATCAGTGCGATGTGAAGTGGACTGGACGAATTCTCTTGGATAGTGATTTTTGCAAGATTCCCCCCTCATGCAGACGTTTGTTGGGTTCAACTCCCCACAAGGACCATGCAACATCTGTTTGGAAACACAGGAGTGAAGATGAGGATCAGCTGAAGGGTCAGGGATTTCGGCGGAGACGAATCGATCATAGGCATCAACGGAAGTAACTTTGTATTTGTTTTTCAAAATAACGAGCCAATGCACGTGAGGTAGACCTCTTTTTTGAAACTCGACAACATACAAGTAGGCAGCTACTTTCCCAAAGATTTGTTTATCCACAATCTCGTCCTTCAATTCTTCATTCTTTGCTCGGAAGACCCTCGCAAGTAAATCAGCTCGATTATGTGCATGTTCCCCAGGCAGTAGCTCATCTTGTATCTCTAACCAATTTGGGTTGCACGTCATTGTTATAAAAAAATCAGGCCGACCGAACGTTGTGACCAAGGCAAGCGCGTTCATGTAGCGACGCTGGAGATCCCTGGGACCGCCTAAGAACGAAGCTGGTAGGACTGTGCGTAGCCCGATGGACTTGCCATAGGAAACTCCATCACATGCCATACTATCAACAATACCTTGAAAAGACTCTGATCGGATTTCGCTTTGCGCCTGTGCCTTACGGAAGTAATCTAAACGCTGGGTCTCAATTTTCATGTACATGTCGATTTGATATTGCTGAATAAGGCGGCCCGTACGCTGTATGTTGGTGATGTCATCACTACGCAGTTGAAATCTATAACAATAGAATTCTCGGGCGGCAACATTTCTTCGATTATCCCGATTGCGATCCAAATCTGAAAGAGAAATAGGCAATATGTTTAGAACAATTCAACTAACAAAGTTACACATGAATGAAAATAAGTTAAGCGTAGGGGAATGGGTAAATAAAGAAAGACTTACTTTCTTGCTCAGCGCCCAGCAGGGACGAACCGAAAATGTGTTGGGCTGGCAGAAACGAAGTTAGCTCATCGTCAGGCGTGAATAGACCTGAATCGAATGCATGATAAGCGGAGCATTCTTTTAGGATTCTGGTGTGCCAACCAGACTCCCCGTAAGGAAATAACAACGGATATTGAAGAGGGTCGTAACACCCATAATAGTAGTGAATGAATTGCGTGCCATCTGATTTTGTGTACACGTACGTCATGTGGACGTTCTGAAGGAGCATCAGTTAACTCATTCCAAATTGCCCCAACGTGGTCAACAACAGGCAAATTGTACACCCTATGATCTAAAGAAGGATCGGCACGCAGCACAATTTTGTATGAGGTTAGGTCAGGCATATCCCTCAAACTCCTAAAGAAATTTGCATATGAGTTGAGTTTCATGATGTCAATGATAAATGCTATTAACTTAGCATCCAATTCGCCCGACTGGGACAACCTATTATCGATTTCATTTTCCATTCCGTAAAAGTACAGCTGCAGTTGGTGGCCACACCCCTCTGTAGGAACCAGGTCCCTTATGAAATGGTAAATGCCGCCCTGAACTTTGAATGTGTAAATCCTTTGGTCCCCCGACACAATTCATGATCGTAATATATTCCTATGGAAGTAAAGGCTGAAGAGTTGTTGTATGTGCGACAACATTGTCGAAAATGGTCGGCAAGATGTGACGAAGTTGTAGTGTAGAGTTGCCACAAGGACAACGGCATTCTCGTGGGGATAAGGTTGACACTGCCGTTTGCGCAACAGAAGCCTGGTGGTTCCCTGGAAAAACGACGAGCGCCGCAATGCTCGCAATCTGCAGCTGAAGGCAGGTTCCACGCTTTAGTCGGGACAAGACCAATCCTGTCGAGATACCTAAGAACCCTCTGCCGTCTGGTTAAAACCATATCACTGGTGGTGGCTGTTCAAGATTTGAGGGAGAAGCCAGAAAAAGTTAGAAACTTAGCGTAAGAAGCATAAAGATGTATAAAATAAATTTGTGAGGCAAATCAAAGTATAAGAGACAACGCAGATTGGCCAGGTTGCCCAACCTGCAACAGGGAGCCGACGAGACCTGTAGGTTACAGTACTTGACGGGGATGGTGCAACTCTTCTGCGCCGAAGCTGGGCCGGGGTTCGGGTCGATACGGACGAGCCTGAAATAACGAGACGAATAAAAAATGTGGGAGGACAATAAAACAAATTAGCCAAGAGAGAAATATACGTAGCAAAGGCGGAGTATGGCTCGTGCGGCGGGGAGTTGAGTTAGCACGACCTTCCTGAGTGTTATGGATGTCGCTCGGACCCACTTTTGACATTTTCAGCCAACAACAAAGATGCGAACAAATGGTTCTTGCGGGGCCTAAAGAGACATGGGTGGAGGATAACATGAGAACATTATTGGAGACCAAGCTATGAGGAAGACGGACAAAGTAGAGAGGACAGTGATTCAGCAGGTGGGGAGGAAAAGCAGCCCGGAATAAATGAAGAGCGCCAGAACGGATGGGTGCAGAACGAGAGACAAGAGCAGAAAGGCGATGTGAGACAGCGTAGAAGAATGCATGGAGGCGGAGTGAAGTATGACATGAATCGTGTGAGGTGATTGAACACTTATGTTTGACTTTTATATGCTTTTGATCATTAATTTTTGTTTTTTGTTTATTTTTCAAGTCGTCTCCTGATGGCTTTGAAGACACGACGAGCCAATTGTTTGTTTTCTGGTTTTGTATTTTTTGGGCCTTTTTTTTCCCATGATGCATGATCTGTTTTTTCATAGACAAGAAGTGACACATTTGAGGGATACAGAATCAAGATTGCATGTCACGACAAACAAACGTAATTGTAGTTCGTTTGCAAGGAAATCTGAACAATTAACTGGGAGCAACATTTAATTGCAATAATTAAAGATTTGTGTTTCGTTTGCAATAATTTCTTTCCTCATAGTTAGGAAATGTCTTATTTACAAAAACAGAATCAAGTGACATTTGACCAATTCCATATGAAATTAAACATTTTGCTACAGCTCATCGATCTATCGCAACGACTATCAGAACATAATCTTAAATAACCAAGTTAATTTATCTTAATTAAAATGGCTTAACAATTTTAGAAATATATGGTCAAATAAATTAAGATTTTCACTCGCTCAATAAACTTCAGAAGCCCAACACATAAATTTAGTAGCCCAAAAAAAGGAGAAATTGGCTGCTCTAAAAAAAATAACATTAAAGAAGGGAAACATACAACATTAATTTTAACCTTATATGAAAAGACATCTTCACCATTTTTTTTTCAGATATCAATGAATTCATGATATTCAGACCAAAATGAACCACCCATCATTAATCATCTAAAGACATATGCATTAATATAAGTGAGAATTACCTATATGAATAGTGTAAAGCAGGTAAATTGTACAACCTTGGGCCAAGCTGTCAAAAGCTCAGAACATACTTAGTCCCTGCAAAGTGCGCCAAATGCATTAAATAAAACTCTCGATAAGAGAACGTAGTTAATGCCAAGTACGTTGGCGTAGGAATCAGACGATCAATAATTTTGCTTTTTCATACACCAAGAAGCTGCGTGGCTACATCTGATCAAAGGCACAAGAGAACATTCCTTGAAGGTATTCTAATATCTTTGGTGTTTGTTGCCTTTGCAGAAAGGGAAAGATGGATCTTGGTGAATTTGCGAGCAGAGGACGATTAAAGAAAGTGAAAATCACATAAAATATTCGACAAGGTCAATCTAGCCAAATACTTAATGACACACAAAGAAAAAGACAAGCAAAGTAGATCAAACTAAGAATATAATGATCAAAGCACCATCCCAAATTTTAAGGTATTTTTTATTTGCGGTTTTTTTTCCAAAAAAGAAACGAAAATGCTGAAACGCATATTTCCTATAAAATAGAACGAGCTAACCTGCCAAAATGTTAGCTTAAATCAATTCAATTGGTTATTTTCATCTATCAGAAAGTTATGATGACCCGAAATACAAATATAATTATCCTAGTTGCTTTCAAAAGAGGACTTTGTTCAATGTCTACCCTACCCGGGTCTAATAATTATCATTCTATTCAACTACACACGAAAACCTACTTTTTTTGTATGGTATTTAAAAGTTAATCCTGTTTTGTTTAATCTTCTTTTGTATAACATCATGTATTCATGTGTGAATATAAAATAACCACATACTGTCAAAACAAAAAAAAACACACATGCATTCTCTAATTGACTATGAATGTGGTGGTTGACGTTTTACATGCTGGTTTGGGAGTAAAAATTGAGAGAAATAAGTTCACTATCAAACAAAATAGTAGCACATAATAGAGTCAAAAAAGGGATGGTGATAATAGGTGTAACTGCAATGAATTCCTAATGAGATAACCCCAACAATGTTAAATGGTCAGTAATATGAGGTATTGTATTACCGACATTCATAATCCAACATGCAACCATATTTGATATGGATAAGTTCCAATACAGTGCTTGAGAAGACAGTGTTTCTGATGACAAAGATGATAAATATAAGCCTCTCTCCTAATTTCATAACGGGAAAATATTCCCCCAATACTTTCCTAAATATCTCTTCGATTTTTTTTCTGGGGAATCACCAAATGAACTGTATAAATCTTTGAGTGTCTGAAATGTAGATAACTCCGATAGTTATCGGCAATAGTGAGAAATATCTGATTTTCGAATTTAATGTAAAGGGATCGTTGCCAAGCTCTATCCAGATGCCGTGTGTGATGCTAACAGATATATCAACCTACTATTTTTTTAATCCCAACATGAGTTGAGCAATTTGTTTTATGTATTGACTGGTGATTTCATTTGAACACTTATAGATATAGCCTAATAAATCGACCAAGACTCCATGATTCAAGATTATTTTTTTCCCAAAAAAAACCAGCATTGAACAAGCTTCGAACAATCCAGCTATGTGCGAGCACTTAGCGCCAATGTTCAGGTCATAGCCTAACCACTGGCTCATTTTTAACAGGATTCAAGAAATATGGGAAAAAAGGCCATGCAAGATTAAGATGACATATGGAAGAAGACTAATAACTCAAATTAAATTCTGCATTCTCAAGCTTCCTAAGGTTGGCCGAGAGCATCAAGTTATCAATGTCGCGATAAACTCAAGCATACAAGCACAACCTTCAACTACAAGAACTGTACACACATGTGAGCCAAGGAAATGACACCGTCCAAGCTACACACTGAAAACATCACATACCCAACAACCCAAAAACACAAAATCCCACCGAAAACCGCAAGCAAACCAGAGTGAAAAACAGACTGTCCAGACAAAGGCAAAGTCATGTATGCTGAGGCCCTAAATGAAATAATGCAAGCACAGAGCATCTTCAAAATTGGAACGCATATCTTCAAAATTGGAACCCATATTTAAACCCAGGAGCGGAACAAATTTGCAGCAAGTATAACAAAAATCATTAGCCAAGTTTAATGTCACAATGTGAAGAACACCCTCATATAACGACCTTCTAAAAGAGAACACGGTAAGCTCATGTGTAGAAAATAGAACATTAAACGTAAAGAAAATGAGAATCAGGGAAATCAGGAAAAAAAATCTGCTCAGTAGAACTAACCTAAGAAGAAAAACTGAGCAATAACCAGCCCCTAAATCAGAAAAGCCACACAAAAATCGACAACCAACAACATAACTTATAGGAGGGGGAAAATGGTCCTCAAACCAGGAAACGAGGTGATGCCGGCGAAACGAAATGATGGCACGCTCCATCATTCAAATACCTGCAACGAAAAGAGATAAGGCAGGAAAAGAAGGAAAATCCGGTTACCGACATTGACCAGCGGGTAAGAACACACGGCATCCGCTTGTCCGCAAGAAAGAAAGATAGAACACGGCGCTACAAGCCCACAACCATCACCTACGAATATAATATGATAAACCTATGACAACACATCCATCCGGTACAGGCGGCGAGTGGCAGGCCCCAACGACCGACGACAACGATCTCTTCGGGTGGCGGCGATCAGAGCGAAGCTTTTGAAAACGAAAAGGGCCTGGAAGATTTTTGATATCAACCGCCCAATTGGACTCGCAGAACAATTAATAAAAGGGCCTCAAATATTTTTAGTTCCCACAAGCCCAACACATTCCCACAAGCCCAACATCGATTACTGTTCACAAGGAGAAAATAAATAATAAACAAAGAAAAATAATGAATTAAAAAAATAATTGCCAAGCTATTGTTCATCGCTTAGAGAGATTAGACCCAGATCAATGTTCATAGCCTTTGGTACTTATTATATTGGTTAATATTTGAGTTATGAAATGAGCTTTTCTGTTTTAAATCATATTATTAACCTTACTTAAATCCTATGATTCTTATGAGAAAACCCAAATTCTCAGCCAATTATCACATGAAACCAAGCAATATGCAAATCAAGGAACAACTATATATGTTGCAACCAAGATTCATGATAGTCAAACATCAATATTAAATTCAAATACAAAAAGAAAATATGAAAACATTTCATTACAAACATCCATTCATCAATCAATACACTAAATTAGCAAGTTTTCCAAATGTTTACAAAATATATAAAAAAAATAAAAAATTAGTAAGTTTTGTGCCATACATAAAGCTTGTCCCATGTGTTTGAGAAAAAGCCAAAATATGCATACCTCCAAGTCTTCTTAAAGATTAATATGGTGCAAGTGGCTGAAAATCCGGTTGCGTATCCCAAAATCAAGAATACATAGAACCAATCAACTTCAGAGTTGGATGTCTGAACATGGTCGATATTTTCTTGAATAGGGGTATCTGAATAATCATTGTTGCAATGACTTGTTAGTGGAAGGCCACACATGTTGTTTCCAATGAAGCTAGAATTCGGAAGGCTTTGGAGCTGAGTGCTTTCTGGTATTCTCCCTATCAAGTTATTGAAAGACAAATTCAGATAATTCAAAGAAGACAGGGTTGAGAAGCTGTCCGGAATTTCACCAGAGAGAGAGTTTCTTGAGAAATCAAGAGATTCCAACTGCTTCATGTTTCCAATGGCTTCGGGAATCAATCCTCTCAGGCGATTCTGCGACAAATTGAGTGATCTTAATTCCAACAAACTTGTCAATTCCTTGGGGATCTCTCCCGAAAAGTTGTTGTTCGATAGGTTGATGTTTGTAACTAAGGAAAGAGTGGAGTAGTCGTAATGCAACACATTTCCTTTTGTAAAGACAGATGCACTATCTAATAATTTCATAGTGCTAATGTATAACTCAAGTGGTCCTTTTCCTTCATTTGCCACCCATTCTTTGGTATTCATTGCAGTAAAATTATTGAAACAATGGGGTATCATCCCATAGAAATTATTGTTTGATAAATCCAAGACTTGAAGAGAATTTAGTAGGCATAGTTCTGGAAACAATTTTCCACTCAACTTATTTGAGCGTAAAATGAGAAATCTCAAATTTGGCAAACTTACCCCCAACCATTCCGGTACATCTCCTGTAAATTCGTTGTAGGAAATATCAATTTTGACTAATTGTGAGCAGTTTTGCAATGAAGAAGGTATTTGATCAGAAAAACTGTTATTATACAAGTTCAAAGATGATAATTGACTAAGAAGTCCTACGGATTTTGGGATGGTGCCTGACATTTTGTTGTTTCCTAGATTTAAGTTGGATAATGATGCAAACTTCATGAAGCAATCTGGTATTTTTCCAGATAAGTTATTTCCTTCTAAATTAAGTACCATTAAAAGTTCACCACTTGCATGGGTCGTGTCACAAAGGACATGAGATATCCCTCCTGAAAATGAATTGTTTGAGAGATCTAGCACCAAGCTACTTCCGACTACTCGAGGCAATGGGCCAGTGAATCTGTTTGAACTCAAGAATGTGTATGCAGGAAAACCATTTTTTAAATCAGGAATATTTCCATAGAATTGATTGTGAGCAAGATTCAGTATGTTAATGTCCCAAAACCAACTAGGAATGAAATCAGAGTTTAATCCGGTATTAGACAAGTCGAGGAGTTTAATATAGTCCTTTTGAGTCTCGAGCCATATGGGTATCTGAGTGCCTAAGCTCCACGATCCCAAATTTAAAGTGCGAAGTTTGAATGGTGGGATCCAAGTTGGGCACACTCTCAGAGTGAGATGGTTTCCAGAAGCTGAAAAAACAGTTAATTTTGTGAGGTTGGAAAAATGGTTTTCCCTAACAACACCTTCCATCTTGTTGTCTGAGAGATCAATAGTTCTCAAACTGATAAGTTGTCCAAAACTCTCTGGGAGAGAACCAGATACTGAGTTGCCGCCAATATGAAGGGTTTGGAGCCGCTTAAATTTTCCAAATATATCAGGCAATTGACCAGAAATTTTGTTGTTCCAAAGATAGAGATGCTCCATAGCTGCTATGTCACAGTCAGACATACTTCCAAGTATATCTGACATTTCTCCCTCTAACTTATTATAGGATAAGTACAACTTTTGCAGATTGCACATTAGTATTGCCATTTTTCGTGGTATTTTCCCCGAAAGCTGATTGTCGGTTAAATCGAGGGATTTTAGGGAGGTTAGATTGGCTATGGATTCAGAAATCATTCCGTGGAAACTATTGTTTTTCATAAATGCAAACTCAAGATGGTTGCAAAGGTAAAGCCAATTCGGTATGGCAGTATTGAAACTATTCCATGAAAGATCAATATATTGAAGCTTGGTGATGTTGATAGTACTTGGTATCGGACTGTTAAAATCACAAAAACTTACATCGAGAAAAGTAAGCTCCTTGAGTTGGAAAATCCAACTTGGGATGATAGCATTTTGAAAACTGTTGTGGGAAAGATCAAGAACCGCGAGAGAAGCAAAATTGACATGATCGAAGAGAGCAATTATACCAAGACCGCAAGATTGAAAATGCAGCTCTATTAAATAAGGGAGTGTATTGATAACATGTAACCAATTTGTTGCTTTGCTAAGATCCACATCACTCATGTCTAAGTGCTCCAAACGCGAAAGTTGAGACAACCAATCAAGCCCATCAACCTCCAGTAGCTGGCCTCCCATACTTAAGGTGTGCAAATTTGAAAGGTTTCCAATCTGATAAGGAATGGTTCCATGAAATCCCGAGTCAGATAAATTAAGGTAAACCAAGCTTGCGAATGACCCAATAAAGGCTGGGATTGTTTCTCCAAAATAATTTTGGCTCATGTCAAGAAACCTCAGACGTTTCAGATTGAGCAAAGAGGGATTCAATTCTTTGCCTGAATAAGCATAGTCCCACCCCAAACGACCTCGGAGGTGTAGTCCATTAACATGACCTGTCAAGTTGTTGCAAACTACACCTTCCCACATGCAGCAATCAAATTGATTGTTAGAATTCCAAGAATATAGTAAACTGGATGGATCTTTCTCTGTAGATTTCTTGAGGTCCAAAAGTGCTTGTCTCTCGATTTCATGACACAAAATGGTGTCTTTACCGGTGCAGAAACTTGATTTGTAGAATGCTGTGGCGCAAGCAAATAAGAAAAACAAAGATGCATGCCCCAACTTTGAGCCTCTCATCTTTCTGCAAAGATTTGGAATTTGAAATCAATCAGGATTCAGGACTGGTATTGATTAAAGGGGATATATGTGTGTTTTTGACCTTCTTATATCTTAACATATTGCCAATATTTCAATAATTTCGAGCAAGTTTGATAAATTAAATGCTATTAAGAAGTAGGGAGAAAAGGTTTAAACAACACATGTGAAAAGAGACCAAAAAGACGACTTAGTGTTAATCAATTTGTGGAACAGATAGTTGTCAAATCTAATATCAGACGAGGAACGCGATATACCACAAAATTAATTTTAGACCAAGTGTTTATACATGTTCTTCCACAACAGTCATATTCCATCAATTACGTGGATAAAATTACTAGTCAAATAAAATATAAAATTAAATGTTGAATGAATACAAGGAGCACAATGAATATTATTTTAAGCAGGAAAAATAGATAGTTATTAAAATTCTATCTATAACTAATTCCTATTTTGAACTTAATAAAGACACACGTACATGATATACCTATGAAATAGAAATATTTAAAATTCTATTCAAAGAATAAATATGTAAACATTAATAGTATTATTTTGTCCAATCTTTAGTACACTAAAAATATATATGACGTTTGAGTTGTTGTAAAGTTTAAAATATTTGAGTTGTATCATTAGTTATAAGTTTTGATAAAACAATAAAGCTCTGGATTTACAAAAAATGTTAGGTTGCATTGTTGGTGTGGAAATATTATGAATGGATTATTTGAGAAAAAAAAAATTAATAATAATTGCTTGGGACTTTTAGATATGAAAGCTTTGAAAGTCTATTTTAGATCTTTTTCCACAAAAAAAATATATAATTAAGCATACATCATTTTAATACGTGACAGTGAGAAAATACTTTTAGTAATACCATTTTTCGCATTGATGATATACACTAAGCATGAGGAACCAAAAACAAATATGTTAGAAGGAGATGGATTGTTCCCAACGAAAATACACTACTGAAGTGAGAGGACTAGAAAACAAATACACTACTCCGGCACTCGATTTAGGGGTAGGCGTTACACATGAGGTGAGTGTTAGCATAAATATCCAACAAGCCAAACGTTAACCCGATGAACTTTATGATCCCTAGCCTAATTAGCCGACCTATTGCAACTATAATATGACTCATCTATAGGGTTAGAAAATAGAACCAAACACACCAATCTATACACTCTTATAGCTAGGTTGACAACAAACTTGCGCTTGTGCTGGTTTGAAGATCTTGTCAGTTTTGTTGCATTAAAGGGTCACTGCTATCATATTCACGTTGGTGGACGATAATCTTTTTTCGTGCATTTATTTTTTATATTTGCATGTTAATATATGAACCAGAGGTGATCGTCCGTCCCTGAGTTTAGATCTGTTTATGTTTGTTTTCCCGCTGCGTCGGGATCTGACACTGGGGGATGGAAACACAATAGTGGTATCAGTGCTTTTTCATTCATATATTCGATAATTAATATATATATTGTTTCCTATTTTCTAATCGTGTTTGGATTTTATCGAAATTACGGAGTCCGATAAAACATAGAAAATTTTAAAAGAACTTGTTTTATGTTCGACCTATCTCCACAATTTCCCTGGATATCGCCGAAAAATCTCACCGGTGAAGCCCGTAGAGGGAAACTGTGCATACACAGCGGCGCGGAGGGCGGCAGCGTGAGTGGCAGATGTTGAACCATCTGCCATCTAGCACGGCCCACGAGCTTGCCGCCTGAAAGACGCAGGTTTCCTCATCTTATTTTTATTATCCATGCTTATTTTTATTATGCATATGATGTATGATAAATGTTTGTTTTTATGTTTTATTAGTACAAGACCTTGCATGAATAAAGCATAGTTGGATGAATTCGACAAACAAACAAACGAGCATTTGATGAGATTTTAAAATAATTTGGACCTTTTTTTGAATATGATTCAAAAAATTTAATATCAAATTGTGAAGATGAGCACAAATGGGTTTCACGTTTCTTGTCTTCCATCAACGGTTAAGTCGTGAGACGCTACTTGTGTCATGATGTCTTGTCTCACCCTCGTGGGGCATCTAGCATGGGAAAGCTGTATGTTTAACTGCCACTTAATTATGGATGCGGTTCTGTTAACCTTTAAGATTTCTCACCCTCGTAGGGTCTTATTGGTGGACATTACTATCCGTGGGATGTGTTAGTTTGACGTGAGAAGGCATAATTGGCCTGCCTCTTTAGGGTTATGCCAATAATGAGACAAATATCTTGGGGGTTGCATATGATGCAATTGTGATCTACATTTAGTATCATGAAGCCGGTGGGCCCATGTCCGGGGCTATCATGAGCTAGTTGGACTACAAGCCCACTAAGAAAATATGATTTTTCGTTCATTTGTCATGAAGGTGATGAATTCGAAAAATTTAGTGGGAGCATTCAATAACTAAAGACCATGGTTTTTGAATTAATTAATAATCAAACAATTTGCTTATATTTTCTGTTTATTCTCAATATTGTGTTTGCCATGAATTCAATTACATCAAGTATCGATACAAACAAACATATTAACCGGACCAAATTATTTTGATTGGCTATGTAACTTAAATAGTGCTTGCTTCTGAAAAGTTGCTTTATATTCTTGATGTGAAGCCTCATGTTGAAGCGCCTCCCGGTTCGTCTGATGAAGAGATCACCTCATCCGCGTAGACCAAGGGCGAACACTCATCATTTACGGCATTGACTACCAGGGTATCTAATCATGTTTGCTCCCCATGCTTTCACACTTCAGCATCGGTAGGAACACAGACTGGCTAGGCTAAAGACCAAGGCAAGATCAATGAAAGTCAAAAGTAGAAGGAACTACATCAAGAAGTTTCCCTACTGCCGCTTGTTTACATCAAAACATGAGTGAAGAGTGGGCAGGGCAGGAGGACTCATAGGAATCGGAGTTTCAACTATTATTATTATTATGCGATTTCTAACCAAACTCAGCAGATTCAATGGCAGCATTCACTCTCCCTCGGTCGTAGAAAAAAGAGTAAGCAACAGAATCGCCTAAGCCTTGAGAAGTGATGATATGATGGTCTCGAGACAAGGTGTTATATGATAGCATCAATGTCGAATGAGTTTCAACGGACCTATGAGGAATTTGATCACACTATTGATATTTTCCAACACCTACAAATGTAGTTTGGTGAACAGACGCGGTTACTGAGCAAGCCAGCAAGCCAAAAGTTGGCCCGATGAGCTTTATGAACCCTAGCCTAATTTGCTGACCTATTGCAACTATAATATGACTCATCTCTAGGGTTAAAAAATAGAACCAAACACACCAATCTATACAATCTCATAGCTAGGTTGGCACCAAACTAGCAATGGTGTTGGTTTGAAGATCTGGCCAGGTTGGTTGGACTCGAGGGTCACTGCTATCAGATTCACGTCGGTGAATGGTAATCCTTTTCCATGCATTTATTTTCGATATTTGCATGTTAATATATGAATCAGGAGCGATCATCCATCACTGGGTCTAGATCTGTTTATGTTGGTTTTTCCGCTGCGTCGGGATCTGATGCCGGGGGATGGAAAACCAACAGTGAGAGGAAATATATTGAATGATTTACCTCGGGCATAACTGGTTTATTCATAGGCAGGAAAAAGACCCTTTGCTTTCTAGCGAAAATCTTACGATTTATATACCGGAAAAGCGGTCGCCTGGCTCGTCTAGGTGCAAGGCGGAGCCAGGCAACCGATCTTCCCCTCCGGGGCAGCTGAGCCACCGCATGTTCGGGAGGCACCGGTCTAGGGTCTGCAGATTAAGCGACTAGGCGATGGCCGTGGAGAAGTTGGGTAAAAATTTGGGTTTTGATTGAAAATTTTGGGTTTTGGGGTGAGTGCTGATAACAAAAAAATAAAACCATAAAACCCCAACCCTAAAAAGCCCAAAATTTATATCTTATTATTGACTAGGGTTTAGTGGTCTAGACAAAAATCCATTGCTTCATTATTATTTTATTAGGGTTTATAGTAGGGGTGCTTATCCGGCCGATCAATTCGGACATGTAAACGGTTCCAACCCACTCCAGAAGTAAAAAATCGGTCTGGAGTGGTCCGTGTCTTGAAACCAGTAGCAGTGCTACTGGATCGGTTCCAGTTCCGAGACCGAAACAAGTAATTTTTGAAAACAAAATAAATAAATAAAAGAAAAAAATTAAAGCAAGGCAATGGCTATAAAGCCGTTGCCATTAGTGTACGTTTGTCAACGGCTAAATAGCCATTGCCAAACGTTACTTCTTTTTTTTAGTTGTTTTTAAAACTATAATAGGTTTGTTGTGATTTGTAAATTCACACAATTCATTATTTCAAAGTTGTATACTTCTATCTCATATTTTCTCTCCATTGTGCTATCTGCATTTTACTTATATAATAATGACATCTTCATCTAGCAGCGCTGGTCGTAGTCGTGGTCGCAGCGGCGTCTCGTCCCGTCGTCTATCACTTAGTTCATCGTCAGCAATTAATTTGCCTGTGTCAATTCCTGAGTTAAATGAAAGTTATGATTTTTTTGCTGACCCCAATGTTGATGGTTCATCCATGAATGTCAAAATGCAAGAACCCAAACACCCTGTCGAACCTCCTGGTGCCCAACAGAGACAATAGGTGGAGTAATCCGGAGCCACAACAACTGTGAATAGACAACCAACTCGTGCCAAAAGAAGTAAGATATTGGATCACTTTGAACTCGCTCAAAAAGAAGGTCTACTGAATATGTTGCAATTTTTAAATTATGTAAGATACAATATTCATATAAAGCTGGTGGTTCCAGTGGAGGCACCGGAACATTTAAAACAATTATTAAAAAAATATAATTTTGATGAGACAACTTTACAACCATTAGGTAGAGAAGCAACACAAGCACATATTAAAGCTCTCACTGGCACGTATTTTATTTTAACTGCTGAAATTAATCATAGGTCACTTGTTAGATATGTTATTAGGTGTGAACTACCTTTTATACAAACAGAATATGCTGGTTTTATTGAATTTGCTTCGTCTATACAACCCATGTTTAAACATATTTCTAGGCACACACTAAAAAGAAATTGTATGGACGTATTTGCTGAATATATAAATACATTGATTGAACATTTTTCTAGTTTTTCTTGTAGGGTTAGCTTAACAACCGATATTTGGACAAATGTAAAATCGGATTCATATCTTATTGTCAATTGTCATTGGATTGATGATAATTGATGTATGCAAAAATGGATTTTATCTTTAGATGAGTTAGATTGTGCGCATACTGGTTACGTAATTGCTAAATATATATTCAATACCTATAGACCTTATAGAATTCGGGATAAGGTATTTTCAATCACATTAGAAAACGCCGCGATGCTTGATTTAAAGATCTATCTGAACCAATGCTTGATGGTTTTTTCCCATGTTAGATGTTCATGTCATGTTATTAATTTGGCTGTGAAAGTTGGTTATGAGGACAATCACTCAACTCAACAATGATAAAATGAAATATTGTGCAAAAAATAAGGGTCAAATCGTAACAATAATCGTTGGTTAACCATAACCGGAACCGAGACCGTAACCGGCAGTGCATGAACCGTAATCGGAACCGTCAAGAAAGATTAAGATTAAGGGTCGATGTTTTTTGAACCATCGAACCGGCGGTTCTGTGATACCCCCGAAATAATTATATGCAATTTGGGCATTAATTATGTTTATGCGATTTTTTATGGTGATAATTAATATTTGTGTTGGAATTAATTATCTTGGTAAAATGCTTAGTCACATGGTGGGAGTGACCCGGTAGAGCATTTCGGGGTGCTTGTTATGCATGCTGGGTAATTGGGGGTTATAATGGTTAAATGAGATGGTTTGTGATTATTTAGGTGAATCATGTTTTAATTGTGATTTAGGTGCATTATGGTAAAATGCCTTTTAAATATCATGTTGGGGTGTTTATACACCATGGTAATTGTTAAGTGCAATTTAATTAAAACCCAATCCACTTATACCCCAATCCCCACTACACCTTCACTTTTCAACTTTCCCCAAATCAACCACCCAAACCCTCTTCCTCTTCCATTTTCGAGTTTGAGCAAAGAGGTGAAGAGAAAGCCTTCCAAAAACTTGATTTGTGGGATTTGGTGTGAGTTTTGGAGTCCCCAAGAGGTATGGATACCTCTTTGTTGTTTTTGTTGTGTTTGGATTGGATTTGTTGTGGTTTTGCATGGTTTTGAAATGGGTTTTATGGGTTGGTATTATTTTGGTTGAATGGTGGATTTTTGGGATGTTTAAAGTGTATTTTGAAGGTTATTATGTATTTGATGTTGTTGGTTTGAAGGTGGGAGAGTTGGTATGGATTGGAAAAGAATTTTGGAGCAAAAATGGTGGTTTTTCGGGTTACAGACATTGGCGATCGATCGTCCATTTCAGGCGATCGATCGCCGCTGGCAGTGCGCTTTTGGAGCGCATGGCGATCGATCGCCACTCTTGGGCGATCGATCGGCGAGGCTGGCGATCGATCGCCAAAGCAAGGAAATTTTAGAATCGGGCAGTAGGGTATCGCGATCGATCGTCCGCCCCAGGCGATCGATCGCGAAAGGCAAAATTTGGTATTTTTGGTTAATTTTGTGGAATTTTTGATATTGGACTATTATTGGCTCATAATATTGATTTGTGTGAATGTGTAGAACCATCCCAGGTGGCCACACAACATAGGAGATAAAGTCCACGATATCTCCACTTTTGGAACTAAGGTACGTAGTGAGACGTACGAGCATCGGACGGTAAAACGTATTTATTACGCTTTGAATTGGTTATGCATTATGGTTGCATATATGGTTTTGTTTATGCATTATGGTTGCATACATGGTTGGAATATGCATTATGGTTGCATGTAATTGTGAGTCGAGATTATATTACAGTGATGAAGAATACTTGCCGCCTTCATGTCGAAGCGATGATAGAATAATTGCCGCTGTCATATTATAGCGATGAAGAATATTTGCCGCAAACATGTCGAAGCGAAGTATAATGTCGCTGTCATGTTGATGCGAGGGATATTATGCCGCTAATATGTCGAAGCGAGGGGTATTAATGTCGCTGTCATGTAAACGCGAGGGGTATTATGCCACTGATATAATAAGACTGGAACTGGCCATTAGTATACATGGAATGAGTGCATGTCATGACATAAATTATTGGTATTATAATCCATTGATTATGATTGTGGTACAGGGACAACCAAATGGAGCTTTTAAATGTATTGCATACAGGAAGTGAATCGCATTTACGATTTATGCATTTGAATTGCTATCATATTATTGTGAATATGATTTATGCACATGATCATGGTTTTGGGGTTGTTCCTGTAGGTACTTTTGGGCGGACGGGCTAAGGCGAGTTGGTGCGGTGAGCTAGTGAGGAGTGCTCTTGGTAGCAGTCACATTCTTTTGTATAGTATCTACTCTAGGAGTAGTGTAAAGCTATAGGATTAAAATTCATTGGTTGGGAATGTAATTAATCCCTTTTGGAACAATATTTTGGCACTGTAATCTAATAGCTCAAGGCACCAACACAACTTTTATACTCCGTTTATGCATGAAAATTTTATTTACGCCTTTAATCCGCATTTAAGGAACTAGGGTCCTTACATTAGTGGTATCAGAGCAGTGGTTAGAGAACCCGGGAATGAGTGAAGGGTAGCCTTAGCATGGTTGGCTAGGTGTTTACATTTGGGCATGTTTATGCATATGGTATATGTTGATGTATAAATTGTTATACTAACAAGCTTATTATCGTTCATGTTATCTAACGGCATAACATATATATTGTTCGGAATTGTTGTTAACCTTTGTGTTACAGCATGGCGGCTATGAATGCGGGGAACCTCAATGAAGAGGTGGGTGACGTTGGGAGCGTGAATGGTAGCATTGGTCAGGCAAATCCTTTACCTCCACCTGCTGTGGGCATGGAATCGGTTGCTCAGCTGCTATTACCATGGGAGCTTAGCCTGACTCAGTCTCTGACCTTCCACCCGCCTATGTTTGAGGGAACGGAGACAGGGGAAGAGGCCGAGGAATGGCTGGAGAGATTGGAACAGATATTCGTGTCTGCGCCGTGTGCTAGGACGGCTTGGTTAAGACTGACAGAATTCCAATTGGCAAAGAAGTCTTCTATGTGGTGGAAGACGACCGTGATGGAATTGAGGGCCCAAGGCATGGTAATTGACTGGACCTTATTTAGAACTCGGTTTCTAAACCGATACTTCTCTGCTGCGGCTAGGCAAACTAAGGAGGACGAATTTACAAATCTGAAGCAAGGGAGCCTGACAGTTTCGGACTATGCCATGCACTACTCATCACTATTGAGGTATGTGCCACACATTGCTACAAACGGGCATGCCAAGATGAGGCACTTTCTGAAGGGGCTACGACCGGAGATATTTGATCGGGTTATTTCTAACAACCCGACATCTTTTGATGATGCACTGGTTAGAGCGGAGTTAGCAGAGATAGGGGTGAGCGCTTATCCTGAGCCCATACCCTCACCCGTTCCATCACAAAGATCTTCATCTGAGAATCTTTCAAGTCAAGAGGGACTTCTTCTTCCTCCCGGTTTAGTGGAAGGCGGCTGGATGACCGAAAGCAAGGGGACCGAAGGGGTGGTGCATCTACTCATGGGGGACCGACTCAAGCTAGTCGAGTTGGAGATATTAAGTGTCACTTTTGCGGAGGGCCGCATTTGATGTGTGACTGTTCTGCGTGTTACATATGCGGCAGGTCGGGCCACATTGCTCGGCGTTGTCCTAATCGGGAAGGACAGACAGATCTCAGGGAAGGTCGAGGGAGGTTTTCTAGTGGTACCATTCAGCAGAGGCCACCGATGGTGCCTCGACATTTGGGAGGACATGCTATGGGGCCACCGCAGGGACAGGTCTATGCATTGACCAGGGAGCAGGCCGATGCAGCTCCAGAGGAGGTGATAGCTGGTACGTGCCTACTATTTACATTTTCCGCCTTTATTTTGATAGACACAGGTGCTTCGTACTCCTTTGTGTCTGCAGACTTTGTGGCGAAACATCATATGTGCACGTCTCCGTTACCCACGTCTCTATTGGTCTCGACACCCACCGGAAAGAAAGTTGTTGCCGATCAGTTTCTAATGGACTGCCTCATTTATTTTGAGGGCAATGAGATAAAGGCAGATCTGATTGTATTGGGGATGTCAGACTTTGACTACATTGTGGGTATTGATATTCTGAACAGATATCAGGCAGTGGTAGATTGTCGGCAGAGGACAGTTCGGTTCAGATCTCATTTGGGAGTTCAGTGGACTTTTTATGGCAACGGGTCTCGTGCGAAGATTCCGTTGATTTTGGCAATTAAAATGTCCCAATTGTTGGAACGTGGACACACGGGCTACCTCGTCTATGCCGTGGACATGTCGGGGAAGGGTAAAGAGTTAAAGGTTGAGGATATACCAGTGGTAGCGGAATTTACAGATGTGTTCCCGGAGGAGATTCCCGGATTTCCCCCGGCAAGGGAAGTCGAGTTTGGGATTGAGTTATTACCGGGGACATCCGCTATTTCTCGTGCCCCTTACCGGATGGCACCGGCAGAGTTAAGAGAACTAAAGGAGCAGTTGCAGGAGCTTATTGATAAAGGATATATACGCCCTAGCGTATCACCTTGGGGCGCACCGGTTCTTTTTGTGAAGAAGAAAGACGGTTCGATGCTTTTGTGCATCGATTACCGGCAATTAAACAAGGCCACGGTGAAGAACAAATATCCTCTCCCAAGGATTGACGACTTGTTTGATCAGTTGCAAGGCACAAAGCTGTATAGCATGATTGATTTGAGATCCGGGTACCACCAGATTCGGGTCAAGGAGGAGGATGTACAGAAGACAGCATTTCGGACTCGGTATGGGCACTACGAGTTCTTAGTGATGCCGTTCGGTGTGACGAACGCCCCAGTTGTCTTCATGAGTTTGATGAATTGGGTGTTCCAACCCTATCTGGATCGGTTCGTCATTGTGTTTATTGACGATATACTCATCTACTCCCGGAGCGAGGAAGAGCACATGAGACACTTGAGGACAGTGCTCCAGATCCTCAGAGATCACCAGCTATATGCCAAGCCCAGCAAGTGTGAGTTTTGGTTGAGCAGTGTAGTATTTCTGGGGCATGTCATATCTAGCAGTGGGATTTCAGTGGACCCCAGGAAGATTGAGGCTGTGATGGAGTGGGCTGCACCCACTTCTGTGCCCGAGATACGAAGTTTTCTTGGTCTGGCTGGTTATTACCGACGCTTTGTCGAGGGATTTTCTAAGATTGCTAAGCCCTTAACTCAGTTGACTCAGAAGGGAATACCGTTTTATTGGTCAGAGGCTTGCGAGGAGAGCTTCCAAGAGTTGAAGCATCGATTGACCACGGCGCCGGTATTAGTGATTCCCTCAGAGAACAAGAGGTTTGTCCTTTATACTGACGCATCGCTACAGGGCTTGGGGTGTGTATTGATGCAAGATAAGCATGTGGTAGCTTATGCATCGAGGCAGTTAAAGCCGCATGAGGCTAGGTACCCAGTCCACGATTTGGAATTGGCGGCTATTATCTTTGCCCTGAAGATTTGGAGGCATTATCTGTATGGTACATCTTTTACCATATATACGGATCATAAGAGCCTGAAATTCTTGTTCACTCAGGCGGAATTGAATATGCGTCAGAGGAGATGGATGGAACCGTCAAGAAAGATTAAGATTAAGGGTCGATGTTTTTTGAACCATCGAACCGGCGGTTCTGTGATACCCCCGAAATAATTATATGCAATTTGGGCATTAATTATGTTTATGCGATTTTTTATGGTGATAATTAATATTTGTGTTGGAATTTATTATCTTGGTAAAATGCTTAGTCACATGGTGGGAGTGACCCGGTAGAGCATTTCGGGGTGCTTGTTATGCATGCTGGGTAATTGGGGGTTATAATGGTTTAAATGAGATGGTTTGTGATTATTTAGGTGAATCATGTTTTAATTGTGATTTAGGTGCATTATGGTAAAATGCCTTTTAAATATCATGTTGGGGTGTTTATACACCATGGTAATTGTGGAGTGCAATTTAATTAAAACCCAACCCACTTATACCCCAATCCCCACTACACCTTCACTTTTCAACTTTCCCCAAATCAACCACCCAAACCCTCTTCCTCTTCCATTTTCGAGTTTGAGCAAAGAGGTGAAGAGAAAGCCTTCCAAAAACTTGATTTGTGGGATTTGGTGTGAGTTTTGGAGTCCCCAAGAGGTATGGATACCTCCTTGTTGTTTTTGTTGTGTTTGGATTGGATTTGTTGTGGTTTTGTATGGTTTTGAAATGGGTTTTATGGGTTGGTATTATTTTGGTTGAATGGTGGATTTTTGGGATGTTTAAAGTGTATTTTGAAGGTTATTATGTATTTGATGTTGTTGGTTTGAAGGTGGGAGAGTTGGTATGGATTGGAAAAGAATTTTGGAGCAAAAATGGTGGTTTTTCGGGTTACAGACATTGGCGATCGATCGCCCATTTCAGGCGATCGATCGCGCGCTGGCAGTGCGCTTTTGGAGCGCATGGCGATCGATCGCCACTCTTGGGCGATCGATCGGCGAGGCTGGCGATCGATCGCGCCATTTGTGGTGATCGATCGCCAAAGCAAGGAAATTTTAGAATCGGGCAGTAGGGTATCGCGATCAATCGCCCGCCCCAGGTGATCGATCGCGAAAGGCAAAATTTGGTATTTTTGGTTAATTTTGTGGAATTTTTGATATTGGACTATTATTGGCTCCTAATATTGATTTGTGTGAATGTGTAGAACCATCCCAGGTGGCCACACAACATAGGAGATAAAGTCTACGATATCTCCACTTTTGGAACTAAGGTACGTAGTGAGACGTACGAGCATCGGACGGTAAAACGTGTTTATTACGCTTTGAATTGGTTATGCATTATGGTTGCATATATGGTTTTGTTTATGCATTATGGTTGCATACATGGTTGGAATATGCATTATGGTTGCATGTAATTGTGAGTCGAGATTATATTACAGTGATGAAGAATACTTGACGCCTTCATGTCGAAGCGATGATAGAATACTTGCCGCTGTCATATTATAGCGATGAAGAATATTTGCCGCAAACATGTCGAAGAGAAGTATAATGCCGTTGTCATGTTGATGCGAGGGATATTATGCCGCTAATATGTCGAAGCGAGGGGTATTAATGCCGCTGTCATGTAAACGCGAGGGGTATTATGCCACTGATATAATAAGACTGGAACTGGCCATTGGTATACATGGAATGAGTGCATGTCATGACATAAATTATTGGTATTATAATCCATTGATTATGATTGTGGTACAAGGACAGCCAAATGGAGCTTTTAAATGTATTGCATACAGGAATTGAATCGCATTTACGATTTATGCATTTGAATTGCTATCATATTATTGTGAATATGATTTATGCACATGCTCATGGTTTTGGGGTTGTTCCTGTAGGTACTTTTGGGCGGACGGGCTAAGGCGAGTTGGTGCGGTGAGCTAGTGAGGAGTGCTCTTGGTAGCAGTCACATTCTTTTGTATAGTATCTACTCTAGGAGTAGTGTAAGCTATAGGATTAACATTCATTGGTTGGGAATGTAATTAATCCCTTTTGGAACAATATTTTGGCACTGTAATCTAATAGCTCAAGGCACCAACACAACTTTTATACTCCGTTTATGCATGAAAATTTTATTTACTCCTTTAATCCGCATTTAAGGAACTAGGGTCCTTACAGGTTCATAACCGTCTAACCCGTGGTTCTGAACCGTGGTCGGGTCTATATTGTCTTACTCAACCAAGAATTAAAACTTAGCTATGCATAATCAAAACAAAACAAATAAAAAATATCATTGAAAGCATTAAACAGCAAAGGAAGAAAAACGAATTGAATCGCCACTCGTCTAGGTCGTCAATCTCGTCTTCATGTTGATCTTCGTAGCTGTCTTCAGTAAACTTGAAAGCAAAAATATAAAACTAAGCTATATAATGTCTACCTACTCTACCTAATCTATCTAATCAAACTAATGAATAATAAGTCTGAAATCCCGAGCTTATAGAGGCGGAGGCTGAGGAGGTAGGTCACAATCCTTCTAGGATGGAAAGAAATCATGTTTTCATAATTTTCAGGATTCTTTGGCGCTAGAGCAAGAGCTTGGCACGAGGGGCGCTGGGGCCCCAAGCATTCTTCCCCGGAACAATTTTTTTGCTGCTAGGCGCCAGTAACAGGCGATGGGGCACCAATAACAGGCGCTTGTACTACAGTATAGTATTCCGGTCATAACTTTCGCATACAATCTCTGAATTAAATGAATTAATTGTCCACGTGAAAATAACAGAAGGTTTTACAACTTTAATGTTGACCATATTTCCAAAATATGGCTCAAACATGAATTAACTTGAGGAGAAACAAGTGACAAGTGTCTTGGATTCCGATTTTTCTCTTTTCTTCAACTTTCTTCATCCTTCCATCGTTTTAGCTCGATTTCTCCACCTTTTTCCTACATATGACCAAATGTACAATTAGGAACTATAAACATCAAGTTAACCACTAAATCATGTCAAATCATTGATAGTTAAGCACATAAAACGTGTCTTTCTAAACACATCAATCATCAAATAACAACTTAGACTAACGCATGCGGAATGATTTTGTCCAAGTTTTCATCGCTTTTCATACATCGATGTACCAATCTAAATGTTATGAATGCCACATAATATAAATAAAACCATGTAGCCACTTCATCCATATCCGTAGAAAAAGGAGGTATTGAGGTACAATCTGAACCTCATGCAAAATAATCCAATACATTTTTAATAGTCGATTAATTTTTATTGATACGGACTATGTCTAGATATGGCATGAAATCCGTCTTCAAGTAAAGGTTTTGGAATTGACATGGACCTATGCATGGACCCGAGTATAAACTCGGTATAGACTCCATTGATACCACCAAAGCATTCATATACCTTAGTTTGAAAGTTCAAAATTCCCTAACAGCAAAAACACTAAAATGAGTTGCACAAAACAATCAAGGGAATCCCACCTCAAGCTCGAACTAGCGGCACAAAGGGTTCTACTCTGCCAAGGTTTTGAGGTGGTAATTATGTTGCAAAGATGAAGATATTTCTACTCCCATAAGCTATCGTGTCTTGTTGTAAAACAAATATTGAAGATAATCACTAATTTAAGTATTTGATATATATAATTTAAGCAACCCAACAACCTTAAGCAATTTGTCAAGTGAAGGAGGTCATCTACTTTACTTTATGTTACATATTTACCATTCTAACTAATATTCATATTGTCAATTTCTCTTCTAATTACTTATTCGTTAATTCACGAATTATACTTAATTAACGTTAGTCAAATCTCAGGGTATCACAAGCAAGATGAATATCTGAAACCGAGAGAAGTTGTTGAATGCTCTTTAATGCTTTAGAACGGATGTAAATAAATGATCGTATATCAGTCTTGAATTTTCTTAAATACTTGACCTCCACTGCTAAAAATCCTTGAAATCCCGAATCCGTACTATGAACATTTCTGCGTCTTAGGTTTCTGTTCAGCATGAATTAGGAAATAAGTCTTTTGTTGTTGTCCTTTGTTCCTTGAGATAAGATATATTCAGTGAGGTTACTTTACAGCAAAGTCTGATTTCAACGACCATTCCTTCAGCGAAGTATAAGAAATCATTAACCAAAGTGTAGGAATTCATTCAGCGAAATTGATAATTTCAGCGAAGTTTATCCAGCGAGACTATTGGCGCCGTCTGTGGGAAAATCTGAGCAAAAGACGTTGATGCAATGGTGAGAACGAGGAGAACGGAAGCAGAGGAAAATCGAGAGCACCACGCCTCCACCAATGGCGAGGAGCAGCCACCGCCCGGGGTAAACATGACAGTGGGAGCTTTAACACTAGAGCAGCTCACAAGACTGGTTGCAGTTACGGTGGAACAGACTATGAGGAAAAAGGAAGGTCCGTCCGAGGGCGTGCATGGGGAAAGCTCCCAGCAGATGAAGGATCCCGAAGAAGGAGCAACTTCCCGTCCTAAGGTGACTGCTATTCCGGATCTGGAGGGCCAGGTGGAGGAGCTGAAGGACGAGGTCCAGAGGATGAAGAAGGGGATGGGGGGTACCTCTGTCAGGAGAGGAACCCCTTTCTCGGGCGAAATAGTAAGCGAGGAACTCCCAAATAACTTCCGACCCCCCAATGCTGGGGAATACGATGGGAGCGCGGACCCGGAAGAACACCTGGGCAGGTTCAAAAATGCTGCCATGCTACATTGTTACTCGGATCGCCTTAAGTGCAAAGTGTTCCTGACCACTTTGGTGAGGTCGGCCCAGAAATGGTTCAAACAGTTGGAGCCGGGTTCCATTACTTCCTTCGCCGGATTTAGCTCCGAGTTCTTGCACCAGTACGCCAGCAGCAAGCGATATAAGAAGACCTCTCTAAGCTTGTTCGAAAGAGGCAAGCCGAGGATGAGTCGTTGCGGGGGTATATCAAAAACTTCAACACTGTGATACTCGAAATACCTGCCTGCCCGGCGGAAATTCTGATCAGCGCCTTCACCCAAGGCCTGAGAGGAGGAGACTTCTTCCAATCCTTAGTAAAGAAGCCTCCTGTTACCTATGATGATCTGCTCACCCGAGCGGAGAAGTACATCAACTTGGAGGAGGCCCAGCAACTGAGGAGGAAGGAAGTGCGGAGGACTGGGGAAAAACGGATCAGCCAGGGCGAGAAGAGGCAAGTGGAAGGGGCACAGCTCGGTCGATTTTCCCAGTATACGCCGTTGAAAGTCTCCAAGGAGGAGGCCGTCCGAATATGTGAAGACAAACAGGTGTTGCAAAAGCCAGCACCAGCTAGTGTCGAGCCGAGCAAGGAGGCCCCGGAGAAATACTGCATCTTCCACCAAGCGACGGGGCACACCACACAATATTGCCATCGTTTGGATGGGGAGCTTGAGAAGGCAATACAGAACAGTTCCCAGTTCAAGCAGTTGTTGTCCCGACCCGTCCCACCAGGGGATAATCTTCCTCGGGGAAGGGGTCGAGGACCATCGTGGACAAGAGGGAGAGGGGGACGGACCAACTTCCGTCCTCCGTTCCGTGGTAGAGGACGTGCTCGAGGACCCCCAAGGAGTTTAAATGACGTCAACCCTACCCGTGCTGACTCACCAACACGGGGAGTCATCAACATGATCTCGGGCGGGACAACGGATGGGGACTCCAACAGGGCTAGGAAGGCTGTCAGCAGGAGAGAGACCCTGAGTGTAGGAGGGATTGTTGGTGCCGAGGAGGAGGTGGTTATCAGTTTTGGGCCGCGAGATCTGGAAAACATTTGCACACCCCATAATGATGCCTTGGTCATACGAGGCACTGTTGCCAATTATGAAGTCGGGACGGTGTTTGTAGACACAGGGAGTTCCGTGAACGTGTTGTTTGATGAAGCTTTTCGGCAGATGGACTTAGGAGGGTATCACCTCGAGCCAATCAACACCCCCCTATTTGGCTTCGCTGGGCACACCGTGTACCCCCTCGGTCAAATTTCCCTGCCCCTTTCCCTGGGATGTAACGAAGATCGGAAAACAAGGTTGATCACATTCACCATTGTGGCGGCCTCGTCTTCGTACAACATCATTCTGGGAAGACCAGCTATGAACGAGTTCAGGGCTGTGGCCTCCACCTTCCACCAAAAGATAAAGTTCCCTGTAGGAAAAAGAGTGGGGGAGGTTAGGGGAGACCAGCCCTCATCCAAGAAATGCTACGCAGAAACTGTGAGGTTAGAGGTGAAAAGATCCCGAAGGGGCGGTGATGAAGGACGGGAGGATAGGGGAGTGCAGATGGTGCAGATGGTGCAGGAGGTGCAGGCAGTGCGGGACGGGGAAGAGGAAATTATATTAGTCCCAGGACAGCCCGATAAAACCACAAGAGTAGCGGCTGACCTAGACAGCGTCCTGAAGCACGATCTAGTGAAATGCCTGTCCAAGCATGCCGAAATATTCGCCTGGTCTCCCACCGAGCTGACATGGGTGTTGCCCGCGGTAGCCCAGCACAGGTTAAATGTCAATCCAGAGGTCAAAGTAACCCGGCAAAAGAAAAGGCATTTTGGACCATATAAAGACAGAATTATCCGAGCCGAGGTTCAGACCTTGCTGAAAGCCGGACAGATAAGGGAGGTGCAATTCCCCACCTGGTTGTCTAACGTGGTTTTGGTTCCAAAGTCGGCGGGAAAATGGAGGATGTGCATCGACTTTCGTAATTTGAACAAAGCCTGTCCCAAGGACTGTTATCCCCTACCCCGGATCGATCAGCTGGTAGACTCCACCTCGGGGTACGAGCTGTTAAGTTTCATGGACGCGTACCAGGGATATCACCAAATACCCTTGGCAAAAGAGGACCAGGATAAGGTCAGTTTTATCACGTCGGATGGAACATTCTGCTATGTGGTCATGCCCTTTGGCCTCAAAAACGCCGGGGCCACATACCAGAGGTTGATGGACAAAGTGTTTGAAAACCAGGCGGGAAGGAACATTGAGGTTTATGTGGATGACATCTTGGTAAAATCTAAAGGCCAGGCAGACCTGTTGCCTGACTTGGAGGAAACTTTTGCCATACTAAGCAGGTTTGGTCTGAAATTAAATCCGGCTAAGTGCGTATTTGGTGTGAAGAGCGGTAAATTCTTGGGTTTTATGGTAACAGAGAGGGGGATCGAGGTCAACCCGGAAAAAGTCAGAGCAATTCAAGAGATGACCTCACCTCGCAGCATAAAAGAGGTGCAAAAACTGACAAGGCGGATTGCGTCCTTAGCTCGTTTTATCTCCAGGTCAGCTCATAGGAGTTACCCTTTCTTCCAAGTGCTAAGAAAGGCGAAAACGTTCGATTGGGACGATGAGTGCGAGAAAGCTTTCTCTGACTTGAAGAGGCACTTGGCCGAGCTACCCGTCCTGGTAAAGCCAGAGCCCGGCGAGCGATTATGGATCTATTTGTCTGCTACAGAGAGCGCTGTTAGCTCGGTACTGATAAAACAGGACGGTACGGACTAGAGGCCGGTGTACTATGTCAGCCATGCACTGAGAGGGGCGGAACTCAGGTACCCAGAGGTCGAGAAATTGGCATTAGCTTTGGTCATAACCGCAAGGAGGCTGAGACCCTAGTTTTTGTCGCACCCCATCTCAGTGCTAACCAACAGCCCCATGGGAGGATAATGACCCAGCCTGATGTATCGGGAAGATTGGTGAAATGGACAATCGAGCTCGGCGAGTACGACGTAACCTACCAACCTCGGTCATCCATCAAAGCTCAGGCTTTATCAGATTTCCTCGCGGAGATGATAGAGGTTGAGGCTGAGGGGCCGTGGAGGGTATACGTGGATGGAGCAGCTAACAGTGAAGGCAGTGGAGTGGGGATTGTTCTGATATCCCCCGCGGGTGAAAAGATGAAGGTCATTGTCAGATTGGATTTCCGGGCTTCTAATAATGAAGCAGAATACGAGGCTATACTGATCGGGCTGAGGTTGGCAAAGGAGGTCGGTGCCAGCCGAGTGATCCTTCACTCGGACTCCCAGCTGGCCACTCAGCAGGTGAAAGGGAATTACGAAGCCAAAAGCGAGAAGATGATAGAATACTTGAAGGCTATACAGGAGATGTCAGAAAGTTTCGTGGAGTGGAGCATAGTGCAGATCCCTAGGGAGGATAATCAGGAAGCTGATGAGCTCTCCAAGTGGTCAACATCCCTGTTTCCTTTGTCACAGAGGGAGTTCATATTTCAGACAGAATTGATTCCGTCAACTCGGCCCGTCACCAAGGCCCCCGAGGTTTTTGGGTGGATGGCCCCGATTTTGAATTACTTAAGAAAGCTTGAAGTACCCGCTGATAAGAACCAAGCCCGGCGGTTGAAGAGGCATGCATTCCGTTTTGTTCTGATAGAGGATGTGTTATATAAGAGGTCATTTGCCGGACCCCTCCTCCGATGTCTCAACGCGGAAGAGGCAGAATATGTGCTCAGAGAAATTCACGAGGGATGCTGCGGAGACCATCTCGGGGGGTTGGCTCTGGCCAGAAAGACCCTCCTTGCTGGATATTTCTGGCCGACCCTGAGGAATGACGCGATCAGGACTGTAGTCACTTGTGAGGGTTGTCAGAGGAACAGTAAGTTCCAGTTAAGGCCAGCAAGTCTCATGAAGGCGGTAACATCGGCCTGCCCTTTCGATAAATGGGGTTTGGATATAGTGGGACCTTTCCCGATAGCCCCGAAGCAAAAGAAATTTCTGTTGGTGGCTGTAGATTATTTTTCGAAGTGGGTCGAGGCCGAGCCTTTAGCCAAGATCGCCGAGGAGAATGTGCTGGACTTTCTGTGGAAGAACATAGTTTGCCGTTTTGGAGTACACAGGAAATTAATATCAGACAATGGGAGGCAGTTCCAGGGGCAGAGGTTAATGGCTTGGTGCAAGGAAATGAAGATCGAACAAGCCTTTACATCAGTGGGTTATCCGCAGAGCAACGGGCATACAGAGGTCACCAACCGATCAATTGTGCAAGCGTTAAAGGCAAGACTATACGGGGTTGGCAAGGAGTGGGTGGACGAGTTACCAAGTGTGTTGTGGGCGTACAGAACGATAGCTCGCGTCCCAACTGGAGAAACGCCTTTCAGCATGGTATATGGAACGGAGGCCGTGCTACCAGCTGAGGTCGGAAAGACCTCTGCCAGGGTCCAAGCGTATGATGGCGACAATGAGGAACACCGGGCTCTGGACTTGGATCTGATCTATGAGAAACGGGAAAGGGCGGCTATAAGGATGGAGGCTTACCGCAGCAAGATAGTCAGAGCCTACAACAAAAGGGTGGTACCCCGAAATTTTCAGGTGGGGGACCTCGTCCTCAAAAAGGTCAACCCAGCAGGGGAGGTAAGAAAGCTTGACCCCCGATGGGAGGGACCATACAAAGTAGTCCAGAAACTGAGTTCCGGGTCGTACTACTTAGAGGAGGACGGAGGCCAACGCCTAAAAAGACCTTGGAATGCATATCACCTCAGAAAATATTATTCCTAGGCATTTTGTTGTTATTTCAAATTCAATGTACGAACGCTGTTATTTAATGAACTTTTCCTTTAAATCTCTTATCCGAAATTAAAAGTGCAGGTCATCCCTGTCACTAAAGCCCAGGTGTATGAGGCCCTGGCACCAATTAAAAGTGCAGGTCATCCCTGTCACTAAAGCCCAGGTGTATGAGGAAGCCCAGGTGTATGAGGCCCTGGCAACAATTAAAAGTGCAGGTCATCCCTGTCACTAAAGCCCAGGTGTATGAGGCCCTGGCAACAATTAAAAGCACAGGTCCGCCCTGCATGCTAAAGCCCAGGTGTATGAGGCCCTGGCAACAATTAAAAGTGCAGGTCATCCCTGTCACTAAAGCCCAGGTGTATGAGGCCCTGACACCAATTAAAAGTGCAGGTCATCCCTGTCACTAAAGCCCAGGTGTATGAGGCCCTGGCACCAATTAAAAGTGCAGGTCATCCCTGTCACTAAAGCCCAGGTGTATGAGGCCCTGGCACCAATTAAAAGTGCAGGTCATCTGTCACTAAAGCCCAGGTGTATGAGGCCCTGGCACCAATTAAAAGCACAGGTCCGCCCTGCATGCTAAAGCCCAGGTGTATGAGGCCCTGGCACCAATTAAAAGTGCAGGTCATCCCTGTCACTAAAGCCCAGGTGTATGAGGCCCTGGCACCAATTAAAAGCATAGGTCCGCCATATGTTCGGATTATTATCTCTAGAGATCAGGTCGATAGAACGTTATCTGCTCGTATTGACTATTTCGTGAGCGGGGATTAAGCGACTGTAGTGTTCAGATTAACAGTTTGTGGTGTTTATGAAGGTCAGCCCTGCCAATGTAACAAGTCAGCCCGGTTCTGAGGTTTAAGTCCCCTGGAATTGTTCCTAAGTTGTTAGGGCATGACAGCCCCATGCGGCGTTTGGTTCTATGCGTGGGATTATTTTTAAGTTAGTATTAGGGGTCAATCCAATATAAAACCACGGGACGGCTCGGCTGCTATAAGTGGTCAGGACGTTCGTAAATTTGCAATAATAGAATATATTGCTTTAAAGAAAGGACAGTAAACATTCAAAATAATTTCATTACTAGGGGGTGCGAACATAGCAGAGTACAGAAAAAAAAAAAAACAAAAATACAGTGTTGAACTAAGAGTTGATCAGACTAGTTGAGAAAGTTGGGAGGGATGTTGGCGATGATCGCGTTAAGGTCCAGGAAGTCGTCAGGGTCCTGGTCATTAGGCGGGAAGCCCTGGGCTTTAAATTGGCCCTTACACCCCTCAAAACCAAGGTCCAAAAACTTAAAGGCCTTAGAGGCCAACATGCGAGTGAATTCCTCCGACTTGATGAAGGCCTCGCGACGAGCTGTTTCGCCAGCCACGTAGGATTCCAGCTCGGACTTCGCCTTTCCCAGCTCGGCCAAGGCACTTGAAAGGTCCTGTTCCTTCCCGACCAGGACACTACGGAGCTGATCGACATCAGTTCGGAGTCGGGTCACCGAAGCCCTGTGGGACTCTAGTTCAGCAGCGTCCGCCTCGGACTTAGCAGTAGCATTCTCAGCCTCTGACTTGGCCTCCCGCGCTGCCTTCCTCGCATCCCTGGCTGATTGTCCGTAGCTAGCGCCCCGACGAAGGCTCTCGCACATCATCGCCAGACCCTGAAAAGCAAAGGGGAGTGGGGCTCAGTTTTACATCCACCAAAGAAAAATTCTGAGCTTTAAAAAATGCTTACCGATAGGGCCCGAGATACGCCCTCCTCTGCTAGGGGTTTCCACCTCAGCTCTGATAGGACTTGCTGGTCGGCAGAGGAGGTCAGACACTCGATAATTCGGGCAGAGAGGCCTGAGGGGGCAGAGTTGATCAAGCTGATCTCTCTAGTATAGCCCACTGGTACCCCAGGAGAACCCGGGTCGGCGGGAGCAGCGGACAGATGGCTCGGGGGAGAAGTGGGCGGGGTGTCGATCTCATGAATAATTGGGGAGGTGGCCACCTCTTCCCGAGTCGAGACCTCGGTTGCGCCCTTGCCTCTTTTCCTTTTTCTCAGGCCGGTCTCCTCCCTAACCTCTTCAGCGTGAGGGAGACTGGCCCCTGGGGAGGGCGGGATTGGAATGCCAGTGGGGGCGCTGGGGGGTTGGCTCGAAGGGCCTGCCCCAGCCGCCCCTTTTCCCGCTTTTTTCTGAGACGCCATGGTAGATAGCAGCTGCTGAAGAGACATGTTATCTGCAAGAAAGGATTCAGCTCAGACATAAAAAAAAAAAAAAGAAAGAAAGAAAGAAGAAAGAGAAGAAAAATATATTTAAATATCATAAGCGGGGGCCAGGTAGGAAGAACGTACCACCAGGGACGTCTGGATAGGAGCTCAGCCCAAAACGCCTGAGTACGTCCTCCCTGATCAGTGCAGCTGAATCAAAACGCCGACCCCCAAGGGTTGAGATAACCGTTTGGAAGAACACGTCCTCTTTATATTTTTTGGGCAGAGATCGGGGGGTAGGTAGGGTATCTCGCCAGGCCATTGGGCAAGCCCAGCGTCGAGGCGGTTTGACAAAAAAATAGCTTTGTTTCCACCCCTTACGAGAGCTCGGGATGTTGTTTAAAAATTTATAAAAGGTCCGGGCACCAAAGTAAAACGCCCCGGGAGATGGGGTTTTCTTAACCTGAAAAAAATAATTAAGAAGGGTAGGGGAGAAAGGCAGACCCAAGGATCGGAAGATGGCGGTGACAGAGACTAGGCTCTGGTAGGAATTGGGGGTAAGCTGGCTCAGAGAGACACAATGATAGTGGGAGAACTCCTGGAAAGGAACGGGGATAGGAAAGCGAAGTCCGCTTTTAAGCTGCTCGAGGAAGAAGGGAAAGTACCCAGGCGGGGGGAGGTGCGGACGCTCACCAGCCCTAGGGACCTGTACGTCGTGATCCGGTGGGATAAACCACGTACGGAGAAGGTGCTCGGCCTCAGGGGAAACACACGAGTCGAGGATCTCGTACCAGGGAAGTCCAGCCTGGGCCAGGCTCCTCGGGTCGAGAACCTCGAAGGTTGGGAGAGAAGGGTTAAATACCCTAGGAGGGACTTGTCGGAGGGGCGCCACCTCGGGAATGTCTCCCTCGGGAGCATCCGACCCGAGGGGCTGGGTAGATCAGACACCTCGGCCTCCTCGTCCCCCCCCTCGAAAGAGAGCACCAGAAGTGGAGGAAGTAGAGTTTGACATTAACAGAAAGGAAGGCAGAGCTGACTTACAAGGTTTTTGGGAGAGACGATTGATCCGACCTAGAGCGCAAATGGAGGAAAATGACTCAAGAGCCTCAATTTATAGAGGATATGGTGCGTGGGCCGAGGAAAGCCTGGCCCAAACCAACGATGCAGATGAAAGGATTTGAACGGTCGGAGCGCCAGATAAGGGCACGTGGCCTGACAACCTGCTAGGGTTTGGTACGGGACAGCTGTCACCCCGAGACCAGGAGTTGTCCAATCAAAGGACCGGGGGTCAGGAACCAATAAAGTTCGCCACAAGCCCATTAGTCGAGGCAGCGCTACTCTAGCTCGACTTGAGGGGGATCTGATGATATCCCTAGTTCTGGAGGCCCAGTAGGTCTTGAGGGTCCGAACTTTATTTGGGCCCGGTCAGTGTGGGGCCCATTTAGCCAACAAGGGAAGTCGTTAGGGCCGATCCCGGGCTGTCCTCCTCGAGCTCGCAGCCCGACCAGAGTTTATCGCGGGCACGATTACCCCTGTCTAGCTGCCACTATCGTTTCCGAGCCGGGGCGGCAAGGGAGCACATCAAGAGGTCGGGGCGGTCCGCCATGGGGCATGCCATCCAAGCTGAGGCGCGGTTTCCTCAATAGGTCAGGACGGGCTATATTTACCAAGATAGCCGGACTGAGGCGCGGTTTCCTCAACAGATCAGGACGGGCTATATTTACCAAGATAGCCGGACTGAGGCGCGGTTTCCTCAATAGGTCAGGACGGGAAGTCCTGGGATAGGACAGTCTAGCTGAGGCCACCTAGGGTGGTCCCTTGTACCGGGACTAGGTTTGCAGGAATCGGACACCTATTAAAGCAAAAGCTAGGCCTGCTAACCAATCAAAGGGTGGTCAAGCACTGTGGGTAAGAAAAGCATATTCCCGGACGCAGAGAATCACCAGAGCAAAAGGATCATACGAGGTAGGTAGCAGATGTAGATGGTCCCCCATCTGTGGTCCCCCCCCTCAGTTTCAGACATTGTCCCCAGAATCCCCGGCAGAGCGGAACCATTGGCATCCCTCCCCCTATAAAAGGGAGAGTAAGTTAACAAGAGAAGAAACCGGAGCCCTCCTCTAAAAAAGAAAAAAAACCAATATTGATCGTCCGAGATCCAAAAAACAACCAGAGAGGATCCTCCCGGACTCCGGCCAAAACTGCGACTCCGCGAAACAGCACATACCTTCCCCTATAAATTCATTTGTTATCAACGCGAACCAAAAGTAGAGGTAACAACTATAATATACTTTGTAATCTCGAAAAGATCTAACAATTTCTACCTTTAGTAATGAAAACACTATACTCAACTTGTTTAGATAGAGTCTTTTAACTGGTTTACTTTCTGAATTCTTAGAACTTGTTAAAATAAATGAACATAGATAAAAGAAAGAATTTTCATTAAGATAATGAAAATTACAATTCGAGATATACAAAATTCAGCAAACAACAAATATAAATAATAACTTAAAAGTGCGGAGACTTGGGATGATGTTTGCTATAGTATCCTGTCGGTTTGAAACTTAGCTGTTGAGAACCAGAGCCTCTATCTCTGTGATCTTCTTTTTTCCTTTCCCCCATTTTCGAAATCACCAGATTTGCGTAGAAGCTCCATCATCTCAGTGAGAAGAAGAGACAATGATGTGAAACTCCAAATCTTGAACATCTCGTAAAATACATAGACGTGTAAATGGATGGCAAAGACTTGCATTAGGACGTGATGGCAAGACTTGCATTGCAAATGGGAAGACTTGTAAATAACTTGGAAGGAATGGCACAAGATTTGGAACATTGGAAGATTTGGCAAGGAGAAAAATTCATAAATTTCATCTATAAAGTGTATCAAAAAAATTCATTTTAGAACAAAGAAAATATTATCAAATAAAACCATTGTTTCTAGTTGTATTAGCAAGGAAAAATGAGGATTTTGAAGCCTTTTTGCAACCTACATAATCGGTAAGTGGGCTTTTGTTATATTACCCTTTCGTTTTGACAACATATGTATGCTTGAAAAATTTAGTCGAATATGTGAACTATTTTATAAACAATGATGTCATGAAAATTCTACATATCGGGATATAAGTGCTATGCGAAACAACGTGCTACGTGCATGTGAGCAACCTCTTGAACCAATGGTGCAAAGTGTATACGTACGGGAGCCACCTCTTGAATTAGTATGAGCCACCTCTATAATCCTTATATTTTGTGAATCGATTCAATCTGATTAGTATATGATATGTGCTCTGATATGATGTATTTTGTATGGCTCAAAAGAGCAAAAAAAATCTATTGTGTATTAATTCATATCAGTTTATGTTTTGATACCTGTTTCAAAATTTGTATAAATATATGTTTTTGGCATATTCGATTGGCCACCGTTTGTTGAGTATTTTCCCAAATACTCACCCTTACATCCCCTCCCCAGATAAAAGTGAGACAGATACCGAAGAAGAAGAACAGCACAACTTTTGGGGTTGGTGATCTACTGCAAAGATTTCAAGATTTCACATAATTATGCTTCCGCTAAACTCTATTAAGATTTAAGTTATGATTTTGTTTTTAGTCGTAAAACATTTATGTTTATGGAATAAAAGACAGGTTATATTTTAATTTTTGCACTACGAGGCTTGTTGTCTTCGAATTGTATATTTGAATTTAATATCGGTGTTATCAACCCTGGTCACGGAGCGTGACAACTGATCCATTCAAATCGATTGTAGATTGTATCTAAACTTCTTTAGCATTGTTTTGCTTGGAGCAGAGCATATTCAGTACACTCTGTCACGGAAGTGTTCAAGATTGTCAGCAGTGGATTTTTGGTCAATCTTGACATTCCGGAGTTCCTGTCTGCCAGAAGATAATTCTCCATTAATATCATAAAGGTCTTGTTCTATTGGAGATGGGGAGTCCACGGAAAGTGCGAGAGAGGTCGGAGCAGCATGGTCCGTTCTCAAAGATAATTCTTTGCCAGCCAAAGATGTATCTGGTTGTTCTTCATCCAGAAGCCATGCAAGGATGTATGCTTTTCTATCAATTTCCAAAAGCAGAGTTCATAGCAGCAAACTCAACTACAGGATCAGAAAGGGTAATGGCATCAGGCATAGCAGGTGGTTTCAGAGCAGCTTGGTGCAGATCTTAATAACTTTGGTTGTCTTAGGAATGAGCTCTACAGTAACTAACCTAGCCAGAGAGGCCACTAACCTATTGTATGTCATCAATCAAGAAGTTCAAGATGTCTGTTAGGTTTCCGTCCCTCCGCCGTCAGATCCGAACCCAACGGAAAATAAATAAGAACAGATCAAGACCGGAGGGCGGACGATCGTGCCTGATTCATATATAAGCATGTGGAAATATCAAATATAATGCACAAAAAGAATTACCGTTCACCGACTAGAATCTGATGGCGGTGACCCTCGAGTCCAATCAACCTGACCATATCTTCAAGGCCAACACTAGTGCTAGTGTGATGACCGTTTTTTATGCGGTTGAGTGTATTGGAATTGTGTTGTTTAACCCTCATGATGAATCATTTATTTAAAGGAGAGTTTAAGTCACATTTGTGCTAGGATTCTTAGGGCCCAACGGGCCAACCATTGGCTCATTGGCTTGTAGGACATTTTATGCTAACTATCTCTCACTTGCCCAAAAGCCAACACAACTCCAAACTCATAATCCAAGTTAGTCAATCCAATTGAACAACTTGATGTACTACTAACGTACATAATTATGAGACATAAATATATCAAACATTTTAATTTTAGAACTTTCTATAGATGAAACATTTTCAAATTAATATATCAACTCTATTAAAGTGATGAGCTTTCAAAAATTAAATGCATCTCTTCTAAATCACTCAATTTGAGCACTTAACATTTAAGTCTCAATTCTCATCGTTAAATCGGCAGCCGTTCGATTGTGACCCAACGAGGCTCAAGTGTACCGTAGGAGTAGGATCACAACCTTTGTGATTTTAGAAGTTAAACAACTTCTTTGGGCTTACCATATATGCTCCATTGTCAATTAAACTCCTTTAATAGACAGTGGCCGAAATATGATTCCAGCAGGCATTGGTTGGTCGAGGCCCCTTATGATTTCAATAACTATGTATTTATTTCACGTTATATGATTCATTGTGTGCGTATATGAAAAAAACCTTTTTCATAAGCACTACCCACTCTGGCCAGAGATTCCTTGAATCATATATAAAAAAACACATAGGACATCCTGGTTCATCAAGATCAGTGGTGAATCCCCAAAGACAATCATAGGCCTCTGACAGCATCACTGAATACCCAAAATAACAACTTTATGACCCGCATGTGATCAGTCATTAAATCAAAGTACACAGCTATCTGTCAAGACCTCGATGATGCCATGAGGAGTAATGGTGAACAACTATGACTAGGAATTCTATACTCGACAGATGGTAACAACTTATAGAATTCCGAGTAGGGTCATTCAGTGAACTCGTTCCTAATGAACACCTATTCATGTGTGCTGATTTCTCCAAGCCAACGCCGATGAAACTCGGCGCACTACATTAGACACATTATGAATACCAGTCTCTAACGAGCATATATCGTTATCCCATTCTCGGAGGCTCATCGACCAAGAACATTTAGAGATCGCAGTCAAGAATATATTTTATGGTCACCATCATATGCATAACCACATTCTATGGACTATAGCAATCCCATGGACTTCATCAATGCATCAAGATGCATGGGTAAACAGATGAAGAAGTGTCATATATATAATATTCAAACAAAGATTTGTCATAATAAGAGTATAAGTACAATCAATCAACTATTGATTTACTTAATCACATATGACAACAATATATTTCACTTTCCCAAAGTCAACTTCTCATGTGTACCAACTTACCAAGACGTCTGATAGACACCAATGGTTGTAAAGGCTTTGTAAATGAATTCACTATATTTTTCTGTTGAAGCAATTCTATCGATAATAATGTCGCCTCAACAATCTCTCTCATGAGATGGTATTTTCTCAATATATGTTTGGATATTGATGTGATCTTGGCTATCCGTAATAGCCCAACTGTTGCCACAGTACATAGGAACAGTGTCAACCGCTCTAGAAATTACACCCAACCCTTGGATGAAATTATATATCCAAACTCCCTCTTTGCTGCATCGTATGCTGCAATGTATTCAGCTTCAGTGGTGGAATCCGATGTGGTGTCTTGTTTGGAACATTTCCAAGAGACAGCACCATTGGAATCATCTACATCCGACTTAAATTAGCATCAACTTAGCTTTTAACTTTTATTTCTCCACTTACAGATCCAAAAATCATGAACATATCATAAGTTCTTCTTAAATACTTGGGGATTATTTTCACAGTTTTCCAGTGACCTTCACCGAGACCTGTATGATGTTTGCTCATTACACTAAGAACATACATCAGGCTAAGCACATAACATAGCATACATTATACTACTAAAAATCGAAACATAAGGTATCAATATCATCTTTTCTCTCTCCTCGTCAATCTTAAGACGCATTGACTCGAGAGATGAATACTATGACATATTGTGAAGTAACTCATTTTTCGACTATTCCATGCTAAACCATTTAGGCATAGTGTTTATGTACGTAGATTGAGAGACATCAAGCATACTTTAGATCTATCCCTATAGATCCTTATGCCAAGCACGTAGGACACTTCTCCAAAATCTTTCATTGAGAAATTAGTAGATAACCATGCTTTAATCGATTAATCAAATATCATTCACAATGAGTAGGATATCATCGACTTAAAGCACTACAAATATAACCACTCTCCCACTAACCCTTTTGTACACACATGTCACTTCCAGATTTTTGACAAAACCAAACATTTTGATAATGTTATCAACCTCAAGTTCTAACTTCGGGACACCTTCTTAGGCCTATAAATGGACCTCTGGAGTTTGCAAACATTCTGCTCACGCCCATAAGTTGTGAACACATTGGGCTGCTATATTTCTACCTCAATGTCATCATTGAGAAATGTTGTATTCACATCCATCTATCATATCTCATATTCATAATATGCAGATATTACTAATAAAATCCAAATAGACGATATCATCACAACTGATGAAAAGTTCTTCACAGACAACTCTTTGCAAATGAGAATAACCTCTTCCCATCAGTTAAGCTTTGAAGGTCGCTACCTTCCCATATACTCCAAGCTTTCGCTTGTAGATCCATTCTCAGCCAATGAGAACAATTCCCACAAGATGATCTACTAAGGTACATATCTTATCAGAGTACATGAAGTCTATTTCAAATCTCATGGCATCTTGCCAATGTCCCGAAACGATGTCCAATATTGTCTCCTTGAAAGTCATAGGATCACATCCATGGTCAATATAATTTGACTACTTTCTAGAAGTAAATTCAATTTATCAGGAGTTCTTGAAACACTTTCAGATCCCCTTGGTATATGTAGTTCAAAGGTTATGATTGACTCAATTAACTTCACCGTTTTTCACTTTTCCAGTGGTCTGTGGTTCTTGAACCCTTTCAAGTTATATTATATTGTCATTCTCTAGAAAGACTACACTTGCGAAACAAACACTTTGTCTCTAATTGATAAATAAATTTCCACAAAATAACATTAGATGGATCTCATCTCCCACTGGCTGCTTCACATAAGCAGAACAATCTCAAATCTATATTTGGATTATTTTTCAGTCCAATCGTATATAGAGTTTTGGTCACTGTATTGTTATGAATTATGTTCCACAAATATGTAACTTTAGATAGTTACTCATAGAAAATCACATTTCATTTAAGATAACTCGACATCCTCTTGCACTAACATTTAGTGTTTCATATACGTCCATATGAATCAAATTCAATGGGCATTCAGCACATGCTAAAGATATGTGGGATTAAGTTATCATTTTTTTTTATTTTTTTTTAATATAATCATACTAATCATTCATAAGTTCGCCAGATTCAATAAAACACGCATTCTTAAAAGTACTACAAATCACATACGCATATTTAAAATAATATCATTCTCTATCAAAATAGTAACAATGTTCATGATTAAATCTAGAACAAATAAATAATTGCTCAAACCAGTTCTTAACTAGTTCAAGATTTAATATTAAATAAATGTTTTAAGCAGCCTTTGCAACAACTCTTGCTACAATGCTTAGCCTCAAGTAGGTTTCACCTTCCTAGGGCTCTCTACGTCTTCTCAACATCTGCAACTTTTTGCAAAGATGTGAGCACAATTGGTATCATATACCAAAGAAGTGTAAACAATAGAAACATTAATATAAAATACACAATTTCCAGAACGCTTCTGGTCTAGGTATTCCTTGTAGTTTTGCGACAATGACCAGTAGTAAAACATAGATGCCTCTCCTTACTTAGTTGCTATTATATCCATTTTCGCCTTTTGAGGTTGGGAACCATTTCACTTCCTCTTCTTTATCCTTGAACTCTTCCTACAATTTCGACAAGAAGAACATGTTTCTCCTTTTGAATCAAGGACTCATGAGTTCCCAACATTTTCACTATAAGATCAAATCTACAGTCAGTTAATATTGTCACATTCAGATTTTTCAATTTCTCAACAAGAGATATTTTCCTTACACCATGCTCATAGACCGAAGTCTCATCTCGCATGTGAAATGAAAATTGCTTTTTTGAAATCGCGAGTCTCAGTAATTGCGTCTGTTCACCAAACAACATTTATAGGTGTTGGAAAATATCAGCAATGTGAGCTAATTTCTCATATCTATGTTGAAACTCACTGGTGACATTGATGCTATCATATAGCACCTAGCCCAGAGATCATCGTCCAACCACTTCTCAAGTGTGGCGATCTCTTCATGAGACGCACCAGGAGACACTTCAACAAGAGGTTCCCACCAAGGGTATATAATAACAGTTTAGAAGCAAGCATTATTTTAAAATTAATAGCCAATCAGAAGTGGATAATTTGTTTATATCGAGACTTGATGTAATCGGATTCACGGCAATCACAATACTGAGAATAAACAGAAAATATATGCAAACAGTTTGATTATTAATTAATTCAAAACTATGGATTTTAGTTATTGAATGCTCCCACTAAATTTTTCAAATTCATAATCCTCATGACATATGAACGGAAAATCAAATTTTCTTAATGGGTTTCGAGTCCAACTAGCTCATGATAGCCCCGGGTAAGAGTCCAGGCGACCTCATGATACTAAAGTAGCTCAAAATTGCATCATATGCAACCCCCAAGATATTCGTCTCGCAATTGGCATAACCCTACGGAGGCAGGCCAATTATGCCTTCTCACGTCAAACTAACACATCCCATGGATGGTAATGTCTGTCAGTAAGACCCACGAGGGTGAGCAATCTTAAAGGTGTACAAAACCCTATCTATAATTAAATGGCAGTTAAACACACAGCTTTCCCATGTCAGATGCCCCCCACTAAGGTGAGACAAGACACCTGGCACGAGTAGAATCTCATGGCTTAACTGTTGATGGAAGACATGAAGCAACAAACTCCTTTGAGCTCCCCTTCACAGTTTGATATTAAAATTTTTATTGATGCAATGCAGCTAGATGAAGAAGACTGACGCCTACTAAAATAAAGGGGAGTAAATGAATCATATTCAAAAGATGGATTTAACTTTATTTTAAAATATCATCAAGTGCCCATTTGTTTGTTTGCCGGATTCATGCAACTATGTTTTATTCATGCAATGTCAATTGTACTAATAAAACATACAAACAAATATTTATCACACATCATATGCATAATAAAAATAAACATGGATAATTACGACATTTTTCTAATTGATCCACATGAGCCAGAATGTGGATCCTAGGTCTGTCTAGGTAATGATGGTATGCAATGCAATCCTATAATATTTTTGCTTCTATTATACATGTCTTGATTCTTGGTGCTCCATCTTTAATCTCGATCTCCCACTAATTCAATAATTTTACATTTAAATCATGCAAACAAGAGAATATAGATACAAATCGAGGTGGGATACATCAGAAAATAGAGGGAGCAGGCTCGCAGGCCCGATAACCAAAAACCACAATTATAACGAAACAATAAAAACCTAAACATTCATCTAAACATGTTGGTCAAGGTCCGTAATCATCCATCATGCAATCACATCACATGTACAACGTTAAATTAAACAATTACTTCACATGTAATTTAGATCATAATAATTAATTTATTCTATCGTTTCCCCAATTGTATCATTAATTGAAAATAAAATTAACAAATTAAATGAAACTATTTATTTAATTTCTAATTAATTAAATTTCAATTAATTGGTAAATCTCTATTTTACCTTTTAATCATATTATCGAAAATAAAATTAACAAACTAAATGAAACATTTTCATTTATTTTCAATTAATTAAATTTTCAACTAAATGGTAAAATCTCCATTTACCTTTTATTCATAATGGTAATTGAAAATAAAATTAACAAATAAATGAAACACTTTCATTTAATTTCCAAGTAATTAAATTTTCGATAACTTGTTAATATCATTATTTTACCCAAATCATAATATTAGCTAAAAATAAAATTAATAAATTAAATGAAACATTTTCATTCAATTTACAATTAATTAAATTTTCAACTAATTGTAAAATCTACATTTTACACTTAACAAATTAAAAATCATATTTTTAATTAATTAAGAATTGTGATTTATTATTTCAAAGAATTAATATCCGGGCAAAACATCTAAAATCATCCAAATTTATGGACTCCAAACTATTTTGGATCCAAAATTTAAAATTCCTTTTTAAAAAATTTATGCCACATTCAACTTTAGCCCAAAAACATTTTTAAAGTAGGAAAATTGGCCAGAAAGTTTTTCAAAATTCGAAATTTGGACTTAGCACTATTCATCATCTTCCTCCTCCCAACAACTATGGTTCGAAACCCTAATGCCAGCCACCGCCTCCTTCAGGCACAGTAACACAGAGCCTGTGATGTCCCTGAAATGATTAATTGCAATTAAGGCATTAATTATGTTTATATGATGAATTATGTGGATAATTGATTTATGTGTTAAAGTTAATTATCATGTTGAAATGCTTAGTCACATGGTAGGCGCGACCGGGGGTTGCATTTCAGGGTACGTGTTATGCATGTTGGGTAATGAAATGTTAACATGATTTATTTGTTTTGGATGTTAATTACGAGGAAGGTATGATTTTAGTGGAAGTTTAATGCATTTTTTTAAATGCTTTTAAAATACCACGTTGGGGTATTTTATACATCATGTTAACTTTCGGGTATAATTTTAATATTAACCTTTATAACCCCCCTTTTTCCCACTATACCCACTTACTTTACCAATCACTCTTAAAATCCCCAACTCACTCTCAAACCCTACCCATTTACCCCATTTTTGAAATTCTTCAAAGTAGGAATGAGGAAGCTCCACAAAACTTTTGTTTGTGGGATTTTTGTAAAGATTTGGAGTCTTCAAGAGGTATGGAACCCTTCCTAAAGTTTTTATGATGTTTGGTTTTGAAATGGGTTGGCTTTTGTGTTTTTATGTGGGTTTGATTTGGGTATATGTTGTATGTGGTTGGGGTATGATTTTTGAAGTGTTTTATGTGGGTTTTAGTAAGTTATGTTGATATTTGTGTTGTTGATAAGTTTGGGTTTGGATGGTATGAGGTAGAGCTTGAAAAATGCTCAAAAATGGTGTACAGGGATCGGCGATCGATCGCCCGTTTCTAGCGATCGATCGAGAGCCAGCAGTAGGCTCCAGAACCCTTTGGTGATCGATCGCCACTTTTGGGTGATAGATTGGCGAGGCTGGCAATCGATCCCGCCAAAAGTGGCGATCGATCGCGAGACACATAATTATGTGTTTTTGATTATTTTGTGGGATTTTTGGATATTGGACTATTTTTAGCTTCTAATATCGATTTGTATGGTTATGTAGAACCATCCCAGTTACCCACAACATCAAGGAGATAAAGTTCTCCAACTTCTCCACTTTTGGAATTAAGGTACGTAAGAAGCGTACGGGCATCGGACGGTAAAACACACTCCTACATTAAGACTATGCTATGATTACATAAGTATATATGATGTTTATGATGATGATTATGATAAGTAAGTTTATGATGATAATTTTTATGATGAGTAAAGAGGATATGATGTTATGGGGATGTTTATGATAAGTGATGATGATGTTTATGATATGGTAAGATGCCATACGAAAGGGTAAGATGCCCATATGGTAAGATGCCATACGATGTTTGATATGGTAAGATGTCATACGATAGGGTAAGATGCCCATATGGTAAGATGACATGCGATAGGGTAAGATGCCCATATGGTAAGATGTCATACGATGTTTATGATATGGTAAGATGCCATACGATGTTTATGATATGGTAAGATGTCATACGATAGGGTAAGATGCCCATATGCATGAATGTGAATCAGGGACAACAAAAAAGGAAGTTAACGAATAACCAGCAAATTTACTTAACTAAAATTTCATGCATTTACTGTTATTTTTTTATGATGTTAAGTAAGGATGTATATGCTCATGATGTGTTATCCCTGTAGGTACGCTTTTGGTCAGAAGGAGGCTCAGGGTCGGGTTGGGAAAGTGAGCTATGAGGAGCATGAAAGAAATTAGGATACAAGATTTTTAGATAGTCTCTACTCTAGGAGTAGTATAATTCTATCGCTTTAACATTCATTTTGAGAATGTAATTAATTAAGTTTTGAAATTTCATTTTGGCCTGTAATCTTATTAACTCAAAACTACACTGAAACCCTAAGATGTCATTAATGCAATGCTTAGTTCATAATACGTTATTATTATGATGTTAAGGTAGGAAGACCCTATATTAGTGGTGTCTATGATTACATAAGTATATATGATGTTTATGATGATGATTATGATAAGTAAGTTTATGATGATAATGTTTATGATGAGTAAAGAGGATATGATGTCTATGGGGATGTTTATGATAAGTGATGATGATGTTTATGATATGGTAAGATGCCATACGATAGGGTAAGATGTCCATATGGTAAGATGCCATACGATGTTTGATATGGTAAGATGCCATACGATAGGGTAAGATGCCCATATAGTAAGATGCCATGCGATAGGGTAAGATGCCCATATGGTAAGATGCCATACGATGTATATGATATGGTAAGATGCCATACGATGTTTATGATATGGTAAGATGACATACGATGTTTATGATATGGTAAGATGACATACGATAGGGTAAGATGCCCATATGCATGAATGTGAATCAGGGACAACAAAAAGGAAGTTAACGAATAACCAGCAAGTTTACTTAACTAAGATTTCATGCATTTACTATTATTTTTTTATGATGTTAAGTAAGGATGTATATGCTCATGATGTGTTATCCCTGTAGGTACGCTTTTGGTCTGAAGGAGGCTCAGGGTCGGGTTGGGACAGTGAGCTATGAGGAGCATGAAAGAAATTAGGATATAGGATTTTTAGATAGTCTTTACTCTAGGAGTAGTATAATTCTATCGCTTTAACATTCATTTTGAGAATGTAATTAATTAAGTTTTGAAATTTCATTTTGGCCTGTAATCTTATTAGCTCAAAACTACAACTGGAACCCTAAGATGTCATTAATGCAATGCTTAGTTCATAATACGTTATTATTATGATGTTAAGGTAGGAAGACCCTACATTAGTGGTATCAGAGCAGTGGTTAGATAACCCGGGAATGAGTGAAGGGTAGCCTTAGCAATAAGTTGGCTAGGTGCTTCTTTTTAAACATGTTTTGTGCATTTATTGCATATGAAGTATATGATGTTATACTAACATGTTTTGTTTCTCCAACGGTGTATTATATGAATTGCTTTTGGGTATTGTTGTTAACCCTTGTCTTGCAGTATGGCAGCAAATATTGACATAGGAGACGCGGTGAGTGTGAATGCAAGTGCTGGGCGTACCAATCCCCTACCACCGCCAGCCTTGGGTGAAGAACCCTCTGAGCAACAATTACTACCCGGAGAGCTAAGTTTGGCTCAGTTCCTGACATACCGACCCCCAATGTTCGAGGGAACTGAGACAGGGGAACAGGCTGAGGAGTGGTTAGAGAGGATCGAGCAAATATTCGTGGCAGCCCATTGTGCTAAGATAGCTTGGATAAGGCTAGCGGAGTTCCAATTGGCCAAGAAGGCGCTGATGTGGTGGAAGACCACGGTGATAGAGCAAGAGGCTCAGGGTCAGGAAATAACTTGGAAGCTGTTCAGAACTCGCTTTCTGACCCGCTACTTTTCAGCGGCTGCACGACAGGCTAAGGAAGATGAGTTCACTAACCTCAAGCAAGGTAACATGCCTGTGTCAGATTATGCTCTTCATTATTGTTCTTTGCTCAGATATGTACCCCACATCGCCGTAAGTACTCAAGCAAAGATGAGGAACTTCATGAAAGGTTTGAGGCCGGAACTGTATGACATGGTGGTTACTTATGGCCCTGCTTGCTTTGATGACGCACTTTCAAGGGCTGAGCTAGCCGAGCTGGGAGTTGGTGCATATCCTGATGCTGTGCCACCTCCAGCACCCCCTCAGAAATCTACTCTTGATAATTTGAGGCCGAGGGGTGATCAGTTCAAGCCAAGGGGGAACACATCGGCTTCGAGGTTTAGTGGTAAGAGGCCCGAGAATCGATGAAAAGGAAGCCGTAGGAACAATGCCCCATCTGGAAGAGGGCAGTCTCAGGGAGACAGATTCGGGAAGGTCCAGTGCACTCTTTGTTGGCAACCACATTTGACGAAAGACTGTGTAGGATGTTATGTTTGTGGCAATAAGGGCCACTTTGCTCGGCAGTGTCCCAACCGGGAGGGACCACAGAATTCTGCAGTGAGGCCTGCAGACATAGCAGTACAACACAGGCCACCGTTTGTACCGAGGCAGTATAGAGGTCAGCCTATGGGGCCACCTCAGGGGCAGGTGTATGCATTGACGAGGGAGCAGGCTACAGCGGCTCCGGAGGAGGTTATAGCGGGTACGTGTCTTCTATTTACGCACCCTTCTTTTATATTGATCGACACAGGTGCGTCACACTCTTTTGTGTCGGCAAGTTTTGTGGAAGGCACCACATATGCACTTCTCCGTCGCCCACGCCTCTTATAGTCTGGAACCCCGCTGGAAGAAGTTTGATTACTGATCAGATTGTCTATGATGGCCTCATTTATTTTGAGGATAATGAGCTAAGGTCAGATTTGATTGTTCTGGGGATGTCAGACTTTGACTGCATTGTAGGCATTGATGTTATGAATAGGTATCAGGCTGTTGTGAACTGCAGGCAGATGACTATCCGATTCAGATCTGATATGGGAGTCCAATGGACATTCTTTGGGGATGGTTCTCGTTCAAAGATTCCGTTGATATCTGCTCTCAAGATGGCACAGTTATTGGAATGAGGCCATACATGATATCTCATCTATGCCGTTGATGTTACTGAAAAGAAGGAAGAATTAAAGGTTGAGGATGTGCCCGTAGTGGCGGAGTTTCCTGATGTTTTTCCGGAAGAGATTCCCGGATTCCCGCTGACGAGAGAGGTCGAGTTTGGGATTGAATTACTACCAGGGACGTCTGCCATTTCTCGTGCCCCGTATAGGATGGCACCAGCAGAGTTAAGGGAGTTGAAAGCTCAGTTGGAAGAACTCCTTGATAAGGGTTACATACGCCCTAACGTATCGCCCTGGGGTGCACCAGTCCTATTTGTCAAGAACAAGAAAAAAGATGGTTCGATGCGTCTGTGCATCGATTACAGACAACTGAACAAAGCCACAGTGAAGAATAAGTATCCACTCCCGAGGATCGATGATTTGTTTGACCAGTTGCAGGGTACGAGGCTCTACAGTAAGATCGATCTGAGGTCGGGGTACCATCAGATTCGAGTAAGGGAAGATGATGTTCAGAAGACAGCTTTCAGGACTAGATATGGGCACTATGAATTCTTAGTCATGCCTTTTGGGGTGACAAATGCCCCAGCTGTTTTTATGAGCCTGATGAACAGGGTGTTCCAACCGTATTGGATCAGTTAGTCATTGTTTTCATTGACGATATTCCTATTTACTCCCGGACCGAAGAGGAACACGTGAAGCACTTGAGGACAGTACTCCAGATCCTTAGGGATCATCAGTTATATGCAAAGCTCAGCAAGTGCGAATTCTGGTTAAACAGTGTGGTGTTCTTGGGTCATGTTATATCAAGCAGCGGGATATCCGTAGATCCCAAGAAGGTTGAAGCTGTGATGGAGTGGGCTGCACCCACTTCTGTACCTGAGATACGGAGCTTTCTCGGCTTAGCAGGTTATTACCGACGTTTCATCGAGGGATTTTCTAAGATCGCTAAGCCGCTGTGATAGGCGTAGATTTTGAGTGATTTGAACTGTGATTTCTTCCCATTTTCTGTACTTTTTCCTGGATGATATTATGCTTTTTGGTGTTTATTCATGTGTTTCAGGAAATTTTATCAGAAGTGGAAGAAATGAGCTAATGAGAAGATAACGGGCGAAATCGAGGCGTAAAAGACAAGAAAATTAAGAAGGTGGATTTTTCAGATCTCGATCGATCGAGATTTATTCTCGATCGATCGAGCCAGCCAGTAGCAAGACTCAGAATTTTTGAAGGCCCGATCGATCGGTGGAAATTCCCGATCGATCGAGCGAGGCAGTAGCTTCAGCAACAATTTTTGAGAAATCTCGATCGATCGGTGGAAATTCCCGATCGATCGAGCGAGGCAGTAAGTTCCAAAAGCTGGCGTGAACAGTGCACCGATCGATCGGTGAAATTCTCGATCGATCGAGACGCGAGATCTGAAGATTTTATTTTCCTAATTTATCGAGATTTTTTAGAGGGCTTTTTAAGAAGACTCTCTTCCACAGAATTAAAGAGGATTTTTGGAGAGTAAATATCAGACATTTTTAGGTCAAGAGCAGCCACCCTAGCCGCCGCCTAACGCCGGAAGAAGGAGATCCAATCTCCGTTCTTCGTCCAAAGTCGGGCCTATCCGTTCCGGAGTGCAAGGAAGGAACAAGAGAAGAAATCACGGTGCAACGCATGGATTCATCCATCGTTTATCGTATTTCTAAACTTAATTTATTTGATTTTCAATTTTCATTTGTTGTTTTTAAGGTCGAGAGACAAGAAAACTCATTTGTAATTGATTTGCATTGAATTTGGTTTATATTATTGAAGTTTTAGTTCGTTATGTTTGATATTATTGATTCATTGATAGTCGAGCGCATTGATATTTAATGTTCATAAATTAATTGCATGTGTAGATCAGAGTCTAGCTAGCTTTGATTGAATTTGAGAGTTACAGCCGAGATCGAGAGATAACGCTGTAACAAGCTCCATTAATTTATGATGTATGTTACGATTGAGATCGAGAGATGATATCGCATACGTGAGAACTTAAAATCAAAAGGTTTAGAGTTAATAGGTTTTGATAATTTAAGCAACTTTAAATTAGTAAATAGGTGCACGAGAGTGGCTTGTTCTAATTTATTGTTAGTTTCGTTACAGCTCGAGAGAGTGTATCGAATAATCGTGAAAACCTTTCACCTTTAAATTCAATTGGTTAATAAATTGAGAATTCCATTGAATCATTAGAGATAACATAATTGAACGACAAACTTGGTAATTTTCTTGAGTAACTTACCTTTGCATTCCCGGAACCATTATTGTCATTGTTTCTAGTTTAATCTTTATTCGTTAGATTAATTTAGCGTTAGTTAATCAAGCTCCTTTAATCGTAGGCTAAATATAATTTGATTGATCTTATTTGGTACTTATACGTTAGTCCCTGTGGATTCGACAACCTGTACTTAATTTTCACTATACTAAAACTTGACACCGTGCACTTGCGGTAGAATCGCTTCACACTAATCTTTGAAAAATAATTGTTTAAAAATAAAGCGATCAAGTTTTTGGCGCCGTTGCCGGGGACTAATCTGTATAATATCATACGAGATTAGTTAATTGTAATTTAGCCAATTCTTTTATTATTGCATTTTGTTTTCTTTTTCTTTTTGTTATTTTCGAAAGAAAAATTTTTTTTATATATTTTATGTAAATATGGTATTTGTTTTTCTTGCGAGGTACTTGTGATGCTTCATCAACAAGTCTTCACAAGATTTGCCCAACAATTTTCAGAGCCCTTTTATTCGGCGTGGGAGAGATTCAATGAACTGGCAGACACATTCATGTATCACAACTTTTCGAACTATACTCTTCTGCAACATTTCTTCAAAGGTTTGGATGCACAGACACGAGGATGGGTTTTCAGAGGAGCACTGGTGACTGGGAGTCCCCTGGTTGATAGAGATGAGGACAGTGTATTACACTTGTTCAATGATATGGCGGACTTCGATTACCACTGGCATTTTGATCCTTCCTTGCAAGGTTGGAGTCACCAATACCCACCAGAGCCTCACTACCCTGATGATACGCACAAAACCTTTGAGCATCACGGCGAGAAGAAAGATAGTTTTGTAGAAGGAACGACTCAATCAGAGAATATTTTATTTAGACTCATGGTATCAACAGAGCAACGTTTAGAGAACCAGACCAACTACATACGTCATCTAGAGCAGCAATTTGCAATTCTAGTGGAAACCATCTCAATGAGCTGCCAAGAGGAGGAGACGAGATCTACAAATCAGGCCTGGTTACACGATGATGATCACTCAACCAATCAAGTTTGGGGGAGTGATCCCACTCATGTGGAAGAATCAAGGGAAGTTGAGCCTATAGAAGTGATTGAGCCTACAGTGGAAAAGGCATCTGAGGAGATCCTATGGGACAACGAGCCAAGAGTGAAGTTGGATGATGAGATTTTCGAGAACCTTGATATGCACCCATCGATGGAGACATGTTATATGCCATATGTGGATACGTATTTCCCATCGATGCCACCAACTTCACCGCACTACGCCATCCATGAGATGAAGCCAATTCAAGAATCATTCTCCCATGCTCACTATGTCATGAAGAAAGTTGTTGGAGCAACGAGCTTACACCGTTACACTCTTGCCAAGCTTGAGGGCATACTATATGAAGACCCATTAGTAGTATCATATGATACTTACTATGGGCGGCAACCACTCTTTGATGGTTGCTTCTGATGGTCAAGCCGACGACTAGAAATCAGCGCTTCTTGGGAGGCAACCCAAGCGTATCCTTTTGCATTTAGCTTTGTTTTACTTTCAATTTTGCATTTAGTTTGTTTTTATTTCTTGTCGATTTTTTTTTTTCTAGCATCTTTCTTTTGCGAGGTACTCAAGTGGAGCGATGAACCCCTACAGCAGTGGAGCTTTCAAAAGCCAAACTTCCTCAATCCTCATGCAAGCGTCTTGATCAGGGGAGTTTACTTTTTCCCTTTTGATTCTTTTAAACATTGAGGACAATGTTTCGGTTAAGTTTGGGGGGGTTTTGAGTATTTGTACATATATCTTGTTTTTGCACATACTGCTACTTGTTTTGTTCCCCTACCTTGCATGAATGCATGATTTAGTGGACTAATTCATCCTTGAGCACTACCAACAAAAATTTTTTTTATTGATTGAGTTATTCTTGAGAATTGATGAATTGGACTTGCAACAGTAATACATGATGAAATTAATCCTCATCTAGATAGGAGCCATGAAAATGTTTAACTTGTTTGTATATATCCTTTGTTAACTATATGTCAAAATTGAGGAACTATTTGAGCACTTATTGAGTCATGATTGAGTGAAGTATGTATTGTTTTAATTGAAAATTTGTGTTAACTATGATGAGTCTTGAGTATCTTAGATAACTCTACAGTTTAGTTGAAAGCACTTTGAGGCGAAATTTATAATTAGGAACTAGACTTGGAGATGATTTAGGCGATTTTTGGACCGTTTGAGCCTTTCAAGCCTACCTGTTATATATTATTCAATAGTGTCCCCTTTTGAGCCTTATTGAAAAAGAATGGTATATGCATTGCATATAATTAGACCCCCATTCGACATTCTTGGCAACTCACTATACCCACCTTGGTTTGAGCCTAAAAGAAAATTTTTACCTACCCCTAGGAGAGTATAATGAATCTCATTCATTGCAAAGAATTGTTATATGCAAATGAGTTCAAAAGGAACAAAAGAATGAGCAAAGAAAAAGAAAAGATGTTGAGAAAAGCCTTGAAAAGAAAAATTCAAAATAAGACCCAAAGTGGCCAAGGCTAGAAAAAAAGTTGAAGAGAAGCTCAAGAAAGAGTTGAACTGATTTTATTATACTCTCTTCTTTGAATCCCTCCTACCTTTTCTTTGAAGCCGACACCAAAAGGCCTAACGTTATAAGCTTTTTAGACCTTTTGATCCAAGTCTAGGGAACAATTACATTAGTGGAGAAGTGTTGGATAGTAAACTTGTAGAGTATTTCAAAGTAATCTTGACTAGGAGTTAATATGGCACATGTTGATTTTAAAGATATATATGTAACTCATGTTTGACAATAGCACACACGCACGTTCCGATGTTGCGATGTATTGTTTAGCTTAGGAGAAAATGCTTCGTGTTAAATGTTGATTGACTTCTATTACTGTGTAAGTAGGATTTCTGAGCTGTTACATATGTTGCAAAGATAATTCATGCTTAGTATCGAGTTTAACTTTTCTTTTTGAGTTTATTGCTTGCTCGAGGACGATCAAGTCTAAGTTTGGGGGAGTTGATAGGCGTAGATTTTGAATGATTTTAACTGTGATTTCTTCCCATTTTCTGTACTTTTTCCTGGATGATATTATGCTTTTTGGTGTTTATTCATGTGTTTCAGGAAATTTTATCAGAAGTGGAAGAAATGAGCTAATGAGAAGATAACGGGCGAAATCGAGGCGTAAAAGACAAGAAAATTAAGAAGGTGGATTTTTCAGATCTCGATCGATCGAGATTTATTCTCGATCGATCGAGCCAGCCAGTAGCAAGACTCAGAAATTTCGAAGGCCCGATCGATCGGTGGAAATTCCCGATCGATCGAGCGAGGCAGTAGCTTCAGCAACAATTTTTGAGAAATCTCGATCGATCGGTGGAAATTCCCGATCGATCGAGCGAGGCAGTAAGTTCCAAAAGCTGGCGTGAACAGTGCACCGATCGATCGGTGAAATTCTCGATCGATCGAGACGCGAGATCTGAAGATTTTATTTTCCTAATTTATCGAGATTTTTTAGAGGGCTTTTTAAGAAGACTCTCTTCCACAGAATTAAAGAGGATTTTTGGAGAGTAAATATCAGACATTTTTAGGTCAAGAGCAGCCACCCTAGCCGCCGCCTAACGCCGGAAGAAGGAGATCCAATCTCCGTTCTTCGTCCAAAGTCGGGCCTATCCGTTCCGGAGTGCAAGGAAGGAACAAGAGAAGAAATCACGGTGCAACGCACGGATTCATCCATCGTTTATCGTATTTCTAAACTTAATTTATTTGATTTTCAATTTTCATTTGTTGTTTTTAAGGTCGAGAGACAAGAAAACTCATTTGTAATTGATTTGCATTGAATTTGGTTTATATTATTGAAGTTTTAGTTCGTTATGTTTGATATTATTGATTCATTGATAGTCGAGCGCATTGATATTTAAAGTTCATAAATTAATTGCATGTGTAGATCAGAGTCTAGCTAGCTTTGATTGAATTTGAGAGTTACAGCCGAGATCGAGAGATAACGCTGTAACAAGCTCCATTAATTTATGATGTATGTTACGATTGAGATCGAGAGATGATATCGCATACGTGAGAACTTAAAATCGAAAGGTTTAGAGTTAATAGGTTTTGATAATTTAAGCAACTTTAAATTAGTAAATAGGTGCACGAGAGTGGCTTGTTCTAATTTATTGTTAGTTTCGTTACAGCTCGAGAGAGTGTATCGAATAATCGTGAAAACCTTTCACCTTTAAATTCAATTGGTTAATAAATTGAGAATTCCATTGAATCATTAGAGATAACATAATTGAACGACAAACTTGGTAATTTTCTTGAGTAACTTACCTTTGCATTCCCGGAACCATTATTGTCATTGTTTCTAGTTTAATCTTTATTCGTTAGATTAATTTAGCGTTAGTTAATCAAGCTCCTTTAACCGTAGGCTAAATATAATTTGATTGATCTTATTTGGTACTTATACGTTAGTCCCTGTGGATTCGACAACCTGTACTTAATTTTCACTATACTAAAACTTGACACCGTGCACTTGCGGTAGAATCGCTTCACACTAATCTTTGAAAAATAATTGTTTAAAAATAAAGCGATCACGCTGACACAGCTGACTCAGAAAGGAGTCCCGTTCTATTGGTCCGAAGCTTGTGAGGAAAGCTTCCAAGAATTGAAGCGTCGTTTGACTACGACACCGGTGTTGGTGATTCCGTCTAAGAATAAAAGGTTCGCCTTGTATACGGATGCGTCACTGCAGGGTTTGGGCTGCGTATTGATGCAAGATAAGCATGTGGTAGCTTATGCATCGAGGCAGTTGAAGCCACATGAGGCTAGGTACCCAGTGCATGATTTGGAACTGGCGGCCATCATTTTTGCCTTGAAGATTTGGAGGCATTACTTGTATGGTACGTCTTTCACTATATATACGGACCATAAGAGCCTAAAGTTCTTATTCACTCAGGCAGAGTTGAATATACGGCAAAGAAGGTGGATGGATTTACTCAAGGACTATGACTCTGAGATTGAGTACCATCCTGGTAAAGCGAACTTGATAGCAAACGCCTTAAGTCGGAAGGTGAAGAGTACTGCTGAGGATGCTATGTGTTTGTCGGCTTTGATGACTTCTTACTGCCATCTGGGCTATGATTTTGATGTGGACATGTCGCATGTGCGAGTGTCGACCTTATTGGCAGAGCCAGACATATTTGAGGCGATCAGGAAGGCCCAGAGGTCGGATGATGAGGTTCAGAGATGGACATCATTGGTACTTCAGGGTCAGCCATCCAAGTTTAGAGTGGCTGAGGATGATTCCTTGAGACTAGGCAACCGATGGGTAGTCCCAGATACACCAGAGTTACGTAGAGGAATATTGGAGCGAGCTCACAGTAGTCGGTTCAATATCCACCCAGGAGGAAGGAAGATGTACAAGGACCTATGCGGTCAATTCTGGTGGAGACGTATGAAGCGTGAGGTGATCGCTTTTGTTAAAAGATGTTTGATCTGCCAGCAAGTAAAGGCAGGGAGACAGAGGCCTGGCGGAGAGCTGAAGAGCTTAGAGGTACCCGAATGGAAGTGGGAGCATATCTCTATGGACTTTGTGACCCACTTGCCAAGGACGGCCTCAGGATTTGATGCGATCTGGGTGATCGTAGATAGGCTGACAAAGGTGGCTCATTTCATCCCTTATTGTATGTCCTTTACATACTTGAAGATGGCTCAGATGTATATACGGGATGTGGTGAAGTTACATGGCATTCCAGTCTCGATTGTGTCTGATAGAGACCCGAGGTTTACTTCACATTTTTGGGAGGGTCTCCAGGCAGCTTTGGGCACAGAGGTGAGACTGAGTACAACCTATCACCCTCAGACAGACGGCCAGACGGAGCGTACCATTCCGACGCTCGAGGGCATGTGTGTTGGAGTTTGATACTCCGTGGCAGGATTCACTGGCACTGGTGGAGTTCTCCTATAATAACAGTTATCATGCGAGCATTCAAATGGCTCCTTTTGAAGCTCTGTACGGACAACGATGTAGATCACCGCTGTATTGGGAGTACTTGACTAGCAAAGCGGTCGGAGGACCGGATATGATCAAGGATATGGAAGGTAAGATAAAGTTGATACGCCAAAAGATGAAAGCGGCCCAGGATAGGCAAGCAGCCTATGCCAATAAGCGGCGACGACCGCTGGAATTCCAGTTAGGAGACAGGGTCTTCTTAAAGATCTCGCCCTTCAGGGGTGTGGTTCGGTTTGGTATGCGGGGAAAGTTATCTCCGAGGTATGTTGGGCCATACGAAGTTTTGCAGCGTATCAGTACATTGGCCTACCGTTTGGCACTACCGCCATACCTGTCTGGCATACATGATGTTTTTCACGTTTCTATGTTACGGAAGTATGAGCCAGACCCGTCTCATGTCTTACAGCCTACTGAAGTACAGTTAGACTCAGACGTGTCCTACGTAGAACGACCAATCAGAATTCTGGATCGCGAGGATCGCAGACTACGAAGCAAAGTTATACCGATGGTCAAAGTTCAGTGGGATCGTCGGGGTGTCGAGGAGTCTACGTGGGAGACGGAACGACATATGGTGCAGCACTACCCGGAACTATTCTCTGGTATGTTTTCATGTTTAGTTTCATTTTGGGTAAGTGCATGCGATTTCGAGGACGAAATCTTATAAGTAGGGGAGTATTGTGATGTCCCCGAAATGATTAATTGTAATTAAGGCATTAATTATGTTTATATGATGAATTATGTGGATAATTGATTTATGTGTTAAAGTTAATTATCATGTTGAAATGCTTAGTCACATGGTAGGCGCGACCGGGGTTGCATTTCAGGGTACGTGTTATTCATGTTGGGTAATGAAATGTTAACATGATTTATTTGTTTTGGATGTTAATTATGAGGAAGGTATGATTTTAGTGGAAGTTTAATGCATTTTTGTAAATGCTTTTAAAATACCACGTTGGGGTATTTTATACATCATGTTAACTTTGGGGTATAATTTTAATATTAACCTTTATAACCCCCCTTTTTCCCACTATACACACTTACTTTACCAATCACTCTTAAAATCCCCAACTCACTCTCAAACCCTACCCATTTACCCCATTTTCGAAATTCTTCAAAGGAGGAAGGAGGAAGCTCCACAAAACTTTTGTTTGTGGGATTTTTGTTAAGATTTGGAGTCTTCAAGAGGTATGGAACCCTTCCTAAAGTTTTTAAGATGTTTGGTTTTGAAATGGGTTGGCTTTTGTGTTTTTATGTGGGTTTGATTTGGGTATATGTTGTATGTGGTTGGGGTATGATTTTTGAAGTGTTTTATGTGGGTTTTAGTAAGTTATGTTGATATTTGTGTTGTTGATAAGTTTGGGTTTGGATGGTATGAGGTAGAGCTTGAAAAATGCTCAAAAATGGTGATTTTTCGATGTACAGGGATTGGCGATCGATCGCCCGTTTCTGGCGATCGATCGCGAGCCAGCAGTAGGCTTCAGAACCATTTGGCGATCGATCGCCACTTTTGGGCGATCGATCGGCGAGGCTGGCGATCGATCACGCCAAAAGTGGCGATCGATCGCCGAAGACGCAAAAATTCAGCAACGGGCAGTGTGATCTCGCGATCGATCGGGACATCCCAGCGATCGATCACGAGACACATAATTATGTGTTTTTTGATTATTTTGTGGGATTTTTGGATATTGGACTATTTTTAGCTTCTAATATCGATTTGTATGGTTATGTAGAACCATCTCAGGTACCCACAACATCAAGGAGATAAAGTTCTCCAACTTCTCCACTTTTGGAATTAAGGTACGTAAGAAGCGTACGGGCATCGGACGATAAAACACACTCCTACATTAAGACTATGCTATGATTACATAAGTATATATGATGTTTATGATGATGATTATGATAAGTAAGTTTATGATGATAATGTTTATGATGAGTAAAGAGGATATGATGTCTATGGGGATGTTTATGATAAGTGATGATAATGTTTATGATATGGTAAGATGCCATACGATAGGGTAAGATGCCCAAATGATAAGATGACATACGATGTTTATGATATGGTAAGATGTCATACGATAGGGTAAGATGTCCATATGGTAAAATGCCATGCGATAGGGTAAGATGCCCATATGGTAAGATGCCATGCGATAGGGTAAGATGCCCATATGGTAAGATGACATACGATGTTTATGATATAGTAAGATGTTTTACGATGTTTATGATATGGTAAGATGCCATACGATAGGGTAAGATGCCCATATGCATGAATGTGAATCAGGGACAACAAAAAAGGAAGTTAACGAATAACCAGCAAGTTTACTTAACTAAGATTTCATGCATTTACTGTTATTTTTTTATGATGTTAAGTAAGGATATATATGCTCATGATGTGTTATCCCTGTAGGTACGATTTTGGTCTGAAGGAGGCTCAGGGTCGGGTTGGGACAGTGAGCTATGAGGAGCATGAAAGAAATTAGGATACAAGATTTTTAGATAGTCTGTAAGGACCCCAAGCCCTTAAAACCTTGATTAGTGTATTAACCACTATGTGTGGTACATGCTTTCTATAAAATGTCAATCGGGAAGCTCTGATGATACTTAATCATTGCCTGTCAATAAAAGACTCATATGTTTGCCCTTTACCAACCCCTTGGTGCCACTTTTCACATTGTAAACTTTTACAAAAATTTGGGCAGAGTCTCCCCATAAATAGAGCTATCCCAAAACAGAGTACAACACATAACAAAATTCCCGGCCAGGGAACACATAATACTCAACAGAAAGCAGTAATACAAGTAGATTCCCAGCCAGGGAAGACACCACACATATGTCAACAAAAGTGGGTTCCAACACCCACATAATACACCAATGACTCTCATATCATTCTAGCAATTCAACCTAATTGCATGCAACCTTAAATGAAAGAGAGAAAGGCTCATGCCTTTATATACAATCCATATACAAGTATAATCGTGCTCACATGCGAGCATCATGAATATGAATATGTATAAATCCTCAGGTGTATATATAGGTACTCTATACGATACCGTGCTCCATCAAGCCCTGGTACCACGATCCTGGGAGTACCTCAAATCAACAGCTCGAGCTCAGCTCCATAGCCATCGATGTACCTGTCCACCTGTCCCAACAGAGACAGCCCCCAACGGGGTGAGCATACCAATACACAAAATCCCATAATCATAATAATGAAATTCATAATTTACAACAAAGGTAAATGCTAATGAATTTAAATGATACTCCCTGGATGGCAACATCCTCATCCGGGATTCCGTGTACTGTCCCTGTTCTCACAACATCAAACTCATCAAATCTCATAAATCAGTAAATCAACACATTGATTTACACATCGCATGCCTGATCCTCGAATATCAACATATAGTGATTACAAATTCATTAAACATGCAATTACAGATATCACAATATCTAATACTGATTTCACAACCTTGCTATCAATCACAGATAGCTCAAATGCCTTAGCATTTATTTTACCAATCCTTCATTATACTTAGACATCTCAAGTGTCTTATAATGAATACATGAGTCTACAAACCTAGACATCTCAAATGTCTCATAATGAATACATGATTCTACGAACCTAGACATCTCAAATGTCTTACGAAGAATGCATGATTCTACAAACCTAGACATCTCAAATGTCTCATAATATAGTCATATAAATCCAGTACCCCATATATCATGCAAGAGTCATCCTACTCTAGTGTCACGCACGCTACAAGCGGCGATATCAAGATTTGGGTCATTCCTTGGCTATATCAACATGTATATATAACCATACGCAAAACATTCAATGCAATCAAAACACCTTATGCATTTCACATATATATAGTAATGCTCGTACGTCGCACGTACCTTAAATCTCCGAAGTCCGAGCCAAGCCTTGCTCGAGTTCCATGCCCCGAGGAATGATGTGCTAACACGATAAACAATTCACCATTATTTACGAACATGTAACCTATGCTCAAGCACACCCATATCCCTCACAACATTGTCAATACACGACAATTATCCTCTTAAAAGACCCGGGGCAGGGTACATGCAGGGAAGGAAATAAATGAGACAATCGAAATTTGTTCAAGAATGCCCTACAAAAATCGAACCTTAATCTCACAATTTCGAACCCAAATAATTCCATAATTCATCTAAAATGTGAATTAATCAACCCATAGCATGAATAATCATCCCACATGCCAAACCCCCAAATTTGAAATCCAAATCCCTAAAATTCGAAACCCAAGCCCCTAAAATTCGAAATCCAAGAAGCATCATAATGCATCTACAACATGAATTTATCAATCCATAACAAGAATCACCACAACCCTTCCAAAACCCCCAAAATTCGAACCCACTTCAAGCATACAACCCAAAATTTCGAACCAATCCCACCAACAACAATAATCCGAACAAATCGAACACAAAAATGGCAGGGAATTGCACGAAAATAACGAAAAAGGGGTTAGGAAGATTACCCAAACGAAATCGGAAGAAAAATCGACCAAAATCGATAAACCCTAGAAATTGGGGATCGCCGCTCTTTCTCAAAATTCGACCTCAAATCGCGATGAAACTTTCAATTGGCAGAGGGGAAAGGAGCGCCTCGTCGAGACGAAGCCGTGGGTAGGTCGCACGCGCCGATCGGCGGCCGGACGGCGGCTGGCGGAGCGCCTGAAACGGCGGGGGTGCAGGGGCGACGGGAATCGCGCGGGAGAGAGAGGGAGGAAAACTTTGGGGCTTAAATGAAATTCTCTTAAAATCTTGGGTTCAAATGGTATTTATAGCAAAAATACCCCGAAAAATTAATAGCCCCACAAATACATCATGATTCCTTAAAAATCATCTGTTTTCAAAAACTCTCTCTCTAACTCCAAAATCCCCTACCGGTGCTCACCCAGCACCCGAGATCCCGAGACACATTAAAAAACCCAACTCTTAGGTTTTACACCGTAATGTGAATACAATCTCAACCTCTGGATCCAACGATCCCAACTACCCAAATAAACGAGCCCAGAAGGCCCAACACCTCGATTAAATCCCAAATCGCCACGTAAAACCACTTTAGGGATTATTAACACTACGGGATTAACACCTATAATCCCTGGTCATCACAATATCCCCCACTAAAAGAATTTCGTCCTCGAAATTAGCACTGGTGTATCACGTAATACCCAGGCTACACAACAACATGAAGCCATAACCTCGATTCCTGACCATATCAGAATCGTCTTAATAAACGCGAGGATACTTACCTCTCATCAAACTCTGAAACAGAGCGACATACCAAAACCAACATATCACCCAAGAGGTAAAACGTACCTCGATGCGGGTCATCCCAAAAGTCAGTCCCTCATGACTGCGAAACAACTGATACTTACGACTGTAGATCAGACAGTCATCCTTCGTTTCTAATACAACAGTACGAACACATCCTGAATGACACCTCAACCGTAAGAACGTTGACCTCGTGTCAAACTCTGGAGTGGAATAGACTTCCAAATCCATCATAACGTCAAAGAGCGTCAGCACAGCTCAACGCTAACAATCCAAAAGCAGTTAGTCAACTGAAACTGTAAGGATTCGAATCGCTCCTGATTCTATCGTAGATATCATTCCATGACATCTCTATCAAGACTCACGATGTCTAACATACATCGTTACGAGGGAAACACTAGTACAACCACGGTGTACACATATCAAACCTGGTTTCCACTTTCAAACTTCCTCCATCGAAGGAGTAGTCGCCTCATTGCAACTTAATTTGGGCAACTCACGGCCACAAATTCAAACAAAAGACATCCCACAAGATGTCCACCTCCGGATGTTCCAAGAATCACGTCCTGATCATAAATAACAACCGAGACTCCGCAGAGTTTAAATTCTTAAGGGGCATGCAATAAACCCATTGCATCCTCAACGCTTGTGTCGTCAGCGACACTCAACCAATCCGAAATCCTGCCATCCCTTGAAAATCCTCGGATTTAACAATCCAAACTTGGGAAGGCTGTCGCATAACTCGAAGGAAAACACCAACAAGGGAAGTACCTTAACCCTCACAAGAAAATCCCTCCTCAAGGGAGTCAACTAACTTCACGATCATTCCTCATAATCATCGTGCCATGGAGATTCCCAATCTCAAGGTGTTCCATATCTCACATCAGAGATTTAACCATCCCAAAAATAGCATAACTCTATGCTTAACAGAGAGGAAATCAATAACTGGCATCCGTATACTCACCGGTATACCTGCCTAAGCACTGATATCGCATGCATACTCAATGCACTCGGCTCGGGTATCTACCACATATATCCCTAAGCCCCAAACACAACCGTCAATTCTGAGTCATTCCTTACTCAGTGGAGGATGAAAATCGACGATTAACAATACACGGTGTGATTCCCAAGATCAACACCACTTGCACCAACTTACCGAATCTTTCAAGATTCCCAAATAGGTATAATACCACCTCCTTCCTCGCAAGGGAAATGCCATCGAACTCGAGATCCACAAGTCTCGAACCATCGTTCGGAAAAACTGGATATAATAACACCCATTGTATCCCAATACACGGGTTCCTTTAGATTGAGTCAATAACAACCTGATGACTCTCTTGTTGGTACTCCAACATCCTGAGCTGTCCCAGACAAGTCTCCAAGATTAAACATAAACGTATACACGTTTCAGCGAGGCACGCACAACCTCAAATGATGTGGTGACTACTAGAGTCCACCACGATCCACATCGCATCACCTTACGATTTGCCAAACTTGGTTCCAACGAGCAGTGTAACGGCTCTAGCAAGCCCATCATGGTGCTACACACACGCGGCAGATAACCTAGTCTCTGCCTCTTTAGGTTTACCTCAAACCTACCAATAAGACGGACGTTTCCACATGGTATAACATACTATGGGAGAAAACTCAATAGAGTAGTGGGTCTTTATCCAACATTCCTCAATGCCGATACACCCTGGACAACCCAATGTCCCTATGTACTTAACATAACCTGATCCTACTCCCTTAGGACCCATCCTACACCCTCAAGGGTGGTGTGATCATGTCTACCACATGTCACATCGACAGAAAGCGAGTAATTTCCTCCATGATTACTCCTGTCGTCAAATCACATGGCCAAAAGCCATTCCAACGAGCATACCTCAAGGGTATCACCACTCGTAAAATGATCCCCCAATCGTAAGCTGCGGTACAATCCCATGTACAGCGCATCCATCCATTCCTCGAGCAACCCGCTCGGTATAAGGGTCACGTCCATCGGTGTCGCACACACCACCTTGTGCTCGGTACTGGCACCCAAGGCATACCACTGAATACGTATACTCAACGCATCGATCATCGTAACGATGATGCATGTCTAATAAGACATCTCCTACACCATCGTCATCGTCATCCCGTGACGACACATGCCAACTCATGGCATCTAAAACATTGTCAACTAGTGACGATACATGTACCTCAGCGTATGTCATCCACTATCATGCTAGTAAAAATAGGCATAATAAAACATGTATATCAATGCATGCCAGCTACAATAAAGCAAATAAAATAGCAATATCTCATACCTCATCGCTAGTGATATAGCGTCATACCTGTCTCCGTCGCTCAATAATAGTGCGTAATCAGCACCCATCGCTCGAAGGCGGCAAAATCCTGTGCTGAGTACATAGCGGCAAAATCCCTCGCTATAGAATCGACGGCATGACACCTCGTCATATAATAAGTGGCATGAAACCTCGCTATATACCTGAGTATGAATCATCGTCCACATAGTAGCGGAAAGAGGCATCGCTATCAATACACCTGGCGGAATGAACCATCGCCAATAGATATAGCGGAATGAACCATCGCTATCAATACACCTGGCGGAATGAACCATCGCCAATAGATATAGCGGAATGAACCATCGCCATCAATACACCTGGCGGAATGAACCATCGCCAATAGATATAGCGGAATGAACCATCGCTATCAATACACCTGGCGGAATGAACCATCGCCAATAGATATAGCGGAATGAACCGTCGCTATAAATACGCCTGGCGGAATGAACCATCGCCAATAAATATAGCGGAATGAACCGTCGCTATAAACCGTGTCCTCATAGGGAAATGAATATAAATCGACACAGCGGGACACATCACCGCTATCATCCGTGTCATCACATAGGAATGAATCATCATCCTAACAAGCGGCATCTCATCCTCGCTTCTTCATACAAGCGGTATCTCATCCTCGCTTCGTATGGCATACCCCGCCTCCATGTGCAAGCGAGCATCCCCGCCCGCTCCACATTTTTAGCGGTCAAGCATAAGTATAAAAATTCTCACTGTCATAAGCAGGACTCCTGGAATGTGTAATCATCATTCCTTTTTATACTCCATATTTCCTGTAACCTGCAACCATCAGGGTTAACAACAATAGCCATATACGCTATGCATCCACATTCAATTCATAATAAAAACACATTATGAGAATGTATGGTTTCACAAATAAATGTCATGATATCCTTCTTTAAATCCTTATTTCATCCTGAGCCCTTATCATTAGTACATTTTAATGCTTCTTGCTACTCCAGGAAAGCGGAATTCTTCCTCGCTTCCACTGGACTTTAGCGTTGCTACTCCATATAAGCGGGACTCTTCATCGCTTCATATGGACTTTAGCATAAGCCATTAAAATCCTTACTAAGATAACTTTGACTCAAGACATGCATATGCAAAAACAATGCACAATAACATATATCATAACCTCAATGCACCACTTTGCATTCATCATGTGTCAACAAGACAACGTAAAATACATGTTACCTCGGAAATATCCCTTTATCTGATTTTCTTAAAACCAGCTTCCTTGGCACATAACACACGGAGTGCCAGACATCCCCATAAATGTCATCCTATCGTGTTCCACACGATTCCTGCAACCACAATGGTTAGCAATACCACTTTTCATATCATAAGAGCACATAAACAATGTGTTATGTCATACAACATTAATGCCATCATGCATAAATATGTGCTATCAATAACTTCCTAGGCCCTTAACAGCCCCAATGAGCAACCACTGCTCTGATACCACTAATGTAAGGACCCCAAGCCCTTAAAACCTTGATTAGTGTATTAACCACTATGTGTGGTACATGCTTTCTATAAAATGTCAATCGGGAAGCTCTGATGATACTTAATCATTGCCTGTCAATAAAAGACTCATATGTTTGCCCTTTACCAACCCCTTGGTGCCACTTTTCACATTGTAAACTTTTACAAAAATTTGGGCAGAGTCTCCCCATAAATAGAGCTATCCCAAAACAGAGTACAACACATAACAAAATTCCCGGCCAGGGAACACATAATACTCAACAGAAAGCAGTAATACAAGTAGATTCCCAGCCAGGGAAGACACCACACATATGTCAACAAAAGTGGGTTCCAACACCCACATAATACACCAATGACTCTCATATCATTCTAGCAATTCAACCTAATTGCATGCAACCTTAAATGAAAGAGAGAAAGGCTCATGCCTTTATATACAATCCATATACAAGTATAATCGTGCTCACATGCGAGCATCATGAATATGAATATGTATAAATCCTCAGGTGTATATATAGGTACTCTATACGATACCGTGCTCCATCAAGCCCTGGTACCACGATCCTGGGAGTACCTCAAATCAACAGCTCGAGCTCAGCTCCATAGCCATCGATGTACCTGTCCACCTGTCCCAACAGAGACAGCCCCCAACGGGGTGAGCATACCAATACACAAAATCCCATAATCATAATAATGAAATTCATAATTTACAACAAAGGTAAATGCTAATGAATTTAAATGATACTCCCTGGATGGCAACATCCTCATCCGGGATTCCGTGTACTGTCCCTGTTCTCACAACATCAAACTCATCAAATCTCATAAATCAGTAAATCAACACATTGATTTACACATCGCATGCCTGATCCTCGAATATCAACATATAGTGATTACAAATTCATTAAACATGCAATTACAGATATCACAATATCTAATACTGATTTCACAACCTTGCTATCAATCACAGATAGCTCAAATGCCTTAGCATTTATTTTACCAATCCTTCATTATACTTAGACATCTCAAGTGTCTTATAATGAATACATGAGTCTACAAACCTAGACATCTCAAATGTCTCATAATGAATACATGATTCTACGAACCTAGACATCTCAAATGTCTTACGAAGAATGCATGATTCTACAAACCTAGACATCTCAAATGTCTCATAATATAGTCATATAAATCCAGTACCCCATATATCATGCAAGAGTCATCCTACTCTAGTGTCACGCACGCTACAAGCGGCGATATCAAGATTTGGGTCATTCCTTGGCTATATCAACATGTATATATAACCATACGCAAAACATTCAATGCAATCAAAACACCTTATGCATTTCACATATATATAGTAATGCTCGTACGTCGCACGTACCTTAAATCTCCGAAGTCCGAGCCAAGCCTTGCTCGAGTTCCATGCCCCGAGGAATGATGTGCTAACACGATAAACAATTCACCATTATTTACGAACATGTAACCTATGCTCAAGCACACCCATATCCCTCACAACATTGTCAATACACGACAATTATCCTCTTAAAAGACCCGGGGCAGGGTACATGCAGGGAAGGAAATAAATGAGACAATCGAAATTTGTTCAAGAATGCCCTACAAAAATCGAACCTTAATCTCACAATTTCGAACCCAAATAATTCCATAATTCATCTAAAATGTGAATTAATCAACCCATAGCATGAATAATCATCCCACATGCCAAACCCCCAAATTTGAAATCCAAATCCCTAAAATTCGAAACCCAAGCCCCTAAAATTCGAAATCCAAGAAGCATCATAATGCATCTACAACATGAATTTATCAATCCATAACAAGAATCACCACAACCCTTCCAAAACCCCCAAAATTCGAACCCACTTCAAGCATACAACCCAAAATTTCGAACCAATCCCACCAACAACAATAATCCGAACAAATCGAACACAAAAATGGCAGGGAATTGCACGAAAATAACGAAAAAGGGGTTAGGAAGATTACCCAAACGAAATCGGAAGAAAAATCGACCAAAATCGATAAACCCTAGAAATTGGGGATCGCCGCTCTTTCTCAAAATTCGACCTCAAATCGCGATGAAACTTTCAATTGGCAGAGGGGAAAGGAGCGCCTCGTCGAGACGAAGCCGTGGGTAGGTCGCACGCGCCGATCGGCGGCCGGACGGCGGCTGGCGGAGCGCCTGAAACGGCGGGGGTGCAGGGGCGACGGGAATCGCGCGGGAGAGAGAGGGAGGAAAACTTTGGGGCTTAAATGAAATTCTCTTAAAATCTTGGGTTCAAATGGTATTTATAGCAAAAATACCCCGAAAAATTAATAGCCCCACAAATACATCATGATTCCTTAAAAATCATCTGTTTTCAAAAACTCTCTCTCTAACTCCAAAATCCCCTACCGGTGCTCACCCAGCACCCGAGATCCCGAGACACATTAAAAAACCCAACTCTTAGGTTTTACACCGTAATGTGAATACAATCTCAACCTCTGGATCCAACGATCCCAACTACCCAAATAAACGAGCCCAGAAGGCCCAACACCTCGATTAAATCCCAAATCGCCACGTAAAACCACTTTAGGGATTATTAACACTACGGGATTAACACCTATAATCCCTGGTCATCACATAGTCTCTACTCTAGGAGTAGTATAATTCTATCGCTTTAACATTCATTTTGAGAATGTAATTAATTAAGTTTTGAAATTTCATTTTGGCATGTAATCTTATTAGCTCAAAACTATAACCAGAACCCTAAGATGTCATTAATGCAATGCTTAGTTCATAATACGTTATGCTACACGTATTTTAAACTAAAAAACATTTTTTATTTTTAAAATGAAATGGGGTTCGGGTACCGAACCCGAACAATTTTTTTCCCAAACCCCTACCCCAATCCCGTCCCGAACCCGCCATTACCCGATTATCCCGAAAAACCCGATTATCCCGACCCTATAGGGTAATACCGATCAAGTCGGGCCGGGACCCGAATACCCGAATACCCGAACCCGTTGCCCACCCCTAATTATCGGTCACATATTGAGAAGGTCGATTCCGATGCAACGCTTGATGTTTTTACTTCAAACACGTCTAGCCATAGTGGCTAAGACGGAGTATTGTCTTTCATTCGCCTTCCATCAATGTAATACGTAGGAGTGGTCTTCTGTTTGCAGATGGGGTATTGTTTTGCATTCGCCCTCCACTTGAACCAACAGCTTTATATATATATATATATATATATATATATGTGTGTGTGTGTTGCTTTCATAATTTACAAATTGCAACATATTCATCATACCTTCTTTTGAGTGATTTCGAAATGATCACATACATTGCTTCTTTTGACACGAGTCGTTGCTCTACTCGCTGACGCTACGTTGTATAGTCGCTTCGGTTGACTCGACTTGTTGTCTCTGATAAGAACTGGAAGGTTCGACATGTTCTTCGGGTTCTTGATCTTCAATGTCCATAGGTGGGCATGCAGCATCAATGTCAACAAAATATCATAATCAATCATCAACGATCAACCAAGTTATTGGCGACCACCAATACAACCACCACTTCGACAACCACTACGAGATAAAGATGTCATAATAATACTTTTATTGTAGTTGTAAATTAACAAAATGAAATAAACAATTGATAGCTTTGAGAGATAATTGAGAAAATGAATAATAATTGAGTTTTGAGAGTTGAGAGAATAATGAAGATTATATAAATTTTAACCTCACACATGCTCTCTCTCTCTCTCTCTCTATATATATATATATATATATATATATATATATATATATATAAAAGTTTTAACAACAAAAAAAATTTAATTTTTCCTTAAACAAACGGCTAGTTGGTTTCGTTGCCAATCCGGACCAGAACCGGATGGCTCGAAACCGGTAAACTACGGGTTCTAGACTATTAGAACCAGTCTGGACCTTGAATGCTCTTTAATCCTTTAGAATAGATGTAAATGAATGATTGCATATCAGTCTTGAATGTCTTGAATTCCTCTTCTCAAATACTTGACTTCCAATTTGAATAATTCTTGAAATCTGGAATACGTACTCTGAACATTTCAGTTTTTTTTGCCGAGTGTTGTTTGTCTTGCATTAAAAGTTTACTTGCTACTTTCCAAAAACATGATACTAAGCATTAAGTGTTCAGCGAGACTAGAATATAATTTGTCATCTCCAAAATGTAGATCTAACAATTTCGATAACTAAAATAAATGATTTGTTTACACACATATTCTTATAAATGTATCATTATGCAGTACATACCATGTTGAGCTTTGATCTTTGTTAGCCCTTATATACTCTTGGATCAAGATGAGATTGGGGGACACAAGTAACTATGACTTGTAGATGTTGGTCGATAAGGAGTGCGGCATGTCCCAATGATTGATGATCTGAACCGCATGAGCATAATGACACCTCATTTGGGTAGTAGTGGGCAACAACTATGTGACCAATTCCTCAAACATCGGCCTGCTAACTCATAGGCCCAACCCGAGCTATGACGATCAAGGTACTAAAAAGTGTGAAAGTGTTGACATCAAGCATCAATTATTGCAAGATTAAGCACGATTAGTCGGAATTTTAGCGTAGCAAGTATTTTCAATTTTTAATATATATGTAATTATCATAAGTCAAATAATACAAAAAAGATAGAAAAACCATATGTTCACGATTAAATGCATAAATTTTTGAGTTCGAAAAAACATGTCTTTAAATTGCAAAAATTATTGTTTCGTACTTTTAGGAACACTGGGGTGTTAAGAGGGATAAATAAACATCACACAAAATTTTGCTTTTTGAAATAGCTCGAACTGGATTTCATTAGGGTTAAAGCCGAAATCAAGTTCTCAATCAGTTGGGCTTCGCAGACTACTTTAAATTGAATTATAAGTGGGAACACAGTCTGCTGGACTCAATGGATTACTAAGCTGATGGGAGCTAAGGTAGGATGAATAAATAAATTGCAACAAAGTAAAAAGTCAAAATTTGTTTATGAGAGTTTGAAGGAATCCTTCTACGTCTTCACTTCTTGTTTTCAGGAAGGATTCCGCTAGAGTATTTGAATTATACAAGTTGTTATGCAACCCTATTTTAGCTGGCTTCACAACTAAGTTTAAACTCCTGGCTTTAACCTTATAACTGATAAGCTATTCAAATAAAAGTGTCTTACTATTACAATTGAGTTCAATCTACTTAGAAAAAAAAGGTGTAAGATTCGGCTGGGTTTAATTCATCACGGTCCAGATTGATGTCTTAAAATCTTCGAGGCTTAACATAACTTGCTATAGTCTAGCTGGGTTGAGTGCAGACGCAGAGCCACATCCAAGCTGGGTGGGGCTCCAGCCCTACCTGATTTAAAGGGAAAAAATTTTTTTTGTGTAATTTTAAAAATTTGTTATTGTATCACAACCATATATTACTCCTTTAAGCCTTTATTTTGATATACATTCTGACCAGCCCCCAGTAATCTTCAATGCTGGCTTCGCCCCTGGTTGAGTGAATAAATCAGCATGGTATATCCAGCTGAGTTCTATTATTTTGTCAACTTTGAAATATAGTTATAACACTTACAAATTTTTAAAATTCTAATATAATAAAAATGGGCACATTATCAATTAGCGTGTCATATTTTTAATAAAAATATTCATGAGTTATTATTCAATATTTATATATTTTCATAAAAACATATTCATTCAAAAAATAAATGAAATTTTGTATAATGATGTAGAAATTAAAAAGAGGATATTTAATCGAGCATTAAGTTGTTTAAGCTTAAGCGAGATTAAGCATTGTTTAAGCGAGTTTTCTAGAATACTAATGACGATGATGATTTGATGTCGATAATTTGATCCCGATATCTCCAAATTATTGATTTGATACCGATATGACATGCAATGCATTTCATACATCATTTCATATATTTATGTCATTTTCATTGTGTTTACTCCGTCCTCTCCAAGGGCTGTTATATTCTTTATGTAGATTATAACAGGTATGTCGAGTCACCAGGATGGTAGATGGCACTTTTGGAGGAAGTCCAATGCGAGACTGCTTGTTGGTTCAGAATAAAATTCTAACTGTCTCGTATCTCAGTATATTTATATGTATATTGGGATGTCTCCGTAAAGATTTGGATCCACTCACAAGTGTGGTGGAAAATATGATTTCATATATATACATGTTTACAAATAAACTAAACCATCTAAAGATCCTAACAAATATATTCTGTCCATATAAACAGATTTACAAGATAATGTATACAAATATAAAAGATATGTGCAAATCTGATAATTAAGGAATGGATTCTGTAGAATCCTCAACAGCCCCCCGCAAGCGAAGCGTGGGGTTAGAACCGACGCGAAGCTTGGACCGAAAGAAACTGAAAAGTGGTCGTGAGAGGCTCTTGGTGAGGACATCAGCAATCTGAAGCGAGGAAGGGATATATTGAGTGTCAAGAACACCAGCCGAAACAAGCTCACGGACGAAATGATAATCGAGCTCCACATGCTTGGCACGCTTGTGAACAATGGGGTTGCTACTGAGGAAGATAGCACTACGATTGTCACATAAGAGCAGCGGACGAGTAGATGTGGTGACATGCAAATCACGAAGCAAATGGGAGCCAAACAACCTCTGCAGCGGCAAGAGCTAGGGCGCGATATTCAGATTCACAACTAGAGCGAGATATAGTGGGTTGCTTTTTAGAACTCCAAGAAACTAAATTCTCCCCAAGAAAAATTGAGTAACCAGAGGTGGAGCGACGAGTGTCAGGACAACTTGCCCAATCAGCATCAGAGTAAGCAATGAGACTAAGAGATGAGGAATGATTGAAGCAAAGTCCAAAATTGATAGTACCCTTCACATACCGGAGAATACGCTTCACAGCCTGAAAATGTTCATCAGTAGGGGAGTGAAGATATTGGCTGACAGAGTTCACAGCATATGCAAGATCCGGACGAGTAATAGTAAGATATTGCAAGGCACCAACTAAGGAGCGATAAAGCGAGGCATTATGAAAGGTTGATCCATCCAAGTGAAGGCGTTGACCGACTACCATTGGTGTAGCAACAGGTTTACTATCAAGTAATTCAGCACGAGCGAGTATATCACGAGCATACTTGGTTTGACTAAGAAACAAACCATCAGAAGTGTGAGTAACCTCCAAACCGAGGAAAAAACTGAGCTTGCCAAGGTCTTTGGTAGCAAATTGACTATTAAGATGTCGAGTGAATCGCTGTAATAAAGAAGAATTATTTCCTGTAATGATAATGTCATCCACGTAAAGGAGGAGATAAAGAAGATCAGTGCCACGACTATAGAAATAAAGATGTGTCGGCGCGACTGCAAAGAAAACCAAGATTGAGAAGAAAAGAGCTAAACCGTTGAAACCAAGCACGTGGTGCTTGTTTGAGTCCATAGATTGCTTTTTTTAATCTGCAGACATGATGAGGAAAACGAGGATCAACATATCCCGGAGGTTGCTCCATATAAACAGTCTCAGTGAGTAACCCGTTGAGAAATGCATTTTTGACATCAAGTTGATGCAAAGGCCACCGATGCATGACGGCAAGAGAAAGAACCACGCGAACAGTGGCAGATTTTACGACAGGGCTGAAAGTAGTGGTAAAATCAAGACCAGGCACCTGAGTGAAGCCTTTAGCAACCAAGCGAGCTTTGAGTCGCTCAATAGAACCATCCGAAAGAAATTTGGTACGAAATACCCATTTAGAGCCAACAATATTCATATTTGTGGGACGAGGAACAAGATCCCAAGTGTGATTGGACCGGAGAGCTGACATTTCATCATCCATAGCAGCCAGCCAACCCGGGTGCTTAGCAGCAGATTTGAAGCCCTTGGGTTCGGTAGTGGCGAGTAATGAGTGTATAAGGCCTGTAGGATGTATAACAGCCAAGTTAGCAGGATGGCGGGGCTTGAAAATACCTGCTTGGGAACGTGTAACCATCGGATGGGATGAAACGCCCGAGGTAGGTGCTTGCAGAATTGGAGCGGTGGCGACAGAAGGAGCTGGTGGAATCTCGATGGTGGTGGCAGGTGCGGGCAGCAATGGAATATTGCTGGAAGTGGTTGCTTCGTTGGGACAAACACGACAGATAGCGTGAGGATGGCCAACAGGAACAGATGTGGGGTCAGCAGCCTGGTGCAAAAATGGAGCAGGATCTCGGTAGCTTGAAATTTCAAGCAAGGAAGCAGCAGATTCAGTATGATTCCTGGAAAATGGGAACATAAATTCATCAAACTGAGCATGTCGAGTGAGAAAAACACGGCCGGAGCTGTGATCAAGGCATCGAAAGCCTTTGTAACTACTATGATAGCCAATGAAGATGCACGCTTTGCTTCGAGAAGAGAACTTGTTCGTGGCATAGTCCCGAAGGCAGGGATAAACCCGACAGCCAAAGGGGCGGAAGTTAGCATAATTCGGAGCAATTCCATAAAGTACTTCAAAAGGTGAGATGCCATGAAGAACAGAGGAGGGCAAACGATTTATAATATAAACTGCAGTACTGAAGGCTTCAACCCATAAAGAAAATGGGACATGTGAGTGAAACAAAAGTGCCAAACCAGTCTCAGTGATGTGTCGATGTTTCCGTTCAGCTCGGCCATTTTGAGCCGGTGTGTAAGGACATGAAAGTTGATGATGAATCCCATGAGAACAAAGATGAGACTGAAAGCGAGTGCTCAAAAATTCCGCGCCACCATCACTTTGGAAGCACTTGATTTTATGAGAATGTTGATTTTCCACAAACTTGTGAAATTTAAGAAACACATCAAAAACATCCGATTTAAATTTCATAGGATATAACCAACAGAATCTCGAAAAATCATCAATAAATATCACATAATATGAATAACCAGCAGTCGAGGAAACGGGTGCAGGGCCCCAAATATCACAATGAATAAGATCCAAAACATGAGATGCACGTTTATTGCTGAGAATAAATGGTAACTTATGACTTTTGGCTAACTGACAACTATGACAAATCGAAGGTTTTGGAAATAGAGAAGTAACAGATAAATGTCCCTTATTACATAGCAAAGAAATAGTACTAGACGCAACGTGACCCAGTCGAGCATGCCACAGTTCAAAGGAAGCCTTTAAATCTTTAGTCTGAATAGCAGAGAGAAGAGCTGAATGTCCTTGTTCGAGCACATATAATCCATTATTGAGATGCCCGATTGCCAGAAGCTGTCCTGTTAATCGATTCTGAACACGAAATGAATCATCAGTAAAGACAACATTAACAGGATAGTCGGTGGTGAGTTTGCTAATAGACATGAGGTTCTTGGTGAGATGGGGCACAACCAAGACGTTTAATAATTTGATATCAGGCGAAATAAATGAAGAGCCAGTGTGGGTAATAGGAAGAGACGCACCATTACCAACGACAACCGTATTCTTACCCTGATATGGTTGAATAGAGTCCAACAACGAAGAGTCAGAGGTCATATGTGCAGATGCACCAGTGTCAAGGTACCAATCCGATGTGTGTCCTTGCGAGATGGAGCAAGCATTTAAAGCTTCAGAAAGATGTGCAGTATCATCAGGGCGGTCATAACGTTTCCTGCAGCGTTCAGCAGTATGACCTTCAATGCCACAGATTTGACATCGAGGAAGACGTTTGTTGTTATTAAAACGATTTTGGCCAGACTGAGGACCACGGCCATGACGTCCACGACGTGTGCCACGATTATTGTTGTTATTATGAGCACTACGGTGACCATTGGAATTGGCGACAAAGGCAGCAGGAGGAGATGCACTGCTGTCCAAGGATTGTTGGAATATATCGAAGCTCTCAGCCTTTGGGACAAGATCGCGAAAGGCAGGAAGAGGAGTAAGAGCCATTTGAGCAGCAGCAAAACTGGAGTAATTCGGACCCAAACCACGAAGGAACCAATGTGATTTGTCCGTGTCATCAACAGGACGGCCAATGGCGGTAAGTTGATCACAAAGGGCTTTGAATTGGCGGGCATATTCAGAGAGACTTCGGGTACCTTTCTTCATTAACTGAAGATCATCCTTGAGACGAAGTTCACGGGATTTAGAACCGTGACTGAAAGTGGACTCAAGAGCGAGCCAGACCGCACGAGAGGATGTGCAACCAATGACCTCTGCCATTGCTTCTTCAGTTAGAGAGGAAAGAAGAAGACTAAGCAAGCGCTGATCTTGGAGATGCCACTCAGTGTATTTAGGATTAGGAATGGTGGCAGAGCCTTCAAGGGTGGCAGGAGATGGTGAAGGAAGAGAACCATCAATATAACCAAGAAGATTTTGACAACCTAGAAGAGGAAGGAGTTGACTCTTCCATAGTAAATAATTAGATGAAGATAGCTTGATGGTGATCATATGAATCATAGTGTTGAAGGAGAGGGAGTTGTCGATGGTGGCCATGAGGATCGATTTTCTAGGGTTTAAACCAAGAAGATGGCTGATACCATGTAAAGATTTGGATCCACTCACAATTGTGGTGGAAAATATGATTTCATATATATAGATGTTTACAAATAAACTAAATCATTTAAAGATCCTAACAAATATATTATGTCCATATAAACAGATTTACAAGATAATGTATACAAATATAAAAGATATGTGCAAATCTGATAATTAAGGAATGGATTCTGTAGAATCCTCAACAGTCCCAAGGAGAATCACTTACATCTAGGGTGCTTATCGGACCGGGTCGATCCGGACCCGGACCGGTTCGGAACCGGTTAGTCCGGTCCGAAACCAGAACCGGACTAACCGGTCCGAACCGGTCCGGAACCGGTAAGATACAGGTCCGGATCGGTTCTACCGTTTCGGAACCAGTATCTTATCGGTTCCGGATTAAACGGATACGGTTCCGGGTTGAACCGGAACCGGATCCGTTAATTTTAAAAACATTAATTTTTTTAAATATAGATAAATATATTTGATGTTAGTTTACAAACACAAAGGCCCATTAGCTCAATTGGTTAGAGTTATAGAGTAGAAGATGATGGTTGCGTGTTCGAATCCTCCACAAAACAAGTTATACTTTAATTTTTTGAAAAAAAAAAATTTAAAATTCTAAAATACCGGTTCCGGGTTGGAACCGGTCCAACCCGGAACCGGTGGAACCGAAATCGGACCCGATCCGTTTCCGCCCTTAACGGACCCGGAACCGGCCGATTCCGGTCTGGACCGGACTGGGTCAAGCCAATAAGCACCCCTACTTACATCTATTTAATTTTGTTGCACGTGTGGGCATATTTTGTTAAATATTTTCAAGGCAATATCGAAAATCATAAATCCATATACTCAATTATTCAAGACCTACATAATGTCAAATTATTAGAATTCATGGATCTGAAAATATAAATATACATGGATCCATTGCAAGCGATTGGAAACTGTTGTGGAATAAAATGACAATTGATTACAAACTGATGAACACGAACCGAGTGGCTTGTGGTCTTCCTCAACCAAATCTCATTATTACTCAATGGGGCCGTCATCTCTTTTCCTGATAGGGAGAATTTAAACTACGTGTGATTTTGGTATATAGGGGACCAAAATCAGATGAGTCTTTATATAATGGTAAACTAGGGTTCTCATAAAACCCTAGTAGTCAAAATGGATATCTACTCACTAAGCTCACATCAACTCAGTAGTCTTGAGCTTAAAATATTAGACCATTTAATTTGTACATATTAATTTAAATAGCTAATATAATAGAATATAATATGTCAGTCCAATAATAATTTGGAAAATCCACGGTTTTCCTAACATATTTTACTCCAATTGTTGTAGACAAGATAATATGTCATGATATTTAAGTAACACAAAATGCAATTATCATGATTTTGTGATCATGTTAAACAAAAACAATTAGACCTGTTTTCGCTATGCTTAATAATCACATGTTAATAATGATTATAAGATAAGGGCCTCCTGTTAGCAAAAATGTCCAGCAAGCCAAACGTTGGCCCGATGGGCTTTATGAGCCATAGCCCAAACTAACATACTACAACTATAAATACATAATTGTCTAGGGTTTAAGAGGACTCTTAATCAATTCACTCTTTCATATCAGTTCACTCCTTAATGAATTCACTCTTTCACACTAGCACTGATGTTGACTTGAAGATCTGGTCAGGTTGGTTGGACTCGAGGGACTACCGCTATCAAATTCACGTCGGTGAACAATAATATCTTTTCGTGCATTTATATTTGATATTTGCACATGTTATAATATATAAATCATGTGCGATCTAACCATTTTTTTATTTTATTCCGCTGCGTTTGGATCTGGCGCCGAGGTTCGAAAACCCAACAGTGGTATCAGAGCCAGGTTGCGCTTTTATTCATGTATTGATAATTAATTTTATTGGAACGTTTTCACGTAATACTAATCGTATTTGGATTTTCAAAAATTACGGAGTCCAGAAAACTATAGAAAATATATTAAAAGATGTTTTAATCGATACCCAAAATCTGTCGCCGGAAAACCAGAAACCATCGCCGCTCGTTGAGGCAACAAGGCTTGAAGGCGGCTGCAAGGCGAATCCGACGGTCACTAGCGCATACAGCGGTGCGAGCGAGGGAAAAATGTTCTTCTCTGTCATGCGCACATATTGCACGACCGAGGTTCCGGATTCACCATCGTGGATGAAGCAAGGTGCGACGACCATGTTTTCTGCTCGAAGAGAAGACGATTTCTCTAGGGCGTGCGACTCCGACCACAACGGTAAATGTTGCCGCTGCGAAGGAGGCGAGGAGCGCGGCGACACTGTTGAAGCTGGCGGCGCGAAGGCTGGCGTAGAAAGTGAGGCGGCACTAGTAACCTTAATTTGGAAACCCTAATTTTAGAATTGGGATGAAGATTACAGTAAATCGAATTAATTTAAAAAAAATAAATTTTTTTTTGTTAAATCCGAAAAATAAGTATAATTTTGGGGTTGAAATTGTATTTTTAATTTTGGATCCAAATTGTTTGGAGTCCATTAATTATTTTGGATCATTTTAGATGTTTTGTCCTGATATTATTTTTGAAACAACAAATCATAAACTTAATTATTAAAATATGATTTTTAATTTATATGTAAAATAGAGATTTTACAAATTAATTGCAAATTAGATGAAAATGTTTCCTGCAATTTATTTTCAATTAATATTATGATTTGAAAGGTAAAATAGAGATTTTATTAATTAGTTGAAATTTAATTAATTAGAAATTAAATATAACTGTTTAGTTTAATTTATTAATTTTATTTTCAATTAATGATGCGATTAGTGGGAAACGATATGATAAATTAATTATTGTGATCTAATTACATGTGATGTAATTAATACAATTACATATGATATAATTGTTTAGTTTAATGTTTAATTACATATGATGTGATTGCCTGATGGATGATTACGTGGCTTGACCAATGTGTTTAGGTGAATGTTTAGGTTTTTATTGTTTCATTATTATTGTCATTTTTTGTTATCGGGCATGCGAGCCGGCTCTCTCTATTTTCTGATGTATCCCCCAGATTTGTATCCCTAATATCTTGTTTGCACGATTTAAATGTAAAATCATTAAAATTAGTGGGAGATCGAGATTGAAGATGGAGGACCAAGAGTCAAGATATGATAATGGAAGCAAAATGTATAGGATTGCATTGCATAACTGCATCATCTTAGACAGACTTGTGATTAGGAAAGACCGTAATCATCCATATTTATTTTATTATGCATGTGATGTATGATAAATTTTTGTTTGTATGTTTTATTAGTACATATGATTGCGTGAATAAAACATAGTTGCATGAATCTGGCAAACAAATAAACAAGCACTTGATGATATTTTAAAATTATTAAATCCTCTTTTGAATATGATTCAAATTTTTTTATATCAAACTGATAAGGGTTGCTCAAAAGGGTTTGTTGCTTCCTGTCTTCCATCAACAGTTAAGCCATGAGACGCTGCTTGTGTCATATTGCCTTACTCACCCACGTGAGAGGATCTGGCATGGGAAAGCTGTGCGTTTATCTGCCACTTAAATTAAGGATGCGGTTATGTTAAACTTCTAGATTACTCACCCATGTGGAGTCTTTTGGGCGTGACATTTATATCCGTGGGATGGGTTAGTTTGACGTGAGAAGACAAAATTATCCTGCCCACGTAGAGTTATGCCAATCGCGAGACAAATATCTTGGGGGTTGCATATGATGCAATTGTGATCTACCTTTAGTATCATGAAGTCGGTGGGCCCACGTCCAGGGTTTTCATGAGCTAGTTGGACTCCAAGCGCATTAGGAAAATATGATTTTCTGTTCATTTGTCATAAGGGTGATGAATTCGAAAAATTTAGTCGGAGCATTCAATAACTAAAGTCCATAGTTTTTGAATTAATTAATAATCAAACATTTTCATATATTTTCTGTTTATTCTCAGTATTGTGATCACCGTGAATCCGATTACATCAAGTCTCGATATAAACAAATTAACCACCAAATTATTCTGATTGCCAATTAATTTTAAAATAGTGCATGCTTCTAAAAGGTTGCTATATACCTTTGGAGGAAGCCTTCTGTTGAAGTTGTTGGGATATGCCCTAAGACAAGTCATTAGATGATTGTTTGTGACATATTCTGTAATATGGTTTTATGAATGGCAATTCATTATTATATATTATTCTTTTAACTGTGCATTGTGAATTAATATATATGTTAATGTCCTTAGAATAATATTGTATTATCTTAAAGATGTTCCTAGTCAAGTATTATCATGAAATGGATAATGATAATACGTAGAGACTAGTATTGATCGATGAATTGTTCATTGATATGAGATATCAAATCAACATATGGGTACATGTTAGAGAACGATGTACTGGACAGACCCACCATGAGAATGCAACATGGATAGTTATATGATCGTCATATGCAATTCTCATAGTGATAATAATGTATACAATCCTTACGACTTGTGATCATCAGAGATCCCAACATAAGGAGTTATGTATCTTGATATCGTCAAACGTTACCCGTAACAGGGTAATCTATAAAGGCGACTATTGGATACACTACGAATTATGTAGAGGGATGTTGACTGATCGAGATAGGATTTGTCCCTCCTATATAACAGGAGATGTGTTTGGCCCTTGATCAAGTGAGAACTAAAATGCGTGGCCATGCTCGAATGAGTCGATATGAGATATCGAGCTTATTCGTTTATTCTAGTTCTACTTGGGGATCAAGAAATGAAGATTGAATATACGAGTATGACTATTCCATGACTCGTGTTCAATCTAAACACAAAGGACAAAGGGATTAAGTTACATGATTAATATTATCACAAGTTCTAAAGGTTATGTCGAGTCATTGACATTCTCGTAATTTGGGTAGCATCGATGTGTTGCTAGATACCGCTCGATACTTGCGACATAAAATGAGATTTTATGTCACTGCCAACATTACGAGATCCTATCGGGTCGCACAAAAGATTAAATCGAGAAGGAAAATTAAATTCATGGGATGAATTAAATAATTAAGAGGAGTCTTAATTAATAATCATATTGATTATTTAAAATCATGGGCTTAAGCCCATGAAGCTTTAAGAAAGCCTTTAATTAATCATATATAATGTGTTAACAAGTTTTTAATTAGATTAATACTTGAATAACATTCCAAGACACAAAACCCTAGCAACCAAGACAAGGTGCTCTCGGCCACCTTGTTTCAGCCACACACGGCCGCCTCACTCTTTGCTTTCGGTTTCTTGATAGCCGAAGAGGGAGAGTGATAGTGTGCAAATTTGATTGTGAATCAAAGTGTGGTTTTTGGTTCCGGTTTAATAACTTGTCTAGCAACTTGATATTAAACAATCCCTTCACTCGATTTGATCGTGTGGATACCGTTGAGGCAAAACCAATCGAGTTTTGCTATTGACTCGGAGAAGGCGTAGGACGTGGTGCTGCTCCGTGGATTCTGCTTCAAACACGCTACAAGGGTGAGACACTTGTTATTCTCTAATCCGATATGAATCCCTATGTATAGATCCGGTGTTAGTAATCCCAAAATTTTATTCCGCTGCGTTGTATGCTCATGGGGTTACTTACAGTGGTATCAGAGCCGTGTACAAGGCTCATATCGGATTTATGTGATTGAATTGTGTTAATCATATTAGAGCTTATATTGCATGCTATTTAAAACTGTATTTTCATATATGATATGGATTAAATCAAGTTTGCGAAAATCATCGTATGATATTATATTTGATATAACTGACGGATCGAAATATATGATAATTCGTGATCAAAACCGGTACAATGGCTCACGGCCGAGACCACCTAAGGGCTAGGGTTTCGAACCCTAGTCACCATGGCTCGGCCGCCGCTTGCAAAAGGCTAGGGTTTCGAACCCTAGTCATCATGGCTCATGGCCGCCGCATGTTGCTAGGGTTTCGAACCCATTGGCTCGTGCATGGCCAAGCAGCCGCTGCATAAGGGCTAGGGTTCGGACCCTGGCTCTAGCATGAGCCGAGCCGCCGCCAAAATTAGGGTTTTTGAACCCATTGGCTCGTGACGGCTAACTCATGACGACTAGGGTTTCGAACCCTAGCAGCCGTGCATGGGCTCGCCGCCACCGCTCGAGCATGGCTCGGCCATGGGCTAGGGTTTCGAACCCTAGGCCCACTATTGGTCCAGCCGTGTGCTTCATGGTTCGAACCATGGTGGTTCGAGTCTTAGTCGCTTTAGTTCGTGGCATGTGATGTCCCGAGCGTACGATATTTTTTCAAAAATTATTTTACAGTTTTAATTAGAATTAAATTTAAAATGTTTAGAATTTAATTAATTAAATGTTAATGCATGCTTTATGTGTTGTTTGAGCATGGTGCGTGGTTATAGCCCTTTGACCTATTAGATAGGATTTGTGAATGTTTGTAATTTATAATACGACCTGCGTGTCGTGCCTTTCTCTTTTTCATTCTAAATGTAATCCCTCCCCTATGTTCCCCTCGAATGTGAATCGAGGAATTCTATATCTTGTAAATAGTATAGTTTATTTTACTGATGGTGATCTATGAAGATGGAGCATCGAGCCGGGATGAGGAGGCCATTCACAAATTGGAGCCAAAGGAAGGAGCTTATGAAGTTACCTTAGGTTGACTCATAGGAGTTTCTCATTGGCTTGAGAAACTCATTAGTAGGGGCTATAACCATGTCACGTTTTAATTATGTATGTTGATGCATGATTTATCTTATGTTTTAGTTTGATAATAGTATTACACATATATGTAGATATGTATACAACTATATGTAGTGGACATATTTTAAATTATCAAATTAATCATGAGATCAATAAATCCCTCTAAAATATTAAGTTTTAGATGCCTTCCAAAATAAAAGTACTCGTCAATAACTTTGATTGTACATGTGTGGGTTTGCCAAAGCAAAGCACCGTGGCAATCTTAGTAAGGCGCGAAAGGATAAAAGTGATATCCGTCATACTTTAATTGGGTACGACTTAACTAGGTTATCTCAATAGGATTGGGAACCTAAAGGCATGGGTTGGATTATAATTCATTTGATGAATTGAACAAAGTGTTGTTCGTCCAACTATCCAAGAATTATATGTGATGTAATTGACAAAGTGTTGTCTACCTAAATAACCGAGTCTTGGGCGATTAGCCAAAGCTAACTCAAGATTAAGTGAAATATGGATCTTGGCCCACTAAAGGTGTCGAGGGTTGATATTTTTCAAACAAAATAGTGGGAGTATCATTTAATATAAGACCATGTTAAATGATTTAAATCATAAACTTATTTTGCATATTTATATTGTAGATATCCATGGCAACTAACAACGTTACTAGCACTTTATCACTGCGATCGGTCCTTGAGAAGGACAAACTAAATGGGACAAATTTCCTAGACTGGCATAGGAACTTGAGGATAGTCCTCAAACAAGAAAAGAAACAATATGTCCTAGAGGAACCCTTACCCGCTGAGGAACCTCCCCTAACGGCTACAAGAACCGAAAAAGATGCTTACAAGAAGCATCAAAGTGACGCACTTGATGTTGGGTGCCTCATGCTTGCCACCATGAACTCTGAGCTTCAGAAGCAACATGAGGAAATGGAGGCGTTCGATATGATCGAACACTTAAAGCAGTTGTACCAACAGCAAGCTAGACAAGAGAGGTATGACGTCTCTAAAGCGTTATTCCAGTGCAGGATGGTAGAAGGAAGCTTGGTTGGAACTCATGTACTCAAGATGATTGGGTACATTGAGAATCTGGACAAGCTGGGTTTTCCATTGGACCAAGAGTTGGCCACCGATGTGATCTTGCAATCGTTGCCTGAAAGCTTCAGTCAATTTGTAGTAAATTACAATATGACTGACATGGAAAAGACTTTACCACAATTTATGAAGCAAATACTAAGAAGACTAAGGCCACAAATGTCCTTATTGTGAATAAGGGCAAAGGAAGGGCCAAAGCTAAAGGCAACAAGAAAGCAAAGAAGGTCTTTGCCAAATCTAAGCCAAAGTCTCATGCACTGAAACCAAAGGGAGGGATAGCAAAGGAAGGGAACTGTTTCCATTGCGGTGAGACCGGCCATTGGAAAAGGAACTGCAAAGTATATCTGGAGGATCTAAAGAAAGGAAGTGTGACTTCCGCTTCAGGTATTTTTGTTATAGAAGTCAATTTATCTACTTCTTCATCATGGGTATTAGATACTGGATGTGGATCTCACATTTGTGTAAATGTGCAGGACCTCAAAAAGAGTAGATTATTGGCGAAAGGTGAAGTTGATCTCCGAGTTGGAAATGGAGCAAGAGTTGCTGCATTAGCTATAGGAGATTATCATTTAGCTTTACCTTCTGGTTTATCACTGATTTTAAAAGACTGTTATTTTGTTCAATTACTAAAAACATTATTTCTATTTCTTGTTTAGACAAGTATGGTTTTTTCATTTATAATAAAGGACAATTGTTGTTCTATTTATTTAAATGATATGTTTTATGCTAGTGCATAAATGGTGAATGGTCTTTATGTATTAAATCTTGATATGCCTATCTATAACATAAATACTAAAAGGATTAAAAATAATGATTGTAATCCGACTTATCTCTGGCACTGTCGCTTGGGCCACATAAACGAGAACCGCATATCTAAACTTCATAAGGATGGAGTATTAGATTCATTTGATTTTGAATCATATGAAACATGCGAATCTTGTTTAATGGGCAAGATAACTAAAGCCCCTTTCAAGGGACATGTTGAAAGGGCAAATGTTTTATTGGGACTAATACATAGTGATGTATGTGGACCAATAAGTACACAAGCTAGAGGTGGTTTTCAATACTTCGTTACATTTACTGATGACCTCAGTAGATATGGGTATGTGTACCTAATGAAACATAAACATGAAACCTTTGAAAAGTTCAAAGATTTCAAGAATGAAGTACAAAACCAACTTGGCAAAAGTATCAAAATCCTTCGATCAGATCGAGGAGGTGAATACTTAAGCCAAGAGTTTCATGACTATCTAAAGGAGTGTGGGATAGTCCCACAACTCACTCCTCCGTATACTCCACAATGGAATGGTGTATCCGAGAGGAGAAATTGAACCTTGTTAGACATGGTTAGATCAATGATGAGTCATGCAGATCTTCCGATATCGTTTTGGGGACACGCTCTAGAAACAGCAATTTTCTTACTGAACCGTGTTCCATCTAAATCAGTGGAAAAGACACCATATGAGATATGGACTGGGAAGCGTCCTAGTATGTCTTTTATAAAGATTTGGGGTTGTGAGGCTTTCGTTAGACGTCACGCCACTAACAAACTTGGACCCAAATCTGATAAGTGTTTATTTGTGGGGTATCCTAAGGAAACGAAAGGGTACTATTTCTATTATCCCACCGAGAACAAAGTAGTTGTTGCTCGGACTGGTGTATTTCTTGAAAGAGAATTTATTTCTAGAAAAACCAGTGGGAGAAAAATAGAACTTAGTGAAGTTCAACCATAAGAAAACACTGAACCTGAGATTGAGATGGAAACAGAGCAGGCACCACAAGCTGTTGTGGAAGAAGTACCTGCTCAAGAGACACAAGCCCAGCGTAGGTCTGTAAGAGAACACCGGGAGCCACAGAGATATGGATTTCTTGTGACTCAACAAGGTGACTTACTACTTATTGATGATGATGAGCCGTCATCTTATCAACAAGCTATAATGGGCAATGATTCTGAGAAATGGCAAGAGGCCATGAAATCTGAGATGAAATCCATGTATGCAAACCAAGTATGGACTTTGGTTAATCCACCTGAAGGGGTACGACCCATAGGGTGCAAATGGATTTTCAAGAAAAAGACCGATATGGATGGTAAAATACAAACCTATAAAGGTCGGCTGGTTGCAAAAGGATTCAAACAAATTCATGGTATTGACTATGATGAAACCTTTTCACCAGTGGCCATGGTTAAATCCATAAGGATCTTACTTGCAATAGCTGCATTTCATGATTATGAAATCTGGCAGATGGATGTCAAAACAGCTTTCCTTAATGGAAATCTGCTCGAGGATGTGTACATGACACAGCCCGAGGGTTTTGTCGATCCAAAGGATGCTGGAAAGATATGCAAGCTACAACGATCCATTTATGGATTGAAGCAAGCATCTCGGAGTTGGAATCTTCGTTTTGATGATGCAATCAAAGAGTTTGGTTTTATCAAAAATGAAGATGAACCTTGTGTCTACAAGAAGGTCAGTGGGAGCGTAATCATTTTCCTAGTGTTGTATGTAGATGACATACTTCTTATTGGAAATGATATCCCTGCCTTGCAATCTGTAAAGATTTGGCTAGGGAACTGCTTTTCGATGAAAGATTTAGGAGAAGCCACCTATGTATTAGGAATCAAGATCTATAGAGATAGATCGAGAAGGCTTCTTGGTCTAAGTCAAAGTACATACATAGACAAAGTGCTTAAAAGGTTTAGCATGCAAGAATCCAAGAAAGGATTCGTGCCTATGACACATGGTATTTATCTCTCGAAGGAACAGTGTCCTTCAACACCAGATGAGAGACAACGCATGAGTAAGATTCCATACGCGTCAGCTATTGGATCTATCATGTATGCCATGATATGTACTCGTCCCGATATATCGTATGCTTTGAGCATGACGAGTATCAAGTTGATCCAGGTGAAGGTCACTGGATTGCTGTCAAGAATATCCTAAAGTACTTGAGAAGGACTAAGGATACATTCTTGATTTATGGAGGTGAGGAAGAGCTCAATGTAATGGGTTACACTGATGCAAGCTTCCAAACCAACAAAGATGATTTTCGATCGCAATAAGGATATGTGTTTTGCCTAAGATATGCAAAGTACCAACAGATGATAATGTATCTGACCCATTGACATAGCCACTGTCACAGCAGTAGCATGATCGTCATACTAGATCTCTAGGCATTAAGAGTATGTCTGATTGGTCTTAGTTCAAGTGGGAGATTTGTTGGATATGCCCTAAGACAAGTCATTAGATGATTGTTTGTGACATATTCTGTAATATGGTTTTATGAATGACAATTCATTATTATATATTATTCTTTTAACTGTGCATTGTGAATTAATATATATGTTAATGTCCTTAGAATAATATTGTATTATTCTTAAAGATGTTCCTAGTCAAGTATTATCATGAAATGGATAATGATAATACGTAGAGACTAGTATATGTTGATCGATGAATTGTTCATTGATATGAGATATCAAATCAACATATGGGTACATGTTAGAGAACGATGTACTGGACAGACCCACCATGAGAATGCAACATGGATAGTTATATGATCGTCATATGCAATTCTCATAGTGATAATAATGTATACAATCCTTACGACTTGTGATCATCAGAGATCCCAACATAAGGAGTTATGTATCTTGATATCGTCAAACGTTACCCGTAACAGGGTAATCTATAAAGGCGACTATTGGATACACTACGAATTATGTAGAGGGATTTTGACTGATCGAGATAGGATTTGTCCCTCCTATATAACAGGAGATGTGTTTGGCCCTTGATCAAGTGAGAACTAAAATGCGTGGCCATGCTCGAATGAGTCGATATGAGATATCGAGCTTATTCGTTTATTCTAGTTCTACTTGGGGATCAAGAAATGAAGATTGAATATACGAGTATGACTATTCCATGACTCGTGTTCAATCTAAACACAAAGGACAAAGGGATTAAGTTACATGATTAATATTATCACAAGTTCTAAAGGTTATGTTGAGTCATTGACATTCTCGTAATTTGGGTAGCATCGATGTGTTGCTAGATACCGCTCGATACTTGCGACATAAAATGAGATTTTATGTCACTGCCAACATTACGAGATCCTATCGGGTCGCACAAAAGATTAAATCGAGAAGGGAAATTAAATTCATGGGATGAATTAAATAATTAAGAGGAGTCTTAATTAATAATCATATTGATTATTTAAAATCATGGGCTTAAGCCCATGAAGCTTTAAGAAAGCCTTTAATTAATCATATATAATGTGTTAACAAGTTTTTAATTAGATTAATACTTGAATAACATTCCAAGACACAAAACCCTAGCAACCAAGACAAGGTGCTCTCGGCCACCTTGTTTCAGCCACACACGGCCTCCTCACTCTTTGCTTTCGGTTTCTTGATAGCCGAAGAGGGAGAGTGATAGTGTGCAAATTTGATTGTGAATCAAAGTGTGGTTTTTGGTTCCGGTTTAATAACTTGTCTAGCAACTTGATATTAAACAATCCCTTCACTCGATTTGATCGTGTGGATACCGTTGAGGCAAAACCAATCGAGTTTTGCTATTGACTCGGAGAAGGCGTAGGACGTGGTGCTGCTCCGTGGATTCTGCTTCAAACACGCTACAAGGGTGAGACACTTGTTATTCTCTAATCCGATATGAATCCCTATGTATAGATCCGGTGTTAGTAATCCCAAAATTTTATTCCGCTGCGTTGTATGCTCATGGGGTTACTTACAGAAGTGTCTCCCGGTTCGTCTCATGAAGAGATCTCCACACTTGAGAAGTGGTCGAACGATGATCTCTCGGCTAAGTGCTATATGATAGCATCAATGTCACCAATGAGTTTCAACACAAATATGAGAAGCTTGCTCACACTGATGATATTTTCCAACACCTACAAATGTTGTTTGGTGAACGGACGCGATTACTGAGACTCGTGACTTCAAAAGAGCTATTTTCATTTCACATGCAAGATGGGGCTTCGGTCTATGAGCATGGTGTAAGAAAAATATCTCTTGTTGAGAAATTGGAAAACTGAATGTGACAATACCTCATTAAATGATTGTATATTTGATCTTATAGTCAAAATATTGGAAACTCACAAGTCCTTGATTCAAAAGGAGAAACATGTTCTTCTTGTTGAACCTTCTACCAATAGTAGAAAGAGTTCAAGGAAGAGGAAAGAAATAGTTCACAACCTCAAAAGACGAAAATGGATATAGTAGCAACTAAGAAGGAGCAGCATCTATGTTTTCACTGCTGGTCACTGGCACAAAATTGTAAGGACTACCTAGACTAGAAGCGTTCTAGAAAGGGTATGTTTTATATTAAAATTAAATGTTTCTATTGATTCTACTTCGTTGGTATATGATATCAGTTGTGCTCACATCTTTGCAAATAGTTGCATATGTTGAGAAGAGTATAGAGCCTTATGAAGACGAAACCCACCTGAGGCTAAGCATTGTAGCAAGAGTTGTTGCAAAGGCTGCTGAAACATTTATTTAATATAAAATCTTGAACAGGTTAGGAACAGGTTTGAGCAATTATTTATTGTTCAGAGTTAATTATGAACATTATTCCTATTTTGATAGAGAATGATATTCTTTTAAAATTACAAATATGATTTGCAGTATTTTTAAGAATGCATGTTTTATTGAATCTGAGAAACTTATGAACGATTAGTATGATTATGTTCAAAGAATATAAAAGGAATGATAACTTAAATTCCACATATCTTTAGCATGTGCTGAATGCCCATTGAATTTAATTCATATGGACGTATGTGGAGCACTAAATGTTAGTGCAAGAGGATATTGAGTTATCTTAAAGAGAATGTGATTCTCTCTGAGTAACTCTCTAAAGTTACATAGTTGTTGAACATAATTCATATCAATGCAGTGACCAAAACTCCATATACGATATGGACTAAAAAAATAATCCAAATTTTTATTTGAGATTGTTTTGCTTATGTGAAGCAGCCAGTGAGAGATGAGTTGGATAGTTGATCCATCTTATGTTATTTTGTGGAAATTTATATTATCAGTTGCACGCAAAGTGTTTGTTCACAAATGCAATCTTTCTAGAGAAAATGTTTCTATTAGAAAGGATGACAAAATAATATAACTTGAAAGGGTTCAAGAACCACAAACCTCTAGAAAAGTGAAAACGATGAAATTAATTGAGTCAATCACAACCTTTGATTTACACACACCAAGGAGATTTGAAAATGTTTCAAGAACTCCTGATAAATTGAATTTACTCCTATAAAGTAGTCAAAATGGTTTTGACCATGGATGTGATCCTAGGACTTTCAAGGAGACGATGTTGGACATCGTTTTGGGATATTGGCGAGGATGCTATGAAATTTGAAATAGACTTCATGTACTCTAATAAGGTATAGACCTAGTAGATCCTCTTTGGGAATTGTTCTCATTGGCTGCAAATAGATCTACAAGTGAAAGCTTGGAGTGGATGAGAATGTAGCGACATTTAAAGCTTAACTGATGGGAAAAGGCTATTCTTATAGGCAAAGAGTTGTCTGTGAGAAACTTTTCATCAGTTGTGATGCTAAAGTCTATTCAAAATTTATTAGTTATATCTTCATATTATGACTATGAGATATAACAGATGACCTTCACAACCATTGGGGGTGAGCAAAAGGTTTGCAAACTCCAGATGTCCATTTATGGGCCTAAGAAGGCATCCCAAAGTTTGAACTTCCGTTTTGATAACATCATCAAAGTGTTTGGTTTTGTTAAAAATCCGGAAGTGACATGTGTGTGCAAAAGGGTTAGTGGGAGCATTGTTACATTTGTGATGCTTTAAGTCGATTATATCATGCTCATTGTGAATGGTATTGGATTAATCAATTAAAGTATGATTATCTACTAATTTCTCCATGAAAGATTGCGAAAAGCGTCCTACGTGCTTAGCGTAAGGATCTATAGGGATATATCTAAAGGATGTTTGAGATCTCTTAATCTACGTACATAAACACTATGCTAAAAGAGTTTAGCATGGAATAGTCGAAAAATGAGTTACTTCCCAATATGTCATAATATTCATCTCTCGAGTCAACGAGTCAAAATTGATGAGGAGAGAAAAAATATGACATTGGTACCTTATGTTTTGACTTTTAATAGTATAATGTATGCTATGTTATGTACTTGGCCTGATGTATGTTCTTAGAGTAATGAGCAGACATCAGACATATCCCGGTGAAGTCACTGGAAAACTGTGAAAATAATCATCAAGTATTTATGAAGAACTTATGATATGTTCATAGTTTTTGGATCTGTAAGTGGAGAAATAAAAGTTGAAGGGTAAGCTGATGCTGGTTTTTCAGTCGGATGTAGATGATGTTAGTTCCGAATTTTAAAGATGACAAAACAGACCAGACCGATCGAGCCTATGACAAAATAGATCAGACCAATAAAGTCTATATCAAAACAAACCAGATCGTTGTAAACCAGACTGACCAGATCGACGTAGATCCAGATCGATCAACAAGATCAGACCAGACCAGCTCGATGCAAATCAGATCAGAACAGACGAAGTTTGTAAGCTTCGGTCTTCAGTCCGAATAATCAACGGCTATTTATTGAAGTATTTAATGATGCATTTAATGCTAAACAAGACCAAGGACTGAAGATTACCTTAAATGGTAAATAGACAAAGGAGAGTCTATCTGACAAGCGCCGAAAGGACAGACCAGAAAGGAAAATACCTAAAGAAGAAGACTGCAGTTTGTTCAGATACTGACCAGAGTATAGAGTTGCACACAAAAAGAATTATTGTCGTTGGCAGAAACGATTATATATAGGTGCAACTTCAAAAGCTCAATAGAGTATCGACAAGAGACGAGAGATTCAAAAAAGCATAAAAGTTCAATCAACTTTATCAAGCATTCAGTTCAGCAGAAGGCTATCATAAAAAGAGTTCAACTTGTCGATCTGCTCAAAATTAGAAGCACAGCCTATTGTAATGATCATTTGTGCTTAGAAAAAAACCACTCTTTCAATTGTATTTTGTTCTATATTAGAGAGTGATATCTTTGTAACTGTCAGACAGATTGTGTCTGGACAGATTGAGAGACTAGGAGTTTCAGTCTGGTAGTTGGGTAAATCCAGCTGAATCGGGGTTGTACAAAAAATTGTATTACTCAAAGTCTTCTAGTGAATCCTTCCTTGATTGGAAGAATGGGAGACGTAGAAGGATTTGCCTTGGAACTTCCAGAACATATCTCGTCTATTTACATTTCGCACTATCTTGCATTTCATAGCCATCAACCGTTCTTACTAGCTAAGAAGAGACCGTTTTCGCACTTTCATTTCAGTGGTCTGTTCTGCTTAAGTACTGGTTAAGAAACAGATTTCATTTACTAACCTGAGTGAAATCAATAAGAATTAATTTTAGAGGAGTGTTCATTCACCCACCCCCCACCCCCCTCTAAACACTCCCGTCCGATCCTAACAAGTAGTATCAGAGCAGGCATTCTTAATCAATAGAATACCTGGACTGATGGCATCCTTCAACAAGATTCCCATGTTCTCAAAAGAAGATTATGATGATTGGAGAATCAGAATGCAAGCTCACCTGGCAGCTCAGGATGATGATATGTGGTACGTCATTACAGACAGACCAATGAAAATTTTAAAAGTAAATCCTGCACTAGGGGGGTTAAGTGGCGAACCTCAAATGATCGAGAAAGAAAGGGCTGCCTGGACAAATGAAGAAAGAAAGAAAGCCAATCTAGACAATGTAGCCAAGGACATCCTGTTCAAAACTTTGGACAAGAACATGTTCAGCAAGATTAAAATATCATCCACTGCCAAAGAAATTTGGGAGAAGATTGCACAGCTCTGCGAAGGGAATGACCAGACAAAAGAAAACAAGCTGACCGTAGTTCTACAAAAATTTGAGAGCATAAATATGAAGCTTGGAGAAACTCTAAACGAGTTTGATGAGCGAGTTACTAGCATCATCAATGAACTGAACGGTCTGGGCAATGACTATTCCAACAGAGAGATTTCTCTGAAGGTGATGAGAGCATTGCCAAAGGAATGGGACGTCAAGACGATTGCCATGAGGGAGTCTAAAGATCTGAACAAGGTCGAACTCCATGATTTGTTCGCTGATCTTTACGAGTTTGAGCTGATCACAAGAGGTGAAGCAGAGACATCCATCTCTCAACCAAACAAGGCACTTGCATCCATTCCAGACCAGTACACCCCCTCCACAGACCGATCTATCGAACATATAAGTAATGATGCTATGTCATTGTTCATCAAGAAATTTGGTTTATTCATGTCAAAGAATAAAATGATTTTAAACCCTCCCATCAGTATAAATCAAGAAAAGATGATATTGTTAACGATCGGGCTTGCTACAACTGTGGTAAGACCGGACATTTTATTGCAGATTGCACCAGATCGAAGAAAGATGAAAGAAAAGAAAGGCATCGTGATGACAAGAAAAAGAAGCATTACAAAGATCGAAAAAGTCATCACGGAAAGGCTCAAAAGGTTCTGATAGCAGAGGAAGGTAACAGCAAGTGGGCTCAGACTGACTCGGAATCAGAAAGCTCAGAATGTTCTTCAAGTAAAAGCGAGGAGGAAATCCAATGCCTAATGGCAGAAGAGGAGACAAGTCAGAAAGACGAGGTACTCGACTTTGACTCAAATGAATTCACACGAGAAGAGCTCATGTCTGCACTACAAGACATGGCTAATGAATACAGTATATTAGCTGAATCATTTGAGAAAAATAAAGCTGAAGCCAAAGATCAAACAGACAAGCATATCAAACCAAGTTGTTCTAAGCTAGGTGAATGCAACAGTCTGAAGATCGAGCTGGATAAGCTGAAAATCTCTTATGAACAGCTCCATGAAGAAAATCAGAAAATTAGCACAAAAAATGCTAAACTTTCTCACATTTTCAAAACATGGACAAAATCAAGAGCCTCATTGGAAGAGTTGCAAGAGGTACAAAGAAGTGTCGGTGACATCACCGACAAAGGCTTTGGCACCAATGAAAGCACCAAAGATGAATCTGAGTTGTTGCTGGAAAGGAACAAAATCAAACAAATGACATTTGTTAGATCCAGCACAATATATGAATCCGAAGTGCCTATAACTCAAACGGGAATCTCCTTCAAGGATAAAGGTTTGAGAAAGGGCATTGTGTATGTTGACCAAGCCAAAGAAAAGCACCGTCGAGCTTTGTGTCTATCAGACCAAACTCAAAGGTGCAGAATCTAAGGCAAGGAAGACCACCCAACTACCACAACTCACAACCGGTCCAACGAAGATATAGGTTGGCTAACAGGAACCAAAAGCCTCCATTTCACACACATTATCACACACAACACCGAAACTGATTAGCACACACCACACCAGACACACACAAGCCATTAAAGCTGATTCAAGTGTGGGTAAGGGCTAATCCGTTCCGAACCCAAGTACGATTGGATACCAACAGTAATTTTGTTTGATAACAGGTACTGCAGAAGCAAGTGTCTGACTGGTAGTTAGACACTGGATGTTCTCGACACATGACGGGAAACATCGAGCTGCTGTCTGAAATCACGCAATGCACTGGTCCTAAAATTACTTTCGGGGATAACTCAAAGGGTAAGACCGTGGGCAAGGGTAAGATTGTCCATGGTAACATTATTATAAATGATGTACTCTTAGTTGAAAACTTATGCTATAATCTAATTAGTATAAGTCAATTATGTGATAATGGTTATGCTTTAGAATTTCACAAACACACTTGCACTGTCAAAACATCCGATGGTAGAACCATGCTTGTAGGAATCAGGAATGGGAATACTTATAAGATTAACCGGAATTTTGTTGAACCTGATAATCCTACTTGCTTCATCGCTAATAATGATAATAAACACTGGCTATGGCATAAACGCTTGAATCATCTTAAATTCAAGACTATTTCTAGCCTGTGTAAACATGATTTAGTTATCGATCCACCCAAGATCGACTTTGCTAAGGATAAGATCTGTGAAGCTTGCCAAATGGGCAAACAGATCAGATCATCCTTCAAGAACAAGAATGTCAAATCCTCCTCACGTTGTTTAGAACTATTTCATATGGACTTGTTTGGTCTCATACCAATAACAAGTTTAGGGGGAATGCGGTACACTCTTGTTATTATTGATGATTACTCACGCTTGACATGGACTATATTTTTTAGCAGTAAAGATCAGACCGGCCCGAAATTGATCAAGCTGCTGAAGCGCGTTCAGAACGAAAAATCATCTGGTATAGATAGGTTTCTAAGTGACAAATTCACTGAATTTTCAAACCACAATCTTGAATCATTTCTATAAGACCAAGGAATTAAGCATGAATTCTCAGCAGCTCGAACTCTTCAACAAAATGGAGTTGCAGAACGACGGAACAGAACACTTAAGGAAGAAGCAAGGACAATGCTTGCTGACTCTGGTCAAGAGACAATCTATCGGAACTTGAAGTATCAGACAGACAGGATCAAGGCTAAAATTATACCAGGTCGAGCTGATGTCGCTGATCCGATACTAACGGATATCAATATAAAGACCAATACTGATGATATCAGCATTCCACCTCCATCAGGACCAGATGCTCTAGAATCAAACTACCGATGGACAAAGAGGCATCCACCTGATCTCGTGATTGGAAGTCCATCTGCACCTATAAGAACCACAGGACTGATGATGGATGAATTAACTCACGCCGCATTCATATCCAATCTGGAACCCAAATAGATTGACGAAGCTTTGACTGATTATAACTGAATAGAGGTTATGCAAGAAGAGCTCAACCAATTTGAATAGAATCAGGTGTGGAGTTGATCGCTATTATTTTAAATAGTATTTTCCAGTGTACCGATTCTATACCGCAAGTGCACGGTGTCAAGTTTTAATATAATGATAATATAAGTATGAGTGTCGAACCCACGAGGACTAAGAAATAAATACCAAACTCCACTAGTTTAACTTATTTAGCCTACGAAAATTGGTTATAATTAATAAACTAAAGTGACTAATTAACTCAATAATTAATCCAAACAAACAATAGAGAATGAGAATAAAATCAATAGAGACAATTATCAAGACTTTCGGTTCACCTATGTAATCCCCCACAATTCGCCTATTAGTTTAGAATTAAATTCAAACAATCTAAGATGACGAGTTTTCCTAATTCACTTGTTATACCTTGGTCCGGCTATAACAAATCTAATACTAACGTAACAATAAGTCACTCTCGTATCCTTATTGAACAATTAATATTGTAAATCGATCTATGAAAACTACTAGCCTTCGATTTTGGTAAATCTATTGCTATCACACGTGTGCTAGATTTTACTTGGTCTGTCTCAACCTAAAACCCACGGCAAAGATCACTTTATCGAATCACAATATCCTATGGTCAATTCAATTGCAATTTATTATCATTCAGGGATGGCCAAACCCTTAAAAGCATGAAGAATAATGATCTAAACACTTAGATATATAAGAATCAATCAAAACATTCAAATTAAATCATGGGTTCATAACATGGAATCCCCTAAGTCTTGATAACAAACTTAGCCTAGAAACATATTTAAAATCAAATGTAAAATTGTGTTTTTCAACATCAAAAGCATAAAGACATTAAATAGGAACAAACAAAGTTTAGGAATACGTATAAACTAGCGATGTTGAATCGCGTCGTCGACCCGTAGCTCAGTCTCTCGCTTTGTGTTCTGTACGTGTATGATCTCCAACTCGTTGCTTTTCCTTGCTGTACGTGAGTTCGTCTCTTTCTCCTCCCTTTAAATCTGTTCTCCCCTCTCTTCTCCCGTGTTTTGCTGGCCACTTCTATCCTCACTTAACTCCCTCCTCCTTCCTCACGTTTCTCTTGTTTTCTGATATCTTTCTGCTGGAGACGTCACTCTTCCCACGTAAATCTCCTTTGCTCACGTCTGAAGTTTCACACGTAACTCTCCTTCTATTTTCAACTCCTCTCACGTACGTTTCTCTCCTTTTATTCTCGTCTCCTCACGTCTGAAGTCCTCACGTAACTATGCTGCACGTTGAAGTCTTTCTTCTCCTTCAATCTGTTGTCACCTTTTCTTGTTGCCTTGAATCTGATATGGTAATCTCTTTTATCTGGATTCTTTCTCTTATAATGTTCACGTCTCTCCCTCTGTCTTATGTTCTCACGTCTCTTATCCTCTCAGAATTTACTTTGAACTCCCCCTTCCAATCTGTAGTGAATCCCCCTCCTTCCTTTTTATCAGCTTCACGTCACTATCTTTTAAATTTTGCTTTTTTTCCTTTCGAAATCTGATATCATGCATGAATCTCGCTGCTCCCTTATCTCTCGTTGTTGTTTTCTGTATTTTGCTACTCACGTCCGTTGCCTCACGATTTCTTCTTTTCTGATATCCTTCTCCTGGATGACTCTTCCTTTATAATTATATATTATAATATCATATATTATAATACAATATTGCATCCATGTTCGATAATATCCGGTTGTGCTTGGTTGGGTCCTTTTTCATTAATTAAAGCTCATTTGTTCCAATTTTGTGTATTTGGACCTGGATTCCTGAAATATACAAATATATACCAAAAATAGTAATATTTTCCAAGAATCATTACAAAAACGCCTCTAATCTTATATTAAATTAAGTGTAAAAATGACACTTATCGGGAGTTTAACTCCCAGACCAAGTGATCAGTCTGTTATTTGAACCAGATGGGTCTTCAAAAACAAGCTAGATGCCAATGGCATAGTAGTCAGAAACAAGGTCAGACTGGTTGCACAAGGGTTCAGACAAGAAGAAGGAATCGACTTTGATGAATCCTTGGCACCAGTTGCCAGACTAGAAGCCATTCGAATCTTTCTTGCATATGCTGCCTTTAAAGATTTCAAGGTTTATCAAATGGACGTGAAGAGTGCATTTCTAAATGGCAAACTTCAGGATGAAGTCTACATCGAACAACCTCCTGATTTCATAATCACTCGTTTCCAGATCACGTATACTTACTGAATAAGGTGGTGTATGGACTTAAACAGCTCCAAGAGCCTGGTATGACACCCTGTCTCAAATTCTTCTGGATCATGATTTTCAGATCGGTTCAGTAGATAAAACTTTATTTAAATTTATTAAGGGGGAACATACTTTGTTAGTTCAAATATATGTTGATGATATTATTTTTGGGTCAACTAACCCCAAGCTTTGCGAGAAGTTCTCTAAGTTAATGCAGGGGCAGTTTGAGATGAGTATGATGGGAGAATTATCTTTCTTCCTGGGTCTACAAGTAAAACAGCTCGATAATGGAATCTTCATTAATCAAACCAAGTACACTAAGGAGCTACTTAAACGGTTTGTTATGGAGATTGCTCAACTGCTTCAACTCCAATGAATCCATCAATCAAGCTAGATAAAGACGAAGGGGAAACGACGATTGAGGTAACAATGTATCGAGGTCTGATCGGATCGCTATTATATCTTACAGCGAGCCGACCTGATATTATGTTTTCCATCTGCATGTGTGCCAGATTTCAATCTGATCCTAAGCAATCTCACTTTATTGCTGCTAAGCGTATTCTTAAATACTTGAAAGGGTCTCAGAATGTTGGTCTCTGGTATCCCAAAGATTTTAATTTCAATTTGACTGGATATTCAGACGCTGGCTATGCAGGGTGTAAGATCGATCGCAAGAGCACCAGTGGAACGTGTCAATTCCTAGGTGAAAGATTGATCTCATGGTTTAGCAAGAAGCAAACATCAATTGCCACATCCACAGCTGAGGCAGAATATCTCGCCGCTGGAAGATGTTGCGCTCAATTGCTCTGGGTTCAACATCAGCTCAGAAACTATGGCATTCAAGCTGCTGAGTCTCCAATCTTCTGAGACAACACAAGTGCAATTGCTATCACATATAATCCAGTCTTGCACTCTTGAACTAAACATATTGATATTAGACATCATTTTATTCGAGATCATGTTGGCAAAAAGGAGATTCGGATCGAGTACATCTCAACAGACCAGCAAGCTACACATCTTCACTAAACCACTCCCTGTGGCTAAGTTTAATTATTTTCGTCAAATTCTTGGTTTAATAGATTTATCTTAATGTATTTGACGATTGCTTCATTCTGTTTCTTTTTAAAGATTTAGTGTTAGCACAGATCGATAATACAATGATCAGTAAGATACAGACCGGTCCGGACTTTCAGACCGACCTCTATCGATCTGATATTATCCTGTGATCTGTTTAAAAACACTATAAACCTATAACATAGTAATATTTTACAGCCCGGACTGATCAAACTTTGACCGCCTTACGATTCCCTCATCCGGTCCGTTAAAATTTGAATTTTTAAATATCAGTCATCGAGATACAGACACGCGTATGTCATCTCCTATTTATCAGGCTGTACATTTCTTTTAAACTTTTCACTTTTTTTCATTTACTGCAGTCTGATTATCTCTCTTCAAAATCCTTCCATCTTTCCTATTTACTTTACAATCACTCAAATGGCAACTATCACTCACAACTCTCTATCTGTTGAGTTTCATGCTTTATACAGAATGGAAGATCAAGAAATGGTATCAACATTCAAGAATCTGGAATCTTCCGATCTCCGGAAAACCTGGAGTGTGGCACGGTGGTCTATGAATCGACGATCAAGGAACTATTTTCAAACGTCGTGGCTCAAAAGAATTCCATCTCTTCCTCTGTGAATGGCCATACTGTCAAAATCTCTCAGGAGCTGTTCACAGCGACGTTTGGTCTTCCTATATCCGGCATGACCAATTTTGCTAACTTGTCAAGAGGCACTATGGAAGAATTTCAGCGCCGAGTATCAGTCTTCGGATTTACCCTCAGGCCATCATTCAAAAAGAAGGAGATGTTCTTCCACTTTCAGGTGCTCTGTGACGTCGTCGGAAAGGCGCTGCTAAGCAAAGCTGTGAGCTTTGATGCTGTGACATCGGAGAAATTTGGAGCAATGGCAGCCATATATTTTGGCCAGAAGGTGAACTGGTCTTCCATCTTGTTTGGAGTTCTGCTAGAAACAATCACCTCAGCAAAACAGGTTGTCTGTTTTGCCGTCCCTTTGAGCAAGCTGCTGGAATCCTTGAATATCGAGCTGGGGAAAGCTTTAGCACTTAGTCCATTCAAGATCATAAATCCTAAAGGACTGGCTCTACAGAAATCTAAAAGTGCTCCGCCAACTCCCAAGGATGTTCTGACTGTCAAAATGGAAGTTGATGCAGAACAGGCAGCGGAGATGAAGACAACCAGGGCCAAGCGAAAGCTGGTAGTCCAGACTGATTCTGATGAAACTCAGTCTGCTTCTACCACTTCATCCCCCGCCAAACCTCCACCAAAGAAGCCACGAACCCAAATCACCAAACCCCTGGCAACCTTAAACGCTAAACCCTAAACCCATAGCTATCTTTCCTTCACCCAAAGCAACCACTGTATCCCAAGCTCCATCCCCAATATCCCAAGCTCCACCTCAACCATCCAAAGCCCAACCATCCAAAGTTCCACCCACTATACCCAAGGTTGTGACCGAATCCCCACCAATATCCTTGCTGATAAGGGAATTGTCATCAAAGAACTGGATGACTACACCCATTCTGGAATTAAGCCCTCGTCTGTTGCTGGGAAGGGCAAAGCCATTATGACCAAGTCTGCACCTTCCAAGCCCAAATCAGCTGCTCAAACGGACATTGATATTTCCATGGAGGATGTAGAAGACAAAGTATAGGAACTGACCGTCGTATTCGATGAATGGAACGAGTATAGAACGGTCAATCACTTCAGTTTGTTCTTTGGCAAACTCAAGCGGCTGCACAAGATGGAACAAGAAGTCTTGAAAGGGACAGAAACTGATGATGTTCGCATTGCAGTGCATTGCAAGGAGCTGTTCCGGGCAAACCACAGATTGAGGCTTGCCAATCTACTTATCCAAGCCAAGAAGGCAAATTTTGATGCCAACAGCCCGATTGTCAAGGATGACTGTGCGGTCATAGCTCAGCTGGAGATGGACATTCTCACCCTCCATATGGCTGTTCGCATGCATTGCCAGAGACTCAACATTTCAACTCCGGCTCCCAGTCTGGATCACCCAACAACTAGCAAGACTGTGGCAGAGCAAAGCTCTGAGCCACCAATTATTGAGACAGCGGAGCAGCCGCTGCCTAATGCGTCGTCTGCTGCAGAGACTGAGGCAATGGATGTATTGCTGGAATCCCCTACCACTTCCATTCATTTTTGTCCTTAGTCTCAGAAATTCAGACCGGAGCACTAGATGTACCTCAGACAATTGTTCCACCAGACGTTGTCGATGCTGATCTAGTCGTGTCCAATATCGTTGCAGCTCTACAGATTGAGGAGCCCGCTGAATCAATCACTTTTCCAGATCAGTCTGCTGCAGATGTGGCATTTTTTGCATGAATTTTCTACGGATCTGGTAGAATTCATCCGGTCCTACACTCGCCAATCTGCTGACTCTACTATGGTACCAATTGTAGCAGAAACTGAGCTGATTATGTCACCTGCTGAACACTTATCAGACTACCTTGACAATGCTCCATCGGTGGCTAAGTCCCTTCACTATCGGTAAGGACCCTAGTTCCTTCAGTGCGGATTAAAGGTGTAATTAGAGCTAACATGCATCTAAAGAGTATAAAGTTTGTGTTGATACCTTGAGCTATTATGATTACAGGCCAAAATCCAAAAGGGATTAATTACATTCCCAACCAATTGAATGTTAATCCTATAGCTTTACACTACTCCTAGAGTAGAGACTATACAAAAGAATTAAGTCTGCTATGCCAAAAGCACTCCTCACTAGCTCACCGCATCAACCCATCTTAGCCAGTCCGCCCAAAAGTACCTACAGGAACAACCCCAAAACCATGAGCATGTATAAACCATATTCACAATAATATGATTGTAATTCAAATGTATAAACCGTAAATACGATTCACTTCCTGTGATTAATACATTTAAAAGCTCCCTTTGGTTGTCCCTGTACCACATTCATAATCAATGGATTATAAAACCAATAATGTATGTCATGACATGCATCCATTCCATATATACCAATGGCCATTCCAAGTCTTATTATATCAGTGGCATAATACCCATCGCATTTACATGACAGCGGCATTAATACCCCTCGCTTCGACATATTAGATGCATAATATCCCTCGCAATAGTAATATGACAGCGGCATGATCCTTCGCTTCGACATATTTGCGGCAAATATTCTTCATCGCTATAATATGACAGCAGCAAGTATTCTATCATCGCTTCGACATGAAGGCGGCAAGTATTCTTCATCACTGGAATATAACCTCGACTCACAATCACATGCACCAATGCATCCAATATACACATGCAACCATAATGCATATCCAAACCATGTATGCAACCATAATGCATAACTAAGACCACGTATGCAATCATAATGCATAACCAATTCAAAGCATAATAAATACATTTTACCATCGGATGCCCGTACGTCTCACAACGTACCTTAGTCCCAAAATGTGTTGTGTCGTGGACTTTATCTCCTAAGTTGTGTGGCCACCTGGGATGGTTCTACACATTCACACAAACCCATATTAGGAGCCAATAATAGTCCAATATCAAAAATTCCACAAAATTATCCAAAAACACATTTTTTTGTGTCTCGCGATCGATCGCCGCGAGGGCCCGATCGATCGCGAGACCTCTCTGCCCGCTGCCAAAATTTTCTGTCTTCGGCGATCGATCGCCACATTTGGCGCGATCGATCGCCAGCCTCACCGATCGATCGCCCAAAAGTGGCGATCGATCGCCAACAGCTACTGGAGCGCACCGGTGGCGTGCGATTGATCGCTCGCTTCGGGCGTTCGATCGTCGCTGCCTGAGCCACGAAAATCACCATTTTTGCTCCAAAATTTCTTCCCCGTCTTCACCAACACTTACACCAACAAACCAATTACATAAAAACACTATAAACCTTCAACAAACACCTTTAAACAACCAAAAATCTAACATCCAACCAAAAACCATACCAACCCAAAACAAACACATTTCAAAAACTCCAAAACCATTTCAAATCCAAACAAAACACCATTAAAACACCAATGAGGTATCCATACCTCTTGAGGACTCCAAATCTCACAATAAATCCCACAAACCAAGCTTTTGCAAGGATTTCCCCTCCACTTTTATGCCAAATTCGAAAATGGTGGAAGGGTAGGGTTGGGAGAGTGATTTGGGGATTTTGGTAAAGTGATGGTAAAGTGGGGGTAGTGGGGTTAAAAAGGGGGGTTAATTAAAATTGTACCCCAACAATTACCATAATGTATAAAATACCCCAACATGATATTTTAAAAGCATTTTACCAAAATGCATCAAAACCCCAATTAAGCACATACATTACCAAGTAATATCAACAATCACATTTAAACCATGATAACACCCAATTACCCAACATGCATAACATGCACCCTGAAACGCTCAACCGGGTCACGTCTATCATGTGACTAAGCATTTCACCAAGATAATTAATTCCAACACATAATTTAATTATCACCATAAATAATCACATAAACATAATTAATGCCCAAATTGCAATTAATTATTTCGGGGATATCACAATACTCCCCTACTTATAAGATTTCGCCCTCGAAATCGCATGCACTACCCAAACAAAACTAAACATAAATCACATACCAGAAAATAGTTCCGGGTAGTGCTGCACCATATGCCGCTCCGTCTCCCACGTGGCCTCTTCGACACCCCTGCGATCCCACTGAACCTTGACCATTGGTATCACTTTGTTCCGAAGTCTGCGATCAGCCCTATCCAGAATCCTGACTGGTCGTTCCTCATAGGACACATCAGAATCTTACTGCACCTCAGAAGGCTGTAACATATACGACGGATCCGGCTCATATTTCCGCAGCATAGATACATGAAACACGTCGTGAATACCAGACAACGACGGTGGCAGTGCCAAATGGTAAGCCAAGGTACCGATGCGCTGTAAAATCTCATACGGTCCCACATACCTCGGAGACAATTTCCCACGCATACCAAACCGAACAACACCTCTGAAAGGTGAGATCTTCAAAAAGACCCTGTCTCCCAACTGGAACTCCAACGACCTCCGCCGTTTATTTGCATAGGCTGCCTGCCTGTCCTGGGCTGCCTTCATTTTTCTGACGGATAACCTTTATCTTATCCTCCATTTCCCGAATCAGTTCGGGTCCTCCTACTGCTTTACTGGTCAAGTCATCCCAGTACAGTGGCGATCTACAACGCGACCATACAGAGCCTCAAACGGGGCCATCTGGATACTCGCCTGGTAGCTATTATTGTAAGAAAACTCTACCAGGGACAAAGAATCTTGCCATGAGGCATCAAACTCTAATACACAAGCTTGCAGCATGTCCTCGAGCATCTGTATTGTACGCTCAGTCTGACCGTCCATCTGGGGATGATATGTCGTGCTCAACCTCACCTCAGTACCCAAAGCTGACTGAAGTCCTCCCCAGAAATGAGATATGAACCGTAGATCTCTGTCCGATACAATAGACACTGGAATCCCGTGCAGTCTCACTATATCCCGGACATACAGCTGAGCCATCCTCAAGTATGTGTACGTCATACTGTAGGGAATGAAGTGAGCTACCTTCGTCAACCTGTCAATGATCACCCAAATGGCATCACAACCCGAAGTAGTCCTCGGCAAGTGGGTCACAAAGTCCATAGATATGTGCTCCCACTTCCATTCCGGTATCTCTAAGCTCCTTAGCTCGCCACCAGGTCTCTGCCTCTCTGTCTTAACCTGCTGACATATCAAACACCTCTTGACAAAAGCGATCACATCACGCTTCATCCATTTCCACCAGAATTGATCACATAAGTCCTTATACATTTTTCTCCCTCCTGGGTGAATACTGAATCGGCTACTATGAGCTCGCTCCAAGATTCCTCTACGCAACTCCGACGTACACGGAACTACCCATCGGTTACCGAGTCTCAAAGAATCATCCTCAGCCACTCTGAATTTTGATGGTTGTCCCTGAAGTGCCAATGATGACCATCTCCGAATCTCATCATCCATTTTCTAGGCTTTCTTGATATTCTCATAAATGTCCGGCTCTGCCAATAAAGTTGATACCCATATCGGCGATGCATCCACATCGAAATCATAGCCCAGATGGCAGTAAGAAGTCATCATAGCTGACAGATACATGGTGTCCTCAGCAGTACACTTCACCTTCCGACTCAAGGCGTCTGCTGTCAAGTTTGCTTTTTCCCGGATGGTACTCTATTTCACAGTTGTTGGAATCAAAGAGGGGGGTGAATGAGATTTCTTGGCTACTTTAGCTTTTTAAAATTAGTTTGAAAAACTAAAAGAGTTTCGCGCTTGCGGAAGGCTTAAGTCAATCGATAAATAAAAGAAATGAAGAAGTAAATAAATAAATAAATAAATGCGTAATGTAATAATGCGGTAAATGACAAGGATATTTGTTATAGAAGTTCGGCGATGAATCGCCTACGTCTCCTCTTCCCGGTTAGATAACCTCCAACCGAGGTTCCACTAGAATAAATGATCTTGGCCTTGAGGGCTCCAAGTTAGCCACAACCCAACTCTTCCCGAGTTTACAAAGCTCTTCCCGAGCACACTACTCTTCCCGAGTACACAAAGCTCTTCCCAAGCACAATACTCTTCACGAGTACACAAAGCTCTTCCCGAGCTACCAACACTCTTCACGAGTCTTCTTGGCCTTAAGGGCTCCAAGGATAGCCACAACACATGCACCAACTTTACTTGTTGGCGACTTTACAATTTCCAAATTGCTTTGGTGTTGGAGGACCTTACAATAACTCAACACACACCTTCACGGTGTACAAACACGAAGAAAACAAGACTCTATCAAAATAAAAGAATTACAAGCTCCAATACAACAACAATGTATGGAGATTGCAAAGATATTTGAAATTTGAATTGGCAAAGCTTTGATGAAGTTTGTAGGCTTGTTTCTTGTCTTCAAAATGCTCCAAAGCATCCATATTTATAGTGTAGGAGGCCCCCTAGGCTCCTACTAGCCGTTGCTAAATATAAGGCTGAAATCACTCCTCGATCGCCTCGGACATCGCCTCGGGCGATCTCCATCGCCACCCTTTAACGGTCAAATCTGGCCCAGAACGCCTCGGGCGATCTCCCCATCGCCTGGGGCGATCATCAATGATAAACAAGGTCGTAGGTAAAGTTCTGGATCACCTCGGGCGTTCCGTGCATCGCCTGGGGCGATCGCCCTAAAAAAAATGGCCTAGGAAGCATTCTGGATCGCTTGGGGCGAGCTTGACCATCGCCTGGGGCGATCAGATCGCCAGCGTGCACACCGTGCCATCGCTTCAGTCGATGGTGCGCAACATGGCTCGGATCGCCTCAAACTATGGCTCGGATCGCATCATACTATCTCCCAGATTTCAACACTCTCAAACTTTGTACTTTTCGACCATCTTAAGCTCGTTTCTGGGAAAAGTGGTAAACATGAAAGTTGTAGCCCTTCCTCTTATTTAGATGTGTACAAAGGTTTATTGCATTTCATTAATTTATGAAGAAGTTATGTCCAAAATGCTACAGTCGCTCAAACCTTGCTACAATCTGCACTTGTTATGACTTCCATGACATTTTGCTCCATGATGCAATCCGAATTGGACTGAGATGTTTGGATATGAAATATAGAATATTGAGTTGGCTTTGCAACCTATTTGGATTCACATTGTTCGGAGCATCGAGCCAAGAGATATAATCAAAACATTGCATTGCGCTCCAATTGGCTTCTAAATGAATTGGCCCACCAACGGACCATTGGTTTGTGGGTCTTCATCCCATCATAAGAAATTGTTCCAACATCATTCTACATATGTTGAACACTTAAATTGGTTGTTCATAGATGTCATTCATTCTCGTCCAAGCTCAATAGATTCCTTGATAAAAATCACCGCTTGTCCTATGAACTCGCATATGTTATTGTATAACTTGGGTTCTCTTCCATTGGTCTTTCCAACCAATTTATCAATATAACCCTGTACACTATGTAGACATATTAGTACAACAAATGCAAGTTTTGTTGATCATCAAGACCCATAAATAATTCGGAGATAAATTAAGCATTAAACACAACCATGTGTTTAAGGCTCAACAATCTCCCCCTTTTTTATGATCACAAAACTTGATAAACTTGAATATGTAATATGCATGAAATGTGAGTAAACAAGACTCCCCCTTAACAATTGCATAGCACATACAAGATTAAACCAAGTAATGCATAAAACAAACAACTCTCCCCCTCAAACCATGCATACAAAAGCTCTCCCCCTCAAACCATGCATGTATAAAGCTTCAAGTTTATCACAAAATTCTCCCCCTTTTTGTGATAATCAAAAAGCACAAAATTCAAATAATCACAAGTATATGTTGACACAAAGTCATATTTTAACACTTTACACATGTTCCTCATCAAGTATGTAATGGCCATAACAAGCATAAGATAAGATCATTTAGAGAAAGACAAACATGCGTTTAAAGCAATCAACAATGAATTCTAAATTTTGCAAAGTGTTCATATATTCTACCAAGAGTTCATGCACCTATGCCAAAAAAGATAATTCTCAAGCATCATTAGATAAGTTTGTTAAAACATATAATAGCACATTTCCACATAGCAAATTCAAATTTGAATACATGGAATGTCAAGTTACTTACTATAAAAAGATAAGCATACATCATGCATTAAACAATTATGCTAAGGGGTTATGCATTTTACTCCAATGAATATTGAGCTTCATAATTTATTGGTCACAATTAATTTGTGCCAATTAAATTTTGAATTGCTCTTATAACATGTAAAAATAAATTTTACCCTCGATGACAAGAGTTCGTTCTTGTCATTGGTCCAATGCCTCTTGCTTCTTCTATGGTGGTGAACAAGATAAACTCCTCCTTTGAGTTGCTTGGCCCTTCATCCTCCTTCCCATGGTTGTTCCTACAAAATAAATTTCAAATAGGAGGATCTTTGGTACCCATTTGATTTTTGGGTCCTAGAGGGTTAGCTTCCTTTGGCACCTTTGGAATCCATTTCCACCTTTTGTTAGGTTGGTATTGGATTCTAGCAAATCTACATTTGTTCTTGGTATGACCCTTTTTACAACAATAGTTACAAGTAGGAGAATCATGCTTAGCATTGGCAAACAAGCTTGAAAATGTTTTTGATTTGCTTGAGAAGCCTAAACCGGCTTTATCAAAGCTACAACGTTGCAAGCCAAGCAATTCACTCATTTTTAAACTACTTTCACTAAATTTGCAAAATGATACCTTTAAAGAATTTAATTCATTTTTCAATGAATTATTTTCTTCATCTTTCTTAGCAATCTCAAGTTTGAGTAATTTGTTACTCATCTTGGATTTGCCAAGAGCATCTATAAGTTCATGGTAGGAATCTAATAATTCATTAAATGAAGGTACCTCATCGTCGCTTTCATCTCCTTCATCTCCAAGAGCCATTAAACAAAGATTTGTGGCTTCTTCTTCATCGGAGTCGCTATCACTCCATGTGGCTATAAACGCCTTCTTCTTCCCTTTGTCCTCATTCTTCTTCCTAGGACATTTGTTAGCATAATGGCCTTTATCTTGACAATTATAACAAGTTACCTCATTTTTGGATTCTTGTTTGGTAGCATTGGAGGTCTTTGACTTGCTATGTTTGTTGAAGAACTTCTTGAACTTCTTTGTGAACAAGATCATCTCTTCATCATCATCGTCTTCTTCATCATCGGAATGGTCTTTCCTTCCAACCAAGGCAATTCCATTTCTTTTGGATCTATCCTCCTCCTTTACTTCTCTCCTTGTTGCAACTTCAAGTTCATGAGTCACCAATGTGCCATGGAGCTCATCTAGGTCATAGGAGGCATTTTCTCCTTTGTTGGACTCGATGATGGCCGTCCTCTTTGCGTCCCATTCTTTAGGCAAGGCTCTTAGTGCTCTCCTCCATATTTGCTTTGGAGGGTACTTCTCTCCAAGTTGAGCAAGCTCGTTGATAATTAGGGTGAGCCTCCTAAACATAGAATCCACCTCTTCTCCGGACTCCATCTCAAATGTCTCATATTTGAGTTGTAGAAGATCAATCTTGGTCTCCTTCACTTGATTTGTTCCTTCATGACAAATTTGTAATTTGTCCCATATCTCCTTTGCCGTTGAGCACACCGAGATCCGGTTGTACTCCTTATATCTAAAGCACAATGTAAAATATTAATAGCTTTAGCATTTTGAGAAATTAAAATCATATCCGCTCTAGTGAAATCGTCCATTTCTTTGGGAACACTAATTCCCCCAACTTCCTTTAAAGGAATATGTGGACCTTTCACTGTGATCTTCCAAAGGTCATAATCCACGGATTGGATGTATAGAGAAATTCTATTTTTCCAATAGTCGTAATTATAACCCGTGAAGAGTGGAGGGCGATTTGTCGATTGACCTTGAGCAAACTCATTTGCTAGATTAGCCATAAAAATATTTTGATTTAAAAACAAAAATCAAATGGCTCTGATACCACTTGTTGGAATCGAAGAGGGGGGTGAATGAGATTCCTTGGCTACTTTAGCTTTTTAAAATGAGTTTGAAAAACTAAAAGAGTTTTGCGCTTGCGGAAGGCTTAAGTCAATCGATAAATAAAAGAAATGAAGAAGTAAATAAATAAATAAATGTGTAATGTAATAATGCGGTAAATGACAAGGATATTTGTTATAGAAGTTCGGCGATGAATCGTCTACGTCTCCTCTTCCCGGTTAGATAACCTCCAACCGAGGTTCCACTAGAATAAATGATCTTGGCCTTGAGGGCTCCAAGTTAGCCACAACCCAACTCTTCCCGAGTTTACAATGCTCTTCCCGAGCACACTACTCTTCCCGAGTACACAAAGCTCTTCCCGAGCACAATACTCTTCACGAGTACACAAAGCTCTTCCCGAGCTACCAACACTCTTCACGAGTCTTCTTGGCCTTAAGGGCTCCAAGGATAGCCACAACACATGCACCAACTTTACTTGTTGGCGACTTTACAATTTCCAACTTGCTTTGGTGTTGGAGGACCTTACAATAACTCAACACACACCTTCACGGTGTACAAACACGAAGAAAACAAGACTCTATCAAAATAAAAGAATTACAAGCTCCAATACAACAACAATGTATGGAGATTGCAAAGATATTTGAAATTTGAATTGGCAAAGCTTTGATGAAGTTTGTAGGCTTGTTTCTTGTCTTCAAAATGCTCCAAAGCATCCATATTTATAGTGTAGGAGGCCCCCTAGGCTCCTACTAGCCGTTGCTAAATATAAGGCTGAAATCACTCCTCGATCGCCTCGGACATCGCCTCGGGCGATCTCCATCGCCACCCTTTAACGGTCAAATCTGGCCCAGAACGCCTCGGGCGATCTCCCCATCGCCTGGGGCGATCATCAATGATAAACAAGGCCGTAGGTAAAGTTCTGGATCACCTCGGGCGTTCCGTGCATCGCCTGGGGCGATCGCCCTAAAAAAAATGGCCTAGGAAGCATTCTGGATCGCCTGGGGTGAGCTTGACCATCGGCTGGGGCGATCAGATCGCCAGCGTGCACACCGTGCCATCGCTTCAGTCGATGGTGCGCAACATGGCTCGGATCGCCTCAAACTATGGCTCGGATCGCCTCATACTATCTCCCAGATTTCAACACTCTCAAACTTTGTACTTTTCGACCATCTTCAGCTCGTTTCTGGGAAAAGTGGTAAACATGAAAGTTGTAACCCTTCCTCTTATCTAGATGTGGACAAAACTGTATTGCATTGCATTAATGTATGAAGAAGTTATGTCCAAAATGCTACAGTCGCTCAAACCTTGCTACAATCTGCACTTGTTATGACTTCCATGACATTTTGCTCCATGATGAAATCCGAATTGGATTGAGATGTTTGAATATGAAATCTAGAATATTAAGTTGGCTTTCCAACCTCTTTGGATTCACATTGTTCGGAGCATCGAGCCAAGAGATATAATCAAAACATTGCACTGCACTCCAATTGGCTTCTAAATGAATTTGCCCACCAACGGACCATTGGTTTGTGGGTCTTCATCCCATCATAAGAAATTGTTCCAACATCATTCCACACATGTTGAACACTTAAATTGGTTGTTCATAGATGTCATTCCTTCTCGTCCAAGCTCAATAGATTCCTTGATAAAAATCACCACTTGTCCTATGTACTCGCATATGTTATTGTATAACTTGGGTTCTCTTCCATTGGTCTTCCCAACCAATTTATCAATATAACCATGTACACTAAGTAGACATATTAGTACAACAAATGCAAGTTTTGTTGATCATCAAAACCCATAAACAATTCGGAGATAAATTAAGCATTAAACACAACCATGTGTTTAAGGCTCAACAACAGTCATAGTCTTTGAGTAAATCCATCCATCTCCTCTGACGCATATTCAACTCCGCCGAGTAAATAAGAATTTTAGGCTCTTATGATCCGTATATATGGTAAAAGATGTACCATACAAATAATGCCTCCAAATCTTCAGGGCAAAGATAATAGCCGCCAACTCCAAATCATGGACTGGGTATCTAGCCTCATGCGGCTTCAACTGCCTCGATGCATAAGCTACCACATGCTTATCTTGCATCAATACACAACCCAAGCCCTACAGTGATGCGTCAGTGTAAAGGACAAACCTCTTATTCTTCGTAGGAATCACTAGCACGGGTGTCGTGGTCAACCGGTGCTTCAACTCTTGAAAGCTCTCATCGCAAGCCTCTGACCAAAAGAATGGTACCCCCTTTTGGGTCAACTGCGTCAACGGCTTAGCAATCTTAGAAAATCCTTCGACGAAGTGTCGATAATAACCTGCCAAACCAAGAAAACTCCGTATCTCGGGCACAGAAGTGGGTGCAACCCACTCCATCACAGCCTCAATCTTCCTGGGGTCCACCGATATCCCACTGCTAAATATGACATGCCCGAGGAATACCACACTGCTCAACCAAAACTCACACTTGCTGAACTTGGCATATAACTGATGATCTCTAAGGATCTGGAGTACTGTCCTCAAGTGTTTCACGTGCTCTTCCTCGCTCCGGGAGTAGATGAGTATGTCGTCAATAAACACAATGACGGACTGATCCAGATAGGGTTGGAACACCCAGTTCATCAAGCTCATAAAGACAGCCGGGGCGTTCGTCACACCGAACGGCATAACTAGGAACTCGTAGTGCCCATACCGAGTCCGAAATGCTGTCTTCTGCACATCCTCCTCCCTGACTTGTATCTGATGGTAACCTGACCTCAAGTCAATCTTGCTATAAAGCTTAGTACCCTGCAACTGATTAAATAAATCATCAATCCTTGGGAGAGGATACTTATTCTTTACCGTGGCCTTATTCAGCTGCCGGAAATCGATGCACAAACGCATCGAACCATCCTTCTTCTTCACAAAGAGAACCGATGCGCCCCAAGGCGATACGCTAGGGCGTATATATCCTTTGTCAAGGAGCTCCTGCAGCTGCTCCTTCAATTCTCTTAACTCCGCCGGTGCCATTCTGTAAGGGACACGAGAAATAGCGGATGTCCCCCGTAATAACTCAATCCCAAACTCGACTTCTCTAGCCGGTGGGAATCTTGGAATCTCCTCCAGAAAAATGTCCGCAAATTCGGCTACCACGGGTACATCCTCAACTCTAAACTCTTTACTCTTTCCCGTCGTGTCCACGACATAGATAAGATAGCCCGTGTGACCACGTTCCAATAATTGGGACATTATGATTGCCGAAATCAACGGAATCTTTGCACAAGAACCATTCCAATAGAAAGTCCATTGAATCCCCATAACAGATCTGAACCGAACTGTCCTCTGCCGACAATCCACTACTGCCTGATATCTGTTCAGAATGTCGATGCCCATAATGCAATCGAAGTCTGACATACCCAAAACAATCAAATCTGCCTTTATCTCATTGCCCTCAAAATAAATGAGGCAGTCCATCAGAAACTGATCAGCAACAACTTTCCTTCCAGTGGGTGTCGAGACCAATAGAGACGTGGGTAACGGAGACGTGCACATATGATGTCTCTCCACAAAGTCCGCAGACACAAAGGAGTGCGAAGCACATGTGTCTATCAAAATAAAGGCAGAATATGTAAATAAAAGGCACGTACCAGCTATCACCTCCTCTGGAGCTGCATCGGCCTGCTCCCTAGTCAGTGCATAGACCTGTCCCTGAGGTGGCCCCATCGCCTGTCCTCCCATATGTCGAGGCATCATTGATAGGGTTGAATATTACGCGTTTTTATGCTATGATATGTATATGTTTTCGTGTTGATTCTTGGATAATTTTATGTTTATGGTATATATTTCTCTATTTCAGGAATCAATGTTGAAATTCATAAAAGGGGAAGAAATCAAGCTAAAATGATGAAAAAATGAATTAAGTTGAAGAAAAGAGGAAGAAACCAGAATCCAAGACACATGTTGCTCCTTTCTCCTCACATTACTATATGTTCGAGCCATGTTTTGGAAATGTGGTCCATATAACAGTTGTAGAACTTTCTCTTATCTTTGCGTGGACAGCTGATTCATCAAATTTGGAGTTTGTATGAGAACGTTACGGCCAAAATACGAAACTCGCCAGAAGCTGAAAAAGGCGAAGAAACTTACTATGATTTCCGATCGATCGAGCAAGCTTTTCTGATCGATCGAGAAAGGCTGAAAATTGAGCGAAAATCTTACTGGAAGGCTCAATCGATCGGCTCTTCTGTTCGGATCGATCGGGACGAGCAGTTTTCATTAAAATACCTTCCTTGTAGAGTTTGGATGCAATAGGGAAGTCCATAATTCTTTCCCCTATATATTATACACAAAATCACAACCCATATCAGATTTTGAACCCTAGGAAAAGCCTCCACACCTCCATACCCATTCACCATCCAAACCACACACCATCTTCTTCCTCCAATCCATCTCACGTCCACCATAACCTCCACCTTTCTTCCATATATCATACACCCATTCACCATCCAAACCTCTCTTTCCTTCACTCCTCTCACACGTCCACCTTTTCTTCCCCATCATCAACCTCCATCCTTCCATCACCATCATCCATCATCACCACTTCACCCTAGGAATTGGAACAACCCAACAAGGCGATAAAAAGAGACGATCGAGAAGGAAGCAAGAGAAGGAGCGAAGATCTACAACCGGAGTCGATGCTGGGAGTTTTTCTTTGTCTTTAAATTCTTAGTTTTGTTGTGTTTTGATTTATTATGAGGAACTAATTTTATTTATCGGGGCTAGGCAACCTTTGTTATGAACCTTCGATTTGATGATTTAATGATTGAATTCTTATAATTCTTTGCGTATGTTTTATGTTCTTCATGCTTTTGGAGGTTTGATCACCTTTGAATGATGTTAGTATCGTAATTGAGATCGAGAGATGATTTTATGATACTGAATTAATAACTCATACCATGGATTTAAGACCGAGATCGAGAGATGACGTCAAATACATGCGTGATAGCCATAGATTCTAGTAATTGAAAGCTAGGAGTTTTCATGGATCTTATGCAACATTGAATTGTTAAATAAGTGAACGAGAGTTACTTACTGCAATTTGGTGTTAGGTTTAATATAGTTCAAGAGAGTGTATTAGATAAATTGGGAGAACTCGTCACCTTAGAAATATTTGAATATTCAATCGAGAATTGTAGGGAATTACATTGGTGAGCCAAAGTCTCGATAATCTTATCTTGTGGATTTTTCTCGTTTACTTTTATTGACTTGGTTGGATTAGAGTAGTTTAATTTAGTTTAGTTTAATTATCAATTTATTATCGTAGGTTAAATATAGTTAAAAGACATCTTATTTGGTACTTACTTGTTAGTCCCTGTGGATTTGACATCCCGTACTTAAATTTTCACTATACTAAAACTTGACAACCGTGCACTTGCGGTAGAATCGCTTCATACTATTCTTTGAAATATCTTTTGTTTAAAAATAAAGCGATCAAGTTTTTGGCACCGTTGCCGGGGACTAATCTGTATAATATCATACGAGATTAGTTAATTGTAATTTAGCCAATTCTTTATTATTTCGATTTGTTTTAATTCTTTGTTTTTGTTAGTTGATTGTTTTGATTTTTGATTTGTGTATTTTGTTGTCTCCTTTTGTCTATTTTGTACAGGAATCGTTTCTCTAGTGCATGCTCAGAAGAGAGGAGCCCATTCTCGAGCCTTTCGATCCGGAAATAGAAAGAACCCTACTTAGGCGATTACGAGAAGCTCGAGCGATGGCAGATAATGATGAAGCACAGAACCCGAGGTCAATGATGGACTTTGCGCAACCGGCATTTCATGGATCGTTGTCCAGTATTACGAGGCCGACGATTCAAGCGAACAACTTTGAGATCAAGCCGGCAATTATACAAATGATTCAGCACTCGGTTATGTTTGGGGGAGCGGCTACGGATGACCCGAATAATCACATGTCCAACTTTTTGGAGATTTGTGACACATTCAAACATAATGGCGTCTCCGACGACGCCATCAGGTTAAGACTTTTCCCTTTTTCATTACGAGACAAAGCTAAGTCATGGTTGAATTCACTACCTGCAGGTTCTATCACAACATGGGAGGGGATGACGAAGGCGTTTTTATCAAAGTACTTTCCCCCTTCCAAGACGGCGAAGATGCGGAACGATATCACAACTTTTGGGCAGTTTGACCCCGAGACGTTATATGAAGCGTGGGATCGTTTTAAGGAATTTTTGAGGAGGTGCCCACACCATGGTCTACCCATTTGGTTGCAGGTACAAACTTTCTATAACGGTTTATTTTCTTCTAACCGTTCGATGATAGATGCAGCATCTGGGGGATCAATAATGAGGAAGACACCGGAAGAGGCATATAGCTTATTGGAAGAAATGGCGTGCAACAGCTACCAGTGGCAGTCAGAGAGGAACACGCCACAGAAGCCAATAGGAGTCCATCAAGTGGACGAGATCACTGCTCTTTCGGCTCAGTTAGAAGCTATGAACCGGAAGATAGACAGCATGGGAGCAGCAGCGATGCAAGCTCAAGCTATCTTCTGTGAGCTGTGTGGAGGCGGTCATGCATCGAGTGTCAGGCAGGAAATCAGTTTAACCAATCTGTTGAGGCTGTGAATTTTGTAGGTAACAGGCCACCAACAATTCATACTCGAATTACAATCAACCATGGAGGAACCACCCGAACCTAAGATGGTCGAACCATGAGAATGTGTTGAACCCACAACCGCAGGCAGGGTTCACACAAAAGCCGAGTATGGAGGAACTTATGGCAAAGCTGATTTCATCGACAGAGGTAAGGATGCAAAATCAAGATGCATCGATCAAGAATTTGGAGGTGCAGATAGGGCAGTTGGCCACATTGATTTCGGGGAGAACGCAAGGTACGCTCCCAAGTGATTCTGTAAAGAATCCAAAGGAGCCATCGAATTGACAAGACGAGGAGGTGACAGTCCAGCTTGGGACTATAAATCAAGAACTTCCGTTTTTCTTTTCTCGAGTGTTGTTTTTAATTCTTTGTTTTGGGTGTGATTTTATTAGTATATTTGTTTTGAGTTTGTCTGGGAATGAATTCGTGTGTTTTCTATTGCAGGTGTGAAAGCAAGAGCAATTTGGTTGTAGGCGAGGCAATCCGAGAGAAAATTTTGAAAAAATTTCAAATTTAGTCTGCTGCTGCTGGCGATCGATCGAGACAATCTCGATCGATCGCCCGAAGTTTTTAAAAGACGTTTTAAGCTACTGCCTCGCTCGATCGATCGAAATTTTTTCCGATCGATCGAGCGAGAGAAAATTTTGAAAAAAAAAAAATAGGGCACAGACGCAGCAGCCATCACATTCAAACTCAATTTTTTCTCCTCTCCATAACAGAAACCCAAATCGCCTCTTCCAACTTTCTCATCTAATCTCATCCTTATTCCATCAATTGTCCAATTATTTCAAATCCTTGAAGTAAGTATTGATTTTCATGAGAAATTCTTTGCAGATCTGAAATATTACGCTCCGAATTGGGTAGAATTGCAGGCGAAAGGAAATTCCAAGTCAAGCACAAAGAGTCATCAAAGATCAGATCTTTACTTGGTAATTGCTTTCATAATTCATTTATTTTCATCTGTTGGTGCAAATTACTTTGTTGAATTAAATTGGGTAGATAAGCATCAACGTTTGGGGGAAGTATTGTTGTGTTGAGGGGTATTGGCATTGCTGTGTTTTTGAGGTGGTGTTTAGTTGCATTCAAGCGCGTTAGTTGGGAATAATTTAGCAAGAAAATGTCGTCTAGAAAAAGGTCAAAGCAGGCGGAGACTTCCCAAAAGCAAAAGCAGGCGGAGGCCACCGTTTCTGAGCCAGGGTATGACGAACAGAAGTTTGTCAATGCCACAATTGCCGAGTTATATCCCACCTATCATAAGAAACCCCTGAGCCGTGAAAGGGGAATGAGCATGGATAAATTGGAGTGTTCTGTCATTAGGACAGTACGGCGAAAAGGATGGTTTCAATTTGTTCAGACACCGATTGATGCTGTGGTGCCACTGGTGAGGGAGTTTTACACAAATCTTCGGGCTATTAAACCAGGGTCACCGAGCAGTTGTTTATGTTCGAGGGAAGGATGTGTTGGTGGATCGAGCTTCAATAAATAATATTTACCGGATGCCTTTTCTGCATAACTGTGCATACCAATCTTTCAAGAATAGCAGGATAGACTACGATGAGGTATTGGCAGTCATTAGCATGCCGGGAGTGGATTGGCAAAGGAACGATAAAGCAGAGCCACAGTTGGTTCTAAAAAAGCATTTGAAGCCAGAGGCCCAAGCATGATTTTCATTTGTCGCCTCGCGGGTCATGCCTTCGACCCACACTTCTGAGGTGACAAAAGACAGAGCGGTCCTGGTATATGCCATCCTCTCAGGGAAGGAAGTGGAATTCGGCGAGATCATTAGTGATCACATTGAAGAGATTGGGAGCAGCCCACCGACCTCCGCACTACCGTTTCCATCCACGATCACTGCTTTATGTCAGAGAGGCAGAGTGACATGGGGGGAAGACGAGGAGCTACTTCCGCCGAAGACCCCGATCATTATGGACGGTCCACCACCTCCTACAGGCCGACGAAGGGCCGAGCCAAGACCCTCGGACACTACACAGGCTGGAGCATCATCCTCTGCTGCAGAGCGTACACGTGTTACATTGGACTCTCTTCATAGGGATCTCCAAGAGATTCGCCTGGAGCAGCAGAGCATTCATAGCATGCAGCGGGACATTCATAGCATGCAGAGAGCATTGCAGATGGACCATGAGCAGGTAGCTCAGCGACAGATGGAGTTCATGCACTATCAGAGTGCATGGAACACTGTCATGGCCCAGGGCTTTCCAAATTTCCAGTTCCCACCGGAGCCACACTTTGCACCTTATCATCCGCATGCACCTCCACCTTCTGAGTACCCACCATTTCCGCCATATCAGGGCGAGGAGCACCAATATCCAGTCCCCCCTCCGGAGCATGATGAGGACGACGATCAGTGACGATCGTCGTCATGGTATGTGTCTTTGCCTGTGCATTCATTTTTCTTGTTCATTGAGGGCAATTCACATGCTAAGTTTGGGGGGGTTTTGAGTATTTGTATATATCTTGCTTTTGCACATATTGCTACTTGTCTTGCTTCTTTTCTTGCATGATTGCATGATTTTGTGACTGATTCATCCTTGAGCATTACCAACAAAAAAAATTTTTGTGAGTTAGTCTTGAGAAATGAAGAATTAGATTTGCAACGGTAATACATGATGAAATTAATCCTCATCTAGATAGGAGTCATGAAAATGTTTAACTTGTTTGTATATATCCTTTGTTAACCATATGTCAGAGCTGAGGAATAATTTGAGCACTTATTGAGTCATGATTGAGTGAAGTATGTATTGATTAAAGTAAAAAATTTGTGTTAACTATGATGAGTCTTGAGTATCTTAGATAACTCTACAGTTTAGTTGAAAGCACTTTGAGGCGAAATTTATAATTAGGAACTGGACTTGGAGATGATTTAGGCGATCTTTGGACCGTTTGAGCCTTTCAAGCCTACCTGTTATACATTATTCCTTAGTGTCCCCTCTTGTGCCTGATTGAAAAAGAATGGTATATGCATTGCATATGATTAGACCCACATTCAACATTCTTGACAACCTCATTATACCTACCTTGGATTGAGCCTAAAAGAAAATTTTTACCCACCCCTAGGGGAGTATAATGAATCTCATTCATTGCATTAAATTGTTATATGTTGATCAGTTCATTGTGAAAGAAATGAAATGAACAAAAGAATGAGCAAAGAAAAAGAAAAGATGTAGAGAAAAAGCCTTGAAAAGAAAATTTAAATAAGACCCAAAGTGGCCAAGGCTAGAAAATGTGAAGAGAAGCTCAATGATTATGTGAGAAGATTTTGAACTGATTCTATATTACTCTCTTCTTTGCTTCTATCCTACCTTTTCTTTGGAGCCGACACCAAAAGGCCTAACGTTATAAGCTTTTAAAGTCCTGGTGATCCAAGTCTAGGGAATTACATTAGTGGAGAAGTGCTGGATAGTAAATTTGTAGAGTAGTTCACAGTAATCTTGACTCGGAGTTGTTATGGCACTTTTTGATCTTAGAGATATGTACATTACTCATGTTTGACAAGAGCACACACGCACGTTCCGATGTTGCGATGTATTGTTTAACTTAGGAGGAATTGCTTCTTGTTAAATGTTGAATGACTTTTATTGATGTGTAAGTAGGATTTCTGAGTTTTTACGTATGTTGTAAAGATGATTCTTGCTTAGTATTGAGTTTAACTTTTCTTTTTGAGCTTATTGCTTGCTCGAAGACGATCAAGTCTAAGTTTAGGGGAGTTGATAGGCTTAGTTTTAAGTGTTTTTAACTGTAATTTCTTCCCATTTTCCGTACTTTTTCCTGGATGATATTATGCTTTTTGGTGTCTATTCGTTTGTTTCAGGAAATTAGATCGGAAATGGAAGAAATGAGCTAATATGAAGATAACGGGCGAAATCGAGGCGAGAAAGAGTTGAAATGAAGGAAGTGAGATTTTCGGAATCTCGATCGATTGAGATTATGTCTCGATCGATCGAGCCAGACAGTGTGCTGAGAAGAAAAGAATTTCAAGTCTCGATCGATCGGAACAATTTTTCGATCGATCGAGCGAGGCAGTAACTTCAGACCAATTTTATTGAAGTCTCGATCGATCGGAAGGAAATCTCGATCGATCGAGCGAGGCAGTATGTTTCAAAGGCTGACATGAACAGTGCACCGATCGATCGGACGCAAATCTCGATCGATCGAGACGCAAATCCGGGAAAATCTTATCTTCCATTTTTGAAATGATTTTTGAGGTATAAAAGGATAAATCACTTCCATATCAGAGATATACCATACCAGACGTGATTTAGGTCGAGAATAAGCAGCCCTAGCCGCCGCCTAACGCCGCCGAAGGAGATTCAATCTCCGTTCTTCGTCCAAAGTCGAGCCAATCTATTCCGGAGTGCAAGGAAGGAGCAAGAGAAGAAATCACGGTGCAACGCATGGATTCATCCACCGTTTATCGTATTTCTAAACTTTGATTTCTTTGATTTTCAATTCCATTTGATGTTTTTGAGGTCGAGAGACAATTAAACTCTTATGTATTTGATTTGAATTAAATCTAGTTTATTTTATCGAGTTTTAGTTTCGTTGTGTTTGATTATTGATTCAATTGTGATTGAGCGCATTGATTTCTATTGTTCATAAATTAATTGCATGTGTAGATCAAAGCCTAGCTAACTTTGATTAAATAAGAGAGTTATAACCGAGATCGAGAGATAACGTTGTAACACGCTCTATTAATTTATGATGTATGTTACGATTGAGATCGAGAGATGATATCGCATACATGAGAGCTTAGAATCGAGAGATTTAGAGTAACAAGGTTTTGACGATTTATGCAATGTTGAATTAGTAAATAGATGCACGAGAGTGATTTATTCTAATTTAATGTTAGTTTCTTTACAGCTCGAGAGAGTGTATTGAATAATAGCGAAAACCTTTCACCTTTAGAATCAATTGGTTGATAATTTGATAATTCAGTTGAATCATTAAAGATAACATAGTTGAACGACGAGCTTGGTAATTTTCTCGAGTGACTTGCCTTCGCATATCCGGAACCATTCATCTTATTGTTTCTTGTTTATTTTTCAGTCTTTAGTTTAAATTAGCATTAGTTAATCACCTTTGTTAATCGTAGGCTAAATATAATTTTATTAATCTTATTTGGTACTTATACGTTAGTCCCTGTGGATTCGACATCCCGTACTTAAATTTTCACTATACTAAAACTTGACAACCGTGCACTTGCGGTAGAATCGTTTCATACTATTCTTTGAAATATCTTTTGTTTAAAAATAAAGCTGTCAATCATCGGTTGCCTCTGTTGTACCGTCCCACTAGAAAAACCTCCATCAACCTTCCCTAAGATCCATCTGTCCTCCCCGATTGGGACAACGTCGAGCAATGTGGCCCGGCTTGCCACATATGTAGCACGCAGAACAATCACGCATCAAATGCGGTCCTCCGCAAAAGTGGCACTTAACATCTCCAACTCTACTAGCTTGAGTTGGTCCCCCAAAAGTAGATGCACCACCCCTCCAGTCTCCTTGCTTCCGGTTATCCGGCCGCTTTCCGCTAAACCGGGAAAAAGAAGGAGTCCCCTGTGACTTAAAAGATCCTCTTCGGGGCCTCAGATTCTCAGATGTAGATCTTTGTGATGGAACTGGTGGGGTACGGCTTCAGGATAAGCACTCACCTCTATCTCTGCTAACTCTGCTCTAACAAGCGCATCATCAAAAGATGTGGGGTTGTTGGAGATAACCCGATCAAATAGTTCTGGCCGCAGCCCCTTCAGAAAGTGCCTCATCTTGGCATGCCCGTTCGTAGTGATGTGAGGAACATACCTCAATAGTGATGAGTAGTGCATGGCATAGTCCGAGACTGTCATGCTCCCTTGTTTCAGGTTCGTGAATTCATCCTCCTTAGTTTGCCTAGCCGCATCAGAGAAGTACCGGTTTAGAAACCAGGTTCTAAATAAGGTCCAGTCAATCACCATACCTTGGGCACTCAACTCCATCACAGTCGTCTTCCACCACATGGAAGATTTCTTCGCTAGTTGGAACTCCGCTAGCCTTAACCAAAGCGTCCTAGCACAAGGAGCGGACACAAATATCTGTTCCAGTCTCTCTAGCCACTCTTCGGCCTCTTCCCCTGTCTCTGTCCCCTCAAACATGGGTGGGTGGAAAGTCAGAAACTGAGTAAGACTAAGCTCCCCGGGTAGAAACAACTGAGCCACTGTTTCCACTCCCACAGCAGGTGGAGGTAAAGGATTTGTCTGACCAATACTAGCATTCACACTGCCTACATCCCCTACCTCTTCATTGAGGTTCCCCAAGTTCATAGCAGCCATGCTGTAACACAAGGGTTAACAACAATTCCAAATAATAAATATGCTACACCGTTAGATAACATGAATGATAAATAGCATGTTAGTATAACAATGTATACACAAATATGCGCCACATGCATAAACATGCCCAAATATAAACACCTAGCCAACCATGCTAAGGCTACCCTTCACTCGTTCCCGGGTTCTCTAACTCTGATACCACTAATGTAAGGACCCTAGTTCCTTAAGTGCGGATTAAAGGCGTAATTAGAACTAACATGCATCTAAAGAGTATAAAGTCCGTGTTGATGCCTTGAGCTGTTATGATTACAGGCCAAAATAAAATTTCCAAAAGGGATTAATTACATTCACAACCAATTGAATGTTAATCCTATAGCTTTACAATACTCCTAGAGTAGAGAGTATACAAAAGAATTAAGCCTGCTATGCCAAAAGCACTCCTCACTAGCTCACCGCATCAACCCGCCTTAGCCCGTCCGCTCAAAAGTACCTACAGGAACAACCCCAAAATCATGAGCATGTATATAAACCATATTCACAATAATATGATTGTAATTCAAATGTATAAACCGTAAATACGATTCACTTCCTGTGATTAATACATTTAAAAGCTCCCTTTGGTTGTCCCTGTACCACACATAATCAATGGATTATAAAACCAATAATGTATGTCATGACATGCATCCATTCCATGTATACCAATGGCCATTCCCAGTCTTCTTATATCAGTGGCATAATACCCTCGCGTTTACATGACATCGGCATTAATACCCCTCGCTACGACATATTAGCGGCATAATATCCCTCACAATAGTAATATGACAGTGGCATGATCCTTCGCTTCGACATATTTGCGGCAAATATCACATGCACCAATGCATCCAATATACACATGCAACCATAATGCATATCCAAACCATGTATGCAACCATAAGGCATAACTAAGACCATGTATGCAACCATAATGCATAACCAATTCAAAGCGTAATAAATACGTTTTACCGTCCGATGCCCGTACGCTCACTACGTACCTTAGTCCCAAAATGTGTTGTGTCGTGGACTTTATTTCCTAAGTTGTGTGGCCACCTAGGATGGTTCTACACATTCACACAAACCCATATTAGGAGCCAATAATAGTCCAATATCAAAAATTCCACAAAATTATCCAAAAACACATTTTTTTGTGTCTCACGATCGATCGCCGCGAGGGCCCGATCGATCACGAGACCTCTCTGCCCGCTGCCAAAATTTTCTGTCTTCGGCGATCGATCGCCACATTTGGCGAGATCGATCGCCAGCCTCACCGATCGATCGCCCAAAAGTGGCGATCGATCGCCAACCGCTACTGGAGCGAATTGGTGGCTCGCGATCGATCGCTCCTTCGGGCGATCGATCGCCGCTGCCTGAGCCACGGAAATCACCATTTTGCTCCAAAATTTCTTCCCCATCTTCACCAACACTTACACCAACAAACCAATAACATAAAAACACTATAAACCTTCAACAAACACCTTTAAACAACCAAAAATCTAACATCCAACCAAAAACCATACCAACCCAAAAGAAACCCATTTCAAAAACTCCAAAACCATTTCATATCCAAACAAAACACCATTAAAACACCAATGAGGTATCCATACCTATTGAGGACTCCAAATCTCACAATAAATCCCACAAACCAAGATTTTGCAAGGATTTCCCCTCCACTTTTATGCCAAATTCGAAAATGGTGGAAGGGTAGGGTTGGGAGAGTGATTTGGGGATTTTGGTAAAGTGATGGTAAAGTGGGGGTAGTGGCGTTAAAAAGGGGGGCTAATTAAAATTGTACCCCAACAGTTACCATGATGTATAAAATACCCCAACTTGATATTTTAAAAGCATTTTACCAAAATGCATCAAAACCCCAATTAAGCACATACATTACCAAATAATATCAACCATCACATTTAAACCATGATAACACCCAATTACCCAACATGCATAACATGCACCCTGAAACGCTCTAATAGGTCATGCCTACCATGTGACTAAGCATTTCACCAAGATAATTAATTCCAACACATAACTTAATTATCACCATAAATAATCACATAAACATAATTAATGCCCAAATTGCAATTAATTCTTTCGGGGATATCACACTATCTATCTGAGAACCTTCTCTCGCTCTCCCAACGAGTAGGAAAGTGCACCACAATCAGCGGACTATCTCGTTGGATTTTGACTCGTTCAAGGAAAAGATGCTGAAGAACATAAATAACATACATCATGGTCTGAATGATCTGTTCTCTCAACAAGCTTCATATAAGACCAGCCTTAGAAGAGAACAGATCGAGCTGACTTCCGAAGTAAAAACTACAGTTGCCAAATCCCTCCTTGCTCAAGATACTCGCCTGGATGCTATTTGCGCTCAGCTTACGTAGATCATAGATTTCCTTCAGGAGATTGCTGCTGACAAAAAGAGGGAAAAGAAGTCAGCCCAGCTGAGGAAATAAATAAGAGCTCAGCCGAGAAAAATTATTTGTAATGAATATCAGTTAATGTATTCATCAAAGTATTTATAGAAGTCTCATTTTCTCAGTCTGTTCAATTATTTTGAACTAAGAGACTCGATCGATCTTAACTCCTTAAAAGACTAAAGTATTCAGTTAGTTAATTTATTTTGAACTTAACTCCCACAAGAACAAGGAAAATAAAAATAAAGGATCTAGCTTTTGTCATCATCAAAAAGGGGGATTTTGTTAGTTCCGAATTTTGAAGATGACAAAACAGACCAGACCGATCGAGCCTATGACAAAACAGATCAGACCAATAAAGTCTATATCAAAATAGACCAGATCGTTGTAAACCAGACTGACCAGATCGACGTAGATCCAGATCGATCAAAAAGATCAGACTAGACCAGCTCGATGCAGATCAGATCAGAACAGACGAAGTTAGTAAGCTTCTGTTTTCAGTCCGAATATTCAACGGCTATTTATTGAAGCATTTAATGATGCATTTAATGCTAAACAAGACCAAGGGCTGAAGGTTACCTTAAATGGTAAATAGACATATGAGAGTCTATCTGACAAGCGCCGAAAGGACATACCAGAAAGGAAAATACTTAAAGAAGAAGACTGCAGCTTGTTCAGATACTGACCAGAGTATATAGTTGCACACAAAATGAATTATTATCGTTGGCAGAAACGATTATATATAGGCGCAACTTCAAAAGCTCAACAGAGTATCGACAAGAGACGAGAGATTCAAAAAAGCATAAAAGTTCAATCAACTTTATCAAGCATTCAGTTCAGCAGAACGCTATCATCAAAAGAGTTTAACTTGTCGATCTGCTCAAAATTAGAAGCACAACCTATTGTTTTACTTTGATCACTTAAGGATCATTTGTGCTTAGAAAAAAAACCACTCTTTCAATTGTATTTTGTTCTAAGATAGAAGAGTGATATCTTTGTAACTGTCAGACAGATTAAGAGACTAGGAGTTTCAATCTGGTAGTGGGGTAAATCCAGCTGAATCGGGGTTGTACAAAAAGTTGTATTACTCAAAGTCTTCTAGTGAATCCTTCCTTGATTGGAAGAATGGGAGACGTAGAAGGATTTGCCTTCGAACTTCCAGAAACATATGTCGTCTATTTACATTTCGCACTATCTTGCATTTCATAGCCATCAACCGTTCTTACTAGCTAAGAACATACCGTTTCCGCATTTTCATTTCAGTAGCCTGTTCTGCTTAAGTACTGGTTAAGAAACAGATTTCATTTACTAACCTGAGTGAAATCAATAAGAATTAATTTTAGAGGAGTGTTCACCCCCCCCCCCCCCCCCCCCCCCACTAAACACTCTCGTCCGATCCTAATAGATGATACCAAATAGATGTTCGGATTTGTATTTAAGCTTAATGATGATGTTTTCTCTTGGAAACGTTCCAAGCAAGACACCACATCAGATTCCACAACTGAAGCTGAATACATTGCAGCATACGATGCAGCAAAGAGGCAGTTTGGATATGAAATTTCATCTAAGAGTTGGGTGTAATTTCTAGTACAGTTGACACAGTCCCTACGTACTGTGACAACAAATGAGCTATTATGAATAGCCAAGATCTCATCAGTATCCAAACATATATTGAGAAAATATCATCTAATGAGAGATATGGTAGACACGACATTATTATTGAGAGAATTGCTTCAACGGGAAAATATAGTGAATCCACTGACAAAGCCTTTACAACGATTAGTGTCTGTCAGACATCTTGGGAAGATGGTCATGAGACACATGAGTAGTTGGCTTTGGGAAAGTGAAAGATATTGTTGTCATATGTGATTAAGTAAATCAATAGTTGATTGATTGTATTATAATCTTGTTATGACAAATCTTTGTTTGAATATTAATATATATGGCACTTCTTCATCTGTTCACCAATGTATCTTGATGCATTGATGAAGTCCTTGAGATTGCTATAGTCCATAGAATGTGGTTACGCATATGATGGTGACCATGAAATACATTCTCGACTGCAATTTCTAAATGTTCCTGGTCGATGAGCCTTCGAGAATAGGATATCGATATATGCTCGTTAGAGACTGGTATTCATGATGTCTCTAGTGTAGTGCACCGCGTTTCATCGGCGTTGGCTTGGAGAAGTCAGCACACATAAATAGGTGCTCATTATGAATGAGTTCGCTGAACGACCCTACTCGAAATTCTATAAGTGGTTACCATTTGTCGAGTATAGAATTCCTAGTCATAGTTGTGCACCATTACTCCTCATGACTCGAGGCATCATTGAGGTCTTGATAGATAGTCGTGTACTTTGATTTAATGACTGACCACATGCGGGTCATAAAGTTGTTATTTTGGGTATTCAGTGATGCTGTCAGAGGCCTATGATTGTCGTTGGGGATTCACCACTTCTTGATGAACCAGGATGTCCTATGTGTTTTTCTGTATATGATTCAAGGAATCTCTGACCAGAGTGGGTAGTGCTTATGAAAAATGAGTTTTTCATATACACACAATGAATCATATAACGTGAAATAAATACATAGTTATTGAAATCATAATGGGTCTCGATCAACCAATGCCCTTGATTCAGTCGGGACATATTGAGTGAAAGGAATGTAATGCATGCTAACTATGGCTGACGGGTTCTCGTACAATGCTAGTCATTTATATCTAGGTTTTTGTGAAGCACAGATGCTAGGCGGTACCCATGATCGGTAGGTTCTTGCTGGAATTATATTTCGGCTATTGTCTATTAAAGGAGTTTAATTGACAATGGGGCATTCAGTATAAGCCCAAAAGAAGTTGTTTGACTTCTAAAATCATAAAGGTTGTGATCCTACTGCTGTGATACACTTGAGTCTCGTTGGGTCACAATCAACCGGTCACCGATCTAATGATGAGAATTGAGACTTAAATGTTAAGTGCTCAAATTTAAGTGATTTAGAAGAGATGCATTTAATTTTTGAAAGCTCCTCATTTTAGTGGAGTTTCTATATTTGAAAATGTTTCATTTATAGAAAGTTCTGAAAATAATATTTATGCCTCATAATTATGTACATTGGTAGTACATCTAAGTTGTCCAATTGGATTGAACTACTAGGATTATGAGTTTGTAGTTTTGTGTTGGCTTTTGGGCAAGTGGGAGATTGTTAGCAAAAATACCCAGCAAGCCAAACGTTGGCCCAGTGGGCTTTATGAGCCCTGGCACAATTAAAGAACATATTACAACTATAAATGCATCATTGTCTAGGGTTTAAGAGGACTCTTAATCAATTCACTCTTTCTTATCAAAAGCTTACATCACACTAGCACTGATGTTGACTTGAAGATCTGGTCAGGTTGGTTGGACTCGAGGGACTACCGCTATCAGATCCACGTCGGTGAACGGTAATTTCTTTTCGTGCGTTTATATTTGATATTTGCATATGTTATAATATTTGAATCATACGCGATCTATCCGTCCCCGGGTTAGATCTGTTTTTGTTTTATTCAGTTGCGTTTGGATTTGGCGTCGGGGTACGAAAACCCAACACCTCCCACAAGTATAGCATGCAGTAGAGAAAAATAGATAACTGTATCATGTACTAGGAGAGCTAATGTTGGTTGAACTTGGTGCCTTTTATTTGTCTAAATTAATTATGTGTATAATATATAACTATTTTTTAATATCAAATTAAATATTTTATATTTTATTGAAGTATAAGTCTTTTCAAAAACTTTACAAAACACATCAATATATTGAAATATTAATATGTTATAAATTTAAGTTTTACAATATTATAGAATGATGTTTATTTTACAAGATAAAAAAAGATTCATAAAAGAGGCCAAAAATAAGGACCAATCATATTATTACTATATTAACACAAATGATATACAGAGAGGAATACTTTAACAAGAGATCCACATAAAAGATACCAAATATTTTACTCTATATGGCTCTTATTTAATATAAATATATATATATATAGAAATATGTATTGCATATACGTATTATACCATGGACTGCAAAAAATGTACTTTAAAAAATTAAAAAAACAAAATATTTTGTATTCTAGAAATAAAAAAAAAACATAGTAGTTACCATATATATGTTTGTGCACATACATATTTTTTCAAAGATTATAATCATTCATAATCTGATGCCTCAAACCTAAAACGTTTGATTACTTGTATCAATTAATAGTCAAAATTGACATAATCTAGCCAATAACTTTCTCTATATATACATATATTACATACACTAAACAATTACATTGATAAAGAAAAACCCTAAATATTTCAATTTTTTCTAGCATCATGAACTATACCAAGACTAAAAATTTGCTACAATTTTTCATCATTTTTTCTATCTTTCTCCAAACAATGGCATCATCCAAAAGAAAATGTCGTATAACCAAAAAATATGAAGTTGTAGTTGCCAACAATCTTCCTCAAAACTCGCCGTCGATGTTGGTGCATTGTGCTTCCAAAAACGATGATCTTGGAAAGCATACACTCTACAGAGATCAGGAATTTCGGTTCAGTTTTTGTGCAAATTTCTTTTTTAATACAGTATTTTTCTGTCATCTTTGGTGGGATAAGAAGGAGCTCCAATTTGATGTTTTTAATAATACGGTTGTTCTTATAAATTGTTTGGATGTGTGCTATTGGCAAGTATCGGGCGATGGAATCTATTATTCGAAGTCTTTTCCTTTATATAAGCCAGAGAAAGTGATGGATTGGCCAAAGATGCCACAAGATCTTGCACTCTGATATATGGATCGTGTGTTTTTTTATGGATTTAGTAAGTATGTATTAAATTATATATTATGAAGAGAACACATTTGGAATCTCTCTCTTTGATCTATTTTGGAGATAGATTTCATGTTAATTAGCATGTTTAATGTTTAATTGTATTTTTTTCGAGTTTTTTCCCCATTAAATTTGCTCACCAAGTATTATTATATTAAAAAGTTACAATAGCACAATGTTTTATTTGATTATTAAAAGAAGCAAATGCAGAGCAGGGGCGGATCTACAGTGTGGGCTGGGGTGGGCTTCAGCCCACCCAGCACTGCCCAGGATTATTATATATATATGTTTTGTCTAATAATAATGTGTGAAGGGTGTGGTGCAGGTGGTAAAGATAGTAATATTGTAGTGTTAAGGGTTCGAAATCCAGGAAGCTCAATCTATAAAAATTCTGGATTTTCATTACATAATAGTTTTTTTATTTATTTAAACAAAATTTAAGTTTAAAATTATTTTTAGAAATAATTTATTACTTATTTGTCCCGTTTTTAAGCTTATTTTTAAAATATTTTTAAAAAATATATAGATATACATCATTTTTTTTAAACTCTAGTTCTTTTAAAAAAAATTCTGGTATATTTTTTTTCTATCTAATATTAAACCCATTGTATATATTAATTTGAAATTTAGATTAAATTGATTATGAAATATTTATACAGAAGATTGAGAATTAAATAGTGAGTAAAACTTATGCATGTAGAGAAAGATAAAATAATAGCTAACGAGTATACGAACGAAGTGTTTATACAAAAAAAAATTCGGGGCTCCGCCCCGAACCTCCACAATGGGGTTGTTGCCTCCTTCACCCCGTAGTGTCTTTGCCTCCAGCCCACCCAATATAAAAATCCTGGCTACGCCCCTGATGCAGAGAATATTGTACCCAGCAATTATTCTGTACGGTCGTGGATGGAGGTGTATCATTTACCATCTAAGTCATATCAAGTCTGGCTGGCACCCACGTGGTGCAGCCCTCTTGTCCACATCTTAATCTCGAAGAGCAAATTATTAAAAACTTATGTTTGATATTAAAAATCAAGTACAAATATATTGCGAAATTAAAAATTATTGTAATGCATAAATAAATAAATAACTAAGAGATTCTTATATCATTCAAAATAATTTTCACAAAGATTTCAGGAGATACTACTTATTGCTTTTTGATATATTTTCAACGCAATTTACCAAAATTGATAATTATAGTTAACCACACAACATAGTTCGCAATCTTATGAGAATTAAGAATAGTTTACTGGGTAAACTGTAATTAACCTTTTATATAACTATATATATTCCTTAATAATTAACAGTTGTATTGACAGTTGCACATTCTAATACCACAAAATTCAAGAATCATGAATTATACCAAGACCAAGTCATTATTGCAATAAGAAAATATTCTCTCATCAAAAAATATAGAGTTATAAAAGCCAATGACCTCCCCCAACAGTCAAACTCGCTACCGACGCATATTTTTGGGTGAGTTCTTGCTAGCATAAGAGTAATGTCCTAATGCTAAATCTAAATGTTCAAATTTGATTTGGATATATGGGGTTGTAAATGTATGTTGTTGGGTTGCACGAAGCGACGACATATATTATTCAGATTCTTATCCTTCACACTCTATGTATCCCCTTCTTCCAATTAAGTAAGGATTCACTAGAAGACTTTGAGTAATACAATCATGTTACAACACCGATTTAGCTGGATTTACTCCACTACCAGACTGAAACTCCTAGTCTCTCAATCTGTTCAGACACAATCCGTCTGACAGTTACAATGAATTCACTCTTCTATCTTAGAACAAATACAATGATACAGTGAATTACTCTGAGCATAAATGATCCTTAAACGATCAAATAAAACAATAAGACGTGCTATCAACTTTGAGCAGATCGACAAGATGAAATCTTTCGATGATAGTGTTCTGCTCGAATGAATGCTCAATAAATGATTGATTGTTGATCTCGTATGCGTGTTGTATCTCTCGTGTCGTGAGCATTGTGTCGTGAGCATTTAAGTTGCACCTTTATATAGACATTTCTGCCAACGACAATATTTCATTTTGCGTGCAACTCTTTACTTTAGTCAGCCTCTGAACAAACTGCAGTCTTCTATTTTAGACTCTTTCCCTTCTGGTCTGTTCTTTCGGCGCTTGTCAGGTAAGATCTGCTTTGTCTATTTACCATTTAAGGTAACTTCAGTCTTTGGTCTATTTCAGCATTAAATGCTACATTAAATACTTCAATAAATAGACGTTGATTATTCGGAATTATGAACAAAGTTTGCTAACTTAGTCTGAATTGATCTTTCTGAAATAAGCTCTGATCTGATTTGCATCGATCTGCATCGATCTGGTCTGTACCGATCTGGTCTTCATCGATCTGGTCGACATCGATCTGGTCTGTTTTGTCATCTTAAAAATCCGGAACCAACAAATTCCCCCTTTTTGATGATGACAAAACCTAGCTTCTTTATCTTTTTAAGTCCTTTCCCTTGTAGAAGTTATGTTCAAAATAAATAAACTAATTGTCTTCTTTATTAATTAGGAGTTCAGATTGATTAAGTCTTTTAGTTCAAAATAAATAAATTTTTCAAAATAAATGAATAGGACTGTGAATTCCGAAAGACTTTTTATACACTCGTCTGATGAATACATTTACAGATGTTATTCATTACATGCACTCATTTATTTCTTCTTTTCGGGCGGCTGTTCTGGCTTCATTTATTTCTTTTTCCCCCCTTTTTGGCATCAGCAATCTCCTGAAGGAAATCTACGATCTGGGGAAGTGATGGTCTCCAATAAAACACCAAATATGATGGAGGATCAGTTCACTTTCTGTAAGGACCCTAGTTCCTTAAGTGGGGATTAAAGACGTAAGTAGAGCTCACATACATCTAACTAAGTATAAAGTTCGTGTTGATGTCTTGAGCTGTTAAGATTACATTGCCAAAATAAAATTTCCAAAAGGATTAATTACATTCCCAACCAAATGAACATTAATCATATAGCTTTACACTACTCCTAGAGTAGAGACTATACAAAAGAATCACATCTGCTATACCAAAAGCACTCCTCACTAGCTCACCGCATCAACCCGCCTTAGCCCTTCCGCCCAAAATATACCTACAGGAACAACCTCAAAACCATGAGCATGTAACAAACCATATTCACAATAATATTATTGTAACTTAGAAATGCATAAACCGTAAAAAATACGAATCACTTCCTATATTTAATACATTTAAATGCTCCCTTTGGTTGTCCATGTACCACAATCATAATCAATAGATTATAATACAAATAATGTATGTCATGACATGCATCCATTTCATGTATATCAATGGCCATTCGAGTCTTATTATATCAGTGGCATAATACCCCTCGCGTTTACATGACAACGGCATTAATACCCCTCGCTTCGACATATTAGCGGCATAATATCCCTCGCAATAGTACTATGACAGCGGAATTATCATTCGCTTCGACATATTTGTGGCAAATATTCTTCATCGCTATAATATGACAGCGGAAAGTATGCTATCATCGCTTCGACATGAAGGCGGCAAGTATTCTTCATCACTGGAATATAACATCGACTCACAATCACATGCACCAATGCATCAAATATACACATGCAATCATAATGCATATCCAACCCATGTATGCAACCATGATGCATAACCAAGACCATGTATGCAACCATAATACATAATTAAATCCAATGCGTAAAAATACGTTTTACCGTCCGATGCCCGCACGTCTCACTATGTACCTTTGTTCCAAAATGTGGTGTGTCGTGGGACTTTATCTTCTAGGATGTGTGGCCACCTGTGATGGTTCTCTTATGGACTTCAAATCCTACCAAGAATCCCACAAATAAGAATTTTGCAAAGGTTTCCTCTCCTCCTTTGCACCAAAATCGGGTTCGGGTGTTTTGGGGTTTTGGGGATATGGTTGGAAGTGAAATTGATTGGTAGTGGGGTTATGAGGGGGTAGTGGGGGTATAAGTGTTGGGGTGTAAAATAACATGTACCCCAATAATTAGCATGATGTATAAAATATCCCAACATGATATTTTAAAAGTATTTTTTCAGAAATGCACCAGAACCTCAATTAAATACATGATTTACCAAATAATCACTAACCATCACAATTAAACCATGTTAACACCCAATTTCCCAACATGTATAACAAGAGTCCCGAAATGCATTACCAAGTCACGCCCACCATGTGACTAAGCATTTCCCATATCAATTAATTCAACACAAAATTAATTGACGCCATGATAATCACATATACATAATTAATGCCCAAATGCATATAATTATTTCGAGGATATCACAATACTCCCCTACTTATAAGATTTCACCCTCAAAATCGCATGCACTTACCAATCCGAAACTAAACGTAAATCACATACAAGAAAATAGTTCCGGGTAGTGTTGCACCATATGTCGCTCCATCTCCCACGTGGCCTCCTCGACACCCCTGCGATCCCACTGAACCTTGACCATCGGTATCACTTTGTTCCAAAGTCTGCGATCATTTCTATCCAGAATCCTGACTGGTCGTTCCACGTAGGACACATCAGAATCTAACTGTACTTCAGAAGGCTGCAACACATGTGCCGGATCCAGCTCAGATTTCCGTAACATAGATACATGGAACATGTCATGAATACCAGACAATGACGGTGTAAAGCCAAACTGTAAGCCAAGGTACCAATGCGCTGTAAGATCTCGAACGGTCCCACATACCTCGGGGACAATTTACCGCGCATACCAAACCGTACTACACCTCTGAAAGGTGAGATCTTCAAAAAGACCCTGTCTCCCAACTGAAATTACAACGGTCTCCGTTGTTTATTTGCATAGGCTGCCTGTCTGTCCTGGGCTGCCTTCATTTTCTGTCGGATAACTTCTTATCATCCATCTCCCGAATCAATTCGGGCCCTCCAACTGGTTTACTGGTCAAATCATCACAGTATAATGACGACCTACAACGCCTACCATACAGAGCCTCAAATGGAGCCATCTGAATACTCGCCTGAAAGCTATTGTTGTAAGAGAACTCCACCAAGGCCAATGAATCTTGCCATGAAGCATCAAACTCTAATACACAAGCCCGTGGCATGTCCTCGAGCGTTTGTATAGTACGCTCAGTCTGACCGTCCGTTTGGGGATGATATGTCGTGCTCAACCTCACTTCAGTACCCAAAGATGACTGAAGACCTTCCCAAAAATGAGATGTAAACTGCGGATCTCTGTCAGATACAATAGACACTGGAATTATGTGAATGTCATACTGTACGGAATAAAATGCGCCACTTTGGTCAATCTATCCACGATCACCCAAATGGCATCACAACCGGAAGTAGTCATTGGCAAGTGGGTCACAAAGTCCGTAGATACTAAATCGGCTGCTGTGAGCTCGCTGCAAGATCCCTCTACGCAACTCCGGCGTACTCGGAACTACCTAACGGTTACCGAGCCTCAAAGAACCATCCTCAGCCACTCTGAATTTTGATGGCTGTCCATGAAGTACCAACGATGGCCATCTCTAAATCTCCTCATCTGCCTTCTGAGCCCTCTGGATATTCTCATAAATGTCAGGCTCTGCCAATAAGGTCGATACCCGAACCGGTGATGTATCCACATCAAAATCATAGCCCATATGGAAGTAAGAAGTCATCATAGCCGATAGCTGCATGGTCTCCTCAGCAGTACTCTTTACCTTTAGACTCAAGGCGTCTATCGTCAAGTTCGCCTTCCCACGATGGTACTCTATTCCACAGTCGTAATCCTTGAGTAAATCCATCCTCTCCTCTGTCGCATATTTAACTCCGCCTGAGTAAATAAGAACTTCAGGCTCTTGTGATCCTTATAAATGGTAAACGACGTACCATATAAGTAATACCACCAAATCTTCAAGGAAAATATGATAGCCGCCAGCTCCAAGTCATGGACTGGATATCTGGTCTCATGCGGCTTCAACTGCCTCGATGCATAAGCTACCACATGCTTATCTTGCATCAGTACGCATCCTCAGCCATGTAGCGATGCGTCAGTATATAGAACAAACCTCTTGTTCTCCGTGGGGATCACTAACACAGGCGCCGTCGTCAACCGATGCTTCAACTCTTGAAAGCTTTGCTCACAAGCCTCAGACCAAAAGAATGGTACTCCCTTTTGAGTCAACTGAGTCAATGGCTTAGCAATCTTAGAAATTTCTTCGACGAAGCGTCGATAATATCCAGCCAAACCGAGAAAGCTCCGTATCTCGGGTACAGAAGTGGGTGCAGACCACTCCATCACAGCCTCTACCTTCCTGGGATCCACCGATATCCCAATGCTAGAAATAACATGCCCCAGAAACACCACATTACTCAACCAAAATTCGCACTTGCTGAGCTTGGCAAATAACTGATTTTCTCTGAGGATCTGGAGTACTGTCCGTAAATGTCTCACGTGCTCCTCCTCGCTCCGAGAGTAGATAGGTATGTCGTCAATAAACACTATGACGAACTGGTCAATATAAGGTTGGAACACCCGGTTCATCAAACTCATAAAGACAGCCGGGGCGTTCGTCACACCGAACGGCATAACTAGGAACTCGTAGTGCCCATACCGAGTCTGAAATGTTGTCTTCTGCACATCCTCCTCTCTGACCCGAATCTGGTGGTACCCTGACCTCAAATCAATCTTGCTATACAGTTTCGTACCCTGCAACTGATCAAATAAGTCATCAATCCTTGGTAGGGGATACTTGTTCTTTACCGTTGCCTTATTCAGTTGCCGGTAGTCGATGCACAAAGGCATCGAGCCATCCTTCTTCTTTACAAAAAGAACCGGTGCGCCCCAAGGCGATACGCTAGGGCGTATATATCCTTTGTCAAGGAGTTCCTGTAATTGTTCCTTTAATTCTCTTAACTCCGCCGGTGCCATCCTATAAGGAGCACGAGATATGGCGGACGTTCCCGATAATAACTCAATCTCAAACTCGACTTCTCTGGTCGGTGGGAATCCTGGGATTTCCTCCGGAAACACGTCAGCAAACTCTGCTACCACGGGTACATCCTCCACCCTCAACTTTTTATTCTTTCCCGTTATGTCCACGGCATAGATAAGATAGCCTGTATGTCCACGTTCCACAATTTTAAGATTTTATGTTTGTTGCAAGGTATTACATTTTTCATAATGCGATTTGTGCATGGCATTCTACTTGTTGAGAATATAATTATTATTGCATATAACATAATAATCATGGATAGAAGGAACACAAATAAGTTTATGCACGTATTACGATAAATTAATTGAGAGATTTGATGAAATAGAATTAGTCAAAAAACATTATTGCAATACAATTTTAACCGAGGTTTAAACTACTATTTATCATCTAAATAATAGTAATTAGATATGTCATTAGTTTTATAATATCTTGTCTTATGATCATTGATGTTTATAAGGGATGTATTCAGTTTAATATTTTGAATAAATCATTAAACAAAAACGGATACGAATTAGTTGCTAGTTAATCATGTAGTCCAAAATTGCCCCAATCTTAACTTGTAACACCTTGAATAAATTTATAACTCATTGGTAAGTAATTTTTAACTCTCAATATCATTGGTCAATATTATTATAATATATCAATTATTTACATAATCATTATCTACTATTTTATAGATAATTACACCCTTTAATTTTTACCTATAAATCTTCAAATAAAAGCAATCAAATTATTATAATCATGGCAAAAATTAGAAGGTAAGTGCATAAAATATATTCAATCAATCAAGCTTTTATCCCACGAAGTGAAATCGGTTATATAGATCCTCACCATATATAAATTTGACAATATTTTATCCTGACTGACTACTTAATACAACAGTTCTCCTTTACCGAAGCTTGGACCGGCCACGGCGGAGTTAAATTGCATAAAATATACAAATGCAGACTTATAAAGTTATTGATATGCCTAGTCTTTCCTCTTTACGAGATTCTTCTTTAGATAAAAAAGAATTGAATGTTTATGTATTGAATCTATATTAAAAAAAACATGACACATAGAGGCAAGGAAAAGGTCAAAAAAGAGTTATGTACATGTCCTCTATTCATATGCTACATTCTCGAGATTTAGGCTAACTATCAAATTACATATGAATCTTTTGTAAATTCATGTGGATACACTCTATATTTAGAGTATCACCTCGCAAAATTTTTATATTTGAAACATCTGATTTAAATATAATATTTATAGGGAAGAGAAAAAACTACACACATATTTGAAACATCTGATTTAAAAAAATGAATATATGTATTATACCATGGACTGCAAAAAAAAAAATGTACTTTAGAAAATTAAAAAAAAAAAAAAATATATAAAAGACAGTTATTATAAAATTGTACTCTAGAAATAAAAAAAAAAACATACCAAAAATCAGGTAGTTACCATATATAGTTTTGTGTACATACATATTTTTTCAAAGATTATAATCATTCATAATCTGATGCCTCAAACCTAAAACGTTTGATTACTTGTATCAATTAATAGTCAAAATTGACATAATCTAGCCAATAACTTTCTCTATATATACATATATTACATACACTAAACAATTACATTGATAAAGAAAAACCCTAAATATTTCAATTTTTTCTAGCATCATGAACTATACCAAGACTAAAAATTTGCTACAATTTTTCATCATTTTTTCTATCTTTCTCCAAACAATGGCATCATCCAAAAGAAAATGTCGTATAACCAAAAAATATGAAGTTGTAGTTGCCAACAATCTTCCTCAAAACTCGCCGTCGATGTTGGTGCATTGTGCTTCCAAAAACGATGATCTTGGAAAGCATACACTCTACAGAGATCAGGAATTTCGGTTCAGTTTTTGTGCAAATTTCTTTTTTAATACAGTATTTTTCTGTCATCTTTGGTGGGATAAGAAGGAGCTCCAATTTGATGTTTTTAATAATACGGTTGTTCTTATAAATTGTTTGGATGTGTGCTATTGGCAAGTATCGGGCGATGGAATCTATTATTCGAAGTCTTTTCCTTTATATAAGCCAGAGAAAGTGATGGATTGGCCAAAGATGCCACAAGATCTTGCACTCTGATATATGGATCGTGTGTTTTTTTATGGATTTAGTAAGTATGTATTAAATTATATATTATGAAGAGAACACATTTGGAATCTCTCTCTTTGATCTATTTTGGAGATAGATTTCATGTTAATTAGCATGTTTAATGTTTAATTGTATTTTTTTCGAGTTTTTTCCCCATTAAATTTGCTCACCAAGTATTATTATATTAAAAAGTTACAATAGCACAATGTTTTATTTGATTATTAAAAGAAGCAAATGCAGAGAATATTGTACCCAACAATTATTCTGTACGGTCGTGGATGGAGGTGTATCATTTACCATCTAAGGCATATCAAGTCTGGCTGGCACCCACGTGGTGCAGCCCTCTTGTCCACATCTTAATCTCGAAGAGCAAAATATTAAAAACTTATGTTTGATATTAAAAATCAAGTACAAATATATTGCGAAATTAAAAATTATTGTAATGCATAAATAAATAAATAACTAAGAGATTCTTATATCATTCAAAATAATTTTCACAAAGATTTCAGGAGATACTACTTATTACTTTGATATTTTTTCAACGTAATTTACCAAAAATGAAAATTATAGTTAACCACACAACATAGTGCGCAATCTTATGAGAATTAAGAATAGTTTACTGGGTAAACTACAATTAACCTTTTATATAACTATATATATTCCTTAATAATTAACAGTTGTATTGACAATTGCACATTCTAATACCACAAAATTCTAGAATCATGAATTATACCAGGACCAAGTCATTGTTGCAATAAGAAAATATTCTCTCACCAAAAAATATAGAGTTATAAAAGCCAATGACCTCCCACAACAGTCAAACTTGCTACCGGCGCATATTTTTGGGTGAGTTATTGCTAGCATAAGAGTAATGTCCTAATGCTAGATCTTAATGTTCAAATTTGATTTGGATATATGGGTTGTAGATGTATGCTATTGGGTTGCACGAAGCGACGACATATATTATTTAGATTCTTATCCTTCACACCGGGAATTAATTGGTAAAAAATATTGAAGATTAATTGTATTTTAAGATTTTATGTTTGTTGCAAGGTATTACATTTTTCATAATGCGATTTGTGCATGGCATTCTACTTGTTGAGACAATATAATTATTATTGCATATAACATACTAATCTTGGATAGAAGGAACACAAATAAGTTTATGCATATATTATGATAAATAAATTGAGAGATTTGATGAAATAGAATAAGTCAAAAAACATTATTGCAATACACTTTTAACCGAGGTTTAAACTCCTATTTATCATCTAAGGATACGTTTGGTACATGTGATTACGCGTGATTATTAAAGGATTAAATACTTTGACCTCCGTTCGTCTCATTTTTTAATAAACCAACACAATCTCTCCGGCCCGTGAAAACAAGTATTAAAGGCTGGATGATAAACCCACATCCCACCCTGGTATTAGAATCGTAAAGTCAACAGTAACAAATGATAAGTTTGGCAAATACCCAAAAAATCCTTTGCCCTAAACCCACTTTCCAGCCATGGCCACTACAGAAAATTTGTTAACCTCCACAGGCATAGCCATTGTAGACAAAATATTTCACCTTGGATTCTAGAACAATATAAAGAATTAGTAAGGAGAAACATATATTGAGTACGAAAATGATATTACCCATTCTTCAATTAAGGTTAGAACTCGTCAGATTTGAGAAGATGGAGGAAGAACAGAGCTCTTTGACAGAGGCTCTGGAAGTAGGAATGGCGGTAGAGGAAGAAAGTTGGACGAAAAAAGGGAAGAGTTGCGAAAAGGTAGAGAAGGGAGCGGCGATTGAGTGGAAGTTTTTGGTGGTGGTGGGGGACGGATGGGAGAGATGGAGAAGGAGAGGGAAATTACTACAACATGATAAAGTGGCAGAGTGGAGGGGCATTTTTTGTGGATGGGAATAGCGTACAGTAACCTTAAAAATTGTGGATGTGTATTTTGTCTAGGCTATTGGAGGGGTATTATGGGTAAAAGTAAAAATGTTCTTAAACTTATCCTACTCATAAAAATCATTCCAAACAATAAATTATTTTCTCATCATATATAAATTATTTGATAATCATCAGATTTATCATTTTATTTATTAATCATTCCATAATCACATCCTTCAAACCAAACGTAGCCTAAATAATAGTAATTAGATATGTCATTAGTTTTATAATATTTTGTCTACTTATGATCCTTGATGTTTATAAGGGATGTATTCAGTTTAATATTTTGATTAAATCATTAAACAAAAACGGATACGAATTAGTTGCTAGTTAATCATGTAGTCCAAAATTGCCCCAATCTTAACTTGTAACACCTTGAATAATTTTATAACTCATTGGTAAGTAATTTTGTAACTCTCAATATCAGCGATAAGTATTATTATAATATATCAATTATTTACAAAATCATTATCTACAATTTCGTAGATAATTATACCCTTTAATTTTTACCCATAAATCTTCAAATAAAAGTAGTCAAATGATTATAATAATGGCAAAAATTAGAAGGTAAGTGCATAAAATATATTCAATCAATCAAGTTTTTATCCCACTAAGTGAAATCGGTTATATTGATCCTCCCGATTCATAGATATATTTGACAATATTTTATGCTGGTTGACTATCTAATGCAACAATTCTCCTTTACCCAAGCTTGGACCGGTCACAGCGGAGTTAAATTGCATAAAGTATACAAATGCAGAATTATAAAATTATTGACATGCATAGTCTTTCCTCTTTACGAAATTCTTCCATAGATAAAAAAGAATTTTGAATGTTTATGTATTGAATCTACATTAAAAAAACATGGCCAATAGAGGCAAGGAAAAGGTCAAAAAAGAGTTATGTACATGTCCTCTAATCCTAGGATACATTCTCGAGATATAGGCTAAATATCAAACTACATATGAATCCTCTGTAAATTTCATGTGGATACACTCTATATTTAGCGAATCACCCTCGCAAAACTTTTGAGCCGAACTTGATCAGATCTACTATAAAAACAACCCACTTTCAACTAATTTTTACAAGCCTATACTTTTGTTAAACATAAACCTGAAAATTTTCAAAATGAATGAATTCTGATCTCACTTCTTTTGTAAAGTTAGCATACCGAAGAAAGCTAGAGCGCGACAGGCTGCACCAGCTCCGATGAGAAGGGATATACACAGTTTCCAATAGTGAAGATTGTAGCCGGTTTTTAGAAGTGCACCACAACGTTGTATCAGCCACACTCCATAATATCTGCAAGTGGAAATGTGATGGGAGATCATTTTTCACGTCTATGTGGACAAGAACCATGCAATAATTTTGAGTGATTCTCAGTTTGAATTGCATCTGATATTCTGATGGTCCAAGTGCAATAACTAGTATAAGATGTATGGCAGATAAAATGTTTATACGGTGTTCTAGGATAGAATTCCAAAGCACCTTTTCGCATTTGAGACGATGAAGGCTTCTAAAGCCCAGTTCGGATAACACAATTCTTTCAAAATCTGCATAAACTTTCCGGGTTTCGGCTGAGTTGACAAAAGCGTCAGAACCACAGGTAGAAGCACAGAACACTGCACAATGCGAAAACATTTCAGAATGTCTAACTCTGGAACAAAAAATAAATACATAGTTTTGTAAAGTGGAGAGTGCTTGATCACCAGCTGAGATGGACCAGGTTCAAGGAAGATAGCCAATACATAAGCGATACCGGTGACACAATAAACAAGGCAGAGCAAGATGATGTAATTGTCGAAAAATGTAGATCTAGGATTGCTGTAGGTAAAAAACATGGAGAGATAGACCAATGGCTTAATCAGCGTGTTGAAATGATCGATCGTGTCTTTAGCAATAAAATGAGCCAGGCTGCTAATCCCCGAAGCACGTTCCCTACGGTATTGCAACTTATCAAGGGAGAACGTTCTCAGGGCTGCGATTTTGCAGAGCAAAGCTGAAAGGAAGAAAAATATTAATTCAGATACAACAACTTCTTCAAGTCAATACACAGAACTACGAAAATCCTATGCACAAGTATTGGCCTTATTTTCTACTTGATAACAAAGATTACAACATATAGCTCTATGAATGATCAATTGAAAATGAACTTACATGTGGCAATGATGGTGTAAGTATAACCAGGTGCGTTAAAGCTTTGATCGCTTGCTTTGGCTATCAATCCCAAACAAGCACCAGCGAGCAACAAAATAAGATAGTCTATCGCTTGGATTCTAGCCTCTCGTAGTCGCTGCTTAGCCATCCTGAGACAACAAACAAATAGAATAAAAGAATATTAATTCATTGAATCGGTGTTAGATGGACTTGTTAATTACAAAAAGTTGCATGTGGATAAGTCGATTCTTGAATTTTGCAACAGAAAATAGTCATATGCCGAGGATAAACTCAGTAATTTACCTTCCCAGGAAATGCTTGTACTGTAGAAGAATACTGGGAGTTCTCCTTCCGGACAAGTCCTTTGATTTCAAGAAGTTATTCATTATCCCTTCACACAGGGCCTCCAGTTTGTACATTAAATTTTGCCAGTATTCCCCACAAAAGGATATATGCTCAACACTGGAACCGGCATAATTTTCCTGGTACATTGAATCGACGTGGATTATAGGCATAGAAACAGCATTTTGCATATCTGGAGGTACAGGATACCCTTTATGAAGCATCCATCTTAAAGGAAGCTCTTCAAAAGTCACATCTGAACTTGTGCTTGGTTTAGACATCCCCTCCAAAACATCTATAAAATAGTCTGGTGGATTAATACGCTCGGGGACGATAATACCAAGTTGTTCAAAGTAATCTTCGACCTCCGCCACTGGACCATGATAGGCTGTGAGGCCTCCCTTTGCTAGGAGTATCAAATCATCAAACATCCTGAACAAAGAATAGCTGCAAATCGAAACAGATGAATCAATTACCGAGCAGGAATTAGACGAGTAGGAGAAAAACATATTATCTCCTGATATTGACAAATTAACAGTGGCTGCATATCTTATGTCTCTATATTATACTCAAGGATGTGGTATTTTTATTCAATATGCCTTCCAGTTCATCCTATTGCCTATATGTTAAACTGAATCTTTTATTCATGTGAAGCAGTTAGATTTAGCCACTTAATGCTGACTCGTGTAGTGAATTCGACAACAAATTTTTAATATTACCTAGGCTGGTGCACAACCATGCAAATGCTTACACCCTCAAGAGCTTCACGCCTGAGCGCTCTAAGAAGAAGCTGAGAAGACGAGCTGTCCAATCCAGATGTTGGTTCATCCAGGAACAAAAGCGAAGGTTCCATCACGAGTTCGAGACCCACGTTTACACGCTTCCTCTGTCCTCCTGATATACCTCGCTTCTCCACAGTGCCAACCAGGGAGTTCCTTACTGGTTGCAATCCCAAGGACTCGATCACTCTTTCAATAACGAGTACCTTGTCGGCCTTCGGTAAATCTGCTGACAGTCTTTTTGAAGAAATGTTTATTATAACTAAATAAAATGGAAAGTATTGTTGAAATCTAATTATAAATTAATTGTGATACAGCTGTAGTTCTAGAGAACTAATTCCCTTCATTTTGTTCTTTCCTTATTTAGTTTTTTGAGCAAATCAAGAATTATGTACCCTGATTTTCTCTACTAATTACAGCCTTAGATTTAGCTACTGTTTACCATAAATAAGTGCTCGAATCACTCAGCCATTCTGTATATATATTGGGATATCTATGTTAATGAAGTGATAGAGAATTATTTCTCCAATTCAGATTTTGTCATGGTATCAGAGCACTTTCTCTGAACCAATAGTTCTCTATGACAAAATACGGTATGGCCACCGAACAATACCACTCCACATCAGGGGCAACCTCCAGCCAGGAAATTCCGATGGCTGGAAACAGTGGAGAGAGCAGCGGAGTCATTCCAATCACAAGTCATAAACTTAATGGGCACAATTTCCTCCAGTGGTCTCAATCAGTCCTCATGTTCATCCGAGGAAAGGCAAAGATGACCACCTCACAGGCCTCTCGGCCTCACCAGGAGAGAAAGATCCCCAATATAGATCATGGAGGGCCGAGGACTGCATGGTTATGTCCTGGTTAATCAACTCCATGATCAACGACATTGGCGAAAATTTCCTCCTTATGGTACTGCCAAAGAAATCTGGGATCTGCAAAAGAAACATATTCCAGCAAAGAAAACACCTCTGAATTGTTTGGAGTGGAGACGATCCTTCATGATCTCCGACAAGGCGAAGCTTCTGTCACCCAATACTATAATAATTTAACCCGTTACTGGCAGCAACTGGATATGTTCGAGGAGCACACATGGGAAAGTCCCAAGGACGGAATTCAGTATAAGCAGATCATTGAGAAGAAACGAGTGTTTAAGTTCCTAATGGGACTTAACAAAGAATTAGATGAAGTACGTGGAAGAATCTTGGGAACAAAACCTCTGCCAAGTGTAAGAGAAGCATTCTCTGAAGTGAGAAGAGAAGAAAGCCGGAAGAAAGTGATGTTGGAACCCCAAACAATCAACCTCACCACCGAAGGAATAGCCCTGGCCATACGTGGCCCTCAACCAAGCAACCCAGACAACAAGACAAAAAAGGGGAGACCCTGGTGTGATTATTGTCGAAGACAAGGCCATACCAGAGACACATGTTGGAAGATCCACGGGAAACCCGCCGACTGGAAGCCCTCACGCTCATCTCATGAAAGTCGTGGTAATGCCACATCCTCAGTCAATGAGTAATGGAACTTCTGAACCAATTCTCTTTAGCAAAGAACAACTTGAACTTCTCCAGAAAATAATCAGCCAATCCACTGCTCTTTCAGCTGTTGCTACAGGATCCTAGCTCAGAAAGTAAATTTTCAAAAGCCTTAAATATTGCCAGGGAAAGAAACAAAATCTGGATTGTTGACTCAGGAGCATCAGATCACATGACGGGTTATAAAAATTTACTTACTGAATTTATACCTTGCAATGAGAATCATTCGGTCAAGATTGCAGATGGATCCATTTCGAAAGTAAAGGCTATGGTTCGGTTAAAATTTCTGAAAATTTTGTCACTTCATTATGTCCTACTTGTACCCAAACCTCAATTGTAATCTACTGTCCATCAGGTAAACTCACCCAAGACAAAAATGTTGTTGCTAAATTTCTTCCAAAATTTTTGTGAATTTCAGGACTCGGATTCGGGGAAGATGATTGCAATGCTAAGGTTTACTCGAGACTATCTCCTCACGAATAATTATTCCCCGGAGAAACAAGCTCACAAAGCAGTTTGTTCAAATCAGCTTCGCAAAAATTACTTCCCAGAAAATAAGGATAGTGAGATTATGTTACTGAACTATCGTCTAGGACATCCTAATTTCGTTTATCTTGAAAAATTGTTTCCTTCATTATTCAAGAATAAAAGAGAAAGGAATCTTCAGTGTGAAGTGTGTCAGTTTTCAAAGCATATTCGTAATTCTTATCATAGTCGCCCATATAAAGTAACACACCCTTTCTCAATGATTCACAGCGACGTATGGGGACCATTTAATGTCAAAAAATCACTGGGGCAGGCTGGTTTGTATCCTTTGTTGATGATCACACCAGAATCACTTGGATATTTCTCATGAAAGAAAAATCTGAAGTGGGGGGGTTTCAAAACTTTCAATACCATGATCCAGAATCAATTCCAAACACAAATCCAAATTCTTCAAAAAGAATGCAAAAGAATATTTTTCATCTGCTTTGAGTGGTTATCTGAATAACCAAGGCATATTCACCAAAGTTCATGTGCCCATACCCATGAAAAATGGGATTGCTGAAAGAAAGAATAGACATCTCCTTGAAGTTGCTAGATCCTTGATATTCACTACTCATGTTCCAAAATACTTCTGGGGGGAAGCTGTCCTTATAGCAGCCTATCTTATCAATAGAATGCCATCTCGTGTCCTAAAATTCCAAACACAAGTCAAGTCTTCTTAAAACTTATCCAGAATGTCGCATCATTTCCACAATTTCCCCAAAAGTATTCGGATGTACAGCCTTTGTGCATGTATACCCTCACAACAGGAGCAAACTTGATCCCAAAGCCATTAAATGTGTCTTCCTTGGGTACTCACCGAATCAAAAGGGGTACAAATGTTACTCTCCTACCACAAAAAGATTCTATTATACAAGAGACGCCACCTTCTTTGAAGAACAACCATACTATGCCAAAACCAATATTCAGGGGGAGAGTACATCAACAGAACATCGTTTTTGGAACATCATTGAAAACCAACAGCCCTCTCTTGGTGAGATCCAACCTCAAACTCTTCCACAAGCCCCTTTCATTGTGGGTGAACCTCAAACTACTCCGAACTTGGTCATTGAGTCATCTCCAGAATCATCTCATGCTGAGAGACTCATCATCTGACCATTGAGTCATCTCCTGCACAAAATCTCTCCTGAACCATCATTGAAAACCAACAGCCCTCTCCTGGTGAGATCCAACCTCAAACTCTTCCACAAGCCCCTTTCATTGTGGGTGAACCTCAAACTACTCCGAACTTGGTCATTGAGTCATCTCCAGAATCATCTCATGCTGAGACTCATAATCTGACCATTGAGTCATCTCCTGCACAAAATCCTCTGAACCTACTGCGGAGAACAGTGAGCTTCGTGTTTACTCCAGGGGAATTGGCACAAAAAAGGGGACGGACACACGGGTATTCCTGAGCAAATTCCATGAATCTGATCTGACT